>CAWUFW010005100.1:0-1404542 GCA_963921515.1 Calotriton arnoldi
AACAGAGAGGTTTCAATGCGGAAGGCCCAACCAACGAGATTAAAGATTTGAAAAAGGGACCTCAGATCTATCAATTCTGATGAACTAGCAGCCCAATGTAAATCTGCCCTCTCCTCCAAATCAGACCTGGTTGAGGTTCAGTTACTCACTGACTTTTATAACTCTACCATCTCTAACATCATGGACGACATTGCACCACTCCAAGAAAAAATGCTTCAACAAAAATATCCAAAACCTGGTTCAACGACAATTTAAACTCTGAACGCCGCAACCTTAGGGCAGTTGAACGATCCTGGAAATCCAATCCCTCCTCGGACCGACTAAAACTTCTTAGAGATGTTAGGAGCTCCTACAACAGACTAATCAAGAACGCTAAGGCAGATTACTTTAGATACCAACTTGACCAGGCTGCTAACCGCCCCAAGAAACTCTTTGAACTGGTTAAACAGCAATCAGTGGTAGCTCCAAACCACTCTGATTCTGGAGGCAGCCCACCCTCATGCAACGAACTGGCTGCTTTCTTCACAGAGAAAGCAAGTCTCATCAACATTGAACTCGCCTTTAAAAAGGCTCTACTGCCATCTTCGGGGCCCACACCACCTCCGGACCTCTTTGAGAAGCTCAGCCTGAACACCAAGAACAATGCATCATGGGGCACCTTCACTCCCCTCAGTGAAAAAGACATCAACAAGATTCTTCAGAGTATCAACCCATCTAATCATTTCAGCGACCCGTTGCCTCCTTCCATCTTCAAAGAAATCAATAATGTCCTCATCCCCACCTGGACAAGGATTGTAAACGCTTCACTGTCACAGGGCACGATCCCAGAGTGCCTAAAAGCAGCTCAGGTATTACCCATACTAAAAAAAACTAATGCTGATAGGGCTAACTTTAACAACTTCCGCCCTATATCCAACATCCCCACCCTAGCCAAGCTCCTAGAAAAATGCGTCCAATCCCAACTCTGTGCGCACATAGAGAACTTCCAACTCCTAGACCAGCATCAATCTGGCTTTCGGAAGGGGCATAGCACTGAATCGGCTCTCATTCACGTCTTGGATGACATCTTAAAAATGCTCGACCAAAATGAATCCTGCCTCTTAATCCTCCTTGACCTTTCCTCTGCTTTCGACACGGTCAATCACGATAACATCATATCCATTCTGAAGAACAGGATGGGCTACTCCGGTCGGGTGCTACAATGGTTCTCGTCTTTCCTCCACCACAGATCACAACGAGTCAAGGTGAGCCACACTTTCTCCCATCCCTCTCCAGTACTCATGGGGGTCCCCCAAGGGTCCGCCCTATCTCCTATACTATTCAACCTGTTCTTGGAACCTTTAGCTAATGCACTAAATTCCAAAAACATTCTCTTCCACATGTATGCGGACGATACACAACTCTATTTGAAACTTTCCTCCTTGGACAACATCATCTCACTCAACTCTATCCTAACGTCTACTCAAAACTGGTTAACCGAGAACCACCTCCTGTTCAACACCTCCAAAACAGAATTCCTTCTCATCTCTCCTCCGAACCACATCCCCAAGACAGACCTTTGGTTGAATCACCTCACTGCCTTCAACTGCTCCCCCCTCATTATAGTCTCAGCCAAATCTCTTGGAATCACCCTGGACAAGCATCTGAACATGAAGACTCATATTGGCAATGTGTGTAAGGGAGCTAATCACTTGATGAGGACACTCAGAAATATCAAACCATTCCTTCCACAATCTGATTTCAAGCAGGTGGTCCAAGCGCTTGTGTTGCCGAGACTTGACTATGGCAGCGCTACGCTCTGTGGACTCCCCAAATATACCTTGGCTCCTCTAAGGGCTTCTTTGAATGCTGCGGCTAGGCTGGTTACAGGTACCAAAAGAAACGCGCACATATCCCCAGTCCTAAAATCCCTTACATGGTTGCCTTACGGAGCTCGAATTCAGCTAAAGATGGCTTGTCTGGTACACAAAGCCCTACATTTCAAAACCCCCAGTTACCTAGCGCAAAAACTTGAACTATCTGGGGGCGGTAGACCCTCAAGAAGGGCGAACTCTTTCCTCCTGAAACCACAAATCTATATCAAAAGGAAAACCTGCCAACGAGCCTTCGCCGGCGCTGCCCCGAAGATCTGGAACTCTCTTCCACCGGAAGTACGCAGAATCTCCTCCACGGCTGCTTTCAAACTGGAAGCCAAAAGATTCCTAATGAACAAGTTCTTACCTTAAATGGGTTATGATCATCCGCTCGAAGTCTCTGATCCTACAACCGTTAAACCTTCATTTGATGCCCCTCTTCTTTACCTCATCGTTTGCCCCCTTCTTAGCCCGATATGTATTAGTTGTTGTATTTTTGTCCTTTGACCCCTTTGTACTGTAATTATTCATGTTTATTATGCTTTTTTTGATGTCAATATTGCATTTATTACCTTCCTTCCATCCTTTTGTAAAGCGCTCTGATATCCTTCGGGATCTTGTTCGCGCTATATAAAACTTTATAAATAAATATATGCGTAGAGTGCAGCTTCAATCTGTGGACAAATTGGTTATCATATGTTATCATATATATGCATATATATATATTTTTTTGTTAGTGCTCAGGGGTCCCAGCACGTGGGCGGGACTATTAAGTGCTTATGACTATTGATGAGTATCCCCTCGAAGAGAATCTTGAGCGCCAGATGAACTGCGCGGAGCTCGAGGAGATTGATATGGTAAGCCATCTCTCTCTGAGGCTATGAGCCTTGAATCTGGAGGTGATTCATGTGGGCTCCCCGTCCGAGTAGCGAGGCAACTGTCACAATGGTCTGAGAAGGGGCTTGTTGGTGAAACTACATTCCTTGGAGGAGATTGGTTGGAGAGCACCACCACTTGAGGGACTGTGTCACATATAAGGAAAGCGTGATCCTGTTGTCCCAACTGCCCGGCAGCTGGTCCCACTGGTCTTCTAGACACTCCTGGAGGGGCCTCATGTGGAGGCGACCACGTGGAGTGAGAAAAATGCAGGAGGCCATCGAGCAGAGAAGGGATGAGACTGCCCTTACTGTTGGATGAGGCACCTTCTTGATAGTCCCACATTTCTGAAGGATCGATAAGCGCTGCTCCACTGATGGACACACTTTTGCGCAAATGGTGTAAAGGGAGGCCCCCAAGTCCTGCAACGTCTGGACTGGTGTTGACGTGGACTTGATGAAGGTGACGTGATGACTCAAGCGATGGAGGAGATCGCAAGTCCATTTGAAATGTAGTTTGGCTACTTGAAAGGTGGACGCCTTAATAAGCCAGTCGTCTAGATATGGGTAGACGAAGATTCAGTGCTTTCTCAAATGGGATGCTACCACAGCCACGCACTCGGAGAATGTTCTGGGTGCTGACTTGAGGCCAAATAGTAGCACAGACTTCGAAGGGCTAGGCAACACAGGTGGTGGTTCTGCTCCTCCCTCGAGGCGTGACCTGTCCTCTCAGCAAATTTGAGACCTGTATCCCTTGTCGGAACCGCTGGGACCAAACCCCTGTGCACTGCGTTGACTTGCTGTTGCCCAGGCTTGTTGACACTGCACCGCAGAGATCTTTGGGCTACATGAAGCTCCAGCTTCCAGCATGTCTTCCTGCCAAGTACATCATCCTCACCTCATCCTCTGCACCGTCAATCTTCCTTCTTGGTGAGCTGCTCGAGGTCCTCTTGTGACTCCTGTGCCTTCGGCCTTTGGGTCCTCCTGAGGGTCTTCTTCTGCTTCAGTGGGCTCCTCTGCCTGCTTCTGGCCTGCTCTGACTCTCCTGCATGTGGTTAGTCCCTTGGACCTTGCCAGTCCCAACGTTGCTGCTTCTTCACTTTCCACACCTGTTGCAGCTGACAAGTCTTGTTGGTGCTCCCGCCGGACACCGACCCCCTTGTCCTCGACTTCCGACGTGGGACAGCTTGTGCACAGCTCCTGGTCTTCCTCAGCATCACCTGGTCCTCACAGCTGCAGCAACAAAGTCTCAGTCAACACTCCTGAACTATCCGACTTCGGTGGGCATTGCTCTTCCGTGCCTCCTAGTCACCTCCAAGTGGCATAGACTTTGTCCACTCTGCTTGCAGGTTCTTCACTTCCAGAATCCACTCTTCGATTCCACCGAACTCTTGCACATTCTTCTCCAGAAGCATCTTTCCTGAAGTCCTCCATTGTGGTCTACGGCGGTTTCCGACGTCACTACGCACCTATGCACCCTGCTTCCCTGCTGCAGGCATCCTGGGTCCTGGGGTATCCATGGGTGGGGTGACTCTTTAATCTTCTGGTTTCTTCAGGGTACACTGGGAAGGGCTCTTCTACTCCATAACTGCAACAGCGACTTCCCCGTTGACTTCTGTGGGACACCCAGCTGTGTTTCCACTCTGCACACAGCCTCCGTGGGGTTCCTGGGTACTTACCTTGGGTGGTTCCTTGTGTCCTCAGCTCCTCTAAGTCTCCCGATCCAAGTTCCGACTTCGGTCGCAGTTTGCATTCCATTTTTTTAGTATGGTTTGGTCTCCCCCTGGAGACCGCTATATTGTGTGCTACTTACCTTATTGCAATTGAAGTATTATTGTGTATTTGTGTTTATACCACGGGTAGGTGATATATTAATGTGTTAGTGAGTGCTGGGTAAGAAATAGACAAACTTTTAAATATACACACTGTGTGGTTCTTTTCGTTTAAGCTATACTACATGATTAAACTGGTAAAACAAGCTGCTTAACACTCCTTCAAATTAAGCCTGAAGGCTGCTCCCCACAGCTATTACTTTGAGAGCTTTCAAAAGGTTATCAAAGCCCACTAAAATCATCATAAGGGTTGCCTTGATTAGTGCAAAGTGCTTCACTGAAATAAGTGTGCACCATATACTAAGCCAGCCTCCTACATCCATCTTGAGAAATGCGCCTTGATTATAGGTGATCTGCCTTAAAGCAACTCCTCAATCAACAGCTAAGGGCATGAAGGTCTCACCTTGCCTCAGCCTGTCTAATCCATAACATCATTACTGCAATATTACACCCCTAGTACATCCTATTCTGCAGCACCACTTAAGTGGCATTTCTTTCTCTTTTTGCACCCTAAGGAATAGTTTCTTACCTGTAACTACTCTTCTCTTGTAGGGATATTTCCATGATAAGTCATAAGCACTAAATAGTTCCGCCCGCCTGCAGGGACCCGAAGTAGTTCTTCAATATATATCTTCTTAAGTGGAGATTTTCACCTTTCTTCAGGAAGGCCTGTAAAGACACTTAAGAAAAAGACAGATAATAAGGCCTACATACCTAGGCTACAATGGCACGATTCTTCATCATGAAGTCAAAAAATGCCCAATACATTAAATATGAGTGTAATTTAAGATACTTTGGAAACAGTACAAAGCTCCTTCACAAACCCATTTTTTATGCTAGAGATGAGGAAGAGCAGGGCAGAGTAGCCCCATATGTTACTATTATTAAAATAGAAGCTATGCCTTTAAGAAGCTAGAGACCACTAGTATCCCATTATGCCCAGCTGGTGGCAGTTACTTCAGGTCTTTATGAAGGCAATGTGTGCCATGTGTAAGAGTATAAAGATACCTCTGCCTCTGCCACTGGGGAGGAGGGAAGGTTTCTTATGACTTATCATGAAAATACCCCTGCGAGAGAACAGGAGTTACAGGTAGGAAACTATTACTTCTCTTGTAGGGGATTTCCATGAATAGTCATAAGCACTGAATAGAGTAGCAAGCCCATCCCCCATATAGCGGTGGAGAAGAGAGAGGGAAATCTAGAGTTTAAGCAAATAAATTTCCGAAGGATGCCTGTCCCACTTGAGCATCTGCTGTAGCATCAGAGTCTAGGCAGTAGTGCTTGGTGAAAGTATGTACAGATTTTCAAGTACATGCTTTGCAAATTTCTGGAATCAGGATAGTGCGCAGTAAAGCAGCAGTAGTGGCTTTTCCCCTAGTAGAGTGTGCTTTAGGTTTAGCTACTAGATGTTTGTGAGCTTTTTGGTAGCAAAACAAAATACATGAAATGATCCATCTAGAGATGGATTGTTTAGAGGTGGCTAATCCAGTGCGGACTGGACCATAGTTAATAAACAACTGGTCTGTTTGGCGGATATCTTTTGTCTTGTCAAGATAAAATTCTGGAACCCTCTTAACATCCAGAGAATGGAGAGACCATTCTGCTAGAGTATAGGGATTCTGAAAAAATGTAGACAGTAATATAGTCTGGTTTATATGGAAGTCCGACACTACTTTAGGAAGGAATTTTGAGTGAGTTCTAATAGCCACTTTGCTAGAATGGGAGACAGTGTATGACTCATGAGAATATAGTGCTTGTGTCTTCCTAACCTGGCGATCTGATGTTATCGCTACCAGGAAAGCTGCCTTCCAGGTAAGGTGTTGTAGGGAGGCCTTGTGGATGAGCTCGAAAGGATCCTGCATATGGCAAGAAAGCACTATATTGAGTTCTCAGGGCAGCGAAGGATGCCTAATGGGAGGGAAAACCTTCTTCAACCCCTCTAAGAAATCCTTTAGGACTGGGATTTGGAAAAAGGAGGTTTGTGACGGACATTTCCTGTAGGCAGTATGTGCTGCCAGATGAACCTTTATGGAAGAGAATTGCAAGCCAGATTTAGCCAAGTGTAGAAGGTACGGTAAAATCAAATCCTCTTGGCAAGTAGCTGGGTCCAAGTTTTTAGAGGAACATCAAATGCAAAATCTCTTCCATTTGAAGGCATTAGCGGAGCGAGTGGAAGGCCGCTTAGCCTCTTTGAGGATCTCCATGCAGTCTTGGGGCAAATTTAAGTGTCCACACTGCACTAGCTCAGGAGCCATGCCGCCAAATTCAAAGAGGAGAGACTGGGGTGGACCATCTGGCCTCCGAATTCTGTCAGTAGGTCTGGCCTGCATGGCAGCTTAAGATGTGGATGCAATGACCAGTGAAGTAGGTCAGGAAAACACCACTGCCATGGCCACTCTGGAGCAATGAGGATCATCTTGCCTTTCGCATTGGAGAGCTTGATCAGGACCGCTTGGATCAGGGGAATCGGTGGAAAGGCGTAAAGCATTTCCCAGAACAGTCGATCCATAGGGTATTCCCCAGTGTCTCTGGTTGGTAATATTTGGATGCGAAGCCGCAACATTTTTTGTTTTTCGCTGTGGCGAACAGGTCGATAGAAGGTGTGCCTCACAAGCAGAAGATACTTTGAACAACTTCTTTGTGCAAAACCATCTCATGATTTCCGTCGAGAGCTCTGCTGAGAGCGTTTGCTTGCATCTCATTCTGGACACCTGGGAGGTAAGTTGCTATTACCTTCAGGTTCCTTCCTGGCAAAGAGCCAATTCCAAATGGTCTGGGCCTCTAGTGACAGGGTTCTGGACTTGGTGCCCCCTGCTTGTTCAGGAAGTACATGGTGGTTGTATTGTCCGTCTGAACAAGCAGGGTGTCAGTGGTGAATGATGGGTGAAAACTTTGAGCGCTAGATGAACTGTGCGAAGCTCAAGGAGATTGATATGGTATGACATCTCTCTCTGAGACCATGCGCCTTAAATCTGGAGATGATTCATGTGGGCTCCCCATCCGAGTAGCGAGGCATCCGTCACAATGGTCTGACAAGGGGCTTGTTGGCAGTCGTGATCTGTGCAGGTAACCGCAGTGGGCAGTGTAAGGGGGATTTCGAGGCACGATGCTGAGGAAAAATTAAATAAATAATTAGTTTTCCCTCGGCATTGTCCCTCGAAATCCCCCTTACAGGGCCCCACCACGGTTACCTGCACGGACCGCAGCTGCTTGTTGGTGAAACTACATCCCTTGGAGGAGATGGGTTGGAGAGGACCACCACTTGAGGGACTGTGTCGCATGTAAGGAAAGCGTGATCCTGTCGTCCCAGCTGCCCGTCAGCTTGTCCCACTGGTCCTCTAGACACTCCTGGAGGGGCCACATGTGGAGACAAGCACTTGAAGTGGGAAAAATGCAGGAGGCAATCGAGCCGAGAAGGGATGAGACTGCCCTTATTGTTCCAGATCCAAGTTTTTAGAGGAACATCAAATGCAAAATCTCTTCCATTTGAAGGCATTAGCGGAGCGAGTGGAAGGCCGCTTAGCCTCTTTGAGGATCTCCATGCAGTCTTGGGGCAAATTTAAGTGTCCACACTGCACTAGCTCAGGAGCCATGCCGCCAAATTCAAAGAGGAGAGACTGGGGTGGACCATCTGGCCTCCGAATTCTGTCAGTAGGTCTGGCCTGCATGGCAGCTTAAGATGTGGATGCAATGACCAGTGAAGTAGGTCAGGAAAACACCACTGCCATGGCCACTCTGGAGCAATGAGGATCATCTTGCCTTTCGCATTGGAGAGCTTGATCAGGACCGCTTGGATCAGGGGAATCGGTGGAAAGGCGTAAAGCATTTCCCAGAACAGTCGATCCATAGGGTATTCCCCAATGTCTCTGGTTGGTAATATTTGGATGCGAAGCCGCAACATTTTTTGTTTTTCGCTGTGGCGAACAGGTCGATAGAAGGTGTGCCTCACAAGCAGAAGATACTTTGAACAACTTCTTTGTGCAAAACCATCTCATGATTTCCGTCGAGAGCTCTGCTGAGAGCGTTTGCTTGCATCTCATTCTGGACACCTGGGAGGTAAGTTGCTATTACCTTCAGGTTCCTTCCTGGCAAAGAGCCAATTCCAAATGGTCTGGGCCTCTAGTGACAGGGCTCTGGACTTGGTGCCCCCCTGCTTGTTCAGGAAGTACATGGTGGTTGTATTGTCCGTCTGAACAAGCAGGGTGTCAGTGGTGAATGATGGGTGAAAACTTTGAGCGCTAGATGAACTGTGCGAAGCTCAAGGAGATTGATATGGTATGACATCTCTCTCTGAGACCATGCGCCTTAAATCTGGAGGTGATTCATGTGGGCTCCCCATCCGAGTAGCGAGGCATCCGTCACAATGGTCTGACAAGGGGCTTGTTGGCAGCCGCGATCTGTGAAGGTAACCGCAGTGGGGCAGTGTAAGGGGGGATTTCGAGGCACGATGCTGAGGAAAAATTAAATAAATAATTAGTTTTCCCTCGGCATTGTCCCTCGAAATCCCCCCTTACAGGGCCCCACCACGGTTACCTGCACGGACCGCAGCTGCTTGTTGGTGAAACTACATCCCTTGGAGGAGATGGGTTGGAGAGGACCACCACTTGAGGGACTGTGTCGCATGTAAGGAAAGCGTGATCCTGTCGTCCCAGCTGCCCGTCAGCTTGTCCCACTGGTCCTCTAGACACTCCTGGAGGGGCCACATGTGGAGACAAGCACTTGAAGTGGGAAAAATGCAGGAGGCAATCGAGCCGAGAAGGGATGAGACTGCCCTTATTGTTGGATGAGGTCCCTTCTTGAGAGTTTGACATTTCTGAAGGATCGAAAAGTGCCGCTCCGCCGAAGGACACACTGTTGCGCAAATGGGGTCGATGGAGGCCACCAAGTAGTGCAACGTCTGGACTGGTGTTGACGTGGACTTGATGAAGTAGACGTGAAGACCCAAGCGATGGAGTAGATTGCAAGTCCATTTGAAATGTAGTTTGGCTTCTTGAAAGGCGGACGCTTTTATAAGCCAGTCATCTAGATACGGGTAGACGAAGATTCAGTGCTTTCTCAAATAGGATGCTACCACAGCCATGCACTTGGAGAATGTTCTGGGTGCTGACTTGAGGCCAAATGGTAGTACAGTGTAGTGGTAATGGTTGTGCCCCACGACGAACCTGAGAAATTCCCGATGCTTCTTGGTGATGGGAATGTGGAAATTGCCATCGTGGAGGTCGATGGAGCAAAGCCAATTCCCCTGGTGTAGTTGGGGATATATTTGATGTAAAGCAAGCATCTGGAACTTTTCCTTCCGAATCCACTTGTTGGTGATTTTTAGATCAAGAATGGGTCTGAATTCTTTGGTACTAGGAAATACCTGTAAACAATGCATGTTCCCCATTGAGTGTGAGGAATGGCTTCCACCGCCTTCTTTTGCAACATGATGTTGACTTCCGACCTGAGTACTTCGAGATGGAAAGTGGACGACTTTGGTGGAATGGACGGTGGTGGGGAGGTGAACCTGAGACAGTACCCATTCTGCACAATATTCAAAACCCAGGCATCTCTTGTGATGCGTTGCCACCAGGGGTGGGCGGAATTTGCGTAGTCACGCTACGCAAAACTCAGCGAAACGGTAAAAAATCTCCGCGAGCACGCAAAAGTTCCGCGAACACGTGGAATTGCTTGTTCCGCTCGTTCGCGATGCTTTTTTCCTGTTCGCGAACGCTGTTTGCGTGCTCGGGGAGAAATATCTCGCGAACACGCATTTTGAAAGCGCAAACAAGCAAAAAATTCCGCGAAGCCGCGAATCGCGGAATTTTTGGCAATTTCGCGTTCTCCGCGGAACACGAAATTACCCAAATTCCGCGAATTCCGCGAGCGCAACGAAATTTACCACCCAGGCCTAGTTGTCACTCTTCCAGGTAATGTGAAATGGTTCCCCCTTCTAGAGTGGATAATAGAAGAGGGGGAAGGGAGGACTCAGGGATTTGTGCCTGAAGTTCGTTTACCACCTTGGGTAGGATGTTGGGCAGAGCAATTGGCAAAACGGCTAGGGCGGTCGACCTTGAATCTGGGGAACCGGGTTCGAGACTCGGCAATGACGCTGAACATCCTGTGATTCTGGGCAAATCACTTAATCTCCCCGTGCCTAACAAAAATGAATGTGTCCTCATGTAGCGCAACTGGTGCTATGTAAAGCGCTCTGATACCCGATACCGGGTCAAGTTCGCGCTATATAAAACTCCGTAAAAAAAAAAACGTCCTCTAGTCTGCTTGCGCTGAGGCTGGTCGGATCTCTGATATTGTTGTTGTTGTTGGTGAGATCTTCCTAGAAGCCAATGAGGGGTTTGAACCCTCAGTGAGTAAAATCGGCGCTGGAAAGGCCAGAATGATTTGTTCTGTTCCCTGGGTTTCTCCAGACGCACAACTTTTAATGTATCCATGTCCGTTTTCATTCCTCCCATCTCGTCGTCAGCATGGCTGGCACACAATGTGGAACCTGAGAATGGAAATTTTTTAATGCGGTGTTGCGCTTCAGTTTTTAGAGATGTTAGCTGGAGCCAAAAATGTCTTCACAAGGACACTCCATGACAATATTCATGAGCAGCAAGGAGGGAGGAATCTGCAGCTGTGCTGATGACCTGATTTGAGAGCATTGCGACCTCATGAATGATTTCTAGGAAATCCTCCTGTATGTCTCTTGGTAGATGCTCAGCAAACTACTAAATGGAATCCCAAAGGGCTCTGTCATACCTGCTCAAGAGGGCTGTAGCACTGGCTGCCATTATAGAAATGGCCGCTGTACTGCAGGCTTTTTGACCTGCAGAATCCAATTTTCTACTCTCGTTATCTGGAGGCGAAAAAGATAATGGAGAGGTGGAGTGAAACTTACGTGCAGCCAAAATCACAGCAGAGTCAGGTGGAAGGTCAGAACATAGAAACAAGGGGTCTTGGTCCGGAGGCCTGTATTTCTTTCTGACGCCTGGATGGGGCAGGCTTAGCAACGGCTGGTGTGTGGTACAAATCCATGGCGGGCTCGAGAAGACCCGGAACCAGGGGAAACAATGGTCTTGAAGCCATACGCTGGTGTAGCGTCTCAAAGATTACTGATGTGGACAGTGTTGGAAATGACATTGGTATATTTAATTTGGCCGCCCCTTGGACTAGAACCTCTTGAAAGCTAGTAATGTCATCCACTGGGGAGACACACGGTGGTAGAGAGTCTGACAGAGTTGGTGAATAGTCTCTGGTAAAAGAAGAAGTAGAATCACATGTATGTCATAGATGAGATCTTGATCTTGATCCTTGGTGTGATCTATGATGAAGATGGGTATGCCTTGACGTAGTAGAGGAGCGCCCAGATGATGATGGCCGTGCAGTGAGTGGTGGTGCCATCATTAGCGCGTACGTGGCCTAGGAGCTGGAATTATAGGTGCTGGAGGTGGCACTGTTGGAAGCAGCGGATCAGGAGGTGCAGGAGCAGGCGGAGGAGGTGTTGGAGGTGGAGGAGGTGTTTGAGGTGGTGGAGGAGTAGGAGACCGTACTAAAACCAGAGAAGGTGAGTAAGCCCTGGAATGGTGATTCTCCGATGAAGAATAAATTCTTCTCCTCTTTCTGTGTCGCCTCCTTGTAAACTACTTGACGTCGACTTCTTGCGTCGCTGTTTGGCTATCGACGTCAACCGCCCTCGCCATGTCAACGGTGAACCGGCACTTTTTGATGACGAGGCACTTCTCGACGTCGTACGTCGGTGATGGCTCGGCGGTGTATAATCCTTTAACGTCGAATGATGTTCAGTAGACTGTGAGCGATGACACTTGTGCAACGTTGAGCCAGTCCTTGACGGCGAACAGGTCGGCGCCACACTTTGCCTCGACATCGAACCTCTCGACGTCGATCGGGACGATGACGTTTTCTTCCAGAAAAACGCCTCTCAGACCTATCACGTCCACTGGCGCCCGATGGAAGAGCCCTGGTGGAAGTGATCTCCCCCTCGCTCTGAATCTCACTGGCAGACTGTGCTTTCTGACGCCATCTCTCTTCTCTTCCTTGAAGGCAAATTTTTTCTCTGTCGCAAAGAGTGCACCTGGAAAACTTCCTGCAGGTGTCACAGGCATCAGGAAGATGAGTGGAAGGTAGGCAGATGATGCAGACCTCATGAGGGTCTATTTTGGCCTTTTTCCTGCCAAAGCGAGGACACTTATTAAACAATGAAAGCACTTTGTTTGACCAAATGCCTCAGTTTGCCATCAAAAAAACAGTAGAAAAAGCAAAAGACTTTATGTAGAAGTTGTCACTAATATTTTTTGGGTAAAAACCTATAAAAAGGTCAAGCTCAATGCTTCAGGGTCCTCTCAGCAGGAGCCGGAAAAAGTTCTGAAGTAACTGCCACCAGCTGGGCATGATGGGAACTGGTGGTCTCTGGCTTCTTAAAGGCATAGCTTCTATTTTAGTCACATAATGACAGCCTATGGGGCTACCCTGCCCTGCTCTCCCTCATCTCTATCATAAAAAGGCATTTGTGAAGGAGATCTGTACTGTTTCCAAAGTATCTCAAATTATACTCATATTTAATGTATTGGCCCTTTTTTACTTTATGATGAAGAATCTGGCCATTGTAGCCTAGGTATATAGGCTGCATTATCTATTTTTTTCTTAAGTGTCATTACAGGCCTTCCTGAAGAAAGGCAAAAATCTCCACTTAAGAAAAGATATAAAGATATATTGAAGAACTGCTCCATGGTCTCCGCAGGCCAGCTATTCAGTGGTTATGACTTAGGATGGAAATCTCCTACGAGAGAAATGAGGGTTCTTAATTTATCTGCACCTTAATTCCCACTTCAGGGCAATATCACTCCGAATGCCATGCTGCTATGTATCTTCAGCAACTATCTATCTTCCTGACACAGAAAATAGTGGAAAACTCCTCTCTACGGTATCAGTCAAGTGTTGCACATCATTATCACTCCAGCAGTGGAGGTTTCCTCATGCTAATATCTATAGGGTGCTGAAGGTTCAACTTTGCTCTGCCCCTGATGGGTAGTGCATTATCAAAGTATCTCATGCCACTCAAAGTTTGAACCTCAGCAACACAGATACTAGCCCATCGTCTAGTGATACTCTCCACAGATGGTTCACACAACATCTCCTCATGGCCACAGCTATTATGATAACCATGGGCTAATCTTGATTCTTCTCAATATAGGTTTCACGAGGGCCAGAGACTGTTATGTCCATACAGATACCACACAAGTGCAACCTATGTGATGAAGAAATTAGCACAAATCAGAATGTGAGTCCACGGCATATTTTAAACAGCGTTGCTTGGGCAGCGTTATTTTGAGCTTCGCCCCATCTTCAGATGGTAAAAAAGATGCAGAGTGTGTTACCTCGAAAGAGGCACCGTTACTTTTTTTCCCTCCTTTTAAAGAAATCCTTCTCTCTATTTAACTGTCTGCATGCTTCGATTACGTCATTCCAAATGGCTACTGATTCAGTTTTAGCAGTTATCTTTTTCTTCTAGGACTCGAGTGAAGCTTAATTGAGTCAATGTGTTGGTAGTGGCCTATATGTGTATTTCACAGGCATGCTTCCAGGGAATAACGCACAACAGATACATTGACAGCAGTAGGGTGCTTTTTATTGGAACCATGGTTGCCTGATCGCATGATCAACTCTAACTGCATCACCAGCTTTCCAACAAGAATAGCAAGTAGGCACATTCTGTTCACCATAGAAAAACAAGCATTTGCAATGCAATAGGTCTAGCACTTACGCGAGTTTAAGCTATTGGCATTGTAAATGAAAATGCCTTTTATTTATGTTTTAAAAACAAAAACAAAAATAAAAGGCATTGTCATTTGCAGTGTCAATAGCTCAAACTCGCGTAAATGCAAGACCTATTGCATTGCAAATGCTTGTTTAGGTAAAAGTGCCTGCCTTTCACCACAACAGAACCAAGCCTCGCGTGACGTGCCTGGCTCTAGCCTCGCCTGTGCCCCTCACGCAGAAGAAAACATCAAATTAATTAAATAACCCAGCGCGGCCGCTAAAGTGAGCGGACCGCGCTGCAAATTAATTAAATAAACAAGCGCGGCCGCAAAAGTGAAAGCGGCCCGCGCTGCAAAATAATTAAATAAACAAGCGCGGCCGCTTAAGTGAAAGCGGAACGTGCTGCAAATTAAAAAAAATAAACAAAATAGTGCTGTTAGCCATGATAAAGCAGACCGTGTAGCATGACCAGTAAAAGGTCCAGTCCTTATGGGCGGTAACAAATGGAGACAAGGCGGTACCAAGGAGGGACTAAAAAGCATATTTACCAATCTGAAGCCAGCAATTAAGAAGGACAATGACACAAAGCCAATGACAAATATGTGCGGAGAGTGGCCGAAGCTTCCACAGCATACCCTACTACAGCATGCCTCGCAGAGCGAGCAGTGCAAGCGCGCTGCCGCTAGGCTCGATCTAAAAATTGGGACCAAAGAAGTAAAATAGAAAAAAATACTTTTCTACTTACTAAATTCCCCTTCTCAGACAGCTGTACCTTTTAACTGCCATAAGGAACAATAAGTGCACGGAATTACTAAGAAACATTTAAATTTAATTTCTTGGCCCCAAGTTTCATATTTCACATACTGAATAAAACACCCGTTTAGGAAATTTGACAGTCTTAGGTTAACTTTGAAAAATAATTTATTTTCTCTCTTGAAAGTGTATTTCGCTTTCATGTCCCTCTTACACCACTCTTGTGAAAATTGTGAGGTTTGGTGCTCCTTCCCGACCTTTCCACCAATCAATCAATCAACCAGGATTTATAAAGCGCGGCTAATCACCAGATAGGGTATCCAGGCGCTAATCACCTGAGGGCTTTCAGTCACAGCTATTTTTGTACCTTTCAGTTGTAAGTTAAGTTAATTGCGTGGATAAGCACGAGAAATGCATTTATAAAGCTTGATAAATAGCCAGAAAGTCACATCTGAGAGTGTATGAACGACATCTGAATGGAATTTTCCCAACCTCTTCTCTGATGCACCACTCTGAACACCCACCCTCAAGGGACTAGTAAGAAAAAAACTTAAGAGAACATTTCCTATCCGTAACCTTTTGCAAATACTGTGCAACTTACACAAGAGTAAGTTAATCCTACATAAAAGAGTCACTCCTAAATTAACTTTGTACATCGGACCCTGTGCCTTTTATTACAGAAACCACAAAACCTTGCAGCCCGACTGATAATGACAACAAGCATTGGCATAACCAATTGGTCTTGCCTTTGGGACCTTATAAGTGTTTAGCCATGCAACAGTTGATGTTGTTGCACCAAGGATATTGTGCTGCATAACTAAATACTTATAAGGTCCCAAAAGCGAGACCTATTGGCTATGCCAATGCTTGTTGGAGAAGTGTTTCTGGGTGTGGTTTGGATGGGTGTTTAGTTTTTGTTGGGGAGCAGAGTCTGTGTTGGGGTGGGGTGCCAAGCGGCTGCCGAGCTGCTGCTCTGGAGCAAATGAGGCTGGATGAGGAGCACAGAAGGGGAGGCCGATGCTAGCGGGTGAGATAGGAAAGCTGCAGCTAGTCTCTTGCCTCATCCTCTTTCACGTTCAGTGGCAATGGGGTATGGGCGGGGTCTCGCATCGGCTCTCCTGTGGATTTATTGTTAATAAAAATGAAACATGAATGCCATGTGTGTTTAAAAATGAATAAATAATTCTGTCAGCGGAGCACATTTGTTTCAGAGCCAAGGCAAAGTAACCAGTGTGTTTCTCACCCAAAAAATAAAACGTGAATGCCATGTGTGTTTTAAAAAAAATTATTCTGTATGAGGAGCGCTTTTGCTTCCAAGCCAAGGCTATTGAAGTAACCAGCCTGATCACAGGAAGTCATCAGCTAACAGAAGCACGAGTGCTTGAAAAGTGCAGATGCGCGCGCAGCCACGCTAATTGGAAACAGATGGCCCCTGCGCGCCGCTGCTCGCTCCCGCAAGGTGGATGCCCCCACAAGCACGAGTGCTTGAAAAGTGCAGACCGATTCCAAAAGGTCATCTCCTAGAGTCGCGCATGCGCGCGGCACTAGGCTCGACCTAAAAACCAATGAGTGAATAGTGACTAGTGATGAAAGCGCCTCACCGGATACCACGGCGCAAAGAAGGCTACTTACAGCCCTTTGCTCTTGACACCAGCTTTACAGGGGAAAGTCCCAGAATACCCCTGTGTAAGAACTAGAAGGATTGCTCCAAGAGATCTCTCCGATCGCATGGCCACAGAAAAGTGGCGCAACCCTAGGCCAAGCTTGTTATTGAGGGGGGCCTCGGACCTGCGAGATGCCGAGGCTCCATGAACGCATTCCAGACAGAAAGTACGCAGGACGTGGATGTTATTTACAGCGCTTTGAGACGGCAGAAGGAGAGTATGAAGCACTACAAAGGCATTAGCATAGAACGGAGAAGATTCATTAAATGCAGAGTAATATTGTGACGTAACACCAGGGTGCCAGATATCTGCCCTCCGGGTTTCAGCCCCTCCTAGACACTGGTGAGCTCTGCAGAGGCGCACGCAGAATGCCCGGAAGGTGCCGGCATTGTGTACATTTGGGTGTGGAGTGCACGCATGTGAAAGCAAACATTGTGGCTGTCAGGCACGCAGTGGGAGGGCATGCAAATATGGAAGACTAGGGGCGAGGGAGGAGTCTCGGGGCTCCCGGAGACCATGAATGAGCGATTGGCCGTCCAGAACCGCTGTTGGATCAAACAAACCTTTTTGTGGTCATTTGGAAGAGGACAGCATTTTGTAGCACTCCACAACATAAGCCCTGCAGAGACTGTCAGAACAATGCACCTGGCAGCATAGGCTCTTCAGAAACTGTCATAGCATAGCACAAGGCAGCATATGCCCTTCAGAGATGGTCAGAGCATACACAAGGCACCATTGGGCCTTCAGAGACTGCCAGACCACAGCTCTTCGCAGAATAGACCCTTAAGAGACTAACACAATGCAGCATAGGCCCTTCAAGGACTGTCAGAACATAAGGCAGCATAGGCCCTTCAAATACTGTCAGAGCATAACACGAGGCAGCATAGGCCCTTCAGAGACTGTCAGAGCATAACACAAGACAGCCTAGGCCTTTCAGAGTAGAACACATTGCAGCAAGCCCCTGCAGAGTCAATCAGGGCATAAAATGTAGCAGCATAGGCCCTTCATAGGCTGATGGAGTATAACACACGGCAGCATAGGCTCATCAGAGACTGTCAGAGCATACACATGGCACCAGAGGCCCTGCAGAGACTGCCAGCCCACAGCTCTTCACAGAATAGACCCTTATGAGAATAACACATGGCAGCATAGGCCCTTCAAAGACAGTCAGAGCATAGCATAAAGCAGCATTGGCCCTTCAGAGACGGGCAGAGCACAGCTCTTCACAGCATATGCCCTTCGAGACATTCATAGCATAACACAGGGCAACACAACTCCCTTCAGAGACTGTCAGGGCATAACAGTTGGCAGCATAGGCCCTTCAGAGACTGTCAGAGCATAACATGGCAGCATGGGTCCTTTAGCACATAATGCCAGTGTCCCTGAGTATAGGTCCTTCAGAGACTCCCAGCACAGGCAAAGCTCTGCGCAGCATAAGTGCTTTATGGAGTATTATAACCCAGCAGATGATCCAACATGCTGAGAGGATAAATTACTATTTAAAAAAATACTTTCCTCTGTGCACTCCTTTTGGTAAAGTATTTCTTTGAAAGACAACGTCCTTCTTTTCAATGCGGCAGTTGTTTTCTTGCAGTCATTTCGGTCCATCCAGCCCTTGGTAAACAAAGTCAGTTGTGGTTTGACAGGTCAGCACCTCTTCCAGACCGAGGACAGCTGTTCTTCTGAGTTTTCTCTTCAGACTTGAACAATCTTTAAAACCCGGTTGAAGATAAACACAGCGTCCTTCGTGTCCAAGAAATGCAACAACTGACAAAGTGAGAGCTCAGCTAACATATTTGTGACTCATGCAGCTTTTCATAACATTCTTTACTTCGATTTTATTATATACGCGAGCGATGTTGAGCTCTGGGTAAATCCATGTTGGTGACACGATTTTGATAAACAAGAGCCTTCGCGGAGTATTGCTACGCGAAACTGCGCCGAGTTACAAAAAACTCAGCGAAGTTCCGCGAGTGGCGGAGTGCAGTGCAAACTGCAGTTTGTGCTGGTATTCCTGCCGCTCGGGTAGAAATTCTACCCGAGCAGGCAGCTCGCGCTCGCGAACTTACCGTTTGCGATTGCGAACTTACCGTTCGCGAGCGGGGAAACAACTCCGTTGCACATCGCGAAGCGTAGTTTTCTGCACTCCGCGAGCTCCGCGGAGTGCAAAACTCTGCAAACTCTGCGAACGGAGCGTAGTTCACCGCCCAGGCCTATTAAACCGTATAAATCACTCTAGTGAAAGACCGCGAATGATCGTGTTTGTTTCCATTAAAGCTGCAGCTCATTCTTCTGGGACTCCTGCCGGTGGCCCTGGGGCACGAGGGCATCGCCCTCTCCTCCCCCTCCCCCCGCCACGTGCCAAAGGTACCAGTGCCTACCAATAACAGCACTGCGCATCTGGAAGGTGGCGCTGGCACCGAGTGTGCCAGGCACTGACCGAGGCATCTGCACTCTTCCCAGTATGGGACGGTGCCCCTAGCGGTGCCACCCTCCCACTGAGTGCTGAGCCGAAGAGAGCTCACTCCTGCTGACCCTCACAGTAAACAACGCCAAACCTTGAAGAGAAC
Organism: Calotriton arnoldi; assembly: GCA_963921515.1. NCBI lineage: Eukaryota > Metazoa > Chordata > Amphibia > Caudata > Salamandridae > Calotriton > Calotriton arnoldi. The sequence continues at coordinate 19,307 of CAWUFW010005100.1, forward strand.
GGGCAGGACCCCACTTACCCTGGTGGCGGAGGGGCGCTCGCGTTTCTAGACATGGTGGTTCTCGCTACTGCCCGCAGCAGTCAGTACGTCCGGCTTCAGCCTGCAGGGGAGGCAGTACTGTATTCCCAGCTCTTATTTATTTATTTAATGCATTTGTATATAGCGCTGACTTTACCCAAAGGTGTCAGAGCCCTTCACAATAGAACCAAGTACGTTACATGAGGAGAATTTTACATATTTACACGTTACAGATACAAACAAGAAAGAAGAAAAAGTAAAATAAAACAATAGATGGCAGTCACACAAAAAACAAAAAACACATTAGGATGAAGATCGTACAGGCATAGATTACAAATTTGCAATATTGAAAGAACTTCCTTGAGGGACATGAAAAGGGAAGTGTCTTTGGAAGAGAAGAGATTTGAGGTCAGTTTTGAAGGTCCGGGTAGAGGTGGTGGTACGGAGTAGTGGAGGAAGCGAGTTCCAGATTCTAACTGCATTGCCTGAGAAGGATTGAGCCATCAATCTTTCCCTTTTGAAGGTGGGGGGCTCAAGCAGTACATTTTCCACATTACGAGAAGGTCTAGAGCCTCCAGAGATTTTAAGTTTATTCACCAGGTATCGAGGGGAGGAAGTGTGCAAGGCTTTGTGGGTGATACAGGCAGTCTTGTAGATTGATCTTGCCTCGATGGGAAGCCATCGAAGAGAAGACAAAATGGGTGTGATGTGGTCACTTCTTTTGGCCCCAAACACAAAACGAGCCGCTGAATGGAGAACGGATTTAAGAGGGGAAAGGTGGGATTTGGGGAGGCCAGCAAGAAGAGAATTGCATTAATCCAATCTAGAGAGAACCAGAGATTGGACCAAGGTTTTTAGGTCTTGCTCCGGAAAGAAACGTTGAATCCCCCAGAGAAGGCGCAGTTGGTATTGTGAATTCTTTGCAATGGAATTGATGTGGGAGATTAGATTGAGCCTTTTGTCAAGTATGACACCAAGGGATTTTGCGCTGTCGACAACGATAGGTTTATTGTTGAGTAAATTCAGCTGATCCATCCAAGATTGAACAAGAGGAGGAGAGAGTGAGGTAGAGAGGAGGAGGAATTCAGTTTTGGAAGGATTCAGAATGAGTTGATGAGCTAACATCCAGTTTTGAATAGAGTTGAGAGTAGAGTTGAGGATTGAGATATCGGGTGCGGAAGACACCTTAAGGTAGATTTGAGTGTCATCCGCATAGAGATGGTAAAGGATCCCAGATTTACTTAGGAGATTTCCCAATGGTTCCAAATAAAGATTGAACAAAGTGGGTGCAAGGATAGAACCTTGAGGGACGCCTTGACCTACCGGCAATGAAGGCGAAAGACTGTTCGCTATTTTGATCATTTGGGATCTGTCCGAGAGGAATGAGGCAAACCATTTAAGCACTGTGCCTTCCAAGCCCATTCTCTGTTGAAGAGTGTTAAGGAGAGTGTTGTGATTAACAGTGTCAACGGCTGCAGAAAGGTCTAGAAGAATCAGAAGACAAAACTCCCCCAAATTGAGTACACGCAGCGCATCGTCGATCACTTGCAGCAGGGCTGTTTCGGTGCTGCAGTTTTGAATGAAACCAGACTGGAAATTGTCAAGAAGATTATTATCCTTAATATGTAGGGAAAGTTGTTTCGCCACACATCTTTCTGTGATTTTCGCAAGAAAAGGGAGGTTAGTGATGGGGCGGAAGTTGTTGAGGTTGTTCGCATCAGCGGAAGGTTTTTTAAGAAGTGGGGTAACCTGTCCTGTTTTAAGGGCAACAGGAAGGGAGCCTTGGCTGAGGAAGAGGTTAACCAGACTGGTCCAATAGGAAAGAGTATGGGTGTAGAAATCAATAGCAATGTCACTAGGGATGGGGTCAAATGAATGGTAAGAGGGTTTTGTTTCGAGGATGCATTTGAGGAGGGCATCTTCAGAGATGACGTCAAAGCTCTGAATGACTGTCACACAGAGAGCCCGGGGCAGGCCACGCTGTGCAAACTGATTGCATCAGTCTTACTCATTGTCAGCTTTAGCTTAATTTAAAGCCTCGCATCCAGCGGTGATTCACTTCCTACACACGCCAATGCATGACAGTGACGTCACACTGCGGTACTGAACTGCTGCTTGTGACCCCGACCGTGTAACCAGACTCACTGCCTGTCTATAGGAGGTAGACGTCCTTTAACTTTCTGTAGCTGCTCGTGCCTGTTGGGAATCACCGCTTAGGTCTGGGACCCATTGGCCTCAAGTAATAAAACAAGCATTTGCAATGCAATAGGACTCGCATTTACGCGAGACCTACTGCATTGGAAACAGAGGTGCGGGCGGGCGAAAAGGCACGAACGAGAGTGGGGGGGGGTTTGCCGAGAATTCACAGACTGTGGGGGGAGGCACGGGAGGAAAATAGTGTTCGAAGTAAAGGGGCCAGTAGCCATGGAAGGATACAAATGACGACATGGCCCTCATGAGGTGGGACTAACAAGCCTAAAACCAATCAGAAGGCAGTATTTAGGACCTAAGCCAATGAAAAAGATGGGCAGAGAGTGGGTGGAGCTTCCACGGAGCTTCCAACCCATACCAAATACTGCATGCCTCGCAAAGCGAGCAGCAAATGCGCGCTGCCGCTATAGGCTCGACCTAATTAGTTAGCAGCACTCCCATTTCTACATAGCCCGGTCAAAATATATTAACCACTATACCTGGGTTGCAGATACAACCTAATCATCTCTGATACTTTTGAATGCATCACTGGTGACTTGTCAAAATCTTAATTAAAAGCAAGCTCTTCTTTATTTGTCATAACAAAGTAGTGATCCTCAGGGGTGCTCCTTGAGAATCAAAAGTACAGGCCACTGCTTTCCACACTGTCTGATATTAAGTGGTCACCTTCTTGAGGCATTCCTTTTTAAATGTACAATGAAGAGAAGTGGTACATTACTCATTTTCTGAGAATGGATACTTACATTGTCTGGCTGAGTCTCACAGATAGCACTGGTGAAAATCAAGTATTTGGGAATTTGCCCTGTGTTCTAAGCATCTGCTCTGACAGAGAGTTAGGGGCCAATTTATATGTTGATAGATAGGGTACTTCATTGCAACTGCGACGGAGTACCCTTAAAGCCGACATAATGGTCCGCCTGATTTAAATGACGGCGGAGACTACTTTGTCTCTGTCGTGGTCACTCCCTCCAACGGCCCGACGGAATAAGAGCTGATGCTGGTTGACACGTATGTTTACCCACCTAATTTAAATTGGCAGACATACAGGTCAGTTTTCACTGTTGGTCACTGTCAGGAAATCCCTGGCAGTTCGGGGCAGTGAAAAATGCAAAAATGCCCCCCTCGCCGTGGGAGATAACATTCATGGTGAGGGGGCATTGTTTTTATTATTTTCAAAATTAAAATCCTGCTTTGCGGTTTTGATTTGAAAAAAAAAAAAATTGTAACTTTCCTGTACGGCTCCATCATGTTTGCTGGAGCCATACTGAAAAGTTACAATGCACTGGCAGTAACTGCCTTGATGGTGGTTCCTGTCAATGCCTGAAATGTCCGCCGGCCCGACAGACATGTCAAAATTTGGTCGTCAGGAACTCTGGCAGACCGACAGAGTAACTTACTCTGTCGTCCAGGAGGAGGATGGCCCAACCGCCAAATTATAAATCAAACTTTTAGTCCAAACCTTGATAGGCATTTCATCTTAGAAACACAAGCCATCTGTTATGGCATCTTGCTCAGTACTTGCGTGAGCATCCTACTGCTAAGCAGTGAGCACCTTGTGTTAGAGAGCTGGGACTGTAAGAAAGCTATCATATGAGATGTCCCAGAGCAGTTTCTACCCAACGACCGGGCAGTACTTATTGCTTGGCAGCAGACTCATTTTCATCAGAATGAATGCTACTTGCAGTCCACACTATTGCTTCTCTATCACAAAGGAAATAGGGATAGTGCTCCCAACAGCCAGTGTTCATGCGCTACAGTAGGGCCAGGCAGATTGGCTTTGTCAATGCTTTTCTTTTAAAGTGTTCTTAGGTTTGCCTAATGGACTGGTGAAAGGGCACAAGGGAGGAGAGTGCGGTACAGGAGCAATGCAAGTGGGCCACGAGCCTCAGATTGCCCTACCCTAGTGACTCCCACTATGTGGCATCGCATACCAAAGCAGTTAGAATCGAATATTCTCTAACACAAGGCACAAGGAGAAATGCAGTTCTCACAACAGAGAATGCTGCGTACACAATTGGGAAGAAACACTCCGGGGAAAGACATAGTTACATTTGGAACTGTGCCCAATGAACAAGTTACTTACCTTCGGTAACGATATATCTGTAAGAAACATTAGCTAGTTATTGATTCCTTACCTTAGAATTACACCCAGGCGTCAGACTGGATCCAGAAAGCTTTTTTTCGTCAGCAGTACCTCTGCGCGTCGGAAGGTGGCATCGGTCGGATCAGCGTCCATCGTTGGCGTCGTGGTCACCGGGATGACGTTGCGGTAGCTACTTAGACGCCGCCCTCGCGCACTGACGTCAGTTCTGTACACGACTTTCTGTGCCAGAAACGCAGAGCCATGCAAGACACTGACCACTGGTGCACAAAACTAGGGCCCTGAAAGGATGTCCTTAACCCTAGAAATCAGTTCGCAGGACGGGGAGGATGGGTGGGGTGGTAAGGCATCTATAACTAACTAATGTTTCTTACAGATATATCATTACCGAAGGTAAGTAACTTGTTCATCTGAAAGAAACACGTTAGTTATAGATTCCTTACCTTACAATAGATACCCCAGCAATACCAACCCCGGTGGTGGGTCTGCGAATCAAGATCACATCAGAAAGTCCTGCAGAACAGAACGACCAAAGAAGCCGTCTCTCCGGACTTGTCTGTCCAGACAGTAGTGTTTCGTAAACATGTGCAGTGATGCCCACGTGGCTGCCTGACAGATGTCATGTAGAGGAACTCCTCGTCCTAAAGCAGTAGTGGCTGCCGTCGCCCTGGTGGAATGGGCGCATAGACCCACAGGAGGCTCCTTTTTAGCCAGAGAACAGCATGTTTTGATACACAAAACAACCCATCGGGAAATGGTTCGCTTTTGTACAGCCCGACCTTTCTTGGTGCCCACATAGCCAACAAAGAGTTGGTCATCCACCCGAACTGCTTTGTGCAATCCAGATAGAATGAAAGCGCATGTTTTGGGTCCAGACGGTGGAGCCTCTCTTCCTCTTTTGAAGGATGCGGAGGCGGAAAGAAGGTGGGCAAAGTGATGGTCCGCCCGATTTGAAAGGCAGTGACAACCTTAGGCAGGAAGGATGGACGAGTCCTGAGAACTACCTTGTCCGGATGAACAGACAGGAAAGGAGGCTTGGAGGAAAGAGCCTGGAGCTCACTCACTCTTCTGGCAGATGTGATGGCTACCAGGAAAGCAGTTTTAAGTGTCAGAAGCCTCAAAGGACAGTTGTGAAGCGGCTCAAAGGGAGCACACATTAAATAGGTTAAGACTAGATTCAAGTCCCACTGAGGCATAACGAAGGGAATATGAGGAAAGAGATGAGTTATGCCTTTCAAGAAGCGATTAACCACCGGGGACTTGAAAAGAGAGGGCTGATCTGGAAGCCGAAGGAAGGCAGAGATGGCCGAAAGATAGCCCTTGATAGTGCCCAAAGCAGAGCCCTGCTGGGCTAAAGAAAAAAGAAACAAGAGAACCTCAGAAAGAGGGGCAGAAAGAGGATCCACAGCCTTTGCTGTGCACCATGCCATAAACTTGTTCCACCGGCAGGCGTATACTGTGGAGGGACGCCTGGCTGCCAAGATTACATCACAAACTTCAGGAGGCAGGTCAAAAGACGTCAACTGCCGCCGCTCAATCTCCACGCAAGGAGCAGCTCGGGATACCAGACTCTTCGTGCCCAATCCGGAGCCACAAGGATGACATGGGCCCGGTCGCGCCGGATCTTCTTCAGCACTCTGGGCAGAAGTGGTATAGGTGGAAAGGCGTACAACAGACCGCAACTCCACTAGCGACGAAAAGCGACGCCTAGCGAGTGCCGCCTTGGAAATTCCAACGCGCAGAATTGCTGACATTGCGCATTCTCTTCGGTGGCAAATAGATCTAACCAAGGCTCTCCCCACTGTTGAAAGAGACCTTGCACCACCTCCGAGTGAAGACGCCATTCGTGATCCATCATGCACCTGCGGCTGAGTTCATCCGCCCTGGCGTTCAGAGAACCGGCCAGGTGTTGAACCACCAGGGATATGCCCTGATGTTCCAGCCATGTCCAGAGGCGGAGGGCCTCCTGACATAGGGTCCACGACCCCTCCCCGCCCTGTTTGTTGCAGTACCACATGGCGATGGTGTTGTCCGTGAACACTTGCACTACTCCTCCCCGGACAGAGGGAAGGAATGCTTTGAGTGCAAGACGAATCGCTCGAAGCTCCAAAAGGTTGATGTGGAGCCCGGACTCCGCCGGAGACCAGAGGCCTCTGATCTCCGCCTCTCCCATGTGGCCGTCCCATCCCAGAAGGGATGCGTCTGTGACCACTGTGTGCTCTGCCTGGGGAAGGGAGAGGGATCTGCCGTTGACCCAATCCTGGTTCGTGAGCCACCACTGCAACTGTCGAGCAGTGCCCTCCGAGATCAGCAGATTCCCCTGATGCTGCGCCCAGTGGAACTTCAGGTCCCACTGCAGAGCCCGCATATGCCACCTGGCATGATCGACCAGCAGGATGCAGGAGGCCATGAGGCCCAGCAGTCTCAGGGTCATCTGGACCGAAACCCGGGATAGAGGCTGAAAGATCGGAATCATAGCCCGAATATCCCGGACTCGCTGCTCGGGAGGATAAACCCGAAAACGCCTCTTGTCCAGAACCGCTCCAATGAAGAGGAGCTTCTGAGAGGGAATCAGGTGCGACTTCGGCACATTGATGGAGAACCCCAGCGAATGCAGGAGGCCGGCCGTAGTCTGGAGGTGGGAGACGACAGCCTGGGGCGAGCCCGCCTTCAACAGCAGATGAGCTGCGACCACCGCCATCACTTTCGTGAACACCCGAGGGGCGCTGGTAAGGCCGAAGGGGAGCACGGTAAACTGAAAGTGCTAGTGGCTTACCGTGAACCGCAGGTAACGCCGGTGGCCCGGCAGGACGGGGATGTGAAAGTAAGCATCCTGCAAGTCCAACGCTACCATCCAGTCTCCAGGGTCGAGGGCAGACAAGACCTGAGTGAGAGTCAACATCTTGAACTTCTCCTTCCGGAGGAAGCGGTTGACGTTCCTGAGATCCAAGATAGGACGCAGGCCCTTGTCCTTCTTGGGTACCAGAAAGTAGTGGGAATAACAACCACGACCTACTTCTGCGGCAGGAATGCGCTCGATGGCTCCCTTGGCCAAGAGTGCCGAAACATCCTGATGGAGAAGGCCCAGGTGATCCTCCGACATGCGGTGGTATTGAGGTGGCATGGCTGGAGGGGTAGTCTCGAAGGGGAGGGAGTAGCCCCTTCAGACTATTTGCAAACCCACCTGTCCGACGTGATGGTGCGCCAGTGGAGGAGGTGATGGCGGATCCTGCTGCCCACTGGCGTTTGATGGGCCTGAAAAGTCGGACTAGGAGGGTTTGGAGGCTGCTGCAGAGGGGGGGGTTGGTGGACTGGCCCACCCGCTGGCCCTCTGAACCACGGCGTTGGTTCCCACGTCCCTGGCCGCGCAAAGGTTGGGGAGCTTGCTGCGGCCTGTGGCTCTGGGCGGGACGTAGTGGGGCACCCCTTCCGTAGCCACGAAAGGGGCGAAAAGCAGACTGCGCTGGGTGGCTGGAGAGGCCCAAGGACTTGGTCGTAGCCCATGAGTCCTTGAAACGCTCTAAAGCGTTGTCCGCTTTGTCGCCAAAAAGGCGACGGCCATCAAAAGGCATGTCCATCGAGGTGTTCTGAACATCCCCCGAAAAGCCAGTCGATCTCATCCAGGCGTAGCGACGAAGTGCTACTGACGTTGAAATTGTCCTGCCCAGAGAGTCGGCGGTATCCAGCACACAACGGATGGTAAACTTCGCCGCATCACTCCCGGCAGCGACAGCCTGGAGAGCACTGCCCGGGCCTCCTCCGGACACTGAGGCAGCACCTGTGCAACCGTATCCCACATAGAGTGGGAATAACGGCCCAAGAGACATGCAGTGTTTACCGACCGCAGTCCTAAGCTGGTGGAAGAGAAAATCTTCTTCCCAAGATGGTTCAGCTTCTTGGATTATCTTTCCGGCGGCGCGGTAGGGAATGCGTTCTTGGAAGTGGAGGCTTGGACCACCAAGCTCTCCGGGGTGGGGTGTTGGGAGAGGAAAGTGGGGTCGCCCAGAGCCGGCCGGTGGCATCGGGCAATCATCCTGTCCACGGGAGCCCCCGTATTGGGCCTGGACCACGTGCCCATAAAGGATGTCGGTGAGGGCCTCATTAAATGGCAGCAGGGGCTCCGAAGAGCTTGCAGCCGGTTGAAGCACCTCTGTCAGGAGGTTAGTCCTGACCGCCACCGTAGGTAGCTCGAGGTTGAGAGCCTCGGCTGCCCTACGCAACACCACTGCGTATGACGCTCCCTCTTCCGTAGCCACGGTAGGAGGAGACAACATGCCAAGGTCAGGGGAGGTGTCGAGACCACTGGCATCCCCCAGTTCCTCTCTCCAGTCCTGGTCAGAACCTAGCTGATCAGTTAAAGGGTCACCTGACCCCTCCCAGTCCTCCTCCTCATCCTCAGGTTGCCAATCTGGCCAATAAAGGACCCCAGGAGTGAACAGGGGCACAAAAACCCCATTCGGAGCCGGATCCGGCGTCAGACGGAGCCGGATCCGGCGTCGGACGATGCCGGTCCGACTCCGGGTCCACATCGGGATGGAGGCCGGGGTCGACGCCGGGCGGGGACACGACAGGCGTCGGTTGCGGTTGCGGTGCCGGAGGAAGCGGCGCTGGTGGAGGTGTAATGAGGTCAACCGGTGCCGATCCAGATCCAGGCCTGGATCCAAGGGGGGCCTGCGGTGCCGTGGACGGAGCCGACGGCAGAGGAGGCCTAGGCCCCCAACCGAGTCCACGGGGCCCGAAGGCACGCCGGCGGGTTTGGGCCACCCAAAGATGGCATGCATTGCTTCGTAGAACTTACGAAGTTGGGCGAGAGTCGCTCCGGGTCCCGGGAAGGGAGGGAAGCCCGGAGTCGACTCTTCGGACTCCGCACGCGGAGCCGCGGGAGGGGCACCGCCCGCATCCCTCGTCGCGTCAGCCGACTGACGGGGAGAAGTCAAAGAGCGACGATGCTTCTTCGACTTCTTTTTGTGCTTCGAATTACCTGACCCGAGTGCGAAGACTTCAATGACTTGGACGAGTGGTGATGGCTCTACGACCGGTCCCTCGACCTCACTCGTGACCGGGACCTCAAACGGCGCGGGGCCGACTGCCGGCGCTCAAGCAGCTTTCGGGACCGCTCCCGCAAAGCCTTCGGTGCATTCGACCGGCAGTCGGAGTACGACTTGGGGTCATGGTCGCGCTCCAGTCAAAAGAGGCACACGCGGTGCGGATCCGTAACCGACATCAGTCGGGTACAAGAACCGCAGGCCTTGAAACCGGGCATCCCTCGTGCACCAGGAGTCGATGGACTCAAGAAAAGAAGTCGACAAAAGTCGAGAAAAAGTCAGTCAAAAAGTGACTGGAGGTACCGCTCTCTCCGGATCTGCGCTGGTTGGCGCGGAAAAAGAAAGAACTGACGTCAGCGCGAGGGCAGCGTCTAAGTAGCTACCGCGACATCATCCCGGCGACCACGACGCCAATGACGGACGCGGAGCCGACCGACGCCACCTTCCGACGCGCAGAGGTACTGCTGACGAAAAAAAACTTTCCGGATCCAGTCTGACGCCTGGGGGTAATTCTAAGGTAAGGAATCTATAACTAACGTGTTTCTTTCAGATTAAAGCAGTAGCAAGAAAGGAAGCATTGATTAAAGAAGCCCTGTAAATAAATAAGGCACACACAATGATACATTATTCATTTATTAAGGACAGTATATACTAGTGTGTATGATATCAAAATAAACGGTAATTTATAACCACCTTCTTCAATAACAGTATTACATACAAACATTGGCTAAGGTTTAATGTGTCTTCATAACTATATGTGAAAGAAACTTCAAATATGAATTTAGGTATCTGCATACCGTCTTTAAAATTTGCCGTAACATGTCCAGTGCTGCTTCTACTTCTTTAAAAAAGTCTTCTAAAGTCAAAGATGACCACGTTAATATAGTAAGGCCCTTTCTCAACACAGACTGCACCTAAAAATAATGACAATAAAAGCTAAATTAGAAACATAATAGACATTTACAAGCATATGGAAGAAGAAATGGCAATCAACTGTTTTCAAAAATCAAGTACAACGGGGTCACTGTTAATTAGCTTAACCAGTACAAGTGTTAAATGTTAACATAAGAGGTATACCTGTGGAGAGGTTCTTCAGGATTCTGAATTGCATTCCAAAAAGGCTAAAGATAATGGGGAGGAGTTGTAGCTTTTAAATGAGTGTGAAAATATATTACACCAGCAGTTCTGAACCTTTTGATTTCCGAGGACCCCCACTCAATTACTACTGGAAACTGGGGACCCCCAAGCAATTAATAAAGTTTGAACCTTAAACCAGTAATACACATAAAACACGAAAAAGAGGCTTCTTCGATCAGAAGCAGCTTGCGGTCGTCCGAGCCCAACATTAGATGGCGGACTTATGCAGGGCATGTTAATATCCAGCACTGCACAGGGGGGGCCATACCCAGAACTCTGTCTGTGGTGATCCGAGCAGTTCTCCTGGCCTGGTGCGCTTCCTTGCGCCATACCCAGTGGACAAACAAACTGATCCAATGCACACCGCTCTGGCAGGATACCTGGCTCAGGGAGGTTAGCGAATTGGAGGGGTTCCGGGCGTGGGACCTCATTGATATTTCTCAGCTGGGGGATGTGTGGACCAGCGACCACATGTGCACTTTCCACGACCTGCAGACCTGACACTCCCTGCACTCATCACAATTCTACAGATATTTGCAACTACGCCACGCCCTCCATACACACATACCAAACGGCACAACACTGCCAGAATATAGACTTCCAGAGGGACAAACCATGATGGGAAATCGTGGGAAGGGAGGAATCTCACATATTTATCGTTCCCTAACTAATAACACTCCAACCGCACTGGATCGGCTAAGGAGTCAATGGGAGAGCTGGGTGGGACCCCTTGAAGAGGAAGATTGGAAGGATGCACTGATGGCACCCAAAACAGTCACCACCTCTGCCAGGCTCCGTCTGGTCCAACTGCACTACTTACATACTGCCTACTTAACCCCAAAACGCCTTTATAGTGCTGGCCTGAAGCTGACTGCATCCTGCACCCGCTGCGAGCAGGACCAGGCAGACTTCTTTCACATGGTGTGGACCTGCCCACTCCTAGCGCAATATTGGGAGTCTATAGAACAAGAGCTCACAGAAGTCCTGGGTTGGGAGGTCCCACACAACCCATTGAACACGCTCCTGGGAATCACAGATGGGCTGAATGGGTCTAGGACTGACAAACTAGTCCTTAACACGGCCATGGTGGTGGCTAAAAGAGACATCGCTTCAACTGGAAAAACCCTTTCCCACCTAGTATAACGAAGTGGCGCAGAGGGGTGGACTGGTGTGTGGCACAAGAGAAACCTCTGTACGAAGCCAGGGGATGCCCGGCTGAACATCGCAAGGTTTGGGGAAAATGGTTGGGTCAGATAGAATAAATATGTTCCATTCCACTGACTCTATGTGGCCTCATGGGATCATAGTCTGCAAAGTACATAACATCCAAGGACATAATGTGGTGACGACCTATCATTACTATATTGTGCTGTATTTGATTTTCACTGGTGTATCTTTGTTCAAAAAACCAATAAAATTGATTATCAAAAAAAAAAATATCCAGCACTGCATGACAAGAACAGATGCTTACAGGATAAGTAACTTAATCCTTCTGATGGAAACTATATCTCTTTGCTGATTCCTTGCAAACCCTCCCACATCCCGGTTCTGTAAAAGGGGATCTTTTTCTCCATCTAAAAAGGTACCAAGTCTAGTTATTTGCACACTTGCACACTGGTCATAGCTAATATGCTAATTGTCTCTGCGTCTTGGGGTGCGCACAGCCTAGAAGGCAAGTGACATTGGTGCGTATGGGTGGCTCTTCAAGTCACTTCCAGAGCAGAATGACGTCCATTCAGATCCACCCTACACCACCTTCCGGTGTGCATGCATACTGCTGACGATGTTCTGGATCCAGAATGATGCCTGGAGAATAGTCAAAAGGTGATAAATCTACAGTAAGAGCATCCACCAGAAAGAGTTTTCAAAGGTAAGAATTTGTTCTTCGGTTTTACAAGGAAAATAAAGAGTGAGTTCTGGATGACAAAGTTTCACAAAACAGCTTGAAGAGTGGTGAACTCTATTTTCAGACCTCTTCACAACAGATCGAAACAAAAAATGCTGAAACTTAATTTCCAGAGTTTTGAAGTCTGGATCAACAGTCGATGTCCTTTTTATCCAATCCCATTCATTCTTAATGTGCTGTTCAAACTGCACAAAAGTTGAAGATGATAGCATCAGACAGTAAGTAAGTAAGTAATGCTTTATTGTACATGGTTATTTAAAACCTTTACAATGTAGACAAGGATTCAATTCCTAAAACAAAGGTCAAGTTCATACATATTAAGACATGTTAAAATAAAGTATGAATTCAGTTAAACAGCCTATTTTGCAATGCAATAAGTTGATCCTTGTTGCCAGCAGAGTGGTAATGTAGTAAAGTGCCAGTGCAATAAAAACATTTTAGAAAGTGGCACTTCAGTAAAAACATATTTGCGTTAAAAAAGAAAAGGAGAATAGTCATGTTGACAGTTCGGGATATCCCTGTGATGTGGTCAGTGTTATTCAGTATAGTTCAAAGTAGCTGTTTGCTTTTCTACACTGTCCTCCACCTAGTGAAAATCGAGACTTGGCGGGTGGCAACATGAGGTTTGGGTAAAGTTCAGAGGCCTAGATTATGGCCCTTCTGCTTGAATTGGACCAAAAGATGCAGCATGTTATTCGTCCTCACCAAATGTCTGGAGCCGGCTAGACCTTGGTGCAAGCGCGCTATGAATCTCGATACTCGAGGGGCTGTTGCGATTAAAAGCGGTGCGGTGTTCCTGGGCGTTCCCAACAGATGGTTTTGTGAAGACTGGATGGTCCATCTGTTGGGTCCATGCCCGCTTGCATCCTAGGTGGGCTGCTAGTATGTTCCTCTCTCTCGGTGCTACTGTTGTCTTTCCTGATGGTTAAAGCAGTAAACGTTGGTGCCTGTCAGTTTCCCTGCCAGGGCCACACTCTCCTAGAGTTGGATTGTGATTGCTTAGGGGTATTTGGACGCGCCTCATGCCGACATAATGCCACCTGTTTCTTTGCCAGTGCCAGCTGGTGCTTACTCTTTGAGGGTTAGAGTGGATTGATCCTCTCGTCCTTCGCGGTGCTGCTAGGTTTTTGGCTATCCTTCAGGCTTTTGAAGCGGGTTTCCGCCGTTTCAAGGAGTTTTACCATTTGGCAGCTCAGTTGGACGTCGTCACCTTTGAAGCAAGCCAGCGCCGCTTGTCTGCAGGTCCGTATCCTGCGGTTGTTAAAAAGTGGTCTCAAGAGGGAGCGACATTCTTGAGTAAGTTCGCTGCAGATGGCGATGACATGTACGGTGTTCTCTTTGCCGATCCCGCAAAGTCGGCATTTTGTTGGTAACTGCGGGCGTAACCACGGTGGTAGGTGGGCCGCGGACGGCAGTAACCCTAGGCAAAATTTCAGGAACTTCTCTTTTGATTTTTTGGAGAAGCCTGTCTGTAGATAAGCATGGGGCGAGGGCTTGATGTACGATTGAACTGTAAGCCAGCCGTGAGCGCGCTCTATCAAGGCGGCTTTGTCCTGCAACAATGATTCTTTTCGGACTGTCTTATTGACCACCTTTTTAAAGCCTGCAGGCGAGCCTGGGAGTTCCCATAATTGCCGTAAGCCAAGTTGATCGATAGCGGCCTCCAGTTACCGCCTTGCCGGGCAAGTTTCTTTATCTTGAAGTTCCTTCCACAGGACAGCATTTAATGTTTTCGGATCTCCCCTGCTTACTTTGTGCCAGCTTTTTATGTAGGTTCCTTTACGTGCCAGCTCTTCTTTTGGTAGCCCAAATTCTAGTCTCATCTGAGCGGGCGATGTGTACCTCGGAAGGCCAAAGATCATGCAAAGCGCCTTTGCTACCGTTCCATCTACTGAAGCAGCATCCCTCCCCCTCATCGCTTCACTGCCGTAAGTGATGCCTGGGATTAATTTTGCCTGGATCACCTTTATGAGGGGTAATAGGCTTGGACCAGAGACCACGTTTTTTAGGTTTCTAAGTGCCACCGCAACCATTAATCCTTTCCTTTTTATGGCGTCACATTGCGGCTTGAAGTTGCCCTTGCAATCTATGATGACCCCCAAGTATCTATATTCACAGACCTTTTCCAGCTTCCTTGATGCCAAGAGCCAGTTCTGTGTTATTTTCTTTTTGGGGAGATTAACGCAAATAACTTTAGATTTTTCTTGGTTGATGCTAAGCCTATTAGCTGCAGAGTATCTTGACGTAATGTCCAGTAGCCGCTGTAGGCCTACAGGGGTCCGGCTAATAAGTAACAGGTCGTCTGCATAAAAGAGGTGCGACAGCTGGGAGCCCCCTAACTTTGGTGCATGCGAGTTGCTTTCATTTAGCAGCGTTGATAGCTCTCCCATGAAAAGATTTAAAAGTATTGGAGCGAGTACGCAGCCCTGTTTACCCCTGTGCTTGTTGAGATCTTCCACGTTAGGTATTCGCCAGAGCCTAATTTGACTTGCACCCATGTCTCGCTGTGCAGAAGAATTAGTTGTTTTAAGAGCAACGGGGGGATATTCAGCTTTTTAAATTTTTCCCACAGAAGGTTTCTGTTGGCATGGTCGAATGCAGAGCTGTAGTCAATGTAGCACAGATATAGGGGTTGCTTCGCTTCGAGGGCAGCATCGATTAATAGAGAAAGCGCTAATATGTTGGTGGTAGTCCCCATACCTTTGCAGAAGCCTGTTTGGTTGTATGGAATTGCTGAAACCTCAGCTGCCCACGATGTCAGTTCCTCTAGTAAGAGGCCCATGAAATATTTGGCCTCGTTGTCAAGCAAGGCCACTAGCCGATAATTTTTTGGGTCGTTTCGGTTTCCCTTTTTGAAGATAGGTGAGATGATGGCTCCCCTCCATGATGATGGAATTATTAATGTCTGTAGGATTTTTTCGAACATTGGTTTGAATACGGCGGCCCAATATTCCGGCTCTTGCTTGAACAGTATGGGGGGAATCCCATTTGGTCCAGGCGCCCCCTCGCGTCTTCCCTTTGAGATTCTGTTGCTAATCAGTGCATTCGTGATTGCGATTGCCTGATCTGGCTGCTGAGGATCGTAGTGTTTGCAACACAGCATTAATCGACCCTCAGTGTCCTTTGCAGGATTAGGTATTCTTTGACTGTTTGTGTCGGTTTCATTAAAATGCGTACTAAGAAAGATTGTCCAGTCATCTTCTGTGACATAAGAGTTAATGCCTTGACTCCGCTCCTTGATCAGATTGTTGATCTTTTGCCAGAATTGAGCGCTGTTGTTAGTTTTGGCATCTTGTAAGAGTTTGGCCCAGAGAGACTCATCTGCTTCTCGCATAAGTCGCCAGATCAGCCTCCTGCGGTCGCGCTTTAGCCGCCTCAACTCTTCTTTGGCGGCAGGATCTGCCCTCAGACTTCGTAGTGCTTGTCTGATGAGAGTCTTTAGGTTTTTTAGATGAGTATTGTTTCTGAAGTTGTGGTACCTCATGTGCTTCTCGGATTTACCAGCTCCTTCAAACCAGTTATTCCCCTGTTTTGTTGCCATATTATTGCATAGTGTTTCTACAAACTTCTCCCAGCTCTCGATTAAATCTATTGTTACATTTTGCGCTTCGCTGAGTGCTTGCTTAGCGTGGAGCAGAAGGCGCTGAGGGTCATCTGTTCTGCATTTTATCCGCCTATCATTCGCGGCATAGACTGAATTGTGCCCCTTGGCACATTCAGGATTTAGAATTGTGAAGGCCTCTATTGTGACTTCCTGAGGTAAGTGATCACTGAAATCTAGTGAGCCGATGTGAAAATCTCTTGCCGATTGAAACAGGTTACTGGAGAGGAAGGTGAAATCAATTGTGGAACTGGTCGTTGTACTATGGAACGTTGCCGCTTGGGGGCGGTCCCCTGGGAGTCTTCCGTTAAGTGCTCGGAGGCCCAGTTCTTCTAGTGTCACTAGAAGTCGCTATGCTGTTTTTGTGCTTCTGCCTCCGGACGAGTTATCTTGAGGGCTTGGTTCCCATGCGAATGGGTCCTCATCTGTGGTGATTTCTGTGATAGTGTTGTTGAGCATGTTCAGATTAAAGTCGCCACTAATGATCAGACTGTTTGTTTTCTCTATGGTTAGCAATTTTGTGAGCTCTTCTTTCAGCTGTTGGGCTCCTTGCTTCTTTCCTCGGGGGTGTAAGTAAAGATTTATCAGAATTATCTCTTCTTTTTTTTTAACCTGTTCCCGTATGGAGATTCGTAGTGCTTGCATTGCGTTCGGTGGGTCTAATTTGTGTGCCAGTGGCACTACCGCAAATATACTTCTTATTGAACTATATATAGCAAGGCCTCCCTATTTATGACCAAATATTGCGCTCTGTGTAGGAGAGATGAAATTCAGGGTGTAGCCTGGAAGTGCTGGTGGTGAGTCAGTCCATGTTTCTTGCAATGCAATAAGGTCGAATCTTTGCATGTAAAGGTTTAGTTCCCTATCCGTGAGCTTGTCTCCTAGGCCATTAATATTCCAGGAGCACAATTTGAAAGTGTTGGAGGATTTCCCGGTATCGGACCTGCTTTGTCAATGTTTTTCCGATTTGTTGTTTATGGTCCTGGACAGCCAGCTCCAATCTAAATGGGTCGCCTCTTTCATGACGTATTGCTTTCTAATGCCTTGCTCTTTTCGATCTAAGTTGTCAGGGGTATTGCTGCGAGCCCCTCGCAGTACGGAAAGTGATTGAGAGTCCAGGTTGTCCCGATTATATACTTTCCGTTGTTGACAATCGGATGCCAGAGGGTCTGGATATCTAGGTTTTGCAAATGGTCGGAGCTTTATGCCCCAGCTATTAAGCTTCGCTTGTTCTTTGAGCACTCTCTCAGCTAGTTCCGTTGTGGCCCATACTGTTTTTGTGGCTTCTACCCCAGGATGTTCCGGTGAGGCTACGAATTCCACTGACTCCAGATCGTTAGTAGATATATTTTTTAAGATGTTAATGGAGTTCAGCAGGCGTAGTATGTTACCCTTATTTAGGATATCGAAAGCGCCCCTAGATGTGTATTCCGGAATAAGAGTAATTGTGGGGTTGCCTAGATGTCCCTTTTTGATGTTTAGGCTGTTCT
This sequence comes from Calotriton arnoldi, assembly GCA_963921515.1. Classification (NCBI taxonomy): domain Eukaryota; kingdom Metazoa; phylum Chordata; class Amphibia; order Caudata; family Salamandridae; genus Calotriton; species Calotriton arnoldi. The sequence goes on from CAWUFW010005100.1 coordinate 36,816, forward strand.
GTGAGGTTATCGAGATGTTCTCTAGCCTAGTGGGTTCCTCAGCTGTCGTTCTTTGATCCTGGGCCCTCGGTTCGTCTTCTCCCATTAACTCCTGACCTGCGGTATTTGCTATTGTTGAGGCCCCTGGGGAATGGCCTGTTTCTATCACATTATCTGGGCTGGGGGGAGGTTTTTTATTTCTGGTGGTGCTCAATTTGATATTTAGTCTCTCAATCTTATTCAAGCCTTCGCTGGCATTAGGTGTTGTGACTATTTCATTGCTCGTCTGGGCGGGGCCGGCTTCATTTTTGGGAATAACCGTGGTGGAAGTTTTTCTTTTTCGATTGATTTTCCTTTGGATCCTATGCCACTGTTCCTGATTCGAGGTGGATCTCGAGTCCTGATCCGTATCGGTTTCACAGCCCATTTGGGCTGACTTATCATGTGTTGGTTCTGGTGACAAATTCCTAGCTTTATTGTTCTTGCCCTTAGGTTCTACGAAGATGTTTAACTTTTGCTTGCGGCCCTTCCTTCTCTGCTTTCTCCCCTGCTTTACGGAGCGGCGATGTTCCGGCAGTTCATCCTTTTGCAGGGGTTCCCATGTCGCTTTAGTATTACTATTTGATGGCGTTTGGCATTCTCCGTCCCTCGGATGACCGTTTGATCCTGGCAGTGTTATATGCTCGATTTCCCTTGTCCACTGTGCTTCTGGTACTTGGACTGAGGGCCCCTCGGTTGATGTCAGGGTTCCCTCGTTGTTTATCTGCCATGCTTTGTTTTTCCTCTCGGGTAGACCGGCTGATGGACTGTTTTTTACGGCCTCCCTGATGTCTAAGAGAAGATTGTCCAATGCTGCAGGGAGTGTGGCCAGCTTATCCACAATTGTTATACAGGTGCAATTCGATTGTATAAATTTTGTCTCTTCTTGTGCCCTTTTGACCAGGCTGTTCAGCTCGGCTAGTTTGTCGTCAATGTTGGCGACAAAGATTGAGAGCGAATTTAGAACTGACAGCTGGAGGTCCATCTTGTCCGATTGATATTGGATGGCATTGACGGACATTTGCATTGTGTGCAGGAGAGATACCCAAATGTCTTCTTTGGCTTGCGGTGTTGTATTACTGGGGATAGGGTGTGAGACATTGTTATTCGGGCCTGTTAGCACCTCTTGGGGGACCTCGTGAGAGGTTGCTGTATAAGAAGTAACCAATTCTTCCCACTCCTCTTGTGTGAGATACGAGGATTCTGGGTCCATGGCCTTCGATGGATTAGAGGCTGAGTTGGCTAGGACTGGTGGGAGGCTTCGAGAAGGATCTGAGGTTAGCCCAGAATGCTCAGATTGTTGGGCATTTGGGTAGAGTACAGGCCAGTCCTGTGCAGTAGTGTGCATTGCGGTAGGAGTATATGGAGACTGCCCCTTTGTTTTGTCTCACTGATCCGTAGGCTTACTCGTTCCCTTGTTGAGCTCTGGTCGCTCCTGCCTACGATCTTGTGTTGAGAGTATGTTTTTCTCGCACACAAGATCCTGTTGTAATCGGGGGGCCCCCTGTCCTGCCATTATTTTGGGGTCCGTGTTCCGCGTGTTCAGATTGCTTGATGCGCTAAGTACTGATGCTGGTCTCTCGGGTGCCTCAAGTGTGTCGGGTACGCCAGGAGCCTCGGGTACCTTTTGCCTCTCTGTATTTTCCTCTGTATTTCTAGCTGTGTCTTGTCTATCTTCTAAGGGAACTTCCACTCCCGTGGATGTTGATTTTGGGATACTCTTCATGCTCCAGTTTATTATAGTTCCGGTGTTCAGGACACTCGGAGCGCTCTGGATGGGGTCTTGGTGTTCATTCTTGTTTGCCCTTGACTTTGACAACGGGTCCAGGTCCAGGACCAAATCCGAGTCCCGCGTTCTAATATTCGTAGAAGTCACCCTGCTGTAATGCTCTCTGCACTCTTCTATCGATGCGACGTCGGGGCCTTCGGCGCCATCCCTCCCGTCGCTAGCTTCGTCATCTTCGTCCTCTGTCTCCTCTGCGGCAAGCTCTCTCTTCAGCCCTCTCGTCAGCTCTTTCATTGGCTCTGGCTGTAGCTTTTGTTCCAGTGAGTAGGTTCTGGACTGCATCGGAGTAGGCAGGTTATTTGCATTCCGGCTGTTCAGGCATAGAACTGAGCCGGCGTCCTTGATGAATGAAAACTTCGTGTAAATTTTCGGTTGGTAACTAGTTTTGCTCGATGTGGCTGTGCTCGCAGCTGTGCCTGCTATGCCGCTTGCTTCCCCTCTCCCTTTGAGGTTTAATAAAGGTTTTGGGCTTGGGAGGCCTGGGGGTAGAGGGGTCAAGGTGATCAACTGTGCTTCGCCTCCTCTTGCCTCTCCTTCCTCTTCCATCTCCACTTTCTTCCGGTCGTTTTCGCTGGTCTTCTTGGGGTCCTTACTGAGTTTCCCTTTACCTTTGTTTGCTCTCCTGGCTCTTTTAGTAGGATTCAAAGGTGCCGGTGGGTCCCTTGATCTCCCGGATCTCATTGTGCCCCCCTTTTCCTTCTCTTTTTCTTTTGCCTTTTCTTCTCCTCCCTTCGCAGAGTGCTACACTTGCGCTGGTTGCGCTGGTTGCGCTGGTTGCTGGGTGCAGGAGGCCAGAAGCTAAGTCTGGGAGTTGAGAGGGGGGTCAGTGTCTACGGGCTGAGTCAGGAGCTAGTTCTTGTATGTTTTATTTCTGAGCACTTATTGTTGTCGATGCCTGTCCGTTAAAGTCGATAACTGCTGATGCCTGATGCCAACAGGTTTTCTCAGGGTTTCTCAGGATTTCTCAGTGAATAACTATGCTGTGCTGTGCTGTGCTTCAATGTCCGGTCACGTGGCAGTAGAGAGGGGCTGTCCAGCAGGATCCGGCAGGATCTTTCAGTGGGTAGCAGTGGGTAGCGATGGGTAGCGATGGGAAGCTGTAGGTAGCTGTGGGTGGCGATGGGACTGGTGCTTCAGTAGGCCAGATTTAGCAGAATTCTATGGAAGCGCCCTTCGTCTGGCTCACCTGACTTAACACTGACTTGCGCTTTTGCTTTGCTTTACTTCGCTTTGCTAGCCCACCTACCTACCCACCTACCTACCCCCTGTTGTCAAGTGATTCTCTGGCGGTTCTCCGTCTCGGTCTCAGTTCTCGGTTGGGCGCAGTGTTGGGCTGCCGTGCTGTGCCCCTGCCCAGGCCAACCTCTACGAGCTCCTCCTGCCTTGTGCTTGTACTTGTACTTGTCTGCTTGTCAGCACCGGCTCTGGTTATGTGAGCTCCAAACTCAAAAGGAAAGAACCAGGGGCTTCTACCGCTACTGCAGCTTCTAGCGCTTTAGGAAAGAGTTTTGTCTGCTGCTAAAGTTGGCTCGCAACTCCTGCCGCCACGGAAGGCTCACACGGCTTCAGCTGCTTTAGGAGGTGATTTGGTGGCTGATTGGCGGCTCCTGCTACTACCAGCCCCTGCCACCGCAAGGAAGGCAGCTGCCAGACGGCTCTTGCTCCTCTCCCCCGCTCCCACTGCCACGGAGAGGCACTCTCGGCTATCTGGCAGCCTCTGGCGGCCACTGGCAGCTTCAGGGAGCCTCTGGCGGCCCCTCGCGGCAGCAAGGAACAAGGCACCGGCAGCCTCCCGCGGCCGGCAGCCTCCCGCGGCCGAACGACCACCGCGTCCCCTGCCGCTACTGGGGGCTCTCGCGGCTCCTGCCTGCTGCTGGAGATTTTCGCTGCTCCCGCGGGTCCTGCCGCTGCGGGGTGACTCTCGCGGCTCCTGCCGCTGCGGGGTGACTCTCGCGGCTCCTGCCGCTGTCAGGTGGTTCCCGAGAGACAGAGAGGCCCTCACAACCACAGCAGCCCCTCGCAGCCTCCGGCCTCCGCCCCACGCAGCAACAAGGAAACGAGAGCCGGCAACAGGGAAACCGCACGGGCAGCCTCTTGCACCAACGGGGAACAGCTTGGATTGCATCAGACAGGCCGAGGCAATGGTGGTACCCAGATCTACTACAAATGCTACATTAGGCTGGCATGCAGGCTTTATCGCCTGGAAATGACATTTGAAGTTAGCCACCATCATGAATGGAAATTATAGAAGCAAAACGTTTAAAAATATTCTCTATGTGATGCTGTCAGAATAATGGATACATGACCCAATATTATTCCAAGAAGACATCAGTGTCCCATACTACTTGCATTCTGCTCAGTCAAAATTGTGGTTCCCTTCCATAACTTTGCCATTACAGAACTTTAAGATCATCCTAAGCAAATCTGGTCTGTTTACCAAGATTTAAAAAGATCAGAATGGGTGGAAAATTGTTTCAGGTTAAGGCAGCTGAACTATGGACCAAGCAGCCAAATTCCTTGAGAGAGGATGTGATCCTGCTGAGTTTCAGGAAGTGCCTGTAGATGAGTTGGACCCAGATTCCTCTGTGTGACCACTCTTTAACAGAAGGTACCTGGTGTACTGATGATTCAGTTAGCGCCAAGATGCCTGTGGAGTGGACGAACAAGTTGCTTACCTTCGGTAACGATATATCTGTAAGAAACATAGGTTAGTTATAGATTCCTAACCTTAGAATTACCCCCAGGCGTCAGACTGGATCCGGAAAGTTTTGCGTCAGCAGTACCCCTGCGCGTCGGAAGGTGGCGTCGGTCGACTTTGCGTTCGTCGTTGGCATCGTGGTCGCCGGGATGACGTCGGGGTAGCTACATAGACACCGTCCTCGCGCGCTGACGTCAGTTCTGTACATGACTTTCCACGCCAGAAGCGCAGAGCCATGCAAGACACTGACCACTGGTGTACAAAACTAGGGCCCTGAAAGGAAGTCCTTAACCCTAGAAGTCAGTTCGCAGAACGGGGAGGATGGGTGGGGCGGTAAGGAATCTATAACTAACCTATGTTTCTTACAGATATATCGTTACCGAAGGTAAGTAACTTGTTTATCTGAAAGAAACAGTTAGTTATAGATTCCTTACCTTAGAATAGATACTCCAGCAATACCAACCCCTGAGGTGGGTCTACGAACTAAGTTCACACCAGAAAGTCCTGGAGAACAGAACGGCAAAAGAAGCCGTCTCTCCGCACTTGGCTGTCCAGGCAGTAGTGTGTGGTGAACGTGTGCAGTGATGCCCACGTAGCTGCCTGACAGATGTCATTAAGGGGGACTCACCGTCCCAAAGCAGTTGTAGCTGCCGTCGCCCTGGTGGAATGGGCACGCAGTCCCACTGGAGGCTCCTTCTTTGCCAAAGAGTACCAAGCTTTGATGCACAGATCGACCCACCTGGAGAGGGTCCGTTTGTGCACGACCCGACCTTTCTTAGCGCCCACGTAACCAACAAAGAGCTGTTAGGTGCGATCCAAGTAGAAGGAAAGCGCACGTTTTCGATCCAGACGGTGGAGCCTCTCTTCCTCTTTTGAAGGATGCGGAGGCAGAAAGAAGGTGGGCAAAGTGATGGTTTGGCCAATGTGGAAAGAAGTAACCACCTTGGGATGAAAGGAAGGTCTAGTTCTGAGGACGACCTTGTCCAGATGAACAGCCAGAAAAGGAGGCTTGGAAGAAAGAGCTAGTAGCTCACTCACCCTGCGCGCAGAGGTGATAGCCACTAGGAAGGCAGTTTTCAAAGTTAGAAGCCTGGGAGGACAGTTATGTAGCGGCTCAAAGGGAGCACACATAAGATATGTAGGAACTAAGTTCAAGTCCCACTGGGGTATTACGAAGGGAACAGAAGGAAAAAGATGAGTAATGCGCTTAAGGAAACAATTTACAACACAGGACTTGAAAAGAGAAGGCTGCTCAGGAAGCCTAAGGAAGGCTGAAATGGCAGAGAGGTAGCCCTTTAGAGTGCCCAGAGCAGAGCCCTCCTGGGCCAAAGAAAGGAGGAACAAGAGAACCTCAGAAAGAGGGGCGGAAAGGGGATTCACAGCCTTTGCTGTGCACCATGCCACTAATTTGTTCCATCTGCAGGCGTATACCGTCTTAGTGGAGGGACGCCTGGCTGCCAAGATAACATTGCAGACTTCGGGAGGCAGGTCAAACGATGTCAACTGCCGCCGCTCAATCTCCACGCAAGGAGGTGGCGGCTGGACAGGTTCGGGTGGAGGACCGTTCCCTGCTGCTGCGACAGAAGATCCTCCCGAAGAGGCAGTCTGATCGGAGGATCGATGGCCATGTGTAGCAGCTCGGGATACCAGACTCTTCGTGCCCAATCCGGAGCCACAAGAATTACTTGGGCCCGGTTGTTCTTGATCATCTTCAGCACTCTGGGCAGAAGTGGTATAGGCGGAAAGGAGTATAGAAGACCGCAACTCCACTCGCGACGAAAAGCGTCGCCTAGCGAGTGCGGCCTTGGAAATTCAAACGTGCAGAATGGCTGACATTGCGCGTTCTCTTCGGTGGCAAATAGATCTAACCAAGGCTCTCCCCACTTGCAAAAGAGACCTTGCACCACCTCCAAGTGAAGACGCAATTCGTGACACATCATGCACCTGCGGCTGAGTTCGTCCGCCCTGGCATTCAGGGAACCTGCCAGGTGTTGAACCACCAGGGATATGCTCTGATGTTCCAGTCATGTCCAGAGGCGGAGGGCCTCCTGACAGGGTCCACGACCCCACCCCGCCGTGTTTGTTGCAGTACCACATGGTGGTGGTGTTGTCCGTGAACACATGCACTACTCTTCCCCGGACAGAGGGAAGGAATGCTTTGCGTGAAAGACGAATCGCCCAAAGCTCCAGAAGGTTGATGTGGAGCCCGTACTCCGCCGAAGATCAGAGGCCTCTGATCTCTGCCTCCCCCATGTCGCCGCCCCATCTCAGAAGTGATGCATCAGTCACCACTGTGAACTCTGGTTGGGGAAGGGAGAGGGATCTGCTGTCGACCCAATCCTGGTTTGTTAGCCACCACTGCAATTGGTGTGCAGTGTAGGAGAGTAGGATCTGCTTCTTATAGTTACCCCCACTTTTTGCTGATGTTTCACTGTTTTCGACTTAGTTTGGCTGGGATCCTGCTATTCAGGACCCCAGCCTATCTGCTTTCTCCTCTAAATTGATTGCATGTACTTTAGGTACACTCCAGATTGGATTCTGGGGTACCCTTATGAGTCCCTAGTATATGGTATACTATGTACCCAGGGCATAGGTACCCCAGAGGCCTCCCAGGGACTGCAGCATGTATTATGCCACCCCTGAGAGGCCATCCAAAATGACACAACAGGTCTGCTGCCTGTGTAAGGTGGTGCATGCACCCCTTACTTAGATATAGGTTCACTATATCTATCCTGATCACTGCACATATAAACCTATCAGTCACCCCTATGGCAGGCCTTATCAATCCTGAAGGCAGGGTGCTGGGTTTTATGTGAGAGGGTGCCCATGCATGAGCAGAGCCCCTCTGCAGCCTTCGGAACCACTATTCCGGGGTTGTCTGTGATGCAGCCAATCATATACTCTTAAGTGCATTATGACCTCGCTGTAAATGCTAACTTTAGAATGGCTGCAAGGAATTATGTCGTGTTTGGTGTCAAACACCTTGGAATCATACCTCCACACCAGTAACTGGTGTGGGAGGTATGATTCCTCCCTCCTAGAGGGAGAAATATGACAGCACCGGTACACCCGGTACCAGCTTCACAGAGCCCTGGCATCACAAAATGGATGCTGCCAGCCACAGACACGAGTCTGCCCTCCTGCTGCTGGACGAAACTCCGGCAGGGGAAGCTGGACAATAGGTTTCCTGTCACAGGGAGGTGTAACCACCTCCCAGACAGGCTTTAGTGTATTGGGGCTGGGTGGGTGCACTCCAAGATTGCTTTGAAGTCTGCACTGGGGCCACATTTGGTGTCCCATGTGCATAGTCCAGCTCAAACCGGTTGCAGGGGCACTCAGCCCCTGCTCTGGCGCGAAACTGGACAAAGGATATGGGTGTAGCCACCCCTCTATCCTGACCCTCCCATAGGTGGGTCCCCAGAGTTTGTCCCACCCCTTCCTTGGGTATAAAGTAGGAACCCCTGGCTACAGGACTTTAGATTACACCTGGACTAAACTCTGATACAGAAACCAAGTACTTCGACGATCTACACTACGCTGGATGACTGACGAATCTCCCTTGGAGTAAAGGAGTTACTCCCCTGCAAGGTAGGCACCTTAAACGCAACTGACCGGTTGGCATCTCTGAAGCTGGACTCCGAAGAATATTGCCACACAGGAGGTGGTTCCCGAGGTCTCTGAGGTCGATCTGTGCCCACAGCAAGTCTGAGGCCCGTGTCCCTTGTGGTGACCGTGCAACCCGAACCCCTGGACACTGCGTCTATTTGCAGAAGCATCAGCTTTCCCGCAACCCCTGAGGCTGAGCTTTGGGTTACTTGTAGCCCTGACCCCGAGCAGTAATTACACCGAAGATTGCTGGCCTACACTCAACGAGTGTTCCGTGGGCCGCCATTTGTGATTCCTCTCGAGGACCCTTCGCGATCCCTGGTCTGTTGACCTGTGGGTCCCTAAGAAGGCAACTCTAACTTTCAGTGGGCTTCCCTGGTTGCTCCAGGCGTGCCCTGACTCTCCATCGCTTGGGGAGTCCCCAGGACCTTGCTGGTCCTCACAGAAGCCTAATTACTCTGACCGCGTGGGTTGCCGTTGCCAAGGCTTGTTGGTGTTCAATCCGAGCACTGACCCCCCAGCACTCGACATCCTTCGTGGGACAGCTCATCTGCGGACTCTGGTCGTCATCGACGTCTCCTGGTCCCCGTGGCTGCAGAGTCAAGCTTCACCTCTACGCACCTGAAGCACCCGACATCGGTGGGCATTCGATTGCTCCGCTCCTGGTCACTGGCAAGTGACCCAGACTCTGTACCCTCTGCTTTCAGGTTCTTCACATCTTCGATCCAGGCTTGGATCACACCGGACACTTTCCTTCTTCACGGCAGCAGTACTTTGCAGCGTCTCGCCATTGGAAACAACGACGATTCCCGACACCCCTTGACACCTATGCACCCGGCTTCCCTGGGTGAGGTAACACAAGTACTCCGGTGCTCACGTGGGTGCTGACCTTAGAACCTTCTAAGTCTGAAAGGGTTTCCTCAAAGTCCTCTCCTAAGTGTCCTTAAACTCTAATATTCCAACCGCGACTTTCCCATAGAGTTGTACGGAGCTCGCGACTGTGTTCCCACACTGCACCCGTCCTACGTGGGTCCCCTGTGTCACTACCTTGGGTGGTTCCTTGGGGTCCCAGCAATTCTACGTGCTCTAGGCACTGTGTCTAGTCAAGTCGTGGTTCTTATACCACTTTCTTAGTATATGGTTTGGTCTCCCCTGGAGCCCACTGTGTATTGTGCTATTTACTGTCGTTCTAGTACTGTAATATTGTGTGCCTTGTTCTCTAATCTCATAAAGAGGTTAGTAGAGAGTGTTTAGTAATAAATACATATATTTTATATATACCTTGTGTGGTTCTCCTTTCATTTGGTCATTCAAGAGGTTATATACTGGTAAAACAAGCTGCTTTACATTCCTTCAAGACTTTGCCTGAAGGCTGCTCTCCACAGCTACCACTAGGATAGCTTTCTATAAAGGTTGTCTTTAACCTAATCATCAATAAGGGTCGTTTGGACTGGTGCAAGGTGCCCACTTTAATTAGTGGACAGCATATACCAGGCCAACTTCTCACATGCAGTGCTCTCCGAGATCTTGATGTTGAAAAAACACAAGGGAACCCAAATTGCAATTGGTCAGGGACCTTGGGTACGTTAGTAACTTCTAAAAACAGTGGTCCCTAGACAAACAGAATATTATAAAATAAATATAGACTGAATCAGTACTATATTCTTTGTCCAACCGGACAGATTTTTAATATACAATAAATGTATAACATGAAGTAAGAAAAAAATCCAAGTGGGACACAACCTGCGTCCTAATGACAATAACAAACAAACAACATTTAAGGAAGGATTCAGGTAAGGGGGACGTGTCTGCATAACATTTTTTAAGAATATATCAGACGTAGTAATGTGAAAACACCATTACATATTTGGCATCACAATTTAGTACATGCATATGGTGTACAGTACGTCGACGGCGTTTCGATCCCTAAAACAAATAGTGGGATCATCATCAGGACATTTCAAGTTAACATGCCTGTGTACATATTGCAGTTATTACTGTAATTGCGCAAACCATGAAATTAAATAAAAAAAGGAAGAAAGAAAAAGAGAAGGGGACATGAGGTTACAGAGGGCATTTGCTGATCCATACAGTTATTTTAAAGGTTAATACTGTAAGTGTAGTGAAACCATGCGAAAGGCCGAGTGAATAATTGGCCGTGCCAAGAATTAGAATACAGAAAGGAAATTAATAGGGACAGCGAAGAGCCAAGGAGCAGGAAGTCTGTCGTGACAAAGAGTGGGTAGAAATTGAATACAAGTGAAGAAAAGAAAAGGATTGGCCGTGCTGCATATATTACGAACGATAAAACTGTTTTGTGTAGCCAGGCTCTATCAATAAGAGCTGAAGAGGGGCTGGCTTACCCGAATTAAATACAAGTGAAGAAAAGAAAAGGATTGGCCGTGCTGCATATATTACGAACGATAAAACTGTTATGTATAGCCAGGCTCTATCAATAAGGACTGAAGAGGGGCTGGCTTACCCGATTTGAGCCCGGAATTCAAGGGCGCAGATCGATCTCTTGTCAATTACAAGAGTATGTAAGGTGGATATGGCGGAAGGCCCGAGTTGACTTGAGTACATCAAAAGAATTCAGGCGGAATTACCGGTGCACTAGGCAATTGCCTGAAAGAGGAAGATTTTATAGGTGAACCTCCCGCTAAAGTATGAGGGCCTACCAATAGTGTGAACCATGCTGTCAGCTTACCGTAAGATAGCCAGTAAGGTTGGGGTGAGTGCCGGGATCGCTGGCAGGGGATTAATTAATCTGTGGACGAATACACAAAATTAGGGGGAGTAAAACAGCCGAGGCCTGCCGATAAAAAGAGGTGAGGGCGCGAGCTTACCCCAATTAGGTACAATGTGGCAATCCAATTGACACCATGGTCATAATCATAAGGTGGGAGAATTCCTAAAAGATAGAGAGAAGGTAGAGAGAAGGGCTGTGGTTAATAGGGAGAACCAGGGCAGGCGCGGGAACCCGAACCGGCGGGGATAACATGTGAACTTACTGAGGGTTTCTCAGCTCCTTGCAATAATAAGCGATCCCGGCGGCGAACTACCCGAGTCAATACTCGTTGCTGTCTGAAACCGCGCAAGGTGGGCGCGTACAAGTCAGCTCAGAGGTAGTCATGTGATCAAGGTCATATGACATATCTAGACTCAGCACTTGTTGCTTGGCTCAGTCAGTAAAATTCGGCGGCCATATTGGAAAGAGCACCCTGTGTAGTGAGTAAGCTAATAGTACCATGCATAGAAAATGAAGCAGCAGTTAAAACCAATCAAGACCAAGGAAAGACATTGTTGGTGCAAGAAAAAAACCTTTTTGGTACATTATAAATAATGAACATTTCACAGTTAAGTGAGAACCTTATTTCTATCGGGAGCAAGAAACAATCAGAGTAAAGAAGTCCAATCCTCAAGGCGGTTCAAGCCATTATGGATACTGCCAGTTTTCAGTATCCATTTTAATTCCTCTTTGTTGAGCAACTGGTGAATATCAGCACCCCTTGGTGGCGGTTTAATCACATTGATGATTGTCCATTTTATGTCTTTTTCAGTGTGTCCAGTCGCGTTCAAGTGATCTACCAGTGGTGCATTCGGGGTATTGCAGCGTATCCTGCTGCGGTGTTGGCAAATCCTAATACGTGCCTTCTGTATCGTCTGACCAATATATATCTTGTTACATGGACAAAAAATTGCGTATATAACATTACAGCTGTTACAATTTGTAAAAAAAATTCTTTCAAACTTTATTTTGTCATATACAAAGTCTTTTCCCTCAATTGTGGTCTCACATACAATACATTCTCCACATTTTGCATGGCCAGTAAGGCGCGGTAGCCCCCAAAAATCATTCAAGGTACCTTTAGCATCCGTGAGGGGTAGTGCTGCACGAACCAGGTGGTCTTTAATGCTTTTAGCCTTTCGAAAGGCAAACAAGGGACGTTCAAGATTAAGTACTCCAACATTGAGTACTTTCCAGTGTTTGATGACGCTTTTTCTTATGGCATGCGATGCCGGTGAAAAGGTTGTTACACAGACCAGCCGGTTCTGTGTATTTTTGGTTTTGGGCTCAAGGAGCACGTCTCTGGGACAATACCAGGCCCTTTTAAGGGAACTACGTATTAGTCTTCGAGGGTAACACGAGTAATAACTGCAATATGTACACAGGCATGTTAACTTGAAATGTCCTGATGATGATCCCACTATTTGTTTTAGGGATCGAAACGCCGTCGACGTACTGTACACCATATGCATGTACTAAATTGTGATGCCAAATATGTAATGGTGTTTACACGTTACTACGTCTGATATATTCATAAAAATATTTATGCAGACACGTCCCCCTTGCCTGAACCCTTCCTTAAATGTTGTTTGTTTGTTATTGTCATTAGGACGCAGGTTGTGTCCCACTTGGATTTTTTTCTTACTTCATGTTATACATTTATTGTATATTAAAAATCTGTCCGGTTGGACAAAGAATATAGTACTGATTCAGTCTATATTTTTTTTATTTATTTGGTTTATTGTTTTGATTACAGAAGAACAAGTCACATTCATGATCATCAGAAAGCCCCAGCCCACATCACTCACAATCATGAGTAGAGCCTGTGTAATATATAAAGCATTATGTAATGGAATAATATTCAATATACATACAGTAGAGTTACAGCAATCCAGCGCCCACACTCGAGTCCCCAAGCCATTTACTCTGAACCTTGGTGTGCTTAGCAGAACAACCCCGCACTTCATAAACTGCCTTTCCTGTTGAGCACACCAACCTACTTCTCGTCTCCATGTCGACAGCTTTGGTGCTTGTGTTGCCTTCCAATGAGTTGCAACGTTTCTTTTAGTTACCACCAGGGAGGTGCCAAGTAGAGTCCTGTCAGCCTGGGAGCCTCCCCCTGCAGGACCAAGAGCGGAGAGAGTTCCAACGTCAGGTCTAAAATACCTGAAAGCTCGGCCAGCACCGCCTCCCAGTAATGCATTAATACGGGGCAAGACCTCACCATGTGAAAGAAATCTGGTGGGGTATGAGAGCAGCGGGCACACTCGGGACTGGCCCCTAGGAGTTAAACAAATACCATTAATCACTTAAACAAGCAAAAACAGATTATTATGTGAAAAAGAATTGTGGAAAATAATAGTTCATCTAAGGAACTTTTTAGAATAGTGACAGAGCTTGCAAATCCAACCTGTCTCTCTCAGTCAGTTACCCCTTCGGCAGCATATTGTGAAGAAATTAGCAACTACTTCAACGATAAAATTACTGAAATATAATCCACATTCAAAATACAACCTGCAATAGATGAGATTAACTGGGAACGTCTATGGCCTCACTATGGCCTCATCCTGACGTAACCATTAGTTTAGAAACATTTGACTTATCTCAGAAGAGCAGGTGGAGAAATTGATGAGAGAGGTAAAATCCGGGCCCCCCCTGGACCCGTGCCCTCATTTACTTCTGTCTAGCCCCCACACTGAGTCCTTACCTGACACAGACATTCAATCATTCACTAGCTGAGGCAGTATAACTGGACTCCTGTAAACAAGTATTGGTAACACCTCGGGCAAAAAATCCAGCGTTGATGTCTCCATGCTTTTGAACTATCAGCCAATTTATCAGCTCCCTTATATGTCTAAAAGTCTGGAGAAACTGATTATTGGCCAGATAACCATTTACCTAGAAAACGTTGATTTACTGGGCTCCTTGCAAACAGGTTTTGGAGCTTAAAATTGCACGGAGTCCACTCTCCTGGCCATGGTGGACAATATTAGATTACTAGTAGATCAGGGCAAAGCTGCTGCCCTAATAGTACTAGATCTTTCTGTGGCTTTTGACACTGTGTCACACAGTTTGTTGATCAAAAGATTGCATGAAATGGGACAACACTCTAAAACATTGCAGTGATTGTGCTCTTTCCTAGGAAATAGAACACAAACAGTACAACTTGACTCTTACAAGTCACGCCCGGCAAATTATCAGGTCAAAACCGGAAACAAACTGATTAATTGCCTCTTGGAAACAGCAAACTAGGTGACAGATCATTGACTTAAACTGAACTCTGAAAAACTCTGAGATTCTACTTTTGAGTGGGGGCAAATCTAATCTGGGACTCATCATGGTGGCTGACACTACTGGGTGCTGCTCCAGACCCCAAGAAGGTAGCAACAAATCTCAGAGTCCTCATAGATAATTCTTTATTGATACAAGAACACGTCAAGGCCACCTGTGGCAAGTGTTTCGGAATTCTAAAACTATTGAGGAGACTTTGTAACTGATGGAGAAAAACCATAGTCCAGTAGACAAGTAGTCCCACTAGGTCAGGGGGACCAACTTTTTCTGTAAAAAAAAGTTACTTAACGCTCAATAAAATCATAAAGAGCTACTAAAGTTAGTGTGGTAACAGTGACCACGGCAGAAGATTACACTAGTGACTACCCAATGCAAAATTACAAGCAGTGATCAGCTCACTGCGTTAGGCAGGTTCTCCAACAGAATCTTAAAATAGACTGTTAATTTGCAATGCCTCCACATGGTTACAGTTATTTATTATTTTATTTAATTATTTGTAAAGAAACAGTTAGTTATAGATTCCTTACCTTAGAATTACCCCCAGACGTCAGACTGGATCCGGAAATATTTTCGTCAGCAGTACCCCTGCGCTTCGGAAGGTGGCGTCCGTCGACTCCGCGTTCGCCGTTGGCGTCGTGGTCGCCGGGATGATGTCGCGGTAGCTACATAGATGCCGCCCTCCCGCGCTGACGTCAGTTCTTTCTTTTTCCGCGCCAGCAGGCGCAGATCCGGAGAGAGCGGTACCTCCAGTCACTTTTTGACTGACTTTTCTCCACTTTTTGTCGACATCGTTTTTGAGTCCATCGATTCCTGGTGCACGAGGTATGCCCAGCTCCAAGGATTGAGGTTCCTGTAGCCGACTGATGTCGGTGACGGATCCGCACCGCATGTGCCTCTTCTGCCTGGAGCGCGACCACGACCCCAAGTCGTGCTCCGACTGCCGGACCATGAATCTGAAGTCTTTGCGGGAGCGGTCTCGAAAGCTTCTCGAGGCCCGGCAGTCGGCTCCGCGCCGCTCGAGGTCCCGGTCATGTAGGAGGTCGAGAGACCGGCCGCTGAGCCACCATCATTCTTCTTCCAAGTCTTCGCACTCGGGGTCAGGTAAGTCGAAGCACAAGAAGAAGTTGAAGAAGCATCGTCGCTCTTCGACTTCTCCCCATCCGTCGGCCGACGTGACGAGGGATGCGGGTGGTGCCTTTCCCGCGGCTCCGCGTGCGGAGCCCAAAGGGTCGACTCCGGTTTTCCCCCCCTTTCCAAGACCTGGAGCGACCCCTGCCCAGCTTCGTCAATTTTACGAAGCCATGCACGCCATCTTTGGGCAGCCCAACTCCACTGGCGCGCCTTCGGGCCCCACGGACTGGGCTGGGGGCCCTGGGCGTTCGACGCCAGCAGCTTCGCCTCGGCACCGCAGGGTCCCCTTGGATCCAGGCCTGGATCCAGATCGGTGCTGGTCGACCTTGTTACACCTCCCCCGGCGCCGGTTCCACCGGCACCACGTCCGCAGCCGGCGTCGGCTGTGTCCCCACCCAACGTCGACCCCGGCCTCCACCTTGATGTAGACACAGAGCCGGACTGACGTCGACCGACGCCGGTTCCAGCGCCGACGGGTACTTTTGTGCCCCTGTCCTACCCTGGCTCTTTGAGACCATATTGGCAGCCAGAGGAGGGTGAGGAGGACTGGGAGGCATCTGGAGACCCTTTAACTGACCAGTTAGGTTATGAACTGAACTGAGTAGAGGAACTGGGGGACGCCAGTGGTCTGGATACCTCACCAGACCTTGGCATGTTGTCTCCTCCTACCGTGGCTACGGAGGAGGGAGCGTCTTACGCAGTGGTGTTGCGTAGGGCGGCCGAGGCTCTCAGCCTCGAGCTACCTACGGTGGCGGTCAGGACTAACGACCTGACAGAAGTGCTTCAACCGGCAGCGAGCTCTTCGGAGCCCCTGCTGCTGGTTAAGGAAGCCCTAACAGACATCCTTTTGGGCACCTGGTCCAGGCCCAACACAGGGGCTCCTCTGGATAGGATTATTGCCCTACGACACCGCCCGACCCCGGGCGACCCCACTTTCCTCTCCCAACACCTCACCCCTGAGAGCTTGGTAGTGCAAGCCTCCACCTCCAAGGGTGCATTCCCTACCGCTCCACCTGATAGGGAATCCAAAAAGCTGCACCATCTTGGGAAGATGTTTTCTTCCTCCAGCTTGGTACTGCGGTCGGTAAACACTGCATGTCTGTTGGGCCGTTACAACCACTCTGTGTGGGATACGGTTGCGCAAGTGCTGCCTCAGTGCCCGGAGGAGGCCCGGGCCGTACTCTCTCTGGCAGTTGCCGAAGGGAGAGACGCAGCAAAGTTTACCATCTGCTGTGGGCTGGATACCGCCGACTCACGAGGCAGGACGATTTCCACGTCGGTAGCCCTTCGACGCTACGCCTGGTTGAGGTCGACTGGTTTTTCAGGGGATGTCCAATCCACCCTTATGGTCATGCCCTTTGGTGGCCGTCGCCTATACGGTGACAAAGCAGACAACGCGCTAGAGCGCTTTAAGGACTCTCGGGCTATGGCCAGGTCCTTGGGCCTCTCTACCACCTGCCCTGCGCAGTCTGCTTTTCCCCCCTTTTGTGGCTACAGAAGGTGTGCCCCGCCATGTCCCGCCCAGAGCCACAGACCAGCGCAAGCTGTTCAGCCCCTGCGCGGCCGGGGACAAGGGAGCCACCGCCGTGGTTCTGGGGGACAGCGGGCGGGCCAGTCCACCACAGCACCCTCTGCAGCAGCCTCCAAACCCTCCTAGTCTGACCTTTCAGGGCCACCAATCGTCAGTGGGCAGCAGGATTCGCCATCAACTCCCCCACTGGTGCACCATCACGTTGGACAGGTGGGTTTTGCAAATAGTCCGAAGGGGCTACTCCTTCTCCTTCAAGACTACTCCTCCAGCCATGCCACCTCAGTACCATTGCATGTCGGAGGATCATCTGGCCCTTCTCCAACAGGAAGTTTTGGCACTCTTGGCCAAGGGGGCCATCGAGCGAGTTCCTGTCCCAGAAGTAGGTCATGGTTGCTATTCCCACTACTTTATAATCCCCGCCCACGTGCGGGATCCCGGAGTATATAGAAAATATATATATATATATAAATATATATATACACATATGTGAAACATATACATGCAGCCTAAAAAAGTTTCCAACATGGCAGAACTGCCGAAATTACATAGGTTTGCATTGTAAGACAAATACTCTCCTAACCCATAAGGAAAAGAGTACATTCACAGAATAATTGTGATATACCAATGCTTTATTGCCACAAGGAAAAACTTGTAATTGCAGGCATTCGCCTGTAGGCTGCATTGCAGAGTAATAATGAAAACAAGACAAAAACTGGCACCTTGCCTTTAAGGCTTCCAAGGGTTAGGGTACCGTGCCTTTAAGGCCTGCCAGAGACCCTCTGCTCCCATCATGCACCACAGGTGACAGTTAGGTCAGTTCTTTTGACGGTGTATAATGTAGAGACACCTGAGTAGAGGATGCAATAACATAGAAGAACTCCAGTGATGCTCGTCCGGGGAGGAGGGAGGGTCGCTTATGACTATGATGAGTATACCCCTGGATGAGAACTAGGATTACAGGTAAGTAACTAATCCTTCTCATCCAGGGGATACTCATCAATAGTCATAATCTATGAATAGAGTAGCAAGCCCATACCCAGTACCTTGCGGACGAGCAACGGAGTATACAGAACATTACATTCAAATTGCAATCATGCAAACAAATTCCTCAAAGAGGCTTGCCCCACCTGGGCATCGGCCTGTGCATCAGAATCTAGACAGTAATGACGTGTGAAGGTATGAACCGACCGCCATGTGGCTGCCTTACAGATTTCAGACATTGGCACATTGCGAAGGAGAGCTGTGGTAGAGGCTTTCCCTCTGGTAGAGTGCGCTTTAGGTCTGCCTGGTAAGGTCTTGTTAGCTAACTGGTAGGATAAAGCTATACAAGAGACAATCCATCGAGAGATGGATCTTTTAGATGCGGCTAGACCGGTGTTAGTAGAACCGTAGTTAATAAAAAGCCGGTCAGACTTCCTAAGTGTGTGAGTTTTGTCAAGGTAAAACTTCAGCACTCTCCGGAGATCTAAAGAGTGTAATGATCTCTCGGGGGGAGTTGAGAACCGAATAAGGAGGAGCCGTTGAAAGGAAGGTTTAGGATCTTCTTCTGGGCGTCCGGTTTTAGACCTGTGAGGCGCAACCACGCTGAGCGCCGCGAACAGATGCCCTGTGAATAGCCGTGTGCGGCGAGATCTGAGGCGTCAGCCGCCGCGCTGAAATACTCTCCCCTCGTTCTTGGTCAACAGGTCCGGTCGACAGGGAAGCCTCCGGTGTGGGACTTCGGACAGCTGCAGGAGATCCGGATACCACCACTGGCGCGGCCACTCTGGTGCTATCAGCATCATTCTGGCATTGGTCCTGTAAAACTTCTGTATGACCGCAGGGATCAGAGGGAGAGGTGGAAAAGCGTACAGCAATGTCTGCGACCATCCTATCAAAAGTGCATTCCCCCGTGATCCTTGTTGAGGGAATCTGGACGCGAAGACGGGGCATTTCGTATTTGCCGCGTCTGCAAACAGGTCGATGTCTGGCACTCCCCATTGTCGAAAATTGTCTTGAGCGACTTCTTCGTTTAACACCCAGTCGTGTGCTTCTACGAAGTCTCTGCTGAGAACATCTGCCTGCACGTTCAAGGTTCCTGGAAGGTGAACGGCTACGATCGTGAGACTCCTCGCCAGAAGCCACTTCCATATGGTCTGTGACTCCAGAGACAGGACCCGTGACCTGGTGCCTCCCTGCTTGTTCAGATAGTACATTGTTGTTGTGTTGTCTGTCTGAATCTGAATGGAGCTGGACTGTAGGGACGGGTACAGCGACTTGAGAGCCAGATGGACTGCCCTTAGCTCCAAGAAGTTGATGTGATAACTTTTCTCTGTCTCGGACCAGAGACCTTGTACCTGAAGCTGGCCCATGTGCGCTCCCCAACCTTGCAGTGAGGCATCTGTAACTACAGTCTGTGTCGGAGGTACCTGGTGAAAGGGGACCCCTTGCAGAAGGTGAGAACGTTTCATCCACCATTTGATGGAGTCCCTGGCCGCCTGAGGAAGAGAGACACGATCTTCCCAACGGCCTGAGTGCTGAGTCCATTGATCTTCGAGGGACTGCTGTAGAGGCCGCATGTAAAGCCTGGCATTTGGCACAATGAAGATGCATGAGGCCATCGATCCCAGCAGTGATGACACCTGCCTTGCTGTGGGATGTATAGTGCTGAGAAGCGCACGGCACTTGATCAACATTGAGGACAACCTCTCCTCCGAAGGACACACGCTTGCCGTTGCGGTGTCTAGGGATGCGCCCAGATAATGTATTTTCTGCGTGGGGTTGAGAACTGACTTCTTGTAGTTGACTTGCAACCCCAGTGAGTGAAGCAGGATGAGACAGTAAGTGAGATGGCTCTGGAGTAGAGAAGGTGTTGAACTCTTCAGGAGCCAGTCGTCTAGGTAGGGGTAGACGAAGATTTTCCTCTTGCGGAGGAAAGCGGCTACCACCGCCATGCACTTGGAGAACGTCCGGGGAGCGGATTTGAGTCCGAATGGAAGTACTCGGTACTGATAGTGCTGACGAGACACCTGGAACCTGAGGAACTTGCGATGCTTCACTGAAACAGGAATGTGAAAGTAGGCGTCCTGCAGGTCGATGGCACACATCCAGTCTCCCAGATGAAGATGTGGGAAAATCTGGTGCAGGGCTAGCATCCGAAATCTTTCTTTTCTTATAAACCTGTTCAGCAGGCGCAGGTCGAGGATGGGCCTGTACTCTTTGGCTACTCTTCGTTTTTGGACCAGAAAGTACCGTGAGTATACCCCTTGATTTCGCTGGTGAGGTGGGACCTCTTCTATAGCCTTTTTGGAGAGGAGGGTACACACTTCGCCCTGTAACAATACATTGTGTTGAGGAAGGCACGTCAAATGAGGGGCAACTTGCGGAGGAGGGGTCTTGAACCTCAGCAAGTAACCATGCTGTACAATATTCAGCACCCATCTGTCTTTTGTTATTGTTTCCCACTCTTCCAGGTGAAAAACGATACTCCCTCCTACCGGAGTGGCAAACGGGTGCGGAGGAAGCAATGTCTCACTGTTTTGGAGGCTGCTTGGAGGAGGACTGCTGTTGCTTATTGTTCCCTCTGCCCCTGCCAGGACGCTTGTTCTGGTATTGGAACTTTTGTTGGTTTTGGGAGGACCATTGAGGGGTTTGAACCCTCTGTTGGAAGGGCCGCTTGTCGTTCTGACGGAAGCGTTTTCGAAACTCCTTCCGCTTCTCCAGTCCAACTGCTTTGACTGTGTCTAGCTCGGCCTTCATCTTTGTCATCTCCTCATCAGCATGAGAACCGAATAAGGAGGAGCCGTTGAAAGGAAGGTTTAGGATCTTCTTCTGGGCGTCCGGTTTTAGACCTGTGAGGCGCAACCACGCTGAGCGCCGCGAACAGATGCCCTGTGAATAGCCGTGTGCGGCGAGATCTGAGGCGTCAGCCGCCGCGCTGATGATTTGATTGGCTACTAAGCCGCCCTCTTGCAAGATTTCATGGAAGTCTTGTCGATCTTCTTTGGGAAGCTTGTCGGTAAACCTAGACAGGGAGTCCCAAAGAGACCTATCATAGCGCCCAAGAAGGGCTGAAGCACTTGCAATCTTCATCGATGATGCCGAAGTATTGCACATCTTCCTGCCATAAGAGTCCATTTGTTTACTGTCCTTTTCTGGAGGAACAGAAGCGGATGAGGCTGCGGAGTGCGCTTTCCTGGCGGCTGCCACAATGATTGAATCCGCCGGAGGATCAGACCTAAGGAACAAGGGATCCTGGTCTGGAGCTTTGTATTTCTTTGCAATCCTCGACGGAACTGATCCCACTGTGGCTGGAGTAAGGAACGTGGTCATAGCTGGTTCTAAAAAACCTGGCACCAGAGGTAGCAGCGGTCTGGGAGCGGTACGATGGTGCAATGTCTCGAAAATGATCGATGTAGGGATCACAGGAGTACATAAACTGATATTTAGTTTATTAGCTCCTCTGCCCAGTACGTCAGAGAAAGTCCCAATGTCATCAATAGGAGACACCCTTGAAGGTGGTGTAGATGAGAAAGTTGGCGAGTAGTGCCGAATGGAAGACGAAGAACAGGTAGAAGATGCTCTGCGCCTCCTCTTATGTGGATGATCGTGCGAGCTGTGACGACCTCCTGACCGAGATCGGCGTGTAGAAGGCGACCTTGGTCTTCTGGAAGGCGACTTAGAAAGTCTCGTTGCGTATGAACGCGAGTGGTCCGAGCCCGGACCTCTGCGGGCACCTGTTCCGACACCCTGCAGCCAGCGAGGGGACAGGCCGCAAAAATTCTTTTCAGCAACTGTAGGAGATTTCTCTGGTGAAATCTGTACAATATTCAGCCCTGGAGATGACTGCCTTGACGTCGAACGGGATCTCGACGTCGACAAGGTCTGCGTCACCCTCGTCGTCGATCTGTGCCCTGATCTTGATCTCGACGTCGACCGCCCACGTCGATGTCGGGACTTTGACGTCAACTGTCGGCGTCGACGGGGAGACTTCGACGTCGCCCTTGACGCTGCCGCCGATCTCCTCGACGGCGAATGATCCGTTACAGGTCTCGACGTCGACCGCCCACGTCGATGGGGGGGCCCTGATGTCGCCTGACGGCGCCGATGGGGGGGATCTCGACGTCGCCCTTCTCGATGACGTTGACCTCCTCGACGTCGAATGATGGGACCTCGACGATGCTCTCGACGTCGGTACGTCCTCTCGCGTCATGACTTCGACGGCGACTCTCTCAACGTCGACCCCCTTGAGGGTGGCGGAGAATGCCTCGACGTCGGTATGTCCCCTCGCGGCATGGTCTTCGCCGGCGAGTCTCTCAACGCCGATCCCCTTGAGGTTGGCGGAGTGTGCCTCGACGTCGACGGAAGCCTCGACGTCGACGGAGTTTTGGACAGTCTCTCAGTACCCACAGCCTTCGAGCCTGAAGTGCTGAGCGCCGACTTACTTGGCTTGTCCCTTGACGTTGAAGAATGCCTCGGCCTCTTCGACGGCGATCTCGACGGCGAACATTCAGGCACCTGCTTCTTCCTGGACTCAGGAGAGGTGGAGCGATGCCGTTCTCGGTGTTTACTTGAAGAGGGAGCTCTATGATCTCTATCCCTCTCCAGTAGGGCATGAAGCTTGATGCGTTCTCTGTCGCGCTGAGTCCTCTTCGAAAACTTCTGGCAATGATAACACTGGTCAGGATTGTGTGACGATGGAAGGCACACAATACACACCGAGTGTGGATCTGACAGTGCCATCTTCTTGCCACAGGAAGGACATTTCCGAAATAAAGCAGGCATTCTGACTGGAAAGATTTTTGGAAAAGAAAAAAAAAACTGCCAAAAACCAGTAGAATATACCTCTAGGTATCAGAAACTGTCGAAATTTCCAAGGAAATATCAAAAATGTATCTTTCAGTCAAAAAACTGAAGAGCTCAAACTCCAGGATCCTCACAGAAGGAGCCGGAAAAAAGAACTGACCTAACTGTCACCTGTGGTGCATGATGGGAGCAGAGGGTCTCTGGCAGGCCTTAAAGGCACGGTACCCTAACCCTTGGAAGCCTTAAAGGCAAGGTGGCAGTTTTTTTGTCTTGTTTTCATTATTACTCTGCAATGCAGCCTACAGGCGAATGCCTGCAATTACAAGTTTTTCCTTGTGGCAATAAAGCATTGGTATATCACAATTATTCTGTGAATGTACTCTTTTCCTTATGGGTTAGGAGAGTATTTGTCTTACAATGCAAACCTATGTAATTTCGGCAGTTCTGCCATGTTGGAAACTTTTTAGGCTGCATGTATATGTTTCACATATGTGTATATATATATTTATATATATATATATATATTTTCTATATACTCCGGGATCCCGCACGTGGGCAGGGATTATTCATAGATTATGACTATGATGAGTATCCCCTGGATGAGAACTAAAAGAAACGTTGCAACTCATTGGAAGGCAACACAAGCACCAAAGCTGTCGACATGGAGACGAGAAGTAGGTTGGTGTGCTCAACAGGAAAAGCCAGTTTATGAAGTGCGGGGTTGTTCTGCTAAGCACACCAAGGTTCAGAGTAAATGGCTTGGGGACTCGAGTGTGGGCGCTGGATTGCAGTAACTCTACTGTATGTATATTGAATATTATTCCATTACATAATGCTTTATATATTACACAGGCTCTACTCATGATTGTGAGTGATGTGGGCTGGGGCTTTCTGATGATCATGAATGTGACTTGTTCTTCTGTAATCAAAACAATAAAAATGTGTTTATCAAAAAAAAATAACTTTTTGACAATCCTACTAGACCACAAAGACGGTGAACCAGATGATCTTCTAAATCTTGAAATTGCTTAGTGCACTTTAACTGAAGTATGAACCAAACCTGATTTTGATAAATTCAGCAGGCATGGATGAATGTAAATTTATATGTAGCTTAATTTGATGTGGGGTCCATTTGCCACTAATCATTAAACCCTGTAGGTAAGCCCCCACCCCCTAGAGAAGCATCTGTAGTAACAACAAAATCGGCTATCTGAGGTAGGAAGGCTCATCCTGTTGACAGATTTGTATCTTTCGTCCACCAGAGTAAAGACTCTCTCATGTTTGGACTGATTTGGATCATATCGTCAAATAAACCTTGTGTTTGAAGCCATTATTTTTCTAATTCTTCCTGTAAAGGCCACATTCTGAGGCGGCAAAATGGAACCAGAGAAATGCAAGACAGCATCATCCCTAGAAGCAACTTGCAAAGGCGAAGCAAAGCAGACTTTCTTTTTAGAAATGTTGGCACTATGAGCCTGAGCCTGTCTCGCCATGCTTCTGTCAAGAATGCTCTGTCTTGAGTTGTATCCAGAAATACTCCTAGGAATATTATTTGTCTTGATGGACTGAGTGATGATTTATGTGAACTGAGGGTAAGACCCAGGTTGCTTAATATTGTTAGACAAACTATTGTTCCCTTCCTCGCCTGCCGACCAGTTGGTGCTTTTATCAAGCAATCGTCGAGGTATGGGAATACCTGAAATCCTTTCTGTCTTAGATGAGCTGCTACTGGAGTTAAGCATTTTGGGGCATATTTACAAGCCCCTTGCGCCACCGTTGCGTCACTTCTGTGACGCAGCGGCGGCGTATTTACAACGTGACGCATCTAGGGAGATGCGTCACGTTGTAAAGCCCTGCGCCACATGAAACCTGCGTCAGGTTTCATGTGGGCGTTCTGGCGCAGGGGGGGGGCGTTCCGGTGCAGGAACGCCTCGGAAAAGTGGCTGAGTGAACTCTACAAGATTTCACTCAGTCACTTTTCCGACCCCGCTGCGTCAAAACCTTGCGCCTGCTTGAAGCAGGCGTAAAGCTTGACGCACCATGTTAGACATGGGCATGGTTGGCACAGTGCTGGAGTTGCGTCGCGCCCGCGACACAACTCCAGCACTGCGCTAACGTTACGGCAGCAGATGCGACACGCATCTGCATTTCCTTGCGCCATGATGCGCCGCATTGTAAATGCGGTGCATCCGTGGTGGCGCAAGGATTGAGATGCGTGTCGCACGTTTCCTGGCGCATCCCTGCTGATTTGCAGGGATGCGCCAGGAAATGTAAATATGCCCCCATGTTAAAAGGTGAGGGGCTGATTTTAGTCCAAAAGGGAGCATTTTAAATTGATAATGAGTGCCGGCCACCCTGAATCTTAAGAACTAGCTGAGTTTTGTGTGAATTGGAATATGAAAGTAGGCATTCTGGAGATCCAATGTTATCATATACTCTCCGTGATTGAGAAGGTATAGGATGTCTTGAAGAGTAACCATGTGAAATGATTGTCTTCTTAGGTATTTGTTTAATTTCCAAAGATCCAAAATGGGTTGCAGTTCTCATAAATAGAAACCCATTCCTTTCTGGCTGTTGGGTACTCTTTCTATCACTCTCTTACGTATCATGGTTACTATTTCCCACCGAAGCAGGTGAAGATGAGGTGGGGATTCTCCCCTTGTAGGTGTGTGAGGTGGTCTTTGATTAAATTCTTAGGGATGGTCATAGGTGACTAGATCCAAAACCCACCTGTCCATTGTTAGCAATTTTCACTGATGTAAATAATTCGTGATTTGACTCGCAATTGGTTGCTGGGACTTAGAGGGTGTAAGCAGCACCATAACTTTGTCACTGTTTTCGACCAGTGCCTCATCCTTGGGTAGTCTGCTTCCTTCTTGGAGTTTGTTTGTTATATGCTGCTTTTGGTGGCTGTCTAAATTGCTGTTGAGGATATGGAGAATGATACCTATATGGCAGATATTCTCCTCTGTAAGAGAGTAGTCCTCTTTCTCTCGTTTTTAAAAAAGCGATTCTCCTCATCTGTCGGTGCCTAATGATCTTGCAGTGTCCGGTAGTGCATCGTCCATATGTTTGCCAAATAATGCTTCCGCATCATATGGCATAATCAATATTTTATTTTGGACTTCCGGCCTAAGCGACTTGACTTTTAGCCATCCCTGTCTGCAGAGAACAGCCACTACCGCTAGCTGACGAAAGCTGTAGACGTGATATCCATTGCACAGTCTATCATTGCAGATGACGTTTTTATTTCCTTTTTGTAGGATTTTTTTGTGCGTCCATTTTAGTATCTTCAGGTAAGCGATCTATTTAAGTGGGCATGCCCCACCACATTTGTCTGCCATAACGGCCGAGAATAGCCAATGAATTGGCAGCTCTTATTGTAATTGCCAACATGGTGGAAAATCGTTTCCCCATGTCTTCTCTATCAGGTGCAGTTGAAATGGGTGTGGAGAGAATCTTGGAGCAGCACTGAGCTGCGTGCGTTATCACTGAGTCTGGTTTTCGATGGCCACTTAAACATGCTGGTGAACTTTCTGGCGCCTAATATTTTTGTAGCCATCTGGATAAGAGGGCAGAGACTGTAGCTGGATTTTCCATAATGTTAATACCTTCCTCCCAAATAAAATTTACAATAGGGAATGTCCTAACTGCACTTCAGGCAGGTTCCTCAAAGTTGTATATAAAGCAATCTCATTGCTCCTTAGGCATTGGTAATTCAAACCTCTTCAGCGGTGATGGTGCTGGAATCAGGTAATCATCCCATTCATTGGTTGTTGCTTGATTGTCTGGCATTTCACCTTCCTCTCCATCTTCGTTGGAGGATATTACATCATCGGTTGGTGGATCTGCAAGGTTTAAAGCAGGTGTTCTCTTGGGTGTCAGAGGCGCTAGAAAATTACACGGTGCGCGTGGAGTAGGGGCTTGTATGTGAGGAGACTGTGGAAGCTGCATTGGTTGTGTTGGGGAGCAATCTTTGCGGGTTCTGGGATCCTTTCATAATGATCCTGCAACACAGTTTGTAAGTCATTTACCATGGTTATTGGTATCTGAACCATGCCTTCTCGGAGCTGGTGATGAGTATAATCTTGGTAATGTTCGAAATATTGAATAGGTTGATGAGTATTGTTGGAAACGGGGTTACCGAGACCTTTACGGTAGCATGGCGCAAAGCGGGGAAAGGCACGCGAAGGCAATGTGTAAGGCAGTTGTGCAGCACACTCTCACTTTAACTCAGAAATGCGAAGCAATAACCGGACACCACACCAGGCTTAGATAAGTAAAAATCAGGTTCCTTTATCTTAATCAAGATGGCATTCAATTATGCAAATTATACATTCTGGTAACTAGTGCGCGCTCATTTAAAAAGACCCTTCACAATTCTGGCCACTAAAAGGCCGCATTAAAATCACAGCACCACTGCTCATTCGGGTGCTCTTTACCAACTAGGGCCTAGAACATGCGCAACCCGGTTTATGCATCAACATATGTACATGAGGCCTAGGTACTCTATACAGCCTATGGTACACTAGGCGGGAGGGAATCCTACAGGGAACCCCTCAACATGTCCAGCAGCTGGGGGCTTCCAAAAGAGGGGAACGTCTTTATCTCCCCGGGAGGCTAGGGTCATAGGATGTGCCTGGCCTATAATCCAAAGTCATTAAAGGCCCCCTCCCTCCGTGATCCCTCCTCAAGGGTGGCCCCCGGCCCCCAGGGGCTTAACCTAGAGCCCTAGGGGCCTCCTGGGCTCACCTGCGGTGTTCTTGCTGGCTGTGGGGCCGTACGGCGGACTCCTCTCTGGCCCGGCCCTCTGTGGTGGGGGCGGGGCCCGGCGCGAGTCGTGCGGCCCTCCGGCCGGTGCTAATTTGCCTTCTCGAGGCTATGGAGCCTCTCGCGTGGTTATTTCCTTCGTTGGGGGCCGGTATGCCCCTCTTCCGGCCCCCGTGGAGTCCAGGGAGAGAGTGGGGACTTGCGGCGGGAGCCGGCGGTCCTGCCAGTCGGCTCCGGCGTCCCGCGAGGTGAGGAGGTTCTTCCTCCTCTCCGGACGTGCTGGGCGGAGGCGGGCTCTTCATGGCGCCCAATCCGGGCGCGGCGGCGATTCTTCGCGGGGCTCCCGTTGGCAGTGGAGCCCCGGGGACGTCCTCCCGATTGGCTCCGGCTGAGCCAATCGCGTCGCGGCCTTCTCTTCCTCCGGGGGGGCTCCGTTGACAGTGGAGCCCCTCTGACGTCAATGTTCGGCTCTGCTGGGCCAATCCTGTCGCGGCTTCTGGTGGTTGCCAGGCGACGCCCTCCTCTTCTACAATTGGCTTTGGCGGGCCAATCCCGTCGCGGCCTTTTCGGGGGCGCGACCTTGTGACGCGGTCAGCGTCCCCGGCCTCTCGGCACAGCGTCTACGGCCGGGAGGTCGCAGCAGGCCTCAATTCACTTCACGCGGCCCACGGGGCTGCGGCGGCGGTGGTATTCTTGGCCGCGCCGGCAGCGGCAGGGGTCTCGGGCCCGGCGGTGACTTGTGGTGGTTTCGGAGAGGGCGCGGACGGCGCCCTCACCACTACTATGAATAGGGGAGAGATCTCCCGGCCTCAGTTCCCTTCGTCAAGCGGCGGCGGCCGCGGCGGTGATCCGGTCATCAGGTCAGTGACCAAGGGGGGGTCAAGTTCTCTCCACACTTGGGGGCTGCAGCGCAGGCGCGCTGACAGCCTTATGCTCAGGCTGTGTAAGGATGGTTCTTGGAGGACAGTCCAGCTGTCTGTATAGGTAGATAGGGGGTGAAGGTCTAGCGCTTAGGACGCAGCGCTTCGCCTCATTATCCCCTCTCGATGGTTTTCACTTGTAGTCCTGAAATTCTTGGATGCAGTAAAGTCTCTTTATGAACAGGGGGGGTTGTGAGTTGGTGATTCTTGGAGGGGTTGATGTGCCTCCTGGCACGCTGGAGATGGTTCCCTGGGTCCCCTCACACTGGGCAAGATCAGTGGGTGGTGGGCGTTCCTCATCTATCTTACGGCAGCAGGGCCTTGACCCTGTCAGCGGCAGTAGTGTAGGTCTCCCCTAGGCCC
The DNA here is from genome assembly GCA_963921515.1 of Calotriton arnoldi. Classification (NCBI taxonomy): domain Eukaryota; kingdom Metazoa; phylum Chordata; class Amphibia; order Caudata; family Salamandridae; genus Calotriton; species Calotriton arnoldi. Next base: position 65,502 of record CAWUFW010005100.1, read on the forward strand.
TAAAGTCTGTACTCCAGCGCAGGTTCTCCCAGGTTCAGCGGTGCCTCAACCTAACTAACTAAAGGTTTTCCCTCCAAAGCCTCTTATACCCCTAGGTCAGGTGACCCTCCTAAAGGCGGCAAAGTGTAACTCCTCCCACAGCCCGGAAGGTTCTGGAACCTTCCACCTACCTAGCTTTGGGACCCAGAGGCGGGGACGGGATGGCTACTGTATCCCTCGTCCCGGCCTGACTCTGGCTACTAGCGTGTATGTGTGTAAGGCCCCTCTGCAGTAGCAGGGGCCTGTGGCAGCCATCTTTAGTGAGTTTCATACATGGTAAAACGGCTAGGGGAAAACGAAAAATTTCTGGGAAAAAGGGCCAAGTCCAACACAACCCCTCCCAGCCAAAAGCCAGGGTAGACCGATCAATGCCTTGATGGGCTTCCCTGCTTCGAGCGAGAAAACATGGACGCGGGCCTTTTCCCCAGCTGCAGGAAGGTCCTGCAGGTCCTTCTTCACTCTGGAACCTGGTGGTTCCCTCTCTCAAACCTCCCTGGACCAACGAAGCCACCCCACTGGCGCTTCCTAATTGGCTGCAGCCAGGACCGGGCGCTAGGCCGTCCAGATGTCTCTGGCCCTTGCGGTCTCACAGAGCGGGGGGCAGTAGCCCCAGGCCCGTTGGCCACTCTCCTTCTCCTCCTTGCAGTTCCAAACTGCCACTGGTCCACCCACCTGGGGTCCGCACCCTCAGGCTGACCAGCAGTCAGGGGCGAGGCTCTCCTCCCCCTACCTCTCCTTCTGGGGTTCCGCCCTCTCCTCCTATGCGGGGCACCCTCAGACCACCCCTCTCTCACTCTTCCAGGGCCGTGACCCTGCATCCGACCCACCAACCCAGGGTCTAAACCCTTAGGTTGCCCCGGTGACAGAGGCGAGTCCTCCCTTCCTCTGCACCCCCTCCCAGAGTTCAGCACCCTCCCACCTGGAGAAGCACCCCTGGGAGTCAGCTCCGGAGGGACACTGCTTACAGACGTCCCTCCCGCCAGGTCAGGCAGCCCCTGAACCTGGCACCCCAGCCCAGGACCTAAATCCTGTGGCTGGGCAGACCCCAGAACCCCTGGAGCTCTGAATACATACGCCCCGGGTTCTCCTGTCACTGGGGGTGCTGCACAAATACCAGTCCTTATCCCACCGCTGAACACCAATGTTGGAAACGGGGTTACCGAGACCTTTACGGTAGCATGGCGCAAAGCGGGGAAAGGCACGCGAAGGCAATGTGTAAGGCAGTTGTGCAGCACACTCTCACTTTAACTCAGAAATGCGAAGCAATAACCGGACACCACACCAGGCTTAGATAAGTAAAAATCAGGTTCCTTTATCTTAATCAAGATGGCATTCAATTATGCAAATTATACATTCTGGTAACTAGTGCGCGCTCATTTAAAAAGACCCTTCACAATTCTGGCCACTAAAAGGCCGCATTAAAATCACAGCACCACTGCTCATTCGGGTGCTCTTTACCAACTAGGGCCTAGAACATGCGCAACCCGGTTTATGCATCAACATATGTACATTAGGCCTAGGTACTCTATACAGCCTATGGTACACTAGGCGGGAGGGAATCCTACAGGGAACCCCTCAACATGTCCAGCAGCTGGGGGCTTCCAAAAGAGGGGAACGTCTTTATCTCCCCGGGAGGCTAGGGTCATAGGATGTGCCTGGCCTATAATCCAAAGTCATTAAAGGCCCCCTCCCTCCGTGATCCCTCCTCAAGGGTGGCCCCCGGCCCCCAGGGGCTTAACCTAGAGCCCTAGAGGCCTCCTGGGCTCACCTGCGGTGTTCTTGCTGGCTGTGGGGCCGTACGGCGGACTCCTCTCTGGCCCGGCCCTCTGTGGTGGGGGCGGGGCCCGGCGCGAGTCGTGCGGCCCTCCGGCCGGTGCTAATTTGCCTTCTCGAGGCTATGGAGCCTCTCGCGTGGTTATTTCCTTCGTTGGGGGGCCGGTATGCCCCTCTTCCGGCCCCCGTGGAGTCCAGGGAGAGAGTGGGGACTTGCGGCGGGAGCCGGCGGTCCTGCCAGTCGGCTCCGGCGTCCCGCGAGGTGAGGAGGTTCTTCCTCCTCTCCGGACGTGCTGGGCGGAGGCGGGCTCTTCACGGCGCCCAATCCGGGCGCGGCGGCGATTCTTCGCGGGGCTCCCGTTGGCAGTGGAGCCCCGGGGACGTCCTCCCGATTGGCTCCGGCTGAGCCAATCGCGTCGCGGCCTTCTCTTCCTCCGGGGGGGGCTCCCGTTGACAGTGGTGCCCCTCTGACGTCAATGTTCGGCTCTGCTGGGCCAATCCTGTCGCGGCTTCTGGTGGTTGCCAGGCGACGCCCTCCTCTTCTACAATTGGCTTTGGCGGGCCAATCCCGTCGCGGCCTTTTCGGGAGCGCGACCTTGTGACGCGGTCAGCGTCCCCGGCCTCTCGGCACAGCGTCTACGGCCGGGAGGTCGCAGCAGGCCTCAATTCACTTCACGCGGCCCACGGGGCTGCGGCGGCGGTGGTATTCTTGGCCGCGCCGGCAGCGGCAGGGGTCTCGGGCCCGGCGGTGACTTGTGGTGGTTTCGGAGAGGGCGCGGACGGCGCCCCTCACCACTACTATGAATAGGGGAGAGATCTCCCGGCCTCAGTTCCCTTCGTCAAGCGGCGGCGGCCGCGGCGGTGATCCGGTCATCAGGTCAGTGACCAAGGGGGGGGTCAAGTTCTCTCCACACTTGGGGGCTGCAGCGCAGGCGCGCTGACAGCCTTATGCTCAGGCTGTGTAAGGATGGTTCTTGGAGGACAGTCCAGCTGTCTGTATAGGTAGATAGGGGGTGAAGGTCTAGCGCTTAGGACGCAGCGCTTCGCCTCATTATCCCCTCTCGATGGTTTTCACTTGTAGTCCTGAAATTCTTGGATGCAGTAAAGTCTCTTTATGAACAGGGGGGGTTGTGAGTTGGTGATTCTTGGAGGGGTTGATGTGCCTCCTGGCACGCTGGAGATGGTTCCCTGGGTCCCCTCACACTGGGCAAGATCAGTGGGTGGTGGGCGTTCCTCATCTATCTTACGGCAGCAGGGCCTTGACCCTGTCAGCGGCAGTAGTGTAGGTCTCCCCCTAGGCCCTAAAGTCTGTACTCCAGCGCAGGTTCTCCCAGGTTCAGCGGTGCCTCAACCTAACTAACTAAAGGTTTTCCCTCCAAAGCCTCTTATACCCCTAGGTCAGGTGACCCTCCTAAAGGCGGCAAAGTGTAACTCCTCCCACAGCCCGGAAGGTTCTGGAACCTTCCACCTACCTAGCTATGGGACCCAGAGGCGGGGACGGGATGGCTACTGTATCCCTCGTCCTGGCCTGACTCTGGCTACTAGCGTGTATGTGTGTAAGGCCCCTCTGCAGTAGCAGGGGCCTGTGGCAGCCATCTTTAGTGAGTTTCATACATGGTAAAACGGCTAGGGGAAAACGAAAAATTTCTGGGAAAAAGGGCCAAGTCCAACAAGTATAATCTTGGTAATGTTCAAAATATTGAATAGGTTTTCTAACATATTGTTGTGCTCCTGAGGAATAATAATTCTCTTCTAAATATTCCTCGTCTTCTTCTTCTTGTTATTTGACATATAGCTCAGAAGGACTTTGGGCTTCTCCAAATGTTCCTCCATCCTCTGAATCTTCCTAATCCAATATATGGGATGGTGGGGACTGGCAAGACTTTACTTCAAGAGGTATGTTTGGGCTTTAGTAAAGTTTTAGAGTGCATTTTTTCCCTCGTCTACGTAATTGAGGCTTTACCCATCAGTGGCGTTATAATTTCCATCACCGGTTGCGTCGTCAACGGTTTCTTCGTTGACGCTGGTACCATCATAGTAGTAGGTATTGTCAACGCTGATGTTATCGTTGTCGATGCCATTGGCATTTTGTTAGTTGCCATAAGGCAGATTTTGCCGTTGACAACACTGAGGAGGGCTTCTTAAAATGTAATGCTAGACTTGGAGAAGGAGTGGTAGGATCAAAACTTATTTTATCTGAGGAGACTTTCTCCTTTTATGTTTGTGAGAGTGTTCACCTGTTGTCCCATAATAGGTCTTTTTAATGCCTTCTTTGGTGATTCAGGAGGCATTTGATCTTGTGATACCTCTCTTTTTATGAGGGCTCATTTGCGTCTTTGAGGATCCTCACTATCCTCCTCAGAAAGTGGAACTTCTTTAGATTTTAGTTTTCTAAACCATGTAAGAAGCCTCTCCTCCCTATCCTTCACAGTTTTTGAAGAAAAGGAACTGCAGATTGTAGAGTCCTTTACTGTAGGAAGCTGACTTTGTATGTAGTGTACCAATGTAGGGATACACCATGCAAAAAGTCCAGATGACACTTATTGGTTTACAGGGGCTTCATTTAATAATCCCAAGTGCTCTATTAGTGGCAGTGTGGCTCAGCATCTTAGGCTTATCAGAGGGAAGTGTTGGGCATTTGTTGTACACTCAGAGTCAATAAATGAGACACACACTCAAGAAGAAACTCGAGCCCAATTTAGAAAAATAATACAGATTTTTATAAAATTTTAGACACCTAGATCTTCGGGATCAGGTAAGTACTTTAGGCGTTATTGGCTTTTTTTTTTTTTTTGAGAGGGAGTTTTTTATAGCACCAACTTGACCCGAAGGTACCAGAGCCCTTTACATTAGCACCAGATGCGTTACACAGGGACACATTAATGTTTTTGTCAGGCACGGGGAGATTAAGTGATTTGCCCGAAATCACAGGATGTTGAGCGTCATTGGCGAGACTCGAACCCGGTTCCCCAGATTTGAGCTCGACCGCCCTAGCCGTTAGCCCACAACCTCACTTTTTTACAGAGAAATCAGTCGAAATAGCAGAGCTGTCAGATTTGAGATATGAGCCTCGAATGTGGTAATGTTATCCTATGGGAGGAAAAGACATATACTGCAAACATGTACTTGCAAGTGATTGTGAAATGTCATGTGCCCTTTAGGACTGAAGGGACTTAAGGACCAAGGTCCAAAGTACCACCAGCTGTTTGGGTTTACCTGCCCTGGTGTGTCCGAATGTAGAGGTGCTGGTCGCGATGGTATCCTCGTACGTGGTTAAAGTTTAAAGGAACCTGTCAAAACAAGAGATGTTGCAAAGGGGGACTTGGGGACAGGTCCGGCAGAACCCAAAGGGTGGCTCGGCCCGTGACGGCCTTTGGAGCAAGGGGACGCAGTTGGTTACCATGAACCTGGGCTGTTGGGCTTGGGTGCAGAGGTGTTTGGCCGGCTGGCCACTTGTGTTGGAGGCTCTCATGGTCCTCAGGTGGACTTGGTGAGGGAAAGAAAACAAGACAGCAGGGCCATTCTGGGTGTAGGCCTCATTGGTCCTGAAGTCCCTTGACAGCAGGTCAGCTTTGGCGGCAGTGGCATCTGGGCTGGGCTCTCAACAAGCCTTGGTTGTGGCAAGTGCTCTGGTACCCAGGGTGTTGGTGCAGGGAGGCTCCTGGAGGGTCTAGCGTCTCAAAACTTGCTGGAGAGACGGGTCTGACCTCTCGAAACCATGGTGACTTCCTCCTGGTGATATGCTTCCTCTGTGGGTACGATGACCAGCAAAATGAAGAACCAGATAAGTGTGGTTGGTGCCTGCAGATGCAGAGGGATGGCACCTCCACCCCAAGGGAGATACTCTGTGGTTGGCAGAGCACTAGGCAGTTATCCCAAGACCTAGGAGGATGCACAGCTTATGGAGAAGCTGGGTCGGTGCCATTGTCGAGGTTCCAGCAGCGAGGCAGGGTTTGGCACCAAGTTCAGGGTAAGTCCTCAGTTCCAACGGTGACTGCTCTTCTTTGTCCTTCTTCTGTTCCCAGGTAGACAAATCTAATTTCCTGTTATCAGGGGGACTCCTCAATACTGCATTTAGGGGTGTTTAGGGGAGTGTAGGGTAGCAGCCAATGGGCTATTGACCCTGGGGTGACTACACCCCCTATATAACCTTTTCCTGTGGAGAGTGGGCATAATCCTGACACAGAGGTCCTAGTTATACTAAATCCCAAATGGTGAAACCCTTTCTTTGCTGTCCTCCCCAGATTGTCCACCTTAGGGGTGTGCCTAGCCTGAAAGTGCTGCACGCCTACTGACTCCAATTTCCCACCTGCTCAGGTGACAAAATGGGCCCCAGGGGTGGCATTCCGCAGGTCTGGGGGGAACTCGTTCTGGCATATCAAAAGTAGGCCTGGGCGGTAAATTCCGTTCCGCTCGCGGAATTTTGGTAATTTCGCGTTCCGCAGAGAACGCGGAATTGCCAAAAATTCCGCGATCCGCTGCTTCGCAGAATTTTTTGCTAGTTCGCGCTTTCAACGTGCGTGTTCGCGAGATATTTCCCCCCGAGCAAGCATACAGCGTTCGCGAACAGGAAAAAAGCATCGCGAACGGGCGGAACAAGCAATTCCGCGTGTTCGTGGAACTTTTGCGTGCTCGCGGAGATTTTTTACCGTTTCGCGGAACTTTGCGTAACGCGACTACGCAAATTTCGCCCACCCCTAATCAAAAGGCGGCAGAGGCTTTGAAGATTCTGGCTTCGATATGCAAAATTACTAGCCATCCTGCTCGAGGAGGTGTTGCTCGGATATGAATTGAGCGTAAATAAATGAAAAGACAAGAAGTAGTCGGCAAAACAGGAACAAGTTGGTTTAATTAAACGCAGCAGCCGGTAGAGTATCGACAGAGTTGCGTCTGAAGAAAGTCTCTCGCTGTAAAGAGTTTTTTCCGACAATATGTACATCTCGTGAGGTACAATAAACCAATTCTGCATTCTTGGAAAAGTATCTTAGTCGTAAATAACAAGTATAGTCATCTGATAAGGGGACACAGATGGTTCTCGAACTCGGGGAGCGATGGTGTGGGCCAGTGTGTATGTGTCCAGATGTCTGGTGTGGGGAGAGCGTGATCACTACGTGTGGTGTGCATGTTGTGTCCTGATTGGCTGAGTGTTCCAAATTACATGTGGCATTTAGCTTTGTGGTATTTTTTGGGAACGTGCACCTCTGGCCAAACGTGTTTTATTGGGGCCAATTTCCTCAGCTCTGTTTTTGGTGTTCATGCCTACCTGTGAGATCGATCAGAGTTTTCCCTGGGTGCACGTTTGTCTTTGGTCTAAGTGGGACCCCACGTGTGACCTGTCACTCAATAGGGGTGGATTGGGTCGCAGGGCCTGTCTGACCACGTATCTCTGACTTGGGATTAACAGGGATGTCACCTTGCGTGAATCCAACAGCAATGATACAAGTTCATTAGAATCTTTATAAAGAATGTGGCAGTCATTGATATCATTTTTACAGACATCCTCAGTATTGTGCGTACAGTTGTCATATCTACATCGATATTGTCTTTACTGCTTTTGACATTGTTAAGCATGCCTAGATCATTGCGTACATTGACATTGTTTCTACTGGTATTGACTTTCTTATGGGTGCATAGATTATGGCATACATTGACTGTTTCTACTGGTATCAACACTGTTGCGGGCATAGTTTATGGCATACATTGACATTGCTTTTACTGGTATTGCGGTTGTCGGCCCTGCACATATCATGGTATACATTGACATTGTATTCACCCTGTCATATGTCCCTTGCAGGCCCATTGTCGTTTTTATTATGCTATCATGAGCACGTTGCAGACTGCCTTCTGCTTTGCGCACGTTGCTATATAAACTTATTTTGCTTTGTGCCACACTGTACATTCACACGGAACCAGCTGTTGTTTTGACGTTCTGTTCTTTCCTGGGATTTAGTCTGAACACCGTAGACAAGGTGAAGCAACAATACTTCTTGTTATTCTGGTATAGTCAGGACCTAGCACCTAGACAAAAGTCGCAAATGCAGTTGTTGTTTGGGAACACATACTTTTGTCATATAGGTATGCACAGATAGGTTACCGCACACTTGGAGAGGGATCTTTCCAGGTAAGAGATCGTGACAGCATCTGAGATGTAGAACTTTGCTCTGTGCATGCTAAGGTACAGGCTCTGCTGCCAAGACCCAGAGATCTTTTAATATATAATCACTTTGCTTCTGTAGAAGGGGAGGGGGGGGGTTAGACTACCCTATCTTACATAATGACAGCTCCTTTTATGATTCATGGACTACTTATTATGCTGACCGTATTTGTGTTAGGCATTTTCTTACTTATTGTGGCACGTATACTGTATAGTAAGCGCAAAAGTTAAAAATAAACATTTTAAACTTTTCTTGTGTCTCTGTCAGATCATATTGTGGACTAGTACGAGTGTGAGTGCGAAAGGGTGTGTCCTGTAACAGTGATTCCTGAGAGCATCTGGAATGTTGTATTCTGGGGTATCTAATCACTTGTTCCTTTGTGAGTGAGTAGGAGGGCAAGTGAGACACTATAGCTAGTCGGTCCCGGGCACATGGGTACTAAGGCGGTAGGATGACTCATTCCCTGCCTACTAAGGTTCTATGGTCCTAAGCATAGTTCTGTGCCTACGCAACAACCCATACTAACACTCCCACATCTAATTGAATTTTCAACTACTGTATCCTCCTTATATGTCATGATGGTTATATTATTCGAAACTGTGTGTGTTGCTGTAGTGTCTGTTACTCTTTCCCTAGCTATGTGCATACTACCTCATTTGAGGACTGCATTTTTACAGCAGGAAACCCCCATTTGTAGGAAACCACACAACAGAAGTACACCAACGAAAACTGGGATTAGTGACGTGAATAGTATGGACACCCATAGGGGGATCCAAAAAAAGATACTATGCAACCACTCCAGCCCAGGGGCACCTCCCACCTTCTTCATGTCAGCTTGCAGAAGACGCAGTTCTGGCAAACGTGAGAGTCCCGTTGTCAAGGTCCCTTGCCGGAATAAAAGTTCAACAGGAAGCACCAAATTGGCACACACCCCATCCTCCATAGCAATCATTAAGTCCAATATGTACCGATGTTGCATCACCATAAGACGGATGGCTCTCAGTTCTTCCTTGAGATCGTTTAGGCAGAGCTCAGTATTGTTTATCATCTTCAACAACTCCCACCTGGTTATCTATAAACAGCGGGCATTCGCCTTTGTTTACATGGTGAAGAAGGGTATCGACCTTACTGCGTTTACTTGAGTCTCTGTAAACAGTCTAAATTCTTCTGGAATGTCTTTGTACTGAGCCCAGCCAAAATAATCAGCAGTTCTTCTTCTTCAAGCCTTATGCAACAGAGCTGATTTCGTCTGTAACGGATGTTGAGACAACTCAGACAGATCTTCTCCAGGTATGATCAGCGTTCAAGTGTGTATGGTCATGAGGGTGCAGAGGCCCCGCAATACGGTGAAGGCAAATTCACTGCACTGCTAGTGGATATCCATCAACGTGGAGGCGGCCCATTGCAGGTCCGGTATATGTAGTATCACACCACAGTTTTAATTTCCGCCAAGCGGTATGGTTCCTGTGCCTCTGAAACACAAAGCATACAGTGTAAGTTTCCGTACATTAAGGGGTTGCTCCTTTCCCTCCAACCGTGTGTACCTATTAATCTCGGTATCCCAGATTTCCTGCCACAGGGCGTCTATACTAGCGTTGGACCCCCTTCCATGAGACTCATTTCGCCTAGCGTGATCGAGGTGAGCGGACCCGCACTGGAATTCCATGTCCGGGGTCCCCTCATCATTAAAGAAGGTGGCCCCAAAGACGTTACGGGCCACCCTGGGACTGCAGATGGAGGCGGAAGCAGATGTATTTTTGCACTGGTGCGGTGGTCTTGCTACCTCCAAGAACCTCTTTTCTACGAAGTCCCAGGGTCAAACAGTGTCCTCCCCTATAGTGCCCCTTCTGCGCAATCTATCTAGCTTGTTTTGGCTAACACTAGTATCGATGAAAAGGTACAGTTCTGTTGGGTTGGTCTCATACCGGGTGATGTTTACTATTGCCCTACGGCGTTCTACTCTACTGGGTTGAATCTTGGCCTTAATCATGCATAGGTTCAGATAGACGAGGCACTTTGCTTTTTCAGGGGCTATCTCCTGGGGTGAGTAAAGCCTGTCTGCGCCTACGGCGTGGGAAATCAGTGAACATATGTAGCATGACCTGTTTATGGTTTGAGTGCCCACTGCGGTCATATGTTGGTATCAGGTGCTGTGTAGGAGTGCGCTGTGTAGTGCGTGAAGAATGCTAAAGTTTGGTTCAGTATAGGTGTACGTTAGGTGACAGAGGTCTCTGCGCATGCATAGCAAGAATGTTGAAGTAGAGTTTATGAGACTAGGCATACTTCTGACTCCGTAGGGGCAAAAGAGCACCCCGGCAAAATAGAGTGTGTACAAAAATACAAAAATGCGTAACTTAGAAAACATTTGTAGGCTCATCTTCAGGTTAAATGTCTGTCATCTGGGCACCCAGAGGTGTCTTGTCTTGGTGCAGTACAAAAAGAGTCTCTTAAAAAAATTGCTGTAAAGTTAATTTGTAGTCTGTGTTACTTGAGCGGTTGGCCTTGTGAAAGTCTTTTTGAAAGCTTTGATCGAAGAGGTGGCGGACCGCGGCAATGGTGGTGCACTTAAAGCTTGATCGCAAACCTGTAGGATAAGAGCTGTGGGTTGTAGGTTAGCTTGGAAAAAACACATCGTTAGGCAGTTGTTCAGAAAATTCATGCGTTTAATTTTTACTGAAACACTGTGTGGTTTAACAGTGAGCGATTTTTCCTAGTGGGGTACTGGAAGGAGGTGCAGGAAATTTTGCGGGAGGGTGAGTTTTAGCCATTTTAGTGCTGTTTGTATTTTGGATCCTCCCTCTCCTTGATACAGTGGGGACGGTACTCTTCCTCTGTGGGCTGCTCCATTTAAATGTGCAATGTTTAACTGGTGTGGAGGTGTCCTTATGATCGGCATTGGCTGTTTGCAAATGTGAGAAGTGGATATTTAATTTTTAGGCCAATGTTTCAGTAGACATGTGCACGTCCCTTGGGTCTCTGCACGTGGTGTATGTAGGAAGCTGGCTCTGTATATACTATATCAAAGTAAGGTATAGTGTGCACAGAGTCCAGTGGATCCTCAGATGCTTTACAGAGGTTAAAGTAGATAATACCTTACCCTCTTTTGTGGTAGTGTGGTTGAGCAATTAGGCTTATCAAAGGTCTGTGTTAAGCATTTGTTGGACACGCTCAGGCAAGAAATGATGACACACACTCAATGACTAGATCCAAGACCAATTGTTTTGTAGAAAAATATGAGTTTGTTACTTTTGATTTTAGAACCAAGAAGAACTCAATTGCTGGTAAGTACCAGTTTAAAAAACAGCAATACTTTCAGGTACATTAAGAATGTGTTCCAAATAGCAATGGAAATACTTTTCAGGGGCATCAGTAATACTTTTGTGATGTCAATCAATAGTAGCAATACTTCGCAGTGCAGGAAATAGACACTTAGTGCAAATAGCAGGAAATACAATGCAATCATATGCAAGGAAAACAGGCATAATAATAAGTAAGTACACAACTTAAAAACCCAGTCTTCGGGGTTTTGGACCAACACTGGGCAAGGGCCAGATCCAAGTAGAGACTGCACCAACAGCGGTGCTTGGGCGGCGGGTGCAGAGGTCACTGGGCCCAATGTTAGTCAATGGAGACTGGGGGCACCCATCGAGGTGCTGGTTACAGGTAGGTACCCGCGGTTTCAGGGCACCAGCCCGAGGGCTTAAGCAATCACGGGGGGCACAAGGCAGCTCCAAACATACACCCCAGCGGCACAGCGGCGGCTGGGTGCAGGGTGGAAATCAGCGTTGGGCGCTCAATGCAAGTGTATGGGGGATCTTGGTCGCACAATGAGGCTGCAGGCTTGGACCAGGAGGCTGGACGAAGGTGACCAACAGCTGGGCAAGTGAGTTGAGATGTAGGTGGACCCCTGGGCACCGTCTGCTGGACTCCCCAAAGTCGGGGGGCTGAGAACGCAGGGGTGCCTTTAGACATTAGAAAACCTTTACCGGAGCCGGTCACGGTCATGGGGTCCAGGAGAGGTTAGCCACCGATGATTTGTAGGTCAGGATCACTGGAGAGAATTGACTGGGCCGGTGGGCTACTCAGACTTGGGCCTCGGGTGCAGAGTGGGCAGAACTTGCGGTTCCAAAAGGCAAGGGAGTCCTGGGAGTTGATTTCTTTGTGGACAGGGCTGCAGTTCTTGGTCTTTAGGGAAGGCAGGCAGTCTTCCCAGGGTTGTGGAGGTCGCTGGGCCTGCAGGACAAGTCGCTTCTTCAAGCAGGTTTCTTCGAGGACTGCAGACAGGTTGGTATGGCTGGGGCCTAATCAGTTGTCGTCTGGAGTCCTCACTGCTGCATGGCTCTTTGGTCCTTCTTCTTCTTTAAGTCGCCAGGAATCTGACTATCAAGGTTCGGGTGCCCCTAAATACTCAATTTAGGGGCGTTACAGGTACTGGCAGGTAGAAGCTACTTAAGTTTATGGTGACTACATCCTTTGTATGACCCCTCCCTGGCTAATATACTTCCATCCAATATGGAGGTTTTTCAAAGGAGGGGGACACTTCAGCTCAGGACACCTTAAGGGTGTCCCTGTCTGAGAGGGGACACACCTCTCCTGACTACTAATTTTCTCGCCGACCTTGCCACTACAAGTGGGCTTGGTCAGGGGGGCGGGCATCTCCACTAGCTGGAGAGGCCCTGGCTAGCATAGCAAAGGGCAGGAAGCCTTTGATGCCCACCGCCTAAATGTTGTTCCTGCTTGGGGGTAGGTGAGAAGCACCTCCAACCCAAGCAGGCTTTGTTTCTGACCCATGAGAGCACAAGGCTCCCACATCCAGGGGTCAGAAACATTTCTGAAAGTGTCAGGCTGGTGCAGATCAGTCAGCTGCACACCAGAGAGTTGGTTGTTTTTCAGGGGGCATCAGTGTGGGTTTATCATGCTGAGAGGTTTGATACCAAACTTCCTAGCAATCAGTAAAGCCATCATGGCGCTGTGGAACTCGTAATGACAACCTCCCAGACCATGTACTCAATACAGCTTCACTGCACTTACAATGTCTTGGAATGGACTCAGACACTGAAGGGGCATATTGCTCATGCAGCTATGCCCGTGCCTGTGGTATAGGGCACCCTGCTTTAGGGCTGTAAGGCCTGCTAGAGGGATGACTTACCTATGCCACAGGCAGTGGTTGGTAGGCATGGCACACAAGAATGTGTGTAGATCTCAAGTAAAGGTTTACCTGAAGCCTATGCACACAGCATGTGTATTTAACATACCAATTATACAAAGTACACCAATGCTTTTTGTGTGTTTGTTCCATAAACTTGTTTCATTCAAAATTCAGGTTCAACAAATGTTTGAACAACATATTATGTATGCTGTACATTTCATAATCATGTACATATCACTTCATAATTTTTTTAAAAATGGTATCATAATCCAGCTGTTCTTTTAATGCAAGCTGTGATTTGAGAGATGGTACATAAAGACGCTATGTTGATATAAGTATTGACATGGGGATACGTAGACACGTTCCAAAATGGCACACACAAATACAACTAATCCTCACTTCACGTCGGGTCCTTCGGCGATGTTTAGTGTGGAAAACGCCGGTTCCACGCGGTATTTATGGCATGAGATTGTTAAGGTATACAGACATCCACACGGCACGGGATTCCGGTTTTAGATAAGGAGAGGAGCTACTTTGTGAGGTAAGCATTTGGATAAAGGCGTTTGAGCGGTGGTAGCAGTGTTGCCACAAGACTGGTAGTTAGACATACTATGTAATAGTGCTGTGTAATATCATTGCAGATGATGTCGAGAATCTGAATTGCCCGAGGTGCATGATTGTGGCATTTCTTGAATGAAGCTACGTTTGCTAATTGACCTACAATATGTGAGTTGACTTAACAGTAATGCGCGTTAGTCACGCAATTGCTTATAATATGCAGGATCGTGAAATATCTTCCATACTGTAAGAAGCAAGATCAGAGCATTTTTCTGTTTGTAAGTATCACACTGACAGTGATGATGAACTTGGAGCGTATTTACTAAGTCGTAGGTTGCACTTAGGCACTGGAAAAGAGATACTGTTGAACACGGCTGACTTTTTCTATGTTATAACTTTTGATGTACATGGCAGGTAGTGCATGATGATGTTGAGAAATTGAATATCCGATAGGAGAATCATACCAGGCATATGGTGATGGAGTCAGTAGCAACAGCTGGTGGTGAATCTTTCTACACTATCCACTAATTCTTTCACAAGCATGATGTGTAACGGTCGGTGAGTGGCTTGACAAAGTGCTGCTTAAAAATTCAATGCTGTGTACTGACACCTATTGATGTTAGGTTTTTGTTGAGTTAATTGGTATATGTTATATATTTTTTATGTTTTCTAATAGAGTGCCCCTAAAGAAGGGACGGTGTCCCGAAAAGCATTGGGCATCAGGAAGTGGAACTTACACAACAAGAACAGCTGGATTATGATACAATTTAAAAAAAATTATGAAGTGATATGTACATGATGAACAAGTTACTTACCTTCGGTAACGATATATCTGTAAGAAACATAGGTTAGTTATAGATTCCTTACCTTAGAATTACCCCCAGGCGTCAGACTGGATCCGGAAAGTTTTTCGTCAGCAGTACCCCTGCGCGTCGGAAGGTGGCGTCGGTCGACTCCGCGTTCGTCGTTGGCGTCGTGGTCGCCGGGATGACATCGCGGTAGCTACATAGACGCCGCCCTCGTGCGCTGACGTCAGTTCTGTACACGACTTTCCACGCCAGAAGCGCAGAGCCATGCAAGACACTGACCACTGGTGCACAAAACTAGGGCCCTGAAAGGAAGTCCTTAACCCTAGAAGTCAGTTTGCAGAACGGGGAGGATGGGTGGGGCGGTAAGGATCTATAACTAACCTATGTTTCTTACAGATATATCGTTACCGAAGGTAAGTAACTTGTTCATCTGAAAGAAACAGTTAGTTATAGATTCCTTACCTTAGAATAGATACCCCAGCAATACCAACCCCGGAGGTTCACACCAGAAAGTCCTGGAGAACAGAACGGCCAAAGAAGCCGTCTTTCTGGACTTGGCTCTCCAGGCAGTAGTGTTTGGTGAACGTGTGCAGCGATGCCCACGTAGCTGCCTGACAGATGTCATTAAGGGGGACTCCCCGTCCCAAAGCAGTGGTGGCTGCCGTCGCCCTGGTGGAATGGGCGCACAGTCCCACTGGAGGCTCCTTCTTTGCCAAAGAATAGCAAGCTTTGATGCACAGAACGACCCACCTGGAGATGGTCCGTTTGTGCACTGCCCGACCTTTCTTAGCGCCCACGTAACCAACAAAGAGCTGGTCATCCACCCGGAATTGTTTGGTGCGATCCAAGTAGAAGGAAAGCGCACGTTTTGGATCCAGACGGTGGAGCCTCTCTTCCTCTTTTGAAGGATACGAAGGCGGAAAGAAGGTGGGCAAAGTGATGGTTTGGCCAATGTGGAAAGAAGTAACCACCTTGGGAAGAAAGGAAGGTCTAGTTCTAAGGGCGACCTTGTCCAGATGGACAGCCAGAAAGGGAGGCTTGGAAGAAAGAGCTTGTAGCTCACTCACCCTGCGTGCAGAGGTGATGGCCAACAGAAAGGCAGTTTTCAAAGTGAGAAGCCTGAGAGGACAGTTATGTAGCGGCTCAAAGGGAGCGCACATAAGATATGTAAGAATCAAGTTCAAGTCCCACTGGGGCATTACAAAGGGAACAGGAGGAAAAAGAGTAATGCCCTTAAGGAATCTATTTACAACAGGGGACTTGAAAAGAGAAGGCTGATCAGGAAGCCTAAGGAAGGCTGAAATGGCTGAGAGGTAGCCCTTTAGAGTGCCCAGAGCCGAGCCCTGCTGGGTCAAAAAAAGGAGGAACAAGAGAACCTCAGAAAGAGGGGCAGAAAGGGGATCCACAGCCTTTGCTGTGCACCATGCCACAAATTTGTTCCATCTGCAGGGGTGTACCGTCTTAGTAGAGGGACGCCTGGCTGCCAAGATAACATCTCAGACTTCGGGAGGCAGGTCAAACGACATCAACTGCCGCCGCTCAATCTCCACACAAGAAGGTGGAGGCTGGACAGGTTCAGGTGGAGGACGTCCCCTGCAGCTGCAACAGAAGATCCTCCCAAAGAGGCAGTTTGATCAGAGGATCGATGGCCATGTTGAGCAGCTCGGGATACCAGACACTTTGGGCCATATGCATGAACACATTTTCCCATAGACACAGAATGGGCAAAACCCTTTGATGCATCTGGCCCTTTGTGCCCAATCCGGAGCCACAAGAACGACTTGGGCCCGGTCACGCTTGATCTTCTTCAGCACTCTGGGCAGAAGTGGTATAGGTGGAAAGGCGTTTAGAAGACCGCAACTCCACTCGCGACGAAAAGCGGTGCCTAGCGAGTGCCGCCTTGGAAATTCCAACGCGCAGAACTGCTGACATTGTGTGTTCCCTTCGGTGGCGAATAGATCAAACCAAGGCTCTCCCCACTACTGAAAGAGACCTTGCACCACCCCCGAGTGAAGACGCCATACGTGATCCATCATGCACCTGCGGCTGAGTTCGTCCGCCCTGGCGTTCAGGGAACCTGCCAGGTGTTGAACCACCAGGGATATGCCCTGATGTTCCAGCCATGTCCAGAGGAGGAGGGCCTCCTGACATAGGGTCAACGACCCCACCCCGCCTTGTTTGTTGCAGTGTAGAAGCCGCTTTTATAATGTGATACCAAATATCTACTTTAAAGGCCTGTAGAACGTTGACACAAAATAATTAATTAAAAGTTACTGAAGCTGCTGAAAGTAAAGATGCTTTTGTAACACAATGCTTGCTCAAGAACCACTTTCAGACAGTACATGACGCTAGCTTAGCCACATGCGTATGGACACACCAAATGTGGAAGTGGCACAGTCTACGTGCACGGTACTAGAACAGATGTCGCAAATCACTTCTGTAGAAATTACCGTTACTGGTACATTGCATTACATTGGAAAGTCCCAAAAGCTGCCTACTTGGGACACGTGGTCAGCAACAGTATATTTCGGACCATGAATGGTATAGGGCAGGCTAGGCCTTTGCTAATTGGTCAAGTAGGCCATGCTTAATTTGTGCTACGTGTATTATTATGATGCTGCATCCTCTTGTGGTCTGTGTCTATAAGTACTTGTGTTTTACTTCTGCTATTCGAGCACTCAGCACCCATCTGAGGCTCCCGTGCACGTTAAATAAATTCTCTTTATTTTACTCAGGTTGTTGTGACGGAGTTATGATTTTGGGTTCTACAGATCTTTTCAGTTTCCACAGCAGTACCACATGGCGGTGGTGTTGTCCGTGAACACCTGCACTATTCTTCCCCGGACAGAGGGAAGGAATGCTTTGAGTGCAAGACGAATCACCCAGAGCACCAGAAGGTTGATGTGGAGCCCGGACTCCACCGGAGACCAGAGGCCTCTGATCTCCGCCTCCCCCATGTGGCCGCCCTCATCCCAGAAGTGATGCATCGGTCACCACTGTGAACTCTGGTTGAGGAAGGGAGAGGCTCTCCCATCGACCCAATCCTGGTTCGTTAGCCACCACTGCAATTGGTGTGCAGTGCCCTCCGAGATCTGGACGCAATCGGACAGGTTCCCCTGATGTTGTGCCCATTGGAACTTCAGGTCCCACTGCAGAGCCCGCATATGCCATCTGGCATGGTCCACCAGCAGGATGCAGGAGGCCATCAGGCCCAGTGGCCTGAGAGTCATCCTGACCGAAACCCGGGACAGAGGCTGAAAGATCGGAATCATAGCCCGAATATCCCGGACTCACTGTTCGGGAGGATAGACCCGAAACTGCGTCGTGTCCAGAACCGCTCCGACGAAGAGGAGCTTCTGAGAGGGAGTCAGGTGTGACTTCGGCACGTTGATGGAAAACCCCAGCGAATGCAGGAGGTCGGCCGTAGTCTGCAGGTGGGAGACGACAGCCTGGGGCGAGCCCGCCTTCAACAGCCAGTCGTCGAGATAGGGGAAGACTGGAACCCCTGATCTGCGCAGATGAGCTGCGACCACCGCCATCACTTTTGTGAACACCCAGGGGCGCTGGTAAGGCCAAAGGGGAGCACGGTAAACTGAAAGTGCTCGTGGCCTACCGTGAACTGCAGGTAACGCCGGTGAGCCCGCAGGACGGGGATGTGAAAATAAGCATCCTGCAAGTCCAACGCTACCATCCAGTCTCCAGGGTCTAGGGCAGACAGGACCTGAGCTAGCGTCAACATTTTGAACTTCTGCTTCCGGAGGAAGCGGTTGACGTTCCTGAGATCCAAGATGGGGCGCGTGCCTTTGTCCTTCTTGGGCACCAGAAAGTAATGGGAATAGCAACCAAGACCAACTTCTGGGACAGGAACTCGCTTGATGGCTCCCTTGGCCAAGAGTGACGAAACTTCCTGTTGGAGAAGGGCCAGATGATCCTCCGACATTCAATGGTACTGAGGTGGCATGGAGGGAGGGCTAGCATCGAAGGGGAGGGAGTAGCCCCTTCGGACTATTTGCAAAACCCACCTGTCCGACGTGATGGTGCGCCAGTGGGGGAGGTGATGGCGAATCCTGCCGCCCACTGGCGTTTGGTGGCCCTGAAAGGTCGGAGTAGGAAGGTTTGGAGGCTGCTGCAGAGGGGGCTGTGGTGGACTGGCCCGCCCGCTGGCCCCCAGAACCACGGCTGTGGTTCCCACGTGCCCGGCCGCGCTGGGGCTGAACAGCTTGCGCTGGCCTCTGGCTCTGGGCAGGGAGTGGCGGGGCACCCCTTCCATAGCCACGAAAGGGGCGAAAGGCAGACTGCGCAGGGCGGGTGGTGGAGCGGCCCAAGGACCTGGCCGTAGCCCGATAGTCCTTAAAGCACTTCAGCGCGTTGTCTGCCTTGTCGCCGAATAGGTGACGGCCATCATAGGGCATGTCCATAAGAATGGATTGGACATCCCCTGAAAAACCAGTCGACCTCAACCAGGCGTAGCGTCGAAGGGCTACCGATGTAGAAACCGTCTTGCCTAGTGAGTCAGAGGTATCCAGCCCACAGCGGATGTAAACTTCCCTGCGTGTCTCCCTTCGGCAACTGCCCAAGAGAGTACGGCCCAGGCCTCCTCCGGGCACTGAGGCAGCACTTGCGCAACCGTGTCCCACACAGAGTGGGTGTAAGGGTGGAACAGACATGCGGTGTTTACCGACCACAGTCCTAAGCTGGAGGAAGAAAACATCTTCTTACCAAGATGGTCCAGCTTTTTGGATTCCCTATCAGGTGGAGGGGTAGGGAATGCGTCCTTGGAGGTGGAGGCTTGGACCACCAAGCTCTCAGGGGTGGGGTGTTGGGAGAGGAAAGTGGGGTGGCCCGGGGTCGGGCGGTGGCATCGGGCAATCATCCTGTCCACAGGAGCCCCTGTGTTGGGCCTAGACCAGGTGCCCAAAAGGATGTCTGTTAGGGCTTCATTAAACGGCAGCAGGGGCTCCGAAGAGCTCGCTGCCGGTTGAAGCACCTCTGTCAGGAGGTTAGTCCTAACTGCCACCGTAGGTAGCTCGAGGCTGAGAGCCTCGGCCGCCTTACGCAACACTACTGCGTATGACGCTCCCTCCTACGTAGCCACGGTAGGAGGAGACAACCTGCCATAGTCTGGTGAGGTATGCAGACCACTGGCTTCCCCCAGTTCCTCTCTCCAGTCCGGTTCATAACCTAACTGGTCGGTTAAAGGGTCTCCAGACTCCTCCCAGCCCTCCTCACTCTCCTCTGGCTGCCAATCTGGTCTCAAAGAGCCAGGGTAGAACAGGGGCACATAAGTAACCGTTGGCACCGGAGCCGGCGTCGAGTCCGGCTTCGTGTCTACCTTGAGGTGGAGGCCGGGGTCGGCGTCGGCTGGGGACACAGCCGACGCCGGTTGCGGACGTGGTGCCGGTGGAATCGACGCCGGGGGAGGTGTAACAAGGTCGACCGGCGTCGATCCGGATCCAGGCCTGGATCCAAGGGGACCCTGCGATGCCGAGGCTGGAGCCGCCGGCGTCGAAGGCCCAGGGCCCCCAGCCGAGTCCGCGGGGCCCCGAAGGCAAGCCAGCGGGGTCGGGCTGCCCAAAGATGGCATGCATAGCTTCGTAAAATTGACGAAGCTGAGCTGGGGTTGCTCCGGGTCCCGGGAAGGGAGGGAAGCCCGGAGTCGGCCCTTCGGGCTCCGCACGTGGAGCCGCGGGAGGGGCACCACCCACATCACTCGGCGCGTCGGCCGACCGATGGGGATAAGTCGAAGAGCGACGATGCTTCTTCGGCTTCTTCCTGTGCTTCGACTTACCTGACCCCGAGTGTGAAGACTTGGATGAAGAGTGATGATGGCTCCGCGACCGGACCCTCAACCTCCTACGTGACCGGGACCTCGAACGGCACGGAGCCGACTGCCAAGCCTCGAGAAGCTTTCGAGACCGCTTCCGGAAAGACTTCGGATTCATGGTCCGGCTGTCGGAGCACGACTTGGGGTCGTGGTCGCACTCCAGGCAGAAGAGGCACACGCTGTGCGGATCCGTCACCGACATCAGTCGGCTACAGGAACCGCAAGCCTTGAAGCTGGGCATCCCTCATGCACCAGGAGTCGATGGACTCAAAAAACGATGTCGACAAAAGTCGAGAAAAAGTCAGTCAAAAAGTGACTTGGGGTACCGCTCTCTCCGGATCTGCGCTTGCTGGTGTGGAAAAAAAGAACTGATGTCAGCGCATGAGGGCGGCGTCTATGTAGCTACTGCGACGTCATCCCGGCGACCACGACGCCAACAACGAACGCGGAGTCAACCGACGCCACCTTCAGACGCGCAGGGGTACTGCTGACGAAAAACTTTCTGGATCCAGTCTGACGCCTGGGGGTAATCCTAAGGTAAGGAATCTATAACTAACTGTTTCTTTCAGATTATGAAATGTAAGGCATATATATTTTTTTTTAAACATTTGTTAAACATGAATTTTGAATGAAGCAAGTTTATGGAAGAAACACATAAAAAGCATTTGTGTACGTTGTATAATTGGTATGCTAAATACACATGCTGTGTGCATAGACTTCAGGTAAATCTTTACTTGAGATCTACACGTTAATTTATCTAGATGGGTTTTAGGCAGTAACCCACCCGTTCCTGTGCCACACACTAAAAATTCTATAGATGGACTTGATCACTGGGTTACTAAGAGCACAGAGGTGTGCGCAATTTAGCTTATTTTTTATTTACACAGGAATGTGTGCCATGTCGGTCTCTTGAGGGTGGCACAAGTTAGAGACCCTCTCTGGTCACAAGGCCCTTGGTACCACAGGGACTTTTTACAAGGGGCTTACAAGTGGGCCAGAGGTGTGCCAATTGTGGAAACAAAGGTACTGTTTTGGAAAGAACACAGGCACTGGGAACCCAATTAGCAGGGATCCAGTGCACACTCAGTCAAAGTGCATCAGAATCAGGCAAAGCATGGGTGGTGACCATGCAAAAAGGGGCACTTTCCTACACAACCCCCTAAACGAAAGAGGATAAGAGTAACCTTTCCCATGACATTCTTCATTGACTAAGTGGAAGAACCTGTAAAGTCCATCTGCATTAGCATTTGTGGTCCCAGGTCTGTGTTCCACTCTTAAGTCCATTCCCTGTAGGAAGATGGACCACCTCAAAGGTTTTGGGTTCTCACCCTTTATCTGCATAAGCCATCTGAGAGGTCTGTGGTCAATTTGAATCAGGAAGTGAGTACCAAACAGGTATGGCCTCAACTTCTTCAGGGACCAGATCACAGCAAAAGCCTCCCTCGCAATGGCACTCCAACACTGTTCCCTGGGGAGTACAATTCTCCTAAAAAAAACAACAGGCTGGTCCTGGCCATCATAGTTGGTTTGAGATAGGACTGCTCCTATCACTAGCTCAGAGGCATCCGTCTGCACAATAAACTGCTTAGAGTAGTCTGGAGCTTTGAGATTTGGTGCTGAGCACATTGCCTCTTTCAGGGTGTCAAAAGCCTTCTCACAGATAACGGTGGCGAAGTGAGTTAAAGAACGATGATGGATTCAATCCATATCTAATAGTGGCTGGGAGTGAGTGTCTGAAAAGATTCAGTGCTCTATCCAGCAACTCTTTGTGTTTGCTAGGTTCACCCTAAGTTGGAAGGGTATGCCCAGATGTGGGTCCCTCGCTCACTTTGCCACTGGATTCAAGCTAGCCTGGCTGATGAGGGGTGTTACCCCCAAACCGGTCCCAGGATGCTTGTTTCCGGTCCAGGGAAGACCTTGCTTGGCAGTTCGGGCCGGACTGTTCCCATGAGGAACAGGGTCAAGACTGATTTGCATATAACTGGGTCTGAATTGGGGTGGCAAAGTGAGCTAAAGAACGATGATGGATTCAACCCAAATCTAATAGTGACTGGGGGTAAGTGTCTGAAAAGTTTCAGGGCTCCGTCCATCATCCCTTTGTGTTTGTTTTGTTTGTCCTAAGTTGGCAGGGTATGCCCAGACGTGGGTCCCTTGCTCACTTTGCCACTGAATTCAAGCTAGCCTGGCTGATGAGGGGTGTTGCCCCAAAATCGGTCCCTGGATGCTTGTTTCTGGTCCAGGGAAGGCCTGGCTTGGCAATTCGGGCTGGCCTATTCCCATGAGGAACATGGTCAAGACTGATTTGCATATGGCTGGGTCTAAACTGGGGTGGTGAAGTGAGCTAAAGAACGATGATGGATTAAACCCAGATTTAATAGTGACTAGGGGTTAGTGTGTGAAAAACGTTTCAGCGCTCCGTCCATCTTCTCTTTGTGTTTGCTCAGTTTACTTTCTTGGGCATCTTCTTGGAGGTGAGTTCTGTGAGGGGTTTACAATGGCCCATAGAGACATTGTTATCTTCTCTAAGTTAGCTTGACCACGCTACAGATAGTCCGCTGCTTTGCACACGTTAATACACGAGTTTATTTTGCAAATGTCTCTTCTGCCGTTTTCACATGAGAACCCGTAGCTGTGTTCACATTCTGCATGTTCCTGGGATTTAGTCTGAACACTGTGAGTAACTTCGAACAACAATGCCCCTTGTTATTCTGTTCTGGTCAGGCCCTAGCACCTAGACAAAACATACAGATGCAGCTGTTGTTTGGGAATAAGTACTTTGGTCTTATTGGAATACACAAATAGGTAGCACACACTTGGAGAGGGACCTTTCCAGGGAGAAGAGCAAGACAGCACCTAGGATGTAGATCTATCATCTATAGACTGAGGTAAGGGGTCTGCAGATAGTGCCCAGAGATCTTCTGATATATAATCATTCTGCTTCTATACAAGGGGAGGGGGAATAGGCTACACTGTCTTTTTATAATGACAGCTCCTTTCATGATAAACTGACTAATTACTATGCTTAGCAAAACCAAAGGGGATGATGGACGAAACCCAGATCAGTTGACTGGGGGAGAGTGCTTGCAATGTTCAACACTCCGTCCATCATCCCCTTTGGTTTTGCTAATTACTATGCTTACCATATTGGTGTTATGCATTTTCCTGCTTGTTGTGGCACGTATACTGCATATTAGAGCATGTTAGTTAAAATAAATATTTTAAAATTGCTCGTGTCTCTGTCAGATCTTATTGTGGACAAGTACAAGAGTGCAAGCGAAAGAGTGTGTCCTGCAATCGCGATTCCTGAGAGAGTCAGGAGTGTTGTGTTCTGGGGTGTCTAATCACTTGTTTCTCTGGGAATGAGTAGGAGAGCAAGTGAGACACTATAGCTAGTCGGTCGTGGGCTCATGGGTACTAAGGTGGTAGGATGACTCAGTCCCTTTGCACTAGGGTCCCATAATCCTACACATAGTTCTATGTTTGCGCAGAATCCCTGCAACATGGCACCGCCAATGTTTGATCTGGTACTTATTCACAAGAACCCAGAGTAGCGCTTGTTCTTGTCCACAATACCCTCTCACCGGTTCACGGAGACGTCCGTGGTGAGGGGCTTCTCCTCCTGCATTTGTAGGGTACGCCTATTTCTGTAGGTTTTTCAAGCTTGAAATTTAACAGGTATTTTGACCCTGGTTTGCGCTGCCATTTTGTTGTTCCTTTCTTTTTTACACATGGCACAACCAGTCGCTATAGCGGCACATAACCGCGCAATGGTTACGGCTTACTTAACTCAACATGAAATCCCAAATGCAGGGGCTAATATTATTTTCGTGGTTAAAGCCAATCCAGCATACCGCTTTGAAGTTTTTCATTCTTGGGTTACTTTTCCCGCAGTGAATGCGAATGATAATGTTTCACTCTTACACAACCGCTGCTCCTCCAGCAGCGTATCGTCATATGCATTATCTGAAGTTTCGTTGCTGTCCTGGGAGCATACCATTTGGTTTAATGGCGCCCTTCCCCACCCTATCTCTTTTGCTCGAATGGGCCCTTTGTCGATTGATGGGGCTACTTGGCCTGTTTTCGCTGGTTTTACACCGCATCCCAATTATCTCAATGTTAGTAACGCAGAGCTACGAATACTATATACACAATTGGTTCATCTTCAAAGACGGGTCATACAGTTTATGGCTCGTGCACTTCTTGCCGTTCCGGCTGGAGCTGCTCCTCCGGCACAAGGTCAGGGCAGAGGTCTTGTGATTAGTCCCGTCATGATTAACTCAGCGAAGGGTAAACGTCCTCAAAATCGTGATGACTTGCCATTTTGGCTCGCACAGATATTTGAGGAACTTGAGGCTGTTTTTCCACATACATCTCCTGTTGAAAAACACAGAATCCTTACCATGAGTTTGCAGAGTGCTCTGATTCCTCCTTTAGCAGACTGCATAACCTGGGGGAAGGTATTTGCTTCCGTGTATACGCTGGGCTTTGGCACTCCCTCCATGAGCGTTTTGCCGAGCGTTCTGAAGAAGGTACAGGATGAACACGGGCTGGTCCAGCCCTAGATTTGGGGATGATGTTAGTGGGCATGTTCCCTGTTGTCTCCGACATGATTCTGGCCAACATTAAAGGGGAAGCAGTGTTCTATTCCATATAGGTACCATAATATAGGCCTCGGTAACTTCATTACCCTTCACCAATATTCTTCCCTACATTACACTTGTCACGGTTTCCAGGGACTGACCTTTTACCTAGATACTACACTGCATTCAGAACGTGGGTTTTTCCCTAGTTCGAAATCTCATACATTATGCATGAGGATTCTTGGAAGCATAGCAGGACTACCATCTCCTGTATAAAATCTATTTACAAAGTTCATGCCCAACGTCATCCTTAGGCCAACACAGTAACACAGCAAGGTAGGACCCCTGGGGAGACCTATGGGTATATATACATCACATCTTGCTATGATAAGACAGAGGAGACCGAGACTTCCTGGCCCACACATTGACCAGAGACCCTGAGGTTCAGACACTCTAGCTCGCAGTGGTCTAACATCCCTCGCGGGTTGTCCAACTCAAGACCAGGATGGGGTCCCACAGTCTCTCACTTCAGGTAATGGGGTTGACTAAATCCTAGAGGGATTCTTGGCTTAACACCTACACACAGGCTAGGTACATTTAGGTACATCTAGTAAGGGAGACATCGTAGGAGTAAGCATCTTTTATCATGTGTTTTATATACTCGAATGTATTCATGATTATTATAAGATGGTAGAACTATACCATCCATTTACCTTTATAGTACTGCTAATCATTTATATCTTATACTGCCTAACAGTTGTTGCAGCTCATCTATTTTACACCAGAATAACAACTGTTCAATAAATTCTTATTGAAAACGCCCAGCCTGTTTATTCTGTGTACCTCTCTGAGACAGACTAAGTAAGCACGAGTGACTGGGCGAAAGGTAGTATATTGTTTACACGGTCCTGAGGGATCAGGGTTGTCATGTTCGATGGTTGCCAGGAACTATTCTCCCCTTGGTAAGAGGAGATTCTAGTGGCACTGTGAGCTAGTTGGTACAAAAGGCCAACATACCCGGTGGGGGTGATCAGAGTTTGTCTGACACCAATCCTACAGTGTATGTTGTCTAAACGCGTAGCTCCCGTATCCTTTCATAGGAACTACACGACATGGCGCAGCCAACGTTGGTTGGGTACTTATTTAACAGTAGAATCTGAGTAGTTCAGTCGTGCTATTCTCAGAAATCCCTCTTCACAAAACACCAGAGACGTCTGGAGTGGGTGGGCAAAACTCCGCCACAGCTGAGTAGGCGCAATATCCTATTTATTGGCTGTTGGTTAATCAAGCTTGAAGGACACAGTGTTCCTAAAAATTGTGCAAAACACCTTATCTAAGTTCCCTTGAAAAGGTATTTTGTGTTCTAAACAGAATGACTAACCAGGTCTTAGACCCAGTAGACCAGCCATTGCCGCTCTCTGAAGACGAGGAAGATGCAAACGCAGTACATATTGCAGCAAATGTTAGAAATACAGTCACGCTGAAGCTGCTTGTGCATGGTTTAACACCTAGGGGTGGCATAGTAGCTTTCGTGATTGAGGCACACGAATCATACAGAACAGAGGTATCTTATTCGTGGGTTACATTCCCAGCAGCAAATGCAAGAACAAAAACTTTTCATTTTTACACAGAAGATGAACCACCAGCGGAATATTGTCTGTATGAGGACATTGAGGTTCTGCTCACGTACCAGGAACATTTATACTGGTTTAAAGGCGCCCTACCCCATACAATAAGAAGAGTGAGACTCCGCCGGCTCGGAAGAGAAGGGGCAACATGGCCAATATTAGCAGCCTACACACCACATCCTGACATCAAAACAATGCCAGGACAAGACTTACTCAAACTTCACAAAGAATTAATAAAACTTTACAGAAACATGACGTAGTTTGTCATGAGGACACTTACAGTCCAGCCAGCAATGGTGACAAAAAATACAACTAATGTTCAAAACACAACAACTAAGATTACACCACAAACGTTACACGCAGTAATGGCTAAAATGCCAGCAAAACGCGAACAAATGCCATTCTGGATAGCTCAGAAAATAACGCAGCTGGAAGCAGTATTTCCAAATACTAGCCCTTATAAAAAACACAGAATGCTGACAATCTGCTTGCCCATGGGGATAACACCACAGATAGAGGATTGTACCTCTTGGGGTACAGTTTTCGCTGCCATATATACCAGGACTCATGGTATACCGTCCTTAGCAGTAATACCAGATGTATTAAGACAAAAACAAAATGAGTATGGAGCAGAGCCTGCTCTGAACTTAGGGATGAAGTTACTAGGTAACTATGCCCAGGTATCAGCCATAAAGTTAGCAAATATTAAAGGGGAGGCAGCATCAGTGGCTATCCGCCAACGCCTAAGGGAGTTCAGTCCTTTACAACAGGAGCACAAACTACCAAAAATAATAGAAACGGCGTATTCAGAATTAGGCAGGGACAGTTTGGGTGGAAAAGCATTAAAACCACAACTGATGGGTAGTCCCGAGAAGGAGACCTTCAAGCAGATACCTGCTTCTTCTAAAAAGAAGTGGGACAATAACAAAAAACAAAAAGTTAAAGAAAACAGATCTCAATCCAGAGGTAGATCTCCTCCACAGGAGCCCTCCGAAAGGAGGTACAACCTTAGGAATAGGGACAATATTAAGAAACCTGACAGGTATCAGGATACTGATACACGTTCCTCTCGTTCCTTTCAGGGTTCAACGAAAAACTCCGAGAGAGAAGGACGGTCAGACAGACAAGAAGAGTGTACAAAGTCCAGAGACAAGCAACACGCTCAGGAATATACTTCCAAAAAAGAAGATAAACCAAAACAAAAACCACAGTTCAAAAAGAAGAAAGTTGCAGGTCTAAAGATCAGACATGCCCAGAATTCTGAGGACTCGACTACTGAATGGGGAATGGGCTCTGACAATGCTAGACAGTGCGGCAGAAGTAAAAACAGCTCGCCAGAAACTGATGGAATTTCTGGTGACAGCGGACTTGAATGATTATATCACGGTGGAAACACCTGATACTAGGGTAAGTGTCCCACACAAATTCTATGAAATAACACTCCAAATGGAGGGGGACAAATGCAGGACAGTTAGAGGTCTCTTTTGGGAGAACCTAACGTTTGGCTATGACATTTTGTTAGCTGAACAAGATTGGCCGCCAGCATTTGTCATGGATTGCCCTAGGGGAGAAACGGTAATATTACCAGCATTTTCCGACCATATCCCCAAATATTTAAAATATACATATGCGCGGGAGTGGACGGTAGCCCAAGCCCCAGCATTCTACAAAAACCATGTTGGATGGGATAAGGACTCAACCCACCACATAATTCCATTAAAAATACTCCAACTGCACAAAGGCAGTATCCAATAAAGCAAGAAGCTAAAAAACAGGTCAGGGAGTTCTTAGATCAACTTGAATACCAAAGAGTGATTGAAACATGCACCTCTCAAATGAATAACCCTTTGTTTCCCGTATCAAAACCGGACAACACATACCGTCTAGTATTGGATTACAGACATTTAAACACTTACACTAAAACATTTGCAGTACAGAATGCACACAGTGCCGCATTAATTAATAACATTGTGCGGAAAAAAGACAAAACGACACTAGATATCTCAAATGGATTTTTTTGCCAAATTATAGCGCCTGAGAGCAGATATTTGACAGCATTCTCAGCGCTAGGGTCACATCGTCAATTCTGTCAACTCCCCCAGGGGTATAATAACAGCCGGGGGTTGTTTTCGGCTAAGGTAACTGAATTACTTCAAAATCTGGATGAGGAGGCATTGTCCTACGTAGATGATATTTATCTGAAGGATGATGACCTGGAGGAACACTTGAACAGAGTAAACACCATAATTTTGGGATTTGCATCTAAGGGTTACAAATTCAACTTCAAAAAATCGAAGATTGCCCACCTTAATGTCCTTTTTCTAGGATATGAGCTTTCAAGTGAAGGAAAAAGTCTAGCACCTAACTTTTTAGAAAAATGCGCGGTGCTCCAACCTCCAAAATCATTTAAAAATGTACAGTCAATACTGGGATTTCTGAACGTTGGCAGAACATACATTTTAGATTACGCGGAAAGAGTAAAGCCTTTCTACGATTTGATAAAACCTGACTTTTCAGTTAAACAGTGGACACAGGAACACACAGATACTCTTCGTTCCTTACAAGCTGACATAATAGCTTCAAAACACTTACAGACACGCGTAATTGTACGCAACCTGGTGATCCGTATAGTTGCGGGTCAATCTGGGTACACCTATCTAACATAGAATGAAGGTGAGACAGTACCAATAGCATACAAATCACATTTGTACACAAATGCTGAGATGCGTTTTGCATCAACTGAAAAAATTCTAACAGCAGTACAGACTGCTGTAGTCAATCAATCAATCAAACATTTGTAGAGCGCACTAGTCACCCGTGAGGGTCTCAAGGCGCTGAGCGGGGGGGTGTAGCTACTGCTCGAACAGCCAGGTCTTGAGGAGTCTCCTGAAGGTCAGCAGGTCCTGGGTTTGTCGCAGCTGTGTGGGGAGGGTGTTCCATTTCTTAGCAGCGAGGTAGGAGAAGGATCTGCCACCGATGGAGGTCCTGTGGATGCGCGAGGTCAGTGGAGCTGGCGGTTCGGGGTGTAGAAGGTGAGACGTTTGTTGAGGCATGCTGGTCCGGCGTTGTGTAGTGCTTTGTGGGCGTGGGTGAGGAGCTTGAAGGTGATCCTCTTGTTGACTGGGAGCCAGTGCAGGTCTTTCAGGTGGGCAGTGATGTGGGTGTGGCGGGGTATGTCGAGGATGAGGCGTGCGGAGGCGTTCTGTATGCGTTGGAGTCTCTTCTGGAGTTTGGCCATGGTTCCTGCGTAGAGGGCGTTGCCGTAGTCCTGCCTGCTGCTGACGAGGGCCTGTGTGACCGTCCTTCTGGTTTCGGTGGGGATCCATCTGTAGATCTTGTGGAGCATGCAGAGGGTGTTGAAGCAGGAGGAGGAGACTGCATTGACTTGATGGGTCATAGAGAGTGATGAGTTCAGGATGAACCCCAGGTTTCGTGCGTGGTCGGTGGGAGTGGGTGCGGCTCCCAGGGCGGCTGGCCACCAGGAGTCGTCCCAGGCGGAGGGAGTGGATCCGAGGATGAGGACCTCTGTCTTGTCCGAGTTAAGTTTCAGGCCGCTGGTCTGCATCCAGCTGGCGACGGCCTTCATTCCTTCGTGGAGGTTGGTTTTGGCGGTGGCGGGGTTTTTGGTGAGTGAGAGGATCAGTTGAGTGTCGTCGGCGTAGGAGACGATATTGATGTTGTACGAGCGGACGATGTTGGCGAGTGGTGCCATGTAGACGTTGAAAAGGGTAGGGCTGAGGGATGATCCTTGGGGCACGCCGCAGATGATCTTGGTGGCTTCAGAACGGAAAGGGGGGAGGCACCCTCTGGGTTCTGTCGGTGAGGAAGGAGGTGGTCCAGTCCAGGGCTTTGTCGCGTATTCCTGCGTCGTATAGGCGTGTGCGTAGGGTGTGGTGGCAGACGATGTCGAATGCAGCCGAGAGGTCCAGGAGGATGAGGCCCGTGGTTTCGCCGTTGTCCAGTAGGGTCCTGATGTCGTCTGTAGCCGCGATGAGGGCGGTTTTGGTGCTGTGATTGCTGCGGAATCCAGATTGGGATGGGTCCAGGATGTTGTTCTCCTCGAGGAAGTGGATCAGTTGCCTGTTTACGATCTTTTCGATGACTTTCGCCGGGAACGGAAGAAGGGAGATGGGCCGGAAGTTCTTGAGGTCCTTTGGGTCTGCTGTGGGTTTCTTGAGTAGGGCGTTGATCTCAGCGCGCTTCCAGCTTTCCGGGAAGGTGGCGGACTCGAAGGAGCTGTTGATGATTTTCCGGAGTTGGGGCGCGATTATGCGGTTTGCTTTGTTGAAGATGTGGTGAGGGCAGGGGTCAGATGGTGAGCCGGAGTGGATGGTGTTCATGGTCTTGATGGTGTCGTCGTCGTTGACGTGGGTCCAGGACAGCAGGCGGTTGGTGAGGCTGGGGGGCGGTGAGTCTGCAGTGTCGGTGGCTGTAGGGAGGGTCTGGGTGTTGAAGCTGTCATGGATGTCTAAGATCTTGCGGTGGAAGAAGGTGGCTAGGGAGTCGCATAGGTCTTGCGACAGCGGGATGTCGTTGGAGCTGGAGCTGGGGTTGGAGAGTTCCTTTACGAGAGAAAGAGCCCTGGCTCAAGGGAAACGTATAATAGTCATTACCCCGGTTCCAGCCTTAGAGGCTGCGACAAAGGCAAGCTTTCCCAACGCTAAAGCCTTACATCCAAGATGGATACAATGGGCTCATTTTCTCACTGCAACAGATGCAGAATACAGGTACGACTCAAATCTAAAAACACAAGCATTTCTGCAATACGAACAAGAATATCCTCTACCAAATGAAATAATGCCTCTAGATCAGTATGAATATATAATTTACACTGACGGTTCTGCGCAACCGGCCATAGGGAGCAAACAGCAATATAGCGCCGCGTGTGCTATCGTTAAAGGATGCATGCAGGATGGAAAGTTTCACCCGAAATGTACAAAAACACAGTCTCTAGGAGACTGCACGGCGCAGCTAGCAGAACTAAAAGCACTAATACTGGCACTGGTATATACGGATCGAGAATTCCCCACACTAATCGTGTGTGATTCCTTTTACTGTGTCCAGTCATATAATGAATATTTACATCACTGGGGACAAAACGGGTTTAAGGATGCAAAAGGTGGCACAATAAAGCACAAAACGCTATGGGAACAGGTAGTAGAGCTGAAAAACGAACTACCAAGGGCTCACGTGATACATACACTGAGTCATCAACGTGATGGCGTTCACGTTGAAGGGAATTCCGCAAAGGGAGCTGTACGTACGGCTTTCGTAGTGCAATCACTCGTTCAAAAACGAGAACAGACGGTGAGATAATGGTTGCGATTATTGCCACACGCAATAACTCAGCAGTACCGAAAAGGTTTCCACTCAAATACTCCTACAAGTTAGATGCAGACAATGTTCCATTTGCTCAAATTCCTGGAGTGGGGGATGGAGTAATACCAAATATGGATCGTAGGTTAGGATTAATTCTAGCAGCACACAAGGGTATAGGGTCTGCACATGCAGGTGTTACAGCGACTGTTTCTCTACTGAAACAGCGCTATTGGTGGCCAGGACTAAGAAAGCAGACTAAGGACTACGTCTTGAAATGAAACATCTGTCAGCAGATGAAAGGCTCCACAGTAACACGTCCAGTGCAGACACCATTACTAATATCAGACAGACCACTGGAGTGTGTTTATTTGGACCACTGCGGCCCCTTACAATCTGATGGGGCTTACAAGTATATCATGGTTTCAATGGATTCCTGCTCTAGTTTACTATGGGTGTGGCCCCAGCGCTCGGCTGACGCTCAAACTGATTTGCGAGTCTTTATAGGGACATACGCAATTGGCACATTACATTCTGACCGTGCCCCGCGTTTAGCTCTAGGGCTTACAAGGAAGCCATGGGAAGTTTGGGTGTAGCATTGCGGTACTCCTCTCCGTACCATCCCGAGGGAAATTTGGTCGTGGAGAGGAAAAACCGGGACTTAAAGCAGTCTTTAACAGCTAGAGTATTCGGCTTGGGTGGAAATTGGGTAAAACATCTGTATGGAGTTCAAAGGGCATTAAATAATCAGCCAAGAAGCTCTCTAGGGGGTGTCACTCCTTATGAGGTCCTATTTGGGATGAGAATGTGGGTACCTGATCTTGATTGTGAAGGCACAGTGGCGGATGATAAACCTTTTGACATCCATAAACGTTTGGCTGTTTTACAGGACCTAAATGAATCCAGGGCACTACAGAGTCCAGGTGAAAAGGACCGCCACTTGGGAAGTCGA
The DNA here is from genome assembly GCA_963921515.1 of Calotriton arnoldi. NCBI lineage: Eukaryota > Metazoa > Chordata > Amphibia > Caudata > Salamandridae > Calotriton > Calotriton arnoldi. The sequence goes on from CAWUFW010005100.1 coordinate 98,285, forward strand.
AGAGTGTCACGGCAAGACCTGTCTGGATCCCTAAAGTTGGGGATCTGGTCAGAGAGAAAATAGCGGACAAAAAGAATTTGAGCCATCATACAGAAAGCCTGTACCTGTCCTGGCAGTTGAAGGAACAAGAACAGTACTTCTGCCACCTCTTGCCGGTAAAAGGAGAAAAGATTTGTCTCAATTGACTTAATCAAACCACACTATGTGGCCGATACTGAATAGTAGGCCACGTGGACTCCGGAGTAACAGACACCCTCCTCTCACAACTATACAAGAAGTCCAAACAGAAAGACTCATCACGTTTGAAGAGTCACCTACACGGAATGAAGGACTATGCAATAATGCAATGGAACTCGTTCCTCTCGACACCGAAGTTCAAAATGAGAGCTCAACAGAAAGACAAATTTTTATTCGACCAAACACGGATATCTACGTCAACATGCCCCAACGAGAGCAAGCTTTAAATTAAATTTAAAATCGGTCTGGGGCACTAGGGACTCGCAGGTACAGGGAACAGAGGCACTATTTAGAGCATGCCTTATTCCTCAGCAAATAATGTTCCACAAAACCTGCGGAATTACCGAAAATGTATCAAACTGCATATGGCTATTTCATTGCCTTTGATACGTTTCCATTGGATCCAAGTGAACCTGAAACGATGCCAGCCCAAAAATCTCGTCTACAACGATTCAAAGATTTTCTGAACTTTCTTAAAAAGACTTACCTGGTATCACCCTGGGTGGAACTTTGGGTAACTACCGGGATACTTTTCTTTCTTTTCTGGATAGGTCTAGTAACTGTCTTTAGTATGCTTATTAATGAGACTTATCTTCGAGGAAGCTCTGCAGCACAAAAAGTGAATGTGATTCTGAAACCACATCTATCGTCAAAAAAGAGACCTATCATCAGTGAACATTACAGCAGTTCCTATACCTGATGGTATAGTATGGGACAAGGTTGATTACGATATATATGATCCGACTGAACTTTTAAAAATATCACATCATTTAAGATTTCATTAAGCGATATCATTACCTCCAGTACATTTTCCGATGATTGGGATTATGAAACAGTAAATAATATGTTGCCTGATTTAGAAAAATCTGCTGCTTTTTCTAATAATGAAATGTTAGAGGGCACATCAGACTTTGAAACAATGTATTGCTATCAACATTATGGTCATCACTTTCTGCATAAATCTGCTAATCCCAGAAATGTTTTCACATACCACCAATGGGAACATTGCCCAACACCACCGAAAAGCCGTTCAAAAACATTTGCACAGAAATTTCCGTATTTTTCAGGGTTTAACAAATCAGACCCAGCCTCATATTATTATAAGGTTGTACCAACACCAGCACGGAAAAATATGTTAACAAACCCTAAACAGATTTATTCTGCTACCTTTATTGCCCAATTGTCTGAACAGGGTTTCGACTCTTGGAAAGACACCATAGATTTAAAATCGGTCTGGGGCACTAGGGACTCGCAGGTACAGGGAACAGAGGCACTATTTAGAGCATGCCTTATTCCTCAGCAAATAATGTTTTGGCCCACAGACACCAATAGCTCTCAGGAAAGATTCTTGGGTAAAACCATAGGATTTAGTATCAATAGGCCGGATCCACGTTATGTACAGAGACAACACCCAGGGGTAGTGACATCTTACAGTGTTGGGAAGTTATGCCTCGATTGGCTAAAGACCTCAACACTTACACATGTGAAACAACACTTATCCTTACTTTCAGAGGATGTGGACCTACGGGATTTTTTATTAGGTCCTAGGAAGCCACGTCGCAAACGTTTCTATTATGCTATCTACAATGAGATTTGGAAAATATCACAGCAAGAGGCCGCGGAAAGATTACGAGAAATAGATCGTATAAACCTAGAGAAAGCTCTAGCAGTGGTCGACAATGGGTTAACAACACTAACGTCCAGAATATATTCTTTAGGCAACATTGTATCTTCTGCTATTGATGTACTAGAACAGGATCTGTCCATATTACAACAAGGGCAATCACAATTGCGTTCTATTATGTTATTAAGCTGGACGCTGCAGTCTTTGCGCGCAGGCTATGTGCCTTGGCGTTTCATAAACAGTACGTCTCTGTTTTCTTCGTACAAACTGACAGAGAAACAGATAGAAATGGCACAGAGGGGAGCGAAATATACAATGCTGCGTATTGAAAAACTGGATAGATTCACATTTACAGTGGCAGAGTCACCGTCCACGGAATGGCTAATCCATGGCCACATAACTCTTCCGGTCACAACTTTTCAATTCCAATATTGCCCTGAACAAATGCAGGCAGGCAGATATGAAGAAATGGGTAGGGAATTCATCAAGGAATCTTGGGAATTACCGTAAAGATTTCGATGGAGTGGGGAAAAAGAAGTGTTTCTGAGCGGTACAAACTGCGAGAATACTTTAAGTGGATCACTTATATGCCAGGATATAATGCTTCATGGGGCCTCTAATGGTTCGGTAGCAAACTTATCCTGTCATTTAAAGGGTGCCGCAGCTGCCGTGATCACTCCAGTGTTCGGGCTACTTTCCAATGGGAGTTACTTGATGCTGGGCGATCAAGGTTGCTGTGGGATGCTTCCGGGCATCGCATATCTGGTAACCGTGAGTTCCAGGGTTACTTGCTGTATGCAAGTTTTGTTTCCACCAACACATACAGTCAGGGAGGCACCGTTATGGCCTTCACTAAATGTTTCATTAATACGGTTTGATGCTTTGAGCAGAATGAAAGCCATGCTTATACAGAAACCCGTGCCCTTAACCTCCGCTCGAGAGACTTTTGATCTTCAAGTTGCAAGGTCTTCGGCAGAGATACAGGCACTTATACGTACAAATTGCCCCTTCCATTTCGTAGAAATGGTGAGTCGTATCTTTAACATGTCTGATACAACAGGCATTGTCCACCTATTTAAGACCATAGGTTCTGGACTATTAAGCACCTTTCAGACGGTCCTCGGAGTTATACCAAACTTTATACACTCCTTATTTGGGACCATATTTGGAGGGCTGCCGCTGATCCTGTTTCTAATAGCAGGTATTCTGATTGTCGTTTTTCTGCTACGCAATGGATGTCCCAGTCACCAAGGAGATGGAAACAGTACTCCTGGAGAGAAAATACCGTGATCGCATGGTATAACTTCTAGGCACACCTCGCCTAAGGGAACTAAGTGCTTCTTGGTTCTTGTCATTTAGACCAGTCTGGATGGACTGCATCTTAACTGTCCTCCGATGCCTGTTTTGCGAAGAAGAATGCATGTTGGATCTCTGTCTGACACTACCATCATGTGCGCAACCGGACGTTGATGCTTTACTGGACCCGATAACGGCCCATGTTCTGCAGTGTCCCCAGCGTATTCCCATGTTGATGGCAGAATTCCTAGAGCCACCACAGGTAGTATCGGCTCCTGTTGGTATGGACACCGGCTCCTCCTCTGACACCCAGGCCTTGGATGGCGCACAGGCTGCCCCAGCACCGGCTGTGGATAGTACGGAAGATCATCTGTGCTCAATTGACATAATGTGCGAGGTGTTACAGGGACCGTCGACTGCGGAGGCAAGCAACAAAAATGTTGCGTCTACCAGCAAGGACACATAAACATTTGACTCATTTGGACCGTCGTGTACTGAGAAAAATTTGACTTTTGGAAAACAAACGGAAAATTGGAACTCCGTATCAAAATTGACATTCTTTTTGAGCATGCATGGCTTTCAAATGCTTATAGTAGTTCGAACTATACCTACGGACATATTAGAGCTATAGCTTGAAGTGTCAATTTCCATTTTTCTTTTAGAATTAAAAAAAAAGAAACCTTTTAACCTTTTAAACATCTGTTAACTTTTTTTTTAGCAAACACAACAACCAAACTGCTTTCAACTGATTTGCGTACCAATATCTAGTCAGCCTAGTAGTACGTTTACAAATTTAACTATGTCGTCCATATCGGAAGAGGAGTGGGTGTTATATTACATATAGGTACCATAAAATAGGCCTCGGTAACTTCATTACCCTACACCTATATTCTTCCCTAAATTAAGCTTGTCACGGTTTACAGGGACTGACATTTTACCTAGATACTACACTGCATTCAGAACGCGGGTTTTTCCCTAGTTCGAAATCTCATACAGTATGCATGAGGATTCTTGGAAGCACAGCAGGACTACCATCTCCTGTATAAAATCTATGTACAAAGTTCATGCCCAACGTCATCCTTAGGCTGACACAGCAACACAGCAAGGTAGGACCCCTTGGGAGACCTATGGGTATATATACATCACATCTTGCTAAGATCGGACAGAGGAGACCAAGACTTCCCGGCTGACACATTGACCAGAGACGCTGACGTTCCTGCATGCAGACACTCCAGCTCGCAGTGGTCTAACATCCCTCGCGGGGTGTCCAACTCGAGACCAGGACAGGGTCCCACTGTCTCTCACTTCAGGTAATGGGGTTGACTAAATCCTAGAGGGATTCTTGGCTTAACACCTACACACAGGCTAGGTACATCTAGTAAGTGAGACATCGTAGGAGTACACATCTTTTATCATGTGTTTTATATACTCAAATGTATTCACTATTATTGTAAGATGGTAGAACTATACCATCCATTTACCTTTATAGTACTGTTAATCATTTATATCTTATACTGCCTAACGGTTGTTGCAGCTCATCTATTTTATACCAGAATAACAGCTGTTCAATAAATTCTTATCGAAAACGCCCAGCCTGTTTATTCTGTGTATCTCTCTGAGACAGACTAAGTAAGCACGAGTGACTGAGCGAAAGGTAGTATATTGTTTCCACGGTCCTGAGGGATCAGGGTTGTCATGTTCGATGGTTGCCAGGAACTATTCTCTCCTTGGTAAGAGGAGATTCTAGTGGCACTGTGAGCTAGTTGGTACAAAAGGCCAACATACCCAGTGGGGGTGATCAGAGTTTGTCTGTCACCAATCCTACAGTGTATGTTGTCTAAACGCGCAGATCCCGTATACTTTTTATAGGAACTACACGACAGCAGTTTGCTTACAAGTGCGTCAACGCCTGGCGGCGTTGGCGGACATTGATTGGGAACGACAGTTGCCGATTATTATTGCTGATGTGTATACATCCTTGGGTTGCAATAGTTTGGGGGTTGGACCACTTACACAGGCAGAGAGTAAACCCCCTTCTGAGAAGGAGGGTGGTCCAGTCTTTCCTAAAAATAAAAAGGCTTGGAATAAAAATATGCGTCAGCAAAAACAAAATCCTGGTTTTTGTGCTGGTTCGCCTCCACCTGACGCTTCTGAACGTAGATATAATTTGTGTGACTGCTCTAAAATTAAGTCGACAGAGACCTCATTCTCCTCGTTCCTTTCAGGAATCGTCGGATCTACAATTCTGCGGGGAGAGCGACAGGATCGCAGACAAGGCAAGTCTACGCAAGCGAGACGTGACCCGCAGCACCAGTTTGACGTGAAAGTCAAGCAGGAGGAACCACCTCAATATCAAGCCCCATTTCAGAAGAAAAAAGTTGCCGCTTGGACTGCAAAGTTTGCCTCAGACGGTGGGAACCCTCCTCCTCGACAGGAGTTGGGCGGTAACCCTTCTCGAAAGCGCGGCAGAGGTTACCATAGTGCGGCAGACACTCCACCAGCGTCTGGAGGCGAAAGCAACTGATACTTTTATTACCGCGCAGATCCCGTATACTTTTTATAGGAACTACACGACAGCAGTTTGCTTACAAGTGCGTCAATGCCTGGCGGCGTTGGCGGACATTGATTGGGAACGACAGTTGCCGATTATTATTGCTGATGTGTATACATCCTTGGGTTGCAATAGTTTGGGGGTTGGACCATTTACACAGGCAGAGAGTAAACCCCCTTCTGAGAAGGAGGGTGGTCCAGTCTTTCCTAAAAATAAAAAAGCTTGGAATAAAAATGTGCAGCAGCAACAACAAAAGCCTGGTTCTTGTGCTGGTTCGCCTCCACCTGACGCTTCTGAACGTAGATATCATTTGCGTGACTGCTCTAAAATTAAGTCATCAGAGACCTCATTCTCCTCGTTCCTTTCAGGAATCGTCGGATCTACAATTCGGCGGGGAGAGCGACAAGATCGCAGACAAGGCAAGTCTACGCAAGCGAGACGTGACCCGCAGCACCAGTTTGACGTGAAAGTCAAGCAGGAGGAACCACCTCAATATCAAGCCCCATTTCAGAAGAAAAAAGTTGCCGCTTTGACTGCAAAGTTTGCCTCAGACGGTGGGAACCCTCCTCCTCGACAGTAGTTGGGTGGTAACCCTTCTCGAAAGCGCGGCAGAGGTTACCATAGTGCAGCAGACACTCCACCAGCGTATGGAGGCGAAAGCAACTGATACTTTTATTACCGCGCAGATCCCGTATACTTTTTATAGGATTTACACGACAGCAGTTTGCTTACAAGTGCGTCAACGCCTGGCGGCGTTGGCGGACATTGATTGGGAACGACAGTTGCTGATTATTATTGCTGATGTGTATACATCCTTGGGTTGCAATAGTTTGGGGGTTGGACCATTTACACAGGCAGAGAGTAAACCCCCTTCTGAGAAGGAGGGTGGTCCAGTCTTTCCTAAAAATAAAAAGGCTTGGAATAAAAATGTGCAGCAGCAACAACAAAAGCCTGGTTCTTGTGCTGGTTTGCCTCCACCTGACGCTTCTGAACGTAGATATAATTTGCGTGACTCCTCTAAAATTAAGTAATCAGAGACCTCATTCTCCTCGTTCCTTTCAGGAATCGTCGGATCAACCATTCGGCGGGTAGAGCGACAGGATCGCAGACAAGGCAAGCCTACGCAAGCGAGACGTGACCCGCAGCACCATTTTGACGTTAAAGTCAAGCAGGAGGAACCACCTCAATATCAAGCCCCATTTCAGAAGAAAAAAGTTGCCGCTTTGACTGCAAAGTTTGCCACAGACGGTGGGAACCCTCCTCCTCGACAGGAGTTGGGCGGTAACCCTTCTCGAAAGCGCGGCGGAGGTTACTATAGTGCAGCAGACACTCCACCAGCGTCTGGAGGTGAAAGCAACTGATACTTTTATTACCGTTGAAACAGCTGACACTCGTGTTGCTCCTCCTGATAGGCTTTATGAAGTAAGCCTCCAAATTGAAGGTGATATTAAACACACTGTTAAAGCAGTCTTTTGGGACAATCTCACATCTTCTTATGATATTTTGCTGGTGGAGGTTGATTGGCCTCCCTCCTTTGTCCTCAATTGCACTAGGGGTGAGGAGGTTATTCTACCAAGTTTTTCACAATATGTCCCAGAGGAGACTAAAAATGCTTATGCTTCGGAGTGGGCCCTAGCCTCACCTCCCGATTTATATCGCAATCAGGCTGGTTGGGACAGAGATTCACCAGTGCATGTTATTCCTTTATGCTCTACACCACAACCCCAACTACAATATCCAATTAAACGTGATGCTAAAGCGTCCATTGGTGACATTTTGACTCTATTGGAATACCAGGGTGTGATTGAGCCCTGTGTTTCGTCAATGAATAATCCTCTTTTTCTGATATTGAAACCGGACGGTTCATATCGTATAGTTTCAGATTACAGACAATTGGAACAACCATGTTCGTACCTTTGCGGTACAGAACACACATATCTCTGCGTTAGTAAACAACATTGTTCGAAAGAAATATAAAACAACGTTGGATATTTCCAATGGTTTTTTCAGTCACACATTGGCTCCTGAAAGCCGAGACTTGACTTCATCAGCGCGCTCTGCCATCAAACATCATATACGTGATTGCCTATGGGGTATAAGAATAGCCCAGGAGTGTTTACGGCAAGCATTGTGTCGATTTTGCATGAAATTGACCCTGATGCCTTTTCGTACAACAATGACATATACTTGACGGATGATGAAATGAATCTGCATCTGTTGCGTGTTAATCGCTTTATTAAACATTTTGCGACGTTAGGTTACAAATTTAATTTTACGAAGTCGCATATTGCCTTTTTGGCAGTACTATTCCTTTGTTACAAACTCAATAACGAAGGTAGGGGGTTAGCCCCCCACTTCTTGGAGAAATGTGCTCAATTGCAACCTCCATCAACCCTCAAAAAATTGCAATCGTTGCTGAGTTTCTTACATTTTGGCAGGACTTACATTTCTGATTATGCCCAGCGTATCAAACCGGTAAATGCGTTAATACAACCTTCTTTTTCCTCTTCCAGTTGGCTCTGGACCATACCGCTGTACTTAGGTCTTTACAGTCTGATCTGCTCGCAACTCTAATCTTGTCGACTAGAGATAATACCACACATTTGGTCATAAGGATTGTGCCAGGTGCGTTAGGATTCACTTACGTGACTTTCAATGAAGGGGACACAGTTCCCATTGCTTATAAATCGTGTTTGTATACTCTAGCTGAGATGCGGTTTTTTTCTACTACAGAAAAAAATTTAACAGCTGTACAGATGGCGATTCTTAAGGAACGCTATCTAGCTCAAGGTAAACGCATTTTCATAGTTTCGCCGGTGCCCGCTTTAGAAGCTGTCACAAGGGCAAGTGTACCCAATTCTAAAGTCTTGCATCCTCAGTGGATACAATGGGCTAGTTCTTTGACGTCAGCTGATGTCAATTTTATCTTTGATCCTTCTTTGCAAACTCAGGAGTTTTTACAATATGAACATGTTCATTCTCCTCCATTGTCGCTACTCCCTCTTGATCAATACACATGCATTATTTACACTGACAGGCAGCCATTGGTTCTAAACATGCTCATTCCGCTGCCTGCCCGATTGTGGCAGGCACGATAGTGGACAGTGATTTTAAATCCTCGTTGGTTCACACACAATCCCTTGGGGATTGCACGGCACAATTGGCCGAGTTGCGTACTTTGGTACTTTCTCTTGAGTTTGCTGATCCTGATGTTCCTACGCTTGTAGTGTACGATTCCTTTTACTGTGTACAATCCTTTAATGACAACTTGTTCTTTTGGCAACAAAATAATTTTAGTGATTCTAAAGGTAGCGCAATTAAGCATAAAACGCTTTAGGTCCGAGTAGCCGCTCTTAAGGAACGTTTGCCACTCACACATGTTATCCATACATTGGGCCACCAGCGTGTAGGAGCACACGTGGTTGGTTTTCTTTGGCTGATGAGGCTGCCAAATCCGCAGTAGCCACATGCTCAGTAGCAGCCATTACTAGGTCTATGACTAAAATTGATGATGACATTTTGCCTGCAATTTCCGCAACAAAGGAGGGAACACAGTTACCTCAGGGATTCCCTTGGGGTTACACTTATCATTTAACGCCTGATCAAATTCCATTTGTGATCATTCCGTCCGTTAGTGATCGTTTGATTCCCAATGAGGACTGCAGACTTTCCTTAATTGTGGCTGCTCATGAAGGCATGGCTTCTGCACATGCTGGTGTGACAGCGACTGTTTCGCTTTTACAGCAACGTTTTTGGTGGTGTTGCTTATACCAGCAAACGCGCAAATATGTTCTATTGTGTGACATTTGTCAACAGATTAAACCTTTCTGCTGTTTCACGTCTACCACATACTCAGCTTTTCATTTCCAATCAAACATTTGGTTGTATTTATCTGGATCACTGCGGTCCTTTGACATCAGACAATGCTTTCAAATATATTTTGGTTGCAGTGGATTCGTGCACTCGATTCATTTGGGTTTGGCTGCAACGCAGTGCTGACGCTCAAACTGTTATAAAAGATTTGCGTGTCTTTGTAGGGACATTTGCCTGTCGCACCTTCCATTCGGACCAAGGTCCTGCTTTTGCCTCCCAGGCTTATCAGGATGCAATGAAGTCTCTGGGGGTGCAGGTGCAATTCTCGTCTCCATATAGGCCTGAGGGCAATTCTGTTGTGGAACGGACGAACTGTGACTTAAAGCAATCTTTAACAGCGAGGGTACTAGGTACTGGTCGGGGCTAGTTGACTCATTTGTATGGAGTTCAATGTGCACTCAATAATCTCCCAAGAAGATCTCTGGGTGGGCGGACCCCATACGAGATGCTCTTTGGCATTAAAATGTTTGTGCCAGACCTTGGTCTAGACGTTGTGGCAGCTGCCGCAACGTTTGACGTAGATAACCATTGTGCTGTGTTACAGGATCTACCACAGAGTTTGGATGCTCTTGCGAAAGGTCATTTGCCTTCATCAACGGATGCTTCAGTGCTGATCCCAGTTTCAGGCTGGCTTCCTAACGTTGGTGACCTGGTCGGAGAAAAGGTGGAGAACCAGAAAGTATTTGGTCCATCGTATCGTGCACCAGTTCTAGTTCCAGTCCTTGGTTTAAAAGGCACCCGTACTGTGATCTTACCTCCGCTACCTGGTCGTAAGGAGAATCGTTTTGTTTCCGGCAAGCTACACCATATGGCAGATACTCAATAGTATGCCTACAAGCATTCAGCGGAGGGATGTTTCCCTTCATTCAATGCAGTCTGTTCACTCAAATTCTCCCCAAGTACTGGAAGGGGAAATGGAGACTACAGAGGATTTATTGCCTGTTCTGCCTTCTACATCTGCAACTGTGGAAAATGAGTATGCTTCCCCACCAGTTGAATTTGTAGCTGATATTACTGAAATTACCATTCCTTCACCTTCCAATGAGGAGCAGCCCCCATTGTTTTAACTGAGTTCCAGTGGGTACTATTTGGACCGAGATAACTTTTCTTCAGAAACATCTTCATTGTCCTCCACTGTGGCAGAGTGGAGAGGTGTGGTGCAGCGGCCAGGGCAGCTGACTTCCGAGCACAGGGTTCACGGTTCGATCCCCGGCTCCGGCGGCAGCTCAGCTCAGCACCATGTGACTCTGGGCAATAGCTCACTTAATTTCCACTCCGGCCCCCAGCGCCTTGAGACCCGTAAGGGTGAGTAGCTGCGCTATATAAAAGCGGACTTACAGAGCCGCCTACACTTATTTGTGTTTTTGTCACCTGTTTAAAAGAACTTACCTGTTCCCGCCATGGACTTACATCTGGATTGTGTTGTCGATGGTTTTCCTTTTCATGTGGGTAGGCTTCGTGACTGTCTTTTTCCTTTTGGTTAATGGCCACTATTTACCTGAACACTCTGCTGCTGATTTGGTTGACGGTGTTCGGCCCCACATACTTCATCTCATATAATAATACAAGATCAAGCCCTGGTTAACATTTTGGCTTTTCCAGTAGCTGATGGCATTGTTTGGGATAAAGTACCATTCGATGTGTATGGTCCCATGGAAACTTTGCAAATTCCACACGTCTTCCGAGTTTCTTTGGGGGACGTCGTGTTACCTGGAATGCATTCCGACAATTGGGATGTCAACACTGTTTACTCATTGTTTTCTGATTTACAATATTACACTGTGTTTGATACTGAAGATTTGTATTTAAACACCGCAAATTATGCAGATTTGTTTTGTTACCAACATTATGGCCATCACTTTTGACACAAGACCAATACACAGAGACCACAATTTAGTTACACACAATGGGAGCATTGCCCAACCCCATTTAAGGGAGTTCAATTACACAGAAAAGGAAGTTTACCTACTTTACTGGCTATAAGTTATCAGACCCCAGATCAAACTTGTACAAATTGAATACAACCACCAGCAACAAATACATGCTTACCCACACTAAATTGGTTTATTCGTCATCCTTCATGACCGACTTGTCCCTGAAAGGTTATGAATATTGGAAAGACACTATTGATAAAGTCTATATGGGGGACAAAAAGTTCCAGGGTATGGAGTCCTTGCACCGTGCCTGTTTAATACCATCTCAGCTAATATTTTTAAATCTGATGGTTCAGCAGAATACCTGATTTGGACAGGCCACTGCTAATAATTTAAATGCTCCATCCATTCCGTCCTTGGCTACCTATGACACATGGAATACACATACCAACTACATGATTGAGGATTTAACTGCTATGTTTGTAAACAGTACTTTTAATTTCTCTTCTATTGACCCCTCGGGTTGGTTGCTGTGGTCCACGAACACCAATGCCTGCCATTTATGTTTTACTAATGCCATGACAGGGTTCACTCAAAGTAGACCTGACCCTTGTTACCCCCAATCACATACAGTTACCACATATTCTGTTGGTAAATTATGTCAACAGTGGTTGGAACATTCTACGCTGTTGTCCGTGAAACAACATCTCTCCCTTTTGTCAGGTGACATAGATCTTGCAGATTTTCTTTTAGGTCCAAAATCCCCACGCACTACACGCTTAGACATATGCAACATATAATGAATTTTGAAAACTTTCTCAAATGGAAGCATCAGTACGCTTACATAAAATTGATCAGGATAATTTAGAAAAAGTTCTTGCGGTGGTTTACAACAGTATACAACAGCGCCTTGAGACCCTCACGGGTGTGTGGCGCGCTATATAAAACCCTGATTGATTGATTGATATAAATACTCTATCTTCTCGAATATATACATTAGATAATATTGTATCATCCGTTATTGACTTTGTTCAAAATGAAGTGTCTTCATTGTATCACTGTCAGAATCAGCTGCGGTCTGTTATGCAATTTGGTTGGACCTTGCAAACACTGAAAAATGGGAGAGTACCATGGGATTATTTGAACGCTTTGGCATTATTTTTGCTGTTTAATTTGACGGATAAACAGAAATTTATGTCAATGAAAGATGCAGCATACACTATGTTACACTTTGAGAAACTAAAACAGTTACCATTTTCTGTGGCAGAAACTGATTCAGCAGTGTGGTTAATAGATGGGGTTATTTCCTTGCCCATCTCACTTTTCCAGTTTTCGGCTTGCATAAAAAACTATCCTGTTGGTAGATATGAGCCGCTTGGAAGCAGTTATATTCATGAATTATGGTCATTACCTTTTGCTTTTCGTTGTCGGCAGGCGGACAAGGATGTTTTTCTTACTGGGGAAGATTGTGATTTTACAGTGGTACATTCCCTTGTCTGTAAACAATTAAAACTTCACGGCACCTGCAACGTTTCAGCCACTAATTTGGCTTGTTTTTTAAAGGGGACCCCAGTCCCGGCTATTATTCCCACACTCACTCTGCTTTCCAACGGCAGTTATCTTATCCTAAATAACCAAAACTGCTGCGGTTTACGAGCCGGCATCCCGTATATAGTAACAGTTTCCCAACGTGCTACATGTTGCAGCAACGTCCTGTTTCCACCCCCACACGGTATTGTAGATAGTTCACTGTGGCCTTCCACTCCAACTTTGAAAACAGATTTCAATAAGCTAAGCAGACTAAAAGCGCTATTGTTTCAACAAGAAGTAGCTCTCACATCAGCTTGTGAGACCTTCAAATTGCAGGTGGCGAGAACATCAAGTGAGATTCAGTCATTACTAAACAAGAATCTCCCCCTACATTTTGGGGAATTAATTCACCAAATATTTAACGCGTCTGATACAGCTTGCCCACCCCACTTTTTGAATGCCGTAGGCTCCGGCCTTGTCACCTCGTTTCAGACTTTTTATTGAGTAATCCCTGCTTTCATTCATTCTTTTTTTTTCAGCGTATTCAGAGGGTTTACTTTACTGCTCATCTTGGTTTGCAGAGTTCTATTACTTCTACTGCTGCTCCGTAATGGCTGCTTGACCTGTGGTACTGCCAAGCCGGGACCAGTTGGTCTGAACAGTGATTACTGGCTGACCTTCCGCTATGCCTACTTCACCTGCGTGCAACCTGTGTTCTACTGCCTCCGGTGCCCTTTTCAATGGACCCTGGATATCTGCCTCTCCAATACGTCACACGCTGCCCTGGATTGTGAACTGTTGATGGGTCCGTTGATGGCCCAGGACTGTTCTGTGAATAGGCATTTTGTGTACGATTCTATGCTTGGACCAACGGCAGACTTGAGTACCTATGCTCGTGCACAGCGCCTCTTGGATTGGAGTTTCATCGAGGTTCACACAGGTTGCTTTGAAATACTCCTAACTGCCTCTGGATATGAGGAGCATGTCTGTTCATTCAAATTGCTGAACTGGATGGCATACCATTTTAGTATTGAAGGTTCTGACAGCCTGTTAGAGCTTATGGCGTTCCACTTCTCCCGTGAACCTTTTGGCCCAGATGATATGCTGTGTATGGATGTCTCATTGAGCGTCAAAAGATTTTTTTCTTTCTCTCTCTTCCTCGGTCTTATTTTTCAGTCCTCCGAGATTCCACTTTCGATTTGAGTGCCTCTTTGGCTTTCCACAAAAATGCTTTGCCTCTGCTTACCTCTGATTTATGTTTTAGTTTAGGGCTACCGACCTGACCAAGGGGAGGGTGTCACACGGCACATGTGGACATTGTCGTCTAAGTTAACTTGAGCATGCTGCAGATAGTCCGCTGCTTTGCACACGTTACTACGCAAGTTTATTTTGCAAATATCTCTTCTGCCATTTTCACATGAGAACCTGTAGCTGTGTTCACATTCTGCATGTTCCTGGGATTTAGTCTAAACATCGTGAGCAAGGTCGAACAACAATGCCCCTTGTTATTCTGTTCTGGTCAGGCCCTAGCACATATACAAAACATACAGATGCAGCTGTTGTTTGGGAATACATACTTTGGTCTTAGTGGAATACATGAATAGGTAGCACACATTGGAGAGGGACCTTTCCAGGGAGAAGAGCAAGACAGCACCTAGGATGTAGATCTACCATCTATAGACTGAGGTATGGGGTCTTCAGATAACGTCCAGAGGTCTTCTGATATATAATCATTGTGCTTATATACAAGGGGAGGGAGAATAGGCTACACTGTCTTTTTATAATGACTGCTCCTTTCATGATATACAGACTAATTACTATGCTAATCATATTAGTGTTATGCATTTTCCTGCTTATTGTGGCACGTATACTGTATATTAGAGCACGTTAGTTAAAATAAATATTTTAAACTTGTTCATGCCTCTGTCAGATCTTATTGTAGACAAGTACAAGAGTGCGAGCGAAAGGGTGTGTCTTGCAACCGCAATTCCTGAGAGAGTCGTGAGTGTTGTGTTCTGGGGTGTCTAATCACTTGTTTCTCTGGGAATGAGTAGGAGGGCAAGTGAGACACTATAGCTAGTCGGTCCTGGGCTCATGGGTACTTAGGTAGTAGGATGACTCAGTCCCTATGCACTAAGGTCCCATAATCCTACGCATAGTTCTGTGTTTGTGCAGAATCCCTGCAACAGATCCATACCCCTTCACAAACTTCCTGTATTACCCAGTCAAGCCAAAGAATGCCCTGACTTGCGTCTGGGTTGTTGGAGCTTCCCACTCCAGAACTGTCTGGAACTTGGATTGCAAGGGTTGCACTTGGCCTCCAGCTACAAGGTGGCCCAAGCATACCACAGTACCCTGCCCGATCTGGCACTTAGATGCTTTGATAGTTAGGCCTGCAGATTACAAGGCCTGCAACACCTTCCCCAAGTGGACCAGGTAGTCATGCCAATAGGGGTTAAAGACAGCAATATCATCTAGATATGCTGCACTAAAGGTCTGCAACCCAGCAAGGACTTGATTTACCAACCTTTGGAAGGTGGCAGGGGCATTCTTTAAGGAAAAAGGGCATAACAGTAAACTGATAATACCTATCTGGTGTGGAGAATGCTATATTTTATTTGGCTCCTGTGGCCATGTCAATCTGCCAATACCCTGTAGTTAAGTCAAGAGTACTGAGAAATTTAGCTGCACCCAACTTGTCTATCAGCTCACCAGCCCTGGGTGCGTGAGGTTTGAAAACTAACCACTAGGCTGACCCATGGACACTCAGAGGGTCCAATAACCCTTAACTCAGGAATCTTGCTTACTTCAGCTTTGATGCTCTTCTTAACTTGGTCAGACTGCTGATAGATCTTTGTTTTGACATGCAAGCTATCTCCAGTATCTACATCATGAGTGCACCAGTGTGTCTGTCCAGGGATTAAGGACAAGAGCCCAGCATACTATTGCCAGACTTGCTTGCAGTCAGCCTGCTGCTGGGAAGAGAGGGTGCCTGAGAAGACAACTCCATCGACTGACCCACCTGTTGGACTGTAAGAGAGGAGATCAGGGAGAGGTTCACTCTCTGTCTCCTGAACCTCATCAGTAACCATCAGCATGGTTACATCAGCCCTATAATGGAAATGTTTGAGGCAGTTCACATGGATCACTCTCATGGGGGTTCTGTTAGTGCCCAGGTCTACCAAGAAGGTGACCTCACTATTCTTTTCTAGGATAGGGTAAGGACCACTCCATTTGCCACAGGCTCCAAAACCCATAGCTTCTGCCCTGGTTAGAACTCCACCAGTGCAGCTTTTTGGTCATACCAAAGATTCAGGAGCTCTTGGCTGGCATCAAGATTTTTGGATGCTTTCTCCATGTACTCTGCCATTCTGGAGTGCAGGCCTAGTACATAGTCCACAGTATCCTATTTGGGTTCTTGGAGAGGCTTCTCCCAGCCCTCTTTCACAAGACAAAGTGGTCCCCTAACAGGATGGCCAAATAGAGGGGGAAAACCCTACTCCCTTCTGAGGCAACCCTCTGTAGGTGAAAAGCAGGCATGGCAAACGGGCATCCCATCTCCTTTTGAGTTTTTCAGGGAGTCCCATGATCATACCGTTCAAAGTCTTGTTGAACCTTTCAACAAGGACATTGGTTTGTGGATGATAAGGTGTGGTGAACTTATAGGTCACCCCACACTCATTCCGCATGTGTGTCAGGTATGCAGACATGAAGTTGGAACCTCTGTCTGATGCCACCTCCTTAGGAAACCCTACCCTGGTAGAGATACCAATGAGAGCCTTGGCTACTGCAGGAGCTGTGGTAGTCCTAAGGGGAACGGCCTGAAGGATACCTGGTAGCATGATCCACTACTATTAACATGAATTTGTTTCCTGATGTTGTGGGAGGTGCAAGTGGACCCCACACCTACCCTATCAAAGAGAACCACAACCACTGTATGTGGAATTAAGGTGGCCTTTGGGTGTCCACCCCTCTTGCCAGTGGCCTGACAGGTAACACAGAGGCTGCAAAACTCCTTTACTTTCTGGGACATGTTAGGACATTAGAAGTGGCTGACAAGACTATTTCAAGTTTTTGTCTGGCCAAGATGCTCAGCTGGGGGATGTCATGGGCCAATGTGAGGAGGAATTCTCTAAACAACTGATGCACTACCACTCTCCTAGTGGCACCAGGAATGGGGTCTCTGGCCTTAGTGTAAGGGAGTCCCTCCTACCAATAGGTCCTGTGGAAGCCACTGACATCTCCCTTTTCCGGTGCAGCAGCTTGCTGTCGCAGGCTTTCAAGAGTTGGACAGGTCCTCTGTCCAAGGCACAGTTGTTCCCTAAAGGATGCCCCTGGGCCTAGGAGCTCAACCTGGTAAGGGTCAAGTTCCATAGGCTCAGTTCCCTATTGGGTTGACAAGTCCTCTCCCTGAGGAGAAGGGTCCCGAGCTTGTTGCTGTACAGGAGCTGGTTTCCCAGTCTTCTTACCTTTCCTCTTGGAAGGTTGGGCCATTATTCCAGACTCCAACACTTCTTGTTCACCCTATGCTCGGAACTGTGCCCTTGTTTTTACATACATCAACTCAGGGATTCCCAGCATGACTGCATGGGGTTTCAGTTCTACTTCAGCCTATTCTGAGGTCTCCAGATAATTCCCAGAAGACATTCAACTGGGATCTTGGAAGAGACCACTACCTCTTTCAGGCCAGTAACCCCCCCAATCTAATGACACCATAGCCATGGGGTGGACTGTAGTGACATTATCAGCATTAGTGACTGGGTAGGTTTTCCCAGTCAGGTATTGCTCTGGTTGTCCAGTGTTTCTTTCACCCTGGTGACACTGGCACCTGTATCCCCCAGGTCTTCTATCCTAGTCCCAATACTCAGGGGGTACAGCTGGTACTTTCTCATATTGGAGGCCAGATAGGAAGAGTGGCTAAATCTACCCCACCCTCAGTGATTAAAACAGCTTCAGTGTGAACCCTGATTTGCTCTGGGCACACTATTGATCCCACCTGGAGACTTGGAAAACCAGTGATAACTGGAGGAGTACTAGGTAGGCGTGGGCAGAGTTTGCGGAGTTCCACTATGCGGAACTCCGCAAAGTGACAAGAAAACTCAGCCGAGCTACGCAGAGTATCAAGCACCGGAGTACGTTACCTCACGCCATTCGTGCGAGCGCCGGGAGTTTGTCCTGTGCTGTAAAATCCACGTGAACTGCATCACGGGCAGGACAGTGCTACATCTTTCTGCCGCTCGAGTAGAATTTGTACATGAGCGGCAGCTTCCTCAACCTGAAAACTGAAGGTTTCTCAATGCGAGCTGGAGCGACCATCTGCGACCACCCGCGTTGAGAAATCTCACTGGGAGGTAGCCTAGCGTTGGATTTTCCTCACTCGCACTCACGGGTGGTTATATGGTGTAATCTATCTCTTTAAACCAGCTTTCTCTTTAAACAGGCTCTCTGACCTACCCACTTCTGCCGGGATCGGCAGAAGTGGGTAGGTTAGAGAGCCTGTTGCTGATTCAGCAAACTACATAGGGAAATTCCTTGTGTGATACCTGCCGGGTATTGATGAAGTAAAATGAGAAACCCGACTGGGGTTGGTCATGTTCTATCAGGTACTACACATAGTATGTGTTAGGCTGGTTTAAAGAGATAGATTACACCATATAACCACCCGTGTGTAGATAGATTTGATTTTAGAAGGTCCTGACGAATTGCCACCAGATTGATTGACTACCAGGCGAGAAACATGTTAACCACACAATTGAGCGCCCTACCTGAGACATAATCTCAGACATGCGCCTTTGTTTCTTTTAATCAGGTTGGGAGACCTATTGATTAAAAAAGTTTTGTTGGTACTTCCAAACCTGTTTTAAACTTCCTTCAGGTTACACACCTCCACTCACTCATCTACACTGGTTAGGCCCCTCACCCACACGGCACCAAACGGCAATTTGGGATAAAAGATCTCCGCCAAAGAGCCCCTCATAGGGAGCCCGTCAGGTATTGCAGCGCCGACCTGATGAGGAGCAGCCCTATGATGAAGCATAACACCCAGCTGGGTGTGTGAGGGCCCCAAATTCCAAGAGGAGGAATCCCCGTCCTCCTACTTCTCATGACCACCCAAAACCGGTTCCCCTATTTTTCCCTGGGTAATTAGGAACAGCATACTTTCTGTATCTTTACTAAGTGTGGTTAAGCAGTCAGGCTTATCAGAGGGCTGTGGTAAGCATTTTTTGTACCCACTCAGGCAAGAAATTATTACACACACTCAAAGACTTGCCATTTTTTTTTTTATAACCAAGAAGAACTCAGTTGCAGGTAAGTAACAATTTTAGGAATAGCAATACTTTTCAATTACAGTAGGTATTGTGTTGTAAAGGCATATAAATACTTTACAGGAGTATTACATATACTTTTGTAATGTCTATCACACAGTAGCAAAACTTAGCAATTGTAAAAGATAGACATTGAGTGCAATAGGAAGAAATGCAATGCAATCCCATGGAAGGAAAACAGTTATATGCAGTTACAGTTAAGTACCCAAATTACACATCCAGTCTTCGGGGGTTTCGACCAACTACTCAGTGTGATGCACAAGTTACTAACTTGTGTAACGATATATCTGTAAGAGACAGTAGTTAGTGACAGATTCCTTACCTTAGAATATCCCCAGGCGTCAGGCTGGATCCGGAAAGTTTTTTGCGTAGCAGTACCCTTGCGCGTCGGTAGGCGGCGTCGTGCGGCTCCGCGTCCATCGTCGGCATCGCCGGGATGACGTCGCGGGCAGTACTTAGACACCGCCCCTGCGCGCTGACGTCAGTTCTGTACACGACTTTCCGCGCCAGGAACGCAGAGCCATGCAAGAAGCTGACATAGGTGTCTGAAAAATACTAGGACCCTGAAAGGGATGTCCTTAACCCTAGAAATCAGTTCGTAGAACGGGGAGGATGGGTGGGCGGTGGGAATCTGTCACTAACTACTGTCTCTTACAGATATATCGTTACACAAGTTAGTAACTTGTGCATCTGAAAGAGACACGTTAGTGACAGATTCCTTACCTTAGAATAGATACCCCAGCAATACCAACCCTGGTGGTGGGTCTGCGAACAAAGATCAGACAAGGAAGTCCTGGAGGACAGAACGGCCAAAGAAGCCGTCCCTCCGGACCTGACTGTCAAGGCAGTAATGCTTTGTAAACGTGTGCAGCGAGGCCCACGTAGCTGCCTGACAGATAACCTGCAGCGGAACACCGCGGCCTAAAGCCGTGGTAGCAGCCGTTGCCCTGGTGGAATGGGCACGCAGCCCAACAGGAGGCTCCTTCTTAGCCAAAGAATAGCAGGCCTTGATGCACAAGGTAACCCAGCGGGAGATGGTTCGTTTGTGCACCGCCCGACCTTTTTGGCGCCCACGTAGCCAACAAAGAGCTGGTCATCCACCCGGAAGTGTTTCGTGCGGTCGATATAGAAGGAGAGCGCACGTTTTGGGTCCAGACGGTGGAGCCTCTCTTCCTCTCTGGAAGGATGCGGAGGCGGAAAGAAGGTAGGCAAAGTGATGGTCTGCCCAATGTGGAAGGCAGTAACCACCTTTGGCAAGAAGGACGGACGCGTCCTAAGAACAACCTTGTCTGGATGGACAGACAGAAAGGGAGGTTTGCATGATAGAGCCTGGAGCTCACTCACCCGCCGAGCGGAGGTGATGGCCACCAGAAAGGCTGTCTTCAGAGTCAGAAGACGAAGAGGACAGTTATGGAGAAGGCTCAAAGGGAGCGCACATTAAAAGGTAAGAACCAAGTTCAAGTCCCACTGAGGCATCACAAACGGAACAGGAGGGAAGAGGTGTGTAATGCCTTTTAAGAACCTGTTAACAACAGGGGACTTGAAAAGGGAGGGCTGATCAGGGAGCCTGAGGAAGGCCGAGATAGCACAAAGATAACCCTTGATGGTACCCAGGGCAGAACCCTGTTGGGCCAGAGAAAGAAGGAACAGAAGGACCTCAGAAAGAGGGGCAGAAAGGGGATTCACAGCCTTTGCTGTGCACCATGCCACAAATTTGTTCCACCTGCAGGCGTATACCACCTTAGTGGAGGGACGCCTGGCTGCCAGAATCACATCACAAACTTCGGGAGGCAAGTCGAAAGGAATCAACTGCCGCCGCTCAATCTCCACGCAAGCAGGTGTAGACTGGACAGGTTCGGGTGGAGGACCGTCCCCTGCTGCTGCGACAGAAGATCCTCCCGAAGAGGCAGACGGATCGGGGGATCTACGCTCATACTGAGTAGCTCGGGATACCAAACTCTTCGAGCCCAGTCCGGAGCCACAAGGATGACTTGGGCCCGGTCGTGCCGAATCTTCTTCAACACTCTGGGTAGAAGTGGTATAGGCGGAAAGGCGTACAACAGACCGCAACTCCACTCGCGACGAAAAGCGTCGCCGAGCGAGTGCCGCCTTGGAAATTCCAACGCGCAGAACTGATGACATTGCGCGTTCTCTTCGGTGGCGAATAGATCTAACCAAGGCTCTCCCCATTGTTGAAAGAGTCCTTGCGCCACTTCCGAGTGAAGACGCCATTCGTGATCCATCATGCACCTGCGGCTGAGTTCGTCCGCCCTGGCGTTCAGGGAACCTGCCAGGTGTTGAACCATCAGGAACATGTCCTGATGTTCCAGCCAAGTCCAGAGGCGCAGAGCCTCCTGACAGAGGGTCCACGACCCCACCCCGCCCTGTTTGTTGCAGTACCACATGGCGGTGGTGTTGTCTGTGAACACCTGCACTACCTTCCCTTTGACAGAGGGAAGGAATGCCTTGAGTGCAAGTCGGATCGCCCGGAGCTCCAGAAGGTTGATATGGAGCCGGGACTCCGCCGGAGACCAGAGGCCTCTGATCTCCGCCTCTCCCATGTGACCGCCCCATCCCAGAAGGGACGCGTCCGTCACAACTGTGTGCTCTGGCTGGGGAAGGGAGAGGGATCTGCCCATGACCCATTGCCGGTTCGAGAGCCACCACTGCAACTGTTTTGCAGTCCCCACCGAGATCTGGACGTGATCGGACAGGTTGCCCTGGTGCTGCGCCCACTGGAACTTCAGGTCCCACTGCAGAGCCCGCATATGCCATCTGGCATGATCGACCAGCAGGATGCAGGAGGCCATGAGGCCCAGCAGCCTCAGGGTCATCCGTGCCGAAACCCAGGATAAAGGCTGAAAGATCGGAATCATAGCCTGAATATCCCGGACTCGCTGTTCGGGAGG
The DNA here is from genome assembly GCA_963921515.1 of Calotriton arnoldi. Classification (NCBI taxonomy): domain Eukaryota; kingdom Metazoa; phylum Chordata; class Amphibia; order Caudata; family Salamandridae; genus Calotriton; species Calotriton arnoldi. The sequence goes on from CAWUFW010005100.1 coordinate 120,505, forward strand.
ATAGGCCCGAAACTGCGTCGTGTCCAGAACTGCTCCGATGAAAGGAGCTGTGGAGAAGGAACCAGATGCGACTTCGGCACATTGATGGAGAACCCCAGCGAGTGCAGGAGTTCGGCCGTAGTCTGGAGGTGGGAGACGACTGCCTGGGGCGAGCCCGCCTTCAGCAGCCAGTCGTCGAGGTAGGGGAAGACTGAAACCCCTGCCCGGCGCAGATGAGCTGCGACCACCGCCATCACTTTCGTGAACACCCGAGGGGGCACTGGTAAGGCCAAAGGGAGCACGGTGAACTGAAAGTGCTCGAGGCCTACCGTGAACCGTAGGTAACGCCGGTGGGCCGGCAGGACGGGGATGTGGAAATAAGCGTCCTGCAAGTCCAACGCTACCAGCCAGTCTCCAGGGTCGAGGGCAGTCAAGACCTGAGCTAGGGTGAGCATCTTGAACTTCTCCTTCCGGAGGAAGCGATTGACGTTCCGGAGGTCCAAGATAGGACGCATGTCCTCCTTGTCCCTTTTGGGCACCAGAAAGTAGTGGGAGTAGCAACCACGCCCTACTTCTGGGGTCGGAACATGCTCGATGGCCCTCTTGGCCAAGAGGGCCGTGACTTCCTTCTGTAGAAGCACCAAGTGATCCCCTGACATGCGGTGGAATTGAGGTGGCATGGCTGGGGGGTGGTCTCGAAGGGGAGGGAGTAGCCCCTTCGGACAATGTCCAAGACCCACCTGTCCGAGGTGATGGGACGCCAGTGGTGAAGGTGATGGCGGACCCTGCCCCTACTGGCGTGCTGTGCACCTGAAAGGAGGGACTAGGAGGGCTTGGAGGCCGCGGACGGGTTGGAGGTGGTGGCCTGACCCGCACGCTGGTTGCCCGAACCGCCACGGCGGTATCCACGTCCTCGGCCACGCGAAGGCGCTTGCTGCGCGGGCCGTTGGCCGGGCTGTTGACGTGACTGGGCGCCCCTCCCGTGGCCACGAAAGGGGCGAAAAGCAGACGTGAGCGGAGGGCGCACAACAGCAAGGCCCAGGGACTTGGCAGTAGCCCGCGAGTCCTTGAAACGCTCCAGCGCATGGTCTGCCTTCGAACCAAAAAGACCGACTCCATCAAAGGGCATGTCCATGAGTGTATTCTGGACATCCCTGAAAAACCAGTGGTCCTCAGCCAGGCGTGGCGACGCAGCGCCACCGTCGTTGCAAGCGATCTGCCCAGCGAGTCGGCGGTATCAAGGCCACAGCGTATGGTGTATTTAGCCGCATCACGCCCTTCCGCAATGGCGCGGGTAAGCAGTGTCTGGACCTCCTCAGAACACTGCGGCAAAACAGTCGCCACCGAATCCCACAGGGAGTGGGTATATCGGCCCAAGAGGCAAGCGGTGTTGACAGACCGCAAGCCAGCACTGGAGGAAGAGAAAGCCTTCTTCCCAAAGTGGTCCAGGCGCTTGGATTCCCTATCCGGAGGGGCGGTAGGGAAGGCGGTTTGGGAGGCAGAGGCTTGGACAACCAAGCTCTCAGGGGTGGGGTGTTGGGAGAGAAACAGGGGGTCGCCCGGAGCAGGGCGATGGCGTCGGGCCACGTTCCTATCCACAGGAGCCCCTGTGGTGGGCTTGGACCAGGCACCCAAAGAACGTCAGTGAGTGCATCATTGAACGGCAACACAGTCTCCGAAGAGGAGGCCGCCGGCTGAAGCACTTCAGTCAGGAGGTTAGTCCTGACGGCCACAGTAGGCAACTGGAGATTCAAGGCTCCAGCAGCTCTACGCAACACCGTTGCAAAATTAGCCCCCTCCTCCGTAGCCACGGGAGGAGACAGCATGCCAGAGTCAGGGAGGTGTCCAGACCACTGGCATCCCCAAGTTCCTCAACCCAGTCCGGGTCAAACTCGCACTGTTGTGTGAGAGGGTCCTCAGACCCCTCCCAGCTCTCCTGGTCCTCCTCAGGTTCATAATATGGAGGAGGAGGGACATTAGGGACCCAAGGTCTCAGCGGCGCCGGAACCGGCGTCGGGCGGCTGCCGGTCCGGCTCCATGTCCGGAGCCGGAGAGAGCCGAGGAACGGCGCCGTCCGGAGCCCCGGACGGCGTCAGGAGCGGCACCGGGGACATCGTTGTCGGCGGAGGTGTGGTTAGGTCAACCGGCGTCGATGGGGGTTGCGGCACCACCGGAGCCGGGATCGAGGCCGGGGCCGGGCCGAGGCCGGGATGAAGGCTGGTGGGACAGGCGGCGCCGGGACCGGAGTCGGCGGCGGCGCCGGAGCAACCCCATCAGGGCCCGCGGGGCCCGAAGGCGCACGGAGGGACCTTGAGGCCCGAAGAGGCGGGCCATGGCCGACAGGAACTCCTGTACTTGGGCCGGAGTCGCCCCGAACCCGGGAAGGACGGGTAATGCGGGGGTGACTCGACAGGCACGTCCGGGGCCGCGGGGCGGGAAGCGGTGCCGACAGGGGCCTCAGCCGAGTCGCGAGACCGGCGAGGCGAAGTCTTAGAGCGATGACGCCGCTTAGACTTCTTGTGCCTCGACTTACCGGAGGAGCGTGAAGACTTGGATTCCGACGAACGATGGGGGCTCCGCGACCGGCCCCTCGACCTCTCCCGTGACCGGGGCTTGGTGCGGCGCGGAGCCGACTGCCGGACCTCGAGCAGCTTTCGAGACCGCTCTCGCAAAGCCTTCGGATGAAGTTTCCGGCAGTCAGGGCACGACTTCGTGTCGTGGTCTCGGCCGAGACAAAAGAGACACTCGAGGTGCGGGTCCGTGATGGACATCATACGGGCACAGACCTCGCAGGGCTTAAAGCCGGGCATCCCTACGACACCTTAGGAGTCGTGAAGACTCGTAGAAGAAAACAGTGAAAAATTCACAAAAAGGTAGTCAAAAAGTGACTAGGGCACTGCTCTTCCCGGATCTGCGCTTACTGGCGCGGAAAAAGAAGAACTGACGTCAGCGCGCAGGGGCGGCGTCTAAGTACTGCCCGCGACGTCATCCCGGCGATCACGACGCCGACGACGGACGCGGAGCCGCACGACGCCGCCTACCGACGCGCAAGGGTACTGCTACGCAAAAACTTTCCGGATCCAGCCTGATGCCTGGGGATATTCTAAGGTAAGGAATCTGTCACTAACGTGTCTCTTTCAGATATGCCTAGATATCACACTGGGACATTTCCTAGAAGAAAAGGTAAGTAAAATCAGTTTTGCACAATTGTTATTTTTCTGGTTTCCATACAAATCAACTCCACACTTGGAACATTTTTCAGAGAAAAACAGTCAATGGATTCCTATGGAGAGAAATGAAGTTAACGGTTACCAGGTAAGTAATCGGTCTTTGGAGTTGAGCTTCTGGGGTTAGAACAAGGGTTCCCCCAGGGTCAAGGATGCACTCTCGTTACACCCTCAGCGGTACCAGGGCGGCCGGGTGCAGAGTGCTGAGGCCCAATGTTATCCAATGGGGGCTAGGGGGCTTCCAGTTGGTGGCTGCTGGCAAGCAGGCCACTGGGTTGTGGGAGCAAAGCTCCTGGATTTTAGCTCAGGGCAAATGGGGAAACAAATTAGCACCAAAGCTGCACCCTTAGCGGCACTAGGGCGGCCGGGTGCAGGGTGCAGGGTGCAGTTACGACATCGGGCGCCCTGTTAGTTTCAATGGGGAACCTCCGGTTTGGAAAGACACTGCAGGCTCGGGGACGAAGGTCTTCTGGGTGCGACCACCACTTCGAGAGGTAAGTTGGGAAGTTAGGGGTTGGTTAGGCACCATCGGTTTGGGCACACAAGGCCATGGGGCGTCGGGTGCAGGGGTGCGTTTTGGGGTCGGATCTTCTTACCAGCTCCTGGTCGCGGTTATGGGGCCTTCTGGATTTAAGCTGCAGGCGTCGGCTGGAGGCTTGAGGCAGGTCAGGGGTCGCCGGATCTCGGGTCAGGATCGCCGGGGTGACCTCCTCTTGGTGTTTGCCCACTCGAGCTCGGGCCGTGGACGGCGGGTGCAGAGTAGGGCGGATTCGCAGTATCCGGCCGGAGCCAGAGGTTGCAGGTGAACAAATACGGTGTTCACAGGAGACAAAGTCTTTGTGCTTGAAGGCAGGCAGGTCCTCTGGGGTTTTCGAGGTTGATGGCTGCAGGACACACCGGGATTTTGCAGGAGCAGGTTCGAGGTGGATACAGGCCGGTAGGGCTGGGGCCAAGTCAGTGGGCGTCTTCCTCTTGTTAGCTTCGGCACAGCTGTTCGGTCCTTCTTCTTCTTTTCTTGTTGCAGGTTCTTTTCTGAGGAAGCAAGGTTCAGGGGTGCCCCTAAATACTAGATTTAGGGGTGTTACAGGTAGGTAAAAGGCAGGGACCAATGGGTTCCTTCCCTGGGGTGGGTACACCCCCTATTATGCCACCCTCCAGTGGGAGGGGGGCAAGAGCCTGTCCCTGGTTGGCTGAGTCCCCCCATCTTCAAGATGGCGTGGACTGAGAGTTGTGCTTCACCTTGCCTCCCCCACCTGAGGGGTGGAGTTTCAGAGGTGGACACACCACTCTTCCTCACTTGTTTTTCCCACCAGTTCTCCGCCCAAAGTGGGGGTCAGAACCAGCGGGGACCAGTTGCTGAAAGCAGCAAGTGGCCTGGGGAAGCTCACAAAGGCGGCAAGCCTTTGAAGCTTCCCCTTCGTGAACCCTGCCCATCCTGGGGGAGGAGGCTTGGCACCTCATCCCAGGATGTGCATTGTTTCAGGCCCCAGAGAGCAGCAGGCTCTCGACCTAGGGGTCTAGAAACGTGTCTGGTGGTGGCAGCTGAAAGCAGCCACTCAGCCAGGACACTAGAGGTGGGTTAGTTTTCAGGGGGCACCTCTAAGATGCCCTCTGTGTGCATTTTCATTAAATACCACACTGGCAACAGTGTGGGTTTAATGTGCTGAGAAGTTTGATACCAAACTTCTCAGTTTTCAGCGTAGCCATTATGGTGCTGTGGAGTTCGTAATGACAAACTCCCAGCACCATATACTCTTAATGGTAGCACTGCACTTACAATGTCTAAGAATGGACTTAGACACTGTAGGGGTACAGGGCCCATGCACCTGTACCCTCACCACTGGTACAGTGCACCCAGCTAGAGGGGTGACTGATCTATGCCAGGGCAGTGGGTTGTAGGCATGGCACACAGTATGTGTGCCATGTTGACTCTTCACTTTGTTCTGCACCAAAACACGCAGCCTGCGAAGGCAGTGTGTGTGTGTAAGGGTACAGGACCTCTAAGGGTGGCACAATAAGTGCTGCAGCCCTTAGAGGCCTTCTCTGGTCACAGTGCCCTGGGTACCTGTGGTACCATTTACCAGGGGCTGACCTGTGGCCAGAGATGCCAATTGGGTTTAGGCTTCAATGCAGTTTTAGGGAAAGAACATAGGCCCTGGGTACCTGATTAGCAGGAGCACAGGGCACACTCAGTCAAAGCACATCAGCAATTCAACAAAAAGTGGGGGCAACCATGCAGAAAGAGGGCACTTTCTCACACTCCTGCCATGCTCATTACGTGCAATTGTTGTTAGGGGGATCCGATCAAGCTCTCCCCCCTCCTTCCCATTTTATAAGTGCAGTGCCCGCTGTTTGCTTTGGGAGCCCATCTTTCTGAGATGGTGAAAATGATTCCAGTGCTGCAGTCTGGATCATGAGCATGCTCCTTAAACCATCTGATCATCCCTGACTGCTTTTTGTTTACTTGGTGGGTTATTATTGTGTCTGGGCAGGAATCAGCTCTCCATTTTGGGATTAGCTTCGTACAGCCCCGACCTGGGGTCCCTGGATACAAGATGGTGGCTCATACAGTTAGCTTGAAATCGAGATAAGACTATCTTCTGTACTCAGTCACAAAATAATGGAGCACCCTTGGCATGTTGATTTGGCATGAAAGAAAGGTAGGACTAATCACCAGTTTTGTCTCTGAAGTAGCCACCTTGTAACGGTACCTCTGATCTACCAAGCATTGACCTATATTCTTCCTTGAACTGTCCACAATCTTCCAGAGTAACTTGACAAATTTTGCCTATTCTTTGTTTGAATAAAACTCACACTTGACAGACGACGTGAGATTGCTCAAGACCCAGTTTCAACTTTTTAACAATAGAATATCCATTTTCCTCCACACACTTTTGAGGCAGTTTCTCTACATTAACCATTTCCAGCTTGACATTCCTCTCCTCTTACTACATTGCTTCTCTCAACACCATGGCTCCAAACTTCAAGAGCCCCAACGAGGACCTGCTGTCACAGGTGTGGCATTTCGCTTATAAGATTGTGTACCCTCCTAACCTATTTAAAAACACTTCTAAGAATTTCAAACATAATCTTCTCAAACGGAACCCAGAAACGCTTGTTTTAGATGCCTCACATCTAAAGGTGTTGTTGTTAACAACCTTATCTTCTTCACTAACAGGAGAGCCCAATGGAGAAGAGCCTTTACATCATTGTTCAGATCCAAACCATTAAAGAAAACACCTCAAGGTTTTCGCATATCCATAATTCCATATCCAATCCTCAAATCTGATCTGACCATTTCCCTATGCAACAACTGGAACATCTGACCGCAATGTAGAACAATTTGATAAACTCTTTATGAGGATCAAAAATTCATTGACTAACAATAACCCAGTGGTACTTCCAAATCAAGGTCTTTTCTCCACATTGCATCTTCACCCCGCGCCACCAGCTCTATCTCCTACCCCAGTTCTACCTCACTCTCTTGAATGCCGAGCAACCAACTCCCTTGCACCAACGTCGAAATATCTGAGGGAGAACCTAGGCCTCTTATCACAACTAAAGAATGCCGGATGACCAACCTGCCCTCTCCCTATACTCACAGGTCAGTGAATCTCAATGCTCTCCCCCTTATAGCCATCAACAACAACAAGCTAGGGAACTGCTGGTCTTCCAACCAACCCTCATCTTCTTGTGTGCCATGCTCATCTAGCTGTCAACACAAGATAGACAACGAAGGTTGTAATCTGACACCTTTGCCTGCTCTTCCTGTTACCTCATACAATACCCCCCCCTAAACCACAACCGCCCTTCACCTCTCTTATTGCTTTCCTACGAACAAATGATGAATCCACACCTACTACCACTGCTCATTCCTCGGAGGGTTCACATTCACTGTCTCCCCACATACAACCCACACATACTTTATACCCTCCAGCCATTGAGGCTAAACTGACTGACATCATGAAGGATCCTTATCTAGTCAAAAAGGGCCTTCCGAATTTATTACACTTGTCTGGGAAGATAGAAAAGGTTTGGGACCTTAATATGACTTCTGAGTCTAATCAATCTAACCTTCCAACAGAGGTCAAACACTTCTGTAGCAATATCATGTCGATTGAATACTCATCAAATCCAAACTGGACCTCCCAACCTTATCTGAATCACCTTCCTAGACCGCACAGGGTTACCGATCATTTAACCGATGCTGACATTCACTCCCATTTACTTTCTTACAACACCTTTCATACGGACCCATCTCCTTCCACATTTAATATCCAAACTATTCTCGCCAATCAGTTTAGAGAATTCAGCGTCAATCTCAGATCAATTAACAAGGAAAACGTATTAACAGTCCATACTTCACACAAATAAACTGTAGTAACCAAATCTCACATCAAATCGATGCGTATTACCCGCCAATCAGCAGTAAGGCACACAGCTGATATTGCTGACCTTATACTCACACATGAACTAGACCTCCTGATAGTAACAGAAACCTGGCTCAATGACTCTTCTACACCAATCCTGGACATCTTAGTACCCCCACCCCTGATTATGACATCATTAGGCTAGATTACCAGTTAAAGTTGGGGGCGGCATTGCTTGCATCTACCACTCCAGTCTCTCCCTAAGTCGGCGCCAGTGTCCTCCTCCGAACACTTGCCCATCGAGATCTTGAACAATGACAAGCTAGTATGTACTCTCCACACGATCAATCCTCCCCCAGGTGACAATCTTCTTTTTATCGAACAAATAATGGAGTCCATAGCAGCGAACTCTGACCAATTCCCGAATCATATCTTCCTTGGGAATTTCAACCTACACTGGAACGACGAAAACGATCCATAAATATGCACTTTCAAGTCTTTCCTCTCTGACCTTAGCTTCACCCGATTATGCAACAGTCCTACACATAACAAAGGCTCTACACTAAACCTAATCTTAGCTAAAGATAATGTCATACAACTGATCACTCCCTAATCTCCTTTCTCATATCGGAAAGGTTGTTGGTGTCATAGTTGCCGGTCGCGTACGTTAGACAAGAACAACCTCGCAAGCACAACCAATGGTCCAGAGACCTGAGGAACATCAACGTAGAGGATCTTACGTACTTGTGTAATATTCTTCTTCCTCCACCCCCCCCACTTGACACATCTGGATGGGCTCACTGAACACTACCTTCATTCCATGACAGACACATTTGGTTCACTTGCCCCAATGCAGCTCAAAAGGATTCCTAGCAAACATTCAAAACCTTGGTTCAATGATTCCCTTAACGAGGAACGACGTAAACTAAGAAATGTAGGGAGAACTTGGAGAAACTCCCCCGACTATAACAAACCTCAAACAGCTAAGGAAAACAAGGAATGCGTATAACAAACATATCCATAGTGCCAAAACAGATCACTTTAGGTCACAGTTTGACAATGCAAAAAACAGACCTAAAAAACTATTCAAAATCATCAAACAACAAACAAACCTCTCGGTCAAGCAAGGATCATCACTCAATGATTCACTACCCAACGTTGAGGAGTTCTCAGCACACTTCATTGGAAAGACAAAAAAAGATTGAACTAGAACTGCAACTTCCCTTAACAGACATGCATCATCAGTCTCTGTCCACTTCCTCCGCATGACTTCGTCCTGAGAATCCACCTCTTGCTGGCTTATAGGATTTCACTCGAAAAAGCGGTGCATCATGGAATTCTTTTATACTTCCGAACAATACTGATCTCATCAACAACCTAAATGCATTAAAACCATCAAACCATTTCAATGATCCTATGCCTACCAAGTTCTTTAAAGCGCTTACAAATTCTATTTCCCCCCTCTGGTCTAAGATTTTCCATGGATCTCTCATTCAGGGCACAATTCCAGACTGCCTCAAGATAGGACAAGTCACCCCCATCTCGAAGTAGCCAAACGCTGATTTATCCAACCCTAACAACTTCCGACCTATCGGGCGTGGCTAGACGCTAATGGAGTGAATCTGGTCCAGCGGAGCTCCTGCTCGGCGATCCCCCATCCAACACCATCCTAAGCCCCCACATCCCCACTAAGCATATGGGGGAGCTGGTGAAGACCGGCTGAGCTGAGAGGGGGAGCTGTAAGCTGCCGAAGTAGAGGATAAACCTGTATGGTGGCTCAATATGGCGGCTGCTACCTGAAAGAAGAGAGACCCCGGACGGAGCGTGAAGCCGGTTGTGACTCCAGCTGAGGCAAGACTGAGGCGTCGGAAAGAGGTGACTGGCAACAGAGGAGGGTACGTGGGACCCCACGGTGAAGAACAGCCAGAGATCTGAGGCTGTAAGCTTGAGTGGAGTCCAAAGCCTGACGGCAGCGGCGGAGCTGGGCCGGCACGCAACGCTACAAGTCAACCGCCACCGGGACTACCAGAGGCAGTCGTTGGACTGACGGTATGCGAAGGAGGTGAGGTGACCATAGTCCGGTGTGGAGGGGCATAATCCTGGGAAGAGGCAGGACAGAATCGGACCGGACAGGAGATCACACATGTCCGGCCGAGACGCATGAAGAGTGGCCTGTTAGCGGGGGCGTTCCCCACGAGGGAAGAAACAGCCAGTGAGGTGAGGAGAAGTGGAGCGACAGAAGAGGGGGGCACTCACCTGAATTTATAAAGTGGAGATCCCAGCAGCAGAGTGGGCACTGGTGCAGCAATACTAAAGTGGCCCGGGAAGTTGAAGGGACGCAGCGGCTGGAGCGCGGAGCCAGAACGGAAGTAGGCCGCAAAATACAGAGCTGGTAGCTGGTTGGGCCTGGGAGGTGCCCGTGCGCGGGGAGCGGGACGAAGCGGTACAGCAGGAGGCCTGGCTAGGACTGCGTCCCACCGAGCAGCATAGCAGGGGGGAGCACACATCAAAGGAATAAATTGGAATGGACTTTCCCTGCAAAGTAAAGGGAAAGCGGCCTAACCCTGAATGGACTTACATGTTCAGCAAGGACCACGGTCGGAACTCGAAATAATAGCGAGCCTAGGCTACAACATTAGGTCGCAGAGGAGTGAGAGAGAGGGACGGGGGAACTGTCACCCACAGGGCCCAGAAAAATATTGGTTGAGCACGAAGCCACCACCAGAGATAAGTGTTTGAGTAATAAGGAGCAAGAATTAAGCATCGGAAGCGAAGACTTGGAGGGGGAAGGGGCCAAAACGGCCCAAAGAGCCACAGTTCAATGAAATAAGAACCCAGTGAGCACTACTAGACAGAGCAGAGGCACCAAGGCCCTTCCCTGACGGATACCCACTGCAACGAGGCCGCGCTTGAACCGGCCAGGAATGGGGAGGATACCGAAGAAATGGGTGCAGGACAATATGGATCAAGGCAAGCGACAGGAGCAGACTGATGAGGAAGAGGACGCTGGGGGAGCATCCAAAGAGAGGGCCCAGACTAGGCTGACGCTGGCAGACACAATGCAAGCTATTACAGCATCCCGCGAAGCCCTTGAAACTAAGATAGATGCTATCGGGACGGACCTGAGCCTACTAAAAGATGATAACTGTCGCCTGGCAGAACGAGTGACAAACACTGAACGAACAATGGCGGACATCCCAGCGGAGGTAGCTGAGATAAACAAGACTTTGTCGGAAGTGATGAACAGAGTCAGAACGCTCTAAATGAGAGCAGAAGACAGTGAAGGGAGAGCACAAAGGAATAATTTATGCATTACTGGGATCCCAGAACGTGAAGAGGGCAGCGACATGGTGCAGTATTTAGAGAACTGGCTGAGGGCAGAGATGGCCCCGGAAGGGCTCTCTGCATTCTACGCACTGGAAAGAGAGCATCGGGTACCGGCGTGACCCCCCTAAGCCGGGGGCTCCCCCGCGCCCCGTTGTGGCTAGGCTACTCCATTTTAGAGATCAGGACCACATTTTGTCACAGGCCTGGCAGCAGAAAGACTTGCACATAGGGAATAATAAGATATGGATCTTCCCGGACTTCACAAGGGAAGTGCAGAGGCAGCGAACGTCTTTCCTAGCAGTAAAAAGACGACTCACGCAATTACAGATTTCCTGCGCAATGCTGTTTTGGGCCCGACTGAGAGTAGTCACACCGTCAGGGACCCAATTTTTCCAAACCCTGCAGGATGCATGGAGCTGGATTGACACGGCCCAAGCATGGAGATCACGAGGGAACTCCCCGGGGTCGGCCTCTGGGATGAAACAAAGAAGCCAGGACAATGCCAGCGCGCCCACCTCGGCAGAGGCTAGAGACGAAAGACACAGAATACTCTGAGAGGTAACAGAACTCAGTCAAGCGGACTCTAGTCCCAACTCAGTGAGGAATGACAATGAGGGCAGAACACCAGAAGGGTCCCGAAGCTCCAGCTCGGCAGAGGACTCTGACGCGGACCTCCCCAAAGTCACTCCCAAGTCAGTAGATGAGCTCATCTGAACATAAGAACTCTGAGGCGGCATGAGCAGCGAGACACTAATTGATTTCTCTGGTATCCTTTTGGGTTTTGCAAAGGGAGTAAACGGGAACACCAAAAGGGACACTGAACATTAACAGAGAAGGGAGGAGGGGGTAACAATCCTACACCTTTGGGTGGGGGGGAGCTGAGCGGCGGGGAATCCGGCGATAATTGGCTGAAACTTCACCCCCAAATACAACTACGCAGGTTATCTGCGGAACAATATCATTTGATATCAAGTTTGGATGGGTAGTGGACTGTTACCTGTCCTGGGGCGGGGAGGGTAGGGAGTTTGTTTTTTCGGGGGGGGGGTTCAAGTTGGGGCTAGGCATGCCTGGGCTGCAATGATTATTTGTACAGTACAGATACCAACAACATGGTTTCCGCCATAGAATTTAAATGTATCACATGGAATGTGAGAGGGATGCACTCTATGTCTAAACAACATAAGATTCATGCATACTTGACTAGGAGGGGTACACTTATAGCGTTGTTGCAAGAAACACATATCACCGCTAAGGAAGGAGAAACACTGAAGAGGAGGTGGAGAGGGCAGGTGTACTATATGAATTACTCAGCTTATGCGAGGGGGTGCTGGTATGGATAAGAGCAGGAGTGCCATTCCAATGTTCCAGACATATAGTAGACCCCGAAGGGCGATATGTAGTCCTCATAGGCAAATTAGACTGACGAGACTTAATAATCAGGAGCATCTACGGGCCGAATACTGATCAACCCGCATTCTTAGTGACCCTTTCCAGAAAGTTGGCCCCGCATCTCACTGGATTGGTGCTTTTGGGTGGGGTCTTTAACTGTGTTTCAGATGTTGACTTGGATTGCTCCCAACCCACTCTGAGGGACTCCCAATTGTCAATGCAGCCGCGGCGCGTAGGGATTGCGAACAGCAGTGGGGACTGATCGATACTTGGAGGGCTTTATTCCCGAGGGACAGGGACCACTCGTTCTTTTCATATCTACATGATTTACATGTCAGATTAGACGGCATCCTCTGTTCTCCTGATGTACATGAGCATATAAAATCAAGGGAGTACCTAACCAGGATGATTTCTGACCATAATCCTCTGTTAGTAGGACTGCAGTGGGCGAGGGTGTGGCCGAGTATCCCCACCTGGAGGTTGAGACCGGAAGCTCTAGAGGACCAAGTCTTTCGGGCAACAATAAAAATAGCGATAGAGGAATATTTTGAGACTAATGCGGGATCAGCTCCTGACCCAATGGTGGAGTGGGATGCCTTTAAGGTTGTGATTAGAGGGAAATGCATCTCAGAAGTAGTGGGAATAAGAGAGACACTCCTGAGGGACTCACTGAAAGCGGAACAAGATCTTAGAGACATCGAAAAAATAAGACCTGAGCATAGGGAGTTGCAAGAACGGCTATTGGCAGCCAAAGAAGCAGTAGCGGAGCATTTTGAGAGGCTTCGATGCTTCGATTATAAGAACTACATGATCCGAGCGCATGGCGAGAGAGATAAATCTGGGACAATGCTAGCGTGGCTAGCTAACCCGGCTAAGAGAGGTTCACCCATACTTAAAATTAGGGATGAACTGGGAGGGGAGTCCTATAAACAGCAGGATATTAACAAGGTGTTCCTAGAATACTATGCGGAACTATATAGAAGCAGGGTTGAATGCTCAGTGGCAGATATTGATGACTTCATGGGTCTCCAGGCCTTACCTAGGATAACGGAGGAGGCTGCTGAACTTCTGGGAGGAGATATTGAACTACAGGAAGTAAAGGCAGCGATTAAAGCATTGGCCAGGAATAAAACTCCAGGTACTGATGGCCTCCGCATCGAGTTTTACTCTACATATGTAAATATTTTGGGTCCTCGACTGGTGGAAATTTACAATCAGGCAAAACAAGGGGGGAAATTACCGAGTTCCACAAGGGAGGTGCTGATTATACCACTGCTAAAACCAGGCAAATCAGCAACTTACAAGACAGCGTATAGACCGCTGTCCCTGCTGAACCTAGACTATAAAGTCCTGAGTAAAATATTGGCCATGCGGCTCCTCCCACATATGGCAGACCTAATCCATATAGATCAAGCAGAGTTTATTCTGACGCGCAACACGGCTATGAAAATTAGACAATTAATGCGTATCCTAGAAGCAGACACCTACAATAAGGAAGAGGCAGTCATATTCGCAGTCGATATAGAAAAGGCCTTCGACAGCCTTGAGTGGCCTTTCCTCTTCAGAGTAATGGAGAGATTTGGACTGGGTCCTGAGTTTGTAAAATGGACGGCCCTATTTTACTCGGACTCAAAAGCTTGAGTCAAGACTGGGGGGTTGATATTTGAAGCATATCAGGTTGAAAGAGGGACAAGCCAGGGGTGCCCGCTCTCTCCATTATTGTTTGCTCTGGCTATGGAGCCCCTCGCGGCCAAGGCTAGAATGGGACTTCCCTATAGAGGGCTGGAGGCATTTGGCCATACTCAGCACATAGCACTCTACGCGGACATCACTGGCGAGGGTATCGGGACTTAAGCTCAATTGGAGGAAGTCATGTCTCTTCCCCACTGAAGCAGGGCGCGAAGAAACCACAATTAGGGGTGGAAGTGTCATGGGAGAATAGATGTCTACCTTACCTGGGGGTTAACATTTTTCATGACAGGGGGGCGCTAGAGGGCGCCAGGCAAGATGGCCGCACCTTAGTGCAGCTCCGCCGGCTAATCGCCTGTCCGCCTAATATCTGCTAATAACAGCTGCATCCCCGTTGCAAAAGGGTTGCCCTGGGCAGCGCAACAACCCTGCACTCGACTGGAGCGCGGTCGGCTGCTGGTGTCGGCTGAAACAGGCTGAAATCTCCATTGTCTGGCCCGCCCGGCGTGGCGCGAAAATGGCGGCCGCCTCTGTCCGGACCTGAAACGCATGGCTGGACGAGGTGTGGGAGGACGCCTGTGATCTCCCTCGGCACGGAGCGGAGAGCGGAAGACGACTGTGGGCCTGCTTGCATTGCAGTTTGCAGTCGAGGGCACCGTCGGCTGACTGGGGCTCCGGTAGGCGTTCCGGACCAGTCGGCAGGAGTGGAGGCTCCGACATATCACTTGGCAGCGCATCGGGCGCATGAGCCCCTGGAGGGAACATCACTGCTGGAACTAGTGGGGCTGAGCCAGAGAACAAAGACGGAGGACGGCGACCCCGGGTTGAGCATCCCTTGAGCACCCGGAATCGTCGCTGGAGGTCCCTTGAGCCGGCAGCGGGCAGCGGTGAGTGGGTTGCGGCCTAGTCTGGGCCTACTCTGCGGGTGTGGGCCCGGACGCGGGGTTGCGGCCTGCAAGCTGCGGCCCGGTTGCGCGGCGCGTGACAGCGTGTGAGGTTGCCTGCACCCGTATGTAACAGTGCCGGGTTCCGGAGGTCGAGCCTGCGACTTGCTCATGCATGCATAAGGCCCGTGCATATCCCGCATCTGAACGCTGATACCCTGTTGCGGCCCTTGTAATCTCCGGGTGCGTCGCCTGGGGCCTAGGAATCGCACCTCAATACCTTGCATTTCAGGCACGCTGGGCTGAACCAGTAGATACCCCCTCATCTGTGCTTGCTCAGGCACACTTGTTTGCTGGAGGCCTACAGCTGTGGGCCTGTGGGGATCTCGCTCATTAGCCTGGAATGGTAGGACTGCATTTCGCCTGACCCGGTTAAACCTGCACTGGCGCAAAGTGGACCGCATAGGAGGCGTGTGCCGTTTTATTGCACGTGACGAGGGCTGGAAGAGGCCGGGGGCTAGCGCTGGGGGTTCAGCGGCCCGCTGCCGGCCGGAGTGGGCCCTCCTCACTTACACGTGGCGGGAGTGACGCCGGTATACTGCTCACAGGCGCTGACTGCGTCTCCTGTATAGTGGATAGCATTGTTTTATGCATTTGTATCTATTGGAACACTGTGGTCGCCTGTTCGTAGCTGTGCAATAGGGACACGGGCGCCTGTGTCACTGCCTGGTACTGGCCTGCTGGACTTTACACTTATTTATCTGGCCGCTCTCTGGCTCAATATGGGACGGACAGATAAATCTCAGCCTCGCCTCACGTTTGAGGCACGCAAGCCCAGTAAAACACTCCAAAAGGCTGCCTTTGATTCAGAAGCGGATACCCAAGGGGGGGATGACGGCCGGTCCACGCTGGAGGTAACTCTACTAGCGATGCAGAAAAGCCTCCAATCCATCAAGGGCACTATGGCTGCAGTGAACCATAGGCTAGAGCACATGTCCTCCCAGCTGGAGAAGCAAAACGCCAGAATGGGGGAGATTGAGCAGCGGGTCTCTACTACTGAAGATGGTTTGAGTGAGGTGACTGGCAAGGCCCTCAACATGGAGAAAGTATTGGCACTAATTCAGGCAAAGAACGAGGACTTAGAGGCCCGGTCTCGCCGCAATAATCTCCGAATCACCGGCCTGCCGGAATCGACGATCACTGGGAAGATGGAGACCTACATTGAGACTCTGCTAAAAGATGTCTTTGGACCTGAGAACTTGTCCACCATGTTTATCGTTGAGCGGGCACATCGCTCACTGGCGGCGAGGCCGGTGCCGGGGGCTCCACCCCGCCCCATCATTGCTCACTTATTAAATTATAGGGACCGTGATGTTATTTTGAGGATGGCCAGAGAGAAAGGCGCCATCGAGCATCAAGGGAACTCCTTATCCTTTTTTCTGGATTTCACGGTCGCTGTCCAGTCTGCTTGGAGGGAGTTTGGAGCCGTAAAGAAATTTCTCCAATCCGAAGGCATCTCCTATGCCATGCTGTACCCTGCCCACCTACGAATAGGCCAGGAGGGGGAGTCAAAAATCTTTTCCACCCCCAAGGCTGCGATGGAGCATGCTAAAAAACTGAAAAAACGGAGGCGAGAGTCTCAGGCTGAACCGGACGAGGAGGAGTTGTGATACGTTATGTAGCTGGGGGCTGTGTTTCTTACGTTGCCCGCTGCTCTACAGGCTGGTTACGTGATAGATTTGCTGTGTTGAGAAATTATTGTTCTGTTTGACAGATTCTGCTACAGAGGCACTGCTTACCTTAAGATGATTGTATAAGATGCACTATGTATTTTTTCACCGTCATCTCCTTTTGTTTAGCACAGGTATATGTTCCTGATCAGCCACCTCCTACCTCGTGGGAGGCAAGTAGCTCTCTAGTGTTCCCCACATGGGAGTACCCCACTTGTTGCGCGCTGTTAGACTTGATTGTTGGGGGTTGTTTGCTCTGGGTAGGGATGGCTTTGGCATGTTGGGTACGCTGAAGTGGGGGGTTGGGGGGATTTGGGGGAGGGCCGGATGGCACTTCTGACGCTGAAGTGGGAGGGGGATGGGGGTTGCGGAGGGAGGGGGCCGACTGGCACTTTATGCTTTTTATTTTGTGAATTTTATCTTCTTAGATGCACTAGCACACACATGTTTTTGATATATCCGATTGCCAGGCTACTTTGCACTCCACTGACTAGATGAGTGGTAAAATACAATTCCTAACCTGGAATGTTTGTGGCCTCAATACTCCTAAAAAGATCAGGTCTGTGTTTGCCTATTTAGACAGGATGGATGTCCAGATCGCTTTTTTGCAGGAGACTCACCTCACGAAATTATTGGAAAAGAATGTGGGGGGTAGGTGGGCTGGCTTACGTGTAGCATCCTCCTATTCCAGCTATGCACG
Organism: Calotriton arnoldi; assembly: GCA_963921515.1. NCBI lineage: Eukaryota > Metazoa > Chordata > Amphibia > Caudata > Salamandridae > Calotriton > Calotriton arnoldi. Next base: position 137,800 of record CAWUFW010005100.1, read on the forward strand.
GGGAGTGATGACTCTGATTAAGAAAGGGATTCCGTTTCAGGTCAAGCGCACTGAGACAGATGACCTGGGCCGGGTGGTGTTGGTGCATGGCCGACTAGGTGGGTCGAGTGTTCTCTTCGTGAATGTGTATGGACCTAATATCGATGACCCTGCCTTTTTTGTCGATGTTTGGTGCCGCATCTCGAGGTTCCCAGATGCGGAGATAATATGGGGAGGAGATTTCAATGTGTGCCTGGATATGGATGTAGATCGTATGGGCAGTGGGCTGGCACGGCCTAAACAGGCTGCGGAGACGTTGCTGGGCCTGATGGATGCGGGACGTTTGAAAGATGTGTGGCGCCTGCAGCACTCTGAGATGCGAGAGAGCACGTTCGTTTCATCTGTGCACGGGACTTGGTCCCGCTTGTATTTCTGGCTGGCCACTGAGGCTGCATGCACTTGGGCGGTTGGGGTACGTCATTTGGCTCGGACACTCTCGGACCACTCACCGGTGCTCTTGGAGCTCCAGGTCCCTGCATGTGAGAGACCGCCGTTCCAGTGGCGGTTGCAGCCGTCTTCACTGACTGACTTGGTCTTCAGGGCCACCGTCGGGGAGGCTATTCGCAATTTCTTTAGGGAAAATATGGGCTTTGTTGATAGCGCAGGTACCATGTGGGAAGCCTTCAAAGTCACCATCAGGGGGGTCTGTATGGGGGCACAGGCTGTTCTGCGAGATCTGCGGCGCAGGATTCACAAATTAGCTGCTGATATCTCAACTCTAGAACGAGCATATGAGACAAACAAGCTGCCCGAAACACTGTCAAAGATCCGTGAATTGGTGGCTGAACATAATGAAACTGCCGATCAGGAGATGGCGCATAGGTCATGGCGCAGTAAGGCTCGTTATTATGGTGAGGGGGGGACGGCCTAGCCGCTCCCTTGCGCAAAAATTGGCTGCTCCACGGAGTCAGGAGTATATCACGGAGATGCTTGATGAGGCAGGAGAGGCTCATTATACCACGGCTGACATCAGTGAGACCATACTTGGCTATTATACTGCCCTCTATAGGAATAGGGACACGGTACAGCCGGAAGCTATTCACTCGTATTTGGATGATGTCGCACTTGGCTGGCTGTCCTCAGGCCACAGAGAATATATCACTCAACCTTTTGATGAGGAAGATGTTAAGCTTGCTATTATGTCTCTCCCTACATGTAAGGCTGCGGGTTTAGATGGGCTCCCAAGCGAGTTCTATAAGACATTCGTGGATGATCTAGCCCCCAGACTCGTTGAAGTTTACGCGGAGACGTATGACACTGGACGCCTTCCGCCCTCTTTAAGGGAAGCTCTCTTAGTGATGCTATTGAAACCTGATAAAGCGCCCAATAGCTGCGACTCCTATCGACCACTCTCAATGATTAATATTGACGGCAAGATCTTAGCAAAAATAATTGCCCTCCGACTTCAGCCTCTGGTCCCCCTGCTGGTACTCCCTGACCAGTCAGGTTTTGTGCCTGCACGATCTACCACGCACAATCTCCGTACCCTTTTCGCGACTCTCCACTATTTCGATCCCGATTTTCAGGCCGTGGCAGTGCTGCTTGATGCCACAAAGGCATTTGACTCTCTTTCATGGGAATATATGTTTACTGTACTCACACGAATGGGTTTTCCCCCGTTCTTTTTACAGTGGATCAGGGTGTTGTACAACGAACCCGCCGCTAGAGTTCGCGTGAACGGGTGGGTGTCGTCGGCGTTTCCCATAGGCAGGGGTACACGGCAGGGCTGCCCCCTGTTGCCGATGCTATTTGCATTAGCACTGGAGCCGCTGGCTTGTAAGTTACGCCAAATGCATGCCTCGGCTGCCCTACGCTTCCGACAACGACCACTTATTGTCTCGCTCTATGCGGACGACATGCTTTTGTATGTCCGTGAGCCTGCAACCTACCTCCCTGCATTGCTACGCGAATATGTTAAATTTGAAGGATTCTCCGGCTTAGGGATAAACTGGGCCAAGTCGACGGTATTCCCCTTGACGGCTGGTACTTGTGAGATTGACTTGGCCTTTCCCCTGTCCTGGACTCAGGACCCGGTGAAATATTTGGGGATTTGGTTGCACAGAGACCCTGAACAGGTAATTTTCATGAATTATGGACGCACTATCACACAACTCACGGAAAAGGCTGAGCGGTGGGCGAGTCTGCCCCTCTCACTTGCGGACCGAATCGCGGTGACCAAAATGGCTATTTTGCCAAAATTGTTATACCTATTTGTGAATATTCCTATCCGCCTGAACATTTCCGTCTTTAAGGGGTTACAGACGGCCCTATTGTCATTTGTCTGGGAGGGCAAAAAACCTTGTTGTAGCTGGGATACTCTGGTACAACCATTTGCACGCGGTGGCTTCGAGGCGCCAGATATGCACCTCTATTATTTATGAGCACAGGCGCAATTTGCGCATTATTGGTTTTTCCCACAACATTTCCTTCCTCATACGGCAATAGAGGCTGACGCAATACTCCCCCTCCCACTGGTAGCGGCTGCACTTTCGGGTGGGAGTGGAGGCCCCCGGACAGAAATCAATCTGGTGCAGTGCACCGCCTGGGCCTGGCAGACACTGGCTAGAAGGGCACGGTTGAATTACCTTTACGCCCCTAAATTACCGTTAGCGGCGCACCCTGGCATATCGGCGGCGCAAGAGCGTTCCGCATTGCGTACACTGCAAGCGGTCGGGGTTACGCAGATGGGGGACCTATACAAACAGGGCCAGTTCCGCTCATTGCCAGACGTACAGGCGGGCGGGACATATGGCTCCATGCTGAGCTTCACGTATGTGAGGGTCCGACAAGCGGTCAATGATATATACCCTAATTACCCAGCTGAGCCTCAGCCATTGCGAGCACAGCAGGCGGTGCTTGATGGAGAGGTACGTAAGGGCCTAATTACCAAATTATATGCTGCATCCCTCCGTGAGAGGGAGTTGGAGGAACATCCCTCATACATTAAGTGGAATGAAGCACTGGGGAGAGTATTGTCCACAGATCATTGGCAGTTCTGTTGTAGGCTGACCGGGCGCCTTACAGCTAACTGCAACCTTCGCATCATTCATTTTAAATTTTTACATCAGCTCTATTATACCCCTATGCAATTGCGGAAATTTGGATTGCGCGATACAGCTTGTTGTGTGTGGTGTGGACAGGCGGATGCCGATTTTTTACATCTCTCCTGGCTGTGTACAGGGATAGCTGTTTTTTGATCTAAAGTTGTGGGCGTGCTGACGGATGTTGTGCTGAAACGGGTGAGATGTGTGCCTGAGCTATGCCTGCTGGGTAATGTGACGTCCTTGAAACCTTGCAACAGGAGGTTGGTTGCTGTGGCAACACTAATGGCCAAACGAGCTGTGGTGCAATGCTGGGGCGCAAAGGGATTGCCCACGGTCCGAAAGTGGATCAGAGATTTGATTTATTGTCGGGAGCAATTAGAGGTATATGCAGAAGAACTGCCTGAATCGTCACGACCCAAAGACTTCTGGGCCCCACTGCGTTATATCTACTGAGTCATCCTGATTTGTAAGGTGCCATGCATTCTCATTTATACTCTGATGATGCCTAACGCAATTGGACTCTAGTCAATGTGTCACTTTACATGTGTGCCTATACGAAGTCAAAACGCTTTATTTATGTATGTCATTTGATGCAGTGCCGGGGGGAGGGGGAAGGGGTTCCTATTTTTTTTGTTTTGTTTATAAGGGATGGTTGTTACATATCTGTTTCATATATTTGTTTGGCACATTGTGTAACTCTAAATTGCTTGCATTGATTCCAATGGCGCGACGCCGATGGCTCGCATGTGAAACTTTTGTATTGTGTCGCAAGCTTTCAATAGACAAATAAAAAAATAAAAAAATACATTTTTCATGACAGAACGGACTTACTGGACGGTAATATAGAGACAGCACTCCGGGGAGTCAAGACCAGCTTCACCTTCTGGTGATCTTTACCCTTATCGTTAATGGGAAGAGTGTCACTGCTGAAAAAGGTGACACTAACGAGACTGCGGTATCTCCTTGGGGCGCTACCAGTTTGGATACCGGCGGGAATATTTCGCCACCTGAAGCACAAGTTACTAACTTGTGTAACGATATATCTGTAAGAGACAGTAGTTAGTGACAGATTCCTTACCTTAGAATATCCCCAGGCGTCAGGCTGGATCCGGAAAGTTTTTGCGTAGCAGTACCGTTGCGCGTCGGTAGGCGGCGTCGTGCGGCTCCGCGTCCGTCGTGGGCGTCGTGACCGCCGGGATGACGTCGCGGGCAGTACTTAGACGCCGCCCCTGCGCGCTGACGTCAGTTCTGTACACGACTTTCCGCGCCAGGAACGCAGAGCCATGCAAGAAGCTGACATAGGTGTCTGGAAAATACTAGGGCCCTGAAAGGGATGTCCTTAACTCCTAGAAATCAGTTCGCAGAACGGGGAGGATGGGTGGGCGGTAGGAATCTGTCACTAACTACTGTCTCTTACAGATATATCGTTACACAAGTTAGTAACTTGTGCATCTGAAAGAGACACGTTAGTGACAGATTCCTTACCTTAGAATAGATACCCCAGCAATACCAACCCCGGTGGTGGGTCTGCGAACAAAGATCAGACAAGGAAGTCCCGGAGGACAGAACGGCCAAAGAAGCATTCCCTCCGGACCTGACTGTCAAGGCAGTAATGCTTTGTAAATGTGTGCAGCGAGGCCCACGTAGCTGCCTGACAGATATCCTGCAGCGGAACACCGCGGCCTAAAGCCGTGGTAGCAGCCGTTGCCCTGGTGGAATGGGCACGCAGCGCAACAGGAGGCTCCTTCTCAGCCAAAGAATAGCAGGCTTCGATACACAAGGTCACCCAGCGGGAGATGGTTCTCTTGTGCACCGCCCGACCTTTTTTGGCGCCCACGTAGCCAACAAAGAGCTGGTCATCCACCCGGAAGTGTTGTGTGCGGTTGATATAAAAGGAAAGCGCACGTTTTGGGTCCAGACGGTGGAGCCTCTCTTCCTCTCTGGAAGGATGCGGAGGCGGAAAGAAGGTGGGCAAAGTGATGGTCTGCCCAATGTGGAAGGCAGTAACCACCTTTGGCAAGAAGGACGGACGCGTCCTAAGAACAACCTTGTCTGGATGGACAGACAGAAAGGGAGGTTTGCATGAAAGAGCCTGGAGCTCACTCACCCGCCGAGCGGAGGTGATGGCCACCAGAAAGGCTGTCTTCAGAGTCAGAAGACGAAGAGGACAGTTATGTAGAGGCTCAAAGGGAGCGCACATAAGAAAGGGAAGAACCAAGTTCAAGTCCCACTGAGGCATCACAAACGGAACAGGAGGGAAGAGGTGTGTAATGCCTTTTAGAAACCTGTTAACAACAGGGGACTTGAAAAGGAGGGCTGATCAGGAAGCCTGAGGAAGGCCGAAATGGCACAAAGATAGCCCTTGATGGTACCCAGGGCAGAACCCTGTTGGGCCAGCGAAAGAAGGAACAGAAGAACCTCAGAAAGAGGGGCAGAGAGGGGATTCACAGCCTTTGCTGTGCACCATGCCACAAACTTGTTCCACCTGCAGGCGTATACCACCTTAGTGGAGGGACGCCTGGCTGCCAGAATCACATCACAAACTTCGGGAGGCAAGTCGAAAGGAATCAACTGCCGCCGCTCAATCTCCATGCAAGCAGGTGGAGGCTGGACAGGTTCGGGTGGAGGACCGTCCCCTGCTGCTGCGACAGAAGATCCTCCCGAAGAGGCAGACGGATCGGGGATCGACGCTCATACTGAGTAGCTCGGGATACCAAACTCTTCGAGCCCAGTCCGGAGCCACAAGGATGACTTGGGCCCGGTCGCGCCGAATCTTCTTCAACACTCTGGGTAGAAGTGGTATAGGCGGAAAGGCGTACAACAGACCGCAACTCCACTCGCGATGAAAAGCGTCGCCGAGCGAGCGCCGCTTTGGAAATTCCAACGCGCAGAACTGATGACATAGCGCGTTCTCTTCGGTGGCGAATAGATCTAACCAAGGCTCTCCCCACTGCAGAAAGAGACCTTGCGCCACTTCCGAGTGAAGACGCCATTCGTGATCCATCATGCACCTGCGGCTGAGTTCGTCCGCCCTGGCGTTCAGGGAACCTGCCAGGTGTTGAACCATCAGGAACATGCCCTGATGTTCCAGCCATGTCCAGAGGCGCAGAGCCTCTTGACAGAGGGTCCACGACCCCACCCCGCCTTGTTTGTTGCAGTACCACATGGCGGTGGTGTTGTCTGTGAACACCTGCACTACCTTCCCTTTGACAGAGGGAAGGAATGCCTTGAGTGCAAGTCGGATCGCCCGTAGCTCCAGAAGGTTGATATGGAGCCGGGACTCCGCCGGAGACCAGAGGCCTCTGATCTCCGCCTCTCCCATGTGACCGCCCCATCCCAAAAGGGACGCGTCCGTCACAACTGTGTGCTCTGGCTGGGGAAGGGAGAGGGATCTGCCCATGACCCATTGCCGGTTCGAGAGCCACCACTGCAACTGTTTTGCAGCCCCTCCGAGATCTGGATGTGATCGGACAGGTTGCCCAGGTGCTGCGCCCACTGGAACTTCAGGTCCCACTGCAGAGCCCGCATATGCCATCTGGCATGATCGACCAGCAGGATGCAGGAGGCCATGAGGCCCAGCAGCCTGAGGGTCATCCGTACCGAAACCCAGGATAAAGGCTGAAAGATTGGAATCATAGCCTGAATATCCCGGACTCGCAGTTCGGGAGGATAGGCCCGAAACTGCGTCGTGTCCAGAACTGCTCCGATGAAAAGGAGCTGTGGAGAAGGAATCAGATGCGACTTTGGCACATTGATGGAGAACCCCAGCGAGTGCAGGAGTTCGGCCGTAGTCTGGAGGTGGGAGACGACTGCCTGGGACGAGCCCGCCTTCAGCAGCCAGTCGTCGAGGTAGGGGAAGACTGGAACCCCTGCCCGGCGCAGATGAGCTGCGACCACCACCATCACTTTCGTGAACACCCGAGGGGCACTTGTAAGGCCAAAGGGGAGCACGGTGAACTGAAAATGCTCTAGGCCTACCGTGAACCGTAGGTAACGCCGGTGGGCCGGCAGGACGGGGATGTGGAAATAAGCGTCCTGCAAGTCCAACGCTACCAACCAGTCTCCAGGGTCGAGGGCAGTCAAGACCTGAGCTAGGGTGAGCATCTTGAACTTCTCCTTCCGGAGGAAGCGATTGACGTTCCGGAGGTCCAAGATAGGACGCATGTCCTCCTTGTCCTTTTGGGCACCAGAAAGTAGTGGGAGTAGCAACCACGTCCTACTTCTGGGGTCGGAACATGCTCGATGGCCCTCTTGGCCAAGAGGGCCGTGACTTCCTTCTGCAGAAGCACCAAGTGATCCCCTGACATGCGGTGGAATTGAGGTGGCATGGCTGGGGGGTGGTCTCGAAGGGGAGGGAGTAGCCCCTTCGGACAATGTCCAAGACCCACCTGTCCGAGGTGATGGGACGCCAGTGGTGAAGGTGATGGCGGACCCTGCCCTCTACTGGCGTGCTGTGCACCTGAAAGGAAGGACTAGGAGGGCTTGGAGGCCGCGGACGGGTTGGAGGTAGTGGCCTGACCCGCACGCTGGTTGCCCGAACCGCCACGGCGGTATCCACGTCCTCAGCCACGCGAAGACGCTTGCTGCGCAGGCCGGTGGCTGGGCAGCTGACGTGACTGGGCGCCCCTTCCGTGGCCACGAAAGGGGCGAAAAGCAGAGGTGAGCGGAGGGCGTACAACAGAAAGGCCCAGGGACTTGGCAGTAGCCCGTGAGTCCTTAAAATGCTCCAGCGCATGGTCTGCTTTGGAACCAAAAAGACCGACTCCATCAAAGGGCATGTCCATGAGTGTATTCTGGACATCACCCGAGAAACCAGTTGTTCTCAGCCAGGCGTGGCGACGTAGCGCCACCGTCGTTGCAAGCGATCTGCCCAGTGAGTCGGCGGTATCAAGGCCACAACGTATGGTGTATTTAGCCGCATCTCTTCCTTCCGCAATGGCGCGGGTAAGCAGTGTCTGGACCTCCTCAGAACACTGCGGCAAAACAGCCGCCACCGAATCCCACAGGGAGTGGGTATATCGGCCCAAAAGGCAAGCGGTGTTGACGGACCGCAAGCCAGCACTGGAGGAAGAAAAGCCTTCTTCCCAAATTGGTCCAGGCGTTTGGATTCCCTATCCGGAGGGGCGGTAGGGAAGGCGGTTTGGGAGGCAGAGGCTTGGACAACCAAGCTCTCGGGGGTGGGATGTTGGGAGAGAAACAAGGGGTCGCCCGGAGCAGGGCGATGGCATCGGGCCACGTTCCTATCCACAGGAGCCCCTGTGGTGGGCTTGGACCAGGCGCCCAAAAGAACGTCAGTGAGTGCATCATTAAACGGCAGCACAGTCTCCGAGGAGGAAGCTGCCGGCTGAAGCACTTCCGTCAGGAGATTAGTCCTGGCAGCCACAGTAGGCAATTGGAGATTTAAGGCTCCAGCTGCTCTACGCAACACCGTTGCGAAATTAGCTCCCTCCTCCGTAGCCACGGGAGGAGACAGCATGCCAGTGTCAGGGGAGGTGTCTAGACCACTGGCATCCCCAAGTTCCTCAGCCCAGTCCTGATCATACTCACACTGTTGTGTGAGAGGGTCTTCGGACCCCTCCCAGCTTCTCTTGGTCCTCCTCAGGTTCAAAATATGGAGGAGGAGGGACATTTGGGATCCAAGGTCTCATCGGCGCCGGAGCCGGCGTCGAGCGACGTCGGTCCGGCTCCATGTCCGGAGCCGGAGAGAGCCGGGGACCGACGCCGTCCGGAGCCCCGGACGGCGTCAGGAACGGCATCGGGGACATCGGCGGAGTCGTGGTTAGGTCAACCGGCGTCGATGGGGGTCGCGGCACCACCGGAGCCGGGATCGAGGCCGGGGCCGGAGCCGAGGCCGGGGCCGGAGCCGAGGCCGGGATGAAGGCTGGTGGGCCTGGCGGCGCCGGGACCGGAGTCGACGGCGATGTCGGAGCAACCCCATCAGGGCATGTGGGGCCCGAAGGCGCACCGGAGGGACTTTGAGGCCCGAAGAGGCGGGCCATGGCCGACAGGAATTCCTGTATTTCGGCCGGAGTCGCCCCCGAACCCGGAAAGGACGGGTAATGCGGGGGCGGCTCCATAGGCACGTCCGGGGCCGCGGGGACGGTGCCGACTGGGGCCTCAGCCGAGTCGCGAGACCGGCGAGGCGAAGTCTTAGAGCGATGACGCTTCTTAGACTTTTTGTGCTTCGACTTACCCGAGGAGCGCGAAGACTTGGACTCCGACGACCGGCAGGGACTCCGCGACCGGCCCCTCGACCTCTCCCGGGACCGGGGCTTGGTGCGGCGCGGAGCTGACTGCCGGACCTCGAGTAGCTTTCGAGACCGCTCTCGCAAAGCCTTCGGGTGAGGTTTCCGGCAGTCAGGGCACGACTTCGTGTCGTGGTCTCGGCCGAGACAGATGCAGGTCTGTGATCGACATCATATGACCACAGGCGTCGCATGGCTTGAAGCCGGGCATCCCTACGACACCTAGGAATCGATGAAGACTCGAAAAGAAACAGTGAAAAAATTCACAAAAAAGTTAGTCAAAAATTGACTAGGGCACTGCTCTTCCCGGATCTGCGCTTACTGGCGCGGAAAAAGAAGAACTGAAGTCAGCGCGCAGGGGCGGCGTCTAAGTACTGCCCGCGACGTCATCCCGGCGATCACAACGCCGACGACGGACGCGGAGCCGCACGACGCCGCCTACCGACGCGCAAGTGTACTGCTACGCAAAAACTTTCCGGATCCAGCCTGACGCCTGGGGATATTCTAAGGTAAGGAATCTGTCACTAACGTGTCTCTTTCAGATATGGTTGGTAATCTCTTTACTACGGGGAACGGACAGGCGCAGAGTGGCACGGGCAACATTAACGAGACCAAAGAGAGCGGGAGGTTTGACACTACCGGACTTTGAATACTACTACCTCGCAGCACAGTTGCAGTGGTTCACAAAGTGGGTGGTGGGAAGGGTGTGAGGTACGCACCAGACAGATGACAGTTCCTAGCTTGAGAACGCTGTCGAACATCGTGCTCAAACAACCCAAACGGAGGGGGGATGAAACCAATGACATTAAAGTACTTCGTAAATGTTAGGCCAGGAGTCACCAGAGAGCTAAAATAAAAAAAACATATGCCCCGGAGTTCCCACTGAACATTTGTATGGCACTGCTGCACGGAGGGGATTGGCGAGGGCTGGAGACTTGGGCAGAAGCGGGGGTGTCCACAGTTGGCGAATTATACGAGGACGGATCCCTGCTACCATTTAATGAGTTCAAGGAGCGATATGACATACTGTGAGGTCATTTATTGCTTTATAATGCAAGGCAGTACGTAAACACTGGGGAGGGAGCACGCATCAACCAGCAGTTTGGGATACAAACAGCATGGTGCCTGCGCTGCGGGAAAGTTAATGTTGCTTTCTTGCGCATGTTCTGGGACTGCCCCAAGATACACAACTTCTGGAGAGAAGTGTCCCGGGTAATGGCAGAGATAATGGAGAGAGAGGTGCAAGTGACGCTGGATCACTGTCTTCTCCACTGGTTCCCTCACACATCCAAGGTAAAAGTAACCAGTAAGTTCCAGGATCTGGCATTCCTAATAGCCAAAAGAGAGATTACTAGTAACTGGAAAGCCCAGGGAGGTCCCAGGATAGACAGATGGAAGAAGGTATTCACGTCATGGCCGACGTATGAAGGAGCGGTAACGCTGAATGAGTCCCGACGTGGCAAAGGTTCCCTAGATAAAGCCAGGGCATGGGAAGTGTTGGTGACACTGCTGCGGGGCCCACACAGTAGCATTGAGGTGGAGGAGCGGGAGGCGCTCATAGGAGAGGGAGAGAGTCATTAATCAGTTTCACGAATACAGTGCGCCAGGATAAACAGCATAAGACACTCATTCACTAGGTACACGGAGTGGAACCCTGAAGAGGACAAGATCCATTGAGGCACAACACAACAAGGCACACCTAGAGGGAGGGAGGAGGGTGGGTCAGGATTTGGGTAGTTAGGTATTGTTGTTTCATACGACTCGAAAGAATCCTTTCACGTGTAAAGGACTAACAAGTCTGGAACTCGTGTAAGAAGAGTATATTGGGTAGTTAGGTTGGATATATTAAATAGATGCTATAAATGAGTCTGAACATGAATATGGGAACACTGATATCTGTTGATATGCCAGACATAACTATAAACACCTTGTAAGGAATGTATTTGGGAAGGGCCTGACAGGCCTGAAGCGTACAGATATTGATGTAATCACCTATGAGAGAAATGCCTAATAAAGTATGTTTAAAAAAAAATAAAAAAACTTCCAACCTATCACCAATATCATGACTCTAGCCAAACTACTTGAGAAATGCATACACATACAAATATGCAAGCTCATCTAACAGTTTCAGCTCCTTCACCAATACCATTTGGGCTTCAGATCGGGTCACAATACAGAAACTGCAGTTACACAGATTGTTGATGAAGCTCTAAGACTACTCACCCAAAAGGAACCATGCCTGCTCATATTGCTTGTTCTCTCCTCGGCGTTTGACACTGTCAAACATGATATCATGATTGAACTACTAGAAAAAAGGATGGGGTTATTGGGTCCAGTTTTAAACTGGTTTGCTTCCTTCCTTCATAATAGAACACAAAGAATCAAAGTCAACCATGACCTTTCCAACAGTAAACCGATCTCAATTGGAGTATCTCAAGGATCGGCTCTCTCTCCCACACTCTTCAACCTGTACATGGAACCCCTCACCAAAATTCTGAACAATTCAAACATAAACTACCACATGTACGTAAATGATACTCAACTGTACATGACAATTTCTTCCCTGGATGACATCAAAACTCTTAATAGTGAACTCCGGAAAACCCAACAATGGTTATCTCACTACCACCTTATGTTAAACACACTCAAGACGGAATTCCTCCTAATTGCCGCCCACAATAACTCAGCCCCCATTCAATATTGGCTCAAACAACTAACGGTCCTGAATTACATTCCACATGTTGCAAACTCCACAAAATCCCTAGGCATAACCTTGGTCAAATGTCTAAATATGCAAGACCACATCAGTGCAACAACAAGAGGAGCCAATCACCAACTCAACACATTAAGGAAAGTCAAACCGTTCCTACCGCCTGAAGACATGAAGCTAGCTGTCCAATCACTGGTCATCTCCCGTTTAGACTATGGAATTGTGACCCTGGCTGGGCTACCCAAAGCTAAACTGGCACCTTTAAGGGTTACTTTGAACTCTGCTGCCAGACTCGTCACAGGTTCATGTAAGCGTGCCCATATCACAGCAGATCTTATCCAACTCAACTGGCTCTCTCTTGAGGCAAGGATCCGGTACAAGATAGCGTGCTTAACGCACAACACACTACATCATAACACTTCCTCTTATTTGACAAAAAACCTTGGAATTTCAGGCATGAACTGACCCCCTAGAAGTTCCAATACTCTACTGCTGAAACCACAAAAGTTCAAAAAGAAGAAAACCTACAACTGCGCCTTCTCTGGTCTGGCTCCAAGAATATGGAATGAGTTTCCTCCTGAAATCAGAACAAAACCCTTGACAGCAGCATTAAAAAAATAAGTCAAAGGATTACTCTTGAATAGCCAAATGTAACAATAAATCAATTGCCTCCCAAAGTAACTCTCACTCCTTGTGTACAACTCTGGCCTACCACACTACTAAGCATTTTGTGCATTTGTAACCTTTTATTTGGTGTATCATTTTCTTTTGTACCTGCTTGATGTCTATGATTCGATGTACAGTGCTCTGATACCCTATGGGGCTTGTTCGCGCTTTTCAAATAAATAATCCTTCTCTTCCAGGGGATACACATCAATAGTCATAAGCACTGAATAGTATAGCTAGCCCATCCCATACCCCTATAGACGGATACAAGAGAGTAAGTAGCAGCTGAGTAGAAAATTAACCAAAGAGGTTTCTTAATAAAGCCTGCCCTACTTCAGCATCTGCCCGAGTGTCTGAGCTAAAACAATAATGGTGAGCAAAGATATGTACCGTGTTGCAGCCTTGAAAATCTCTGCAATGGATACATTTCTGAGTAGAGCAGCAGTAGCTGCCTTACCCCTTGTAGAATAAGCTCTGGGTCTACAAGGAAGGCGTTTATTGGCTAACTGATAAGCGAGCAGTATAGAAGAGACTATCCACCTGGAGATAGATTGCTTGGGAGAAGCTAAACCAGTTCTCATTGGACCATAGTTGATAAACAGATGGTCAGATTGTCTGATATCCTTTGTTTTGTCTAAGGAGAACTGAAGGACTCTCTTAAGATCTAACGAGTGTAACCCCCTTTCTGGTGGTGTGGAAGGGTTAGGAAAAAATGTTGGGAGAGAAATGGTCTGATTGATATGGAAATCAGAGATGACCTTTGGCAGAAAACCGGGATGTGTCCTCATGACCACCCTGTTTGCATGAAAAACCAGATAAGGTTCTTCAGCGCATAAAGCCTGGATTTTGCTGGCTCTGCGTGGTGAAGTAATAGCAACTAGGTAAGAGGTCTTCCAAGTAAGGTGTTGTAATGAAGTTTTGTGTATCCAGCCGTCAACCGGGTCTTGAACTTGTCCCTGTCTAAGGGATTGATGCCGGACAGTTGGAAGCACGGAAAAATCCTCCTGCTCCTAATAAAACCCTCAGCTGATCCTTCGGTAGCCAGCAATTACAGACCGATATCGTTGTTGCCTTACTTCTCCAAGGCTTTGGAGAAGTATGTGAATGTTGCCATCACTGACTTTGTTGAGGCAACCCATGGTTTACATCCGAGCCAGTCAGGGTTCAGAGCCAACTTTAGTACGGAGACGGCCTTACTGGAAGTCTCAGAGACGATTAAGACTACTCTTGATAGAGGAGGAAAGGCAGTGCTGATACTGTTGGACCTTTCGGCTGCTTTCGATACCGTGCCCCACGATCTACTTCTGTGCAGACTTCAGGACTGCGGCATTGGGGGCACGGTTCTTAGGTGGTTCTCCTCCTTCTTGGAAACTGCCAGCAAACAGTTTGGTTCTCCTCCTTTTCGGCCCGCATTCCTCCGCTGAATGTAGGAGTGCCACAGGGCTCTGTTCTAAGCCCAACCCTGTTCAACATATATATGGCCCCCCTTGCACCCCTAGCAGAACAACATGGGGCAAAAGTTATATCTTACGCCGACGACACTCAGTTGTTGTTTACCTGCGAGGGAGGATGAGGCGCTAAGAGGAAACGAAATTAACACGAGGTTGGCTACGGTGTTTGCCTGGTTCAGGCAAAATCAACTGCTATGTAACTCAGATAAGTCTGAAATCATTTTCTTTGGACAGACTCCAGGCGACGAATGGCGCCAATGGTGGCCCCAGAATTTGTCCCCCCCAGCAAGCACAGTCACCACCGTAAAAAACCTCGGGGTGAAACTGGAGGCGGATATGTCCATGAAGTCCCAAGTCCAATCTGTGGCCGGCACTTGTTTTGGGCTATTAAAAATGATGAGGAACTTCCTCCCCTTGCTTCCTAGCTCGCATAGGAAGACAGTGGTCCAAGCCCTGATTACGTCAAGGCTGGACTATGTCAACGTGCTGTACTTGGGCCTCCCTGACTACTTACTAGGCCGCCTACAGGTGGTTCAAAACGCGGCGGCAAGGGCCGTACTTATGGTCGGACCCAGGACACACATGACCCCTTACTTGAAGTCCCTGCACTGGCTCTCAGTGAAAAAAAGGGTACATTTTAAAGCCCTGGTGTTGGCCTTCAATGCCTTTCACAACATTGGGGCCCCTTACATCAGGAATACAATTCAGCCCTATACACCATCCAGAACCCTGCGGTCTTCGACCCAGCACCTGACGATCGTGCCAAAGTTCTTTCGGTCACGTAAGGGGGGACGCTCCTTTCAGGTGGCAGCCCCGAAGCTATGGAACAGCCTGCCACCTTCCCTGAGACAGGTACAGGATCTCCTTAGTTTTAGACGAATCTTAAAAACCTGGCTCTTCCAACAGTAGAGGAGGCGCTTGCTGTTATGTTTCCACTGCTCTGTCAAGGGGTCAAGACAGCGCCGGGACACTCCCTGGAGTAGCCGCGCGCTCTACAAATACCCCGTAACATAACATATTAGTTCGAAAGGAGGACCCATTAGCTTTGAGAGAACCACTTTGAGCTCCCATGGAGGAGAAAGTGACCTCACAGGGGGGTAGACCTTTATCAAACCTTTTAGGAAGTCTAGGACTACAGGCATTTTAAAAAAGGAAACCTGTGTGGGAGATTTTCTGTAGGTGGTAATGGCCGCAAGGTGTACCTTTATAGATGAAAACTGCAGGCCAGATTTCGCTGGGTGCAACAGATAGGGTATGATGACATAATCTTGGCCTAGAATCGGATGATAACCATTCTGGGCATACCATAAATAGAAGCGCCTCAATTTGAAAGCATAGGATTTCCTAGTAGCAGCTCATTTAGACTCTTTCAAGATGTTCAAACAGTCTTGTGAGAGGCTTAAGTGTCCATATTGCAGGAATTCAGAAGCCATGCTGTCAAGCTCAGAGAGGGATGTTTGGGGTGGAAAATCTTCCCTCCCAGCTTGTAGAGGAGATCAGGTCTCTATGGCAGCCTCTTGTGTGGTCTTTCGGACAGGTGGAGGAGATCTGGGTACCACCACTGGTGAGGCCATTCCTGGGCGATTAGGATCATCTTGCTCCTGGCTCTGTAGAATTTGTTGATGACCATCGGTATCAGGGGAATGGGAGGAAACGCATATAGAAATGTCACGGACCAGTTGATAAAAAAAGGCATTCCCTTTGGATCCTGGTCAGGAGAACCTGGATGCAAAGTCACAGAATTTTTAGTTTGGTTCGTCAGACCAATTTGCGGCGTTCCCCATTCTTGAAAAATGTTTGTGTGACTTCTTCATTTAGTATCCAGTCGTTAGCTTTGGTGAAGTTGCGACTGAGAAAGTCTGCCTGAACATTCAGTGTGCCTGGCAGGTGAATAGCTGATGGTCAGGTCTCTGGCAAGTAGCCACTTACATATGGCTTGCCCCTCCAGAGACAGGGGACGCAACCTGGTTCCTCCCTGCTTGTTCAAATAGTGCATTGTGGTCGTATTGTCTGTCTGTATCAGGAGGAAGTGTGCCTGTGTGGACGGATAAATGGACATGTTGGTGTGGTATAGTTTCTCCTTGTCCAACCACAGACCTTAAACTTGTAGAGAACCCATTTGGGCTCCCCAACCCTGGAGGGAAGTGTCCATAATGAGCATCTGTGTGGGAAGTTCCTGGTGAAAAGGAACTCCTTTTGTGAGATGACGACTTTTCATCCACCACTGGAGCGATTTCTTGGCCATCTGTGAGAGAACCACTCTGTCTTCTCAGAGGTCTGCAAACTGAGACCACTGGTCTTCCAGTACTTGCTGGAGTGGTCTCATGTGTAGCATGGCATTGGGAACAATGTAGATGCAAGATGCCATCGAACCCAGAGAGAGGCTACTTGCCTGGCTGATAGATAAGGGGTGTGGAGGAGAGTGAGACATTTTTTGTTGATTGAGGATAACATCTCCTATCCTAAGGATACACTCTTGCATTTCTTGTATTCAGGGTCGCTTTCAGGTAATGTATGGTTTGAGTAGGAATTAGTATGGATTTCTTGAAACTGACTTGTTAAGCCCAGATGTTGCAGAGTTTGGATACAGATCTGAACATAGTCTTGAGTTACAAGACAAACTTTTGATTGGCCAGTCATCTAAGTATTTCCCCTCCACAGGTATGCAGCGACCACCGCCATGCACTTGGAGAACGTGCGAGGTGCTGATTTGAGCCCAAAGGGCTGGACTTTGTACTGGTAGTGCTTGGATGCTATATTGAAATGCAAGAACTTCCGGTGTTTCTTGGTGATGGGAATGTGGAAGTAGGCATCCTGAAGATTGATTGCGCACATCCAGTTACCGTGGTGAAGCTGGGGATAGATCTGGTGGAGAGCAAGCAACCTGAAATTGTCCTTGCAGATGAACTTTTTCAAAGGTGGTATGCCTAGAATGAGTCTGTACTCCCAATTCGGACCATTTTTCTGAACCTGAAAATAGCATGAGTAAATTCCTAGCCTTTGTTGAGAGGCTGGAACTTCCTCGAAGGCTTCTTTTTGGAGCAGGGTGTTAACTTTGTTTTGTAGTAAGATCTTTGGATAGCCAGATGTTTTCCCTGGTGGAATGGCAGGGGGAGTGGACCTGAACCTGACTGAGTAACCATTTTCCACAATATTCAAGACCCACTTGTCATTTGCAATCTTGCGCCACTCATCCAGATGTGTGACAATACTTCCCCCGACCAGAGTGGGACACGGAGAAGGGGAAAGCGAGAGTTCATTGCTTAGCTAGAGTTTTTGAGGTTGAAGTAGATGAAAGAGGGGCCCTTCTTTCTCGAACAGGTCTGCAGGGATGGTAATGCGACCTTGCTTGGTATTGTTGCAGAGTTGACCAGTTAGAGGTTTGAACCATCTGATGGTAGGCGCCACGGTCATAGGGGCGGAACCTGCAGCAGAATTGTTTGCGTTTCTCAAGGCTGACTGCTTTGAGGGTATCCATGCCTGCCTTCAATTTCGCCATCTCATCATCTGCATGCGTACCGAATAATGAGTTGCCGGTGAATGGCAAACTGAATATACGATGTTGGGCCTCTGGTTTAGTGCCTGTAAGGCGTAACCAGGTAGATCATCGTGTGCAGATGGCTTGAGAATATCCATGTGCTGCGAAACCAGAAGCTATCAGCAGCTGCACTAATCATTTGATTTGACACCAGACCACCCTCTTGAATGATCTCCTGGAAATCTTCCCTGCCCTTGTCACGTGGCCCATAGGGACATTGTCGTCTTCACTAAGTTAGCATGAGCACGTTGCAGCCTGCCTGCTGCTTTGCGCACGTTACTACACGTCTTTATTTTATGCAATGCTTTCTATGGCTGCTTTCAAATGAGAACTCATCGTTGTGTTTACTCTCTGCATGTTCCTGGGATTTTTGACTGAACATTATGTGCAAGATCGAACAACAATGCCCCTTGTTATTTTGTTCTGGCCAGACCTTAGCCCTTAGACAAAACATACCGATGCAGCTGTTGTTTGGATAACGTACTTTGGTTTTTAGTGGGGTACACGAATAGGTAGCACACACTTGGCGAGACCCCTGAGTAGCGCTTGTGCTTGTCCATAATAACCTCTCACCGTTTCCGGAGACGTCCGTGGTGTGAGGGCTTCGCCGCCTATATTTGTGTTCTTTAGGTTTCTCAAGCTTGAAATTTAAAAGGTTTTGTTTATCTCTTTCAACCCAGTTTTGCGCTACCGATCTTTTGGTTTATCCTGTTCTGCTTTTATAATGGCAGTTGCTATTGTGGCACCTAACTGCGCAGCGGTTACAACATTCTTGACTCAACATGGAATCCCCAATGCAGGGGCTAATTTTATCTTTGTTGTCGATGCGGACGCTGCTCACCGCTTCGAGGTCTTTTACTCTTGGGTTACATTTCCTGCAGTGGAGGGAAATGATAATTTGTTTCATGAATATACAGCAGCCGCGGTACCGCGGGCTTCTCACCCGTAAGCATTACTTGAAGTTCCGTTGACAGCCTGGGAGCATACCATCTGGTTTAATGGCGCCCTTTCTCACCCTGTTTCTGTGGTCCGTTTAGGCCCCTTATCAGTCGATGGGGCCACTTGGCCCGTTTTGGCTGGTTTTACACTGCATCTAAATTATCTTAATGTTACACTTGCAGAGCTACGTCAGGTACATACATCATTAATTCACATACACAGAAGTGTCATGCAGTTTATGTCACGTGCGATTCAAGTGGCTCCAGCTGGAGCTGCGCCTCCTCTGCCTGGACACAGCAGGGGCCTTGTCATAAGCCCAGTCATTGTTAATTCCGTGATTGGCAAACGTCCTCAAAATCGAGATGATTTACCTTATTGGCTTGCAGAAAAATTTGAGCAACTCGAGGCTGTTTTTCCGCATACTACTCCTGTTGAGAAACACAGGATCCTAACGATGAGTTTACCGAGTGGTATTATTCCTGCTTTAGCTGATTGTACCACCTGGGGGACGGTGTTTGCTACAGTGTATACACTGTGCTTTGGCACCCCCTCCATGAGCGTTCTACCGAGCGTTCTAAAGAAGGTACAGGATGAACACGGGGCTGGTCCAGCCCTGGAGTTGGGGATGAGATTAGTGGGAATGTTCCCTTTTGTCGCCGATACAATTCTGGCCAACATCAAAGGTAAGGCAGTTTGCTTACAAGTGCGCCAATGCCTATCGGCTGTGGTGGATGTTGACCGGCAGAGGCAGTTGTCAATTATTATTGCGGAGGTGTATACCTCATTGGGACGCAATAATTTGGGAGTAAGACCTTTTACTCAGGTACAGAACAAGCTCCCTCCTGAAAAGGAGGGACGCCCAGTCTTTCCTAAAAAGGCTTGGAATAAAAATCAGAGGCAGCAACAACAGAAGCCTGGTTCTCGTGCAGGTTCGCCTCCACCTGACGCTTCTGAACGTAGATATGATTTGCACGACTGCTCTAAAATGAAAACACCTTGGCAATTCTCATGTGACGCAACATCCCCTTTATACTCACAATGGCCACTAACGACCCCAGAGATGCTTCATAGCCCTTAGAGGGTCTATAGGAGGAAACGCCCCCAACCTACTCTCCATATATTCCCCTCCATCATTGCTCACTTCGACCATTAAGCGCACCACAGACCTTATTGCCTCATTACCCCCAGGGTTGATGGTAATTGGTGGCCACTTCAACGTGGTTATGCACCCAGGCCTTGACACCACGAGTTCTCCATCCGGCACGACATCCACCCACGCAAGACTCCTCACTAACTGGGCGAGCACCCTCGCTGTGTGGGACGCTTGGAGAGTCTGGCATCCAGAGAGCAAACAATACACCCACACCTCTGCAGCACACCACACGCACGCACGAATCGACCATATCTTTATGCCTGCACTAGATTGTCAGAAAATCAGACATATTGCCATCCTTCCCAGAGGCATATCCGATCATTCACCCATATTCCTGAGGGTAGAAGACCCCCTGATAAACTTCGTCCGGTATGGAGGATGAACGCATGGTTCCTCCAGGACAAAGACTTCAAGAAAGCTGTGGGAACAGAGCTTCAACAGTAGTTTCTTACTTATCATGACTCAGTCTCCTTCCCGGGTACCTTATGGGAAGCAGGCAAAGCCACTATTCGCGGCTTCACCAAGGGTCTACTCAAACTCAAGCGCCTAGCCCAAGACACTCAAATCACTCTCTTGGAGACCCAAGCGATGCTCCTTGAGAAACGAACAGCTGAACAACTGGGAGACACAAGAGAGGCAACTCGTGCCCTTGCGGGACAAAATCAAGCAAATCTCCATGGAGGCTGCTAAGCTACTGTAGCCAGGGTGTATGGGTGGGGGACAAAAATGGGAAACTCCTACACCACTTGGCCACATACCTAATGGCTAATCGTATAATCCCGGAGATCAAAGACCCAGAAGGTACCGTTCATCGCGTACCTTCAGCGATGGCCCAGACCTTCGCCGCTTATTACTCTAAACTCTACTCAAAACAACGCCCCGAACTCTCTCTCTCAAACCATATCAGCCAAGAACACCTCTAGCTCCCTTGCCTGAGCCAAGCCGAAGCAAAAGACCTTGATCTTCCTATTACCCAGGAAGAAATCAACAACGCCATATCACGCACCACATCTGGCAAAAGCCCAAGCCCCGGTCTCCCACAGGAGTACTATGCTGCCTACCGAGAGATACTTGTTCTGCACCTATCGGACGCATACGCTGAAGTGGTAGAGAACAGCTAATTTCTATCTGAAACAGATGCAGCCAACATTGTGGTGATCCCCAAAACACAATCTCGCTCAAAAAACTGTGCCGAGTATCGCCCAATCTCCCTCATAAACACGGAGGTTAAAATATTTGCTTCAATCCTAGCCCACCGACTGAGGCCTTATCTTACCAAACTGGTCCACCCCGACCAATGTGGATTCATGCCATCTCGTGGGACCAGATATTGCCTCAGACGCCTCCATCTCGCCTTAGCAAATCGCCAATCATTAACCCCCTTAAAGCACCATTAAAGCACTTCTCCTTTTCGATTTCGAAAAGGCATTTGATTCCGTAGACTGGCAGTATCTTGAAGATGTGCTGATCGAGATGGTCATGGGCCAACACTTCCATAGTTTGGTTAAAGTGTTATACTCTAGGCCGCAGGCACGAGTGCTTGTCAACGGGGCACTCTTGTAGTTATTTTCCATTGAAAGGGGTACGAGGCAAGGCTGCCCTCTCTCACCGCTCCTGTACACCCTGGCGATGGACCCCTTGGCATGCCTTATACTGTCAGATGATCGCATTCAGGGCTGGAGATGGATAACTCTGAAGAGGACAAAATCGCATGATACGCAGATTATGTCTTGCTCTTTTTAGCCGAACCAGCTCAGTCCGGCCCCCACTGCCTCTAGGCATTGCACCTCTTTGGACAAATCTCTGGTCTGAAACTAAACCCCAGCAAATCCGTCCTGGTACCTCTCCACTTATCAAGAGACTGCTTTGATTGGCAATCCACGATACCTATCAGACAGCAATCATTCAAGTATCTGGGAATCTGGGTGACCTTACTCCCTGATCTCGCCTGGTCACTCAATGTCACCCCGCTGGTGAAGAAAGCCCGAGATGACCTCCACAGGTGGCAGACGTTACCCCTTAATCCCCTGGGAAGAATCGCCCTCTTTAAAATGATGATACTCCCCAGGTTCCTTTACATGATTTAAAACACTCCATTTCATTTTCCACGGACCTGGTTTAAAGAGCTCGACAGTCTGACCACTAAATTCCTCTGGGGCGGGCGGAGACCTCGCATGGCCCTGTCCCAATGCCGGATTCCATCCTTCGATGGAGTTATGGCATGACTAATCTATACCTATATTACCTGGCAACGCGCCTACTCACGCTGCATGACTGGTTTAACAGTGGCTGGTCGGACCCAGCATTCAGAGTAGAACTGAGTGACCTGTGCCTGCCCAAGATCCAGGCGATGATGTACGGGGAACCTATCCCCAGAACCTTACCAACTGTGACGCAAGCGGTTCTCCTGGCCCGGCGCGCCTCCCTGCGCCATACCCAATGGACGAACAAGTTGACCCAATACACACCACTCTGGCAAGGGGCTTGGTTTCGGGAGGTCAGCAGACTGGAGGGATTCCGGACATGGGACCTCATTGGTATCTCACAGCTTGGGGACGTGTGGACAGGCAACCATATGCGCACTTTTTAAGATCTGCAAACCCGATATTCCCTACACTCCTCACAATTTTATAGGTATCTGCAGCTACTCCATGCCCTCCACATGCATGTACCAAATGGCACATCGTTCCCAGAGTACAGTCCCCCTGAGGTGCAAACTATGACAGGTAACCTGGGAAAGGGGGGAATCTCACGAATTTATCGCTCCCTAACCAACAACACTCCAAACACACTAGACCGGTTAAAAAGTCAGTGGGAGCAATGGATAGGACCTCTTGAAGAGGAAGATTGTAGAGACGCATTGATGGCACCCAAAACAGTCACCACCTCAGCCAGGCTCCGTCTGGTCCAACTATACTATTTACACAC
Source organism: Calotriton arnoldi (assembly GCA_963921515.1). Classification (NCBI taxonomy): domain Eukaryota; kingdom Metazoa; phylum Chordata; class Amphibia; order Caudata; family Salamandridae; genus Calotriton; species Calotriton arnoldi. Next base: position 160,513 of record CAWUFW010005100.1, read on the forward strand.
TGCCTACCTAATACCCAAACGCCTTTACAGGGCAGGTATGCAACCAACCGCATCATGCACGCGCTGCGATCATGACCAAGCCGACTTCTTTCACATGGTGTGGGCCTGCCCTGTCATTGCACGATATTGGGACTCCATAGAAAAGAAACTCACGGAGGTCCTGGGCTGGGAGGTCCCACACAACCCATTAAATGTGCTCCAGGGAATTACGGATGGTTTAGATGGATCCTGAGCTGGTAAACAATTCCTTAATACTGCCATGATGGTGGTCAAAAGAGACATTGCTGCTAGTTGGATAAACCCTGTATCTCCTGGCATAGCGAAATGGCGCAGAGGTGTAGACTGGTGCGCAGCACAAGAGAAGCACAAGTTACTAACTTGTGTAACGATATATCTGTAAGAGACAGTAGTTAGTGACAGATTCCTTACCTTAGAATATCCCCAGGCGTCAAGCTGGATCCGGAAAGTTTTGCGTAGCAGTACCCTTGCGCGTCGGTAGGCGGCGTCGTGCGGCTCCGCGTCCGTCGTCGGCGTCGTGATCGCCGGGATGACGTCGCGGGCAGTACTTAGGCGCCGCCACTGCGCGCTGATGTCAGTTCTGTACACGACTTTCTGCGCCAGGAACGCAGAGCCATGCAAGAAGCTGACACAGGTGTCTGAAAAATACTAGGGCCCTGAAAGGGATGTCCTTAACCCTAGAAATCAGTTCGCAGAACGGGGAGGATGGGTGGGCGGTAGGAATCTGTCACTAACTACTGTCTCTTACAGATATATCGTTACACAAGTTAGTAACTTGTGCATCTGAAAGAGACACGTTAGTGACAGATTCCTTACCTTAGAATAGATACCCCAGCAATACCAACCCCGGTGGTGGGTCTGCGAACAAAGATCAGACAAGGAAGTCCTGGAGGACAGAACGGCCAAAGAAGCCGTCCCTCCGGACCTGACTGTCAAGGCAGTAATGCTTTGTAAACGTGTGCAGCGAGGCCCACGTAGCTGCCTGACAGATAACCGGCAGCGGAACACCGCGGCCCAAGGCCGTGGTAGCAGCCGTTGCCCTGGTGGAATGGGCACGCAGCCCAACAGGAGGCTCCTTCTTGGCCAAAGAATAGCAGGTCTTGATGCACAAGGTAACCCAGCGGGAGATGGTCCTCTTGTGCACCGCCCGACCTTTTTGGCGCCCACGTAGCCAACAAAGAGCTGGTCATCCACCCGGAAGTGTTTTGTGCGGTCGATATAGAAGGAGAGCGCACGTTTTGGGTCCAGACGGTGGAGCCTCTCTTCCTCTCTGGAAGGATGCGGAGGCGGAAAGAAGGTGGGCAAAGTGATGGTCTGCCCAATGTGGAAAGCAGTAACCACCTTTGGCAAGAAGGACGGACGTGTCCGAAGAACAACCTTGTCTGGATGAACAGACAGAAAGGGGGGTTTGCATGAAAGAGCCTGGAGCTCACTCACCCGCCGAGCGGAAGTGATGGCCACCAGAAAGGCTGTCTTCAGAGTAAGAAGACGAAGAGGACAGTTATGCAGAGGCTCAAAGGGAGCGCACATTAAAAAGCTAAGAACCAAGTTCAAGTCCCACTGAGGCATTACAAACGGAACAGGAGGGAAGAGGTGAGTAATGCCTTTTAAGAACCTGTTAACAACAGGGGACTTGAAAAGGGAGGGCTGATCAGGGAGCCTGAGGAAGGCCGAGATAGCACAAAGATAACCCTTGATGGTACCCAGGGCAGAACCCTGTTGGGCCAGAGAGAGAAGGAACAGAAGGACCTCAGAAAGAGGGGCAGAAAGGGGATCCACAGCCTTTGCTGTGCACCATGCCACAAATTTGTTCCACCTGCAGGCGTATACCACCTTAGTGGAGGGACGCCTGGCTGCCAGAATCACATCACAAACTTCGGGAGGCAAGTCGAAAGGAATCAACTGCCGCCGCTCAATCTCCACGCAAGCAGGTGTAGACTGGACAGGTTCGGGTGGAGGACCGTCCCCTGCTGCTGCGACAGAAGATCCTCCCGAAGAGGCAGACGGATCGGGGGATCTATGCTCATATTGAGTAGCTCGGGATACCAAACTCTTCGAGCCCAGTCCGGAGCCACAAGAATGACTTGGGCCCGGTCGTGCCGAATCTTCTTCAACACTCTGGGTAGAAGTGGTATAGGCGGAAAGGCGTACAACAGACCGCAACTCCACTCGCGACGAAAAGCGTCGCCGAGCGAGTGCCTCCTTGGAAATTCCAACGCGCAGAACTGATGACATTGCGCGTTCTCTTCGGTGGCGAATAGATCTAACCAAGGCTCTCCCCACTGTAGAAAGAGTCCTTGCGCCACTTCCGAGTGAAGACGCCATTCGTGATCCATCATGCACCTGCGGCTGAGTTCGTCCGCCCTGGCGTTCAGGGAACCTGCCAGGTGTTGAACCATCAGGAACATGCCCTGATGTTCCAGCCATGTCCAGAGGCGCAGAGCCTCCTGACAAAGGGTCCAAGACCCCACCCCGCCCTGTTTGTTGCAGTACCACATGGCGGTGGTGTTGTCTGTGAACACCTGCACTACCTTCCCTTTGACAGAGGGAAGGAATGCCTTGAGTGCAAGCCGGATCGCCCGGAGCTCCAGAAGGTTGATATGGAGCCGGGACTCCGCCGGAGACCAGAGGCCTCTGATCTCCGCCTCTCCCATGTGACCGCCCCATCCCAGAAGGGACGCGTCCGTCACAACTGTATGCTCTGGCTGGGGAAGGGAGAGGGATCTGCCCATGACCCATTGCCGGTTCGAGAGCCACCACTGCAACTGTTTTGCAGTCCCCTCCGAGATCTGGACGTGATCGGACAGGTTGCCCTGGTGCTGCGCCCACTGGAACTTCAGGTCCCACTGCAGAGCCCGCATATGCCATCTGGCATGATTGACCAGCAGGATGCAGGAGGCCATGAGGCCCAGCAGCCTCAGGGTCATCCGTACCGAAACCCAGGATAAAGGCCGAAAGATCGGAATCATAGCCTGAATATCCCGGACTCGCCGTTCGGGAGGATAGGCCCGAAACTGCGTCGTGTCCAGAACTGCTCCGATGAAAAGGAGCTGTGGAGAAGGAATCAGATGCGACTTCGGCACATTGATGGAGAACCCCAGCGAGTGCAGGAGTTCGGCCGTAGTCTGGAGGTGGGAGACGACTGCCTGGGACGAGCCCGCCTTCAGCAGCCAGTCGACGAGGTAGGGGAAGACTGAAACCCCTGCCCGGCGCAGATGAGCTGCGACCACCGCCATCACTTTCGTGAACACCCGAGGGGCACTGGTAAGGCCAAAGGGGAGCACGGTGAACTGAAAATGCTCGGGGCCTACCGTGAACCGAAGGTAACGCCGGTGGGCCGGCAGGACGGGGATGTGGAAATACGCGTCCTGCAAGTCCAACGCTACCAACCAGTCTCCAGGGTCGAGGGCAGTCAAGACCTGAGCTAGGGTGAGCATCTTGAACTTCTCCTTCCGGAGGAAGCGATTGACGTTCCGGAGGTCCAAGATAGGACGCATGTCCTCCTTGTCCTTTTGGGCACCAGAAAGTAGTGGGAGTAGCAACCACGCCCTACTTCTGGGGTCGGAACATGCTCGATGGCCCTCTTGGTCAAGAGGGCCGTGACTTCCTTCTGTAGAAGCACCAAGTGATCCCCTGACATGCGGTGGAATTGAGGTGGCATGGCTGGGGGGTGGTCTCGAAGGGGAGGGAGTAGCCCTTCGGACAATGTCCAAGACCCACCTGTCCGAGGTGATGGTGCGCCAGTGGGGAAGGTGATGGCGGACCCTGCCCCCTACTGGCGTGCCGTGCACCTGAAAGGAGGGACTAGGAGGGCTTGGAGGCCGCGGACGGGTTGGAGGTGGTGGCCTGACCCGCACGCTGGTTGCCCGATCCGCCACGGCGGAATCCACGTCCTCGGCCACGCGAAGACGCCTGCTGCGCGGGCCGGTGGCTGGGCTGCTGACGTGAAGGGGCGCCCCTACCGTGGCCACGATAGGGGCGAAAAGCAGAAGTCAGCGGAGGGCGTGTAGCAGAAAGGCCCAGGGACTTGGCAGTAGCCCGTGAGTCCTTAAAGCGCTCCAACGCATGGTCTGCTTTGGACCCAAAAAGACCGACTTCCATCAAAGGGCATGTCCATGAGAGTATTCTGGACATCCCCTGAAAAACCAGTGGTTCTCAGCCAGGCGTGGCGTCGGAGCGCCACCGTCGTTGCAATAGACCTGCCCAGCGAGTCGGCGGTGTCAAGGCCACAACGGATAGTGTATTTGGCCGCATCCCTTCCTTCCGCAATGGCGCGGGAAAGCAGTGCCTGGACCTCCTCAGGGCACTGGGGCAAAACATCCGCCACCGAATCCCACAGGGAGTGGGTATATCGGCCCAAAAGACAAGCGGTGTTAACGGACCGCAAGCCAGCACTGGAGGAAGAAAAACCTTTCTTCCCAAACTGATCCAGGCGTTTGGATTCCCTATCCGGAGGAGCGGTAGGGAAGGCGGTTTGGGAAGCGGAGGCTTGGACAACCAAGCTCTCAGGAGTGGGGTGGACAGAAAGAAACAGGGGGTCGCCCGGAGCTGGGCGATGGCGTCGTGACACGTTCCGATCCACAGGAGCCCCTGTGTTGGGCTTGGACCAGGCGCCCAAAAGAACGTCAGTGAGGGCGTCGTTAAACGGCAGCACAGTCTCCGCAGAGGAGGCTGCCGGCTGAAGCACCTCTGTCAAGATGTTAGGCTTGACCGTCAAAGTAGGGAGCTGGAGACGTAAGGCCCCAGCTGCCCTACGCAACACCGTACCAAAATTGGCCCCCTCCTCCGTAGCCACGGGAGGAGACAGCATGCCAGTGTCAGGGGAAGTATCCAGACCACTGGCCTCCCCTAGACTCTCTGTCCAGTCCTCATCATACTGACAGTGTCGCGTCAGAGGGTCATCAGACCCCTCCCAGTCCAACTGGTCCTCCTCAGGTTCAAAATAAGGAGGAGGAGGGACAGTTGGGACCCAAGGTCCCATCGGCGCCGGAGCCGGCGTCGAGCGACGTCGCTCCGGGTCCATGTCCGGAGCCGGAAGGAACTGGGGGACGACGCCGCCCGGAGACCAGGGCGGCGTCGAGAACGGCACCGGAGACATCGGCGCCGGCGGAGGTGTCGTGAGGTCGACCGGCGTCGATGGGGGTTGTGGAGCCGGGATCGAGGCCGAAGCCGGAGCCGGGATCGAGGCTGGAGGCACGGGCGACGCCGGGGCCGGAGCCGTCGGCGACGCCGGAGCAACCCCATCAGGGCCCGCGGGGCCCGAAGGCGCACCGGAGGGGCCTGAAGGCCCGAAGAGGCGGGCCATGGCCGACAGGAACTCCTGTACCTTGGCCGGATCCGCCCCCGAACCCGGGAAGGGCGGGTATGGCGGGGGCGACTCCACAGGCAAGTCCGGGGCCGCGGGGGCGGGGACGGTGCCGGGAGGGGCCTCAGCCGAGTCGCGAGACCGGCGAGGCGAAGTCCGAGAGCGACGATGCTTCTTGGACTTCTTGTGCTTAGACTTACCGGACGAAGAAGACTTCGACGCCGACGACCGGTGTGCACTCCGCGAGCGACCCCTGGACCTCTCACGCGACCGGGGCCTCCGTGGAGCCGAATGCCGGGCCTCGAGGAGCTTTCGAGACCGCTCTCGCAAAGCTTTCGGGTTGAGGGCCTGGCATTCGGGACAAGACTCCGTGTCGTGGCCTCGGCCGAGGCAGAAGAGACACTCCCAATGCGGGTCGGTGACGGACATCATCCGCGCACAGGCACCGCATCGCTTGAAGCCGGGCATCCCTACGACACCTTTAAGTATGGAAAAAACAGTGAAAAATTCACCAAAAAGTATGGTCAAAAAATGACCAGGGCACTGCTCTTCCCGGATCTGCGCTTGCTGGCGCGGAAAAAGAAGAACTGACGTCAGCGCGCAGGGGCGGCGCCTAAGTACTGCCCGCGACGTCATCCCGGCGATCACGACGCCGACGACGGACGCGGAGCCGCACGACGCCGCCTACCGACGCGCAGGGGTACTGCTACGCAAAACTTTCCGGATCCAGCCTGACGCCTGGGGATATTCTAAGGTAAGGAATCTGTCACTAACGTGTCTCTTACAGATACCGATGTTTGAGGCCAGAGGGTGTCCGGCTAAACACCCCAAGGTTTGGGGCAAATGGCTGGGGTAGATAGAATAAACGCATCTCATTTTAGAAACTGTGTGCACTACGTGGGATTCTATGGGATCATGTATTGCATATTCATCCCCTCCTGTATATGTATTGTGGAGACGTCTTATAACTGCTGTAAAATACTGCACTTGATTATTGCTGGTATTTTCTCGTTCAAAAACCAATCAAATTGATTATCAAAAAAAAAATTAAAACACCTGAGAGGTGAGAGGTTCCTGATCCCCGATCTCCTCGTTCCTTTCAGGAATGGTCAGATCAACAATTCAGCGGAGGGGTACGTCAGGATCGCAGAGAAGGCGAGTCTGCGCAAGCAAGACGTGACCCGCAGCGCCAGTTTGATGTAAAAGTCAAGCAGGGGGAACCACCTCAATATCGTGCCCCATTTCAGAAGAAAAAAGTTGAAGCTTTGACTGCGAAGTATGTCTTAGATGGTGAGAACCCTGGTACTCGACAGAAGTTGGGTGGTAACCCACCTCGACAGCGCGGCGGAGGGTACGATAGTGCAGCAGACACTCCACCAGCGTCTGGAGGCGAAAGCAACAGACACTTTTATTACAGTGGAGACAGCTGATAATCGAGTCGCTCCTCCAGATAGACTTTACGAAGTAACCCTCTAAATTGAAGGTGATATTAAATGCCCGGTTAAAGCAGTGTTTTGGGAAACCCTCTCTTCTTTCTCTGACATTTTATTGGCGGAGGTTGATTGACCTCCCCCTTTTGTCCTAGCTTCCTCCAGAGGAGAAGATGTTATTCTTCTTAGTTTTTCAAAATAAGTTCCTGATGATGACAAAATGGCTTATGCCGCAAAGTGGGCGTTATTCTTAGCCCCGGCGTTATATCGCAATCAGGCAGGTTGGGACGAAGGTTCCCCGGTTCATGTCATTCGTTTGCGTTCCACACCTCAGCCCCAACAACAGTATCCGATCAAACGAGACGCGAAAGCGTCCGAAAGTGACATCTTGACTCAATTGTAATATCAGGGTGTGATTGAACCCTGTGTTTCATCAATGAATAATCCTCTTTTTCCGATATTAAAACCAGACGATTCATTTCGCATAGTTTTAGATTACAGACATTTAAACAGTCACGTTCGTACCTTTGCGGTTCAGAACACACATAGCTCTGCATTAGTGAATAACATTGTTCGCAAAAAATACAAAACCACCTTGGATATTTAAAATGTTTTTTTCAGTCACTCTTTGGCTCCTGAGAGCCGTGATTTGACCGCATTCAGTGCATTGGGTAATCAGTGCCGATATGCGAGATTACCTGTGGGATATAAGAATAACCCTGGTGTGTTTGCGGTACGCATTGTGTCCCTTTTGCACGAGATCGACCCAGATGCCTTCTCGTACGTCAATGATATATACTTGACGGATGATTAGTTACACCTGCATCTCTTGCGTGTGGACCGCATTGTCACACATTTTGCAAACTTTGGTTACAAATTCAATTTTGCTAAGTCTCACATCGCCTTCTTGGCGGTACTTTTTCTTGGTTACAAACTAAATAATGAAGGTAGGGGGTTGGCCCCCCACTTTCTGGAGAAATGTGCACAGTTGCAACCTCCATCTACACTTAAAAAATTGCAATCTTTGCTGGGTTTTTTTAATTTTGAGAGGACATACATTCCTGATTATACCAAGCGTATCAAACCACATTACTCATTGATACAACCTTCCTTCTCGGCTTCCTGTTGGCTTCCGGAACATACCGCAATTCTTAGGTTGATGCAGTCTGATCTGCTTGCGACCAACTTCTTGTTAACACGAGACAATTCCACAAATTTGGTCATAAGGATTGTACCAGGCATGTTGGGTTTAACTTACTTGACGTTCAATGAAGGGGACACCGTCCCCATTGCTTATAAATTGCATTTGTATACACCTGCAGAGAAGCGTTTCTCCTCTACAGAAAAAATCTTGACCGCAGTCCAGATGGCGATTCCTTAAGGAACGCTCTCTGGCTCAGGGTAAACACATTTTCATGGTTTCGCCAGTGCCTGCTTTAGAAGCAGTTACAAAGGCTAGTGTTCCAAATTCCAAAGCCTTGCATCCACGTTAGATACAATGGTCTTTCCTTGACATCAGCTGATGTCAACTTTATCTTTGATCCTTCTTTGCAGTCGCAGGAGTTTTTACAATATGAATATGAACATGTCCATCCTCCTCCATTGTCTTTACTTCCTCTTGATCAGTACGAATGTATTATTTACACTGATGGTTCCGCTCACCCGACAGTTGGTTCTAAGCATGCTTATTCAGCAGCCAGAGCTATTGTGGCAGGCAAAGATTGCTGAAGGGGATTTGAAATCCTCCTTGGTGCACACACAGTCTCTTGGTGATTGCATGGCTCAATTTGCCAAGTTACGTGCTTTGGTTTTAGCTCTTGAATTGCTGACCCCGAGGTTCCTATACTTGTAGTGTGCAATTAGTTTTACTGTGTACAATCCTTCAATGACAACTTGTTCTTCTGGACACAAAATGATTTTCCTGATTCTAAAGGTAGCGCAATTAAGCATAAAACGCTTTGGGTTAAAGTGGCCGCTCTTAAGGAACGTTTGCCACTCACACATGTTATCCATACTTTGGGCCATCAGCGCGTGGGAGCACACGCTGATGGTAATTCGCTGGCTGATGAGGCAGCCAAATCTGCAATAGCCACTTGTTCAGTAGCAGCAGTCACTAGGTCTATGACTAAAATTGATGATGATATTTTGGCGGCTATAGCTGCGACGAAGGAGGGAACAGAGTTTCCACAAGGTTTCCCTTCATGTTATACATACCACTTGTCTTCTGATCAACTTGCATTTGTGACTATTCTGTCCTTTGGGGATCGGCTGATTCCCAACGAGGACCGCAGACTTTCTTTGATCATTGCCGCTCATGAAGGCGTGGCTTCTGCGCATGCCGGAGTAACTGCGACAATTTCTCTTTTACAACAACGTTTTTGGTGGAGTGGTTTATATCAACAGGCACTTAAATATGTACTTTCTTGTGACATTTGTCAACAAATTAAGCCTTCTACTGTTGCCCGTCCACCTCATACTCAACTGTACATTTCAAATCAACGCTTTGGTTGTATTTATTTTGATCACTGTGGTCCTTTGACATCTGACACTGCTTTTAAACATATCTTAGTTGCAGTGGTTCGTGCACTAGATTCCTTTGGGTTTGGCCGCAACGTAGTGCTGACGCTCGAACTGTCATAAAAGATTTGCGTGTCTTTATCGGGACATTTGCCTGTGGCACCTTCCATTCTGACCAAGGTCCTGCATTTGCCTCTAAGGCTTACCAGGATGTGATGAAGTCTCTGGGGGTGCACATGCAATTTTCGTCTCCATACCGACCTGAGGGCAATTCTGTTATGGAATAGATGAACCGTGACTCAAAGCAATCTTTGACAGCTAGAGTCTAGGTACTGGCAGGGGTTGGCAGACTCATCTCTATGGAGACCAACGTGCACTAAATTATCTCCCTAGAAGATCTCTGGGTGGGCTGACCCCATACAAAATGCTCTTTGGCATTAAAATATTTGTGCCAGACCCTGATGGTCTAGACGTTGTGGCGGCTACGGCAACCTTTGACGTAGATAATCATTGTGTTATGTTACAGGATCTACAAAAAGCTTGTGATTCACAAGCAAAAGCCAAGTTGCCCTCTTCCGCGGGTCCAGCGGTGCTGATTCCGGTTTCTGGCCGGCTTCCTAAAGTTGGAGACCTGGTCCGGGAGAAAGTGGAGAACAAAAAAGAATGTGGTCCATCATTCCGTGCACCGGTCAGAGTCCTTGGTTTGAAAAGCCACCTGTACTTCGATTCTGCCTCCATTACCTGGTCTTAAGGAGAATCGCTATATTTCTATCGAACATGTAAAGCTACACCATATGGCCGATACTGAATAGTATGCCTCCAAGCATTCCACGGCGAGATCTTTCACTGAATCCAATGGCTTCTGTTTCTTCGACTACTCCCCAACTAATGGAGGGGGAGATGGAAACTTCAATTGATTTATTGACTGTTTTACCTTCAACATCAACCACTGCAGATATTGAGTATGCTTCGCCTCCAGTTGAGGTCATAATTGACATTCCTAAGAGTACCATACCTGAAACCTCAAATGCGGCCCAACCCCCGTTGTTTCAATTGGGGTCCAGTGGTTATTATATGGACAGTAATAGCTTTTCCTCTGAAACATCTTCCTCATCATCATCTGTGGCAGAGCCCCCTATACGTACCAGTCTTTTCATCTCCTGGTTCAAAAAGACTTACCTGGTCCCGCCCTGGACATATATCTGGATGGTGCTTACGATGATATTCCTCTTCATGTGGATTGGGTTTGTGACGGTGTTTTTCCTACTCATTAATAGCCATTATTTACCTGAACGCTCTGCTGTGAACTTTGTTGACAGAGTTCTGGCCCCTCATACGTCGTCCCATATAAAGAAAAGAGACCATTCCCTTGTCAATATATGAGCGTTCCCTGTTGTTGATGGCATTGTTTGGGATAAAGTATCATACGATATCCATGGCCCAACTGAAATTTTAAATATTCCGTACGTTTCCCGTGTTTCATTAGGAGATGTGGTTTTGCCCGACATACATTCATTCATTGTTCTCTGATTTAAAACATTATGCTGCTTTTGACACTGAAAATTTGTATTTGAATTCGACAAATTACGCAGATTTATCCTGTTATCAACATTATGGCCATCATTTTTTACACAAGACAAAAACTCAGAGACCGTTTTTTAATTTTACCCAATGGGTACATTGCCCAACACCTTTACAGGGAAGTTTAAAGACACAACAGAGTAAATGTATGTATTTTTCTGGTTACAATCTTTCAGACCCTCAGTCTTATTTTTATAAACTAAAGATGCCGTCCCAAACTAAGTTTATGTTGACACACACTAAATCAGTTTACTCTATGTCCTTCAGGAATGATTTGTCCATGAGGGGTTATTAGCATTGGAAGGACACCTTTGATTTGAAATCCATTTGGGGTACTAAAGATTGGCAAGTGCAGGGCACTGAAGCTTTGCATCGTGCATTTCTGATACCGTCTCAAATTTTATTTTTAAATGACACGTACAACAGACTTCCTGTTTTGGTTTAACCACGGCCAAAAATCTAAATATTCCCTCAATTCCATTATTGGCTCAATATGATACATGGCAAACACACACCAACTACACAATTGAAGACTTAGCTGGCTTGTTTCAAAATGGCACACTCAACTCTTCCACTATTGATACCTTGGAATGGTTAGTAAGGCCGACAACTTTGAATGCATGTCAATTACGTTTTTTTGAATACTACAAAAGATTTTACACAAAGCAGACCTGATCCTCGTTTCCCACACTCCCATACAGTTACCACATACTCTGTGGGTAAATTGTGTCTGCAATGGTTAGAACATTCCACACTATCGTCTTTGAAACAACACCTTTCTCTTTTGACAGGGGACATCAATTTGGCTGATTTTCTTTAGGTCCCAAATCCCTCGAACAAAACATTTTATTTATTCAGCTTATAATGAATTTTGGAAAATATTGCAGATGGAAGCTGCGGTGTGTCTCCGCCAAATTGACCAAGATAATTTAGAAAAAGTCCTTGCAGTGGTAGATAACAGCATTAATACACTGTCTTCCCGTATATATTCTTTAGATAATATTGTATATCTATCATTGACATTGTTCAACATTAAGTGTCTGTTTTATATCATGGTCAAAATGAGTTACGTTCTGTAATGCAGTTTGCTTGGACCTTGCAAACACTCAAAAATGGAAAAGTGCCATGGGATTATTTCAATGCTTCTGCACTGTTTTTGCCGTTTAATTTAACTGATAAACAGAAATTAATGCCCATGAAAGACGCGACCTACACATTGTTACATATTGAACAATTAGAACAGGTACCATTTTCTGTAGCAGAGACTGATTCAGCTGTGTGGTTAATACATGGGGTTATTTCACTGCCCATCTCACTTTATCAGTTCATGGCCTGCATGAAACACTATCCGGTTGGTAGGTTTGAGCCCCTCGGTAGTACTTATATTCATGAATTATGGTTGTTACCTTTCACCTACAGATGTCAGCGCGCGGATAAGGAAGTTTTCCTTACAGGGGAGGACTGCGATTCCACAGTAGGACATTCCCTAGTCTGTAAACAAGTTAAGTTGCACGGAGCCTGCAACGTTTTGGCACCTAATCTGACTTGTTTTTTAAAAGGTACCCCAGTCCCAGCTATTATTCCTGCACTAACTTTGCTTTCTAATGGCAGTTATCTTATTCTAAATAACCACGACTGCTGCGACTTACAGGCTGGCATCCCGTATATAGTAACAGTTTCCCAACGTGTGACATGTTGCAGCAATGTCTTGTTTCCACCCCCGCATGGGATTGTAGATAGTTCGCTTTGGCCTTCCATTCCAACTTTGGAAACAGATTTCAACAAGCTAAGCGGACTCAAAGCACTACTGTTTCAACAAGAAGTCGCTCTCACATCGGCTTGAGAGACCTTCGAATTACAGGTGGCGAGAACCGCAAGTGAGATACTCTTGCTGCTAAAAACAAATCTCCCACTCCATTTTGGGGAATTAATACACCAAATATTTAATGCGTATGATACAGAGGGCCTTGCCAACTTTTTTTAACTCGTGGGGTCCGGCCTTGTTTCTTCCTTTTAGACTATTTTTGGAGTAATACCAGCCTTTATCCATCATATTTTGTCCAGCACCTTCGGAGGGTTTCCTCCGGTGCTCCTGTTGATTTGTGGCATGCTGGTTCTCCTATTATTGCTTCGCAATGGATGTTCGATCTATGTAGCTGCCAAGTCCGGTCCAGTTGCAACTGTACCATGATCGAATGTGGCAGCTTTTTGGTTCTATGCCAGCGAAGTCTTTTGCCATTGACTATTGGCTGACCTTCCGTTCTGCCTACTTCACCTGCGTGCAACCTATGTTCCACTGCCTCTGGCGCCCTTTTCAATTGGCCCTGGATGTCTGCCTCTCCAATACCACACACGCTGCCCTGGATTACGATCTGTTATCGGGTCCGTTGAAGGCCCATGACCAGGAATGTGCCGAGGGTATGCGTTTGGTGTTCGATCCTCTAATTGGACAAACGGCAGACTTGAGTACCTGTGCCCATGCGCAGCGCCTCATAGCTCAGAGTTTCATAGAAGTTAATGCAGGTTGCCTGGACGTGCTCCTAACAGCCTCTGGATATGAGGAGCATGTGTGCTCGTTCGATCTACTAAGCTGGATGGCATACCTTTTTACTATGGAAGGAACAGACAACATTCTGGAGTTCATGGCATTCCGCTTTTCCCACAGTATTTTTGTCTCCGAGGACTAACTATGAATGAATGAGTTTTTGAGTGCCCAATTGGCAAAAACATTTTTGGGAAAGTATAATCTCGCATTAACATTTTTTTGGGGCTTCATGAACATCATAATTGGAATACAACTGAGACGCTTTGCCTCTGCTTACCTTTCATTTTTTTCTTAGCATAGAGCTAACGACCTGGGCAAGGGGAGGGTGTCACGTGGCCCAAAGGGACATTGTTGTCTTCACTAAGTTAGGATGAGCACGTTGCAGCCTGCCTGCTGCTTTGCACACGTTACTACACGTCTTTCTTTTTTGCAATAATTTCTATGGCTGCTTTCACATGAGAACTCATCATTGTGTTTACTCTCTGCATGTTCCTGTAATTTTTGACTGAACATTATGTGCAAGGTCGAACAACAATGCCCCTTGTTATTTTGTTCTGGCTAGACCTTAGCCCTTAGACAAAACATACCGATGCAGCTGTTTGGATAACGTACTTTCGTTTTTAGTGGGGTACACGAATAGGTAGCACACACTTGGAGAGGGACCTTTCCAGGGAGAAGAGCGAGACAGCACCTATGATGTGGATCTACCATCTATAGGCTAAGGTATGGGGTCTGCTGACAAAGCCCACAGATCTTCTGATATATAATAATACTTCTTCTTAGCAAGGGGGGGGAGTTAGGCACTATAGTCTTTTCTCCATTGTCTTTCTATGATGACATCTCCCTTCATGATATGTGAACTAGCTGCTATGCTGACTATATTTGTGCTATGCATTTTTCTGCTTGTTGTGGCACATATACTGCATGTTATGGCACGTTAGTTAAAATAAATATTTGAAACTGTTTCGTGTCTGTCAGATCTTTTTGTGGACAAGTACAAGAGTGCGAGCGAAAGGGTGTGTCTTGTTACCGCGATTCCTGAGAGATCTGGGAGTGTTGTGTTCTGGGGTGTCTAATCACTTGTTTCTCTGTGAGTGAGTAGGAGAGCAAGTGCACACTATAGCTAATCGGTCCTGAGCTCATGGGTACTAAGGTGGTAGGAAGACCCAGTCCCTATACACCAAGGTCATATAATCCTGCGCATAGTTCTGTGTTTGTGCAGAGTCCCTGCAACATCCTCTTTGGGCAACTCGTTGGTGAATCTGGATAGCGAGTTACAGAGAGATCTGTCATATCTCCCCAATAAGGCTGAGGCACTGTCCACTTTCATAAAAGATGCAGAGGTGTTACACATCTTTTTACCCAGCGAGTTCATTTGTTTGCTATCTTTATCTGGAGGTACTGTACAAGAAGATGCCCCTGGATGTTTGTTTCTGGCAGCAGCAATGATTACAGAGTCAGGTGGTGGATCTGACCTGAGGAAAAGAGGGTCTTGGTCAGTTCCCTTGTACTTTTTCAAGACACGTGATGGTGGAGCACCTGCAGTCGCTGGAGTGAGAAATATGTGCAATGCTGGTTCTAACAGGCCTGGAACGAGGGGTAATAGCATTCTGGACACCGCTCTGTGATGAAGAGTTTCAACTATTACTGATGCAGACATGACCAGTTGAGGTATATCAATATTCAGCTTTGTTGCCCCCCTGATTAAAACATCATTAAATGTGATGAGGTCATCCACAGGCGAAATCCTGGCTGGAGGAGAATTGGATAACGTTGCTGAGTAATCTTGAAGGACGAAAAGTGGTGGAGGACCATAAAAGAGACCTGTCTCTAGAAAAATGAGATCATCGAGATTTGGACTGTGCACGTCTGTGAAGGGGTCCTAGACCTTGATCTCTGTCTTCGCGGGGTCCTTGGTGATTTTCTCCTCCGTGGGGTTTGAGATCTTTGTGGAGATCTTGCTGGAGGCAATGATGATAGAGCCTCTGGAGAAAAAGTACAAAGAGGGGTACTTCTCGGAGGCGGTGTATGCTTTGAGCCTCTGGATGGAGAGTACATCTGGGAATAGTCCGAAGCTGGACTCTGAGGTGGATCACGCCAATGTTTCACACTCTGCAACCAACGTGGAGAGAGATTGATGGACTGTGTAGGAGATTTCTCTGGGGCCGGAGATTTATGGTCCCTTGGTGAAGGTTGCAAGATCCTGATGTCTGAAGAGGAGGATGTGTTTCGTGGAGTCGATCTCCTTGCTCTCGACGTCGATTTCCTTGTTCTAAAGATCGATCGAGACTTATATGGATGTGAATGCCTCGATGTAGACGTGTATCTCAACGTTGACGTAAAAGTTACTTACCTTCGGTAGCGCTATATCTGGTAGAGACACAGTCTAGCCACAGATTCCTCAACTTTGAATTCTCCCCAGGCGCCAGGCTGGATCCGGGAATTTTTTTCAGCAAATCCTCTGTGCGCTGGGGGACGGCGTCGTATGGCTCCGCAGTGACGTAGTCTCCGGATATCACATCA
This sequence comes from Calotriton arnoldi, assembly GCA_963921515.1. NCBI lineage: Eukaryota > Metazoa > Chordata > Amphibia > Caudata > Salamandridae > Calotriton > Calotriton arnoldi. Next base: position 176,432 of record CAWUFW010005100.1, read on the forward strand.
ATGCAGCCATATAAGTACCCTCCGGCGCGCAAACGTCAGTTTCTTCTGTGAAACTTTCCGCGCCAGAACGCGGAGCCACTATAGAAACTGGTTGTGGAAACAGTGTGCCAAAAGAATATCAAAAATCTTTTAAAAATATGATTAGAAAATTAAACATCAAGTGGTATAAACATACCAGACATGGACTGTAGAAAAAAGCCCCAATAAAAACAACTCAACACAGGGCTACATGAACCTCTGCGCCCTGGTGAATAACCCACATAAAAGGGAAGAGACCAAAACCTCTATTCACCATAAATCAATGGCCATGAATGGCATGGCAGTAGTCCAACAGGACCTACAACAACAACACTAAGCTATATGTTAATTTACGCCAACACCTGATATATTGACAGTAACAGTGTCAAAGTATGATGGTACTAAGAAGTCTTTCATAGAAAGAACAAACAAGTTAATACTGCTCACTGGTGTGTCAACCGGAGAGCAAGAGAAACATACACCAATTCTACCAACCATACATATTCAGAAATGGACAGTATTGCAACCTCTAAACAAAAGCTAAGTGGCAGGCCAAGCAGCTTCTTTAACCCCAACAGAGAATGAGATAGTGATCAGTGGTAAATAAACCCAGTACTGAAAGGTTCTAACCCTTACCTCAAGAATTATTCACAGAGCTGGGAGGATGGGCATGGAGTTAAGGAATCTGCGGCTAGACTGTGTCTCTACCAGATATAGCGCTACCGAAGAAAAGTAACTTTTACATCTGATAGAGACATCTAGCCGCAGATTCCTTAACTTTGAATTAAATACCATAGCTATACCCCACTGGAGGAGGGTCTGCGATCTAATCCTATGACAGTTTTCAAAGAGAACTAACCGGTCAAATGAACGACCGACCAAGTCTACATAGGAATAGCAGAACAAGGGCTTGGTTCTTAACAGAATCCAAGATTACTGTCAGATATATAAATTAAAAAATTACAAGGACTTTACTGGTCCGAGAGAATATGCCCTTGAATGAATAAAGGGGAGAAACCTCTGAAAAATCATCTGTCAGAGGGCAAACATGAACCTCTGTCCCTCAAAGGAAAAAGTACGCCCAATGACCAAAAAGGGGCAACAGCATAACAAGTCCTATAGTCTGCATTGGTCATGACAACATTAACTATAAAAAGATCTGCCCTGATAAAATCCTAAACAGGACTTTCAGAACTCATTTCCCCCAAAGGGAAGGATGAACGACATTACCTCCATGATATAAATAATTCAACCTGGACAAAAGAATATCCATATTCATCGTAGGCACAGATTGTAAAACGTCTTGCCACAAGAAGCATGTATAGACACCCCTTTTTGACAGCGGACCGAGCGAATGCCCCCTTCCTCAGCCGGACTAGCACTTCCTGTGGCCTCTAGGCTACACCTTGCTGCCGAAAGTCCTTGACCTGGGTGGCCCTTCTGCCTGACCCGGGCTGCAAGTGCTGTGTCCGCCCTCTGCTGACCCCATGCTGACCTGGAGCATGCCACCCCACCTGTGCCCCTCCGTAAGGTATCCCAAAGGCACAGCATCACCTCCTTACCCCGCACCAGAACCCTGCCTGTGAAGCATCGCAGCGCTCCCTTTCGGGCCTCCAGGTGCCAGCATCTCACCAGGCTCGAGGCGGGCCCTCAAATGGACTCGAAGGGTGGTTTGCCCAAGTCTATCTGGCACGCCTTCGCGGCACTGGACCTGGAGAAGAATGGCAAGGTGTCCAAATCCCAGCTGAAGGTAAAGGTGGCGGGTAGGGAAGCTGTAACGTACACCGGTACACCGGCACTAGAGGGAGAGGCCGCACCCCGGTGCAGGGAAAACCCAGCAGGAAATCTGAACAGACCCATAACTAACTCCAAGCGCCCTAGCCTCGGCACATGCTCTTTAGTAAAAGTTACTGTGAAGGACAGAAACTCCATCACCTGTGCAGTGGCAACGGTTTTGATTAAGAATAATGTGCACTGTACGTATACCCCCTGACAGTGTTGCTGGAGCAATTTTCAAAGTGGGGCTGCTGCAGTCAGTGTTACGGTGCTGAGGTCATAGGGATTGTGAAAAGTCCAAGCGTCACACAAAGAACACGCCCATTCAGCAGGAGGTGGATGCACATCAGCCCATGTGCACCAGGGTGTATGTAGTATGTAGCCGGTGGTGCATTTTGAAGCACAATCTCTTAATATGTTACTAAAGCATGGTGTGGTCGTTCACTGTCAGTTACAGGCTGGACATTTTTCATTGAAATTGGCACGCAATGTGCACAGATAATAAAACTGTACAGCGCACAAATGATTATCTGTGGCTGTTGGGTTTTGATGAAAACTTACATCACCAACTAAAGTATCTTGATTTGTTTTGATCCTAGCAAAATATTTGTTTTCAACAACTTCAGAATCACAAAAGAAAGTGCTTCATTTGTGCTCTTCTAAGTGCTGACACATTTAGAAATATTTGTACAGTTCGAGTTTTGGTGTGTGTTATATTTTAACATCCCATGTCTTTTTCTTTCACACTCAAAAAGATGGTCACATAGTTCACATTACAAAATGCTCCCACTTTGCAGCTGGTGAAAGAAAAGTTAACTCCAATCTCCATGTTAAAAGTAAGCAGCAATTTGTCAGAAGGTGCAGTCTAATACTTGACCTCTGTCACAGGATAAAAACAAAATATAAGGCACCTGTATTGCTCATTCAGCTTCTGAACTTCAGCATGGTTATTTTGGGGGTGCTTCACCCCTGCTTCCAGCGCCTATTCCCCCTGGAGCTTTCTAGGGTAGACGTACAGAAGGTTAGTATTTTACAGTATTTATGGCTTGTCGTTTCCTTGGATTTTCAGTGCTGATGACTCTAGCTTGGAGGAGGAGGTAAGGGGACAGTCCCCATGTCCCATACCTGTTAGGGTATCTGTGTTCAGTTTTTCATGGTCTGGTAGTTGTGTTCCTGTGTCTGATTCCTCAGTCGTTGTTAGGATTTGCTTTGTGCGATCAAGGGAAGCCATTCCATGCATTTGTGCCATTTGTTTTGCAGTAGATTGAATTAATTGGTATTAGAGGTTGTCATTAGTGGGGTTGTGTGAGTTCATATTACTGGTTGGTGGAATGAATGGATAGGTTAGAGGACATTAGGTATTGTTTTTTGCAGAGATATGGTGTCAAAAAAAGAAGTTGTGATCTGAGATGAGGTGTGGGAAATTTTCAGAAATACAGTGATAGAAAGTAGGCAGACAGGCATGCAACTTAGCACAGGCTACACTCAGAAAATGTAAGGCATGCATAGAGTAAAGCGAGGGTCACTCAATAGAAAGGAAGGAGAGAGAAACGCTTGCTGTTTTTAAACCAAGGTAAGTTTATTTTTATTTTTAGGTCGAGCCTGAGCAAGCGCGCATTCGCTGCTCTGCGAGGCTTCTTATAAGCACTCAAAACTTACTTTGTGTGGGTCTGACTCCCCCCACGCATTGGGTTGGCTGTTGCCCGTGTCATTTTCTTATTGTAGCCTGCAAATGGCTAAAGGCGGGCGCATGTCCCACCTTTTTGTCAAATGTTAACTCCCACAGCGTTTTGCTTGCGGGAGCGAGCAGGGGCGCGCAGGCTGGCAGTTGCATTCCTCCCCTCGTGGGTCAGGTTACACATGCGCATCCTCGCGAGTTCCTGCCTATCACGGCGGCCTGGAGATGCTATCGCGGCCGGCTGTCGGATAAGGTTACCCCGAAAGCATTTTCTGGATTAAATTCTGTAAAACAGGCGACAGAGGGCACGGCAGCTAGGACAGTGCAGGGCTGTCCGCGAATTCAGATCAGCAACAGCCTTGCTGTTTACCTTGGAGCCACGGCTGCCAAAGAAAAGCTGAAGGTCTCCCATTACTTTAGGACTAAAAATGATAAATCAATCTACGACAATTAAATGAAGTCGGTAATTCATGCTAATTGATCCTAGGCGGTGAGGCCATCTGTGGGATGGCGGAGCAACCCTCTGCCTTCTAGAAAAAAACAAAAGCCCTCGCAGCTCTGCCTCCTCTGTGTATTGCCTCTCTCCTCTCTCGTTCTCCTTTCCCTTCCTTCCCAGGGCCACCGCTGACTTCCCTCGTCTCTCTCATCGCCCCCTTTGAGTTCCGTCTGTTTCCTAAAATACTGACTTGAGCTGCCTCATTTTCCTTTCATATCATAAAGATAATAGCGTGTGATATTTGTAGCGCTTAAACCGCGCCTAGGAACGCAGTTGCATCATTTTAACCCATTTTAGTGATGCTCATGTTGTCGACCTTGGAAGGATGAACATGGAATAAGGAAAGGTGTGTTAGGAAATGTGCTCCGGCTTGCTGGTACCCTCATACCTCGATATCAGGTGCAGTAAGCTCACCATGCTGTCTTTCCATCTATCTAGCAGTTGCTGCACTTGCTCGTGCCTGATTCCCACCTCAATGGGCTAAGCGTCTGCACTGGGCAACAGCTTTGCATCAGAATGGGGCTGACCCACTCTTTCATCTTTCCAATGTCGATAAAACGAAGGCCATTGAGTTGATGATAATAGAACATAATATCCAAGCTCCTCCGATTCTTTAGTTTGTAACCTGGGTTAAATAAACATGAGGGAGTCTGTCAGCTAGTCCTGTTTTTCAGCCACTAGGGCTAAGCATGTTGGGGGTGTCATCCAGTTTTTTCAGGGTATTTTCCATTATATTATTTGCTTTCAGCGGCGCGCTCAGCAGCTCTAAGAGTTCTGAAATGTGTAGGTCCACACATAACACGGTGCAAGTGAAAATACTACAAGTCCCAGAGTGCTCCGAGCTAACTGGTGAAAGCCCGCCAATGGCTGAATGTCAGACTTGTGATTCGGAGCCAGTTGGCAGCTATGTACAATACTCATCGTTCGTTTCCTGGTGCTGGGGGAGGGCTGTCGTTCTGAGTGACGTTTCCGACAGATGTAAGGAAGGTTGGGACACGAGCCTGGCTGTGGTAAGTGCCTGGAAGAGGCAGACCACGGCCGTTTTAAGTTGCCGCGATTCGCAGGCCACACCCCTGGAGCTGTGGAAAAGGGCCCAGTAATTGTGCTGTGGTCCCACGGTTTAGGTTTCCTTGCTTTGGCTTTGAAGACGTGCAATTGACGGACCCGTATTAGTGCTCAGAATTTATTGGCCAGCATCTGTGCGAATTTCCACTTAATTTTTATAATCCCAGCATAAGACTCTGCAGGGGGTAAAGTACACGTGCATTTTCTGGAACAAGCGTTCCCTAATTTGTTTTAAAAACAAAATCCACAAAAAGCCTCTTATATTTTTTCACTAGTGAATGCTATATTCCTCCCTTGTTCCTGCAGATATGTGGCAACCTGAGCCCTCCCCCACCCGCTCTGCCCTCAAGCATTTATAGCCTACAGACGGGTCAAACCAAATAATCGCTAAGAGGGTGGAGAATCCCGACCCAACTAGTTTCAATTTACAGAGCAAACCACGTTTTCTACGGTAATTCCTTTGCCAGAGGCTGTTGCCCATTATTTAATAAATCCATTTGATTTTTCCATCACTCTTTGCAATGTCTACGTGAACTTGCTCATTATCGCTTCAGCAATTTGTTCTAGTACACGTTCTGAGTACCCCCTGAGAATAAACCTCACTCCCTGTAATGGACAACATCAAATTGCACTGAGAATGCAGATGCATTGTTCAGATGGAAAGCGGGCATGATTTCACTTTATATGGACCTGTGCGTTTAAAGCCCGTCTAAGCATTAATAAACCATCGCCGTGTCCCATCTATGCTCAAGACCACTGGAATTAGGCGATTTTACGGGTGTGGCGGTTCCCGCATAACTATGGATTTGCCGTATTTACCACATAATCAATCAACTGCTACCTAATCTGCAGATTTCATAAAAAATGTGCTTGTAAATCAAAAGTTACAAATAAAACGTTGCAACACATACATGTTGCAGGGTAGTGGAAGGTCCTTTGCATAGGTTGACTGATCAAGTTTCTGTTGCTTATTTCTGTAAATAGGTGTCAAATTGGTACTATTGAGACAAAAGCTTTGCTCACAAAGTATTATGTGTAAAAATGCGAAAATAGTGACGGTATACCAACACTAAGTGTGCCGCATAATTTGCCTTTTCTTGCTGCAAGATTTAGTCAAACCAGTCATATAATTTGTTTTTCCTCTGCCGCATGATTCCAGTGGCATGATTATATCAAGGCCACTGGAATTATGTGATTGTGCGGCCACAATGATTTTTGCATAGTTATAGATTTTCTGCATTTGCCACATAATCCATCATCCACTGCATAATCTGTAGATTTTACAGCAAAAACGTTTGTTTCTAGCTTATACAGATCAAAAGTTACTAAAAACACAAAAAGAGTGTTGCAGCGCACTGAAAGGCCCTTTGCAAAGCTTGACGTACCACATTTCTGTTGCTTATTGCTATATTTGGATTCAAAACTGGTTGCATATGTTAATGTGTTTTGAACCTAGTGACTGACACTGAAAAGTACATTTGGCACAATTTGTTTTCTAGAAGATGGAGTGAATGAAGCCAGTGTGTGTAGTGCATAAAAAGCAGTGTGTGAACTGATCCCGATTGCTGGGGGGTGGGTCAAACTGTAATTACTTAGTTGCTTTTTCATCTCCAGGTTACTGCATATCAAATGATGCAAACACCCTAAAAAATAAATGCAGCTGTGAGACATTGCTTAAGGGCACTTAAAGGGTGCTAAAAACAATCTTCATAACTAACAAACATTTCCATTACAGCGCCAATAGCTCTAACTCAAAAAACAAAATGCAAGACCTATTGCATTGCAAATGCTTGTTTTAATTTACTTCCTTGTATCGCCTTCACTTTACTACACCCAATCACATAACGCTCACACTCGCCTGTAAATACTGCATTTTCTTTTACTTTCACCTTGTAAAAATATTGACAACTGTGTACCTCCTTCACACACATTTGCATGGAATCACAATTGCGACTGGAATACATGACCATTGCTCTGTGTGCTATGCAGAGAGGCCAAGGATTGGATGATCAAGTATTCTGAACACCTGTTTGACCACTAATAGGCACTGTTAGAAACTCTCACTGCCTTCAGCCTCAACTTCAGAGCTCCCAATCGTGGCCCATTATACGCACCTAAAGGTGATTCAGTTCAGAATATGCACTGTACTAGAGAAATATGCTACAAAAAAAATACAGAAACACAACACCCTGGAAATAGATAACACTGTTAGAGAAGGCATGCAAGAGAAATATGCTATACGAAAAAAACATACAGAAATACACCATCCTAAAAATAGCTAATACTATTAGGGAAGGCAAGACATGTAAACCATACTAAAGCACAGACTTGGATTTCCATAAAATGTTTTAGTTTCAATTCTCCAGAAATCAAGAGTGTTTTTTAGTCGAGCCTAAGGGAGTATGCACTGGAAGCCCCTCCCACTCTCGGCCCACATTTGTCATTGGCTTGTGTCATTGTCCTTCGTAAATGCTGGCTTCTGAATCGTAAATAGGCTTCTTGGTCCCTCCTTGGTACCGCCTTGTCTGCATTTGTTACCTCCCATAACGACTGGACCTTTTACTTGGCTTGTTACATGGTCTGCGTTATAAGTGGGTGAGCACTATTTTGTTTATTGACTAATGGGGACAATGGCGGCTGCTTTTTGTATTTGTAGCGTGCCCACACAGGACAATAGCGGTCGCTTTTCGTATAGAGCGATATGCCGCTCTAACTTTAAAAGCGGCTACCCCTTACCCCCACAGCATTCACGGCACAATGGCAAGGTTTTGTTTAAATCATTACTTTTTAGAAGAACGCGACGTCCGCATAAGGGCCACCACTCGTTCTTTCACCTTTTTTTAAAAATTTTTATTTTATAAATTTGCATGTTGATTGCGGTGCCTGCTTCAGGGACACCGCGCTCTGTTTCTTTTCTTTTCTTTTTACTTACTTGGTGAGCGTGGCACTCGCTTCACGGACACCGCACTCTACAATACAATAGGTTTTGCTTTTGCCAAAGTTTGACCTATTGGTATTGTAAATGACAATGCCTTTTAATATTATAAAAGGCATTGCCATTTACAATGCCAATAGCTCAAAATCTCGCTATTGCGAGACCTATTGCATAGTAAATGCTTGTTATTAGTTTGCCCATCAAGTAGTAAGGAAGGTCGCGTGATCACGGCTTGAAGCCCTCCTATTAGCATAGTGATCTACAATGCAACTGAGATTTCCCGCAGTGTAGTTGAAGGATGTTCTTCACTCTCCCTTGGGTATCCTCTTAATCTGGGACTTAAACAGTTTTCTTCAAAGCAGCCCGATTCCCAGACCCCACTATGGTTGCAATAGAGGGTTACTACTTCAACATACTCAAACATTTTCCCTTGGGTGGGCCAAGAAGTATGGTCTGTGGTTTGACCCAGGGTCGAATGCTCTTTTACTTACCTATCAGAAGATGAATAATTAAAACGAATGAAATGAAATGCCATTTATAGAGCGCCTGGTTACACCAACGGTGTGTCCTCGCGCTGGAATCAGACCATCCGGGATCGAGCAGAAGGGCAAGATGCAGCAATAAAAATTAAGACAGAGACCTAAATAGCCAAGTTTTTAGTTGTTTGCGAAAAGCTTGTCCTGCCGCTAATGTTCATCGGGGGTTGATTTATATTAAAGAAAAATACCTTCAATTATTCAATTCAGACATTTGTGTTTAACAAGTTGAAATCAAATGGTTACTTGTTGAACATTTATTTGATGTTGTTATTATGTAACTTAGACAGGTGTTGACAGTAAAAAAGACAAACATTGCAGCACATTTATGATTTGTTTAGTCATGAATTGTTTTTATCACATTTTATTCTTTTAACCCCTTCGCTGCTAGGCCTTTTCTCCCCCTGTGCTAAGCCTTTTTTTGGCTATTTGGGGTAGTTCGCACTTAGGCCCCTGTAACTTTTTGACCACATAAGGTATCCACACCAAATTTGCGTCCTTTTCTTCCAACACCATGGAGATTTTAAAAGGTACCCAGGGTTTGTTGATTCCCCTGGAGGGGACCCAGAAATTAGCCAAAATACAGCTAAATTTCTTTTTTTTTTTTTTTAAATGGGAAAAAGTGCTGCAGATGAAAGAGTTGTTTATTTTCCCTGCAAATGGTATCAACAAAGGGTTTGTGGTGCTAAAATCACCATCTTCCCAGCTTTCAGGGACTGACAGACTTTTGTCAGAAAATCAACACTTTTTACACAGCTTTGGCATTTTACTGGGACATAGCCTATTTTTGCTATTTTTTGTACATTCATCCTCCTTCCAGTTAATGCTAAAAATGGGTATGAAATCAATAATGGATCCTGGAAAGCTATACGTTTTCGAAAAGTAGACAACATTCTGAATTCAGCAAGGGGTCATTTGTGTAGATCCTTCAAGGTTTCTTTATAGAAACTAACAGTTGAAAATAGGAAAAATTGAAAATGAGTTAAACAAAACAGCCATTTGTGCCAACGTTTTCACCTGTAACTTCTTCTAATTATGACAGATGTTTAAAAGCAATATACCGTTACATCCGCTGGACCTTTGGTTGTAGGGATATATAGGACTTGTAGATTCACCAAGAACCCGACGAGCCCAGAGCCAATAACTGAGCAGCGTCTTGCAATGGTTTTTTATTTTGTACCGGGTCTATAGCAATTAATTTGGTAAAATATATACAGTGAAAAATCGGGATGAAAGACACCTATGTATTTCTGAAATTAGAACCAAAATATAGAGTTTAGAAACAGTAGCTAGTTGCACATTTCCGAAATTGTGAGTACCCATACTAGCATGAGAATTATAGGCCTGTTTTGAAAGTGACTTTACACATTGTCTTTCATTTGAAAGGCAGAAATGCATCAAAAGTCAATAGGTAATAAAAGTTGCTTTACAATTCTGTGTTACCCTAAGTCTCCCAATAAAAATGGTACCTCACTTGTGTGGGTAGGCCCGCGACAGGAAACGGCTCAAAACGCAACATGGACACACTTCATTTTTACAGTGAAAACTGACCCTTTCCCACACAGAAATTTGAGAAAAATTAGATTTTTTTCATCAAAATTTGAGGTTTGCAGGGGATTCTGGGTAGGAAAACGTTGGGGGGCCCACGCAAGCCATACCTCGCTGGACACCCCAGGGTGTGTAGTTTTTGGAAATGTGTGGGTTTGGTAGGTTTCCCAAGATGGCCGCCAAGCCCGGGGCCAAAAATCCAGGTGACCCCCCTTGCAAAACCAGGTTGTTTTGTGATAGGTAATTTTGATGTCTCCTCAATAAGTTTTGGGCCCTTGCCTGTCGCGGGTACATGACCCACCCACACGAGTGAGGTGCCATTTTTATTGGGAGACCTGGGGTAACGCTGTGCGGTAGGAAATTTGTGGATCCACGCAGATTCCAAAACTTTCCACCACGGAAATGTGAGGAAAATGTGTTTTTTTGACAAAGTTTGAGGTTTGCAAGGGATTCTGGGTAACGGAGCCTGGTGAGAGTCAGACAAGTCACCCCATCCTGGATTCCCCTGGGTGTCTACTTTTCAAAAATGTATAGGTTTTCTAGATTTTCCTAGGTGCCGGCACAGCTAGGGTTCAAAATCTACAGCTAGGCACTTTGCAAAAAAGGGTCAGTTTTCACTGTGAAAATGTGGTGTGTCCACGTAGCGCTTTGGGCCGTTTCCTGTCGCAGGCACTAGGCCTACCCACACAAGTGAGGTACCATTTTTCTCGGAAGACTTTGGGAAATGCGGGGTGGGTGGAATTTTGTGGATCCACGCAGATTCCAGAACTTTCCACCACGGAAATGTGAGGATTTTTTTTTTTTTTTTTACAAAGTTTGAGGTTTGCAAGGGATTCTGGGTAACAGAGCCTGGTGAGAGTCAGACAAGTCACCCCATCCTGGATTCCCCTGGGTGTCTATTTTTCAAAAATGTATAGGTTTGCTAGATTTCCCTAGGTGCCGGCACAGCTAGGATTCAAAATCTACAGCTAGGCACTTTGCAAAAAAGGGTCAGTTTTCACTGTAAAAATGTGGTGTGTCCACGTAGCGCTTTGGGCCGTTTCCTGTCGCGGGCACTAGGCCTACCCACACAAGTGAGGTACCATTTTTCTCGGAAGACTTTGGGAAATGCGGGGTGGGTGGAATTTTGTGGATCCACTCAGATTCCAGAACTTTCCACCACAGAAATGTGAGGAATTTTCTTTTTTTTTTTAACTAAGTTTGAGGTTTGCAAGGGATTCTGGGTAACAGAACCTGGTGAGAGCCAGACAAGTCACCCCATCCTGGATTCCCCTTGGTGTCTAGTTTTCAAAAATGTACAGGTTTGCTAGTGCTAGGTTTCCCTATGTGCCGACTGTGCTAGGGCCCAAAATCCACAGGTAGGCACATTGCTAAAAACAAGAGGTAATAGGGGGGGGGGGGTTGCCCCAATATGCCCCCAAGGGTGGGGGCATTGGTATGCCCATTCTGGGCAGCCCCCACCCCCACGCATAAAAAGAGCCAGCGTAATTGCTCCCCGGGGGGGGGCAGAAGACTGTAGCATTTTTTGGGGGGTGTGTGGGCATTGTCATGCCCATTCTGGGCTGACCTCACCCCTGAATTAAAAAAATATATATTTCCTGATGCCTAGTGGGCTTTCTGCCCCCCCTGGGGGGGCAGGTAAGGGGCTACTGCCCCGGTATGCCTCCGGGGGCAGAAAGACTGTGGTAATTGTTTTTGGGGTAGGGGCATTGGCATGCCCATTCTGGGCAGTCCCACCCCTACGTTAAAAAAATAAAATAATCCCTGGTGCCTAGTGGGCTTTCTGCCCCACCCCGGGGGCAGATCAGGGGCTACTGCCCCCATCTGCCCCTGGGGGGGTAGAAAGACTGTTGCATCTTTTTGGGGGGTTGGGGCATTGGCCTGCCCATCTTGGGCAGCCCCCAACCCTAAATTAAATTACAAAAAATCCCTGGTTTCTAGTGGGCTTTCTGCCCCCCCCCCCGGTCAGATTGGGGGCTACTACTCCCGTCTGCCCCCCCCGGGTGGGCAGAAAGACTGGAATTTCTCTGGGGGGTGGGGGCATTGTCATGCCCATTTTGGGCCGCCCCCACCCCATCTTCAATAAAAAATAATCCCTGGTTCTAGTGGGCTTTCTGCCCCCACAGGGGCGCAGATTGGGGGCTACTGCCCCCATCTGCTCCCCAGGGGGGGCAGAAAGACTGTATTGGCCAAACAAAATTGGGGGGAGCAAAGGACCTTGCCCAAGGGGCCGCTCCCCCCTCCCTGGTGTCTAGTGGGTAGATCCCCAAGCAGGGATCCACTAGGGAGGGGTACCATCGGAAAGGGGAGGTTCTCCCCTTTCCATTGATACCTCTCCCGTCTTTCTACATGCTCGGGGGCTGAGATAGCCCCCTGAGCACACAGAAAGTGAAACTGAAATGAGCCTGAAGGCTCATTTCAGTTTTGGTTTCTATGAAATGAGGACAGCGCGACGTGCACGCTGATCGTCATTTCACAGAAACCAGGGGGGGGGAGCCTCAGGAGCTGGGGAAGCTCTTCCCCAGCTCCCGAGGCTATTTGGGAGGAAAGAAAATCCTTCTGGTGCCTGCACCAGAGGGATTTCCGGTGCCATGTGCGAGGACGGTCGGGAGCCGTCCTGCGCACACGAGCACTGATGCCCATGATGGCTCCTGGCCATCGTGCGCATCGAAGGGGTTATGTTGTAGAACTCCTTTGTCTGCAGCGCCTACTGAATAGATAAGAGTGACTATTAACAAAATTAATTATTTTTGAAAAAAGTACAGTTGCAAAGTTTGCAATTTTATTTAAAAAGCAAAAAAACTTCAGCTGTTGTCAATAACATAAATTACGCATATTTCCACTCCACTCCAAACAATTTCACTCCACACAATACAATTCAACTCCATATCATTTCACTGCACACAATTGCACTCCAACCTACATTTCACAGAACATATTTACACTGCACATATATCCACTCGAATTCCAAAACACATAATTACACTGTAAAAAAGAAAATCAACTTTGTAACATGCCACATAATTCCACACCATAACATACTATTCCACACCATGCCACATAGTACCACTACAAACCATGCCACATAATTCCACACAACACAATTCAATGCCACACTGTTCTGCACCACACAACATAATTATAATCCACAAAATACCACTCAGCTCCACATAATTACACTACACATAATTACACTCTATTCAATACAACATAAATACACCCACATAAATGCACTCTATGCCACATACCAGCGATCCACATAAATGCACTCCACACCATAACACATAAATCCAATATGCATAATTACACTCAATGCCACACAATTCAACTCCACACATTTACAAAACACACTGCATCATTCTATACAAAACCATATATTTTAAATACACCACACAATTCCACAACACACCACATACATCCAAAACACACCACATATGTACACGTCATACCACAACTAATAATCCCAATACAACCCACATAATTCCACGCCAACCCACAAACATCCACTACACTGCAAACCAAAACACATAAGTAAAAGACATTGTCATTTACAATGCCAATAGCTCTAACTCTTGCAAATGCAAGACCTATTGCATTGCAAATGCTTGTTTATATACATAGGGTTACAGGGACGTTATAGTTAGGCTGACATTTCACTTGTACAAAACCAGAGAAATCCAGCAGTTATAGTTAGATGAGCTAACTGTAACTAGCGCCTCCACAATGCACTGCTTATGACCTTACATATTACATCACTCATGGCATGTTCAGTGACATCACTGATGACATCACTGATGACGTCACTGATGACATCATCCAGTGACTGAGGTTTTTTTTTAAGTTTACGACTTAAATATATATGGCAACACAAACAAGCACCCCTGGGTCTGGATAGAAGAGGAGGAGTGCGGGGGAGTCCCTTTTTATAGGACGGTTACCTTCACCCACCCGTAGGTGGCATACTTCATCATCGGGAACCTCCTCGCACTGCGAACCTAGTCACAGTGCGGGCTACGACCCCCTCACTGAGAGGGAGGAGCTCAGGGATGTTTTTTCAATGTAGTTGGGAGGTATTCTAAAACGTTCAGATGAGTCGGGCGTGGAGGGAGTGTGTGGGGATTGTGAACATGAAGTTAAAACTAACTCCCTGGTATGCTGAAAAAAACTTTAATGGTACATCCAGGGGTCAGCATTAAAAAAGATGTGGGCTATGGCAGGAAGATTCAACCTGTCATGGTTTCTAGATGGTCGACATGTTTCAGCCTAAATGCCCTCCACAGAGGTGACGTGGTTTTCTTCAGGACCAAGAGAAGTGTGAAAATGTGGAAAATCAAAAATGAATTTTGCCACAATACCAAGGGCCAGATGTACGACCAGTTTTTGCGTACGCAAACGGGTTAGCGACCCGTTTGAGCACGCAAAAACCTACATGGCCATGTACAAACACTATTTTGCGAGTCGCAAAAAATTGCAACTCGCAAAATAGTGTTTTGCAACTTGCTATTAGGAAGGGCCGTCCCCTTCCTAATAGCGACTCTCTAGCCATGTATGAGGTTTGCAGGGGATTCTGGGTAGGGAAACATTGGGGGATCGTTGCAAGCCATACCTCACTGGAATCCCCAGGGTGTCTAGTTTTAAGAAATGTGTGGGTTTGGTAGGTTTTCTTAGATGGCCCCTGAGCCGGGGGCCATAAACCCAGGTGCCCCCCCCCTGCAAAAGCAGGTCGTTTTATGATAGGTAATTTTGAAGTCTCCACAATACGTTTAGGGCCCTTGCCTGTTGCGTGTACTTGACCCACCCAAATGAGTGAGGTACCATTTTTATCAGGAGACCTAGGAGAACGCTGGGTGGTAGGAAATTGTGTCACCCCGGAGATCCTATAACTTTCCCACACAAAAATGTGAGAAAAATTTGATTTTTACAGCAATATTTGAGGTTTGCAGAGGATCCTGGGTAGGGAAATGTTGAGGGATCCATGCAAGCCATATCTCCCTGGACTCCCCCGGGTCTCTAGTTTTCAGAAATGTGTGGGTTTGGTAGGTTTCCCTAGATGGCCGCCAAGCCCGGGACCACATACTCATGTGACCCTCTTTGCAAAACCAGATCGTTCTGTGATAGGTAATTTTGATGTCTCTACAATACGTTTTGGGCCCTTGCCTGTCCCGAGTACTTGGCCCACCCACACGAGTAAGGTATCATTTTTATCGGGAGACCTGGGGGAACACCGGGTGGGAGGAAATTTGTGTCAGCCCGGTGATCCCACAACTTTTTCACACAGAAATTTGAGAAGAATTTGTTTTTTTCAGCAAACTGTGAGGTTTGCAGGGGATTCTGGGTAGGAAACCTTTGGGGGGTACACGCAAGTGACACCTCCCTGGACTCCCTCGGGTGTCTAGTTTTCATAAATGTGTGGGTTTGATAGGTTTCCCTAGATGGCTGCAAAACTCGGAATAATAAACTCATGTGACCCCCCCTGCAAAACCAGATCGTTTTGTGATAGGTAATTTGGATGTCTCCACAATACGTTTTGGGCCATTTCCTGTCGTGGGCACTAGGCCTACCCACACAATTGAGGTACCATTTTTATCGGAAGACTTTAGGGAATGCGGGCTGGGTAGAATTTTGTGGGACCACGCAGATTCCAGAACTTCCATCACAGAAATGTGAGGACATTTTTTATTTTTTTTACCAAGTTTGAGGTTTTCAAGGGATTCTGAGTAACAGAACCTGGTGAGAGCCAGACAAGTCACCCCATCCTAGATTCCCCTGGGTGTCTAGTTTTCATCAATGTATAGGTTTGCTAGGTTCCTTTAGGTGCCGGCAGAGCTAGGGTTCAAAATCTACAGCTAGGCACTTTGCAAAAAAAGGGTCAGTTTTCACTGTAAAAATGTGGTTTTTCCACGTTGCATTTTGGGCCATTTCCTGTAGCGGGCACTAGGCCTACCCACACAAGTGAGGTACCATTTTTATTGGAAGACGTTTGAGAATGCGGGGTGGGTGGAATTTTGTGGATCCACACAGATTCCAGAACTTTCCATCATAGAAATGTGAGGAAAATGTGTTTTTTTGACAAAGTTTGAGGTTTACAAGGGATTCTGGGTAATAGAACCTGGTGAAAGCCAGACAAGTCACCCCATCCTGTAGTCCCCTGCATGTCTAGTTTTAAAAAATGTATAGGTTTGCTAGGTTTTCCTAGGTGCAGGCAGAGCTAGGGTTCAAAATCTACAGATAGGCACTTTGCAAAAAAAGGGTCAGTTTTTACTGTAAAAATGTGGTATGTCCACGTTGTGTTTTGGGCTGTTTCCTTTCGCGGGCACTAGATCTACCCACACAAGTGAGGTACCATTTTTATCGGGAGACTTAGAGAAACACAGAATTGTAGAGCAACTGTTATTACCTATTGACTTTTGATGCATTTCTGCCTTTCAAATGTAAGACAATGTGTAAAAAAGAAGTCACTTTGAAAAATGTCCTATAATTCACATGCTAGTATGGGTTCCCACAATTTGGGAGATGTGCAAATGGCTACTGTTTCTAAACTCTATATTTTGTTCCCATTTCAGAAATACATAGGTGTCTTTCGATTTTTCACTATTTATATTTTCCCAAATGAATTGCTGTATACCCGGTACACAATAAAAAACCATTGCAAGACGCTGCTCAGTTATTGGTTCTGGGTTCCTCGGGTTCTTGGTGAACCTACAAGTCCAATATATCCCCACAACCAGAAGGGTCCAGTGGATGTAACGGTATATTGTTTTCAAACATCTGTCATACTTAGAAGAACTTACAGGTGAAAACGTTGGCACAAATGGCTGTTTTTTTCAACTCATTTTCACTTTTATGCATTTTCAACTGTTAGTTTCCATAAGAAAACCTTGAAGGATCTACACAAATGACCCCTTGCTGAATTCAAAATCTTGTCCACTTTTCAGCAATGTATAGCTTCCCAGGATCCATTATTGCTTTCATACCCATTTTTATCATTAACTGGAAAGAGGTTGAAATCACAAAAAATAGCAAAAATAGGCTATGTCCCAGTAAAATGCCAAAACTGTGTAAAAAATATTGGTTTTCTGACCAAATTCTGTCAGTCCCTGAAAGCTGAGAAAATGGTGATTTTAGCACCACAAACCCTTTGTTGATACCATTTGCAGGGGAAAAAAACAACTCTTTCATCTGCAGCACTTTTTTCCAATTTTTCCCAAAAACCCCCAAATTTAGCTGTATTTTGGCTAATTTCTGGGTCCCCTCCAGGGGAATCAACAAACCCTCGGTACCTTTTAAAATCTCCATGATGTTGAAAGAAAAGGACTCAAATTTGGCGTGGATACCTTATGTGGTCAAAAAGATTATAGGGGCCTAAGCGCGAACTACCCCAAATAGCCCAAAAAAAGGCTTAGCACGGGGGGAGGCCTAGCAGCGAAGGGGTTAATGCATATAAGTGCAAAAAAATGTTTTTTTGTGCATTATTTTTGTTAAACTTTGTTTTCTTAGTTTTTTGAAAAATTAAAATAACACAAATAAAAATAAAAAAATAGTTAGAAAATTTAAACAAAAAACCTGTTTAAAATACAAGTTTCTCTTGAGAACCACCTATTCTGGTTAAAAGAAAGATTAATTATTTGTTAAATATATGTCTGTATGTGTGAGTCTGTCACTGTGGGCTCATTTATAAGGATCCTGGTGGCACTTTTGCATCACCACAGTGTCATTTTATTGATGCTTAGAGATGTAAAAGTGCAGCAGCATATTTGCAAGGCTAGGTAAAGCCACTTTTCCTCTCTTTGTAAATATGTGCCCCTTTGATGCACAACACTGTGTGAAAGGAGTATTTCATGGCTGTTGATGTGGGTGTCCCTACACAACACTCATGAAATCTGAGCCAGTCCCAGATTTACAAAAATAGTAACTCTGGGAATGTGTCAGAAACTAACAACACCCCAGTGGTAACGTAAGAAAGGCACAACAAGAAGATTTTTTTTATTTCTCTTTATTATTTGTGCTCAATTGTGCACTATATATAGAAAGAAGAAATTGCCTGAATTGATTGATTTTGTAAAGGAAGTCGTCACTTCCAGCACAAAATTAATATAGTATTAGAGCCTGACATAGCAGGCTTTACCGGCCATTAAACGCCCACTTTACCGGTAAAGGCCCGAATCAAAGGTGAGGGTCTTTAACAAGGTAGCTTTCTTTTAATGACAGGTTCAATGGCTATTAGAACATTCTCCCCGTAGTGGGCAGAATGTTATAATTACTAAAAACAAAGGCCTCTTGGGGCCCAAGGAGGTTTGAATCCCCTCGGGGTCTGAGAGGCCTTTGTTCACAGCAACACCTGTGAAAGGAAAAAAACATAGTTATGTTGCTGCATCAGGCTTCTACCATTCAGTACATCTGGCAACATGTTTTAAAGCTCTCTTTTCTCTACCACTTTCATTAGAGAAGCAGAGCTCGCAATGCCAGACTTAAGCCAAAATGAAAAGCCGACTCCAGTCAAGCAACTCTTGTGAGTCTCAGAATCTTTCTAAAGACATCAATGAGTGTGTCAGTGCATTTTAGGGGTGAGATGACAAATATAAAGCAGGCTTTAAGTATTGGATTACCTGTTTCACAGTGCATGGTCTCCAAATGTGTGTAGTAGAAGCTGCATGGATCACTTTCTGCTCATTATACTGGGCAGCCAGCTGTGTATTCAAGTACTTCTGTGATGTGTGCCTAATTAACAGATCAGTGCTTTTGGGACTGAATGCTGACGAAGCTCAGACAATATTTGTCCAGGGGAATGATAGACTGCAAAGTTTTTAAGATAGGGTCATCAGCTGCAGCTCACGTGTCAGGCTACACATACAAGTAGAGACATACCCGAGACACGATAGCAGTCAGACATTCAAACTTGACAGAGTACGCTATCAGTTTAGCGCACACACCTCACTAGCTACAGCCTTCTTGCAGTGAACCTTTGCAGAGACTTATATGGACTCGGATAGAGGTTAATACATCTGGCAACATGTTTTAAACATCACTTTGCTCTACCAGTTTCATTAGAGGGGCATAGCTTGCAATGCCAGGCTTAAGCCAACATGAAAGGCTGACTCCCGTCATGCCACTCTTCTGAGTATCCGCATCTTTCTAGAGACCTGAATGAGTGTCACTGCCGTTTAGGGGACAAGATGACACATGTAAAGAAGTCTGAAGGGAGTATAATACATCTGTTTCACACTGCATGCTCTCCAAATGTGCGTAGTAGAAGCTGCATGCATCACTTACTGTTCATTATACAGGGCAACCACGTATAAAGCTGTGTGTTCAAGTGCTTCTGTGACTCCTGCCTAACTAAGAGATTTGTGGTTGTGGGACTGAAGGCTGAAGTAACTCTAAACAAATTTGTGCAGGGGTATGATGGACTGTATAGTTTTTAAGTTAGGGTCATGAGCTGCACCACACGTGTCAGACTAAACGTAGAAGTGCAGACATTCCTAACACATTGTAGCAGTCAGACATTCAAATATGACACAGTACACTTTCAGTTTAAAGCACACACTTCACTACGTATGATCTACTTGCAGTATACCGTTGCAGAGGCTTATATGGACTGGGATAAAGGTTAATACATCTAGCAACATGTTTTAAAGCTCACTTTTTTTCTACCACTTTCATTAGAGAGGCAGAGGTCGCAATGCCAGGCCTAACCCACAATGAAAGGCTGACTCCTATCATGCAACTCTTGTGAGCATCTTTCTAGAGACCTCAATGAGTGTCAGTGCCTTTTTAGAGGCAAGATGACACATGTAAAAAAGCCTACAGGTACTAGATTACCTCTATTTCACACCGCATGCTCTGTAAATGTGTGTAGTAGAAGCTGCACAGATCACTTTCTGCTTATTATACAGGGCAGCCAGGTATGAAGCTTTGTGGTCAAGTGCTTCCGTGATGCCTGTCTAGCTAAGTCATGTGTGCTTCTGGGACTGAATGTTGAAGTAGCTCTGACAAGATATGTGCAGGAGCATAATAGACTACATAATTTTTAAGTTAGGATCATCAGCTGCACCACACATGTCAGACTACATGTAGAAGTGTAGGCATATATGAGGCATGGGAGCAGTCAATCATTCAAACGTCACAGAGTATGCTTCCAGTTTAAACCACACACATCACAATTTAAGGACAACTTGCAGTGTACCTTTGCAGAGAGTTATATGGACTAGGATAAAGGTTAATACATCTTGAACATGTTTGAAAGCTTGCTTTTATCTACCAGTTTCATTAGAGAGGCAGAGCTCGCAATGCCAGGCCTAACCCAAAATCATAGACCGATTCTTGTCTTGCCACTTTTGCGAGTGTCAGCCTGTTTTTAGAGACTTGAATGAGAGTGTCAGTGCCTTGTAGGGGATAACATGACACAAGTAAAGAAGCATATAGGTGGTAGACTAGGATTAGTTACTTACCTGTAATCCTAGTTCTCTTCCAGGGGTATACTCATCAAAGTCATAAGCACTGAATAGTCCCGCCCAAGTGCGGGGACCCCCGGAGCAATAACAAATTATATGCATATACCTATATATATATATGAGGTTTTTATTTTCCTAGATAGGTTATAAAAAATATATATTTATAAGCACTTGCACTTTCAATAAGTATTATAGAATAATATATGTAAATCTCAGGTAGGAAAAGTGATTGATTTGCACTAATGCACTAGCACTTTATGACCAAGAATTGTACTGTATATGCGTTGGTAAAAGGTATTCTCTTCAACAAGTGTTGAATGAGTTTTGCATTTGCATTTTAATTTAGAAACCAACGGTAGGAATAATGATTATATGAAACAGATAAAAATTGAGACCATGGACAATGATGTAAATTTAAAATGATCAACAGAAATACTGGATTGAAAAAGTAAGAAACAAATATTTCTGCGAATTATATTTATCCTGATTAGTTGACCATTTAAACTATTAATATTGTTAAAATTGGAATGGTGCTTAAATACCCGTTTCTTTTAAAGCATTGTAATGATGGTCAAGTGTAAGTTTGAACTGTATGTATGAATCATTATGTGTTTAAACAAAACATGTTCCAAGATGGCAGCCGTTTCACAGGGAAAATAGGACTGCATGTAGACCACTGTGTTTTGAAGTCCCTTGTCAATGTCCACTGTTGTATTGAGTATTTTAATGAAAAAGTCATGGCGCTCAGGCATCGTGAACAAGGCAGCGTGAGACTGCTGAAACGCGTAGATGTTGAAAACGTCACAAAATAAACTACCGAGTGACCAGTACCTTTTGGAGTGCCGGATGGTTATTTGTTGATGGGATAATCCTATTTAAAGTATTTGGAAACGTGGCGGAACGTTTCATGACCGGCACCACCGACGATTTGGAAGCGCGCCAGTGTGAATCGCCAAACCAGAAAACGTGAAAGAGACAGGCGCGCCCCCGTTTTTGCTGTATTGGAACATTGCTGATAGCCATATGGAGTGTGGAGACCGCAAGTAAGAACCTGGAGCCGGTGGTCGGAGGATCTCGGAATCGTGGTGTACGACTTGCGGCAAAACTCCGGTAAGCGGGCGAAAGTGAACACAGCAGCGGGAGTCGGGCTGGGGAGTAAAACGAACTATGAACAAGGGACTCAGAAGTTGTCTAACTCGAGTTCAGTAAAAACGAATCCCAGCAAAAGGGAAAACACCGATTGTATAATGAGTGACGAGGAATGTGCAGCGAGGCAACAGGAAGCCTTGAAACTCTTTGAGGAAACCGCTCTACCATTGCAAAAAGAGAAGGGGGCTTTAGCCCCTAGGGGTACAAATGATTTAAATAGACAACTACAAGAGTACGAGAAGCTCAAAGAAAGAGAGATTTCACGATGGTGGGAAGTGGCATCTTTACGGCAGTATTTACAAGTGGGGCGAGTCCCTCGTGGATTACGAATAATGATCACCCCCACGTATGAAAATCCACAATCAGAGATGTTATGTGAATGGGCTGAAAACAGTGCGACCAGCTCTACGAATATGATTCGCATTCTAGTCAAATATGCTGAAAAAGAGAGACAGGATGTGATTATTCAAATAAAGGAATTAAATGATATTTTGGAGAAAAATGAAGATAAAGTCAAAGTGAGTAAATTCAGGAGTGATATGAAAAATAGGCTGGAAAAATATGAAAAGCGCATAAAAGATAGAAAGGCTACTAAATTCCTGCGCGATCGCTTGGATTATGAGTCAGGGCGAATTTATACATTCGCAAAAAAATTTGATTCTGAAAGAAGATCAAAGATCCAAAGCGGCCCTGTTAACCAACAGGCTATCTCTCAAAGTGAAGCCAGTTCAGACACTGGCTCCAAACAAGAACAGGAAGATCAGAGTGGAAGAGGGACTAGAGACATAAGACTGGCCGTCACTGATGAATTCCGTTTTATGCTATTGGAGCAACAAACGGACCATCGTCTGGGGAGAGGGCGCGGGAGAGGAAGAGGCCGAGGAAGAGGAGACAAAGAAGAGGAGGTGAGGGATACAGGAGGAGCTCAAGACTGGCAAACAAAAAGATCTCTGCGCTCCACTGCGAAGAAATCCATGAAAAAGTAATCAATGACAATACGATTATAAATTTGAGTACTGTGAATTTAACAGAAGAGGAACAATCGATATTGGGATTAGGACTGTCCTTCTGCGATGATAATGATTTTAATTATCCTAACAGTAGAATGGATTTATATCGATTTATTCGGAAACTCAAATTATCTAAACTACATGTAAATCGGATTTCATTTAACCCACCGACTCAGGGAACATTAATGGACCCTCCTAATGAATCTAATTTCCTAAGTGTGAGTGATGCACCTCTCCTGACGGATTTACTAATATTATTGAACGATGACAATTTGGATGTGGAGAATATAAATAATGTACCTGAAGGCAATGAACATCCAGAATTAATGACAGCAGGGCTAGAAAGAGAAGATCATACCCCATTTAGACCACCCTCCAGGTTTATTCCGCAGCTGGCAAGAGACAATTTGGATATCTTTGGTGAAAATGTGACAAAAGATCTCAAACAATTGTACTATGAGGCCAGTTTTAAGAAAAAGAAAATGAATCCAAAAAAGCTTTATTTCACAAAACAGTGACTAAATTACAAAAAGAGGAGGGAATATTGGTTAAACCCTCTGATAAAGGAGGAAATGTTGTGCTGTGGGGTCGCGAACTATACAAGAAAGAGGCGCTCAGCCAACTAAATAATAAAGAATGCTACTGCAGGATCAGTATGAAGGAATATGAAGGAGTGAAGGAACAATTTTTTAAAAGATTGGATGTTTGGAAACAGGAAGAATTGCTGAGCTGGGATGAGTTTAAATTCATCAAAAAAGATAAGCCAACAATACCTGTTTTTTATATGCTCCCAAAGGTACATAAAAGCATGACAACACCACCTGGGAGACCGATAATTTCTTCATGTGGCAGCTTATTTGAAAATGCGTCTAGATACATTGATTATTTTTTAAATCCAATTGTTAGAACTTTGACCTCATTTATTAAGGATTCTACGGATTTTCTTAAATACATATATGATATACGTTGGAATGAAACCACCATGGTATTTTTAACCCTTGATATTTCCACGTTATATACCAGTATAAGACATATTGATGGCTTGAAAGCAACTGAGTATTTTTTGAATAGGAGACCAATTAGATTCCTGAAGCATAATCAAATGATTTTAGAATTAATGGAGTGGTGCCTGACCAAGAATATATTTTTATTTGGAGAGGAACTTTTCTTACAAGAACAGGGCACGGCAATGGGCACCTGCTTCACCCCCAGTTATGCTAATTTACATCTTGGCTGGTGGGAGCAGCAGGTGCTTGGAGGGCCGCCCTTGGAACAATGGTCAGAACGTATTTTACTATGGGTTAGGTTTATTGATGACGTTTTCGTACTGTGGCAGGGTACGGAAACGGACATAGAATTATTCATCGAAGACCTTAACCGGAATGCTCTTAATTTAAAATTTGTGGGACAGTATAGTAAAACCACAATAGATTTTTTGGACATCCGAATTAAATCTGTAGGAGAGAAATTAGAGACCACTGTTTTTAGAAAGGCTACAGCGGGCAACACCATCCTTCATGCGGATAGTGCCCATCCGGCAGCGCTGATTAGGAGCATCCCCTTTGGGGAGTTCTATAGAGCACGAAGGGCATGTAGCAATCAGGAAGAGTACCATAAAATAGAGCAGGAGATGACAGATAGATTTGTCCAGAGAGGGTACTCACCTAAGGCTATTAAGGGGGCAGCCACGAAAGCCAGGAATCTAGAGAGACAAAAAATACTGTTCGAACCATCTAGAACATCAAAGAGGAAGAATGATATTAAACAGCAAAAAAATCTGGAGAATCCTAGATTTATAACAACGTTTAATATCAAACATAAAGAAATCAGATCCATCTTAAATAGACACTGGCATCTGATAAGGAATGATCCAGTACTGGGTTCTAAAGTGAAGAAATACCCAGATATCACCTATAGGAAATCCAAATCATTAAAAGATTTGATTGTAAAAAGTGAATATCAGGAAAGGAAAGGGGAGCCCCTATGTGGCTCCAACAGAAACCGGGTTTTAAAAAATGTTTTAAGTGCAAGGCATGCCAACATGGCATGAACCGTACGGATTTTAGGACATTTTTTAATAAAACCATCACTATTAAGAGCTTCCTAACCTGTAGATCTAGTTTTGTTGTTTATTTATTACAGTGCCCGTGTCTAAAAATTTATATAGGAAGTACAACCTTACCTGTATATAAGAGAATTTTGCAACATCGGAGAGCGATCGTAAATAAGGATAGAACATATCCAATTGCAAGGCACTTTGAAACCCATCACCAAAGTAATCCCTCTAGCTTGCAGTATAGATGTATAGCAGAAATCCCCAGGAAGAGAAGAGGTGGGGATAGAGAAAAAGAACTCAGAAAATTAGAAACATATTTTATACTGGAGTTCAATAGCAAGGAACCTCACGGTTTAAATGTAGATGAGGATTTGTTTACTTGCTTGTATTAGAAAAATGATGGAAATAAGAGATTGAGGATAAATCTGCACATAGTGAAACCATGGTTCTTTTTTTAGACTGTATTATTTGTTGGTGGAATGTAAGATAAGGGACGTGGCTACATAAATTTGAATGGGACAAAAATGTCTTCCTATATACAATTTCCAATGCATGTCTTGGGTTTTAAAAGTGCTAGAGTATGCTTATAGGAGAGGAAATGTGAGACTTTTTTAAGAACCATAGTATTTTGTGATATTTGGAGTAATTTAGAGATATAAAAAAAAATTAAAACATTTTAAAGTGTTTTTAGAAGGTATATGAAATGTTGTTTTTTTTAAAAAAATAAGTTTTTTTTGGGAAAAAATAATATACTATGTAGCACTTGCACTTTTTTGTCATTATGTATTATAGACAAATATTCAAGATTGGTGATGAAATGAACCCTTTCTTGTATATTAAAGCACTTGCACTTTATGGATAAGATATTGTTAAGTAATATGGTTCGTGTTTAGAAATAGTCTCCCTTTGTGAGCATTTTTAAAAAATATATGAGGTTTTTATTTTCCTAGATAGGTTATAAAACAAATATATTTATAAGCACTTGCACTTTCAATAAGTATTATAGAATAATATATGTAAATCTCAGGTAGGAAAAGTGATTGATTTGCACTAATGCACTAGCACTTTATGACCAAGAATTGTACTGTATATGCGTTGGTAAAAGGTATTCTCTTCAACAAGTGTTGAATGAGTTTTGCATTTGCATTTTAATTTAGAAACCAACGGTAGGAATAATGATTATATGAAACAGATAAAAATTGAGACCATGGACAATGATGTAAATTTAAAATGATCAACAGAAATACTGGATTGAAAAAGTAAGAAACAAATATTTCTGCGAATTATATTTATCCTGATTAGTTGACCATTTAAACTATTAATATTGTTAAAATTGGAATGGTGCTTAAATACCCGTTTCTTTTAAAGCATTGTAATGATGGTCAAGTGTAAGTTTGAACTGTATGTATGAATCATTATGTGTTTAAACAAAACATGTTCCAAGATGGCAGCCGTTTCACAGGGAAAATAGGACTGCATGTAGACCACTGTGTTTTGAAGTCCCTTGTCAATGTCCACTGTTGTATTGAGTATTTTAATGAAAAAGTCATGGCGCTCAGGCATCGTGAACAAGGCAGCGTGAGACTGCTGAAACGCGTAGATGTTGAAAACGTCACAAAATAAACTACCGAGTGACCAGTACCTTTTGGAGTGCCGGATGGTTATTTGTTGATGGGATAATCCTATTTAAAATATATATATATATATGTATATATATATATACACTCATATAAAGGTAATATGCATATATATATATATATATACATATGCAGCCTAAAAAACATATTACTAGGCTCAAATATGCCCAAAATTGTATTGTACATTTGTTTACATTTGAAATAATAAAGAAACATACACCATGAAATTTTCATGATATAGAGAAGAAAACTGCTCTCAGATTGCTTTGAAATCATAGCCTTTATTTTAAAAGGTAAAAAGGCAAGATCATAGAGGCAGATTAGCCTAGAGAGGCTGCATATAGAACAGTTGGAAAAAACTGGCGCCGTGCCTTTAAGACCGCCAGGAACCTCCAGGCTCCCATCATGCCCCACAGGTGACCGTTAGGTCAGTTCTTTTGGACGGCGTATAACATTGTAAGCACAGCATGGGTAACAGATACATATTTATGGGCCTGGTATTCGTCCGGGGAGGAGGGAGGGTTGCTTATGACTTTGATGAGTATACCCCTGGAAGAGAACTAGGATTACAGGTAAGTAACTTATCCTTCTCTTCCAGGGGATACTCATCAATAGTCATAAGCACTGAATAGAGTAGCAAGCCCATCCCCATACCCTGCGGACGAATACCAGCATATCATAACCTGTTTACAAAACATATATTACCCAAACAAGTTTCTCAAGGATGCTTGTCCAAACCGAGCATCTGCTTGAGTGTCAGAATCAAGGCAATAATGGCGTGCGAAAGTGTGAATCGAATGCCATGTGGCTGCTTTATATATTTCCTGAATAGGTACATTACTAAGCATCGCTATCGTAGCGGCTTTTCCCCTTGTAGAATGAGCTCTCTGCTTGCCCGGCAGCTGTTTGTGTGCCAGCTGTTAGGATAACATGATACATGACACTATCCATCTAGCAATGGACCTTTTGGAGGCAGGAAAACCAGTGTTCAATGGACCATAATTAATAAAAAGCCTGTCCGCCTTTCGTACACTCTTTGTTTTATCTAGATAAAACTTTAACACTTTTTTCAGATCTAGAGAGTGCAAAGCTCTCTCAGCAGGAGTGACAGGGTTCGCAAAGAAAGTAGGAAGAGTGATTGACCGGTTGATGTGAAACTCCGAGACCACCTTAGGAAGGAACCTCGGGTGAGTTCTTAGCACCACTCTGTTCGCATGGAAAACGAGATAAGGCTCTGAAGAGCACAAGGCTTGTATCTCGCTCACCCTACGAGCAGATGTGATTGCCACGAGAAATGCAGTCTTCCACGAAAGATGTTGCAGGGAGGCTTTGTGGATAGGTTCGAATGGGGGACCCATTAACTTAGAGAGGACCACATTAAGCTCCCAGGAAGGAGCTGGAGACCTAACTGGTGGGTAGACCTTTTTTAGACCCTCCAGGAAGTCCTTAACAACTGGCATCTGAAAGAAAGAAGCCTGCGTGGGGGACTTTCTATATGCTGTAATCGCTGCCAGGTGAACCTTTATGGAGGAATATTGCAAACCTGCTTTGGCCAAATACAGTAAGTAGGGTAACAGTGCCTGTTCCTGACCTCGAATAGGGTCATGACCCTCAGCAGTACACCACATGTAAAAACGCTTCCACTTAAAAGCGTAAGACTTTCTCGTAGAAGGTCTCTGTGCCTCCTTCAAGATCTGCATGCAGTCTTGAGAGAGACCTAAATGTCCATATTGGATGAACTCAGGATCCATGCTGCTAACCTCAGGGACGGCAAGTTGGGATGGAACACCTTGCCGCCCGCCTTGGTCAGCAGATCCGGATGACATGGTAACCTCCTGTGTGGTACTTTGGACAGATGAAGAAGGTCCGGGTACCACCATTGGCGAGGCCACTCTGGCGCAACCAGGATCATCCCTGTCTTGGATTCATACAGTTTCCTGATCACCAGGGGGATGAGGAGGACTGGTGGAAAAGCGTACAGTACTGTCTCTGACCAGTCTATCAACAGAGCATTCCCCTTGGAGCCTGGTTGCGAGTATCTGGAGGCGAAGACGCAGCATTTTGCGTTTTCTGCATCAGCGAAGAGATCTATGTCTGGTGTTCCCCAGCTGCGAAAAATGTCTTGCGCAACTTCTTGTTTTAGCACCCAGTCGTGCGCTTCTGCGAAATGCCTGCTTAGGCTGTCCGCTTGGACGTTGAGGACGCCTGGTAGGTGAATTGCGGAGATCTTCATGTCTCGTGTTAGAAGCCACTTCCAAATCGCTTGCGCTTCCAGAGACAGGGGTCTGGACCTGGTGCCCCCCTGCTTGTTCAGGTAATACATCGTTGTTGTATTGTCCGTCTGAACAAGCAAAGCAGTCGACTTGATGGAAGGAAAGAACGCCTTGAGAGCCAGATGCACCGCTCTGAGCTCCAGCATGTTTATGTGGTATAGCTGTTCTCTTTCTGACCACATTCCTTGTATCTGTAGGGACCCCATGTGAGCGCCCCATCCCTGAAGGGACGCGTCCGTCACCAGAGTCTGCTTGGGAAGTTCCTCGTGAAAGGGGACTCCTATCAGA
Source organism: Calotriton arnoldi (assembly GCA_963921515.1). Classification (NCBI taxonomy): domain Eukaryota; kingdom Metazoa; phylum Chordata; class Amphibia; order Caudata; family Salamandridae; genus Calotriton; species Calotriton arnoldi. The sequence continues at coordinate 205,348 of CAWUFW010005100.1, forward strand.
AGATGAGGCCGCTGCATCCACCATCTGATGGAGAGCCAGACAGATAGAGGCAGGGTTACAGTGTCATCCCAGCGATTGGAGATTTGAGACCATTGATCCTCCAGAGTCTGCTGCAGAGGTCTCATGTGAAGTCTGGCGTTTGGGACCAGAAAAATGCACGAGGCCATCGAACCCAGTAGAGATGCAACCTGCCTGGCCGTGGGATGAGGTATCTTCAGGAGGGTCTGACACTTGTGGAGAATGGATGATAGTCTCTCCTCCGAAGGATACGCTCTTGCGTTTACTGTATCCAGAGTTGCGCCCAGGTAATGTATCCTCTGAGTTGGATTGAGGATGGATTTTTTTAAATTGACGTGCAGACCTAACTGATGCAGTAGCTGAATGCAGCAAGCGAGGTGTTTCTGCAGAAAAGTTGGAGACGCACTCTTGAGTAGCCAATCGTCTAGGTAAGGGTAGACGAAGATTTGTTTCCTCCTCAAGAACGCAGCTACTACTGCCATGCACTTCGAGAATGTGCGAGGGGCCGACTTCAGCCCGAAAGGCAGGACCGTGAACTGGAAGTGGTCTGATTGAATCTGAAATCTTAGAAACTTCCGATGCCTTCGAGAGATTGGGATGTGGAAATAGGCATCTTGAAGATCTATAGAGCACATCCAATCCCCTTGATGTAAGTGCGGGATTATTTGATGTAACGCCAGCATTCTGAACCTCTCTCTCAGAATGAACTTGTTGAGAAGCCTGAGGTCTAGTATAGGCCTGAACTCCTTGTTTGGACCTTTCTTTGGGACCAAGAAGTATCGGGAATAGATTCCCTGTCGACGTTGATGCCATGGGACCTCCTCGATGGCCTCCTTTAGGAGTAGAGCGGAAACCTCTTCTCTCAGAAGATTTATGCGATGGATGACAGTTTTTCGAGGAGGAATAGAAGGTGGAGGGGACTTGAACCTGATGGAGTACCCATTCCTCACAATATTGAGCACCCACTTGTCTAGTGTGATTTTGGTCCACTCTTCCAAATAAAAACGGATACTTCCCCCCACCGGAGTGGGTAACGAAGCTAGGGGCAGCAAGCACTCACTGCTTCTGTTGTTGCTTGGCAGCAGGTGTGGACTGTCTGGAGATTCCTCCTCGTTCTCTACCAGGACGACGCTGGTTTGAATGGGATCTTCCCTGATGTTGCTGGGAAGACCACTGAGGGGTTTGAACCCTCTGGTGGTATTGTCGTCGGTCATAGGGACGATAGCGTCGTCTTAAGTCTTTCCTCTTTTCCAGACCAACCGCCTTCACGGTGTCTAGTTCGGTCTTCATTCTAGACATTTCGTCGTCAGCGTGAGCGCCGAAGAGCGATGTCCCATTGAAGGGGAGATTGAAGATTCGATGTTGGGCCTCTGGCTTCAAACCCGTCAGCCAGGAAGAGCGGCGGGCACAGATTCCATGTGAATATCCATGGGCAGCGAGATCAGAGGCATCCGCTGCCGCACTGATGACCTGATTGGCCACCAGACCCCCCTCCTGGAGGATCTCCTGGAAGTCCTGCCTGTCTTCCTTCAGTAGCTTCTCTGTGAAGCGTGAGAGAGAGTCCCACAGAGAACGGTCATAATGACCCAGTAAAGCTGAGGCGCTGGCCACTTTCATATAGGATGCTGATGTATTACACATCCTCTTTCCGATGGAGTCCATGGCCTTACTATCTTTATCTGGAGGTACCGCAGATGATGCTGACCCCGTCTGGTTCTTCCGTGCTGCTGATACCATGACCGAGTCAGGAGGAGGGTCAGCTCTCAGAAAGAGTGGGTCCTGCTCAGGAGCCTTGTACTTCTTGGTGATCCGCGACGGAGCTGCTCCCACCGACGCTGGAGTCAGGAATTTCTGAAGAGCAGGCTCTAGCAGACCCGGGGCCAGGGGCAGCAGAGGCCTAGATGAAGACCTGTGATGAAGGGTCTCGAAGATGACCGATGTGGAATGGACAGAGACAGGCATCTCGATATTAAGTTTTGCAGCTCCTCTACACAAGACCTCGTTGAAGGTCACAATGTCATCAATAGGCGATACCCTACTCGGTGGTGAAGAAGAGAGAGTTGGAGAGTAGTCTGCTTTTGAAGGTCTGGAGTCTGAGGACCACGAAGAAGATCTGTGGCTTCGCCTTCTAGGAGAGCGGTGGCGAGTTCTTGAAGACCTACTCCTAGGAGATCTTGATCTACGCCTTCTCGAAGTTGGCGACCTTTGAGGCGTGGCACGCCGCTCACGTCCCACAGACGAATGAACGGATTGTATGATCGGAGACCTAGACCTGCTAGGAGTATGATCCGGCATGGAAATTCTCTGAATCTTCCACTCTCTTATGCTCCCGAGCCATCTCAGAGAGATGTTAGTTGGAGGGGCTGCAGCCCTTGGCGAGGTTTCAGGAGTGACTTGCACTATCCGGAGATCCGGGGAAGAAGAAACACTCCTGGAGGTTACCACCTGGACATCCTGCGGCGTCGATTTGTCCCTCGACGTCGTCCTAGGTCTCTTGGCAGAAAGGGACCTGTGACTGGACTGCGACTTCCTCGACGTCGATCTCCTCGACGTCGATCCGGACCGCGATGTTCTCCGCGGTGACCGTCTAGGCCCGGGCGATCCGCGTGGTCTTGATGTCGACTTCCTCGGTGATGGATGCTTCGACGTTGACCTCCTCGGTGACGGATGCTTCGACGTCGACCCCCTCGGTGACGGATGCTTCGACGTTGACCTTCTCGGTGACAAATGCTTGATGCCGAGTGCCTCGGCGGCGACTTCCTCGTAGGCGACGTCGACCTTCTCGACGGCGATCGCCTGCTATGACGCTCAGTTGGAGAATGACTGCGTCTTACCGGCGTCGAGCCCCTCGCCTGGCTTGACGTCGATGCTTGTGCCACTCTCGACGTCGGCGGTGTCTTCGACGTCGTCACAGGTCCTCTCGGAGGCGGGCTGTTCTGTCGACGTTGATATGTCAACATCGAGCGACTGCCTCCCGCCGTCGTAGGCGAGCCAGAACTGGACCACCTACGAGATGGTGTCGACGTCGGCCTGTGATGGGACTTCGTACCTGAAGTTGTTCGCTTCTCCGGCGAATGGGGCCTCGACGTCGACTTCGACGCTGAAGGGGAGCACAAGGGTACTTTTGAAGCCGATCTGTCCCCCGAAGGTGTATGGGACCGGTGTTTCCTCTTCTCACCCTTGTCTTTGCGCTCCAACCTTTTTTGAGAGGAGGGCTTCTTCGAGAGATGTTCTTCTCGGCCACTTGCTGATTCCTTTCCTCTCTCCTGCATAGCAACCAGTTTGATTTTCTCCCTTTCTCTAAGGGTTCTTCTAGAAAAGATTTTGCAGTGGGAGCACTCATCTGGTCTGTGAGATGAAGGTAGACAAGCAATACAGACCGAGTGCTGGTCTGATTTAGCCATCTTTTTTCCACAGGCCGGGCACTTATTAAATAAGGCCGGCATTTTGACAGGAAAAAATTGACCAAATTCAGAAAAACAGAAGGATTTAGTACCCCAAGTACTAAAGACGTCGAGTGAAATTCAAAAAATTCACTTTAGACCAACAATTAGTGAGAAAAACCCACTAACTGACGAGCTCAATGCTCCCGGATCCTCACAGAAGGAGCCGGAAAAAAGAACTGACCTAACTGTCACCTGTGGGGCATGATGGGAGCCTGGAGGTTCCTGGAGGTCTTAAAGGCACGGCGCCAGTTTTTTCCAACTGTTCTATATGCAGCCTCTCTAGGCTAATCTGCCTCTATGATCTTGCCTTTTTACCTTTGAAAATAAAGGCTATGATTTCAAAGCAATCTGAGAGCAGTTTTCTTCTCTATATCATGAAAATTTCATGGTGTATGTTTCTTTATTATTTCAAATGTAAACAAATGTACAATGCAATTTTGGGCATATTTGAGCCTAGTAATATGTTTTTTAGGCTGCATATGTATATATATGCATATTACCTTTATATGAGTGTATATATATATATAGGTATATGCATATAATTTGTTATTGCTCCGGGGGTCCCCGCACTTGGGCGGGACTATTCAGTGCTTATGACTTTGATGAGTATACCCCTGGAAGAGAACTAGGATTACAGGTAAGTAACTAATCCTAGTCTACCAACTAATCCTAGTCTTTACTTGTGTCATGTTATATATAGGTATATGCATATAATTTGTTATTGCTCCGGGGTCCCCGCACGTGGGCGGGACTATTCAGTGCTTATGACTATTGATGAGTATCCCCTGGAAGAGAACACCTGTTTCACACTGCATGCTCTCCAAATGAGTAGTAGAAGCTGCATGGATCACTTTCTCCTCATTATACAGGGCAGCCAGGTATAAAGATCAGTGCTTTAAGAACTGAATGCTGACGTAGCTGTAACAACATTTGTGCAGGTGGTATGATAGACTGTATCGTTTTTAAGTTAGGGTCACCAGCTGCACCACACATATCAGACTACACGTAGAAGTGCAGACATATCTGAGGCAGGGTAGCAGTCAGATATGAAAGACCGACTCCTGTAATGCCACTCTTGTGAGTCTCCGCATCTTTCTAAAGACATCAATGAGTGCCTCAGTGCCTTTTAGGGGACAAGATGACACATGTAAAGAAGGCTATAGGTAGTAGACTACATCTGTTTCACACTGCATGCTCTCCAAATGTGCGTAATAGAAGCTGCATGTATCACTTGATGTTTATTATACAGGGCAGCCAGGTATAAAGCTGTGTGTTCAAGTGCTTCCATGACTCTTGCCTCGCTAAAAAGATCTGTGGTTGTGCGACTGAAAGCTGAAGTAACTCTGACAAAATGTGTGCAGGGGTAAGATAGACTGTATAGCTTTTAAGTTAGGGTCATCAGCTGCACCACATGTGTCAGACTACTCGTACAAGTCCATACATATCTGAGGCATGGAAGCAGTCAGATATTCATTCTTGACAGATTACGCTTTCAGTTCAAAGCACACACCTCACTAAGTACAGCCTACTTGCAGTGTATCATTGTAGAGACATGTATGGACTAGGATAAAGGTTAATACATCTTGAACATGAATTAAAGCTCACTTTTCTGTACCAGTTTCATTAGAGAGGCAGAGCTCGCAATGCCAGGCCTAACCCAAAATCAAAGACCAACTCCTGTCATGCCACTCTTGAGAGTGTCATTATTTTTCTAGAGACCTCAATGAGTGTGTCAATGCCTTTTTAGGGGCAAGATGATACTTGTAAAGGAGCCTCTAGATACTAGATTACCTCTATTTCACACTGCATGCTCTCTAAATGTGTGTCATATAAGCTGCATGCATCACTTGCTGTTCATTATACAGGTCAGCCATGTATAAAGCTGTGTGTTCATGTGCTTCCGTGACTCCTGCCTAGCTAAGAGATCTGTGCTTCTGGAACTGAATGCTGAAGTGGCTCTAACAAGATTTGTGCAAGGGTATAATAGACTGTATAGTTTCTAAGTTAGGGTGATCAGGAACACCAAACATGTCAGATCACACATAGAAGTGCAGACATACCTAAGACATGATAGGAGTCAGACACTCAAACTTGATACAGTACACTTTCAGTTTAAAGCACACACCTCACTATGTACGACCTACTTGCAGTGTACCTTTGCAGAAACCTATATGGAGTATGTTAGAAATGGGGGTCTCTAGTTGGTAATGGTTTGCACCTTTGTCCAAGTAGGGACCCTTCCTTCTAGTCAGGATAAGGGGGGTACACTACTGAAATAACCCCTGCTCACCCCCTTGGTAACTTGGCATGAGCAGTCAGGCTTATCTCAGAGGCAGTGTGTAAATTTGCACATAACCAAAATAATACAGTGAAAACACTACAAAAGGACACCACACCAGTTTATAAATATATCCAATCCTCTATATATTCAAAACAAGACCAAAAACAATGGAATCCAACAGTTCTGTCCAACCGCATCGGTCGTGGTGTTCGCAGACTCGTAAACAGTACCTTTTTGTTGCGGCCGATCACGTTGGTGCGGGCAGGTCGTGGCAACCATCGCGGTTGCGATGTGAAGCATAGCGGTGCGGCGTGCGCTGCCCTCAAGGCGAGGTGCAGGCTGCAGCTCGATGAAGGTCGTCCAGCGGCGTCGATGAGACCAGAGCTGCGGTGCGGAGTGAGGCAGTGCTCGTTGCGGTGCTGACAGATCATGGTGCAGGGCGACAGAGCCGGTTGCTGGAAGCTGGCGTCGGTCGGTCTGGACTGCGTAGTGGGACGAGGTGGTGCATCGTGAGACTTATGATTGGTGCCCCCAAGCCAAGGTGCAGTCACAGGTGTCGAAGTCAGCGTGCTGCGACATCATTGGTGAGACCATGGCGGCGAAGTGAAGCGAGGCAGTGTGGAGTGCTGTGCGCACAGGTCACGATGCAAGCAGCGGCTCGGTGGCAACGGCTTTGGTCGTCGTCGTCGGTGAGACCAGGGTTGCGGTGCGAGAGACGGTGGTGCTGTCAGGATACAGAGCCAGCAACGTAGTCTGCTGGTTTTACCCCGTCTGTGGCAACTGAAACCAGTTCCAGAGGCGGTACCCAGAGGGAAGTGAAGTCTTTGCTGTCCCTGAGACTTCGTGAACAGGAGGAAAGCTCGGTTCCAAGCCCTTGGAGATGCTCAGCACAAGTTAAGAAAGTTCAGTCCAGTCCTTTCACTGCCAAAGCAGAAGCAGAAACTGCAGGCCAACCCAACAAAGCAATAACACAGCAAAGGGGCAGTACTCCTCCTGGCAGTTCTTCCAGCTCTTCTTCTTGGCAGGTTCCTTGATCCAGCAATTTCTAAAGTTCTGGGGTTTGGGCCCCAATATTTATACTCAGTTTCTCTTTGTTCTCTTGGGCAGAGAGTGTCTGTGCCCAGCCCAAACCAGTTCTGTCCTCCCTGGCCCGGCTTCCTGGCAGAAGGTGGGAGACAGCATTGTCCAAGGCAGGCCAGGCCCATTCAGGTGCAAGGAAATCTCCTCCCACCACTCTAAATGCAGCCCAGGTCTATTCAGCCCAGCCCTGACTCATCCAGGAAAGGCAGGACACACCTTGACCCCCCCAGTGGCTGACTGAAGAGAATGCACATCCCCAGCCCCTGTCACCCCAAAGCCAGAAAGTCAATCCACAAACCCAGCAGAGGCACACAGGATGGCTAAGCAAGAAAATACATACTTTCTAAAAGTGGTATTTTCAAACACATAACATAAAAATCATCTTTACTAAAAGATGCATTTTTATATTCTGAGTTCAGGCATACTAGACTCCCTTTCTCTATCTTGTCCCAATGGGAAGATATACTCGTAAAATGTTACAGAGTATTCTTCATTCGATCCTATGGGACAGATACCCTTTCAACAGTGAAGAAGGAATAACACTGTAGTTCACCATCAAGACATGTCACACACACCAGGACATGTCCTACCTTTCAAATACACTGCACTCTGCTCATAGGGGTACCTTGGGCCTACCTTAGGAGTGCTTTACATGCGATAAAAGGGAAGGTTATGGCTTGGCAAGTGAGTGCACTTCCCAAGTCGACTTGGCAGTCACAACTGCGTGCAGAAACTGCAGTGGCAGGTCTCAGACACCTTTAAAAGGCTGCTTGTGTGGGCTGCACAATCAGTGCTGCAGGCCCACTAGCAGCATTTGATTTACAGGCCCTAGGCACACACAGTGCACTGTACTAGGGACTTACTAGTAAATCAAATATGCCAATCAGGAAACACCAATCCATGATACAATTTAGAATTGGAGCACTTGCACTTTAACACTGCACGGCAGTGAGAAAGTGCGCAGAGACACTAAGCCAGCAAAAACAGAGTTAAAACGAGGAGGTCATTAAGCAAAAAGACAGGGGAAACATGCCAAAAGATGCCAGGTCTAACAGACTAGAATACAGGTTAATACATGTGACTACATCTTTTAAAGCTCACTTTTCTTTACCAGTTTCATTAGAGAAGCAGAGATCGCAATGCCAGGCCTAACCCAAAATGAAAGGTATACTCCTGTCATGCCACTCTTGTGAGTCCCACCATGTTTCTAGAGACCTCAATGAGTATGTCAGTGCCTTTTAGGGGTGACATGACAAATATAAAATAGCCTTTAATTACTAGATTACATCTTGAACATGTTTGAAAGCTTGCTTTTATCTATCAGTTTCATTAGAGAGGCAGAGCTCTCAATGCCAGGCCTAACCCAAAATCATAGACCCATTCCTGTCTTGCCACTTTTGCGAGTGTCAGCCTATTTCTAGAGACCTGAATGAGAGTGTCAGTGCCTTGTTGGGGATAACATGACACATGTAAAGAAGCATATAGGTAGTAGACTACACCTGTTTCACACTGCATGCTCTCCAGATGTGTGTAGTAGAAGCTGCATGGATCACTTTCTCCTCATTATACAGGGCAGCCAAGTATGAAGCTGTGTTTTCAAGTGCTTCCGTGACGCCTGTCGAACTAACATATCAGTGCTTTTGGAACTGAATGCTGACCTAGCTGTGACAAAATTTGTACAGGGGTATGATAGATTGTCTAGTTTTTATGTTAGGGTCATAAGCTGCACCACACGTGTAAGACTATACGTAGAAGTGCAGACATATCTAACACATGGTAGAAGGCAGGACATTCAAATTTGACACAGTACACTTTCTTTTTAAAGCACACACTTCACTATGTACGATCTACTTTCAGTATAATGTTGCAGAGACTTAAATGGACTTTGATAAATGTTAATATATCTAGCAACATGTTTTAAAGCTCACTTTTCTCTACCCGTTTCATTAGACAGGCAGACCTCACAATGCCAGGCCTAACCCAAAATGAAAGGTCGACTCCTGTTGTGTCACTCTTGTGAGTGTCAGCATCTTTATAGAGACCTCAATGAGTGTGTCAGTACCTTCTTAGGGGCAAATGACACATGTAAAAAAGCCTACAGATACTAGACTACTTTTGTTTCACACCGCATGCTCTCCAACTTTATGTAGTAGAAGCTGCATGGATCACTTTTTCCTCATTATACAGGGCAGCCAAGTATGAATTTGTGTTTTCAAGTGCTTCCGTAACTCCTGTCCAATAAACAGATCAGTGCTTTTGGGACTGAATGCTGATGTAGCTCTGACAAAATTTGTGCAGGGGTATAATAAATTGTATAGTTTTTAAGTTAGGGTCATCAACTGCACCACACGTCAGACTACATGTACAAGTAGAGACATACCCGAGATGGTAGCAGTCGGACATTCAAACTGGACAGAGTACGCTTTCAATTTAAAGCACACACCTCTCTATCTACAGCCTTCTTGCATTGTACCTTTGCAGAGACTTATATGGACTCAAAATGAGGTTAATACATCTGGCAACATGTTTTAAACCTCACTTTTCTATACCATTTTAATTAGAGAGGCAGAGCTGTCAATGCCAGGCCTAAGCCAAAATGAAAGTCTGACTCCCGTCATGCCACTCTTCTGGGTGTCAGCATCTTTCTAGAGACCTCAATGAGTGTGTCAATGCCTTTTTAGGGGCAAGATGACACATTTAAAGAAGCCTATAGGTACCAGACCACCTCTGTTTCACACCGCATGCTCTCTAAAAGTGTGTAGAAGAAACTGCATGCGTCACTTTCTGCTCATTATACAGGGCAGCCGGGTATGAAGCTGTGTGCTCAAGTGCTTCCATGAGGTCTGCATAGCTAAGAGATCTGTGCTGCTCGGACTGAATGCTGAAGTAGCTCTTTTGTATTCGATTTCTATATTTATGAGGAGTTTGGATCGTTTATTTAAGAAATGCGGAATGTAAGAGCGAATATGTGTTGTGACATATTCCTCTGGATAGCACTTAAATGATACCTCATCAAAGCTGGAACACACAAATCAACTGTTCTGTCGGTTGGCACAGCATAAGACTTGGTTTCTCATCCAATTAAATCTCGCAGTATTTTAATGTATTACAAAATATGTGCAATAATTACACCTGCGTATGCTTTCACAAGATGTTTACCAGCTCGTCATGCTGAAAAAATAGCAAGAGGCCTGCCCTTTTGCTCAGGAACAGCACATTTGAACACTGTGGGTTTAAAAGGTATATCATGTTCGTACCACTCATCAAATGCCCCAAATGTCCCCGATGTAAAAAAAATAGACCTTTTCATCGGCTTCAAAAATGCAATGAATGTTTTTAGGTCTTGCGTTAGCCAAGACATTTTTTTAACTAAAATAATACGCATAATCTACTCAGTTGTAGGGGTTTCCAGCCAGCCCTCATCAGTCACTGGTCTGTTGTTGTATCATTTAAACTTTTTTTCTGCCTACTGCACCATCCAGCATAGGGCATTCTGCTCGTTCACAAAGTGCACATCCACACACAATGTACTTTCCTCCAGTTCAAGGGACTGCTATGTCAATGTGTGCATTTTTGGGCCAGGGAAATATTTGGAGGTTCTAGTAATTACCCCATCAATAAATATTACAAACAGCATGATAAAACACAACGAACATTGACAAAACCAAAAGGCTAAGCACCAATTCAAGAGCTATTGGCTTTGTCACTGTGTGGTTCATCACCACTTTTAAGTATAAATCATTGACGTGTTTGTATCACTGCTTCTGTTGCCGGTTGCATTTGGCACCCTTGTCTGGTCCACAGCATGCTACACACAACAGAAGGAATAGACTTTGGTGTGGGGCACATTAGCACTTCATACATGTGCCCTTTCCATAACGGGCACAAAATCCACACTTTAAACATGGTTTAGTCACTGAGTGTGTGTGTGGATACATTCTGCAATTGGGTCAAGTATACATTTTAGGCACAGCACGCTGCACACAACAAAAGAACAGGCTTCCGTGTGGGGCACATTAGTAAATCTGTCACAATCCATCACAAATGAGGTTTACTGCACACGACAGGTTACTTTTGCACTCTTTGCAGCTAGCTGTCGTAGGTGTGCACCTACATAACTCCTACCAGATTCCTTATCTACAGGTTTCATTACTAACTCAAAGGCAGTTTTCGAGACAGCAGTGATAACATCCCCAAACATTCCCCCAAGCGCACTGCTGCTTGGGGGAAGAAGTCCACTTTAGTCCTGAGGCCCTCAGGAAGCTAGGGGACGTTATCCCCCTACCACCAGTGCCCCGAAAGGTGCGTTTGCAGAGTGGTGGAGAAAGAGGGCATGGCCTCTGACAACCTCTCATTCCCACTATGTGAGGCCTACTGGAGGTAACAGGAGGGCTAGTTGGCCCCTACGGGCCCTCAGCAGCGAAGGGGACTTTATCTCCCAACCTGGAGCGTGCTAGGAGGCGCCTTTGCAGAGTAGTGGAGAAAGGGGATGGGCCCCCGGCGAGTTGCCGGCTTTTGTTTTTTTTTTCTGTTTAGGAAGGGGGGCTGCATGGCCCACCTTCCCTGGACCATTTTGGGCCCAAAAGACCCTCTTTTTTTAAATAAAATATAACGAGAGGGGGACAGTGCGGACCCCCTCCCAGGTTGATTTTGGCACCGGTGTCCCCATCCCCTGGGGCACAGCCTTTATTAATTATTTTTATAAATCAAAGTGGGGGGGGGGGACTGAGTGCCTCCCTGGACCATTTTTGGCCCCGGAGACCCTAAACCTGCCCGTTTCTTAAATTTTATTTTTTCTTTAAAAAAGGGCACGCGGACCCCCTCCTGAGGCTGATTTCGGCCCCGGGGACCACATCCCATGGGGGGATGGGCCACCTTGTTGGGGACCGCGGGGAGAGCCTGAAGGCCGGCTCCCGCCTCCTGCAGGAGCCGGCATTGCTTTTTACACCCAGGGAGCTGCTGACATGCAGCTCCCTGTGTGTAAAAAGCAAAGTGAGCTTCGCATTCAGCAAGCGAGAGCAAATTGCTCTTGCTTGCTCAAAGCGGAGCACACTGTTTGCTATGCTCAAAGCGGAGCACACTGTTTGCTATGGCATGGCGGGAGCAGTGCTCCCGCCATGCCATAGCAAACTGCAATGTACCAGGGGTGGGTACCTATGGACATTGCTGGAGCCGAGGGTGGAGGTCCACAGGGCCATGTTTGGCTCCTGGAGGGGGCCTTTCCGCCCCTCACATATTCAAATTTGGCCCCGGGAGGTGGTGGTCCCCAGGGCTGGGGGTCCACAACGAACCCCTCATTAATGTATTTGTGCCCCACGGAGGTGGTGTCCCCGGGGCAGCGGGGGAGGGCGTAGGGCTTCCCCCGCATTACTTAATAAAAGAGAGTGTCCTGGGGAGGTGGTGGTCCCCGGGGCAGGGGTGGGAGTCGGCAAACACTCCCTCCCCCCAACATAAGAGGAAATAGCCCCAGGGAGGTGGCAGTCCCCAGGGCTCTGATAAGCCCTACATTTGCACAATTCCCCGGGACCAGGCCCACCCGGGGGTAATTTTAAAGCAAGGGTGGGAGTCCGCGCTTGCTTTTTAGGTCAAGCTAGATTGCACAGCTGTCCCTTTGAGACCTGCTGTAATCAGTATGTGTGCATCAAGTTCATCCCCTTTTTTGCCATTTGTCTATGTCAGTGTCCTTTAAAAATCCTTGCTTGCTAGTGGTCAGTTCTGCCTCTTTGTCCCTCCTTTCTCTCTTCCGTTCCTTCCACAGAGCAGGGGCTTAGTACTGTCTCATTCCGCTGTGGTTCTTCATCTGTTCTCTGGGGGATTCTTTTTTTCTTGGTTTACTGTTTGTCTGTGTTTAGCTTCAGAGCCCTAGTTGCCTACATTTAAATATAGCATTCTTCCTCCCACCTCCTCTTAACACCACAGTTGTGTTACTGCTGCCTACCCTGCCCTGCCTCCCCCTGGGTTGCTTGTTAATAATTGTTGACACTATCTATCAGCACTGTGCTCCTTTTAGGAGGTGGTTTCATTTTTATTGTTGTTTACTTCCTGGCTCCTCCGTCCCACTTTCTCAGCTCGCCCTCCCCCACCCCCTCCCATTTAGTCACGGGGCTCCAGTCTGGCTGGTCTGCGTCACAGCAGAGCAGGAGAGCCAAAAACACACACAGTCTGCAAGCCCCCGCCCCCTAAATTTCCCAGTGGCCTGTCTTCTTTATGCAAGCCTCAGTAGTAACACAGCTGCGTGCATCCCCCCCAACGTTACACCATTTACGACTGATTTAACAGAACGCAGTTTTTTTTTTACTTTGGGAGCTGCCTGCGGGGATACAATTTTCATGCCAGATCTCCTTGATCGGATATAGCAGGAGAAGAAAAATACACAAAAGACGGTGTCCGTCTTCTATCTTTACTACTGCCCACGCCTCTGTGTACATCATCAGTGACGAGCCCGGTGAAGAGGCCTCCGCCTCCCACTACGAAATCCAGCCTCTGTGACAGGCATCACTTGCAAGTAAGTGTTTCACTTTCTGTTTTATATTTGGACTGTTCCTCCGGTGCCCCTTGTTATTATTTACGGCAGCCTTCGCACTCCACAGCACACGCACGGCGCTGACTCTCCTCCCTTCAGACAGTGCTCCTGCAGCTGCACAAAACCGCCTTCATTTTAGTCTGTGAGCACTATTCACTTTATTGACTTTCTCTTACTGCAGGCACGACGTGTTTGAATGAAAGCAAAGCACGTCTTGCCTGCAGTAAGCAACCGGGACAATGGCAGCCGGCATTCCAGTGCCATAGGTCTCGTTCTTTGTAGTGCCTAATGTCAAGATGCTAAGGTTCATGTGTGCTTAATAAATATTAATAATATATCTATTTTCAGCGGGCACAGATCACATCATCAATGCTCTGATGTCAGGTAATGTTTGCATGTTCTCACTTCTGCCTCTGACTTCCACATGCTTGCATTTTTCCCAGTTTTTAGGTCTCGCCTAGCGGTGCAGCGCATGCGCTGCTCGCTTTGCGAGGCATGCAGTATACACTATAGGTGAGGGAAGCCCGCCCACTTTTTCATTGGCTTGTGGCTTTGTCCTTTATAAATGCTGCCTTCTGATTGGTTTAGAGGCTGCTAGTCCCTCCTTATGACGGCCATGTCTCCTTCCATGGCTATTGGCCCCTTTACTGTGTGTTTTCTGAGCACTACTTTGTTCCTGTGCCACCCCTCCCGCTGTCCGTGCCTTCTCTCCCGCCCCCCCACTCCCGTTGTTCGTGCCTTAATCACGCCCGCCCACCCTCTCTCCCGTTTGCAATGCAGGTCTCGCGTAAACGCGAGTCCTCTTGCATTGCAAATGCTTGTTTTTTGTGTGCCGTTGTGACGTGAGGGTACGCGAGGTGCTGAAATGATGTCACTGAAGGAGAGAAAGAATCGACCAATCAGCTGCCTGTCTGCCAGCAGCCCGATGCTTCCCCTTAAGAAACAAAGTCTCTGGATGTTCAAAGCAGCTCGAGCTACTGAACAAAAGGCGGTGGAAGTCAAGTAATCTTTTGTTCCTGTGCTTCCGCTTGTGTCACTGTGTTCTGAGGTGTTAAACCTCCTACGGAGGCAGTGCGTCTCGGCGCAGCTCGCCCTCGCCTCAGGAAAAGCCCCTCGTCCCTTCACTGATGTGATTAAAGTGTGAGCAGCCATTCATATCTATGTGCTATTCGGCCAAGCCCAGCGCGCGTGCCAAGAACAGTTCAGTAGGTCTCTTTGTTCTTCGCCTAGCCCTTTATCGTCATACCCGTCCGCCCCCTCCCTGCAAATGGTACTGCCCATAGCACGAGCTGGAGTTCTGTGCTGTTCGTCATTGCGTTATCAGCCCCCCGCCCCCACCGCCCCTGGCATTGCTCAGTATGAGCTAGAGGTGGGCAAACCACTGGCAATTCATTGTCGGAGCCGAGCCAAGTGTCAGGCTCGGCCCCAGGGCTCAAAACGCCAGATGAGCCATGAACAATTCTGTTTGCAGATGATACAGGGAAAGTCATGTACAGGTATGATGAAGGCTCTTTCAGACTAAAAAGAGGCTATTTCTCGAACTTGTGTGTGTCGCTTCAAAACATTATTTATCATTGCCGGACTGGCATCTGCTTAAAGTGATAGAATTTAAATAGGAAGTCCCCCCACCCACCCACGCCACCCACCCCGGCAACACTGTCATGAATGACCCAAGATGTCTCAGTATGTAAAGTGAACTCTATAATGTCCCCTATCGATGCATGCGCACCCGCATTATTGTCTGGTAAACCACAGTAAGAGGGGGTTTTGAATAGCACACTACCGGAATTGAAGGCCTTCAAAGTGGTCTCAGATTTGATAGTCACAAATGAGCGATAGTGAAGTAAAGTGATTTGTGTAGGATCAGTTTGGTCCAGTGGTAAAGCTGTGATTTGAACCCGGGTTTCTTGATGACACATTGTGCATTTATGCCACTTGATGAATATCACAATCTCTCTCCCTTTTCCACGAAAGGAATGTGATATGTGTTGAAATATTTTAGGACCTAAAGTAGTAGACTGTTCTATAAATAATACTATCACATGTTAACTCCTCCTCACTGATATAGGTATAAAATGCCACATGTCTTTCTTGAAAAAACTGCATGGGGACATCAGTAATCTTACAGCAGAGTTTTTGCAGATCTGACTGAGACACACTGGGAGAGCCGTGTAAGGTTCATTACTGGAATTGCAGACGGTGGAGCAGAGAAGCATATAAATACATCCAGAGATGTCTGTGGGGGCTCAGATATCACTTCCCCATCAGCCTTTGGCAAGTACAGGCCGGGATTAACTGTACAGGAAGGATGTCTTTTTAGAAGAAAGTGGAAGAACATGTTTACAAAGCAAAAAAACCCTTAGGAAGTCATTCTCAACAGTCCTTCCCACTTCACCTCTGCTGAGAAGTGTGTAAGCTGGTGTGGTGTGTGTAGAGTGAAGGGAGAGGAGTGCCTTGGCATGCTTACTCAGGTATGCCTATGCTACTGGCGAGGTATGCCAGCCATAGCAAGTGTTGTTAAACTATTTTGACGCTAATATCCGGCACAAATGTTATGTGCTTGATGACCAGGGCCGTTTCTACCATTAGGCAAGACTAGGCGGCCGCCTAGGGTGGCAAAAGGGCTAGGGCGGTAAAAGGGGGAAACATTTTTTAATTTGAAGGCAGCAGCACCTGATTGTGAGTGCAAGCGCACTTGCTTGTACATGCTGCGCAGTGCTGAGCGCACCCTAGCATAGTGGTGTGTGGAGCGGGCCAGCGGTACCAGTGTGTGGGTCCCCAGGGCCGTCAATCTTGTAGCGCGGGAAAGCGCTACCAATGACAGCTCTGGATCATTTAGCCAGTGACGGTGACTCGCACGTCGCACCACCCTCTCTCTCGGTGCGCAGGGGACTGACTGTGTGTGTCGGCTCAGGTGAGGTGATCGCGCAGTTTCTTTCTCTTGCTGATTTTTGCTGATGGGGAGAAGTTGAGCATGGCCCTCTGGGAAAGGGCTGGCAGGCCGCAGGCCAGAAACAGAGTTTTCACAAACGCCACCATTCCCTCCCCTTACCACGCTCCGTCGCATGCAGGTACTAAAACGGGTGCTGCAAAACACCATCCCCACCATGTGGAACTGGGTCAGAGCACTGCTGGGTGAAGCCCCTCTCAGGAAAGGGGCCGAGGGGCTGCAGAAGTGATTCAGCAAGATCTATTGATGCAAGTGCAGCAAGCCTGCCCTTGGAGGGAAGCTCGCTGCTGGAGACGGGCAGTGTAGGCTGCCGCGGTTGAGTGTCTCTGAGTTGGCCACATGCCTGCCTGCAGTAAGCTCCAAAGATGGCACTTTGGGAAGGCGGTAACTCTGTTCTAGCCACACAAGGATCAGAGTCCTCCAAAAACCAGCAAAACAGGCGCTCAGGTGCTTGCGTCTGATCTTCCAACGCTGGGAGACGACGCACTGCCCTGCCATGGGCACCTGGCATCTGACCCGGTTGGTCCTCGGAGACGCAGGGTAATGGTCCACCGTCCAAGGCCAGTGTGCAGAGACTGTTTCCTGTAGCGCTGCGGTGAAGCAGGTCTGCCATTTGCACGTCTTATCCCTGCGAAAGAAACTATCGTTCTGCAAAGGCAAGTAAGTTGTTGGCCTCTTGCATGTGTGCCGCCAAGATGAGTGTTTGTCTGCGTGCGTGTGTTTACTTAAGATGGCGGTTCCGGGCGCGCACACAGTGGCATGGTTTGAGAGGGTTTCTTGCATCGATCGTAGACGGGCATTTGAGTACGTTGCACACACTCTTCTTTTTAGTAGCTCTTTGAAGTTATTGCTAGTGACCTTCTGAGTACCCCAAACTGTAAAGTGTCCATGGTAGAAGTGGAGTGTTCCAGGTCACACCTTGTGGCCTACACCTCAGTGAGTATTGTTTATACCTACAACTAACAAGTAGAGTACACAGAACATTTGTAAGCTGATTTTAATATGTACCAAACGCATTTCAGATATTAGTGTGACAATAGCCATTGTATTCCAAGTTATCACGTTAGTCATGTTTTAGGGGACTGCTGACCTAAGTTTCATGGAAAGAGTGCAAACCTTACACCCAAATGAGTGTCAGAGGGATATCACCACAGACTCTAAGTGAAACACAGTTGTCTTCTGTCCACCAACCGAGACTCTGAAACATGATTGGAAACGTAGAGGGAAATGCAGAAGAAGGTTGTACAGTCACTAAAAAGGGCTGAAATTTGGAATGGGTAAAAAGTAGGCCTGGGCGGTAAATTCCGTTCCGCTCGCGGAATTTGCGGAATTTGGGTAATTTCGCGTTCCGCGGAGAACGCGAAATTGCCAAAAATTCCGCGATCCGTGGCTTCGCGAAATTTTTTGCTTGTTCGCGCTTTCAAAATGCGTGTTCGCGAGATATTTCTCCCCGAGCACGCAAACAGCGTTCGCGAACAGGAAAAAACCATTGCAAACGGGCGGAACAAGCAATTCCGCGTGTTCGCGGAACTTTTGCGTGCTCGCGGAGATTTTTTACCGTTTCGCGGAGCTTTGCGTAGCGCGACTACGCAAATTCCGACCACCCCTAGTAAAAAGGAAAATTTTAGGGTCCGTCAATGTGATCTGATCTAGATAGAAATAAAAAATGTTTGTGAAGGGACAGTTCTTTAGCAGTAATAATTCTGAGCGTGGAGCTTGGAGTCTTGTTTAAAAAAAAAAGCATTCCTTGTCACTTTCAGACAATGGTATTTCCTTCATGTATTTTTTTTGCTTGATAGTAAAAGGGAGGGGGCGGCATTTTTCAATTCTCGCCTAGGGCAGCAAAACACCTATAAATGGCCCTTGATGGCGAGGGTTGAGTTTTTTCTCAGTGATGTTCAGTATATATGGTAAAAATAAGCAGTATTCACATATCTGCACGTTGTAACGCATGGAATATGCTTTTGGACAATTAATAAGAGACATCTATACAAGGGTGGTAATCCCTAAACTGAATGTCAGTCATTTAGCGCCAAGAAGCCAGCCCAGCAAACAAGCACTCTCACAGTAGGTATCTAATGTAGGCTTTACAATCAAGAATCCTTCCTCCACTGTCCACTTCACTGAGGTCATTCTGTCCTTGCGTTCAGGTTAAGATGAGAATTTTGGTTAATTTTAGGATTTTGTCTGTTTTATATGTAGGTTTTATTATACTTTTATTTCATGACAATATTAAAAAATATGGATTTAACACAAGGGTTGGAAGTAGGGTTAGAGTAAGTTCATAGTTAGAACTAGGCTTAAGTTTAGCTTTAGAGCTAGCCTTAAATTAATTGGGAACCAATGATAGTCAGATAACCTTGGGCAGCCAGGGTCCGCGGGAGGGTCATTGTTAAATCAAGAGTGAGGGGTTCGAGTTATGGTCCGACAAGGCAGTTTCAAGGGAGTGTGGTGCCCTGGGCAAAATACTGCCATGAAGCCCGCCTTTATCATTTACAGCAAGTTTCTTTCACTCTTTTTAATGCAGTTGAAAGTTAACTGATATTTGTAATAATTCTGATGAAAATGCTGCTCAGCTTGTTTAATGAATCAACCTAAGTACGCAGCCCACTAACTTCTAAGAGGTACCGCAGTGAGTCCCCCTCCACATCTCAATAATCTCCTGCAGACACCCTACTGGCATCTGCAGGTGTCAAACAGAGCTCTTGCTGGATCCCAACTGAGCTCCTGAAGACACCCTACTGCGTCCTGAGGGCATGGAACAGAGCTCATTCTGGTACTCAACTGATCTAGGTACCCTGCTAACTCCTGAAGATATCGAACAGAGCTCATTCTGGACTCTAACTGAGCTCCTGAAAACACCCTACTGCCTCCTGCAGGAACTGAGCTCCTGCAGGGATCCAAGTGAGATAGTGCAGGTGTCGAACTGAGCTCTTGCAGGTGTCCAGCTGAGTTCCAGAAGACATAAAAATGACCTCCTGCAGGAACCTAGCTGAGTTCCAGGAAAGGAATGAACTGAGTGCATGCTGTCACCAGGCATGCAACTGGTCTCCTGTCAGCGTCCAGCTGAGCTCCTGCAGGGATACAACTGAGCTCTCGGAGCCGCCCAACAGATCTCTTGCTGGTGTCTAACTGAGCTCCTGCAGAAACAAAACAAAGCTCATGCAGGGACTACTAAAGGGACCCACTGCGATCCTATTGCTACTTCCCTAAACCCATGGGGTAACTCATCTGTCTTCTTGCAAGGTACACCTGATCTCCTGTGGGGATCCATCTGACCAATCCACGGGCCCAACTGAGCTCCTGCATGAGTCAACTGAGCTTCTGCAGTTATCCGATGGAGCTCCTGTGGCCATTCTACAGAGCTCATACACTAACCCTCTGAGCTCTTGCAGGGTCCAACTCAGCTCCTGCAGGCACAAACCAGAGCGTCTGCAGGGACGCAGCAGAGCACTAGCAGGAGGAGTTGCACTGAGATCATTCAGAATCCCTCTCAACTTTTGCAGAGTTCATCCTAATGGGCTCCTTTTGCCACGTCACTAAACCCATGGAGTAACCCATATGTCCTTTTCTAGGAATACATTTGAGCTTCTTTAGAGACCCATCTGAGCTCCTGCAGGGACTCTCCTGGACTCCTGCAGGTACCCAACAGAGCTCCAGCAGGCCCCCAACTGAACTCCAGCAGGCACAAAAATAAGCTTTTGCTGGGGATCCACTGCAGAGACCCCAATGAAGCCCTGCTGGTACTTCACCAAGCTCTAGTAGAATCCTTTCTGTGATCTTGCAAGGATCCAACTTTTATCCCATTGCCACGTCACTAAACCCATATGTCCACTTACAGCTGCACCTGAGCTTGTGCAGGAATCCACCTCCTGCAGGCAACCGCATGAGGTCCTACAGGGATTTAATGGGGTTCCAGAATGTATCTGATCAAGGTCAGGCGCGTACCCCTAAACACCCTCCGCTGGCTGCTTCTTGATTTGCACCCTCCTACACACTCTCAGCAGATTACTTTCTCGCTTCCTTCATTCTCCCTTCTGTCTTTCACTTTTCACGTCATCTTCTTTTGTCTAACCCTATCCTGTCTTTCATATACAGTTTCAGTTTTCTTTCCCTCATGTCTTCTCTCCATCTTTATTTTGCTCTCTCTCTGTTATACAAATTCATTATTTTTGCTTTTTAACTCTTGATTTCTCCCAGTTTGTCATTTTTCATCTCCTTTCATTTTCTGACCCTCTTCCTCTGAGAGCTTTTTTCTCTATTCCTACTATTCTCCTATTCTTCCTTTTATCCTTGTTTCTGTCTTCCTCCTAATCTACCTCCTGTTTTCTCTTATGTGCCTTCCTCCATCCTTTTTACACTGCTTCACACAGCATATTTGCCCATTCATACTTTCAGCACTCTCTTCTCTTTTCCTGCTCTATTTCCTCTTCCTTTGTCTGTTCTTTGGCTTTTTGATTGTACATCACTAGTGATTACATTGGGAGTCGCTACTTTGCATGCAATACATCCGGGGTCCGTACATCGGAAGTACCATTACTTCGTATACACATTTCATCACAGGAAGATTTTTACATCCTTTTATAAAGCCAACGCATAATTGTGATTCAGACGCACTTCCATTGTAAAGGCACTTTTTGATTTAGTTTTAACTTTGCCTCCTGTGACCATTTCACCACAAAATTTGTCAAACAAAAATTTTAGTGGGTTGAAGGATGGCGTGCCAAATTTCTTGCACGTCCATTCAAGGGGAAACAAGCATTTGCAATGCAATAGGTCTCGCATTTGCGAGAGTTTGAGCTATTGGCATTGTAAATGACAATGCCTTTTATTTATGTGTTGGTTTTAAAACATAAATAAAAGGCATTGTCATTTACAATGCCAATAGCTTAAACTCTCGCAAATGCGAGACCTATTGCATTGTAAATGCTTGTTTATACAATCGCTCTACCCTTTATTTTATAGCTGCCAATCAGATTGCTCTGGGATCTCCATATCCATTTCTCTTTCCTGTCTTCATCTGTCAAATCGTCCTTACCTCCTTCGTGTTTGTTACATTGCGTAATATCTCTTCCCCATTTTAAAAAAAAACAGATTGGTCTGTTTGAGTGCAATATATTTTGTATTTTTTAAACAGAGCGAACGCAGAGTGTTGTGTACAAATATATGCTGCCATGCACTACTAGAACATTGGGTGGTTTGATACAAGAACCCTCATGCCAAACACTGCCCTTGATTGGCTGAGAACACTAGCACAAGTCACAATGGAGCTGCGGCATCACAGTGGAACGCTGTGATGTTACTAATGTAAAGTGCAAAGGTCATCATCGCGCATATGCTATGGGACACATTGCAAAACATCTCTGCGATACAAAGCACACAGTAAGTTTGCAAACTACCTTTGCTGAGCAACAGTCAAGCTACAGCTCTTTTATGCGATATAATACATAATTGCATTAATTAGAAAATTACAATAGAGCTTTTTTGATAAGACATTCAATTTGTTTTGTTTTTTAGGCATAAATTGACATCTTTTGTGTCATTGCTTTTTAAAAGTAGGCACTCACTTATCCTGCAGTTTAACCCCACATTTAGACCCGGTCTCTGATGCTGCGCTGTGGCAAGCGCAAATCCCACATTAGCAGTTCGTAATGCGGTGGGCCTTAATAAAAGCACGGAAATTGGTCTCCTTTCCAATGGCTTTGTTGTAAAGAGCAGTTCTCAAAGAAGTTATAAGGCCCCCTCAAATGCCTGGGCCCCGATCCCACTGCACCTGCTGCACCATCTGTCGCTTTGCGGGTCGTCTTGACAGAGGCAGAGTTCCGTGTTACATGTTTTGCTTCATGAGGGCGTGCCGTGCCATTTAACCATTATGGGACCTATTGCTAAAAGAAATACGTCCTCGGGAGGAAAACCCTACTTTTAAAATTGTGACACCTACTTTTGATCACTACCATAATAGTTTCCCTGTAGCCTCCCTCGCTCAGAGTAGGGTGGGGTCGAGAGCGACTTCTGCATCCTAGGTCGGACTGGGACAGCACAAAGGCCCGGGCACCAGAATGAAAGAGGCCCCAATTAGGGAATCAGGGAAACTAGGGTCCCACATTTGCAAATCTGGGGAGTTATGAACTTGCAAAGACACGATGTATAGGTGTTTTGCTAGGCACATGAAACTGCATTCATGTGCCCCATACCATAAAAACAGGCCCACAAAATGCCAAAAAAACAAGCATTTGCAATGCAATAGGTCTCGCATTTGCAAGAGTTTGAGCTATTGGCATTGTAAATGACTATGCCTTTTATTTATGTGTTTTGAAAACCTGCAAGAGGTGCTTAAACACGCACTTTGTACAGATAGTCCTTGCTTACGAGAAGCAAGGCTGGCAGTAAAAGAGGCGCAGTTATTGCCAGCCTTGCTTCTCGTAAGCAACGGCTATAAGTACAGAGTGCATGTTTACGCACCGCTTGCAAGTTTTCAAAACACATAAATAAAAGGCATTGTCATTTACATTGCGAATAGCTCAAACTCTCGCAAAAGCGAGACCTATTGCATTGCAAATGCTTGTTTAAAAATGTTGCCACAGATTTGCGGATCCGCGCCAAAATAAAAAAAGGTTTTTTACCCATTGTGGGGTCTCTCAGGGACACCCCACCATTTCTGGGGGGTCAGGGTTTTTCTACCCTGCCCCCTTTCCACTTTTGCTGGGACTCAGCTTCAAGCCGAGTCCCAAGATGGCTGCTAAAAGTTCCTGGTTGAAGTGTTGGCAGCCAATCAAATTTTAGTAGGATCCACTCGTCCACTGCAAGGACTCGCGTTCCCAGATATCTATATTTTTTAAGTTAGAAATCACAAAAACTACTGAACAGATTTACACCAAATCACAAAAAGCACGCTGTAGCCATGTTTAAAAAATGAAAAACCCACATAGACTTTACTTGAGGAAACGGCTATTTTGGACCCCCCTTTTTCCTCCCCCACTTGATGGATCACTCCGAAACTTTCAACACAGTAGCTAAACCAAAAGGGAAAGTTTTGTGAAAATTTTGTGAAGATTCGTCAAGTGGCGCCAAAGTTATTGGCAAACAAAATACGCTTTTCCTATGGAAACTTTGGTCCTAACTACAACTACCTAATATATATATTAGGGTACTAAGTACATTTTTAAGGATTAAACGCACATAGATATTGTATTTGATATGTGCTCAGGGGTCCACGCCTTGGCGTGACTAATCTGTGCTTATGACTATTGATGAGTATCCCCTGGAAGAGAAGCATGTTAAAATGTTTTGCAGTTGGATTTATTTACCACAGTTCTTTGATTTAGCATGGCCTTTCCATGATGTTAAAATGTGCGAATAATTTTATATTAGTGATGAATTTGTGTCATTACATGAGCATGGCTTCTCATTTACAAAGTAGTCAATTTGAAAAGAAAAACACATGTGGTCTAAAAATGTAATGCAGTGTACATCTTTGAACTCATTCTGTTGATCAAATAAAAGGTTTCTACAAGCTTTTGGCGTAGGGCAGCGGTGCAAGCCTTCTTGATGTGCTGCCCTACATCAAAAGGAAAGGGAAGGAATGTGCTGTATCTATGAGATACCGAGCATTCCTATCCTCTTCTCCAGCGCTGGCGCATAATTGGCTGCCATGTGCCAACAAAGTCACCCTTGCACCATGGTGCAACGGTGTCTGCATTGTGGGAATTATTGTTTTTGTGCAGGAAAGGAGACCTACCTATACAAAAACAATGAATGGAGGTGATTTCCTCTTTCTATGTGTGCTGCATTCAGAGGAAAAAATTAGGAGAAATTGTTATTTCTTCTCGTTGTGCCTCCCCTATGCCTCGCCTGGGGAGGCAAAGGCTTTGGACGCATTCCCAGGTTTACAGAACATTGTAAGTCTGGGAATGTGTCAAATGCCATGGATGTTATGTGGGAACACCCAGATTAACGCCCATGGCAACGCCTCCCCATCGCAGTGTGAGGCAATGAGTGACTTGCACTGCGTTGCCTCACACCATGGGGGATACCAACAAGGAATTGGTGTAGGGCAGCGTCACATATCATTTTGCAGTGCTGCCCTACGGCAATTCAAAAGGACAGGAATGCACCGTATTTACAAGATATGGTGCATTCCTGTGGTTTCAGCCAGCGCCTATGCACATTTTGCAGCCATACACCAATGCAGGCACCCTTGCACCATTGTGCATGGGTGCCTGCATTGCAGACAGGATTGTTTGTGTGCAGGAACAGGTACCTTCCTGCAGAAAAACAATCACAAGAGGCATTTTCCTC
Organism: Calotriton arnoldi; assembly: GCA_963921515.1. Lineage (NCBI taxonomy): Eukaryota > Metazoa > Chordata > Amphibia > Caudata > Salamandridae > Calotriton > Calotriton arnoldi. The sequence continues at coordinate 229,944 of CAWUFW010005100.1, forward strand.
TTTCTATATGTGCTGCAGAATGTAGCACACGTGGAAAGAGGAAAAAACGGGGATAAATTTGAATATTTCTCCTCGTTATGCCTGCTCTAGGGAGGCACAAGGTTTTGTCGCTGCCCAGGTTTACCTAATGAGTAAATAGGGGCAGCGTCAAATTCCATGGGTGTTGAGTGGGAACACCCACAGCAACACCCATGGAACGCCTCTTCCACGCAGAGTAAGGCACGGCAGCGACTTGCGCGGCCTCGCCTTATTATCTGTCTACAAGGCCATGAAAAGCCACGCCGGGTACTTTACATGGCCTTGTGGATATGGCTAAGCCATGTGCGCCACAGGAACGTCACAAAAAGTGAGGCGCAAGCAGTGAACAGGCCTTGAAAATATGCCCCCATATCTACAAGGCCATGAAAAGTCACTCAGGGTAGCTTTACGTGGCATTCTAGGAATGGTAATGCACTGTGCGTGCCAGAACGTCAATAAATGTGACCTTCCAGCGGCACACAGGGTCTTGTAAATGAGGCCCGGAGTTTAATATTTCTAACTAATTCTAGCTTTAGTATCATATCTAGATTGTACTACTTAAGCATTTCAACTGTTTGTTTTTCACTTACCTTTTTAACTTTAGTAGACAACAAACTGTGAACAAATGTAGGTATTTTACTGCACAATATATCGTACGTAGAGAGAAGTTCCTGTAAAAAAAAAAATTTCACTGACCACTTTCAAAATAATTTACTTTGAAATTGCATTTACAATAGTTTTTGATATCCTCTCAGTGCTTGTCGCAGTTTCATGCCTGAAACTATAATTTCTCCTCTTGTCATGTGATTTCGTATACACAATGGGTTAAAAATGTACAATAGAGCTGGTTCACAAGATAAATCTACATTAACAAAGGAATTCATTACGACTGTAAACTCATATTACTTCTCCCCAATAACATGGACATCAATTCACCAAAATGCCAAGGGTAGCGGAAGTGGCATTATGTGCTCTTTGTCTCTCTGTGACATCATAGGAAAATATGTCACTTGACAATAATAATACCTCAGAAGTGACATCACATGTCGTTTGACTCTGATGTTGTGATATCACAAGAAGTCGCACCACAATGAAATACAGGACTTTACAGGAGGTGAGATTGTGGATAACATACTCTGTTAAATTAATTAAAACACTTCAAAATTTAATTGGAGCACCTGCAAACACCCTAAAATAAACTCCATTATAATAATTAACCAAAATCATACTGAATTGTTAACAAATAACTCCGGATCAGGTTTCTTAGAAAACATTGTAAGGATAAAAAGAAAATTTAGAGAAAATAGGAGCCTGCCAGGTCAAGAGTACAAGAACTGCAAGAAAAATACACTGTTACTTTAAGGAGCCAGCAGCTTCCCTTTCCTGCTTGCAGGATACTGGCAGTTTGCGTCACAGCAAAAGTTCTTTACTGAATAGCGGCAATGGATTAAAAGGAAAATATAGCAAATGTATTGACAACCGGGGAGGAGGGAATGTTGTTCAGTGAGAATACCTATGATGCATAACTTTTCCTTCTGCATTGTAGGATCCTCACTGATAGTCATAAACACAGCATAGAGTAGCAAGCATACCCCTAACTTGCGGGTGTAGGAAAGTAGGATCTGCTTTTATGGTTACTCACACTTTTTGCTGGTGTCAGTATGTTTTTTTGACTAGTCTGACTGGGATCCTGCTAATCAGAAACCCAGTCATTGTGCTTCCTCCTTAAATTGGTAAGTACTTCCGTACCTCCACAATTGGCTACTGGTGTACCCTTGTAAGTCCCTAGTATATGGTACTGAGGTATCCAGGGCATAGGTACACCAGGGGTCTCCCATGGGCTGTAGCATGCATTATGCCTCCCCTGAGAGACCCCTCAAACTGTGACTACAGGCCTGCCAACGCAGCCTGTGTGAGTTGCTGCCTGCACCCCTCACAACAGATATGTTTCCTTATATCTGAGGTCACTACACTTAAAACCTATAACTCACACCTATGGCAGGCCTTTCAGTCCTGAAGGCATAGTGCTGGGTTATCAGCATGAGCAAGACACCCCTACAAACCCCGGAGTCGATTCTCCAGGCTTTTTTGTGAGTTCAGCCAGCCATTTTGATACATATAGTGACCATCCGTCATTACGCGATGGCTAACTATGTAGTGGCTGTGCCGAACCTGGGCATGTTTAGTATGAAACATGTTGGAATCATACCTCAACACCGTTACCGGTGTTGGAGATATGATTCCATGCAGTGGGGGTTTCCTCCCGGAAGCCCCCAGTACTCCCGGTAACAGCCTTTCAGGGTCTGCCAGCAAGCTAGTGCTGCTGCCGACCCCAGACACGATTCTGCCCTCCTGCTGCTGAGCTGAGCTTGAGCAGGGCAAGGTTGAACAATAGATTTCCTGTCACAGGACCACCTCCCAGATAGGACTTAGTGTATTGGGCTGGGGATGGAGGGCTTGCCAGCGCCACCTGACTGCTTTAAAGGCACATTTGGTTCTCTCCTTGCATACTCCATTTGGAACCAGTTGAGGGGAGTCCTTGGCTCCCGTTCTGGCCCGAAACAGGACAAAGGACATGGGAATATCCTCCCCTCTGTCTACCCCCTTGTCTGGGAGGGACCCCTGTCGTCTTAACCCCCTTACTAGGGTATTTAAGGGCTTACCTGGGGGTGGGTCCTCAGATTTGTCATGGGACAAGACTCAAGACTGAAACCACATCACTCTTCAACCGTCTGGACACTTGGGCTTTGCCTGAACAGAGACTGCATCAAGGAAGACTCCTGCTGCTTCTAGTCTGGCTGTTCTGTAAGTCTTCTTCGTCGTCTGTGTCTGTGCTACATCCAGGATCTTCACCAGACCGGTGGGCATCAAGGACACCCAAAGTAATCTCCCTTGGAGGGAAGGAGTCACTTCCCTGCATCTCCAGGCACCACAATGAAGCTGTCTGGTCTGCTGCTCCTGACGTCCCACAAACATCGAAAGGCTCAGCAACACAAGTGGTGGTTCTGTATCTCCCTTGAGGTCTGACCTGTCCTCTCGCACGTTTGGAACTGCTGGAACCAAACCCCTGCCCACTGCGTCAACTTGCGGTTGCCAAGGCTTGTTGGCTCTTCACTCCAGAGATCTTCAGGATACAAGAAGCTCGAGCCTCCAGCATTTCTTCTTGCCAAGTACAGCATCCTCACCGCATCCTCTGCACCGTGGACTATCCTTCTTGGTGAGCTGCTCGAGGTCCTCTTGCAACTCCTGTGCCTTTGGCCGGTGGGTCCTCCTGATGGTCTTCTTCTTCTTCTTCAGTGGGCTCCCCTGCTTGCTCGGGCCTGCTCTGACTCTCCTGCTTGTGGTGAGTCCCTTGGTCCTAACGTTGCTCCTTCATCGCTTTACACGCCTGTTGCCGCTGCCAAGGCTTGTTGGTGCTCCCGCCAGACACCGACCCCCTGGTTCTCGACTTCCGACATGGGACAGCTTGTCCACAGCTCCTGGTCTTCCTCAGCATCGCCTGGTCCGCACAGCTGCAGCGACAAGGTCACCGTCGTTAGGTTTTTTGCCAGTAACCAATGCCAGATTGTTAGAGACAGAAGAGACAGAATCCTTCATCTCGTGCCCCCTTGTTTGTTTAGAGAGTGCATCATTGTGGTATTGTCTGTTTAAATAAGCATCATGCTGGAAATGTTACACAAGCCTTCAAGGCTAGATGAATTGCCTTTAGTTCTACAACATTTATTTTGTACAAATACTCTTTTTATTGCCATTGATCTTGTACTGTGAGATTTTGTAAATGAGGTCCCCATCCTGTCAGGGAAGTGTTGGAACTGGCACTTTCTGGTTGGCTGAGGCCGTGCCCTAGCCAGGCAGAACCTACTACTCCCATCAGGGGTAGGTGATAACAGTCACTGAATAACCTTTGCTCACCCTTGGGCAGCTTGGCACTGAGCAGTCAGGCTTATCACGGAGGCAACGTGTAAAGCATTGGCATAGCACTCTCACACAATAAGTACACTGAGCACCACAAAAGAGATTTTACACGTGGTGTATGTAAATAAAGTTTGTATTTAACACACATTGTTTAACACAACATTAACATCATGTATTTCTGGGCATAAATCACATTTGGAAATATTACTAGCAGTACTAGGCCCAACTGTGTTAAAATAACAACAGTAGTATGCACACTTGGGAAAGATCCTTCTTTATCCCTCAGCACTCTTATGACTAGTGAAACATTGTCAGAACTAGGCCCACTCTGGCAATTATTACAATTCAATACCATACAGTTATAGGGTGCATCCCAGATCACTATGATATCAAAAATGTGTACACCCAGATAATTACAATACTTTTAAACAGCCTCGTGCGCCGAGGCAGCACGGGTAAAAAAACAATGTCAAACATAGTATTCTTTTGGCAAGAAATCAATGTGTAAAGCAACACCACTGTACGGTATAATTATTAACAGGCAGTCCTCATGCAGTCATTCCCACACTCTTAGTTGGCACCGATACGCAGTGGCACGGATATCAGGCAGGTTTTTATGAAGCGCACTCGCACACATCACCAAATGCAGTGCACCTGATAAGCGGCAGGTCAGTTGATTATACAAATGCAGACCCCGTGGCCCAAGCCCTCCTCCACCTTTCACCTAACCCCAACTACCCTACTCCTACATGTTGGAGATAAAAAAAACTCCCCCTGATACCAGGCCTATTGCCGCCGTAGTCAAACTTAGACAGGGTCCCAGGAAATGAGGTGGGGGCACGTAGCACGTAGCAGGCGGCAGTCGACAAATGGGGTTTTGGACACCACTCAGGAAATTCACCCACAGTATTCAGAGCAGATATGGACTGAGGGCGATAGTCATTCAATCAAAGAGTTCCACAATTGGCCTTCTGCCACCAGCCCAGTTCTGCAAAGCATGAGGGGGTCATACAGTCTCTTGACCCATTTCAGATCTCTCTCGGAAGCGTTCCTCAGCCCGTTCAATCAATCAATCAATAAGAACTTTATTCGGTTTTTTACAACCATAAAAGTATACACTAGCAGCATAACATTCCATAAAATAAGCAAGTCAGAATCATACAATATACAATACATTTCTGTAACCTATAATTCGCAACCATAAAAATACAAGATAAAAATCAGTCTTAAAATTAATAAAATCAACTATTCCATTATTGAGGCACACAAACCTTCTAGTATGTCTCACACAATACTTCTATCCATTAATAACCCATTCTCCCTATAGCATTAAAGAATCTAAATTTCATCAGTGCTCTTTACATTTAAGAAACTCTTTCACTTTGTTTATATATTTCCCAATAGCACAGGCTATATCTAGGTTCTTCATTTCCACTAAAAGGTTTACAGCTTGCAACCTATTTTTAATTTCATATTTTTAAAAAATCGGGCCTAAAATCTCTCTTCATATATTTAAAATCTTAAAACAGTCTAATAATATATGTAAAATATCGCAGGTAGTACCTAAAGTGCAGGTGCATTTTCCATTGCTATTTATCATTAAGATTTTTACCCCATTGTTCGCATAACAGGGATTTAGCCCAATTCTCAATCTTAACACTTCGCGTCTTAACAGGCATCTAGGTAACCTGTCAATATAGGGGTAATGTAAATCATTTTTCCATGCTGAGGCCATAAAAGCAACTGAACTTTTCCGTAAGAGGTATTCTTGATCATGGGTTCGGGACGCTTCTATTCCCAATGGCCTTAGTTCTTTCAGCCCAGTTAATTACTCTCACCACCCAGGCTCGATCCAGGCAATACTACCTAGCAACACAAAGTCATCAGACCAGGTGAGGAGAGGGCAGTTGATTCGCCACACTGAGGGCACAAAAGGTACAATCGATGAATGGGGGGTGAACCAGGGGAGCGTCTTGGAAGAAGGAGGCACCCAGTCAAGCATCCGTCGATTAAAATTGCACCCAGGCAATCCAGGTGCCACGGAACACGAATCTGCTCCACCACACCTCCCTGGAAATGAGGCACAAAGTCTGGTGTGCATTGATACGAGTCTCACCAGACAGTTCCGGTCACACACAATGAAGAGTCCCAAACTCAGTACCTCTCTGGTAAAGAGGCACGTCTGGTGCACTCTGATCCGAGTCACACTAGACACTTCCGGTCACACAAAATGAAGAGTTGCAAATTCCGTACCTCCCTGGAAATGAGGCACGATGTCTGGTGCGCATTGATATGGATCGCACCAGACAATACCGGTCACACACAACGAAGCGTTGCAAATTCCGTACCACCTAGGAAATGCGGCACCATGTCTGGCGCACATTGATATGGGGTGCACCAGACCCCACCGGGCGCACACAAGGAAGAGTTGAAAATTCCGTACCTCCCTAGAAATGAGGCACAACGCCTGGTGTGCATTGATACAGATTGCACCAGACAATTCTGGTTATACACACAAGCGCAAGTTTGGCAGTGCCGCATGAGGTAGAATGAGGCATTACTACGGAAATGCCCCTCCTCTGTAGGTCGCAACCTGTGAAGCAGACACCGTACACCATGAGAATGCAGTTAGCGTGTCGCATGACAAAGATGAAGCACGATCAACGAAGCAGACCATGCTGGATCCCGCAATCGGTGAATCCATTCACCACCAACAAGACGCTTATGCGTGTTGAGGCCCCAACAATGCAGGGGCCACATTCCGTAGATGCGGGAGTACTTTTGGGGCTCCGCACAAGGCATCCAGTCTTAAGGCAAAATACTTAATTCCATCCTCACGCCGCGCTACCAGTTGGGATCCAGCAGATGATGTAGGCATTTAAGAGGGCACCGCTCTCCAGGTGTCACACGTAGACGGTGTGGGTCCCTCGCGGGAGGTCTCTGATATCTCTGAGACCTCCACAAGAGAACAGGGGCAAGCCAACAAGTCCTTGGACAGCACTCTTCAGGGTGCCACACAGCAGCAGGTAGTTAGCCCAGGGCAGCCATTCAGGAAGGGTGCACAAGCCCTTCTAATGACAGTAATCTTCCTTGTGCACAACAGATTACTCTGGCAGTGTACACCATGCAGTTCCAGGATGTCCGGTTCCACATCCCCACAAGTGTATCTCTCCCCTGCTGAAGTATGGTACTAGTTGTTATACTGCAGTTGCCTTTGAAGTTGGGGGTAGGTCAGAGGGCTTCCTATGAGCCACACATGTCTCCCCTAAATTTCAGTCCTGTCTGACATGAGGCAATATAATGCAGATCTTAATCTTTAGTGGGGCCATCATCTGGCTTCCCAGGGGCCAAGTGTCAAAACCTCTCCCTCCAATCTATCCAGCCAGGCCCTCAAATGGCAGAGGTCTGTCGTTCCAGTTACATGCCCAATGTTTATAGCTGTCGCTGGTGAATGCACACATGTGCTCCCCCAGCATTCAGTGTGGCCTGGAGTCAAACTAAAAGGCACACTAAGAGTTTTAGAGCAGAGAAATGCCCACTTTCAAGTGGCATTTCTAAGCTATTAATGACAAGAACACCTTTACCACAAAAGAGGGTTTCTCATTGTGAATCCAATGATAGGAAACATTATGAGGCTGCTCCACTGCAAGCCACTACTGCAGCTTGAAGTAATTTCAACCATACCCCCATTTTAATCAATGGGAAGAGAAAACCTCATAGCTAGTTAAAACACACATGGGTATTCCTTACTACCTGGGCAGGGAGAACACATGTGTACCTGCCCTGCCTTTTTCCTACTACTTGCTTCACTCCTCAAGACTTATCCTAGGGGTGCTCTAGTGGTAGTGAAAGGTCCCCTCAGGATTAGCCAGTTGTTTAGAAAGACCAACCTGAACATGAGTGCAATTGCACACCAACAGGGCTGGTACTGCAGGCTTGACACATTTAAAAACATCATAGGTTCAAGTGCGCACAAACAGGCCTGCAATAGCAGGCTTAACAATGCTTAAAAATATCACAGGCGCAAGTGCGCACACACAGGCCTCCAATGGCAGGCAGGAGACATGTTTAAAACCATCAGGTAAGCACCCCTTCCGAACGTGTGTAGGAAGGGTATTTACACTGGGAAAGTGCCCAGAGCCCTAAGGCCACTAAAAAGGAATCAGCAAAACCCTGGTGTTGTCCCATGGGAAGATCTGACCTCCTGGGTAGGAAAAACCCACATGGGGGTTCTTCACTACCTGGGCATCGAACACCCACGTGTACTTGCCCTGTCTTTCATCTACCACTCGCTGCACCCCTCAGGGCTTACCCTAGGGGTGCTCTAGTGGTAGTGGAAGGCCCACTCAGTGCTGGCTAACGAGTTAGAAATGCCAACCTGAGCATAAGCGCAACGGCACACCTACAGCCCTGCAATGGAAGGCTTGATGCATGTTCGAAAGGCTATTCGGGTGGGTGGCACAATCAATGCTGTGTCCCACTATTAGCCAGTGCAGCACCTGCCCTGGGTATGTGGTGTACCTTTTTATAGGGCATTTAGAGGTACAACACCTAAACCAATCAAGTAGCACTATTTCCTAGGATGTGTAGGAAGGGCGTGCGCGCTTTCACACTGCATTACAGTGAGAAAGTGCCCAGCATCCTAATGCCACGAAAAGAGAATCAGCAATAACCAGGAGGAAAAAAAGCAAAATGTTTTAGGGTAATCTCCTAAGAAGGGCCATGTCCAACAGGAAGCATCTGTGGCAGCTATGTTTTGGAAGATCTTGGAAAAAGGGGATTGCCTTCAGTAGGTTGCTTTTCTTGCACCACCACATCAGGAATTGTTTGGCATGTGTGGGGAGAACGAGTTTGTCTTCCCAATTGTCCTTCCATTGGGGCCATTGGTCTTCAAGAAACTGTTGTAAAGGTTTCATTTGGAGACACACATTTGGAACTAGGTAAATGCAAGTCAATTTGGAGAATGTTCTGGGTGCGGGCTTTAGTTCGAATGGAAGGACTGTGTACTGATAATGGGCTTTTCCTACAACAATTCTTATGAATTCTTTGTGTTTTTTCGCTATAAGTATGTGAAAATATGCACCTTGGAGATTCACAGAACACATCCAGTCTCCTTTCATTAATTGTAGATATATCTGATGCAGGGCTAGCATTCAGAATTTTTATCTCTTGATATATATATTTGCCTGTCTTAGGATAAGTATAGGCCTGAACTCAGTTTGTTTGTTTTTCTTGGGTACCAAAAAATATTTTGAATAGATACCTTTTCCTTTATGAGATGAAGAAAAAGGTTCTATTGCCCACTTTTGGAGAAGAGACTGAACCTCCTTTTTAAATTGCAACAATTGATGCTTTGGTGCTGATTTTGGAGATACTGAAGGTTGGGGATATTTGAACTGGATTGTGTAGCCGTTCTGGATGATCTGCAGGACCCATTTGTCAGTACTTATCAATCGCCACTCTGTTAAGTGATGTGAAACACTCCCTCCCACTGAAGTAGGAAACAGAACAGGGTGGGAGGGTGGTGAATCTCACTGTTTTGATGTTGGCCGTGATTTGGAAGAGTATTGGCGTTGTGTCTGCTGTTGTTTCATCAGACATCTTCCTCGATTATTACTAGGATGGAACTGTTTTTGTTGAAGTTATTGTCGACGTCCCTGGGCCTGAGAATAGAAGGAACATTGGGGGAAGTGAACCCTCTATCTGGACTGAAATCTCTAGTCCCTGCAATGGTAATGAGAACAATAGAACATCTTCTTTAAACCGACTGCTTTGAGGGATTGTGCCTCTTTTTCATTCTCTCCATTTCTTCATCAGTGTGGGGTTCAAAAGGACTGGCCCAGTGAAAGGATGGTCCATGAATTTCAATTGAGAATTCTTTTTCCGGGAAGTTAGTCTAAGTCAAGACAACCTGCGAAGAGATGTACCATTGCAGAATAGAGTTATGGCCAGACCAGCTACATCTATGGTTGCACTGATAGACTGATTTGAGACAGTTTGACCCTCTTGAACAATCTCCATGAAATGTAGTTGTCTGTCTTTAGGAAGATTATCTGCAAACACAGCGAGAGACTCCCCTTGCGCTTGATCATATTGGCTAATAGAGCAAATGCATTAGAGTTCTTAAAAGTCACAGTTGCAGAGTTACATATTTTCTTCCAATTGCATCTAGCCTCCTACTCTCCTTTTCAGAAGGAACTGAAGTCTCCGAAATATATTTTTGTCTTACGGCAGAGACTATTACAGAGACTGGTTTGGGATCCTGTCTAAGGTAGATAGGATCTTGTTCTGAACCTCTGCTTTTTAATAAGCCAAGGAGTTGCAGGTTTAACAGTAGATGGTGTGAGGAAGTTTTCTTCTGCAAGTTCTGCAAATCCCAGAACAAAAGGTAAGGTAGGCCTTGGGGAAGCTCTTGCTTGCAGAGTCTCCAGTATCACAGAGACTGTTGTCTGTGGTGCTTGTAAACGAATGTTTTGTTTAGTACCTTTGACTAGCATATCTTGAAAAGTAAGAATATCATCTACAGGAGACAACCTAAGAGGTGAAGCCACTGGAGAGGCAGGAGTGGGTGTAGAATAAGAGTCAGTGTAATAAGACTTAGTTGGTGAAGGAGAATGAGAAGGTCGTTACTATTCTCCAGGCACACAGAAATGATTTGAGGTCGTGGTTTCAAAAGTCTTTTTATTCCTTGATTGGTAATACGAGCCCTTTTGCCAACATGTGTTTCGTCTCAAGCTGTTGGTGTCACAGCAGACTTCCTCAGGGCAAGATTCTATGATAAATCATAATACAAGATTTAAAATCCAGTATTAAAATCATATTTCAGAAAATAAAGGAGTTTGACAGGCCCACAACCTAGATCGCGTGCTCTCAGGATACAGAGGGTGTTATATTTAGTATTTGGTGCATCTTTAACTTAAAGACACCCTGTGCCAAACCTCAAATTTATATCCCAATGTGTGGTGTTTCTAGGTGTACTAGACTGTTACGTGACAGGTGAGGTGGTGTTATATAGACCCAACTGAGTCGATACTCACTCCGTCTCTCCAAACAGACTTTATCTTATAGTCTTTGTCAACTTCTACCAGCGTTTGTCATGTCAGACTGAAAACCAGAGTACATGCTGTCAAATATAGCCCATATAAATTCTCAAAAGTACGAAGTTCTATGGCACCAAAGTGCCCGGTCTTACCTCCAGCTGTTTTATCGCTGTGCACAAATTCGTTATAAAAAGAAGTGGAAGTATCTGTAAACAAAACGCATCATTACGGATAGTCTGACCCCAACCATATTCGTTATGCATTATATGAGTCAATCTATCAAGGTATCACCTGCTCAGATGCAACAACCGTCACTCGTGCGCCAATAACAAACCACAATATGAGTGGCTATTCATACTGCTACTATAAATATGTGATGTATATATACACAGGCACCGACAAAACCTCTACTAATAATATTGGTGTGCCACTTAAGTAAATACAATAAGTAGTTTGGTGAGTAGTCAGCCAATTCAATTTGAGTCTGCCCTATGAGTTTATACAATGCTCAGATGTCATATTCAGAGTAAAGCATCTAACACTAGCTCAGAGATTTCCATACATGCTAAGAACCAGTTTCGCCATTTTGCTCCACTTCCAACTGGAGCTGACCCCATTGTTGTATACTTCATAGGGTGTCCATAAGCGGGCTTTCTAGACTCATGTCCTTATATAGGCATAACCCAACCTGCCCTTATATAGGCGTAGAATCCCATGCCTTATTTAGGCATAAACCATGCACACCAAATACAGGCATGGCTTCCGACATCCGTCCACCCTAACGTCTCAACGAGTCCATGAAAAAACAGACCCTCAGGCTGCGGGAGTTTCCCTTGCCCAGGACTATTGATTTCTTCAAGGACTCATACATTATGCATGAACCTCTTATTCCCTAAGGGATTCATTCATGACGTCTTTCGCTGCCCAACTCACGTCAATGCTACCATTTTCAGGTATAAATATACCTTCCCAAACCCCTGTAAATCAGAGGAGACCTCGACTTCAGAGGAGCCCGATTCCCGGCCAGACGCACTGAGAAGACACTGTCATTCCTGCACGCAGAGAGTCCAGCTTCCAGTGATCTAACTTCCCTTGCGGGGTGTTGGAGTTCGAGTCCGGATAGAGATTCCTACCTCTCTCATTCTTCAGGTATGGAGCAGACTAGAACCTAGAGGGACTCTTGGCATACTAGACTCTTGGCATACTAGGCGTAACTTACTCTTGGTATACTCTAGTCAGGAATACAGCACCTACTTCTACTTCTCCCTATACCTAGGATAGGTTAGGTACACTGGGATAGAACTAGGGTAGAAACGCATCGTATGAGTACTCGCATTTTTAGGTTGTGTCATTTTATGTAAATGCATACATGCTAAAAAGATAATGCTGACGCAGTATTATTTATTTTTACTGCTCACCTTGTACATTATTTATCTCGCATACTGTCTTGTGATCATAACAGCACATATAACTTACAACAGAAACAAGACTGTTCAATAAATCCTTTATTGAAACGCCCGTCTGTTATTTCTGTGTAACTCTGAGAATAACTGAAACATGCACGACTGAGCTGAGTGAAATGGTTATCTATTGTTTCTACGACTCTGGGACATGTCCTGATTCTGTAAGGGAAACACAGTGGTCATGTTCTGCGGCAGCCAGAAACTAATCCCTTCTTGTCGTCAAGAAGTTTCTAGTGGCCTCTGAGCTAGCTGGCACAAGTAATTAAGTTTAATATACTCGATAGGGACATACCGACCTTAGTCCTATGTCAAACCTATAGGATATATTATTCCAATGCGCAGAGCCTATAAGGGAAATAGGAGCTACACTACATGGCGCCCAACGTTTGGTAAGGCAGTAATTCAACGTTAGATACTGAGTAACTCAGCTGTGCACTTTTATTTTTCTCTCAGAGACCCCTACCCCATATACTCCAAAAGACGTCTGGAGTGGGCAGGGTTAATATCCGCCACGGCTACATAGGGGAGGCCCCTATATATTAGCTGTTTGGTTTGCTCAACGTTGAAGGATAGACTGTTCCACAATATTGTGCATCTTATCTTTGTTTCCTTGAAACTAGTTCTACAAAATGAATGTAGACGCCGAAAACGGTGTAGCTGCGGCTGAACCAGCCCAAGCAGCGTTATTTAACAACACAGGTTTAAATGAAGCCGAAGAGGGTGTCAAGGACATTCCTCCTAACTTAAGAAGAGCCATTACTCTAAAACTTATAAAACATGGCCTATCTCCAAGAGGAGGTAGAGCAGTTTTCGTGATAGAGGCACACGAATCCTTTCAGACAGAGGTATTCTATTCATGGGTAATATTTCCTGAATCTAATCCAGTAACTCACTTGTTTAACTTCTACAAAGAAGATGAACAACCGGAGGAATACATTCCTTTCGAGGATATTGAAATTCCATTAACATACCAGGAGCACCAGCTCTGGTTTAAAGGCGCCCTAAAACATCACAGAAATATAACCAGGCTCGGTCCGCTAGGCAGACCAGGAGCAACATGGCCGATTCTAGCCGGCTACACACCTCATCCAGACATCGAAATAATGTCAGACGAGGAACTACTTAATCAACTCACAGAGTTAATAAAAATCTACAGACAATTGGTTCAATATGTCATGAGGACTTTCACAGTCCAACAACCATTAACACTTCCAAATCAAGCTCCTCCACAGGGGAGTACACTAAAAATTACACCACAGACTCTATACGCAGTCATGGGTAAAATGCCCACTAAGCGAAAGCAAATTCCGTTTTGGATAGCTCAAAAAATTACTCAAATCGAAGCAGTATTTCCAAATACTAGCCCATATGAGAAACACAGAATCCTAACCATTAGTTTACCAATGGGGATCACACCACAACTGGAAGACTGCACCACTTGGGGCTCAGTCTTTGCTGCCATCTACACTAAAACACACGGCATTCCGTCAATTGCGGTAATACCAGATGTCCTAAAACAGATTCAAAACGAATATGGAGCAGAGCCTGCTTTAAATTTAGGTATGAAATTACTGAAAAATTTTGAACAGGTCTCAACAATAATATTATCTAATATTAAAGGGGAGGCAGCAGCAGTGGCGATCCGACATAAACTAAGGGAATTCGATGTTACAGAACATCAAACAGAGCTACCCAGAATTATAGAGCAGTCATATGCAGAATTAGGCAGAGATAGTTTGGGTGGGAGACCAGTTAAACCAAAACTATCTGAAAGTTCTGAGAAGGACTCAATTAAACAAACTCCTACATCTTCTAAAAAGAAGTGGGAATCTAACAAACAAAATTCAAACGAGAAAAGATCTCAATCCCGAGGTAGGTCTCCTCAAAAGGAGCCCTCTGAAAGGAGGTATAACCTCAGGAATAGGGATAATTTGAGAAAACCTGATAGGTATCAAGATAATGATACACGTTCCTCTCGTCCCTTTCAGGTCTCATCACAGACTTCGGAAAGAAGAGGACGTACAGAACATAGAGAAGAACGCGTGAAATCGAAAGACGACAAGCACGCAACAAAAATTAAAGCTAAACCTCAATTCTCCAAAAAGAAAGTAGCAGGTCTGAAGATAAGACATGCCGAGAATAATGAGATCACAACTCAAAAACGGGGAATGGGCTCAGACGATGCTGGACAGTGCAGCAGAAGTCACAATAGCTCGCCAGAACCTGATGGAACTTCTGGAGATAGTGGACTTGAATGAGTACATTACGGTAGAAACTGTAGACACCAGGGTTAGTACTCCACAAAGGTTATATGAAATAACACTCCGGATGGAGGGAGACAAACCTAGACAGGTTAAAGCACTTTTTGGGAAAAACTATCAAAGGGTTATGACATACTTCTAGCAGAAAAAGACTGGCCACCACAATTTGTCAGGGAGTGCCCACACGGCGAGGACATGATTATGCCTGCCTTCTCCAATCACATTCCAATTCACTTAAAATATACATATGCCAGAAAATGGGCAGTAGCCCAGGCTCCAGCATTATATAAAAATCATGTAGGATGGGATGAGGATTCCCCTCACCATAAAATACATCTGAAACATGAACCTACTGCACAGAGGCAGTATCCAATTAAGCAAGAAGCTAAAAAACAGGTCAGGGAGATTTTAAATCAACTTGAATACCAAGGGGTGATTGAAACTAGCACCTCATCTATGAACAATCCTTTGTTTCCTGTCTCCAAACCAGACAATACATATCGTCTAGTTTTGGACTACAGACATTTAAACACTTGTTCTAAAACTTTTGCAGTGCAAAATGCACATAGCACAGCATTAATGAATAACATTGTGCGCAAAAAATACAAAACCACATTAGACATCTCAAATGGATTCTTTTGTCAAAATATAGCACCTGAAAGTAGGTACTTAACGGCATTCTCCATAATGGGGACCCAGCATCACTTTTGTCGACTCCCACAAGGGTTCAAGAACAGCCCAGGTTTATTCTCAGCGAGAGTAACGGAGTTGCTACAAATTTATGACAACGAAGGATTGTCCTATGTCGATGATATTTATCTGACAGACGATGACTTAGAAAAACACTTGAACAGGGTGAGCACCATTATATTGGGATTCGCCTCTGAGGGCTATAAGTTCAACTTTAAAAAGTCCCGAATTGCCCATCTCAATGTCCTATTTTTGGGATATGAGCTTTCAAGTGAAGACAAGAGCTTGGCAGCTAACTTTCTAGAGAAGTGTGCGCTGATCCAACCTCCTAAGACGCTAAAAAACTTACAATCAATCATGGGTTTCCTCAATTTTGGTAGAACATACATTCTAAACTACGCAGAAAGGGTTAAACCTCTCTACGCACTAATCAAACCTGATTTTTCAATCAAAAACTGGACACAGGAACACACAGAAATTTTGCGTTCACTCCAGGCTAACATGTTAGCAACAAATCACTTACAAACACGCGTAAGTCAAAGAAATTTGGTGATTCGAATAATTTCGGGTCAATGTGGATTCACTTACTTAACCTTTAATGAGGGTGAGAAAGTACCAATCGCGTACAAATCACATTTGTACACACAAGCAGAAATGCGCTTCAGTTCAACTGAAAAAATTCTGACAGCAGTTCAAACAGCTGTAGCAAAAGAAAGAGCCTTAGCCCAAGGGAAACGCATAATTGTCGTTACCCCAGTACCAGCTTTAGAAGCAGTCACAAAAGCGAGCATTCCCAATGCTAAAGCTTTACATCCGAGATGGATACAATGGGTTAATTCTCTTACTGCAACTGATGTTGAATATGTATTTGATCCAGATTTAAAAACACAGGCATTTCTCCAATATGAACAAGAATGTCCTCTGCCCACTGAGATTCTGCCCCTCGATCAGTATGAATTCGTAATTTACACTGACGGATCCGCACAGCCCGCAACAGGGAGTAAGCAAGCTTACAGTGCAGCGTGTGCTATCGTTAAAGGTCGCATACGAAATGGCATCTTCAGACCTATGGTCACAAAAACTCAGTCACTAGGTGATTGTACAGCTCAGCGAGCTGAACTACAGGCATTCAAACTGGCACTTGAAAGTACGGATCGAGAATTCCTCACACTGATAGTGTGCGATTCCTTTTACTGTGTTCAGTCGTATAATGACTATATACGAACCTGGCTTCAAAATGGTTTTAAGGATGCAAAAGGTGGCACAATTAAGCACAAACTGCTTTGGGAACAAGTAGTTCTGTTGAAAAACGAACTACCAAAGGCTCACGTGATTCACACACTGAGTCATCAGCGTGATGGCGTTCACGTTGCAGGGAATTCATTGGCTGACGAAGCCGCGAAGGGGGCTGTTCAGGCGGCTTCCGTAGCTGCGATCACTCGTTCAAAAACAAAAATAGACGGTGAGATAATGTTAGCTGTCAATGCTTCAAGCAAAGGCAGCAGTGCAGCATTACCAAAAAGTTTCCACTCAAGTACTCTTATGTAATTGATGTGAATAACGTTCCTTTTGCTCGAATCCCTGGAGTGGGGGATAGGGTAATTCCAAACATGGAACGAAGAACAGCCTTGATTTATGAAACACATTTGGGGGAGGGTCTGTCACATCAAGGGATCTCAAAAACAATTTTGAAGTTAAAAGAGATGTACTGGTGGCCTGGAATGAATACACACATTCACATATTCATCAACAATTGCTTAGACTGCAAATTACAGCGAGAGAGCCATCAGACACCATGCAGCGAATGCGGCAGCCCAGTGCAGACACCACTGTTAGACAGCATTAGGCTATCTAATCGCCAGCGTCCTACTGGACATAGGCATTCCCGCAAATACTAAATCTAGGTTCCTATGGTTATGGCCTCAGCGCTCAGCTGACAGCTCGAACTGTTATAAAAGATTTGCGAGTCTTTATCGGCACATACGCAATAGGCACGTTTCATTCTGACCAGGGTCCTGCGTTTAGCTCTAGGGCTTACAAGGAGGCCATGGCCAGTCTGGGCGTTGCATTGCGGTACTCCTCTCCATTCC
The DNA here is from genome assembly GCA_963921515.1 of Calotriton arnoldi. Classification (NCBI taxonomy): domain Eukaryota; kingdom Metazoa; phylum Chordata; class Amphibia; order Caudata; family Salamandridae; genus Calotriton; species Calotriton arnoldi. The sequence goes on from CAWUFW010005100.1 coordinate 247,421, forward strand.
ATCCTGAGGAAATTCTGTTGTGGAAAGGAAAAACCGGGACATAAAGCAATCTATAACAGCTAGGGTATTAGGTTCGGGTGATGGGTGGGTCAAACACCTCATTAGCGTTCAGCGCGCTCTTAACAATCTGCCAAGAAGTTCTCTAGGGGAGTCACTCCATATGAGGTCCTATTTGGGACAAGAATGTGGGTTCCAGACTTAGAACACGTAGGCACAGTGGTGGACAAAAAAGAATTTGATATCAAAGATCGTTTGGCTGTTTTACAGGAACTTAACAAGTTAAGAACGAAACAAAGCAACGTATCCTTACAGCCAACCACCACTGGGGAAAAATCGGCGGTCCCAGCAAGGCCTGTCTGGATTCCAAAAGTTGGGGATCTGGTCAGAGAAAAAATCGCGGACAAGAAGGAATTTGGACCTTCTTACAGACAACCGGTACCTGTTCTAGCTGTTCGAGGAACAAGGACAGTACTTCTGCCGCCCCTTGCTGGAAGAAAGGAGAAAAGATTTGTGTCAATCGACCTGATCAAACCACAGTATGTGGCCAATACTAAGCAGTAGGCCTCGTGGACTCCGACCTAGTAGCAGACGCACTCCTCTCGCTACTATTCAAGAGGTTCAGACTGAAAGACTGATCACGATCGAGAATTCAGCTGTAACGAATGAAGGACTATGCAACCAAGCTATGGAACTCATCCCTCTTGAAAACCAAATAACAGTTCGTCCAAATACACCTGTCTACACCAACGTGACTCGTGAAGAACTGGTTCCTGTGATTTCAACGAATCCTGATGCAAATCCAACAATTGACAGAACTGCTTCTGGCTATTTCATTGACTTTGATACGTTCTCAGAGGATCCAAGCGAACCTGAAACGACGCCAGCATCATCAAAATTCAAGCAGCAAGTACAAGACTTTGTTCACTTTCTGAAAAAGACTTATCTGGTTTCTCCATGGATTGAACTCTGGATTACATCTGGACTTTTTGTTTTCCTGCTCTGGCTAGCTTTGGTAACAACAGTAAGTATGCTTATAGGTGGCAGATACATCCATGTGAACATTGAAGGAAAGGACATAAACGTGCTTTTGAAACCACATAAATCTTCCCATCGTGAAGCAAGAGACTTGTCATCAGTGAACATCACAGCTGTTCCTATTCAGGATGGTATAGTGTGGGACAAAACAGATTATGAAATATTCGGCCCAAGTGAACAATTGAACATTCCACATTTGTTTAAAATTTCACTAAGCGAATTGATAACGTCCAGTACCTATTCAGATGATTGGGACTTACAGACTGTTCAAGATATAATGTTTGATCTAGAAAAATCTGCTGCATTTTCTAAAAATGAATATTTAGAGGGTACAACTGATTACGAAGAACTGTATTGTTATAACCACTATGGTCATCATTATTTGCACAAAACTGCATATCCAAGAAATATATTTATGTATAATCAATGGGAACATTGTCCTACACCACCACAAGGTAGTTCGAAAACTTTTGCTAGTAAATTTCCATATTTTTCAGGTTATAATACATCTGATCCAGAAACGTTTTACTATAAAAATGTAAACAAGACAGGACTGAAAATTATGTTAACAAATACTAAACAGATTTACTCTGAAGCATTTATTGCCCAACTGTCTACACAGGGTTTCGACTTATGGAAAGACACAATTGAGACAAAAACTGTCTGGGGTAGTAAAGATTGGCAAGTACAGGGTATGGAAGCTTTATTTAGGGCCTGCATAATCCCTGAACAAATACTGTTTTTGAATGACACCGTCCAACAGACATCTTGTCTTGGATTAGCCAAGATCAAAGAGATGAAAACACCTTCTGTGCCAACACCTGCCAGTGATAATAAAACAAAGGCAGTGGTGACAGTTGACAATATACTACAACTCAACAGAACCAATTCAAATTGGAATAAATGGTTGATCTGGCCCACAGACACAAATAACTGTCAGGAAAGGTTCTTGAACAAAACTCAGGGCTTTGCTCTTCATAGGCCAGACCCAAGATATGTCCAAAGACAACATCCAGGGGTAGTAACAACATATAGTGTAGGAAAATTATGCCTCGATTGGCTGCATAAATCTACACTACAGGATGTGAAGCAACACTTAACCTTACTTGCACATGACGCAGATCTTAGGGAATTCTTGCTTGGACCAAGAAGACCGCGTCAAAAACGTTTCATATATGCCGGCATCTACGCTGTTTATAACGAAGCATGGAAAGTGTCACAGATAGAGGCTGCAGAACGAATACGTGAACTTGATCGTATTAATTTAGAGAAAACACTCTCTGTAGTCGACAATGGGTTAACAACTTTGTCCTCCAGAATTTATTCATTGGATGGCATTGTATCCTCTGCTATCGACATTCTAGAACAAGATTTGGCTATGTTACAACAAGGTCAGTCTCAATTACGTTCTATTGTGTTATTGACATGGACGCTGCAATCTTTGCGAGCGGGCTATGTGCCTTGGCGTTTCATCAACACGTCGTCCCTGTTTGCAGAATACAATCTGACTGATAAACAGATCGAATTGGCACAAAGAGGAGCGAGGTATACAGTGCTGAGCATTGAAAAAATTGACAAATTACCATTCACAGTGGCAGAAAAACCAGCTACAGAATGGCTTATTCATGGAAAAATAACATTACCTGTGGCACAAGTTACTAACTTGTGTAACGATATATCTGTAAGAGACAGTAGTTAGTGATAGATTCCTTACCTTAGAATATCCCCAGGCGTCAGGCTGGATCCGGAAAGTTTTGCGTAGCAGTACCCTTGCGCGTCGGTAGGCGGCGTCGTGCGGCTCCGCGTCCGTCGTCGGCGTCGTGATCGCCGGGATGACGTCGCGGGCAGTGCTCAGGCGCCGCCCCTGCGCGCTGACGTCAGTTCTGTACACGACTTTCCGCGCCAGGAACGCAGAGCCATGCAAGAAGCTGACACAGGTGTCTGAAAAATACTAGGGCCCTGAAAGGGATGTCCTTAACCCTAGAAATCAGTTCGCAGAACGGGGAGGATGGGTGGGCGGTAAGGAATCTATCACTAACTACTGTCTCTTACAGATATATCGTTACACAAGTTAGTAACTTGTGCATCTGAAAGAGACACGTTAGTGATAGATTCCTTACCTTAGAATAGATACCCCAGCAATACCAACCCCGGTGGTGGGTCTGCGAACAAAGATCAGACAAGGAAGTCCTGGAGGACAGAACGGCCAAAGAAGCCGTCCCTCCGGACCTGACTGTCAAGGCAGTAATGTTTAGTAAACGTGTGCAGCGAGGCCCACGTAGCCGCCTGACAGATAACCGGCAGCGGAACACCGCGGCCCAAGGCCGTGGTAGCAGCCGTTGCCCTGGTGGAATGGGCACGCAGCCCAACAGGAGGTTCCTTTTTAGCCAAAGAATAGCAGGTCTTGATGCACAAGGTAACCCAGCGGGAGATGGTCCTCTTGTGCACCGCCCGACCTTTTTGGCGCCCACGTAGCCAATAAAGAGCTGGTCATCCACCCGGAAGTGTTTTGTGCGGTCAATATAGAAAGAGAGCGCACGTTTTGGGTCCAGACGGTGGAGCCTCTCTTCCTCTCTGGAAGGATGCGGAGGCGGAAAGAAGGTGGGCAAAGTGATGGTCTGCCCAATGTGGAAAGCAGTAACCACCTTTGGCAAGAAGGACGGACGCGTCCGAAGAACAACCTTGTCTGGATGAACAGACAGAAAGGGAGGTTTGCAAGATAGAGCCTGGAGCTCACTCACCCGCCGAGCGGAGGTGATGGCCACCAGAAAGGCTGTCTTCAGAGTCAGAAGACGAAGAGGACAGTTATGCAGAGGCTCAAAGGGAGCGCACATTAAAAAGGTAAGAACCAAGTTCAAGTCCCACTGAGGCATTACAAACGGAACAGGAGGGAAGAGGTGAGTAATGCCTTTTAAGAACCTGTTAACAACAGGGGACTTGAAAAGGGAGGGCTGATCAGGGAGCCTGAGGAAGGCCGAGATAGCACAAAGATAACCCTGGATGGTACCCAGGGCAGAACCCTGTTGGGCCAGAGAGAGAAGGAACAGAAGGACCTCAGAAAGAGGGGCAGAAAGGGGATCCACAGCCTTTGCTGTGCACCATGCCACAAATTTGTTCCACCTGCAGGCGTATACCACCTTAGTGGAGGGACGCCTGGCTGCCAGAATCACATCACAAACTTCGGGAGGCAAGTCGAAAGGAATCAACTGCCGCCGCTCAATCTCCACGCAAGCAGGTGTAGACTGGACAGGTTCGGGTGGAGGACCGTCCCCTGCTGCTGCGACAGAAGATCCTCCCGAAGAGGCAGACGGATCGGGGGATCTATGCTCATATTGAGTAGCTCGGGATACCAAACTCTTCGAGCCCAGTCCGGAGCCACAAGAATGACTTGGGCCCGGTCGTGCCGAATCTTCTTCAACACTCTGGGTAGAAGTGGTATAGGCGGAAAGGCGTACAACAGACCGCAACTCCACTCGCGACGAAAAGCGTCGCCGAGCGAGTGCCGCCTTGGAAATTCCAACGCGCAGAACTGATGACATTGCGCGTTCTCTTCGGTGGCGAATAGATCTAACCAAGGCTCTCCCCACTGTAGAAAGAGTCCTTGCTAACTAACAACAAAAGAGCGAAGAAAATCTCTACGATAACACGAGGAGAAACCTCTTTCTTTAAAAAAAAAAACCCTCACTCACCAACCTAGTTGGTGACATGCTTCATCATTGGGTTCCCACCAGAGGAACCCAATGATGAAGCATGTCACCAACTAGGTTGGTGAGTGAGGTTTTTAAAGAAAGAGGTTTCTCCTCGTGTTATCGTAGAGATTTTCTTCGCTCTTTGTTGTTAGTTAGTAGTTTCGTCAGGGGGACGAAGAGTGAACTTTCCCTCTCTCTTTAGTTGTTAATATAGAAAGAGTCCTTGCGCCACTTCCGAGTGAAGACGCCATTCGTGATCCATCATGCACCTGCGGCTGAGTTCGTCCGCCCTGGCGTTCAGAGAACCTGCCAGGTGTTGAACCATCAGGAACATGCCCTGATGTTCCAGCCATGTCCAGAGGCGCAGAGCCTCCTGACAAAGGGTCCAAGACCCCACCCCGCCCTGTTTGTTGCAGTACCACATGGCGGTGGTGTTGTCTGTGAACACCTGCACTACCTTCCCTTTGACAGAGGGAAGGAATGCCTTGAGTGCAAGCCGGATCGCCCGGAGCTCCAGAATGTTGATATGGAGCCGGGACTCCGCCCGGAGACCAGAGGCCTCTGATCTCCGCCTCTCCCATGTGACCGCCCCATCCCAGAAGGGACGCGTCCGTCACAACTGTATGCTCTGGCTGGGGAAGGGAGAGGGATCTGCCCATGACCCATTGCCGGTTCGAGAGCCACCACTGCAACTGTTTTGCAGTCCCCTCCGAGATCTGGACGTGATCGGACAGGTTGCCCTGGTGCTGCGTCCACTGGAACTTCAGGTCCCACTGCAGAGCCCGCATATGCCATCTGGCATGATTGACCAGCAGGATGCAGGAGGCCATGAGGCCCAGCAGCCTCAGGGTCATCCGTACCGAAACCCAGGATAAAGGCCGAAAGATCGGAATCATAGCCTGAATATCCCGGACTCGCCGTTCGGGAGGATAGGCCCGAAACTGCGTCGTGTCCAGAACTGCTCCGATGAAAAGGAGCTGTGGAGAAGGAATTAGATGCGACTTCGGCACATTGATGGAGAACCCCAGCGAGTGCAGGAGTTCGGCCGTAGTCTGGAGGTGGGAGACGACTGCCTGGGACAGAGCCCGCCTTCAGCAGCCAGTCGTCGAGGTAGGGGAAGACTGAAACCCCTGCCCGGCGCAGATGAGCTGCGACCACCGCCATCACTTTCGTGAACACCCGAGGGGCACTGGTAAGGCCAAAGGGGAGCACGGTGAACTGAAAATGCTCGGGGCCTACCGTGAACCGAAGGTAACGCCGGTGGGCCGGCAGGACGAGGATGTGGAAATACGCGTCCTGCAAGTCCAACGCTACCAACCAGTCTCCAGGGTCGAGGGCAGCAAAGACCTGAGCTAGGGTGAGCATCTTGAACTTCTCCTTCCGGAGGAAGCGATTGACGTTCCGGAGGTCCAAGATAGGACGCATGTCCTCCTTGTCCTTTTGGGCACCAGAAAGTAGTGGGAGTAGCAACCACGCCCTACTTCTGGGGTCGGAACATGCTCGATGGCCCTCTTGGTCAAGAGGGCCGTGACTTCCTTCCGTAGAAGCACCAAGTGATCCCCTGACATGCGGTGGAATTGAGGTGGCATGGCTGGGGGGTGGTCTCGAAGGGGAGGGAGTAGCCCCTTCGGACAATGTCTAAGACCCACCTGTCCGAGGTGATGGTGCGCCAGTGGGGAAGGTGATGGCGGACCCTGCCCCCTACTGGCGTGCCGTGCACCTGAAAGGAGGGACTAGGAGGGCTTGGAGGCCGCGGACGGGTTGGAGGTGGTGGCCTGACCCGCACGCTGGTTGCCCGATCCGCCACGGCGGAATCCACGTCCTCGGCCACGCGAAGACGCCTGCTGCGCGGGCCGGTGGCTGGGCTGCTGACGTGAAGGGCGCCCCTACCGTGGCCACGATAGGGGCGAAAAGCAGAAGGCAGCGGAGGGCGTGTAGCAGAAAGGCCCAGGGACTTTGCAGTAGCCCGTGAGTCCTTAAAGCGCTCCAACGCATGGTCTGCTTTGGACCCAAAAAGACCGACTCCATCAAAGGGCATGTCCATGAGAGTATTCTGGACATCCCCTGAAAAACCAGTGGTTCTCAGCCAGGCGTGGCGCCGGAGCGCCACCGTCGTTGCAATCGACCTGCCCAGCGAGTCGGCGGTGTCAAGGCCACAACGGATAGTGTATTTGGCCGCATCCCTTCCTTCCGCAATGGCGCGGGAAAGCAGTGCCTGGACCTCCTCAGGGCACTGGGGCAAAACATCCGCCACCGAATCCCACAGGGAGTGGGTATATCGGCCCAAAAGACAAGCGGTGTTAACGGACCGCAAGCCAGCACTGGAGGAAGAAAAACCTTTCTTCCCAAACTGATCCAGGCGTTTGGATTCCCTATCCGGAGGAGCGGTAGGGAAGGCGGTTTGGGAAGCGGAGGCTTGGACAACCAAGCTCTCAGGAGTGGGGTGGACAGAAAGAAACAGGGGTCGCCCGGAGCGGGGCGATGGCGTCGTGACACGTTCCGATCCACAGGAGCCCCTGTGTTGGGCTTGGACCAGGCGCCCAAAAGAACGTCAGTGAGGGCGTCGTTAAACGGCAGCACAGTCTCCGCAGAGGAGGCTGCCGGCTGAAGCACCTCTGTCAAGATGTTAGTCTTGACCGTCAAAGTAGGGAGCTGGAGACGTAAGGCCCCAGCAGCCCTACGCAACACCGTACCAAAATTGGCCCCCTCCTCCGTAGCCACGGGAGGAGACAGCATGCCAGTGTCAGGAGAAGTATCCAGACCACTGGCCTCCCCTAGACTCTCTGTCCAGTCCTCATCATACTGACAGTTGCGTGTCAGAGGGTCATCAGACCCCTCCCAGTCCTCCTGGTCCTCCTCTGGTTCAAAATAAGGAGGAGGAGGGACATTTGGGACCCAAGGTCCCATCGGCGCCGGAGCCGGCGTCGAGCGACGTCGCTCCGGGTCCATGTCCGGAGCCGGAAGGAACTGGGGGACGACGCCGCCCGGAGCCCAGGGCGGCGTCGAGAACGGCACCGGAGACATCGGCGCCGGCGGAGGTGTCGTGAGGTCGACCGGCGTCGATGGGGGTTGTGGAGCCGGGATCGAGGCCGGGGCCGAAGCCGGAGCCGGGATCGAGGCTGGAGGCTCGGGCGGCGCCGGGGCCGGAGCCGCCGGCGACGCCGGAGCAACCCCATCAGGGCCCGCGGGGCCCGAAGGCGCACCGGAGGGGCCTGAAGGCCCGAAGAGGCGGGCCATGGCCGACAGGAACTCCTGTACCTTGGCCGGATCCGCCCCCGAACCCGGGAAGGGCGGGTATGACGGGGGCGACTCCACAGGCAAGTCCGGGGCCGCGGGGCGGGGACGGTGCCGGGAGGGGCCTCAGCCGAGTCGCGAGACCGGCGAGGCGAAGTCCGAGAGCGACGATGCTTCTTGGACTTCTTGCGCTTAGACTTACCGGACGAAGAAGTCGACGACCGGTGTGCACTCCGCGAGCGACCCCTGGACCTCTCACGCGACCGGGGCTTCCGCGGAGCCGAATGCCGGGCCTCGAGGAGCTTTCGAGACCGCTCTCGCAAAGCTTTCGGGTTGAGGGCCTGGCATTCGGGACAAGACTCGGTGTCGTGGCCTCGGCCGAGGCAGAAGAGACACTCCCAATGCGGGTCGGTGACGGACATCATCCGCGCACAGGCGCCGCATCGCTTGAAGCCGGGCATCCCTACGACACCTTAAAGTTGGAAAAAACCAGTGAAAAAATCACCAAAAAGTATGGTCAAAAATTGACCAGGGCACTGCTCTTCCCGGATCTGCGCTTGCTGGCGCGGAAAAAGAAGAACTGACGTCAGCGCGCAGGGGCGGCGCCTAAGTACTGCCCGCGACGTCATCCCGGCGATCACGACGCCGACGACGGACGCGGAGCCGCACGACGCCGCCTACCGACGCGCAAGGGTACTGCTACGCAAAACTTTCCGGATCCAGCCTGACGCCTGGGGATATTCTAAGGTAAGGAATCTATCACTAACGTGTCTCTTTCAGATACAACTTTTCAGTTCCAGTATTGCCTCAGACAGATGCAAGCAGGCAAATATGAAAGGTTGGGTAGGGAATACATTAAGACATCTTGGAATTTACCGTATACACATAAATGTTGGAGTGGGGATCGTGAAGTGTTTCTTAGCGGTATTAACTGTAAACCTGCACTGACCGGTTCACTCATATGTCAGGACATTATTTTGCACGGAGCTTGTAATGGTTCTGCGGCAAACTTGTCTTGCCATCAGCACGGTTCACCAGCTGCTGTGATTAAACCAACGTTTGGACAACTTTCTAATGGGAGTTACCTCATGTTGAATGATCAGAGCTGCTGTGGAATGTTGCCCGGCATCCCATATCTAGTAACGGTCAACTCCAGGGTCACTTGCTGTATGCAAGTATTGTTTCCCCCGATAGACACAGTCAGAGTGTCTCTTTTATAAGATTTGATACTTTAAGCAGAATGAAAGCCATGCTTTTACAGCAAACAGTGCCTTTGACCTCGGCCAAAGAAACCTATGATCTACAAATTGCAAGGACTTCGGCTGAGATACAGAATTTAATACGTACAAACTGCCCTATACATTTCGTAGAAATGCTATCACGTATCTTCAACATGTCAGATACAACAGGAATTGTACATGTATTTAAGAGCATTTGCACCGGTCTCTTAGCACCGTTCCAGGCAATACTTGGAATCATTCCGAACTTTGCACATTCGGTGTTTGGTGGCATACCATTGATTCTAGCACTTGTTGCGGGAATTCTATTCATCTGTCTGCTATTGCGCTATGGCCAGCCGCTTCGCAGAAATAACTCCGAGCGAAATGGAGAAAGCTCTCCTTGAAAGAAAGTGCCGTGAGCGAATAGTACAACTATTGGGCATGACTCGTCTACGGGACCTGGCATGATTGCATCTTACCTGTTCTACGCTGCCTGCTATGCGGTGAAGAATGCGTGTTGGACGCTTGTCTAACATATCCATCAGCTGCGCCAAAGGACGTCGATACTTTGCTGGTCCCGATAACGGTCCATGCTTCGTGTTGTCCCCAGAGGCTCCCAATACTGATGTCAGCATTCATTGAGATCTCACAGACGCTTCCTGCTGCTGCTGAGGTACGAGAAACAACTCCAGGCACACAGGTAACAACGGACGCGAACATTGCTGCGGCGACCTATGCTGTGGGCGGTGTTTCCCATCTTTGTGCGTTCAATCTCTTACGTGAGGTGTTCGAACTTACACCATCGACAGTGGATGATGTTTTGTCTATTGAAATAGATGATCTCATGTTTACACCAGACCCGTGAACTGACTCTAATTCGGCATACTTTGTTCCAGTGCAACAGCAACAATTTGGCCTTCGTTTTTCAAAGACCTGGAACATTACCAAAACATTACCAAAATTTGAACTTTTTTCATTTTTCGAACACAAAAATGGCACTTCAATCTGCTTATAGTAGAACTGGCCTTATACTATAATACAGACTTGGCAGTACTTCCAGGGACACTTAGTCATCTTGTGTGTCTAAATCAGTTCATTTAAATTTCATGATAGGAAATGACTTTGATTTTGAACAAACTTATCGATCATTTTCGTCATATGTAAATATTGCTTTTATTTATCATTCCGATTGCATTTATTTCACATTTTATGCAGGAAATGAAAAGCTTTGCTTATAAATGTACAGAAACCTTTGCATTTTAAATATGTCTTTTAAATACTTTTAGGATATGTTTTAATATGCGGTACTCTATTTTAATGTTTAGCATTTTGGATGTTTAGCATTTTAGTAGCATTGTTTCCACGAAAGAGGAGTGGGTGTTGTATACTTCATAGGGTGTCCATAAGCGGGCTTTCTAGACTCATGTCCTTATATAGGCATAACCCAACCTGCCCTTATATAGGCGTAGAATCCCAGGCCTTATTTAGGCATAAACCATGCACACCAAATACAGGCATGGCTTCCGACATCCGTCCACCCTAACGTCTCAACGAGTCCATGAAAAAACAGACCCTCAGGCTGCGGGAGTTTCCCTTGCCCAGGACTATTGATTTCTTCAAGGACTCATACATTATGCATGAACCTCTTATTCCCTAAGGGATTCATTCATGACGTCTTTCGCTGCCCAACTCACGTCAATGCTACCATTTTCAGGTATAAATATACCTTCCCAAACCCCTGTAAATCAGAGGAGACCTCGACTTCAGAGGAGCCCGATTCCCGGCCAGACGCACTGAGAAGACACTGTCATTCCTGCACGCAGAGAGTCCAGCTTCCAGTGATCTAACTTCCCTTGCGGGGTGTTGGAGTTCGAGTCCGGATAGAGATTCCTACCTCTCTCATTCTTCAGGTATGGAGCAGACTAGAACCTAGAGGGACTCTTGGCATACTAGACTCTTGGCATACTAGGCGTAACTTACTCTTGGTATACTCTAGTCAGGAATACAGCACCTACTTCTACTTCTCCCTATACCTAGGATAGGTTAGGTACACTGGGATAGAACTAGGGTAGAAACGCATCGTATGAGTACTCGCATTTTTAGGTTGTGTCATTTTATGTAAATGCATACATGCTAAAAAGATAATGCTGACGCAGTATTATTTATTTTTACTGCTCACCTTGTACATTATTTATCTCGCAATACTGTCTTGTGATCATAACAGCACATATAACTTACAACAGAAACAAGACTGTTCAATAAATCCTTTATTGAAACGCCCGTCTGTTATTTCTGTGTAACTCTGAGAATAACTGAAACATGCACGACTGAGCTGAGTGAAATGGTTATCTATTGTTTCTACGACTCTGGGACACGTCCTGATTCTGAAAGGGAAACACAGTGGTCATGTTCTGCGGCAGCCAGAAACTAATCCCTTCTTGTCGTCAAGAAGTTTCTAGTGGCCTCTGAGCTAGCTGGCACAAGTAATTAAGTTTAATATACTCGATAGGGACATACCGACCTTAGTCCTATGTCAAACCTATAGGATATATTATTCCAATGCGCAGAGCCTATAAGGGGAATAGGAGCTACACTACACCATATTGGGGATGTCATAAAGCACCCTAATGTGGATTTCACTGTGGTATTAGCCTCAGTAAATAACAGCTTGGTAACTTGACAGTCTAGTCCGCTGTACATTTCTAACAAATATTATTCAATGGCAGAGTGTTATCACGCTACAAAAACATATTACGAACAAATGCCTTTTTGCCCCGCTTCCAACCGGAGCTGACCCCATATTAAGGGTGCCGTAATGCGCCCTAATAGGGTTTATACTGCGGCATGAACCTCAGTTAATAACAGCCTTGTAACTTGGCAGCCTAGTCCGCTGTACGTTACTAACAAACATTACTCAATGGCAAATTCTTATCAAACTGCAACATAAGACGCTAGTGTATCGGGTGACAGCACACCGTAAAGTTTGAGCAGTACGTATTCATACCATTCCACATGACTTTCAACACAACCACATCAGCCAAACAATATCACTTACTTAATAATCGGTCTGTACGTTCCCTTAGGTAACCGGTCCGCCGCGAGTGTCGGCAAGAAGTGTATGGACGGTACGCATTAGGTGCCAATGCAGTTAAATGCACAACGTGGGTGACGTAAACGTCATTAATGTTCCGGTCGCCTCTGAGTCGTATCGTCGATGGCGGCCATATTAGAACGGCTAAATTCAACAGTGAGGCTTGATAATATTTCCGAATATATTAGGGAAAGTGCCCGCCATTCGAACCCACATTAGGGCTCGGGTTAAAGATGTGTAAATTGTGTATATCTTGCTTCCGATGGCCTCACAACCGCTAAAGTCGAATAAATTCAATGCGTGCCTTGTGTCACATCACTATAGCTGAGTCCAATGCGGCAGCCATATTGTCACGGGCTATATCCCCTGAAATTCTATTAACCATCTAGTGGTTAGAACTTCAAATAAGACATAGTCCTGTACAGTGGTTGGTTTCTATATGTTTTTGCCTCCCCAGTACCGAGTTGAGTCTGAATATTAAATTAAATTGATAGGGCGCTACGTTAATATTACATGGTATATCATGTATTACCATGTTGTGATGTCGACCTAGCGTGAGATTAGGATTCCCTAATGTTCGCATACCATTCGTTGGACCCAAAATATATCATTTATATAGTAGTCACCATTATTTTCATGCAGTGTGAAAAGTAGGTCTTAAAATTGTGGGTTATGAACATTATCTCGTCCCACAGTTAGTGGAGGCTCTCAATGCAAATATGTCATGCCATCCGCATAAACTAAGCAGCATCTCGATCATTAAAAGAAAGCATTGTACAGGGTCATTTTCATGCAGTGTGAAGGTCGGCCATGAAATCGTGGGTTGTTATATGTGGAGGGCTGCACAGCCTATAGGTTCATATTTTGAAGTATAATAAAGAGTTATCAAGACCAGGACCATAACAGAAACAACAGAGAGAGAGAAAGTAGCGGAGGAGTTGTTCAGGAACTTAAGTGCAGGCATAAGTATGACGACCAGACCCACAAGAAGTGAGGGTCTCATGGAAAAATGTAAGAAATTAGAGAGGTTAAAAATGAATGAGCAATCCAAGTGGTGGGATGCTACCACCCTTAAACAATATATGAAACTTAATCGAATCCCCAGGGGACTACGTGCCCAAATCTTCCCCACGTATGACGATCTTGAGGAAGACCTCCGAATAAGATGGGAAAAAGAACTTGCAATAATTCCATGAACTTAATGGAGATACGGAAAGGAAAGTAGGCAAGTTTCAGGCTGAAATTAAGGAGATAGAAAAGGAAATCAAAGACATTAACCTACCAGAACCCACGCAAAAGAACTATGAGATTTTACAAGAAGTTCTGAATAAACATCAGGAGGAGATTAAGTTACGCAAAACCAGGAAACTCAAGAGGGATGAGAATGACTATTTAGGGAGCTTACTTTTGCTAGGAGGTTTGACCACTTAGTGAAAAAAACGATACCAAGTGATATCGGACAGTCATCTGAAGCTATAAGCAACAGCTCATAGAGTATAACATGAAGCGATAATGAGATAAACCAGGATTCTGGTGAAAGTACATCTGAACAAGGGAGAAACAGTTTTTTAGAGGAGATAAGGAGAATACGGATTGGCATTTTAAAAACGAACATACGCCAAAGCCGTGGAGAAAGACCAGGTGAGGGAAGGGATCTAAGAGATCAGTCAGGAGACAGAGCAGGAATGTGCACGAGATCTTGGGCCAAGAAGAAATAGAGAGCATTACTAATGATGATGGGAAAATGGATGTTAAGGTTGTGAACTTATCTGATAAGGTGCTGTCTAATGATATGAATAAAGTGCTGAAAAAAGGCCTCAGTTTTTGTCCATCAGCAAATTTGAATATTGATCTGATAAAGATTGACATTTACAAATTTGTCCGTAGACTAAAACTCAAAAAATACTTCCTGACACACAATGTGACTGAAAAACCTAGTGATCACAACCCAGTGTTGAGTGAAATTTCCATACAAGATACAATTGACACCACACTCTTACTATCGCTTACATCTGATGAAGATGGGGGAACAAGTGTAAGTAGGGTTACTGACAGATCTGAATATAGACACTGAACAAACTGTTACTAGTGGACATAAACCCAGATCCAGATGGACCCCCAATTTGCCAGCAGACAACTGCTGCGACGTTACGGTAACGGTGTATCTGGTAGAGACGATTCTAGCCGCAGATTCCTTAACGTAGAATTATCCCCAGGCGTGAGACTGGACCCGGAAAACTTTCTTTGCCCCAGCATCTCTGCGCGCCGGAAGCGGTACCACGCCACTCCGCCCTGACGTCGTCCTCGGGCGTGACGTCAGCGAGGTCACATAAGCCCCACCCCGGCGCGCTGACATCAGTTTTCTTCGGAGAACTTTTCCACGCCACAACGCGGAGCCATCACAAACAAAACTGTGGAGATTATGGGAACAGTGTGCGAAAAAGCAGTGAAAAGAAGAGAGAAACGAAAGGTGAGGAACAGCACCAATTGGAAAAGTGCCAAGCACTAAGGTACCGAAAAGCCATAGCAGCGAAAGCCATAGCAGGGAAAGAGCAGAGCACCGCTCTGAGGAACAACCTTGCAAGCTAAGGCGACATCCCCCCAGGAGGCAGAACACATGTGAAAAACGCTATAGCAGAAGAGAGAGAGAGAGAGAGAGAGAGAATCTGCAATCACAATCCACAACAGTGAAGGGGCAACAAGCCCGGAACAGAGGAGTAACAGCAATACACCTCCAGACGACACCATCAAGGGGGGGACCGTATCCCCTGAAAGGAACGAAAGGGCGAGGTACAAGCAAAAAAAAAAACAACGCAGAGAACTGCAAGAAAAGGGGGAAGAGTAAAAGTAGGCCCCTACACTGGAGAAAAAACCAGAGTGGAGGGATGCAGAAGCACACATGAACCAACCGACCTTGTATCATAAAGGAAGGGGTGGAACAATCAAGCAGAACGAAGCATCCTGTCCGGGAGGAGACGAAGCAGACACCCACAGAAGACAAGCCACCCGGAGGGAGGCGAGTGCAGAAAACCAAACTGAAGGTCCTCGCAGAACGGGGAGGAAGGGCGGGTCGTGAAGGAATCTGCGGTTAGAATCGTCTCTACCAGATACACCGTTACCGAAGGTAAGTAACTTGTACATCTGATAGAGACTACTAGCCGCAGATTCCTTAACGTAGAATAGATACCCTAGCCATACCCAGAGGGGAGGAGGGCCTGCGAGAGAGCCTCCCAGTAGGAAGAAACACAGGGCCCCAGCAGGGGATGTGTCACAGGGACAAGAAGGGCGGCCCAGCCCTCACCAAGCAGAAGTAAGCAAGAACGAGGCGAAGGGAAGGCCAGGAGAACCCAAGCCCATCCAAGGTACAACCGCCAGAAAACCCCGTAGGGGCAGACAGCGCCAGAGGAGCACCAAGGAAGAAAAGAACCACCCCAAACTCCAGGGAGAAGAGGTAGAACCGGAGGCAGAGCCCGCCGTAGGAAAACACAGACACAGCGATAGGGGGCAGCTGAACAGGCATCAGCCTCAAGGCAGGAGCGGCTCCACAGCCAAAAAGCGCAGGCGAAGAAGAAAGTCACAGTTGCGCAAAGCCCCAGCAGAACAAAAGGTAGGGGCACAAGGGAACACACCAAGGGCCACGGCGGTGGACCAGAACGAGCAGACATGCGCAGCCGGCGGCAGGCAACACCATGGAGCAGTGCACCCAGAACAAGCCAGGCGCAAGCCGAGGACAGCGGCCAGGGAAATCCAGAACAATCCCCAAAGGGGGGGCCATGCCAGAGACACACACCGGCCCACGAAAAGAAGTGGGACCAGCCAGAAGAGAAAGAGGAGAGACACGGAGGACGGACCAGCCGGCAACCAGAACACAGGAAAGCCAGAAGAAACCTAGCCCCCCTGGAACACCAGACAGAGGACCAAGCCGAAACGCCGGACAGGAAGGCGGAAACGCCACAACATGATGCCGTAGACAGTATGCCAGGCTGGTCTAGCGATGTAGCGAACACTGAGAATGACAGACGCTGGAGCAGCGCAAGCTGCACCAAGACAAAGGCAAAAGAGACCGTACCAGTGGTATACAGTGATGCCAGGAAAGGCAAGGAACCCGAAAAAGGGCATCCACACCTCCCCAGCGCAGGACAGAGCCATGTAATAGCTACAAGTACCCCACTTTGGGCATGAGACGTCCCAAGGAAAACATGGGAACACTTCTTAGGAAACAATTCCGCAGCAGAGGACAAGAACATAAAGGACCTGTGGGTAAAACCACAGACGGCTTGCCAATCAGCCAAAAAAGACACAGAAGGGCCAACCTGAGGACCTATACGGGTTCACCAACTGCCAAAAAACCACAAAAGCCAAAAGGGGGCTGTACCAGCAGCCAACAGTACAGAGGGCCCAACCTAAGGACCCCGAAGGCACGCCAAACCACACGGAACACACAAACGGGCCAATCGAAGCACTAGACCCCAGAAAAAAGGTGGGATAACGCCTCCCATAAAGCACCTGAAGACCGACAAGCCAAGTTTACGGAGGGGGAGGAGGTCGGAGCCCCGCAAGAAGCCGCTGAATGGCGGAGTCCGCATGGGTGTTAAACAAAAGAACCCCATCAAAAGGCAGGTCAACCAGACGCTCCCTAATATTCTCTGGAAAAACGCCATCCCTCAACCAAGCATGGCGACGGAGAGCTACTGAACTTGCCATAACGCGGCCGAGAGCATCAGAAACATCTAAGGCCGAGCGAAGAATAAACGCGGCCAACTCCCGGC
Source organism: Calotriton arnoldi (assembly GCA_963921515.1). Lineage (NCBI taxonomy): Eukaryota > Metazoa > Chordata > Amphibia > Caudata > Salamandridae > Calotriton > Calotriton arnoldi. The sequence continues at coordinate 264,459 of CAWUFW010005100.1, forward strand.
CATCCAACACATGGGGCTGCAGATCAGCGCGGACACCGTCGGGGGAGGCACCAGACAGAAGGGACTCCACGGAATCCCACAGACTGGAAGTAGCCCTGGCCAACACACAAAGTGTGTTGAGCGCTCGCAAAGCAGCACTAGAGGAAGCGAAGATGTTACGCCCCCACGAATCCAACCACCGGGCCTCCCATGATGGAGGAAACAACACCAAGGGCAAGGAAGGAAAAGCAGTCTGCAGAAGAGGGCCCTGGGTAGAAGGGTGGAAAGAAAGGCAGACTGGATCGTGCAGAGCAGGGCGATGTAGGAGCGGCTGAGGCACCGGATCACCCATGGCAGGACGCCCCCAGGCCCCCAGAAGAGCAGTATGGAGCGAAGCTTCGAATGGAAGAAGCAGCTCCCGTCTACCAGAGCCCTGATGGAGAACCTCTAACAAATGGTCCGTAGGGAACGGGGTGCCGGGGTCGCCCATGTGCAAAATGCCAGCGGCCGTGGAAATGGCCCGAACAAAAGCTGCACTCGCCTCCGTAGGGCGTCATGGGGGAGAGAGCAATTCCTCCGTGGGCGATGGCTATAAACTAAGCCGGCCATCCCCGAGTCCAGCAGGAGGAACAAATGGCCAGCCCCTGAATGGCGGAAGATCCACGGACGAGTGGGGGGCCTGAGGTGCCTCCGGGGAAGGCCGAGATCGCGGGGACGGCGAAGAGCCCTCCCTGGAAGACGCCGGGGAAAAAGCAACGACGCGGCGTCCCGTCTCCGGGGAAGAGGAGACAAAAAGTTGACAAACATCCGGAGAGGAGGGGACCTCTGGAGACGAGTGGACAACCCGACGACGGCACGGCGCCGTGGAGTCCGCCACAGGCGCCGGTGCGACGTCGACCGGCGCCGGTGCTGTCACCGGGGACGCCGAGTCGACCCCCACCACCACTTGCGCCCCAGGAGAATGGGGCGGGGTCGGAGCGGCTAAAGAACGGCGCCGAAAAGGCGCCGACTCGACCTCCGACGAGGCAGCCGCCTGCGCGGAGGGCCGAGAGGGACCCGGGGAAGCGCCCCAACCCCTAGCCAGCACCCGCGGCGCCACCAGCTGTCGGCGCCTGAGCGGCGTCGGCTCGGCCTCCGGCAAGGCCGCCGCCCACCCAGAGGACCGAGGGGGACTCAGGGATGAACCGTGAGTCCCGGCGACCTCCTGCAACACCACAGGGACCCCCTCGGGGGTTTGTGGCGAGGCAGAGGCGCCGTGGGCCGAAGAGGGGAACCCCGTAGGGCTGCACCTCGACGACACCACACCCCCAAAACCTGGAGCCGAACCCGTCGGCGCCGGGGCCGGAGCCGCCGGCGACTCCGCGGAAGGCCCCGCACGTGGCAAGGGATCCGCGGACGTCTCGGGCAGGGGAAGAGGAGGGGCCAAGGAAGCCTGCAGAGCCGCAGCATAGGCCTCCATTTGGGCCCTCGTCACCCCAATGCCAGGAAACGGCGGGTAGGGTGGCGACAAACGAGGCCGCATGTCCCGAGGAGAACCCGCGCCCTCCGCAGAACGGGGACCAGGCCTCGGGGACAAGCTATATGACTTACCGGCGGGTGAGCGACGCCCCTGGGGCCTCGGTGAAGGACGATGTCGGAGGCGGAAGAGGCGGTTCTTGGACCCTTCCGCAGGGGACGGACGCGGTGACGACACCGATCTGGACAAGCGGGCCGAAAGGAGTTTCATCCGGCGCTCCCGCCGGGACTTCGGCTTCAGATGCTGGCAAGCGTCGCAGTCCGCAGAATCATGGTGCTCGCCCAAACACCACATGCAAATAGGGTGAGGGTCCGTCGTCGACATTTGACACGCTCAAGAAGAACACGTCTTGAAGCCCGAAGGCATTTGCACACTGTTCCACAACGCAAAAGCGTGAAAAGAAGGCCTGAAAACAGGTCAGGGACACGATTCCGGATCCGCGTTGCACGCGGAAAAGAAGGAAACTGATGTCAGCGCGCCGGGGTGGGGCTTATGTGACCTCGCTGACGTCACGCCCGCGGACGACGTCAGGGCGGAGTCGCGTGCTAACGCCCCCCGGCGCGCAGAGATGCTGGGGCAAAGAAAGTTTTCCGGGTCCAGTCTCACGCCTGGGGATAATTCTACGTTAAGGAATCTGCGGCTAGTAGTCTCTATCAGATCTGTTCTTTAAGAATGTGTGCAGGGACCTAGATGTGGCTCCACAACTAAAAATAGTTCATGGTCAGGTACCAATAATCTAATGGCCGAAGAAAGGAGAGCACTGAAACAACTAAGAAATGACGAGACAATAATCATTAGAGAAGCTGACAAGGGGGGTTGTGTGGTAGTAATGAATAGAGTTGACTACAACAATGAGATCTACTCACAGCTGAAAAACGTACACTGTTATCGCCCTTTAGACATGAATCCTATACCACGAATTACAGCTGACATAAACTTGCATGTAAAGACCTGGCAAGAACAAGGGGTAATTTCGGATGATGAATATTTATTCCTGAAAGTAGATAAACCCAGGTTCCCATGCCTATACACGCTGCCCAGGATACATAAGAAGGCTGCCTTCCTACCAGGTAGGCCCATTGTATCCGGAATAGGGGGCCCGACTGAGCGACTATCACAGTTTGTGGATACATACTTACAACCCTTTGTTTCCAACCTACCGTCTCACATTAAGGACACTAAACATGAATTGAACCTGATGAGCGATATGGTTTGGGATGAAAGCATGATAGTAGTCACACTAGATGTGGTATCATTGTATACCAATATCATGACGGAGTTTGGGATGTTGGCAATAACACAATCTGAACAAAAGACCGGCTGATCTACTCTCACATACAAAGATGTTGCTACAGATGACCAGGCTAATACTGGGTAATAATACCTTCTTATTTGAAGGGAAATGGTACCATCAGACAAGCTGGACTGCCATGGGATCCAGATTCACTCCTTCTTATGCCAACCTGTTCATGGGATGGTTTGAGGAGGAGCGAGTATGGGGACGTACAGGTTCACGCTGGATAGAGCACATTCACTACTGGGGAAGGTTTATTGATGACATAATAATGATATGGACGGGGTCTGTGGATGAATTACATATGTTCAAAGAATATCTGAATACCACTTCTTACAATATGTCTTTTACCATGAACTTTGATCATCAGACTAACCATTTTTTAGATATTGAACTGTACACATATGGCACCAAACTTATGAGTAGAATGTACAGAAAAGAGACTTTCTGTAACGCAATTTTACATGCCAGCAGCGCTCACCCTAAGCACCAGAAGGAAGCTATACGTTTTGGAGAAATGGTAAGAGCAAGGAGGAACTTTAGCTCTGACAAGGAGTATACGGATTGCCTAAATGACATTAAAAGGAGATTTCAAATCAGGAGCTATGACAAAGATACCATCAACAAAGCATACAAAAGGGCAAAACACTTGACAGAGAGAAGACACTAACTCACAAACAGCATAGAAAGGACACCACAAAAGATATCATCAAACCAATACTCCCAGATGGCAGTAACATTGGTAGCATTAACAAGGTCTTAAACCGACACTGGCACCTTCTGAGAGGTGATAGACACATTGCACCATTTGTCACCAAGAAAGTGGGGATGATTTTCCGTAGAGGCAAAAGACTGAAACGGATAGTCAGCCCGAGCTACCCAGGCTGCAAAACTAGACCGAATTGGTTGACACCTCGCACATTAGGCTTCCATAGGTGCAGACATTGCACAATATGTTGTCGTGTAGCTCCTATAATAGTTATACAGGATCTGCACGTTTGGACAGCATACACTGTAGGATTGGTGGCAGACTGATTCTGAACACCCCCACCGGGTATATTGGCCTTTTGTACCAACTAGCTCACAGTGCCACTAGAATCTCCTCTTAGCAAGGAGAGGAACAAGTTACTTACCTTCGGTAACGATATATCTGTAAGAAACATTAGTTAGTGATAGATTCCTTACCTTAGAATTACCCCCAGGCGTCAGACTGGATCCGGAAAGTTTTCGTCAGCAGTACCCCTGCGCGTCGGAAGGTGGCGTCGTGCGGCTCCGCGTCCGTCGTTGGCGTCGTGGTCGCCGAGATGACGTCGCGGCAGCTACTTAGACGCGCCCCCTCGCGCGCCGACGTCCAGTTCTGTACACGACTTTCCGCGCCAGGAACGCAGAGCCATGCAAGATACTGACCACTGGTGCATTGAAACTAGGGCCCTGAAAGGGATGACCTTAACCCTAGAAATCAGTTCGCAGAACGGGGAGGATGGGTGGGGCGGTAAGGAATCTATCACTAACTAATGTTTCTTACAGATATATCCTTACCGAAGGTAAGTAACTTGTTCATCTGAAAGAAACACGTTAGTGATAGATTCCTTACCTTAGAATAGATACCCCAGCAATACCAACCCCGGAGGTGGGTCTGCGAACTAAGATCACACCAGGAAGTGCCGGAGAACAGAACGGCCAAAACAGCCGTCTCTCCGGACTTGGCTGTCCAGGCAATAGTGCTTAGTAAAAGTGTGCAACGAGGCCCACGTAGCTGCCTGACAGATGTCTTGTAAGGGGACACCACGTCCCAATGCCGTAGTGGCAGCCGTCGCCCTGGTGGAATGGGCACGCAGCCCCACCGGAGGCTCCTTTTTCGCCAGAGAATAACAGGCTTTAATACACAAGACGACCCATCGGGAGATAGTCCGCTTGTGTACGGCCCGACCTTTTTTGGCGCCTACGTAGCCAACAAAGAGCTGGTCATCCACCCGGAACTGTTGTGTGCGAGTGAGGTAAAAAGAGAGCGCACGTTTTGGGTCCAGACGGTGGAGCCTCTCTTCCTCTCTAGAAGGATGCGGAGGCGGAAAGAAGGTGGGCAAAGTGATGGTCTGCCCGATGTGAAAGGCAGTGACAACCTTTGGCAGAAAGGATGGACGTGTCCTGAGCACAACCTTGTCCGGATGGACAGACAAAAAGGAGGTTTGCAAGAAAGAGCCTGGAGCTCACTCACTCTCCTAGCAGAGGTGATGGCAACCAGGAAAGCAGTCTTCAAAGTTAACAGACGAAGAGGACAGTTGTGAAGAGGCTCAAAGGGAGTGCACATTAAATATGTGAGAACCAGGTTCAAGTCCCACTGTGGCATTACGAAAGGAATAGGAGGGAAAAGATGAGTAATGCCTTTGAGGAATCTATTTACAACAGGGGACTTGAAAAGAGAGGGCTGATCAGGAAGCCTAAGAAAGGCTGAAATAGCCGAAAGGTAGCCTTTGATAGTGCCCAGAGCAGAGCCCTGCCGGGCCAAAGAAAGAAGAAACAAAAGGACTTTTGAAAGAGGGCAGAAAGGGGATCCACAGCCTTTGCTGTGCACCATGTCACAAACTTGTTCCACCTGCAGGCGTATACCAACTTAGTGGAGGGACGCCTGGCTGCCAGAATGACATCACAGACTTCAGGAGGCAAGTCGAAAGGAATCAACTGCCGCCACTTAATCTCCACGCAAAGAGGTGGAGACTGGGCAGGTTCGGGTGGAGGACCGTCCCCTGCTGCTGCGACAGAAGATCCTCCCAAAGAGGCAGTCGATTGGGGGATCGATGGTCATACTGAGTAGCTCGGGATACCAAACTCTTCGAGCCCAGTCCGGAGCCACAAGAATGACTTGGGCCTGGTCGCGCCTGATCTTCTTCAGCACTCTGGGCAGAAGTGGTATAGGCGGAAAGGCGTACAACAGACCGCAACTCCACTCGTGACGAAAAGCGTCGCCTAGCGAGTGCTGCCTTGGAAATTCTAACGCGCAGAACTGCTGACATTGCGCGTTCTCTTCGGTGGCGAATAGATCTAACCAAGGCTCTCCCCACTGTTGAAAGAGACCTTGCGCCACCTCCGAGTGAAGACGCCATTCGTGATCCATCATGCACCTGCGGCTGAGTTCGTCCGCCCTGGCGTTCAGTGAACCTGCCAGGTGTTGAACCACCAGGGAAATGCCTGATGTTCCAGGCATGTCCAGAGGTGCAGGGCCTCCTGACAAAGGGTCCACGACCCCACCCTGCTCTGTTTGTTGCAGTACCACATGGCGGTGGTGTGGTCCGTAAACACCTGCACTACTCTCCCCTTGACCGAGGGAAGGAATGCCTTCAGTGCAAGTCGGATCGCCCGGAGCTCCAGAAGGTTGATATGGAGCCAGGACTCCGCCGGAGACCAGAGGCCACTGATCTCCGCCTCTCCTATGTGGCCGCCCCATCCCAGGAGGGACGCATCCGTCACCACTGTGTGCTCCAGTTGGGGAAGGGAGAGGGATCTGCCATTGACCCAATGCCGGTTCGTGAGCCACCACTGCAATTGTTGTGCAGTGCCCTCCGAGATCTGGACGTAATCGGACAGGTTCCCCTGATGCTGCGCCCACTGGAACTTCAGGTCCCACTGCAGAGCCCGCATATGCCATCTGGCATGATCGACCAGCAGGATGCAGGAGGCCATGAGGCCCAGCAGCCTCAGGGTCATCCTGACCGAAACCCAGGATAGAGGCTGAAAGATCGGAATCAGAGCCTGAATATCCTGGACTCGCCGTTCGGGAGGATAGACCCGAAAGTGCGTCGTATCCAGAACCGCTCCGATGAAGAGGAGCTTCTGAGAGGGAATCAGGTGCGACTTCGGCACATTGATGGAGAACCCCAGCAAATGCAGGAGGTCGGCCGTAGTCTGGAGTTGGGAGACGAATGTCCGGGGCGAGCCCGCCTTCAACAGCCAGTCGTCGAGATAGGGGAAGACTGGAACCCCTGATCTGCGCAGATGAGCTGCGACCACCGCCATCACTTTCGTGAACACCCAAGAGGCGCTGGTAAGGCCAAAGGGGAGCACGGTAAACTGAAAGTGCTCGTGGCCTACCGTAGACCGCAGGTAACGCCTGTGGGCTGGCAGGATGGGAATGTGGAAATATGCGTCCTGCAGGTCCAACGCTACCATCCTGTCTCCAGGGTCGAGAGCAGACAAGACCTGAGCCAGAATTAACATCTTGAACTTCTCCTTCCGGAGGAAGCGATTGACATCCCTGAGGTCAAAGATAGGACGCAGGCCCTTGTCCTTCTTGGGCACCAGAAAGTAGTGGGAGTAACAACCACGTCCTACTTCTGGCGCAGGAACGCGCTCGATGGCCCCCTTGGCCAAGAGGGCCGCGACTTCCTGTTGAAGAAGTGCCAAGTGATCCCCCGACATGCGGTGGTACCGGGGTGGCATGGCTGGAGGGGTAGTCTCGAAGGGGAGGGAGTGGCCCCTTCGGACTATTTTTAAAACCCACCTGTCCGAAGTGATGGTGCGCCAGTGAGGGAGGTGATGGCGAATCCTGCCGCCCACTGGCGTTTGATGGGCCTGAAAGACCGGACTAGGAAGGTTTGGAGGCAGAGGTGGCTGGGGCGGAGGTGGACTGACCCGCCCGCTGGCCCGCCTCGGCGGGTCCCACGTCCGCGCTGAGGCTGTTGCTGCGCAGGCCTGTGGCTCTGAAGCAAACGTGTCGGGGCGCCCCTTCCGTGGCCACGAAAGGAGCGAAAAGCAGAAGGCTGAGGAGGACGAGTGGCGGAAAGGCCTAAGGACTTGGCCGCAGCCCGCGAGTCCTTAAAATGCTCCAACGCACTATCTGCTTTGTTGCCGAAAAGGCGAATGCCATCAAAGGGCATGTCCATCAGAGTGTTCTGGACATCCCCAGAAAAACCAGTTGTTCTCAGCCAGGCGTGGTGACGGAGCACCACTGTCGTAGAAATCGCCCTGCCCAGCGAGTCGGCGGTGTCAAGGCCACATCGAATAGTGAACTTGGCTGCATCCCTCCGTTCAGCAATAGCTTGAGAGGGCACTGTCCGGGCCTCCTCCGGACACTGAGGTAGCACGCGCGCCACCGTATCCCACACAGAGTGGGAATAACGGCCCAAGAGGCATGCAGTGTTCACAGACCGCAGCCCTGAACTGGCAGAAGAAAAAATCTTCTTACCGAAATGCTCCAGTTTCTTGGATTCCCTGTCCGGTGGTGCGGTAGGGAATGCGCTCGGGGACGCAGAGGCTTGGACAACCAAGCTCTCAGGGGTGGGGTGTTGGGAAAGGAAAATGGGGTCGCCCGGGGCCGGGCGATGGCGTCTGGCCACGTTCCTATCCACAGGAGCCCCTGTGTTGGGCCTGGACAAGGTGCCCAAAAGAACGTCTGAAAGTGCATCATTAAAGGGCAGCAGTGGCTCCGAAGAGGTAGCCGCCGGCTGAAGCACTTCTGTCAGGAGGTTAGTCCTGACGGCCACTGTAGGCAGCTCGAGGCGGAGGGCCTCGGCCGCCCTACGCAACACCACTGCATAACTTGCACCCTCCTCCGTAGCCACGGTAGGAGGAGACAGCATGCCAAGGTCAGGAGAGGTATCAAGACCACTGGCATCCCCCAACTCCTCTGCCCAGTCCAGGTCAAACTCACATTGTGCTGCGAGAGGGTCCTCAGACCCCTCCCAGTCCTCCCCTTCCTCCGAAGGCTGATAAACAGGCCGAAAAAAAGGAGGACGGACATAGGGATAGAAATCCCCCATCGGCGTTGGAATCGGCATCGAGCGACGCCGTTCCGGCGCCGTATCCACATCGGGGCTGAAACCGGGGGCCGCGGAGGTGTCACAAGGTCAACCGGCGTCGACTGGGATCCAGGCCTGGATCCATGGAGGTCCTGCGGCGCCGGAGCCGACAGCGATGCCTGCAGTAAAGAGCTAGAACCCCCAGTCGGGCCAGAGGGGCCCGAGGGCACGCCAGCGGGGCCCAACGGCCCAAAGAGGTGAGCCATGGCTGACAGAAATTCCTGCAGCTGGGCCGGAGTAGCCGACGGACCCGGGAAGGGCGGGTAGGCCGGCGGCAACTGCGTAGGCTCCGCTGGAGCCGCGGGGGAGGCACCACCCGCACCCTCAGCTGCGTCGCGCGTGGGGAAGTCGGAGAGCGACGGCGCATCTTCGACTTCTTTGAGTGCTTCGTCTTACCTGACCCCGAGTGCAAAGACTTCGATCCCGATGAACGGTGGTGGCGGCTCCGCGACCAGTCCCTTGACCTCCCACGGGACCGGGACCTTGAACGGCGCGGAGCCGACTGCCGGACTTCTAGCAACTTTCGGGACCGCTCCCGCAAAGTCTTCGGCGCCATTGCCCGGCAGTCGGAGAACGACCTGGGGTCGTGGTCGCGCTCCAGGCAGTAAAGACACACACGGTGCGGGTCCGTCACCGACATCATTCAATGACAGGCCTCGCAGGACTTGAAGCCGGGCATCCCTACTGCACCAGGAGTCGATCGACTCGAAAAATAGAGACAAAAAGCCTTGAAAAAACTGACTGGGGGTACTGCTCTCTCCGTATCTGTGCTTGCTGGCGCGAAAAAGATAGAATTGACGTCAGCACGCAAGGGCGGCGTCTAAGTAGCTGCCGCGACGTCATCTCGGCGACCACGACGCCAGCGACGGACGAGGAGCCGCACGACGCCACCTTCCGATGCGCAGGGGTACTGCTGACGAAAACTTTCTGGATCCAGTCTGAAGCCTGGGGGTAATTCCGAGATAAGGACTCTATCACTAACGTGTTTCTTTCAGATAATAGTTCTTGGCAACCATCGAACATGACAACCCTGATCCCTCAGGACCGTGGAAACAATATACTACTTTTCGCTCAGTCACTCGTGCTTACTTAGTTTGTCTCAGAGAGACACACAGAATCAACAGGCTCGTTTTCAATAAGTATTTATTGAACAGTTGTTATTCTGGTGTAGAATAGATGAGCTGCAACAACCGTTAGACAGTATAAGAAATAAATGATTAGCAGTACTATGAAGGTAAATGGATGGTATAGCTCTACCATCTTTCAATATTTATGAATACTTACGATTATATAAAACACATGATTGAAAGATGGGTACTCCTATGATGCCTCCCTAACTAGATGTACCTGAATGTACCTAGCATGTGTATAGGTGTTAAGCCAAAAATCCCTCTAGGATAAAGTCCCCCCATTACCTGAAGTGGGAGACTGTGGGACCCCGTCCTGGTCTCGAGTTGGACACCACGCAAAGGATGTTAGACCACTGCAAGCTGTAGTATCTGCATGCAGGAACCTCAGCGTCTCTGGTCAGTGTGTCTGCCGGGAAGTCTCGGACTCATCTGTTCTATCTTAGCAAGATGTGATGTATATATACCCATAGGTCTCCCCAGTGGTCCTACCTTGCTGTATTACTGTGTCGGCCTAAGGATGACGTCGGGCATAGATATTATAAAGGAGATGGTCATCCTGCTGTGCTTCCAAGAATCCTCATGCATAACGTATGAGATTTCCAACTAGGGAAAACCCGTGTTCTGAATGCAGTGCCATATCTAGGTAAAAGGCCAGTCCCTGTAAACCGTAATAAGTGTAATGTAGGGAAGAATATAGGTGAAGGGTAATTAAGTTACTGGGGCCTATATTATGGTACCTATATGGAATATAACACCCACTCCTCTTCCAAATGGACGACATAGTTAAATGCTAAACGTACTACTAGGCTGACTAGATACTGGTACGCAAAAAATAGTTAAGAAAAAAACAAATTAGTTCCTTGCTTTGCTAAAAACAATATTTAAAAAGTTCTAAAAAATCTTTAAAAAGTTTAAAAGGAAATTGTCACATAAGCCATAGCTGTAATGTGTCCGTAGGTATAGTTCGAACTACTATAAGCATTTGAAAGCCATGCATGCTCAAAAGAATGTCAATTTTGTTATGGAGTTCCAATTTTCATTTTGTTTTTCAAAAAGTTGAATTTTTGCCAGCACACGACGGGCCAAAAGAGTCAAATGTTTGTGTCCTAGCTGGTAGACGCAACATTTTCGTTGCCTGCCTCCGCAGACGCCGGTCCCTGTAACACCTCGCAGATTATGTCAATTGAGCACAGATGATCTTTTGTACTGTCCACAACCGATGCTGGGGCAGCCTGCGCGCCATCCAAGGCCTGGGTGTTAGAGGAGGAGCCGATGTCCATACCAACATGAGCCGATACTACCTGTGGTGGCTCTAGGAATGCCGCCATCAACATCAGAATACGCTGGGGACACTGCAGAACATGGGCCGTTATCATGTCCAGTAAAGCATCAACGTCCGGTTGCGCACATGATGGGAGTGTCAGACAGAGATCTAACACGCATTGTTCTCCGCAAAACAGGCATCGGAGGACAGGTAAGATGCAGTCCGTCCAGACTGGTCTAAATTACAAGAACCAAGAAGCACTTAGTTCTCTTAGGCGAGGTGTGCCTAAATGTTGTACCATGCGATCACGGTATTTTCACTCCAGGAGTACTGTTTCCATCTCCTTGGTGACTGGGACGTCCATTGCGTAGCAGAAAAATAACAATCAGGATGCCTGCAATTAGAAACAGGATCAGCGGCAGCCCTCCAAAAATGCTTCCAAAAACGGAGTGTGTAAAGTTTGGTATAACTCCGAGGATTGTCTGAAAGGTGCTTAATAGTCCAGAACCTATGGTCTTAAATAGGTGGACGATGCCTGTCGTATCAGACATGTTAAAGATACGAATTTCCATTTCTGCGAAATGGAAGGGGCAGTTTGTACGTATGAGTGCCTGTATCTCTGCAGAAGACCTTGCGATCTGGAGATCAAACGTCTCTCGAGCGGAGGTTAAGGGCACGAATTTCTGTAAAAGCATGGCTTTCATTCTACTCAAAGCATCAAACCGTATTAATGAAACATTTAGTGAAAGCCATAACGGCGCCTCCCTGACTGTATGTGTCGGTGGAAATAATACTTGCATACAGCAAGGAACCCTGGAGCTCACGGTTACCAGATATGCGATGCCCGGAAGCATCCCACAGCAACCTTGATCATTCAGCATCAAGTAACTCCCATTCGAAAGTAGTCTGAACACTGAAGTGATCACGGCAGCTGGGGCACCCCTTAAGTGACAGGATAAGTTTTCTACCAAACCGTTACAGGCCCCATGAAGCGTTATATCCTGGCATATGAGTGATCCACTTAAAGTATTCTCGCAGTTTGTACCGCTCAAAAACACTTCTCTTTCCCCACTCCGGCATCGAAATCTGTACGGTAATTCCCAAGATTCCTTGATGAATTCCCTAACCATTTCTTCATATCTGCCTGCCTGCTTTTGTTCAAGGCAATATTGGAATTGAAAAGTAGTGACCGGAAGAGTTATGTGGCCATGGATTAACCATTCTGTGGACGGTGACTCTGCCACTGTGAAAGCTAATCTGTCCAGTTTTTCAATACGAGCATTGTATACTTTGCTCCCCTTTGTGCCATCTCTATCTGTTTTTCCGTTAGATTGCCAAGGCATATAGCCTGCGCGCAAAGATTGCAGCGTCCAGCTTAATAACATAATAGAACGGGGGTATGGGCATGACTAATCTATACTTGTACTATTTGGCAAACCGCTTGCTCACGTTACATGGAGGCTGGTCTGACCCGGCATATATTGAAGAGTTGAACGACTTGGGCCTACCCAGGATCTAAGCGATGATGTATGGGGGACCTATCCCCAGATCTTTGTCCATGGTGACACGGGGGGTTCTCCTGGCCTGGCGCACCTCCATGCGCCACACCCATTGGTCAAACAAGCTGACCCAATACACGCCACTCTGGCAGGGCTCCCGGCTCCGAGAGGTCAGCAATTTAGAGGGATTCAAGGCCTGGGATCTTATAGGCATCTCACAGCTCGGGGACATATGGACAGGTGACCACATGCGCACTTTTCAAGACTTGCAGACTAGGTATTCCTTAAACTCCTCCCAATTCTACAAGTACCTACAACTACATCATGCCCTCCACAGCCACATACCAAATGGCACCTCACTACCAAAGTATAGTCCACCTGAGGCACAAATCATGACAGGTAACTTGGGAAAGGGAGGAATCTCTCGCATTTACCGATCCCTAACAAATAACACCCCAAACACGCTAGATCGACTTAGGAGCCAATGGGAGGGATGGATCGGACCTTTCGAGGAGGAAGACTGGAGAGATGCACTGATGGCACCCAAAACAGTCACCACGTCCGCCAGACTCGGTCTGGTCCAATTATATTACTTACACGCCGCATATCTAACACCAAAAGGCCTTCATAGTGCAGGCCTGAAACCAACTGCATCATGTACACGTTAAGCACAAGACCAAGCAGATTTCTTCCACATGGTATGGACCTGCCCCATCATCGCACAATACTGGGACTCCATAGAGAGGGAACTGACAGAGGTTCTGGGTTGGGAGGTCCCCCATACTCCATTAAACGTGCTCCTGGGAATCACAGATGGCTAAGACGGATCTAAACTATTTCTGAACACAGCTATGATAGTGGCCAAGAGGGACATTGCTGCCAACTGGATAAACCCTGCCTCACCCACTATAACAAAATGGCGCAGGGGGGTGGACTGGTGCGCAGCACAAGAGAAACCTATGTATGAGGCCCGGGGGTGCCCAGAGAAACACCGTAAAATCTGGGGCAAATGGCTGGGGCAAATAGAGTAAAAACCTTACTTTGGGAATATGGGCTGTGTGTGCGATTTATGAAAATATGTATCTCAGGTGCACTTTCTGTGTATGTAACATGAGGACGTCCTACAATTGCTGTGAAATACTGCATTTGATTACTGCTGGTTTTTCTTGTTTTAAAAAAACAATAAAGTTGATTATCAAAAAAATAACATAATAGAACGCAATTGTGATTGCCCGTGTTGTAATATGGACAAATCCTGTTCTAGTACATCAATAGCAGAAGATACAATGCTGCCCAATGAATATATCCTGGAGGTTAGTGTAGTTAACCCATTGTCCACCACTGCTAGAGCTTTCTACGATCTATTTCTCGTAATCTCTCAGCGGCCTCTTGTTGTGATATTTTCCAAATCTCATTATAGACAGCATAATAGAAATGTTGATGACGTGGCTTCCTAGGACCTAATAAAAAATCCTGTATGTCCACATCTTCTGTAAGTAAGGATAAGTGTTGTTTCACATGTGTAAGTGTTGAGGTCTTTAGCCAATCGAGGCATAACTTCCCAACACTGTATGATGTCACTACCCCTGGATGTTCTCTCTGTACAGCGTGGATCTGGCCTGTTGATATTAAACCCTTCGGATTTACCCATGAATCTTTCCTGACATCTATTGGCGTCTGTGGGCCAAATTAACCATCCCTTCCAATCGGGCAATAAAGGAAGCAGAATAAATCTGTTTGGTGTTTGTCAACATATTTTTCTGTGCTCGTGTTGGTGCACCCTTATAATAATATGAGGCTGACGTGTTCAACCCTGAAAAATACGGAAACTTTTGTGCAAATGTTTTTGAACTGTTTTTCGATGGTGTTGGGCAATGTTCCCATTGGTGGTATGTGAAAACATTTCTGGGATTAGCAGATTTATGCAGAAAATGATGACCATAATGTTGATAGCAATACATTGTTTCAAAGTCTGATGTGTCTTCCAACATTTCATTATTAGAAAATGCAGTAGATTTTTCTAAATCAGACAACATATTATTTACAGTTTCATAATCCCAATCCTCAGAAAATGTACTGAAGGTAATGATATCACTTAATGAAATTTGAAATAAATGTGGTATTTTTAAAAGTTCGGTCAGGCCAAATATGTCGAAATCAACCTTGTCCCACACTATACCGTCCGGTATAGGAACTGCTGAAATGTTCACTGACAATAGGTCTCTTTCTTCACGATGTGATGATAGATGCTGTTTCAGAATCACATTCACTTTTTGTGCTGCAGAGCTTTCTCGAAGATAAGTTCCATTTATAAGCATACTAAAGACAGTTACTAAGCCTATCCAGAAAAGAAAGAAAAATATCCCGGTAGTTACCCAGAGCTCCACCCAAGGTGATACCAGGTGAGTCTTTTTAGGAAAGTTCAGAAAATCTTCAATTTGCTGTTGGTGAGTTTTTTGGGCTGGCATTTTTTCAGGTTCACTTGGATCCAATGAAAAATTATCAAAGTCAATGAAATAGCCAGATGCTGTCCAATCAATTTTCGGTAGTTCCAAAGGTTTTGTGGAAACTTTAGCTTGCTTTTGTTGGGGCATGTTGACGTAGCTATCCCTGTTTGGTCGAATTGAAATTTGTCTTTCATTTAAGTTCTGATTTTGAACTTCAGTTTAAAGAGGAACGAGTTCCATGGCATTGTTGCATAGTCCATCATTCCGTGCAGGTGACTCTTCAAACATGATGAGTCTTTCTGTTTGAACTTCTTGTATCATTGGGAGAGGAGGGTGTCTGTTACTCCGGAGTCCACGCGGCCTACTACTCCGTATCGGCCACATAGTGTTGTTTGATTCGATCTATTGAGAAAAATCTTTTCTCCTTTTTACCTGCAAGAGGTGGCAGAAGTACTGTTCTTGTTCCTTCAACTGCCAGGACAGGTACAGGCTTTCTGTATGATGGCCCAAATTCTTTTTTGTCCGCTATTTCTTCTCTGACCAGAACCCCGACTTTAGGGATCCAGACAGGACTTGCCGTGACAGACTTAACTTCCCCAGTGGCGGTCCATTTCACCTAGACATTGCTTTGTAGTGCCCTGGATTCATTTAGTTCCTGTAAAACAGCCAAACGTTTATGGATGTCAAAAGGTTTTTCATCCGCGACTGTGCCTTCACAATCAAGATCAGGTACCCACATTCTCGTCCCAAATAGGACCTCATAAAGAATGACACCCCCTAGAGAGCTTCTTGGCATGTTATTCAAGCTCTTTGTACCCCATACAGATGTTTTAACCAACTCGCACCCAAGCCTAATACTCTAGCTGTTAAAGACTGCTTTAAGTCACGGTTTTTCCTCTCCACAACCGAATATCTCTCGGGATGGTCCGAAGAGGAGTACCGTAATGCTACACCCAAACTTCCCATGGCTTCCTTGTAAGCCCTAAAGCTAAACGCGGGGCCATGGTCAGAATGTAATGTGCCAATTGCGTATGTCCCTATGAAGACTCGCAAATCTTTTATACCAGTTTGAGCGTCAGCCGAGCGATGTGGCCACACCCATAGAAATCTAGAGCAGGAATCCACTGCAACCATGATATACTTGTAAGCCCCATCTGTTTGTAAGGGGCCGCAGTGGTCCAAATAAACACACACCAGTGGTTTGTCTGATATTAGTAATGGTGTCTGTGCTGGACGTGTTACGGTGGAGCCTTTCATCTGTTGACAGATGTCGCATTTCAAGACATAGTCCTTAGTTTGCTTTGTTAAACGTGGCCACCAGTAGCACTGTTTTAGTAGAGAACAGTCGCTGTTACTCCTGCGTGTGCAGAGCCTATACCCTTGTGTGCTGCTAGAATTAAACCCAACCTGCGATCCATATTTGGTATCCCCCACTCCAGGAATCTGAGCAAATGGAATGTTGTTTGCATCTAACTTGTTGGAGTACTTGAGTGGAAATTTCTTCTGTACTGCCGTATTATTGCATGTAGCAATAATCGCAACCATAATCTCACCGTCTATTCTCGTTTTTGAACGAGTGATTGCAGCTACGGAAGCCGTGCGTACAGCCCCCTTGGCGGCTTCATTAGCCAATGAATTCCCTTCAACGTGAACGCCATCACGTTGATGACTCAGTGTGTGTATCACGTGAGCCCTCAGTAGTTCGTTTTTCAACTCCACTACCTGTTCCCATAGCGTTTTGTGCTTAATTATGCCACCTCTTGCATCTTTAAACCCATTTTGTCCCCAGTGGTATAAATATTCATTGTATGACTGCACACAGTAAAAGGAATCACACACGATTAGTATGGGGAATTCTCGATCCGTATTTACCAGTGCCAGTAACAGGGCTTTTAATTCTGCCAGCTGCGCCGTGCAGTCTCCTAGAGACTGGGTTTTTGTACAACTGGGATGAAACTTTCCATCCTGCATGCGTCCTTTAACGATAGCACACGCGGCGCTGTATTGCTGCTTGCTCCCTATGGCCGTCTGAGCAGAACCGTCAGTGTAAATTATATATTCATACTGATACAGAGGCATTATTTCATTTGGTAGAGGATATTCTTGTTCGTATTGCAGAAATGCTTGTGTTTTTAGATTTGGGTTGTACCTGTATTCTACATCTGTTGCAGTAAGAGAATTAGCCCATTGTATCCATCTTGGATGTAAGGCTTTAGCATTGGGAACACTTGCCTTTGTAGCAGCCTCTACGGCTGGAACCGGGTTAATGACAATTATATGCTTCCATTGAGCCAGTGCTCTTTCTCTTACTACAGCAGTCTGTACTGCTGTTAGAATTTTCTCTGTTGATGCAAAGCGCATCTCAGCATTTGTGTACAAACGAGATTTGTATGCTATTGGTACGGTTTCACCTTCATTGTATGTTAGGAAGGTGTACCCTGATTGAGCCGCAACTATAGGGATCACCAAGTTGCGTACGTTTACGCGTGTCTGTAAGTGTTTGGAAGCTATCATGTCAGCTTGTAGGGAACGAAGGATATCTGTGTGTTCCTGTGTCATTGTCTAACTGAAAAGTCAGGTTTTATTAAATCGTAGAAAGGTTTTACCCTTTCTGCGTAATCCAAAATGTATGTTCTGCCAAAGTTCAGGAATCCCAGGATTGATTGTAAGTTTTTTTAATGATTTTGGAGGTTGGAGCAGCGCACACTTTTCTAAAAGGTTAGCTGCTAGGCTTTTCCCTTCACTTGAAAGCTCATTTCCTAGAAAAAGGACATTGAAGTGGGCTATCTTTGATTTTTTTAAAGTTGAATTTGTAACCTTCAGAGGCAAATCCCAAAATTATGGTATTTACTTTGTTCAAGTGTTCCTCCAGGTCATCATCCGTTAGATAAATATCATCCACATGGACAATGCCTCTTCATCCAAATTTTGAAGTAATTCAGTTACTCTGGCTGAAAATAACCTCGGGCTGTTCTTATACCCCTGGAGGAGTCTACAAAATTGTCGCTGGGAGCCTAACACAGAGAATGCCGTTAAATACCTGTTTTCAGGCGCTATATTGTGGCAAAAGAATCCATTTGAGATATCTAGTGTTGTTTTGTATTTTTTCCGCACAATGTTATTTATTAATGCGGCACTGTGTGCATTTTGAACTGCAAATGTCTTAGTGCAAGTGTTTAAATGTCTGTAATCCAAAACTAAACAATATGAATTGTCTGGTTTTGATTTGGGAAACAAAGGGTTATTCATTTGAGAGGTGCAAGTTTCAATCACCCCTTGGTACTCAAGTTGATCTAAGATCTCCCTGACCTGTTTTTTAGCTTCTTGCTTTATTGGATACTGCCTCTGTGCATTCGGAGTATTTTTTAATCAAATAATGTGGTGGGTTGCATCCTCATCCCATCCAACATGGTTTTTGTATAATGCCGGGGCAAGGGCTACCGCCCACTACCGTGCATATGTATATTTTAGATTTTTGGGAACAGGGTCGGAAAACGCTGGTAAAATTACTGTTTCTCCTCTAGGGCAGTCCTTGACGAATGCTGGGGCCAATCTTGTTCAGCTAACAAAATGGCATAGCCAAACGCACAAGTTACTAACTTGTGTAACGATATATCTGTAAGAGACAGTAGTTAGTGACAGATTCCTTACCTTAGAATATCCCCAGGCGTCAGGCTGGATCCGGAAAAGTTTTTGCTTAGCAGTACCCTTGCGCGTCGGTAGGCGGCGTCGTGCGGCTCCGCGTCCGTCGTCGGCGTCGTGATCGCCGGGATGACGTCGCGGGCAGTACCAGACGCCGCCCCTGCGCGCTGACGTCAGTTCTGTACACGACTTTCCGCGCCAGGAACGCAGAGCCATGCAAGAAGCTGACATAGGTGTCTGAAAAATACTAGGGCCCTGAAAGGGATGTCCTTAACCCTAGAAATCAGTTCGCAGAACGGGGAGGATAGGTGGGCGGTAAGGAATCTGTCACTAACTACTGTCTCTTACAGATATATCGTTACACATGTTAGTAACTTGTGCATCTGAAAGAGACACGTTAGTGACAGATTCCTTACCTTAGAATAGATACCCCAGCAATACCAACCCCGGTGGTGGGTCTGCGAACAAAGATCAGACAAGGAAGTCCCGGAGGACAGAACGGCCAAAGAAGCCGTCCCTCCGGACCTGACTATCAAGGCAGTAATGCTTTGTAAATGTGTGCAGCGAGGCCCACGTAGCTGCCTGATAGATATCCTGCAGCGGAACACCGCGGCCTAAAGCCGTGGTAGCAGCCGTTGCCCTGGTGGAATGGGCACGCAGCCCAACAGGAGGCTCCTTCTTAGCCAAAGAATAGCAGGCTTTGATACACAAGGTTACCCAGCGGGAGATGGTTCTCTTGTGCACCGCCCGACCTTATTTGGCGCCCACGTAGCCAACAAAGAGCTGGTCATCCACCCGGAAGTGTTGTGTGCGATTGATATAAAAAGAAAGCGCACGTTTTGGATCCAGACGGTGGAGCCTCTCTTCCTCTCTGGAAGGATGCGGAGGCGGAAAGAAGGTGGGCAAAGTGATGGTCTGCCCAATGTGGAAGGCAGTAACCACCTTTGGCAAGAAGGACGGACGCGTCCTAAGAACAACCTTGTCTGGATGGACAGACAGAAAGGGAGGTTTGCATGATAGAGCCTGGAGCTCACTCACCCGCCGAGCGGAGGTGATGGCCACCAGAAAGGCTGTCTTCAGAGTCAGAAGACGAAGAGGACAGTTATGTAAAGGCCCAAAGGGAGCGCACATGAGAAAGGTAAGAACCAAGTTCAAGTCCCACTGAGGCATCACAAACGGAACAGGAGGGAAGAGGTGTGTGATGCCTTTTAGGAATCTGTTAACAACAGGGGACTTGAAAAGGGAGGGCTGATCAGGAAGCCTGAGGAAGGCCGAGATGGCACAAAGATAGCCCTTGATGGTACCCAGGGCAGAACCCTGTTGGGCCAGGGAAAGAAGGAACAGAAGAACCTCAGAAAGAGGGGCAGAAAGGGGATTCACAGCCTTTGCTGTGCACCATGCCACAAACTTGTTCCACCTGCAGGCGTATACCACCTTAGTGGAGGGACGCCTGGCTGCCAGAATCACATCACAAACTTCGGGAGGCAAGTCGAAAGGAATCAACTGCCACCGCTCAATCTCCATGCAAGCAGGTGGAGGCTGGACAGGTTCGGGTGGAGGACCGTCCCCTGCTGCTGCGACAGAAGATCTTCCCGAAGAGGCAGACGGATCGGGGGATCTACGCTCATACTGAGTAGCTCGGGATACCAAACTCTTCGAGCCCAGTCCGGAGCCACAAGAATGACTTGGGCCCGGTCGTGCCGAATCTTCTTCAACACTCTGGGTAGAAGTGGTATAGGCGGAAAGGCGTACAACAGACCGCAACTCCACTCGCGACGAAAAGCGTCGCCGAGCGAGTGCCGCCTTGGAAATTCCAACACGCAGAACTGATGACATTGCGCGTTCTCTTCGGTGGCGAATAGATCTAACCAAGGCTTTCCCCACTGTAGAAAGAGTCCTTGCGCCACTTCCGAGTGAAGACGCCATTCGTGATCCATCATGCACCTGCGGCTGCAGGTTCGTCCGCCCTGGCGTTCAGGGAACCTGCCAGGTGTTGAACCATCAGGAACATGCCCTGATGTTCCAGCCATGTCCAGAGGCGCAGAGCCTCCTGACAGAGGGACCACGACCCCACCCCGCCTTGTTTGTTGCAATACCACATGGTGGTGGTGTTGTCTGTGAACACCTGCACTACCTTCCCTTTGACAGAGGGAAGGAATGCCTTGAGTGCAAGTCGGATCGCCCGGAGCTCCAGAAGGTTGATATGGAGCCGGGACTCCGCCGGAGACCAGAGGCCTCTGATCTCCGCCTCTCCCATTTGACCGCCCCATCCCAGAAGGGACGCGTCCGTCACAACTGTGTGCTCTGGCTGGGGAAGGGAGAGGGATCTGCCCATGACCCATTGCCGGTTCGAGAGCCACCACTGCAACTGTTTTGCAGTCCCCTCCGAGATCTGGACGTGATCGGACAGGTTGCCCTGGTGCTGCGCCCACTGGAACTTCAGGTCCCACTGCAGAGCCCGCATATGCCATCTGGCATGATTGACCAGCAGGATGCAGGAGGCCATGAGGCCCAGCAGCCTCAGGGTCATCCGTACCGAAACCCAGGATAAAGGCTGAAAGATCGGAATCATAGCCTGAATATCCCGGACTCACCGTTCGGAAGGATAGGCCCGAAACTGCGTCGTGTCCTGAACTGCTCCGATGAAAAGGAGCTGTGGAGAAGGAATCAGATGTGACTTCGGCACATTGATGGAGAACCCCAGCGAGTGCAGGAGTTCGGCCGTAGTCTGGAGGTGGGAGACGACTGCCTGGGACGAGCCCGCCTTCAGCAGCCAGTCGTCGAGGTAGGGGAAGACTGGAACCCCTGCCCGGCGCAGATGAGCTGCGACCACCGCCATCACTTTTGTGAACACCCGAGGGGCACTTGTAAGGCCAAAGGGGAGCACGGTGAACTGAAAATGCTCGAGGCCTACCGTGAACCGCAGGTAACGCCGGTGGGCCGGCAGGACGGGGATGTGAAAATAAGCGTCCTGCAAGTCCAACGTTACCAACCAGTCTCCAGGGTCGAGGGCAGTCAAGACCTGAGCTAGGGTGAGCATCTTGAACTTCTCCTTCCGGAGGAAGCGATTGACATTCCGGAGGTCCAACATAGGACGCATGTCCTCCTTGTCCTTTTGGGCACCAGGAAGTAGTGGGAGTAGCAACCACGTCCTACTTCTGGGGTCGGAACATGCTCGATGGCCCTCTTGGCCAAGAGGGCCGTGACTTCCTTCTGCAGAAGTACCAAGTGATCCCCTGACATGCGGTGGAATTGAGGTGGCATGGCTGGGGGGTGGTCTCGAAGGGGAGGGAGTAGCCCCTTCGGACAATGTCCAAGACCCACCTGTCCGAGGTGATGGGACGCCAGTGGTGAAGGTGATGGCGGACCCTGCCCCTACTGGCGTGCTGTGCACCGGAAAGGAGGGACTAGGAGGGCTTGGAGGCCGCGGACGGGTTGGAGGTGGTGGCCTGACCCGCACGCTGGTTGCCCGAACCGCCACGGCGGTATCCACGTCCTCGGCCACGCGAAGACGCTTGCTGCGCGGGCCGGTGGCTGGGCAGCTGACGTGACTGGGCACCCCTTCCGTGGCCACGAAAGGGGGAAAAGCAGAGGTGAGCGGAGGGCGTACAACAGAAAGGCCCAGGGACTTGGCAGTAGCCCGTGAGTCCTTAAAACGCTCCAGCGCATGGTCTGCTTTTGAACCAAAAAGACCGACTCCATCAAAGGGCATGTCCATGAGTGTATTCTGGACATCACCCGAGAAACCAGTTGTTCTCAGCCAGGCGTGGCGACGTAGCACCACCGTCGTCGCAAGCGATCTGCCCTGCGAGTCGGCGGTATCAAGGCCACAACGTATGGTGTATTTAGCCGCATCTCGCCCTTCCGCAATGGCGCGGGTAAGCAGTGTCTGGACCTCCTCAGAACACTGCGGCAAAACAGCCGCCACCGAATCCCACAGGGAGTGGGTATATCGGCCCAAAAGGCAAGCGGTGTTGACGGACCGCAAGCCAGCACTGGAGGAAGAAAAAGCCTTCTTCCCAAATTGGTCCAGGCGTTTGGATTCCCTATCCGGAGGGGCAGTAGGGAAGGCGGTTTGGGAGGCAGAGGCTTGGACAACCAAGCTCTCGGGGGTGGGATGTTGGGAGAGAAACAAGGGGTCGCCCGGAGCAGGGCGATGGCGTCGGGCCACGTTCCTATCCACAGGAGCCCCTGTGGTGGGTTTGGACCAGGCACCCAAAAGAACGTCAGTGAGTGCATCATTAAATGGCAGCACAGTCTCCGAGGAGGAAGCCGCCGGCTGAAGAACTTCTGTCAGGAGGTTAGTCCTGACGGCCACAGTAGGCAATTGGAGATGTAAGGCTCCAGCTGCTCTACGCAACACCGTTGCAAAATTAGCTCCCTCCTCCGTAGCCACGGGAGGAGACAGCATGCCAGTGTCAGGGAGGTGTCTAGACCACTGGCATCCCCAAGTTCCTCAGCCCAGTCCGGATCATACTCACACTGTTGTGTGAGAGGGTCCTCAGACCCCTCCCAGCTCTCCTGGTCCTCCTCTTGTTCAAAATATGGAGGAGGAGGGACATTTGGGACCCAAGGTCTCATCGGCGCCGGAGCCGGCGTCGAGCGGCGTCGGTCCGGCTCCATGTCCGGAGCCGGAGAGAGCCGGGGACCGATGCCGTCCGGAGCCCCGGACGGCGTCAGGAACGGCACCGGGGACATCGGCGGAGGCGTGGTTAGGTCAACCGGCATCGATGGGGGTTGCGGTACCACCGGAGCCGGGATCGAGGCCGGGGCCGGAGCCGAGGCAGGGATGAAGGCTGGTGGGACAGGCGGCGCCGGGACCGGAGTCGACGGCGACGCCGGGGCAACCCCATCAGGGCCCGCGGGGCCCGAAGACGCACCGGAGGGACCTGGGGGCCCGAAGAGGCGGGCCATGGCCGACAGGAATTCCTGTATTTCGGCTGGAGTCGCCCCCGAACCCGGAAAGGACGGGTAATGCGGGGGCGGCTCTACAGGCATGTCCGGGGCCGCGGGGACGGTGCCGATAGGGGCCTCAGCCGAGTCGCGAGACCGGCGAGGCGAAGTCTTAGAGCGATGATGCTTCTTAGACTTTTTGTGCTTCGACTTACCCGAGGAGCGCGAAGACTTGGACTCCGACGACCGGCGGGGACTCCGCGACCGGCCCCTCGACCTCTCCCGGGACCGGGGCTTGGTGCGGCGGGGAGCCGACTGCCGGACCTCGAGTAGCTTTCGAGACCGCTCTCGCAAAGCCTTCGGGTGAAGTTTCCGGCAGTCAGGGCACGACTTCGTGTCGTGGTCTCGGCCGAGACAGAAGAGACACTCCAGATGCGGGTCCGTGATCGACATCATGCGACCACAGGCGCCGCATGGCTTGAAGCCGGGCATCCCTACGACACCTAGGAGTCGTGAAGACTCGAAAAAGAAGCAGTGAAAAAATTCACAAAAAAGTTAGTCAAAAATTGACTAGGGCACTGCTCTTCCCGGATCTGCGCTTACTGGCGCGGAAAAAGAAGAACTGACGTCAGCGCGCAGGGGCGGCGTCTAAGTACTGCCCGCGACGTCATCCCAGCGATCACGACGCCGACGACGGACTCGGAGCCGCACGACGCCGCCTACCGACGCGCAAGGGTACTGCTACGCAAAAACTTTCCGGATCCAGCCTGACGCCTGGGGATATTCTAAGGCAAGGAATCTGTCACTAACGTGTCTCTTTCAGATGTCAGGTTCTCCCAAAAGAGACCTATAACTTTCCTGGGCTTGTCGCCCTCCATTTGGAGTGTTATTTCATATAACTTAGGTGGGACACTTACCCTAGTATCAGGTGTTTCCACCGTGATGTAATCATTCAAGTCTGCTATCACCAGAAATTCCATAAGGTTCTGGCGAGCTATTGTTACTTCTGCCGCACTGTCGAGCATCGTCAGAGCCCATTCCCCATTCAGCAGTCAAGTCCCCAGAATTCTGGGCATGTCTGATTTTTAGACCTGCAACCTTCTTCTTTTTGAACTGTGGTTTTTGTTTTTGTTTATCTTCTTTTTGGAAGTATATTCTTGAGTGTGCTGCTTGTCTCTGGACTTTGTACGCTCTTCTTGTCTGTCTGACCGTCCTTCCCTCTCAGAGTTTTTTGTTGAACCCTGAAAGGAACGAGAGGAACGTGTATCAGTATCCTGATACCTGTCAGGTTTCCAAATATTGTCCCTATTCCGAAGGTTATACCTCCTTTCGGAGGGATCCTGTGTAGGAGATCTACCTCTGGATTGAGATGTTTTCTTTAACTTTTTGTTCTTTGTTATTGTCCCACTTCTTTTTTGATGAAGCAGGTGTCTGCTTGAAGGTGTCCTTTTCGGGACTACCAAT
Organism: Calotriton arnoldi; assembly: GCA_963921515.1. Taxonomy (NCBI): domain Eukaryota; kingdom Metazoa; phylum Chordata; class Amphibia; order Caudata; family Salamandridae; genus Calotriton; species Calotriton arnoldi. Next base: position 289,379 of record CAWUFW010005100.1, read on the forward strand.
CAGTTGTTGTTTTAATGCCTTTCCACCCAAACTGTCTCTGCCTAATTCTGCATATGCAGTTTCAATTATTTTAGGTAGTTCGTGCTCCTCTTGTAAAGGACTGAACTCCCTTAGGCGTTGGCGGATAGCCACCGATGCTGCTTCCCCTTTAATATTTGCTAATATTATGGCTGATACCTGGGCATATTTACATAGTAATTTCATCCCTAAGTTCAGAGCAGGCTCTGCTCCGTACTCATTTTGTATTTGTCTTAATAAGTCTGGTATTACTGCTAATGATGGGATACCATGAGTTCTGGTATATATGGCAGCGAAAACTGTATCCCAAGAGGTACAATCCTCTATCTGTGGTGTTATCCCCATGGGCAAGCAGATTGTCAGCATTCTGTGTTTTTCATAAGGGCTAGTATTTGGAAATACTGCTTCTAGCTGTGTCATTTTCTGAGGTACCCAGAATGGCATTTGTTCACGCTTTGCAGGCATTTTACCCATTACTGCGTGTAACTTTTGTGGTGTTATTTTAGTTGCTGTATTTCGAACTGGAGTTGTATTTGTTGTAACCGGCTGGACTGTGAGTGTCCTCATGACAAACTGCCTCATGTTCCTGTAAATTTTTATCAATTCTTTGTGAAGTATAAGTAAGTCTCCTCCTGGCATTGTTTCAATGTCAGGATGTGGTGTATAGGCCACTAATATTGGCCATGTCGCCCCTCCTCTTCTGAGTGGACCGAGCCTCACTCTACTTCTTGTATGGGGGAGGGCGCCTTTAAACCAGTATAAGTGTTCCTGGTACGTGAGCGGAACTTCAATGTCCTCATACGGACAATATTCTGCTGGTGTTTCATCTTCTGTGTAGTAATGAAATGTTTTTGTTCTTGCATTTGCTGCTGGTAATGTAACCCATGAAAAAAATACCTCTGTTCTATATGATTCGTGTGCATCAATCACGAAAGCTACTACGCCACCCCTAGGTGTTAGACCATGCGCAAGCAGTTTCAGGGTGACCGCATTTCTAACATTTGCCGCAATATGTATTGCGTTTGCATCTTCCTTGTCTTCTGAGAGGGGCAGTGGTTGCTCTTGTGGGTTTATGTCCTGGTTAGTCATTGTGTTTGGAACACGTAATAACTTTTCAAGGGAACTAAGATAAGGTGTTTTGCACAGTTTAGGAACACATGGTCCTTCAAGCTTGATTAACCAACAGCCAATAAATAGGATTTTCGCCTACTCAGCTGCGGCGGAGTTTGTGCCCACCCCCTCCAGACGTCTCTGGCGTTTTGTGAGTAGGGATTTCTGAGAATAGCACGACTGAACTACTCAGATTCTACTGTTAAATAAGTACCCAACCAACGTTGGCAGCGCCACGTCGTGTAGCTCCTATAATAGTTATACAGGATCTGCACGTTTGGACAGCATACAGTGTAGGATTGGTGGCAGACTGACTCTGAACACCCCCACCGGGTATGTTGGCCTTTTGTGCCAACCAGCTCACAGTGCCACTAGAATCTCCTCTTACCAAGGTGAGAATAGTTCTTGGCAACCATCGAACATGACAACCCTGATCCCTCAGGACCGTGGAAACAATATACTACTTTTCGCTCAGTCACTCGTGCTTACTTAGTTTGTCTCATAGAGACACATAGAATCAACAGGCTGGGCGTTTTCGATAAGTATTTATTGAACAGTTGTTATTCTGGTGTAGAATAGATGAGCTGCAACAACCGTTAAACAGTATAAGATATAAATTATTAGCAGTACTATGAAGGTAAATGGATGGTATAGCTCTACCATCTTTCAATAATCATGAATACATACGAGTATATAAAACACATGATTAAAATATGAGTACTCCTACGATGCATCCCTAACTAGATGTACCTGAATGTACCTAGCATGTGTATAGGTGTTAAGCCAAGAATCCCTCTAGGATAAAGTCAACCCCATTACCTGAAGTGAGAGACTGTGGGACCCCGTCCTGGTCTCGAGTTGGACACCCCGCAAAAGATGTTAGACCACTGCAAGCTGTAGTATCTGCATGCAGGAACATCAGTGTCTCTGGTCAGTGTGTCTGCCGGGAAGTCTAGTGCTCCTCTGTTCTATCTTAGCAAGATGTGATGTATATATACCCATAGGTCTCCCCAGGGGTCCTACCCTGCTGTATTACTGTGTCGGCCTAAGGATGACGTCGGGCATGAACTTTATACATAGATATTATACAGGAGATGGTCGTCCTGCTGTGCTTCCAAGAATCCTCATGCATAATGTATGAGATTATCAACTAGGGAAAACCAGTGTTCTGAATGCAGTGTCGTATCTAGGTAAACCGTTATAAGTGTAATGTAGGGAAGAATATAGGTGAAGGGTAATTAAGTTACCCCGGCCTATATTATGGTACCTATATGGAATATAACAATGTAGATTAACCAAAGAGGTCACATCATTTGAATTTAACAACATCAGGACCTATCACATCTCCCATAACATTACGTGCACTACACAATTTGTGGTTTATGTATTAATATGCAAGTGTGAGAAGATCTATGTAGGAAGTACTATTCGGATGATCAAAGAGAGAATAATGGAACACCTTAAAGCAGTCAAACAAGGGGACCCGAGATACCCATTTGCCCTATACACGTTAACATGTAACAAGCAAGACCAACACAGTACGTTCCGATTTCATGGTTTAGAAGTAATACCACAAAATGAGAGAGGTGGAAATCGGGAACTCCAATTGAGGCGGCAGGAGGCATTCTGGATAATACGCCTAAGGGCGGTTGACATGGGCCTTAACATTGGCCGTGAGTTACACTATTTCCTGGGAGATTAGGAACATGCTTAATGTAGACTAATGAACAATACTGGTACATGGAAATCAGGAACGCAGCTTCAGGACTACCGCTGCTTTTTCTGGTATGCAGCTTTCAACTATGACAGTGTTTGCCACCCAATCTACAGGCTGGTGGGTCTGTGCATCATGGCCCTTGTGAATTGGAACATACTGTACATGACGATCTTTAATGAATGTACTTGTATAATGCCTTCTTGTATTGATTGAGATGCTACTTAAGTTATGTGGATGGCAGGACTTATTTGCAATAAGAACCTCCACCAATTATGAAATGAGGTAATGTTAACAACCCACGATTTCATGGCCGACCTTCACACTGCATGAAAATGACCCTGTACAATGCTTTCTTTTATTGATCAAGATGCTGCTTAGTTTATGCGGACGGCATGACATATTTGCATTAAGAGCCTCCACTAACTGTGAGACGAGATAATGTTCATAACCCACAATTCTAAGACCTACTTTTCACACTGCATGAAAATGATGGTGACACTTTACTATATAAATGATATATTTTGGGTCCAATGAATGGTATGCAAACATTAGGGAATCCTAATCTCACGCTAGGTCGACATCACAACATGGATATACACGATATACCATATAATATTAACGTACTGCCCTATCAATTTAATTTAATAATCAGACTCAACCCGGTACTGGGGAGGCAAAAACATATAGAAACCAACCACTGTACAGGACGATGTCTTATTTGAAGTTCTAACCACTAGATGGTTAATAGAATTTCAGGGGATATAGCCCGTGACAATATGGCTGCCATCTTGGACTCGGCTATAGTGATGTGACACAAAGCACGCATTGAATTTATTCGACTTTGGCGGTTGTGGGGCCATCGGAAGCAAGATATACACAATTTACACATCTTCAACGCGAGCCCTAATGTGGGTTCGAATGGCGGACACTTTCCCCAATATATTCGGAAATGTTATCAAGCCTCACTGTTGAATTTAGCCGTTCTAATATGGCCGCCATCCACGATACGACTCAGAGGCTACCAAAACATTAATGACGTTTACATCACCCACGTTGTGCATTTAACTGCACTCGCACCTAACGCGTACCGTCCATACACTTCTTGCCGACACTCGCGGAGGACCGGTTACCTAAGGGAACGTACACACCGATTATTAAGTAAGTGAGATTGTTTGGCTGATGTGGTTGTGTTGAAAGTCATGTGGAATGGTATGAATAAGTACTGCTCAAACTTTACGATGTGCTGTCACCCGATACACTAGCGTCTTATGTTGCAGTTTGATAAAAATTTGCCATTGAGTAATGTTTGTTAGTAACGTACAGCAGACTAGGCTGCCAAGTTACAAGGCTGTTATTAACTGCGGTTCATGCTGCAGTATATACCCTATTAGGGCGCATTACGACACCCTTAATATGGGGTCAGCTCCGGTTGGAAGCGGGGCAAAAAGGCAAATCTTGTTCTTAATGCACAAGTTACTAACTTGTGTAACGATATATCTGTAAGAGACAGTAGTTAGTGACAGATTCCTTACCTTAGAATATCCCCAGGCGTCAGGCTGGATCCGGAAAGTTTTGCGTAGCAGTACCCTTGCGCGTCGGTAGGCGGCGTCGTGCGGCTCCGCGTCCGTCGTCGGCGTTGTGATCGCCGGGATGACGTCGCGGGCAGTACTTAGGCGCCGCCCTGCGCGCTGACGTCAGTTCTGTACACGACTTTCCGCGCCAGGAACGCAGAGCCATGCAAGAAGCTGACATAGGTGTCTGAAAAATACTAGGGCCCTGAAAGGGATGTCCTTAACCCTAGAAATCAGTTCGCAGAACGGGGAGGATGGGTGGGGCGGTAAGGAATCTGTCACTAACTACTGTCTCTTACAGATATATCGTTACACAAGTTAGTAACTTGTGCATCTGAAAGAGACACGTTAGTGACAGATTCCTTACCTTAGAATAGATACCCCAGCAATACCAACCCTGGTGGTGGGTCTGCGAACAAAGATCAGACAAGGAAGTCCTGGAGGACAGAACGGCCAAAGAAGCCGTCCCTCCGGACCTGACTGTCAAGGCAGTAATGCTTTGTAAACGTGTGCAGCGAGGCCCACGTAGCTGCCTGACAGATAACCGGCAGCGGAACACCGCGGCCCAAGGCCGTGGTAGCAGCCGTTGCCCTGGTGGAATGGGCACGCAGCCCAACACGAGGCTCCTTCTTAGCCAAAGAATAGCAGGTCTTCATGCACAAGGTAACCCAGCGGGAGATGGTCCTCTTGTGCACCGCCCGACCTTTTTTGGCGCCCACGTAGCCAACAAAGAGCTGGTCATCCACCCGGAAGTGTTTTGTGCGGTCGATATAGAAGGAGAGCGCACGTTTTGGGTCCAGACGGTGGAGCCTCTCTTCCTCTCTGGAAGGATGCGGAGGCGGAAAGAAGGTGGGCAAAGTGATGGTCTGCCCAATGTGGAAAGCAGTAACCACCTTTGGCAAGAAGGACGGACGCGTCCGAAGAACAACCTTGTCTGGATGAACAGACAGAAAGGGAGGTTTGCAAGATAGAGCCTGGAGCTCACTCACCCGCCGAGCGGAGGTGATGGCCACCAGAAAGGCTGTCTTCAGAGTCAGAAGACGAAGAGGACAGTTATGCAGAAGGCTCAAAGGGAGCGCACATTAAAAGGTAAGAACCAAGTTCAAGTCCCACTGAGGCATCACAAACGGAACAGGAGGGAAGAGGTGAGTAATGCCTTTTAAGAACCTGTTAACAACAGGGGACTTGAAAAGGGAGGGCTGATCAGGGAGCCTGAGGAAGGCCGAGATAGCACAAAGATAACCCTTGATGGTACCCAGGGCAGAACCCTGTTGGGCCAGGGAGAGAAGGAACAGAAGGACCTCAGAAAGAGGGGCAGAAAGGGGATTCACAGCCTTTGCTGTGCACCATGCCACAAATTTGTTCCACCTGCAGGCGTATACCACCTTAGTGGAGGGACGCCTGGCTGCCAGAATCACATCACAAACTTCGGGAGGCAAGTCGAAAGGAATCAACTGCCGCCGCTCAATCTCCACGCAAGCAGGTGTAGACTGGACAGGTTCGGGTGGAGGACCGTCCCCTGCTGCTGCGACAGAAGATCCTCCCGAAGAGGCAGACGGATCGGGGGATCTACGCTCATATTGAGTAGCTCGGGATACCAAACTCTTCGAGCCCAGTCCGGAGCCACAAGAATAACTTGGGCCCGGTCGTGCCGAATCTTCTTCAACACTCTGGGTAGAAGTGGTATAGGCGGAAAGGCGTACAACAGACCGCAACTCCACTCGCGACGAAAGCGTCGCCGAGCGAGTGCCGCCTTGGAAATTCCAACGCGCAGAAGTGATGACATTGCGCGTTCTCTTCGGTGGCGAATAGATCTAACCAAGGCTCTCCCCATTGTAGAAAGAGTCCTTGCGCCACTTCCGAGTGAAGACGCCATTCGTGATCCATCATGCACCTGCGGCTGAGTTCGTCTGCCCTGGCGTTCAGGGAACCTGCCAGGTGTTGAACCATCAGGAACATGCCCTGATGTTCCAGCCATGTCCAGAGGCGCAGAGCCTCCTGACAAAGGGTCCAAGACCCCACCCGCCCTGTTTGTTGCAGTACCACATGGCGGTGGTGTTGTCTGTGAACACCTGCACTACCTTCCCTTTGACAGAGGGAAGGAATGCCTTGAGTGCAAGTCGGATCGCCCGGAGCTCCAGAAGGTTGATATGGAGCCGGGACTCCGCCCGGAGACCAGAGGCCTCTGATCTCCGCCTCTCCCATGTGACCGCCCCATCCCAGAAGGGACGCGTCCGTCACAACTGTATGCTCTGGCTGGGGAAGGGAGAGGGATCTGCCCATGACCCATTGCCGGTTCGAGAGCCACCACTGCAACTGTCTTGCAGTCCCCTCCGAGATCTGGACGTGATCGGACAGGTTCCCCTGGTGCTGCGCCCACTGGAACTTCAGGTCCCACTGCAGAGCCCGCATATGCCATCTGGCATGATTGACCAGCAGGATGCAGGAGGCCATGAGGCCCAGCAGCCTCAGGGTCATCCGTACCGAAACCCAGGATAAAGGCCGAAAGATCGGAATCATAGCCTGAATATCCCGGACTCGCCGTTCGGGAGGATAGGCCCGAAACTGCGTCGTGTCCAGAACTGCTCCGATGAAAAGGAGCTGTGGAGAAGGAATCAGATGCGACTTCGGCACATTGATGGAGAACCCCAGCGAGTGCAGGAGTTCGGCCGTAGTCTGGAGGTGGGAGACGACTGCCTGGGATGAGCCCGCCTTCAGCAGCCAGTCGTCGAGGTAGGGGAAGACTGAAACCCCTGCCCGGCGCAGATGAGCTGCGACCACCGCCATCACTTTCGTGAACACCCGAGGGGCACTGGTAAGGCCAAAGGGGAGCACGGTGAACTGAAAATGCTCGGGGCCTACCGTGAACCGAAGGTAACGCCGGTGGGCCGGCAGGACGGGGATGTGGAAATACGCGTCCTGCAAGTCCAACGCTACCAACCAGTCTCCAGGGTCGAGGGCAGTCAAGACCTGAGCTAAGGTGAGCATCTTGAACTTCTCCTTCCGGAGGAAGCGATTGACGTTCCGGAGGTCCAAGATAGGACGCATGTCCTCCTTGTCCTTTTTGGGCACCAGAAAGTAGTGGGAGTAGCAACCACGCCCTACTTATGGGGTCGGAACATGCTCGATGGCCCTCTTGGTCAAGAGGGCCGTGACTTCCTTCTGTAGAAGCACCAAGTGATCCCCTGACATGCGGTGGAATTGAGGTGGCATGGCTGGGGGGTGGTCTCGAAGGGGAGGGAGTAGCCCCTTCGGACAATGTCCAAGACCCACCTGTCCGAGGTGATGGTGCGCCAGTGGGGAAGGTGATGGCGGACCCTGCCCCCTACTGGCGTGCTGTGCACCTGAAAGGAGGGACTAGGAGGGCTTGGAGGCCGCGGACGGGTTGGAGGTGGTGGTCTGACCCGCACGCTGGTTGCCCGATCCGCCACGGCGGAATCCACGTCCTCGGCCACGCGAAGACGCCTGCTGCGCGGGCCGGTGGCTGGGCTGCTGACGTGAAGGGCGCCCCTACCGTGGCCACGATAGGGGCGAAAAGCAGAAGTCAGCGGAGGGCGTGTAGCAGAAAGGCCCAGAGACTTGGCAGTAGCCCGTGAGTCCTTAAAGCGCTCCAACGCATGGTCTGCTTTGGACCCAAAAAGACCGACTCCATCAAAGGGCATGTCCATGAGAGTATTCTGGACATCCCCTGAAAAACCAGTGGTTCTCAGCCAGGCGTGGCGTCGGAGCGCCACCGTCGTTGCAATAGACCTGCCCAGCGAGTCGGCGGTGTCAAGGCCACAACGTATAGTGTATTTAGCCGCATCCCTTCCTTCCGCAATGGCGCGGGAAAGCAGTGCCTGGACCTCCTCAGGACACTGGGGCAAAACATCCGCCACCGAATCCCACAGGGAGTGGGTATATCGGCCCAAAAGACAAGCGGTGTTAACGGACCGCAAGCCAGCACTGGAGGAAGAAAAACCTTTCTTCCCAAACTGATCCAGGCGTTTGGATTCCCTATCCGGAGGAGCGGTAGGGAAGGCGGTTTGGGAAGCGGAGGCTTGGACAACCAAGCTCTCAGGAGTGGGGTGGACAGAGAGAAACAGGGGGTCGCCCGGAGCTGGGCGATGGCATCGTGACACGTTCCGATCCACAGGAGCCCCTGTGTTGGGCTTGGACCAGGCGCCCAAAAGAACGTCAGTGAGGGCGTCGTTAAACGGCAGCACAGTCTCCGCAGAGGAGGCTGCCGGCTGAAGCACCTCTGTCAAGATGTTAGGCTTGACCGTCAAAGTAGGGAGTTGGAGACGTAAGGCCCCAGCTGCCCTACGCAACACCGTACCAAGATTGGCTCCCTCCTCCGTAGCCACGGGAGGAGACAGCATGCCAGTGTCAGGGGAAGTATCCAGACCACTGGCCTCCCCTAGACTCTCTGTCCAGTCCTCATCATACTGACAGTGTCGTGTCAGAGGGTCATCAGACCCCTCCCAGTCCAACTGGTCCTCCTCTGGTTCAAAATAAGGAGGAGGAGGGACAGTTGGGACCCAAGGTCCCCATCGGCGCCGGAGCCGGCGTCGAGCGACGTCGCTCCGGGTCCATGTCCGGAGCCGGAAGGAACTGGGGGACGACGCCGCCCGGAGCCCAGGGCGGCGTCGAGAACGGCACCGGAGACATGGGCGCCGGCGGAGGTGTCGTGAGGTCGACCGGCGTCGATGGGGGTTGTGGAGCCGGGATCGAGGCCGGGACCGAAGCCGGAGCCGGGACCGAGGCTGGAGGCACGGGCGACGCCGGGGCCGGAGCCGTCGGCGACGCCGGAGCAACCCCATCAGGGCCCGCGGGGCCCGAAGGCGCACCGGAGGGGCCTGAAGGCCCGAAGAGGCGGGCCATGGCCGACAGGAATTCCTGCACCTTAGCCGGATCCGCCCCCGAACCCGGGAAGGGCGGGTATGGCGGGGCGACTCCACAGGCAAGTCCGGGGCCGCGGGGGCGGGGACGGTGCCGGGAGGGGCCTCAGCCGAGTCGCGAGACCGGCGAGGCGAAGTCCTAGAGCGATGATGCTTCTTGGACTTCTTGTGTTTTGACTTACCGGACGAAGAAGACTTCGACGCCGACGACCGGTGTGCACTCCGCGAGCGACCCCTGGACCTCTCACGCGACCGGGGCCTCCGTGGAGCCGAATGCTGGGCCTCGAGGAGCTTTCGAGACCGCTCTCGCAAAGCTTTCGGGTTGAGGGCCTGGCATTCGGGACAAGACTCCGTGTCGTGGCCTCGGCCGAGGCAGAAGAGACACTCCCAATGCGGGTCGGTGACGGACATCATCCGCGCACAGGCGCCGCATCGCTTGAAGCCGGGCATCCCTACGACACCTTGAAAGATGGAAAAAACAGTGAAAAAATTCACCAAAAAGTATGGTCAAAAAATGACCAGGGCACTGCTCTTCCCGGATCTGCGCTTGCTGGCGCGGAAAAAGAAGAACTGACGTCAGCGCGCAGGGGCGGCGCCTAAGTACTGCCCGCGACGTCATCCCGGCGATCACGACGCCGACGACGGACGCGGAGCCGCACGACGCCGCCTACCGACGCGCAAGGGTACTGCTACGCAAAACTTTCCGGATCCAGCCTGACGCCTGGGGATATTCTAAGGTAAGGAATCTGTCACTAAAGTGTCTCTTTCAGATATGTTTTTGTAGCGTGATAATACTTTGCCATTGAATAATATTTGTTAGAAATGTACAGCGGACTAGACTGTCAATTTACCAGGCTGTTATCTACCGAGGCTAATACCACAGTGAAATCCCTATTAGGGCGCATTATGACACCCCCAATATGGGGTCAGCTCCAGTTGGAAGCGGAGCAAAATGGCGAAACTGGTTCTTAGCATGTATGGAAATCTCTGAGCTAGTGTTAGATGCTTTACTCTGAATATGACAGAGCATTGTATATACTCATAGGGCAGACTCGAATTGAATTGGCTGACTACTCACCAAACTACTTATTGTATTTACTTAAGTGACACACCAATATTATTAGTAGAGGTTTTGTCGGTACCTGTGTATACATCACATATTTATAGTAGCAGTATGAATAGCCTTCCCTTGTGTTCGCTCATATTGTGGTTTGTTATTGGCGCACGCGTGACGGTTGTCGCATCTGAGCAGGTGATACCTTAATAGATTGACTCATATAATGCATAACAAATATGGTTGGGGTCAGACTATCCGTAATGATGCGTTTGTTTACAGATACTTGCACTTCTTTTTATAATGAATTCGTGCACAGCGATAAAACAGCTGGAGGTAAGACCGGGCACTTTGGTGCCAATGAACTTCGAACTTTTGAGAATTTATATCGGCTATATTTGACAGCATGTACTCTGGTTTTCAGTCTGACGTGACAACCGCAGTCTGTTTGGAGAGACCGAGTGAGTATCGACTCAGTTGGGCCTATATTACACCACCTCAGCTGTCACATAACAGTCTAGTACACCTAGAAACACCACTGTAAGAAAGTGGCTCTGTATACACTGTTCCCAAATAGGTACAGTGTGCACAGAGTCCACAGTCCCCAGAGGTTTGGCAGAGGCTAAAGTTAGATATAACCTTACTCTCTAAAGTGGTAGCTTGGTCGAGCAGTAAGGCAGTATCAGAGGACAGTGTAAAGCATTTGTTGTACACACTCAGTCAGCAAATGGTCTCACACACTCAAGAACTGAACTCTAGGCCAATTGTTGTGTATATAAAAATATATTGTTGTTTTATTTTAGAACCACAAGTAGGTATAAAAATACTTTCTCAGAATGAGATGCTTTAGATATATACTTTCAATACACAATAGACTTTTGAATGCAATAGCTACAGTTGTTGCAATAGGCAACACAATTTCAAACACAATAATACATTGAGCTCAATGGGAATTTCTAGTTAAATGCAATAGATTACTTTTTGGATTACTTTTCTTACCACAGGACTGGATCCTAGATTCAGTCCTGGGACATCTCCTGTAAACAGTTGAGTAAAAGCAGTTTGGTTACAGTTGTGATTTTTAAGGAATATTATTGTATTTTAAAAGTTGATAGAAACTTTTTCACATAGAATCACCAGTGTTATCCTATGGGAGGAAATTTACTTAGCAGGTAAGTAGTGTTATCGTTACTTTTTCTTACTCAGTGTTGGATCCTGGATCCAGCACTGGTGCATCTCCTGTAAACAATTGAAAGAATGCGTTTATGTCACACAGGTGATTTTTTGCAAATATTTGTAAGTTTCAAAAATCGGCACTTAGAAACTTTTTCAGCAAAAACCAGGCAATGTTATCCTATGGAAGGAAATTCACTTAGCAGGTAAGTAGTGTTATCGTTACTTTTTCTTACTCAGTGTTGGATCCTGGATCCAGCACTGGTGCATCTCCTGTAAACAATTGAAAGAATGCGTTTATGTCGCACAGGCGATTTTTGCAAATATTTGTAAGTTTCAAAAATCGGCACTTAGAAACTTTTCAGCAAAAACCAGGCAATGTTATCCTATGGAAGGAAATTCGAGTTACCGGTAAGTACAGTTATAATTACTTTTCAGGGTCAGTGCTGGGCACCAAGATCCAGCACTGGGATCTCTCCTGATAACAGGTGAGAATTTTCGTTTTCGTGCTTCAGCTGATTTTAGATGAATATTTTAAAGTTTCAAAACTCCACACTTAGAAGAAGTTCCAAGTGAAACCAGTCAATGTTACCCTATGGAAGAAAAGTGAGTTATCGGCTTTTGGGTAAGTACTCGACTGGCAGAGTTAAGGTTCTGGGCATAGACTCAGGGGTCTCCCAGGGTCAGGTAAGTACAGTTGTTACACCTTCAGCAGCACAGGGGCGGCCGGGTGCAGAGTGAGTTAGGCCCAATGTTATCCTATGGAAGACAGGGGGCCTGTGGTTGGTAGCTGCTGGCTAGCAGGCCACGCGGCTGTGGGAGCTGGCTCCTGGTCACTTGCTCAGGGCAAATGGGGAAGTCGAACAGGGTTGTTGGTGCACCCTCAGTGGCACTGGGGCGGCCGGGTGCAGTGGGCTTTTGGGCCGTCGGGCGCCCAATGGGTTTCAATGGGAAAGCTGCGTGACGAACAAAGGCTGCAAGCTCGGGGACGGTGATTCTTCAGGTGTGACCACCACTTCGAGAGGTAAGTTGGGAAGCTGTAGGAAGGGTAGGCACCCAGGAGTTGGGCACAGGAGGCCGTGGGGCGCCGGGTGCAGGGGTGTCTTTAGGCGTCGGAAATCTTACCCTCGGCTGGTCGCGGTTGGAGGGGTCCCCGGTTCTGAGGCTGCAGGCGTCATCAGGAGCGTCGAGGAGGGTCCTTGGGTGCTGGATTCTGGGTCACAGTTGCCGGGGGGACATCCTCGTGGTATTTGTCCACTCAGGCACAGGCCGGGCTCGGCGGGTGCAGAGGGTGCTGGGTTCGCGGTTCCTGGCTGGCACCAGGGGTTGTTACTTGCTTTGAGCAGTACCACTGCTCGTGGGAGTCCCAATTCTTTTAGAGTCACAAGGCAGTCAGGTCCTCCGGGGTTTTCGAGGTTGCTGACCACTGGAGACGCCGGGTTTCAGCAGGTTCGAGGGTCGACAGGCCTGTAGGGCTGGGGCCAAGTCAGTTGGTGTCTCCCTCTTGTTAGCAGCTGCACGGCAGGTCTTCTTTCTTCTTGTTCTTCTTGCTTGTTTCGGTTTCGGGATCTGAGGAAGGAAGGTTCAGGATGCCCCTAAATACTAAATTTAGGGGCGTTACAGGTAGGGCAAGGGCAGGGACCAATGGGTCCCTGTCCTGGGGTGAGTACACCCCCTATCCTGCCACTTTCCAGTGGGAGGGGGGCAGGGGCCTAGTCCTGATTGGGCAGGATTCCCCATCTTCAAGATGGCGAGAGCCCGGAGATGTGCTTCACCTCGCCTCCCCCACCTGAGGGGTGGGGTTGGCAGAGGCTGGCACACCCCCTCTCCTCCCTTGGGGTTTCCCGCCAGTCTTCCCGCCAGAGTGGGGGCTAGAACCGGTGGGGACCAGTTGCTGAGTACAGCAAGTGGTCTGGGGAGGCTCACAAAGGCGGAATGCCTTTGAAGCTTCCCCCTGTCCATCCTGGGGGAGGTGACCTAGCACCTCGCCCAGGACGTGCATTGTTGCAGGCCTGGGAGAGTGGATGGCTCCCTATCCAGGGGTCCAGCAACGTGTCTGCTGGGTGGCAGCCTAGGCAGCCTCTCAGACAGGACGTGGATTGTAGGTTAGGTTCAGGGGGCAACTCTAAGTTGCCCTCTGTCGTGCATCTGACATTAAGTGTGGGTTTAATGTGCTGAGAAGTTTGATACCAAACTTCTCAGTCTTCAGTGTAGCCATCATGGTGCTGTGGAGTTCGTAATGACGACCTCCCAGCACCATATACTCTTAATGGCAGCACTGCACTTACAGTGCCCAGGAATGGACCTGGGTACTGTAGGGGTACAGGGCTCATGCACCTGTACCCTCACCACTGGCATAGTGCACCCAGCTAGAGGGGTGACTGAGGTATGCCAGGGCAGTGTGTTTGTGGGCATGGCACACAGGGGTGTGTGCCATGTCGACTCTCTGTTTTGTTCTGCACCAAGACACTCAGCCTGCAAAGGCAGTGTGTGTGTGTCAGGGTACAGGGCCTCTAAGGGTGGCACAATAAGTGCTGCAGCCCTTAGAGGCCTTCTCTGGTCACAGTGCCCTGGGTACCTAGGGTACCATTTACCAGGGGCTGACATGTGGCCAGAGAGGCCAATTGGGGTTAGGCTACAATGCAGTTTTAGGGAAGGAACACAGGCCCTGGACACCTGATTGGCAGGAGCCCAGGGCACACTCAGTCAAAGTACATCAGCAATTCAGCAAAAAGTGGGGGCATACCATGCAAGAAAGATGGCACTTTCTCACAACCACACATTGGGATATAATTTTGAGGTTTGGCACAGGGTGTCTTTAAGTTAAAGAGACACCAAATGCACAAGTTACTTACCTTCGGTAACGATATATCTGTAAGAAACATTAGTTAGTTATAGATTCCTTACCTTAGAATTACCCCCAGGCGTCAGGCTGGATCCGGAAAGTTTTTTCGTCAGCAGTACCTCTGCGCGTCGGAAGGTGGCGTCGGTCTGCTCCGCGTCCGTCGTCGGCGTCGTGGTCGCCGGGATGACGTTGCGGCAGCTACTTAGACGCCGCCCTCGCGCGCTAACGTCAGTTCTGTACACGACTTTCCGCGCCAGAAACGCAGAGCCATGCAAGACACTGACCACTGGTGCACAAAACTAGGGCCCTGAAAGGGTGTCCTTAACCCTAGAAATCAGTTCGCAGAACATAGAGGATGGGTGGGGCGGTAAGGAATCTATAACTAACTAATGTTTTTTACAGATATATCGTTACCGAAGGTAAGTAACTTGTGCATCTGAAAGAAACACGTTAGTTATAGATTCCTTACCTTAGAATAGATACCCCAGCAATACCAACCCCGGTGGTGGGTCTGCGAACCAAGATCACACCAGTAAATCCTGGAGAACAGAACGGCCAAAGAAGCCGTCTATCCGGACTTGGCTGTCCAGGCAGTAGTGTTTGGTGAACGTGTGCAGCGATGCCCGCGTGACTGCCTGACAGATGTAATTCAGAGGCACTCCTCTTCCTAAGGCAGTAGTGGCTGCCGTCGCCCTGGTGGAGTGAGCGCGTAGCCCGACTGGAGGCTCCTTTTTAGCCAGAGAGTAACAAGCCTTAATACACAACACGACCCATCGAGAAATGGTGCGTTTGTGTACGGCCCGACCCTTCTTTGCGCCCACGTAACCAACAAAAAGTTGATCATCCACCCGGAACTGTTGTGTGCGATCCAGATAGAGAGCGCACGTTTTGGGTCCAGACGGTGGAGTCTCTCTTCCTCTTGAAGGATGCGGAGGCGGAAAGAAGGTGGGCAAAGTAATGGTCTGCCCGATGTGGAAGGCAGTGACCACCTAAGGAAGGAAGGATGGACGGGTCCGGAGAACCACCTTGTCCGGATGAACAGACAGGAAAGGAGGTTTTGAAGAAAGAGCCTGGAGCTCACTCACCCTTCTAGCAGAAGTGATGGCTACCAGGAAAGCATTCTTAAGAGTCAAAAGACGTAAAGGACAGTTATGCATCGGCTCAAAGGGAGCACACATTAAATAGGTTAGCACAAGATTCAAGTCTCACTGAGGCATAACGAAGGGGATAGGAGGAAAAAGTTGTGTTAAGCCTTTTAAGAAACGGTTAACTACCGGGGACTTGAAAAGAGAAGGCTGATCTGGCAATCGAAGGAAGGCAGAGATGGCTGAAAGATAGCCCTTGATAGTGCCCAGAGCAGAGCCCTGCTGGGCTAAAGAGAGAAGGAACAAGAGCACTTCAGAAAGAGGGGCAGAAAGGGGATCCACAGCCTTTGCTGTGCACCATGCCACAAATTTGTTCCACCTGCAGGCGTATACCGTCTTAGTGGAGGGATGCCTGGCTGCCAAGATTACGTCACAGACTTCGGGAGGCAAGTCGAAAGACGTCAACTGCCGCCGCTCAATCTCCACGCAAGGAGGTGGAGACTGGACAGGTTCGGGTGGAGGACCGTCCCCTGCTGGTGCGACAGAAGATCCTCCCGAAGAGGCAGTCTGATCGGAGGATCGATGGCCATGTTGAGCAGCTCGGGATACCAGACTCTTCGTGCCCAATCCGGGGCCACAAGAATGACTTGGGCCCGTTCGCGCCTGATCTTCTTCAGCACTCTGGGCAGAAGTGGTATAGGCGTAAAGGCGTACAACAGACCGCAACTCCACTCGCGACGAAAAGCGTTGCCGAGCAAGTGCCGCCTTGGAAATTCCAACACGCAGAAGTGCTGACGTTGCGCGTTCTCTTCGGTGGTGAATCGATCTAACCAAGGCTCTCCCCACTATCGAAAGAGACCTTGCACCACCTCCGAGTGAAGACGCCATTCGTGATCCATCATGCACCTGCGGCTGAGTTCGTCCGCCCTGGCGTTCAGAGAACCTGCCAGGTGTTGAACCACCAAGGAAATGCCCTGATGTTCCAGCCATGTCCAGAGGCGGAGGGCCTCCTGACATAGGCTCCATGACCCCACCCCGCCCTGTTTGTTGCAGTACCACATGGCGGTGGTGTTGTCCGTGAACACCTGCACTACTCTTCCCCGGACAGAGGGAAGGAATGCCTTCAGTGCAAGACGAATCGCCCGGAGCTCCAGAAGGTTGATGTGAAGCCCGGACTCCGCCAGAGACCAGAGGCCTCTGATCTCCGCCTCTCCCATGTGGCCGCCCCATCCCAGGAGTGACGCATCTGTCACCACTGTGAACTCTGGTTGGGGAAGGGAGAGGGATCTGCCGTTGACCCAATCCTGGTTCGTGAGCCACCACTAGAGTTGTCGTGCAGTGCCCTCCGAGATCTGGACGCAATCGGACAGATTCCCCTGATGCTGCGCCCACTGGAACTTCAGGTCCCACTGCAGAGCCCGCATATGCCACCTGGCATGATTGACTAGCAGGATGCAGGAAGCCATGAGTCCCAGCAGCCTCAGGGTCATTCTGACCAAAACCCGGGAGAGAGGCTGAAAGATCGGAATCATAGCCCGAATATCCCGGACTCGCTGTACGGGAGGATAGACCCGAAACTGCGTTGTGTTCAGAACCGCTCCGATGAAAAGGAGCTTCTGAGAGGGAATCAGGTGCGACTTCGGCACATTGATGGAAAACCCCAGCGAATGCAGGAGGTCGGCCGTAGTCTGGAGGTGGGAGACGACTGCCTGGGCCGAGTCCGCCTTCAACAGCCAGTCGTCGAGATAGGGGAAGACTGAAACCCCTGATCTGCGCATGAAGGACATGTAGGCCTTTGTCCTTCTTGGGCACCAGAAAGTAGTGGGAATAGCAACCACAACCTACTACCATGTTGGCCCTCATGAATCTCATGACTATGGGAGACTACAGGCTGGACAACCAGCTTTTTATTGGTAATGTGGGAAAAATGAAGGGCAATGCTGTCCACAAGCGAACGCTGTCCAGGTGGATCATCCTATGAATCAAGATCTAATACACCTTGGCCAAGAATGAGCCGCATGAAGGTATTAGAGCTCATTTCACTAGAGCTAAGTCTTCTTCTTTGGCTTTGGCTAGAGGTATCCTTGTTGTAGACATCTGCTAGGCGGCAACATGGGCCTCCCTCCACACTTTTGCGAAGCATTACTGCTTGGACTCAGAGGTGAGGAGGGACAGCTAATTTGCATGTTCTGTGCTGCAGGATTTTTTGGTGTAGGTAGGCGGGCATCCTCCTCCGGGATAGGGACTGCTTGGGGATTCAATTCAAAAGGTGAGGAATCCACAGGCAGATGTATCCATCAGAAGAACAAGTTACTTACCCTTGGTAACGCTTTTTCTGGCGGGTACAGTATCTGCTTGTGGATTCCTCACTGACCCACCTGCCTCCCCAATGCCTGTCTACAGACACCAAAAAGATTATTATTTATGAAGTTCTTATATTACATTGTCATTCATGATGTTGTGATGTTTTTTGCTAGGAAATGTCTATTCTATACAATTTCCAGCTTTCTCTCTTTATGCGGAGTTTCATAAAAAGTCAGGGAAATTCCGTGGAGTTCCGTTGCGCCCACCCGACTCACATTTAATTTCATGGCAGTCTGACGGAAGCGTGTTTTTGTAACATACACCATATAATGAGTTTCCACATTCAATACCAAGGCTTTAGCAATGAAAATGAGTTCTAAAACGCCGGGCGGGCTCCCAGAAAGACCGGACAGCCACACTACAATATCACAGTTGGTCGCTATAGTCAACCCATCTCAAACCTGTTGACTGGCTGTCTTCAGGTCCTTCTCCTTTTGCATCCCACAAAGTGCCCAGAAGCATCTGGAAAGCCAGACACACCACTTAGTAAAAGACAAGCAATAATCCAAATAAGGTGATGCTGTAGTGCTCACTTGCTTCAAATTAGGCTGCCAAATAGTTTTTGTTTCCTTATCGGCTATTGTAGCAGTAAAGTTCTTATCACTAGTTTATTTTCCATAGTGGCTTAGTACTTGATTTTCCGTCCCTAAACCCATCTTGCACGTTGATGTCCTGATTTTCGCTATGAAAATTTGCAGCTCAGTCTTATTAAAGAGCTAGAATTCCCTATAGACCAACGAGAGAACACGGGGACTCCCAGAGACGAGGCAACTATGACAGATATCGACCAGCTGCTGCCAAGCAGGGTTCAAAAATAAGTTACTGTCAAAGGTTGCTAAGTCATGTGAAGCTATCTAGCTTGCCAACTTCACTTTACAGCGCTTTGACACTTCAAATTTTTTTTTTTTAAACAAACTATTGGTTTTGACATACATTTCTAGTTGGCAACAATACAGCATAGGTTCCTTGTTCAGGGTCACATTTCACCTATTCTTGGTGCCGTTGACACAGTAGTAGGTAAAGGTGGTAGTACCCGCTACCATTCTCAATTTTCCCCACCTCTCCCTGCTCAAACCCCGGGACCAACATCAATTAGTGTTCAATTTGGATCTTCTGTACTTGTCCTTAAT
The DNA here is from genome assembly GCA_963921515.1 of Calotriton arnoldi. Lineage (NCBI taxonomy): Eukaryota > Metazoa > Chordata > Amphibia > Caudata > Salamandridae > Calotriton > Calotriton arnoldi. The sequence goes on from CAWUFW010005100.1 coordinate 308,326, forward strand.
CTGGATTGAAACCCTCTACTTAAAACAATCCCCCTCCCTGCCCTCCCCCCAGGCGTGCCACTGGAATACTGATCTCCAGTTTGTAATCTGTTGCTTCTCCAATTTTAGTTACATAGAAGTTGTAAAGCATTAGTATATGATCCCTCGACTAGTGAAGGCAATGCCATGTTATTACTAGAGAACCCCTCCCTTAGGTCATGCCATGCAGCTCAGTTATCTGGATTCTATCCTATTCCTGCTGGGGGCTCTACTATTGGTTCCTCCTCCTCGTTGGTGGCTGGGTTCTTGAGTGCCGCAACTAACGCTTCATATGCCCTCGCTGTATCTAACGCCTTCTCACTCCCCGTTCTTGTAGCTATTTGCAACCTGATTATTCCCTCACATTCTGCCCACTTAATGAGTTCCTTCTTCCATCTGGGCGTGTTTGGACCCTGTTTGGCTTTCCAGTGCATGGTAATATCCCTTTTGGCTAGGAGTAACCCCATGTCTAGAAATTTGCTAGTGACTTTGTTTTTGGATGTGTGCGGGAACCAATGCAGCAAGCAGTGTTTAGAGCTTTGACACTTCGATGAAGAAATAAAGGAAAGCAGCTATTGCTGACGTACAGATAGCAGAGTTATCAGATAACAATCTGTGTTTATGTTTTCTCAAATGGAAGACAGTAGAACTTCAGCACAGCAAAGTTTTGTTCATGTAGATTTGACGTTTGTATCTATCCTTTTGTTTGCAGTTTCAGTATTCTTAAAGTTTGGGAGAAGTGTCATCCATACTCAAAGATTGATGCCTGCAGCCAGAAAACAAAAGGCGATGATGTGAACATACAAAAACATTAGAGTTCATCGCATGACCACAATGGTGCTATCACCTCTGTACAGCTTCAGAGGCAGGGGCATAGCCCCACCATCACTGTGTCTTGTTTCCAATCCTGGCTGATGAGGGATGTTACCCCTAAACCCGTCCCAGGATTCTTGTTTCCCGTCCAGGGAAGACCTGGCTTGGCAGTTCGGGCTGGACTATTCCCATGAGGAATAGGAGCAAGACTGATTTGCATATGGCTGGGTCTGAACTGGGGTGGCAAAGTGAGCTAAAGAACGATGATGGATTCTACCCAGATCTGAGACTGGGGGTGAGTATCTGAAAAGTTTCAACACTCCGTCCATCATCTCCTTGTGTTTGCTTTGTTTCAAATTTAAACAGCCCCATACGTGACTGGTCTGCCAAATAGTACTTAAGGAGCATACAGTTCATTTAGTCATGCAAACCTTGTCCTTATTTTATTTTACAGGTAAACACAAGCTCCCAATGAAAGGATCATTGTTAGCACAGTGAACTGAATAACAATACCCCCCACCCTCTTCACAACGCCACCGATTTGGCCCCTGACAGCGTCCCCCCTTTGCAAGTGGGTCACTGTGCCCCATGCATAATTGGCCTTTGGCAGTGCTTAGCCCACAACCTCCACTCTCTGAAGCATTCACCGATAGTTCTGCCCGACAATGGTGGCTGCCTTGAGTGCTGCCCCTCCGTGAGCAACGGCTCGCTGCTCTTTGGCCTGTCTCTGGTGGAGCTGAAGCTCAGATCCATGGCGACTTTGAGGAGAACAAGAGGCTGTGGGGTGTGGACCCGAGCAGGCTGAGCACTCCCACGTTGCTCTACTCCAGGGAAATGCCGTCCAAGATTTACGGGAGGCCAACTTAGCTTTAGCTCTCCGTAACCGAGGCTGAGCATTGTCTCACTTTCTCCTCGGTGAGCGCGAAGCAAGATTCACTTGCGCATCTGAAACTGCTCATGTTGGTGGGTCCATGTCTGCGTGCAGGTGCCATCTTTGAATTGGGAAATGACTTTCGTTATCCCGTTTTCCCAAACACTGAAGAACCAGGTGTGCGTAAACTCCACTACATGGTGGTTTACGAAGTTTTTGACAAACTCCACAAACTTTACTGGCGGAGCTGAGTTTACTGCCCACCCCTAATAATATATCCACATGCGTTGGTTTAAGTATTAGACAATTTTTTAAAGAAAGTAAATGCCTCCTGATAACAAATAAAGCCCTGCATCAAAAAAGGGGGTGTAATGTACAAGATCTAATATCTTTATGAAATTTGCAGAACAACATAAAATTAGTTGTCGTTTGTCTGGCCTTTCCACCGTATGGGCACCTTGGTAGATTCAAAAGCCACAAATCTGATTTGGTGAATGCCACTCGATGGCGAAGCAGAGCTAGGCATAATCTAGTTAACATAATCTAGTTAATAGGAATCTATCCTGAGTGTTGTTCACATTTGCCAAGTATACTTAGATGCCCTGTTGGGATGAACCCATGCACCCATGCAATATCTATTCACTGTGGGTTTTATTTTTTCCTGGGACTCTCTAGAAACCTCTCCCCCCCCCCAAAATAGATCTTATTTCCTTTGTTTTAAACTGTAAAATACGGTGTGGATCTAAAATGATAAGGCTTTCCCCCAGTTCTCATAATAAATCGTTTGCGTACTGGAGCCATGGTATCTTCTCATAATGACCGAGTTCCAGGTAATCCCTTATAATATCCCTACTGAACTTGGTACCTTGTTTCATCCAGACACTGTGGCACCTAGTTGTGTGTTAAGATTAATGGCATCTTCCATATACTCAATGTCAAGTTCTTTATGTACAATGCAGGCAGGGGTCGAACTTGGCACTGCCAGAAGTCTAGGTAAGAAGATATTTTCCCCGTATCTGTAACGGGTTGCAGTTTGTCCTGCCCCAAACTGGGGATCCATATAATGCAACTGGGAGACATTTACTTTATTATAATTTATTTATTTCTCTTATTGGTATGCTACCTATTTTTTGGGCAAAACTAAGAGCAGCATCAATGGCTCTTAAAAATGTTTAGTTTAGCGGTTTTCAAATATGTCCAGTCTCCTCTCTTTGAGAACAGTATACCGAGGTAACTAAAAGTTACTTCTTCTAACTTTTGGCCCTGGACATAGTGGCTTTGACTGACCAGTTAGACACTGAACAGGACTGGAGAGAGGAACTGGGGGATGCCAGTGGTTTGGACACCTCCCCTGACCTTGGCATGTTATCTCCTCCTACCGTGGCTACGGAGGAGGGAGCATCATACGCAGTGGTGTTGCGTAGGGCGGCCGAGGCTCTCAACCTCGAGCTTCCTACGGTTGTGGTCAGGACTAACCTCCTGACGGAGGTGCTTCAACCGGCTGCGAGCTCTTCGGAGCCCTTGCTGCCGTTTAATGAGGCCCTCACAGACGTCCTTTTTGGCACGTCGTCCAGGCCCAACACGGGCGCTCCCATGGACAGGATGATTGCCCGACGCCACCGCCCGGCTCCGGGCGACCCCACTTTCCTCTCCCAACATCCCACCCCGGAAAGCTTGGTAGTTCAAGCTTCCACTTCCAAGAGCGCCTTCCCTACCGCTCCACCGGAAAGGGAATCCAAGAAGCTGGACCACCTTGGCAAGAAAATGTTCTCTTCCGCCAGCTTAGTACTGCGGTCCGTAAACACTGCATGTCTCTTGGGCCGTTATTCGCACTCCGTGTGGGATACTGTGGCGCAAGTGCTGCCTCAGTGTCCGGAGGAGGCCCGAGCAGTGCTCTCCCAGGCTGTTGCTGCCAGGAGGGATGCAGCAAAGTTTACGATAAGTTGTGGGCTGGACACTGCCGACTCTCTGGGCAGGACCATTTCAATGTCGGTAGCGCTTCGTTGCTACGCCTGGATGAGGTCCACTGGCTTTTCAGGGGATGTCCAGAACACCTTGATGGACATGCCCTTTGATGGCCGTCGCCTTTTTGGCGACAAAGCAGACAACGCCCTAGAGCGCTTCAAGGACTCACGGGTTACAGCCAAGTCCTTGGGCCTCTCCACCCGTCCGGCGCAGTCTGCTTTTCGCCCCTTTCATGGCTACGGAAGGGGTGCCCCGCTACGTCCCACCCAGAGCCACAGGCCGCAGCAAGTTACCCCAACCTTCGCGCGGCCGGGGACGTGGAAACAACCGTCGAGGTTCTGGGGGACACTGATCTGCGCAGATTAGCTGCGACCACCGCCATCACTTTCGTGAACACCCGAGGGGCGCGGGTAAGGCCAAAGGGGAGCACGGTAAACTGAAAGTGCTCGTGGCCTACTGTGAACCGCAGGTAACGCCAGTGGGCCGGCGGGACAGGGATGTGAAAATAAGCGTCCTGCAAGTCCAACGCTACCATCCAGTCTTCCGGGTCGAGGGCAGACAAGACCTGAGCAAGCGTCAACATCTTGAACTTCTCCTTCCAGAGGAAGCGGCTGACGTCCCTGAGGTCCAAGATAGGACGCAGGCCCTTGTCCTTCTTGGGGACCAGAAAGTAGTGGGAGTAACAACCATGACCTACTTCTGGGACAGGAACGCGCTCGATGGCGCTCGATGGCTCCCTTGGCCAAGAGAGCCGTAACTTATAATTTGACAAATAAGCATAAAATCATGGCGATGAAGGAAACTACTTACACAATGCTTAATACAGAAAGGTTATAAACATTGCCTTTTAATGTAGCTGACACTCCGTCAGCCGCATGGCTGATACACGGATTCATATCTTTACCTATATCAACTTTTCATTTTACCTCATGTCTAAAACATTTTCCTGTGGGCAGGTATGAAGAAATAGGTGCACATTTTTTTCTTTACATGAAGCTTGGTTTTTGCCCTTTCAGTACAAATGAATGCACAACAACATAGAGGTTTTAGTGAGTCTACACAACTGTGGAACTTCTTTAGGACACTCCTTAGTTTGCGAGGAAATAACACTTCATGGTGTCCGTAATGACGTCTAATGGAGACAAGACAAAAAAGCATACTGCGGGGGTATGTGCATCTGTCTGTTGCTGAATTCAAGGTCCCTCATTAAAAACAAATACGAATTTGCAGATTTTATGTCTCAACACGATCCAGACATTGCCTTCCTCATTGAGACCTGGGCTGATGGCTCTTCTGATCCGGATATTAAGATCGCCATCCTTGATGGCCTTAATATTGAAAGACTGGACAGAGTAGACAAGAGAGGTGGTGGGGGGGGGGGTAACGATTGTGTACCAGAGCTCAATCGAGGCCAGCTTTCGGCCAATACTCCATGTGGATTGTGAAGCACTCCGCTTCAGTTTAAAAATAAATAAGTTGTACACGTTTCAGGGACTATTAGTGTATCGACCACCCGGCCCAAGGGCCAGTTTTATCTATAAAATTCAGGCCTGTATGGAATCCTGTATAGATTATTTGAGTTTTACCATAGTAGGGGATTTCAATTTCCATCTTGAGCATTCCACCAACTCGGATACGGACCACTTAGTGGATACTTTAAAATGCTTTAACCTACACCAGTTAATTGGAGAACCTACCCATCTGGCTAATCATAGGCTGGATGGAGTTTCCACGAATAATCAAGAACTGGAAATAGCCAAAATTATGCCACTTTCCTGGTCAGACCATAAGGCAATCTTCTTTTTAATAACGACTCCCTGTAATGGAGCATCAGTGAACAATACAGTTAGAGCTGTTAAATATAGGCCATGGAAAAATCTTAATGTGGAGGCACTGCAGGACACACTCTTTAAGTCAGTCCCCGCTCCAGACAATAATGTCAATAATGCAGCAATCACCTATACACACTGGTTAGATGCAGCATGCCGAGGGGTGGTACCGGAAAAATTATTTAAGAGCTTCAGGAAAAACCCATATGACCCATGGTTTTCGCAAGAATTAAAAACCGCACAACTGAAATGCAAATTTCAGGAGCGTAATTGGAGGAAAGAATACTGTCCTGAAGAAAAAATCAAGTACAAAAAATTACTCTCGGAGTATAAGGAGTTAATTAAAGCTGAAAAGACTAGATATTTCTCTGGTAAAATTAAATTAGCGACAAACTCTACCTGGGAACATTTTAAAATAGTTAAATCCCTGTCCAAATGGAATATTAGTAACAGTTTTGTCCCGGATGTATCCTTCTGTAACCAGCTGGACGATTTCTTTCAGCTTAAAGTTAATTCTATATTTCAGGCATTTTCTTTTGCCTCGAATAAATCAAATGCAGTTGCAGCTTCAGATCAGGTCGAGCTTTTGAACTGCGGACCAACTCTTGGGCCTTTGGAAGCAGCCAGATTTAACCGTTTTTCTCCCCTAACTTGGGAAAAAACAATTAATCTCATAAGCTCCATCCAATCCGGAGCCCCGTCAGACTCTTGTCCTCCTATGGTCATTAATTTAGTGGCCAGGACCACTCATGGATCTATTAAATGTGATTCTTAGTTCCGGACAATACCCAATCATCTGGAAGGGAGCTTCCATACTTCCTTTGGTGAAAAAACCCTCTTTGGACTCTAGGCAGGTGGAAAGTTACAGACCCATTTCCCGTCTTCCGTTTCCGGCCAAGATTCTGGAGAAGGCGATGAACAAGGAAATACTTTTCTTCTTAGACACCAACCAGCTGCTGGATTCTTCTCAATATGGTTTCAGAACAAGCCATTGTACTGAGTCAGCACTGGTGGCAGCATCCGAGGAATTAAAAGGAGTAGTCGACAAAGGTGGCAGAGCGGCATTGATTTTGCTGGATTACTCTGCCGCCTTTGACACGGTTCATCATACACTTCTCATTAAACTATTGCATTCTCAAGGCTTCAGGAATACTGCACTAGCATTATTGAGTTTGTTTCTTAACGGGAGGAAACAGTGGGTAGAGATGGGAGACGCTAATTCTAGACCTTTCTCTCTTCCCTGTGGAGAGCCTTAGGGATCGGCTCTTAGCCCCACTTTATTTAATGTATGTGTCACTCCCCTTATCAATCTCATTCATAGTTTTGGCGTGGCGGTATTTTCCTACGCTGATGATACACAGATTGTGGTATCAATCTCATCTGAGGTGGAAAAGGATGCAGTTAACTTTTGCAGATGCATGGCCCAGGTTGCAGGCTGCATGCAGAGAAACTGTCTCAGGCTGAACTCGGATAAAACGGAGGTTTTGCTTTTTGGAAAGGACACCTCCTTCTGGGATGCATCCTGGTGGCCCTCGGATTTGGGCACCTTACCGAGGCCAGCGCAGAAGGCAAGAAATGTGGGTGTCATCTTTGATTCCAAACTCTGTTTTTCGGAACAAATCTATGCTGTGACATCAGCAGGGTTTTTTATGCTGAGGGTACTCAAGAAAATTTTGTCTTTCATTCCGTTTGATCTACAGAAGACGGTGATGATGGCACTCATCTTCTCGAAGATAGATTATTGCAATGTCCTATATTTGGGGACCTCTAAATATCTGATAAAAAAGCTCCAGTCTCTGCAAAATGTAGCAGCAAGAACACTACTGAAAGTCCCCAAGTTTGAACCAATATCTCACTTAATGCACGGCCAAAACTGGTTGCCAGTGGAAAAGAGGATTTCATTTAAGGCACTCTGCATTATCCACAAGGCCCTTCACAGAGCCGGGCCGACCTTTTATCGGGATCAGTTTTACTGGTATACTTGTTGTGGGAACCTGAGGTCGCGCTCAGCGCATATGATGACTGTCCCAAGAATAAGCAAAGCACAGTGGGGTGGAAGAATGCTCTTGCACCGCGGAGGGAAACTATGGAACTCTTTGCCTTTAGCCCTACGCTCGCAACCCGTCTTGCAGCTGTTCAGAAAACAGTTGAAGACCTGGTTGTTTTCTAGGTCATTAGCTATGCTTGAGGTAGGCCTACAGACGGCAATCTCCTGGGTTTTTTGATCCGTTTAGCGCTAAGACACCTTCGGGTATTGCACGCTCTATAAAATTACTTCATTTATTCATTGTTTATTTCTCTTTGAGTCATCTCTTTTCCAACTAAGGGGAGGGTGTTATGTAGCTCACATTTAGTCTTCATTTTAGTTTCTCGTTTTAACTTAGCATCATTTTCTAAAGGTGGTTTGCACATGTTTTCCTCTGCCGAGAAGGGCCCTTGCAGATATTTATTTTTGATAGGAATTGTGGCCCTGTAGCCTGCACATTCAGTTCCAGGCTTGCACAAACTCAGATCATGATATATTGTTTTATTTTCTGTGATCGTAAGGAGACGACTGTTCAGTTTTAGTCTAATCAGAAGGTTGTTCTACACCTCTGGCACAGTGTGATAAGCTTGCCATTTTATTATAAAACAGCATTCGTGCTGAAGTCGGTGAGAGGTTCACTTCCTGCTGGAGCCATCACAGAACGCTGCTGTGAGCTGTCACTAAGATGCAGTCCCTCTGTCCCCAACCTTCATCCTAAGAAGGAAGATACCTATACACTCACACGGAGGTGCATTCATGGATGCACTGAGCCTGGCTTCCTGACATACAGTACCAAGGTATGGGGTTAGGTCATTCAAAAATGCCTGGCAGATGGGTACTCCTGATACACTCTCTTTAGCATAGAGGCTAGTAATAGATAGGAGTAACTTTAGCAACATTATGAGCAATTACAATGGGTGAATTGTTTGTGTTTTTCAATATTCTAGTAATGCTTATAACAATAATGTGTCTTATCTTTGTTACAATCACAGTTCATGTTTTATATACAAAGATTAGAGCTTTTCAATAAAAGTTTGAAAATGCAATATTGTATCTTTTCTTTGTGAACACTTTGGACATGCAAGAGTGACAAACGAAAGGGTTAGATCTATTACCACAATTTCTTTGGGAATCTGAAAGTCATATTCTAGGTTACTGACAACATCTATAACTCTGGAGGATTAGGAGTTTAGATGCGGCACTGTGAACTAGTCAAACAGACCAACATTTACTGATTATATAAGAATACTCAGTCTCTGTATTATGAAGTTTTGTTGTTCTATATTTACAGTTCTACTAGATTTTTAGGAACAGCATAACAGGTCAATGGGATCCCAACCGCTGCCCTGAGAGACACAGGCATCAGGCACACCATAGTGGTGGACCAGTTAGTTTCCCCAGACCAATATGTGCCAGGAGAGGTAGTGCAGGTAAAGGTAGTCCTAGGGAAAGCTAATAACCGCCCGGTGGCATCAGTGTCCCTAGAAGTAGGGGGTACCCGTATCCTGCAGGGAGTGATGGTCAATCCTCACCTCCCTCTAGATCGCCTCCTGGGCTATGATCTCGGTCAGGGAGCCGCCAGTCCCAAGGATTCTGGAGGCCCTGTCCATAAAGTTAGGAGATGTAAGCCCCAGAAAAGAGGTAGAAGTTGGAAGGGGAGGCTCCTCTTAGTCAGGGACCCAGAGAGTCAGGGGCAACCTACCAAGGTAGGGGAGGACCCCATGACTAGCCCTTGAGAGGCCCCGAGGGAGACTGTTACCGTCCTATAAGTCTTTGAGGGTCAGGCAATTGATCATCCTCATGGTGTCCCCTCTCAACTGACAGAAGGAGAATGAAAGGAAGGTGCCTGCCATCTGAGGTGGTAGCCCCCTTCTCTGAGAAGTTAGAGCGGCTCAAATAATCCACTGTTGCACCTCAAGGAGCACATATACCTGTCAATGAAGAGCTCAGGGTGTGGTTCTGGGTACTGCCATTGTCATTAGTCTCTGTTGGTTGCTAGCCGTTCTGCCAGCACTAACCGTGGCATGGGGTTCAGACCCTATACTAGTAAACATGATAAGCCCCATGACCCTGTTGGTCAAGGCGGGGTTACTCCAGTGTTGGGTAACCTCTGTGGTAAACCTAGGTGTAGGAAAGTGCCTCTTTTGGACATGGTTAGCTCACACCTTTTGCCTGGAAAATGATGCCGTTTCGGCTGGAAGTGCACAGGGACCCTGCCAACCAGGTCCCCTGAGCCAGATCTCCTTCCCTAAACTGTACCTTTTGTTTCAACAATTGGCACCCCTTTAGCTCACATATAAGTCCCTAGTAAAAGGTACGCCCGGCACCAAGGGCCTTATGGTTAAAGAGGGTTCCTAAGGGCTGCAGCACAAATTGTGCCACTCTAAGGGACACCTCACCAAGCACATGCACATTGCCAATGCAGCCTGCGTGTCTTGGTGCAGACATAACTGAAGAGTTTTGTGCCATGTCCATAGCCACTGCATGAGATATAGGTAAGACACCCCTCTAGAGGCCTTAGTTCTAAGGCAGGGTGCACTATATCTCCTGTGGGGGCATATCTGCATGAGCAGATATGCCTCTGCAATATCCCTGTTGATTACTGGCTATTGTAAGTGACCAGGGAAGCAATAATAAGTACATGGGCTGGATACTCGTCATTACGAGTTATTCAGCTCCATGATGGGTTCACTGAAATCTGGGATGTTTGGCACCAAATATCTCAGCATAATAAACCTGCACTGATTTCAGTGTCAGATTTATTAAAAATGCACATAGAGGACCCCTTTATAGGGATCCCCTGAAACCTACCAATCCTTAGTGTGGTCACCGACTGGCCTGAGCCAGCTTGCTACCACCAGACAGTGTTCTGACCTCATGGGGAGAGTGCCTGTGCACTCTGAAGCAGAGAACAATGCCTTCCCTGGATGGAGGTCTTCACACCTCCCACTGGTCAGGCGGAGTCATCCATGGCGGGGAGCTTCAAAGGCCTTGCCGCCTTTGTAATGCGACCCCAGCCTCTCCTGCTAGAGGGAGCAGGAGTGCTCACCCCTTTTTTGACGGGAGGACAGGTGAAAAAACTTAGATAGAATAGAAGGTGTTCCCCCCTCTGCCAACTCCACCCCTCAGGTGCTAGAGGAGAGGTGAAGAACACTTTTCAGTGCTCACCATCTTGAAGATGGTGGGACTCATCCAATCAGGGTTAGGACTATGTCCCCGTCCCTCAGGAGGTGGGCATGATAGAGGGTGTAGACACCCCAGGTTAGGGGCCCATTGGCCACTACCTGTCACTCCCTTGTAACACCCCTAAATGAACAAGTTACTTACCTTCGGTAACGATATATCTGTAAGAGAGATAGATTAGTTATGGATTCCTCACCTTGGAATTACCCCCAGGCGTCAGACTGGATCCAGAGAATTTTTTCCTCAACAGTACCTCTGCGCTTCGATAGGTGGCCTCGGTCGACTCCACGTTCGTCGTTGGAGTCGTGGTCGCCGAATGACGTTGCGGTATCTACTTAGATGCCGCCCTCACGCGCAGACGTCAGTTCTTTACACAACATTCCACGGCAGAAGCGCAGAGCCATGCAAGACACTGACCATTGGTACACGAAAACTAGGGCCCTGAAAGGGAGTCCCTTACTCTAGAAGTCAGTTCGCAGAATGGGGAGGATGGGTGGGGCGGTGAGGAATCCTTAACTAATCTATTTATCTGAAAGAGACACGTTATTGACAGATTCCTTACCTTAGAATATCCCCAGGCGTCAGGCTGGATCCGGAAAGTTTTTGCGTAGCAGTACCCTTGCGCGTCGGTAGGCGGCGTCGTGCGGCTCCGCGTCCGTCGTCGGCGTCGTGATCGCCGGGATGACGTCGCGGGCAGTACTTAGACGCCGCCCCTGCGCGCTGACGTCAGTTCTGTACACGACTTTCCGCGCCAGGAACGCAGAGCCATGCAAGAAGCTGACATAGGTGTCTGAAAAATACTAGGGCCCTGAAAGGGATGTCCTTAACCCTAGAAATCAGTTCGCAGAACGGGGAGGATAGGTGGGCGGTAAGGAATCTGTCACTAACTACTGTCTCTTACAGATATATCGTTACACATGTTAGTAACTTGTGCATCTGAAAGAGACACGTTAGTGACAGATTCCTTACCTTAGAATAGATACCCCAGCAATACCAACCCCGGTGGTGGGTCTGCGAACAAAGATCAGACAAGGAAGTCCCGGAGGACAGAACGGCCAAAGAAGCCGTCCCTCCGGACCTGACTGTCAAGGCAGTAATGCTTTGTAAATGTGTGCAGCGAGGCCCACGTAGCTGCCTGACAGATATCCTGCAGCGGAACACCTCGGCCTAAAGCCGTGGTAGCAGCCGTTGCCCTGGTGGAATGGGCACGCAGCCCAACAGGAGGCTCCTTCTTAGCCAAAGAATAGCAGGCTTTGATACACAAGGTTACCCAGCGGGAGATGGTTCTCTTGTGCACCGCCCGACCTTTTTGGCGCCCACGTAGCCAACAAAGAGCTGGTCATCCACCCGGAAGTGTTGTGTGCGATTGATATAAAAAGAAAGCGCACGTTTTGGATCCAGACGGTGGAGCCTCTCTTCCTCTCTGGAAGGAGGCGGAAAGAAGGTGGGCAAAGTGATGGTCTGCCCAATGTGGAAGGCAGTAACCACCTTTGGCAAGAAGGACGGACGCGTCCTAAGAACAACCTTGTCTGGATGGACAGACAGAAAGGGAGGTTTGCATGATAGAGCCTGGAGCTCACTCACCCGCCGAGCGGAGGTGATGGCCACCAGAAAGGCTGTCTTCAGAGTCAGAAGACGAAGAGGACAGTTATGTAAAGGCTCAAAGGGAGCGCACATGAGAAAGGTAAGAACCAAGTTCAAGTCCCACTGAGGCATCACAAACGGAACAGGAGGGAAGAGGTGTGTGATGCCTTTTAGGAATCTGCGCTTACTGGCGCGGAGCCAGTAAGCGCAGATCCGGGAAGAGCAGTGCCCTAGTCAATTTTTGACTACATTTTTTGGTTATTTTTCACTGTTTTCTTTTAGAGTCGTCGACTCCTAGGTGTCGATAGGGATGCCCGGCTTCAAGCCATGCGACGTCTGTGGTCGAATGATGTCGATCACAGACCCGCATCTGGAGTGTCTCTTCTGTCTAGGCCGAGACCACGACACGAAGTCGTGCCCTGACTGCCGGAAACTTCACCCGAAGGCTTTGCGAGAGCGGTCTCGAAAGCTACTCGAGGTCCGGCAGTCGGCTCCGCGCCACACCAAGCCCCGGTCCCGGGAGAGGTCGAGGGGCCGGTCGCGGAGTCCCCGCCGGTCGTCGGAGTCCAAATCTTCGCGCTCGTCGGGTAAGTCGAAGCACAAAAAGTCTAAGAGACATCATCGCTCTAAGACTTCGCCTCGCTGGTCTCACGACTCGGCTGAGGCCCCTGTCGGCACCGTTCCCGCCCCCGCGGCCCCGGACGTGCTTGTCGAGCCGCCCCCGCATTACCCGGCCTTTCCGGGTTTGGGGGCGACTCCGGCCCAAATACAGGAATTCCTGTCGGCCATGGCCCGCCTCTTCGGGCCTCAAGGTCCCTCTGGTGCGCCTTCGGGCCCCGCGGGCCCTGATGGGGTTGCTCCGGCGTCGCCGACGACTCCGGTCCCGGCGTCGCCTGTCCCGCCAGCCTTGATCTCGGCCTCGGCTCCGGCCCCGGCCTCGATCCCGGCCCCGGTGGTGCCGCAACCCCCATCGACGCCGGTTGACCTAATCACGCCTCCGCCGACGCCGATGTCCCCGGTGCCGTTTCTGACGCCGTCCGGGGCTCCGGACGGCGTCGTTCCCCAGCTCTTTCCGGGTCCGGACATGGAGCCGGACCGGCGCCGTCGAGACCTTGGGACCTTGGGTCCCAAATGTCCCTCCTCCTCCATATTTTTCACTAGAGGAGGACCAGAGAGCTGGGAGGGGTCAGAAGACCCTCTCACACGGCAGTGTGAGTATGATCAGGACTGGGCAGAGGAACTTGGGGATGCCAGTGGTCTAGATACTTCCCGTCGACTCCGGTCCCGGCGCCGCCTGTCCCACCAGCCTTCATCCCTGCCTCGGCTCCGGCCCCGGCCTCGATCCCGGCTCCGGTGGTACCGCAACCCCCATCGACGCCGGTTGACCTAACCACGCCTCCGCCGATGTCCCCGGTGCCGTTCCTGACGCCGTCCGGGGCTCCGGACGGCGTCGGTCCCCGGCTCTCTCCGGCTCCGGACATGGAGCCGGACCGACGTCGCTCGACGCCGGCTCCGGCGCCGATGAGACCTTGGGTCCCAAATGTCCCTCCTCCTCCATATTTTGAACAAGAGGAGGACCAGGAGAGCTGGGAGGGGTCTGAGGACCCTCTCACACAACAGTGTGAGTATGATCCGGACTGGGCTGAGGAACTTGGGGATGCCAGTGGTCTAGACACCTCCCCTGACACTGGCATGCTGTCTCCTCCCGTGGCTACTGAGGAGGGAGCAAATTTTGCAACGGTGTTGCGTAGAGCAGCTGGAGCCTTGCACCTCCAATTGCCTACTCTGGCTGTCAAGACTAATCTCTTGACGGAAGTGCTTCAGCCGGCAGCCTCCTCTGCGGAGACTGTGCTGCCGTTTAATGATGCACTGATTGACGTTCTTTTGGGCACCTGGTCCAAGCCCACCACAGGGGCTCCTGTGGATAGGAACGTGGCCCGACGCCATCGCCCTGCTCCGGGCGACCCCTTGTTTCTCTCCCAACATCCCACCCCCGAGAGCTTGGTTGTCCAAGCCTCTGCCTCCCAAACCGCCTTCCCTACCGCCCCTCCGGATAGGGAATCCAAACGCCTGGACCAATTTGGGAAGAAGGCCTTTTCTTCCTCCAGGGCTGGCTTGCGGTCGGTGAACACCGCTTGCCTTTTGGGCCGATATACCCACTCCCTGTGGGATTCGGTGGCGACTGTTTTGCCCCAGTGTTCTGAGGAGGTCCAGACACTGCTTACCCGCGCCATTGCGGAAGGTAGGGATGCGGCAAAGTACACCATACGTTGTGGCCTTGATACCGCCGACTCGCTGGGCAGATCGCTTGCAACGACGGTGGCGCTGCGTCGCCACGCCTGGCTGAGGACCACTGGTTTCTCGGGTGATGTCCAGAATACACTCATGGACATGCCCTTTGATGGAGTCGGTCTTTTTGGGTCCAAAGCAGATCATGCGCTGGAGCGCTTTAAGGACTCACGGGCTACTGCCAAGTCCCTGGGCCTTTCTGTTGTGTGCCCTCCGCAAACCTCTGCTTTTCGCCCCTTTCGTGGCCACGGAAGGGGCACCCAGTCACGTCAACAGCCCAGCCACCGGCCCGCGCAGCAAGCACCTTCGCGTGGCCGAGGACGTGGATACCGCCGTGGCGGTTCGGGCAACCAGCGTGCGGGTCAGGCCACCACCTCCAACCCGTCTGCGGCCTCCAAGCCCTCCTAGTCCCTCCTTTCAGGTGCACAGCACGCCAGTAGGGGGCAGGGTCCGCCATCACCTTCACCACTGGCGTCCCATCACCTCGGACAGGTGGGTCTTGGACATTGTCCGAAGGGGCTACTCCCTCCCCTTCGAGACCACCCCCAGCCATGCCACCTCAATTCCACCGCATGTCAGGGGATCACTTGGTACTTCTGCAGAAGGAAGTCACGGCCCTCTTGGCCAAGAGGGCCATCGAGCATGTTCCGACCCCAGAAGTAGGACGTGGTTGCTACTCCCACTACTTCCTGGTGCCCAAAAAGGACAAGGAGGACATGCATCCTATCTTGGACCTCCGGAACGTCAATCGCTTCCTCCGGAAGGAGAAGTTCAAGATGCTCACCCTAGCTCAGGTCTTGACTGCCCTCGACCCTGGAGACTGGTTGGTAGCGTTGGACTTGCAGGACGCTTATTTCCACATCCCCGTCCTGCCGGCCCACCGGCGTTACCTGCGGTTCACGGTAGGCCTCGAGCATTTTCAGTTCACCGTGCTCCCCTTTGGCCTTACAAGTGCCCCTCGGGTGTTCACGAAAGTGATGGCGGTGGTCGCAGCTCATCTGCGCCGGGCAGGGATTTCAGTCTTCCCCTACCTCGACGACTGGCTGCTGAAGGCGGGCTCATCCCAGGCAGTCGTCTCCCACCTCCAGACTACGTCCGAACTCCTGCACTCGCTGGGGTTCTCCATCAATGTGCCGAAGTCGCATCTGATTCCTTCCCCACAGCTCCTTTTCATCGGAGAAGTTCTGGACACGACGCAGTTTCGGGCCTATCCTCCCGAACGGCGAGTCCGGGATATTCAGGCTATGATTCCGAACTTTCAGCCTTTATCCTGGGTTTCGGTACGGATGACCCTGAGGATGCTGGGCCTCATGGCCTCCTGCATCCTGCTAGTCGATCATGCCAGATGGCATATGCGGGCTCTGCAGTGGGACCTGAAGTTCCAGTGGGTGCAGCACCAGGGCAACCTGTCCGATCACGTCCAGATCTCGGCGGGGACTGCAAAACAGTTGCAGTGGTGGCTCTCGAACCGGCAATGGGTCATGGGCAGATCCCTCTCCCTTCCCCAGCCAGAGCACACAGTTGTGATGGACGCGTCCCTTCTGGGATGGGGCGGTCACATGGGAGAGGCGGAGATCAGAGGCCTCTGGTCTCCGGCGGAGTCCCGGCTCCATATCAACCTTCTGGAGCTCCGGGCGATCCTACTTGCACTCAGGCATTTCTTCCCTCTGTCAAAGGGAAGGTAGTGCAGGTGTTCACAGACAACACCACCGCCATGTGGTACTGCAACAAACAAGGCGGGGTGGGGTCGTGGACCCTCTGTCAGGAGGCTCTGCGCCTCTGGACATGTTCCTGATGGTTCAACACCTGGCAGGTTCCCTGAACGCCAGGGCGGACGAACTCAGCCGCAGGTGCTAGATGGATCACGAATGGCGTCTTCACTCGGAAGTGGCGCAAGGACTCTTTCTTCAGTGGGGAGAGCCTTGGTTAGATCTATTCGCCACCGAAGAGAACGCGCAATGTCATCAGTTCTGCGCGTTGGAATTTCCAAGGCGGCACTTGCTCGGCGACGCTTTTCGTCGCGAGTGGAGTTGCGGTCTATTGTACGCCTTTCCGCCTATACCACTTCTACCCAGAGTGTTGAAGAAGATTCGGCACGACCGGGCCCAAGTCATTCTTGTGGCTCCGGACTGGGCTCGAAGAGTTTGGTATCCCGAGCTACTCAGTATGAGCGTCGATCCCCCGATCCGTCTGCCTCTTCGGGAGGATCTTCTGTCGCAGCAGCAGGGGACGGTCCTCCACCCGAACCTGTCCAGTCTCCACCTGCTTGCGTGGAGATTGAGCGGCGGCAGTTGATTCCTTTCGACTTGCCTCCCGAAGTTTGTGATGTAATTCTGGCAGCCAGGCGTCCCTCCACTAAGGTGGTATACGCCTGCAGGTGGAACAAGTTTGTGGCATGGTGCACAGCAAAGGCTGTGAATCCCCTTTCTGCCCCTCTTTCTGAGGTTCTTCTGTTCCTTCTTTCCCTGGCCCAACAGGGTTCTGCCCTGGGTACCATCAAGGGCTATCTTTGTGCTATCTCGGCCTTCCTCAGGCTTCCTGATCAGCCCTCCCTTTTCAAGTCCCCTGTTGTTAGCAGGTTTCTAAAAGGCATTACACACCTCTTCCCTCCTGTTCCGTTTGTGATGCCTCAGTGGGACTTGAACTTGGTTCTTACCTTTCTTATGTGCGCTCCCTTTGAGCCTCTGCACAACTGTCCTCTTCGTCTTCTGACTCTGAAGACAGCCTTTCTGGTGGCCATCACCTCCGCTCGGCGGGTGAGTGAGCTCCAGGCTCTTTCATGCAAACCTCCCTTTCTGTCTGTTCATCCAGACAAGGTTGTTCTTCGGACGCGTCCGTCCTTCTTGCCAAAGGTGGTTACTGCCTTCCACATTGGGCAGACCATCACTTTGCCCACCTTCTTTCCGCCTCCGCATCCTTCCAGAGAGGAAGAGAGGCTCCACCGTCTGGACCCAAAACGTGCGCTTTCCTTTTACCTCAACCGCACACAACACTTCCGGGTGGATGACCAGCTCTTTGTTGGCTACGTGGGCGCCAAAAAGGTCGGGCGGTGCACAAGAGAACCATCTCCCACTGGGTAACCTTGTGTATCAAAGCCTGCTATTCTTTGGCTAAGAAGGAGCCTCCTGTTGGGCTGCGTGCCCATTCCACCAGGGCAACGGCTGCTACCACGGCTTTAGGCCGCGGTGTTCCGCTGCAGGATATCTGTCAGGCAGCTACGTGGGCCTCGCTGCACACGTTTACCAAGCATTACTGCCTTGACAGTCAGGTCCGGAGGGACGGCTTCTTTGGCCGTTCTGTCCTCCGGGACTTCCTTGTCTGATCTTTGTTCGCAGACCCACCACCGGGGTTGGTATTGCTGGGGTATCTATTCTAAGGTAAGGAATCTGTCACTAACGTGTCTCTTTCAGATGCACAAGTTACTAACTTGTGTAACGATATATCTGTAAGAGACAGTAGTTAGTGACAGATTCCTACCGCCCACCCATCCTCCCCGTTCTGCGAACTGATTTCTAGGGTTAAGGACATTCCTTTCAGGGCCCTAGTATTTTTCAGACACCTATGTCAGCTTCTTGCATGGCTCTGCGTTCCTGGCGCGGAAAGTCGTGTACAGAACTGACGTCAGCGCGCAGGGGCGGCGCCTAAGTACTGCCCGCGACGTCATCCCGGCGATCACGACGCCGACGACGGACGCGGAGCCGCACGACGCCGCCTACCGACGCGCAAGGGTACTGCTACGCAAAAACTTTCCGGATCCAGCCTGACGCCTGGGGATATTCTAAGGTAAGGAATCTGTCACTAACTACTGTCTCTTACAGATATATCGTTACACAAGTTAGTAACTTGTGCCTCTTACAGATATATCGTTACCGAAGGTAAGTAACTTGTTCATCTGAAAGAGACAATTAGTTATGGATTCCTCACCTTAGAATAGATACCCCAGCAATACCAACCCCGGTGGTGGGTCTGCGAACCAAGTTCACACCAGAAAGTCCTGGAGAACCGAACGGCCGAATGAGCCGTCTCTCGGGACTTGGCTGTCCAGGCAGTAGTGTTTGGTAAACGTGTGCAGTGAAGCCCACATTGCTGCCTGGCAGATGTCATGAATGGGGACTCCACGTCCCAAAGCAGTAGTAGCTGCCGTTGCCCTGGTGGAATGGGCATGCAACCCTACTGGAGGTTCCTTTTTCGCCAAGGAATAACAGATTTTTATACAAAGAACGACCCATCGGGAGATGGTCCGTTTTTTTACGGCCCGACCTTTCCTGGCGCCCACGTAGCCAACAAAGAGTTGGTCATCCACCCGGAATTGTCTTGTGCGATCCAGATAGAAGGAAAGCGCAAGTTTTGGATCCAGACGATGGAGCCGCTCTTCCTCTTTGGAAGGATTCGGAGGCAGGAAGAAGGTGGACAAAGTGATGGTCTGTCCTATTTGGAAAGAGGTAACCACTTTGGGAAGGAAAGAAGGCCTAGTGGGGAGGACAACTTTGTCCGGATGAACAGCCAGGAAAGGAGGCTTAGAAGCTTACTCACCCTGCGAGCAGAGGTGATGGCAACCAAGAAGGCAGTTTTGAAAGTTAAAAGTCTTGAGAGGACAATTATGTAACGGCTCAAAGGGAGCACACATAAGATAAGTCAGAACCAAGTTCAAGTCCCACTGAGGCATTACGAAAGGAATAGGAGGGAAGAGATGAGTAATGCTCTTAAGGAATCTATTTACAATAGGGGACTTGAAAAGCGAAGGTTGATCAGGTAGCCTAAGAAAGGCTGAAATGGCTGAGAGATAGCCCTTAAGAGTGCCCAGAGCAAAGACTTCGGATTCATGGCCCGGCAGTCGGAGCACGAATTAGGGTCATGGTTGCGCTCCAAGCACCAAAGGCACAGGAGGTGCAGGTCCGTGACCGACATAAATTTGTGACAGAAGTCACAAGCCTTGAAGCCGGTCTGACGTGACATCCCTCCGTGCACCAGGAGACGATCGACTCAAAAATGGTGTTGACGGGGGGCGTGGACAAGATGGCGACCGAGTAGGACGTGCCTGCTCGTCGCTCCGACCCCTGGCCTGGGCCCAAGCCGAATAGCAGCCCTCAGCGGATCCTTAGACAACGTCTCGGACCCCACTCCGGTGCATGCCCGTAGAGCCTGGACTCGGAGAGCGGTGCGGCGCCGGCACTCCACCTAACGACCGGTGTCCCACTTGGCGCTGTGCGGCCCGCAGCCTACTCTGCGGCCAAGGAGAGAGGTGCTCAGGGGCGGCCGCGCATTACGGGACAGAGGCCAGCAGAGGCCACCCTAGGAAGACCCGGGCTGCAGTGTTTGGCCCCGGGGGGGGGCACCGTGAATCCGCTGGCAGCAGGAGGAGCGGGTGCAACTACGCGAGGGCCCCGTGGTGGAAGGAAAAAGCAGTGCGGCCCTCCGTCGGGGGGCCGCTGGAGGAGATTGCATCGTCGACGGGGGCAGGTGAGCCCACGCTTGGCAGCTGCGGGGCCCTGAGAGCCTTCAGGATGCTGTGTCCCTCATCCCCCTGCAACGCTTGGGAGGAGCGGGGGCCGGGTAGACTGGGGCCCGGGCCCATGAGCACCCGACGGCAGCTTTGTGGCGGCAGTGACTAGGCCGCGCGCCCGACTCCCTGGAGGGCACCATCCACCCTGGCCGCTGCGGGTGCTCCTGCCGATCATCCCACGGAGCGGTGCGCCGCGACTCATGCGAGCGTGAGGCTCCTACTCGGCAACGCAGGGAGGGGCGTGGGACCCCCTCAGAAGCGGGAGGCAGCAAGGAGGCCGAACTGGCCAGGGTACGGTGCTGACTGGCGCAATCGGTGACACAGCCTCAACTGCGGGGCCTGGAGCTAGAGGAGGACTCTACGGGAGCAATTCTTGCGGCCTCTGGTGAGTGGGGTGCCACGGCGGAGCCGCGGTGTGGCTCCGCGGAGAAGATAGGCCGAGGGAACCACGCGCTGGAACCTGCACGCCGCGACACCGACTTTCAGGCTCCTGGGAGTACGGCTGGAAGTGGCGATAGCTTGAGTGGCTTGGAGGGGAGTCTGCCCGGTCCCTAGTGCTCTGCATTCTCTTACTATATATAGCATCGCTTCCCAACCGCAGGCAAAAGGGAGCTAGCCGCTGCACGATGGCCACCAACAAATCCAGGAAAGATAGATCGGTAAAGGACCTTCTCCTCAAGGCTGGGGCTGGAGGAGCCGAAGCATCGACGGCGCAGAGTGGTCCCCCGGCGGGACAAGGCCAAGACGATCCAGAGGGGCCGGTCACGCGTAGTGTCCTTGAATCTCTCTTTGCAACCCTCACAAGAGAATTCCATACCATGAAAAAGGACCTGACCACTGAGAGATGCGCAGAGACATAGATTCGGTGGGAGAGAGAGTCGACGAGCTGGAGACACAAACAGCCGCGCGAGACGAAGAGGTGACACAGCTTCAGCAAGAGGTCCTGCGTCTCCAGGACCAGCACTTGGATCTCCAAGCCCATGCGGAGGACCTTGAGAACCATTCCCGCCGGAACAACATCAGAATCCGGGCGGTTCCTCAGGGGTCGGAGGAGCAAGACATCGAGGCCTTGGTTGTGGAACTGTTTCATCATATCTTGGGGGGTCCCCCGGAACAACGGATCAAACTGGACCGGACACATCGTGTGGGACCCAGGAGACCAGCGACTGCCCCCCCTCCCGATATCCTGACATGCGTGCAAGACTTCCAGCTTAAAGAACGCATCCTTCGGGAGGCGCGGGCCAAACACCCCATAGATTTTCGCTCCTGCAGACCTCTTCTATTTCAAGATCTGGCGGCCTCTACTTTGCAGAAACGGCGGGAGTTTCGGCCGTCACAGCGTCCCTGCGCTCCAAATACGTCTCTTACTCCTGGGGTCATCCGTTCCGGCTCATTTTCAAGTGGGAGGGCAGGCTTCGCCAAGTCCGCTCTCTTTGAGAGGCCTCGTCACTTCTTAACTTACCAGAGGATGACCATGACACTCCGGAGAGGGAAGTCCCCGCTAGGCATCGCAACAATTCAGCAAGATGGCAACGAGTTGGGAAATCTCCTTTGCGTCTTCGCCCAGACCCGGAGGCAATGGCTAAGGAACGTACGGCTGTGCTGAACTCTCTGTCAGAAGACTCAAATGCCGCAGACTGAAGTATTCCGGCTCTGGTAACGACAGCTGTAATTCTAATGGGATCCATATTGATTTAACTGGCTGGGCCCTGTGCGGGGTGGGGGCGGCAGGTGGCTCCTGCTATCCATCTCACGATTCTCCATGGGGCAGATTGCCCGGGACATTTGTGGACTTCGCAAGTTGATGTTTTTAGTTGTATGTTCTTTGTTAAGGGTTTCCGGGTTTACTCCTCCTTCCTCAAGATATGACGGGTTGATGGTATTTGCAATCTATACCTTATCTTCGCTTTTGCAGGCTTGGGAGCAGTTCTTATCAGCACACCTTGGGGTTTCCCCTCATGTCGGCCGACATTAATATCCTGTCCCTTAACGTTAAGGGGCTGAATAACCCTACCAAAAGACGGGCTGTTTTGTCCTTCCTTGAAAACTCGGACGCTCATATTTGCCTGCTCCAGGAGACGCACCTTCTGCCAACTGACACGCATAGATTGAGGTCCAGGGCCTTTCCTTATCAACTGTTCTCCTCTCATACCTCTAAGACGGCGGGGGTGGCGATTCTGGTCTCTGCTAAGTTCCCGGGTCAGGTAGGCAGCAAACAGGCCGAGATTAAGGGTAGACTCCTGGCACACACCTTCACCCTGGGCGCACACACCCTCGCGGTAGCTACTGTATATGTTCCTAATGAAGGCCAAGAGGGATTCATTCGAGAAGTGGTACATGAGCTAACTGGCCTCCCAGACAGAACTTTGCTCTTAGGGGGGGATTTTAACTTGGCCTTTGATGGCGCAGTGGACCGATCAGGGCAGCGATGGGGGCAGACTGGGGCCCTTTCTAAGGATGGGAGACGTCTATTGGCAGAGGCTGGACTCACAGACGTCTGGCGACTGCGGCACCCAGGGTCCAAGGAATACACCTTTTACTCGCATCCCCATAAGACATACGCCAGGATTGACTATGTACTCACCTCTGACACACTGACGCAGCAGACACGAGGGGTGGAGATCCTTCCCTGCCCCCTATCAGACCATTCGGCAGTGCGGATATCCCTGTCCTTGCACCACCGTCGGTCCTCTCGTAGGTTCTGGCGCCTGCGTGAGACGATGCTACAACGCCCCTCGGTGGTACAGCAAATCCATAAATGTATTACCGACTATCTGGACCTCAATGATTCCCCAACCATCTCTACGACAACCCTTTGGGAGGCACTGAAAGCGGTGGTCAGGGGGGAATTTTTGGGCATCGTGGCAGCAGACAATAAAGACAGGAGGGAGAAAAGGGAGCGACTATCGGGGGATGTTGCCGAATTGGAGCGAATCCATCAGCGGACAGGGGCACCCAGAGTCTGGAAGCAGCTTAAGGCAGCCAGGGCACAGTTGGCGGGATTGGATATAGATCAGGCTGAATACGCAGCCCTTCGCCTGAAGCATGCATTCTATGTGGGAGGAGATAGGTGCAGAAGGCTCCTCGCTAACAGGTTACGCGCCAGCGACAGACGTCTCGCGTTACTGGGATCCTGGATCAACAGGGACGGGAATATGACACTGATCACGAGATTGTGGACACGTTCCGGCAATTCTATGAGACCCTGTACGCGGCCCAGACCCTACCCGAAGACGGCCCGGCCCACTACCTGCAGGGGGTCTCCACGGCTAAACTTTTACCGAGTCAGGCGGAGGAGCTTGAAGCCCCCATTAGGTTGGAAGAGGTCATCTCCGCTATCTCTCGCTTAAAACTCCATAAATCACCAGGCCCAGACGGATTCTCCTCCGTCTTCTATAAAAAGTTTTGCGCAGTTCTGGCCCCGCTATTGGTGCGGGTCTATAACTCGATCAGGACCGCTCCTGCCGCCTCCCTCCCATCCTCTATGCTGGAGGCGCTGATCACGGTAATACACAAACCGGGTAAGGATAGGCGTTTGTGTGGTTCCTTTCGCCCTTTATCCCTCCTTAATGTAGATTTAAAAATCTTTACCGGGATCCTGGCGCGGAGACTCTCTCACCACCTACCCGGGTTAATAGACCAGGACCAATCCGGGTTTGTCCCCGGACGTCAGTGCTCTGATAATACCAAACGACTCCTGCAGCTGGTGGACAGATCTGAACGTTTCCCGGCGGAACGAATGATTCTCTCTGTGTGTTGACGCTGAGAAAGCGTTTGACAGGGTCCACTGGCCGTACCTCAAGGCGACGCTGATTCAATTTGGCCTTCCCAGCCGCTTCATCGACTGGGTTTTTGGTAGCTACGCGAATCCTACTGCTACGGTGCGGATGAACGGGACTGCTTCGTCGGCCTTTCCAATATGCAGGGGGACGAGACAGGGTTGCCCTCTGTCACCGCTCCTGTTTGCCCTGTATATGGAACCCATGGCCCAAAGAGTTCGAGACGATCCTGGCATCAAGGGGGCACGCTTCGGGGGGACGGAACACAAACTCTGCTTATATGCGGATGACGTGGTGGCTATGCTGGAGCGCCCTAGGGAATCCTTACCCGCACTACTGGCTGAACTGGACAGGTTCGCATTAGCCTCGGGCTTTAAGATTAATGTGCACAAGTCACAAGCCCTAGATC
The DNA here is from genome assembly GCA_963921515.1 of Calotriton arnoldi. Taxonomy (NCBI): domain Eukaryota; kingdom Metazoa; phylum Chordata; class Amphibia; order Caudata; family Salamandridae; genus Calotriton; species Calotriton arnoldi. Next base: position 332,595 of record CAWUFW010005100.1, read on the forward strand.
TCTCCTTGGAGCCTGAGACATCGGGGCTGCTTCAGCGATCCTATCCGGTCCAGTGGGCCCGTGACTCAATTCCTTACTTAGGTTTGCAAGTCTCCGCTACTATAAAGGCCACCAATGAGACGAACTACACGGCAATACTACGGCAGGTCCGAGATTCCCTCCGGAAATGGAGACCACACTCGCTATCATGGCTGGGCCGCATAGCAGCTGTGAAAATGGTGATACTACCCCAAATTCTCTATCTGTTCCATACACTCCCACTAGTACCTCTAACAGGGGTCATACGCTCAATACAGAGGGACATAGAACGTTTTATCTGGCGAGACCAAAGGGCTCGGCTACGTAGGGCGCTTACCTACAGAGACCCTGTCGAGGGAGGTTTGGCCTGACTTACAGGCTTACTGGCGGGCAGCCCAAATGAGAGCGCTAGTGGAGTGGTCCCGCCCGGAGTCTGAGAAGCATTGGCTATTTATGGATAGGTCTCTCGCTGGTCGGCCTCTGTGGGGGGGTTCCCTTCCTCGCGCGTGCGGGGAGACCTCGGAACCTGTACCTCTCCAAGGTGACTCACCCTACCCTATTGGCCTGGGACAAGGTCGCTGCCTCTAGAGGGCTTACGACTTTTCCGTCTCCGATCACGCCTATAGTTCATAACCCCGACTTTACACCGGGTCTGGACTCTGTGAGGTTCCGCCACTGGACCAAGGAAGCATGCTGCTCTATAGGTCACCTTTTTGATCTTTCTGGGCCCCGGTCCTTTACCGATCTTCGCAAGGATCAGGACATACCGGAAACGGAACGTTATCGCTACCTACAGGTTCGACACTGGGTTCTACATGGTGACGTGCGGGGGCGCGGAGAGACACCTCACTCCGTTTGAGAAATGGCTGCTCACACGCTATGACTCACGTTTGACCTCGGACTTATATAAGTTTACCAAACGCACCTCTGACGCTGGGAAGACTCCGGGCCAGCTACGCTGGGAAGGGGAGCTAGGCAGAGCTATGACGCAGAAAGAAGGGAACGATATTTACTATAGGGCCCGACGTACAGCTCGCAATGTGGCCTCCACCGAGACGGCCACTAAAGTGGCCACCTATTGGTACCTAACCCCTGTTCGACTCCATAGAGGTAACCCTTCCCACAGCCCGCAATGTTGGAGAGCCTGTGGCTCGCTGGGCACCCTTACTCATCTGTTGTGGGACTGTCCTTCCCTGGGGGCATATTGGCAACAGATCCTTGATGATGTAGACTCCCACTTTGATACCCAGATCCCCCGCTTTCCAGTATATGTCCTCCTGGGCCTTCCCAACGCCATTACTTTCCCCCTTAAATCCCGGAGGGGTAAACAGATGGCACTAGCCCTGGGGGCAGCGGTTCAAAACATACTTGCCCACTGGGGTACTAAGACGGTCCCAACCCGACTGGGGTGGCTCCATAGATTGTGGGGCATTTTGGGGATGGAGAAGATCTCACTTTCTCTGGCGCATCCGGGGGCTTCCTTTCACGACCTGTGGGAACCTTCCCTCACTCTACTGACGTCAGAGTTCACAGAGCTCACCTGCCCCAAATACCTGACACTCCTGAGAATTGCAGACCCCCCTAAGCAACCAGCCCTGAACACTCTTGCTATCTAGTGTATTCACCTATACAGGTCTTTTCCAGTTCGATCTTGACATCCCCAGCTCATAGAGGTATACCCGTTGCATGGGGGGTGGGGGTGGGGGGGGGGAGGGCGGTGGCGAGGGAAGGAGGGGGTTCCTTTTTTTGTTATTGTCATATAATTTGCCAAATGTAATAATTCCATTGCCGGATTGCATTCCGATGAACACAGAGCATGTTGGCTTGTTCGTTGAATACTTTGTCTTGGAAATCAATAAAAGAAATTTAAACATAAAAATGGTGTTGACAAAAGTCGCAAAAACGGAGTCAAAAAGTGACTCGAGGTACCGCTTTCTCCGGATCTGCACTGGCTGGAGCGTAAAAAGAAAGAACTGACGTCGGAGCGCGAGGGCGGCGGCTAAGTAGATACCGTGACGTCATTCCGGCGACTACGACGCCAACGACGAACGCGGAGTCGTCCGACGCCACCTATGGACGAGCAGAGGTACTGCTGAGGAAAAAACTCTCCGGATCCAGTCTGACGCTTGGGGGTAGTTCTAAGGTGAGGAATCCATAACTAATTGTTTATTTCAGATCTAGTATTCAGGTGGCATCCCCAGACCCTGAACTTCAGTTCCTGATGACCTAAGAGCCAGACACTACAGAGCCCCCCAGCAGAGAAGACTGCAGAGACCAACTGACATGACCCCAGGTCTATTGAAAGATGACTCGTCCTGAAGCCCAGCGATCTCCAGAACCCTGGGAGGACTGAACTGCCTTCAATGAAGATCAAGACTCCCTAGAACAGCGGACCTGTTCACCAAGCAACCACCAAGGAAGGACTCTGTGACCTGAAGAACCGCAGAGCCTGCCCAGGTTCTACCTCAGGACGACACCTTTTGGCCCAAGTCCAAGTGGCCCACTGGTCCCACTAAGGTTCCCTACCAGCCCAGAGTCCAATTCCACTGTGAGCTGACCTCTCCTGGACTCCATGACGTCACCTGCAACCTCTGCACAGAGACCCACCCAACTCCAACCTGCTCCTGCAAGCTGTTTCCAATACCAAAAGGCACCCCTGCACCCTGCCGTCCTGGGCCTTGTTGAAGAGGACAAAAGGTGTCTACACGTCCCCGAGCATTGCAACTTACCTCTGCAGCTGTAGGTTTCCTTCGACCGCTCTCCTGGCCAGAGCCTGCAGCCCTTGTTCGATTTAGCCTTTCATTGGGCACCCGATGCTGTGTTGGCACCCTGCACCCGCCCCGTGCCACTGGTGGTAGGGCTGCCTTGGGCCCCATCCAATGCATGCTTCAACCCCTTGAGACTGGCCTCCCAAGCCGGTGTTACTCACCTTTAAGCAGCCTCTGTCTGATTGCCCCCAACACCCATTGATTTGCATTGAGCGCCCGACCTCAAACTTGCACCCTGCACCCTGCCGCCCCTGTGCCGCTGCTGGTGTAGTGTTGGTGCGGAATTGAGCCTTGCCCAATACCAACCTTAACTTCCAAAGACTGGTCTTGTAAGTCGATGTTATCCCTATGTATGCTGAATGTATTCTTCCCCCCATAGGTTAACTTTCAAAGTCTGAAGATTGAACCAAGTGTCCATTTTTGAAACTGAAAATATTTTTATTGAAAAAAGTATTTGCCTATGACCAGGTTCTGTGGTTCTGCAAAATAAATATAAGCAAGTATGATTTTTAATAAATTGGTCTTGGGTTTATTCATTGGGTGTGTGTCTCATTTATTGCCACTGTGTGTACAACAAATGATTAACACTGCCCTCTGATAAGCCTAACACCCACACTACCACAAAAGAGAGCATTTGTATTATCTGCTTTAGCCTCTGCAAAACCTCTGGGGATCCACTGGACTCTCTGCACACTATACCTCTTTTAGGTATAGTATATAGAGAGACAGCTTCCTACACTAGGTGTTGCCCTAGCTAAGGTAGGGATATGTGAGGTTAGTGCCCAACAGTCCCAAGTAAAGGGTGGAGGAAAGGTTGGCAGAGACACAGTCCTACCCAAGGCCCAATTTGATTTGATTTGATTTTGGGTTTTATAAAGCGCTCTTTAGCCAGAAGGGGTCTTGGCGCTGATCCGAAGCAAGAAGATATGCAGAACAGAGGCGACCAATGCCTGACCTTGGAAGTACTATTTGCTATAAAGCCAAGTTTTCTGAAGATGAGAAGAGTAGGTGCTATTTTTAATCTAGAGAAAAATTTAGGTTGGGGCCTGGCATAATTGGGGTAGGTCAGCTCCCGAGAGGGAGTGGCCCAAGAAGAAGGATATGAAGCTGAATAGGACATGCAATGGTCAGTCAGTTTCCCCCATCCTTGCTGAATAGTCAAGGAGCTTGACCAACAGTCTGGTTGAGTTCTCCTGGACGTATTAGCTCGGGGGTAGGGTTGTGTGAGGAAACATGCTTTTTGCAGGTTCACCCCCACTTTTTGTCCAATTTGATGACTAGGCACTGGTGTAATGACTCTGAAATGCCCTAAGCCATGCTGATCAGAACTCAGTGCATGTGCTTTGACCTTTAAAAAGGTACATGTTGAATTGGATTATCCCCAAATGGCATAACTTGACTTGCTTCTAAGTCCCTGGTACAAGGTACCAGGGGTACCTAGGTCCTGTGAGTTAAAGTGTCCCTCTTGGACTGCAGCACTAGTTGTGCCACCATGAGTGAGACAAAGGAAAAGTATGATCCCCTCCAGCCAGCCAATGCTGGCTGGCAGAGCAGTTTTAAACTGCTAACTCGACTTTGCCATTTCAAGCAATGGCAAAGCCAAGCCTTCCTTTTAAATATGTGTAAGTCACCCCTAAGGCAGGCATGTTCAGCCCTAAAGGCAGGGTGCATTATATTAATAGCATAGACCTTTATCTTTATATCTTTTAAGGTCCTAACAGTAAAAAACACAACATTGCCGTTTTTACTGTTGAAAGGCCAGTAGGCCCATTGGCAAGTGCAGAGTTAAAGGCTGACATCTCATCCCTGCTAACATCTGAATAGGACTACTAAAGTTGGTACTTCAAGGTATCAAATAAATCATTGCATTAAATCTGTTTTAACGGTAACATTGAATTTAATATCACTGGTGAGCAAAGTGCATCTTTAGTAAGTTGCCACTTTGATGCCCATGGTTTTCCAGTGCGGATTTACGGTTGCACACAAAGGACTATCCTTAAGACAGCCTTCTGGACTCCAGGTGAGAAGTGTGAACAACTCCCAGGAGAGCCTACAAAGGGCCTGCCTGGGGAGGAGGTGTTATATCCTCCTAGCAGAAAAATGGTTGCAGCCCAAAAGGTGAGCTTTAAAGAGGGAGCCACCTTTGAAGGGGAAATGGCAAGCACACACAAGAGGATCTCCTCCTTACTTTAGGTAGACAGGAGGGCACTGGGGACAGTGAGGGAGAAACACTGGTCAAACCATTTTTTCAGTGGGTATGTAGCCCTCAGGTAGCCACACCTCTAGGGTGGGCTACCAAGCTCCACACACCGAGCGAGGGGTTCAGCCATGTTGGGACAGAGCAGAATAGAGCATTCTGGGAAAGCTAGATGCTACACCCTACGAGATGTTGCCATCAGGGGGAAGGGAACCAAGTAATCCACTGGCTAGTGCCCACAACATCCTCTGAGAACACTTTCTGGGCTTAAAGGAGACACCCTTGGCCTTCCGATCTCGACTATACTGGAGAAGAGGATGGAAGAAGGACTGCCCTGCTGACCTTGGATGTGGCAAAGAAGGTTGTACCAAAGCTGGACTGCACCTGCTGCTCCTTAGTCTAACAAAATAGGACCATGCCTGTGGTGTCCTTCTTCTGGAGTCGTCCCCCAAACCCCAGACAGAGGCAGAGACTCCAAGAGTTAGTTGGCTGACTTCCTGTTACAACACCAGAGCCACAAAAACTGAGGAATCCTGCCTTGGCGTGTTGGTAGCCCAGATCACCAGATCATCACTCACCACCATAGTGGAATCTGAGAGACCGAGTCCTGACACTCAAAAGTTGAATCTGACTCCGCTAGATCTGGGAAAGTTGTTGGAGTTCAGTTCTCTTGCCCAGATGGAGAGTTATCGCTGGAAGAGGAGAACAGCTGGTTTTGATGTGACTGGGGGCAAGTAACCCAGGAAACTGGACTTTTGCTAAATCAAAGAGGACTATGAGGGACATTGATCCATGTGGCCAAAGTTACACCACCAAGACCATGGACCGAGGAGTAGCTCAGGAAGGCCCCTGAAGACTGCACAACATTCTCAGCATCCTGCAGCATCTACAGCATCCTGTATCCCCAGCATCAGGACCATTCCAAAGAAGTCAATGGCAAGTTGCCATTAACAGTGGAACTGGACTGGAGACTACTTCCTCTTTGAGGCAACTGTTCTTTGGACTTTATCAGATCCCTGGCCTGATACCTGCCGGAGTTGGTGTCCCAAAGTAATAGGAAGTGACTAAGCCTGGGCGGTGAACTCCGCTCCGCTCGCGGAGTTTGCAGAGTTTTCCGCACTCCGCGTTGCACGGAGCTTGCAGAGTTCTGAAACATTCCGCTCCACGTAGCGGAGCAGAGGTTTTTTTCTTGCTCACGCTCGTTGGTGAGCGCGAGCGAGGGAAATCAACCTCCCGTCGAGATTTCTCAACGTGGCGGTCAGATTTTCCAGTGCGAGTGGTGGCGTATGCTCACGACTGCTCGTGTTGAGAAACCGTCCGTTTGCGTTGAGAAACCTGCCGCTCGAGTAGAAAATCTACTCGGGCGCCAGAAAGGAAGCAGCGCCCGCTTGCGCTGTACATGGTGCCAGTCATAATAATTTCATGGCGCAGACAAACACCCGGCGCTGAAAATTACCACAAACGTCATTTTTCTAACTTGCAGAGCGCAGCTGAGGTTTTTTGGTACTTTGCGGAGTTCCACGTAGCAGAACTATGCGAACTCCACCGCATTTAACTTTGACAAAAGTTTTCTTGAAAACATTTCTAAGTGTCAAATTCATTGAATTTGCAATGCGTGTTCTCAGTTGAGTGATTCACTGTTCATTTAAATATTTGTATCTCCGGAACTCTCCTGTGGATCTTCTTTGCTTTGGTGTCTATGAATTCGTAAAAATACAATCTGTTTTAATAAATTGGTGTCAGATTTCTTGAGAGTCGCATTTCTTTCTTGTTCGATTGTTTTGATGTAGGTTAAATGCCTTACACCTGTACCTTTGTTTAAGCATGACTGCTCAAAGCCACAGCTACCCAAGGTTGCCTGACCGGACCCTATTACAGTCAGTCTGGAGAAATCCTCACATAAAATAATAGGACAGGTCTATCTTTTCATGTGCGGAGTTCTCCGTACCGAATGCCTAGTCTCAAACTAAGAGTTAAGAGTAGGTTTACAACTCTGGAGACTGCAGTCGGTATGGAGAAGTCCGCACATAAAAAGATGGAAGTGCCCTACATTTTTATGTATGGAGTTCCCAGCCCTGACTGCCTATCTCTGCAGTCGTAAACATACTATTAAGTCGTAGTTTGTGATTATAAAAAAGTAAACTTTCACAAAGAGTAACTTTACCTTTGTGAATCAGGCCCAGTCAAGGCCAAACCTATTGGCTTTTTCAATACTTGCCTGTTATGGTGTATTTATTTTCTCTATATTGAGATTTCTCACATCTGCTATGCCTACATGGAGGACAAACCAATATTATATGTTTGACTACATTTTAGCAATTGCCATGTTTTAGCAAAAGTCCTGCAAACAAGAAATTTCTGCGTTTTGGAAATGTTGTGCAATATGCGAAATACCATGTTGCAATTATCTGTACTATGAAAAGCACATACTTGTAAAGGTTGTAAATATCCGGCCAATGCATGTCCAAAGCACAGTTATCATTTACAATATTTTGCTGTAGGGCAGCGGCACAAGCTTTCCTGTTGCGCTGCCCTACCGCATAAGAAAAGGGCAGGAATGCGCCGTGTCTATGAGATAAGGAGCATTCCTGTCCTCTTTACCTGCGCTCAATTGACTGCCTATTGCCAACGCAGGCACTTTTGCACCATGGTGCAAGGGTGTCTGCGTTGTGGGAATGATTGTTTTTGTGCAGGATGGGGCACCTTTCTGCACAAAAACAATCAATCGAAGCAATTTCTTCCTTCTACGTGTGCTGCTGAATGCAGCACACATAGAGGAAAAAGCATTTGCAATGTAATACGTCTCGCATTTGTTAAAGTTAGAGCTGTTGGCGTTTAAAATGACAATGTTTTTTACTTTGGTTTTTTATTTGCAGTGGAGTAATTATATTTTCAAAGCGGTATTGCCATTGGTATTTTTAACGCCAACAGCTCTATTTTTAACAAATGAGAAAGTGGTATAAGCTGAATACATATCATGAAGTAAAACAACAGCCAGATTGATTCGAATGCACAGCTGCAACGTAAGACTGGCATTCCTTACAGAGAACATATTGGAATGCAATTAACAGAGCAGACTATGGCACGGCTGGTGTTATACTGACTACTGAAATTAGGCAAGCACTATTGGGCAACCAACAGTGGTCTTCCACATTGCAAATGCAGACTGCAAATATTCCCTAGTTGCCAGGAAAGAGGGAGCACTAAAACAGCAAAATGTTCTTTTGCTTGGGGCTTTTAAAAAGGAGACACCAGGAATGTCTGCAAGATCTGAGAGAGCCTCAAAGGTATATCTGTGACTATACCTTGGTAAACAGCAAATTTTGGTGTTTTTGAGCCCCCTTTTCCGTCCGATACTTCCAGACTGCTCCTTCATTTCTCCATCCATCCCACAGCACAGTTTCAGAAGGAAGGAAAGAGAGAGGAAGGGTGGAGAATAGGAACAGGGAGAGGAGAAAGAAGGGGGTGTCGCTGTGGCAAACATGTTCCTTGAAACTTGGTCATATACCACAGCGCTGTTTCATAAGGCAGGGAAAGAGAGAAAAGAAAAGTTGGAGAATAGAGTGAGGAAGTTTGGAGAATAGATGGACAGGGAGTGGAGAAAGAAGGGGGTGTCGCTGTTACAAACGTGTTCCTTGAATATACTTAGCTACTATTTTTATTTAGAGTGCTGTGATTGGCTGATGCAACTTCAAAATTCTTCACTGATGTGATGCAAATACTTAACGTTTTACTGCGTTCCGAGCCAGAGAGAGAAGGTGTTAGGGAGTGTGGAGGAGGAGCACGGAGAGTGCAGCGATTGGGAACAGACGTTAACCTATTTGTGCCTCAAAATATAAAGCTTAAGATCCCCGTCGAATAGAAAGCTTTCTATTTAATGGGATCCCCTGAATCTAGACTGTTGCAGCAGGTCGGACTAGAAACCAAAATCAACCCTGGCAAAAATGTTCAATCCAGCCCCACATTGCAAGAGGCCATGACCAAACTTGGGCAGGGGGAATGGTTGGGTCAGGGCAGCTCAACCTGTTCAAAAAGCAGCTGCCAGCCTGCAGCCTACGGGTGAAATACCAGCCGCTCTAGCCTTGGCCTATAATACAAGGCAGTCTAAACTCCCAGGTCAGTCTGTCACTCAAAAGAGCAGCACCTTGCGGCACATGCATCAAGAACATGGACAGACTATGTAACCCAAGCTCTAATACCAATTTAATGTGGTTCAAGCTTTATAATAGCAAATAAAAAAACCTCCTAGAATCAGGGATTATTAACTATCAGCCTTGTTAGTCATGTTCTGGGCAAATATATAGATATAATGATACATGAGCACCATTGAATGCTACCAGCCTTTACTCTTGCTTGGTTGTTTCTACTCACTACACACAATATTAATAATTGGAGGATCTTGTCTGTAACAAACAGGCATTAGCACATAAAATGAGGCAAAATGCCATATCACGTCCAGATTCTCTAATGGACATCGATGTAAAGTTAACCAAAGAACACAAATATGTTTTATCCAAAAAGGATTTACGCAAAGCACCAGCGGGTTTCATCAGGCGAGTATTAGGGATTTGGATGGAAGGACAGTGATCTGTGAGCACGAACTATAGCAGCCTGATTCCGGGTTGCGTGACACAGTACTCTCAGTGCGGTGTCACCACAAGGGACTTGGGGCTGTGAATGTCTGAGCCTGGTTACTTGCAGAGCGTGGTATTGCAGAAGGATGCCAAGGCGAGGGTGTTTGGGGAGAGACTGAAGCTGGACACCAGGGGGGTGCTCTGTTCTGGTGCAACAGCAGTCACCTGGGAATGAGTGTGCGGGTGGAAGCGTCCAGCGTCCCACATTGCCGATGTTTCTGTGTGCTCAGTCCAGCGGAGGCTCCCAAACCTCTTCTTCTGCCATTCCTGAGGATCGACTCAGGCTGAATGGTCAGCGAGACAGAACTAATTTAGTCATGTGAATGCAAGAGTACCCGAAAGGGTTTGGCACTTGGCTTTGAAAACAAGCAGAAACGGGCCAAAAGAGGACTGCTGCAGGGGCTGTGTGCGTTCATAGGATGGAGGGAGGGCTTATAACACGAAGGGGAATTAAAGAGGCGACGGGCCAAAAGATGATTGCTGAAGGGACTGTGTGTGCTCGGACGGTCGGGGGAAGGACTTATAACGTGAAGGGAATCAAAATGGCGATGGGCCAAAAGACAACAGCTGCAGGGGCTGTCTGCGCTCAGAGGGTGGGAGGAGGACTTATAACCCGAAGGGGAATCAAAACGGGCAGAAGCAGCGATGGGCCAAAAGCATCACAAAAGATAAAAAAGTTCTTACATACAGGAGATAACAAAGGCAAGCGTAAGTACAGTGTAATTTATTGGTGCTCCTGAGCCTTCAAAAGAAATAAGCTATCGGATGCAAGAATTAGACAGGCGGCAGCTAAGAAGAGCGACGCTGGAATGAACCAATAGTAAGCAGGAGGCAGGAATAGAGTGGTTTTATCGATTACAGCAGGTCTTGCAGACAACGCATGTGTGCTGCCAAGGTTCGACCTAAAAAACAAGGAAAAAATAAGGTTGGAATGGCATAGGCTTTTGACGCATTTCCACGTTTACAGAACATTGTAAATCTGGGAATGTGTCAAATTCCATCGGTGTTACGTGGGAACACCCACCCTAACACCCATGGCACATCTCCCTTGCACTGCGTTGCCCCACACCATATCTACAAGGAAAAACCACACACGGTGGCTTTGCGTGGCCATGTAGATCTCACACTACACTGTGAGCTGTTGGAGCATCAATAAAAGTGACGTTCCGGCCGCACACAGGGGCTAGTAAATGAGGCCCTAGGAGCTACAAGGCAGCTCTCATGATCCTTAAATGTGATACAAATGAACTAATCGTGGTTGGTGTATCCAGATTTCTGTATACAGCGTGCCGAATTGAGAGCACGCTTACTTGCTACCAATGCACCATTATGACATATCAGGATCAGGGCAAAGAGCTATGGTTTTAACTTTTGAACCTTTTTTTTATATAAATCTTTTTATTGCAAACAGCACAACAAGCAGTACAGCAATGACTCCATTGTCATACAAAATATTCTGACCAGTGAGTTTACAGTTATTATTTTGCAGTCGGAGAAGATATAACAACTTTGATGGGAGACTCCTGTCTAGTGCTCCCCCTACAGCCCTCGGTAGTCTTCACACTGTCCCCAGATCTTTACACATTTCTTCAGGCAACCTCTACTTTGATAGATATTACGCTCTGCCACCCAGCACCAGTCCAGATCAGTCTGCCAGTTCTCCACTCTCGGCAGAGCCCGGGTCCCCCAGCACCTGGCTATATTGCATTTTGCCACCACTGCCGGCAATGCCAACCATATCTTTGTATACCTGGGCCAAGCGTCGTCCCCGGGAATCACTAACAGGAACCACTTCGGCCCCAGGGGAACCTCCACCCCGCCACCTGCGCCATGACTCTCCTAATTTTACCCTAGTTTTTCTGCGTCTCTATACATCTCCATACTAAATGACAGAATGTTCCTTTCTGTCCACATCCCCTGTGATACAGAGAAGACTCCGCCCAGCCCAGGCGATGCAACAACCGACGGGAGCAGAATGTTCAATGAAAGACCTTCAACTGGATCAGTTGGAAACATGATCTTATTGCAACTTCTCTAGGGCCCTGTAGGGCCTCTACCCAGTCTTCATCGTCTAGGAGGCCCATGTCACCCTCTCATGCGGCCCTCAATGGTCCTAGGGGGTCTGGGGAGTTATTTACAAACTTTTGCATATTAAGGATATTGCCTTTCCATTTAAAGGGTCCGTCAGGAGTCTGACCTCCAGGTGGTATGCTTCAGTCAAATCTTCACCCTCACAGATGTGACCCCGGAGCGCGTGGCCCAGCTGCAGGTATTGCAGCCATTCCCCAGGACCCATCTCATACTCTTGTTGGAGGACTGCAAACGACACATATGCCTAGTTCCTCCAAACATCATCAAGTTTTTCGAGACACAGGAGTTCCCATTTACTGAAACCCTTTAGCCTGCCCACCTCGTCCATAGGTCACTGGTCCACAGGAGGGTCATTGCCGTCAGCCTGCCTTCTCAGCCCAGGTATTTCGCGGACTCTCGCCAGATTTTAACTACTGTCTGTGTGTGTGCCGGTATCCCTCGACTCTTCTTTCTATCATAGAGTAGGGAGGGGTAACTTACTAACCCTAGGTATCCCAAACTGTAAAGGCTCAGAACTAGACTCACGTGGCGTCAACCGCTCAGGCGCGGGAAAGGAAGCAATTCCTTTTTGTTAGGTAACCCTCACACACCCTATTGGTGTCATGCTTCATCATAGGGTTCACCCTGACTCCTAAAGGTCAGGGTGGGCTCAACCGTATTTCAGGGAGCACTTAGGAGAGATAGGCCAGGGGGTCTAAAGATAAAAATCCTACTGCGTTCTCCAGGTATCCCTTTATTAGCGGAGACTTAGTGGATATTAAAAATACTATATACAAGGGGTCATCAGGAGGTGATGGTCCTATGACCCTAGTGTCATGCCAATATGTTTCAGCCCTTGACTGAAGGGCTCTTAGGTCCCGGGCTTTCTTCAGGGCAAATAGAGTTTCCTTGTGGTCAACCTCACGGACGTGGAGCTTACCACGGAGGAACAAGAGGTACTGAATAAAGGCCTCGGGTTCGTCCCTACCACCAACATTGACAAATTTAAAACGCGTTGCGAGCTAAGTGAGTTCTTCAGAAAAATCCGGGTCAAGACCTTCTTTGAAGCAAACCCCCAGCAGGAAAAGGACATGGGACATACCCCCTTATGACAAAAGTCCACCTTTTGCCCACTCCCATCCCTCATGCCCCCGTAAGTCATTGCATATGAGGAGGCAGTTACCAAGGAGATTGAATAACTCCAACCCAAAAGAAACTCCTATAACAACTTGAGCAGAAAGGAAAGGGAGGCCCTAAACGCCTTAGGTAAATGAAGCAACCTGATCATCAAACCGGCCAACAAGGGTGGAGCAATCGTGATACAGGAAGTCCATGCATACAGGACTGCATGCATGTCCCTCCTCTCGGATGAGAGGCATTACAAAAAAATACAGAGGCCCACAGTACGGTTACAAATAACTATATCCAACATCACCACTGAAGCAATTGACAGGAACTGGATTACAAAAAATTAGAGAGACTTCCTCAACACGGAAGACCCCAGAACGCCACTGTTCTATACGATTCCCAAGATACACAAAGGGAAAACCCCTCCTCCGGGCAGCCCCATTGTGTCTGGGATTGGGTCGGTCTTGGAACCCCTCTCGAAGTACACCGACTGGTTCCTACGTCCTCTTGTTACAAAGATCAAGTCATATGTAAGGGACACTAAACATCTGCTGAACATCCTAGCGGAGCTTGACTATGACCCCTTAAACGAGACAATGGTATGCCTGGATTTGGAAGCCTTGTATACAAGCATTCCACAAGAAGAAAGTCTAAGGGTGATTGAAAATACACTCCGCATACAAGAGTGGCCCTGGGAGGCCCCGATCGAGTGGATCATGGAACTTATGCGTATTGCCCTCACGGAGAATTTCTTTAGATTTGAAGACCAACTATATCTACAGGTACATGGGACCTCCATGGGCAGTACATTTGCCCCTAACATTGCCTGCCTGTACATGAGCCAGTTGGAGGACGAACATATTCGGTCTAACAACCCGTTCGCAGGCAAAATCCGCAGCTGGCTGAGATATATTGATGACATCATTATCATATGGCACAGACATCAAGAGAGCACAGCAGACTTCGGAATATGGTTTAATAATCTTAATCCTTTCCTGAACTTCACAATGACCACCCATAACATGATGGTTTCATTTCTGGACATTACTATTCTAGCCAGAAACGGCAAATTGGAGAGCACATTATATACTAAACCCACTGATCGCAACAACTTACTGCATTTCGACAGTGCCCACCCCGATCCTTGAGGGAGAACCTGCCTATTGGACAGTACCTGAGAATACGCAGGAACTGCACCGATCTGGAGAGTTTTAATAAGGAAGCAGAGAAACTTACAACCAGACTGAGAGAGAAATCATACCCCAAAAAAGTGATTGAACAGGCACGTAAAAGATCTCGTAATACACCACGAGATGCTTTATTGGAAACAAACATAAAAACGGACACAAAAACTTTAATATGTGTCACCACTTACAATTCATCATCTAATTCCATAAAGAAAATTATTAACAGCAAATGGAATATCCTGACCTCAAACAAACTGACATTTGAGAAACCTATGTTCTAATTTAAACGCAATAAGAGCATTAGGAACACCCTGGTCCATACAGATAGTTGGAGACCCAAACAGAACACACAACTCACACTATGGAGCCAACCGCAGGTGAAGTGCCATTACCCGTGTGGCTCTTGTGTGGTATGTCAGTTCACCACACATACGACGAGTGTTGACTTGGGTTTGACGTATGAATGGGAACAAAGGGACCACACAAATTGTTATACTACGAATGCAATATACATGATTACTTGCCCGTGCGGAGCCAAATATATCGGCATGACCACTAGGAAGGTAAAAGTACGGATCAGTGAGCATAGGAGCACTATCAGGCGAGGAATCACTGCCATCAAACTCACTGCCCATTATGTGGAAAAGGGACACACCGATACTGATCTTGCATGGACCATCATTGAAAGAATAAAAGATGGGACCAATATATCCAAGAGATTATTAGAAAAAGAGCAATGCTGGGTCCATAGACTCCAGACGCATACTCTGGGATTGAATGACTCTATTCCCTGGAACCTACTGAACCGAAGATAGAGAGGCACTGAGACCCCCCATGTCCTCTCCACACGTATATAACGTATCCGAGGTGCTGTCGCCTCGAGCCCTTCTCTTTCCCACCCCCTACAATTATTTGGACCCATCGGGTGGTGGTGATGGATAAATTAAAGGTACAGTTTAGGCCTTGTTCTGAATGAATTACTCCCAGACTGGTTTTAACCAACCTCTCTATAGGGAGTGGGAAAAAAAAATACTTTACTAGATGAGGTGCAGCAACTTTGCCTCAATACTGATGCCCCGTTGTGTATATGTAATGGTAGACGATTTGACCGGTGTGCATAAATATGGAACGTACACCGCACCACAACTCCAATGACTCTGTGGGCCTTTGGCAGTCTTACTTAGGCCTCTCTGCAAGTGACTCGATACACACGCGTCAGTGCCTCGATCTTCAAGCCCGTTCTCACATCGGACCACAATTCCCAGGAGTCCGCGGGCGTTTTGGTAGTCGTGCTGAACACTCGCAGGAAGTGACGCAAGTCATACGCGCCTGAGACAGGGCACTGCTCCGGGCCGGCACGTAGATGCACGGAACACAACTTTAAAAGCCGGCGCTCCCAGCAGAGAGAATCACTAATGCTGGGAGATGCGGGACCAAAGTAGGTGATATGAGGGGCAGGACCTTTGACGAAGTAAGTGACAGCGCTAACCCCTCTACGAGGGAAAAGGGACCTCAGTCTAACGTGATAGTGCATGATGGGGATACACGTTGTTAACTACTCCTTTCCCCATTCTTTACCCTGACCATTGTGCAGCGTATGACTACAAGGCCACCCCTTCTACCGCTCCCCTTGAGATACGTATAATCCTCCTAAATAGGGTAAGAATCGTGTGATATGTGTACCAGCGCCAATGAGGATTAGCAATGTGAGCACCATCAGTACCGCTGAGATGATAAAGTGGATGACAGTTGAGTGTATATATATATATGAGAATATAGTGATGTTGGTGTAGTGGAGTGTTTTTAAATTATATTATTCACGGATTTACAAAAACAATGCGAGTATTGGTCGCATGCTGCGAGTGGCAGTCTGATGGGACAGTGCCGCCCATCAGGAGCTCTATTTCTCTGGTCACAGATCACTGAGTTAATGGCCTCTACCATAGCCTATAGTGTAGTGGTGTAGGGAGGGGTAACCCCTGGCCCCATACACGACCTGTCAACTCTACAAGCTGGTTTCATCCGGTCCCCAAAGGCCCAGTCATTCACCGTGAATAGCTGGGAGGACCAATAGTACAACTTTACGTCTGGGATTGCCAATCCTCCTTCATAAACCCCCCTCTGTAGTTTATGTAGAGCAATTCGTGATGCCCCTCCACTCCACAACAGGGATTGCAACTCTGCCTTTATCGATCGGATGTATGATGCCGGAATTTCTCTTTCTGAGAACAAAGCAGCTGGCGGACGGACGTGCTTTTTGCCAGATCACGCTATTCATCTGACTGGCTAATTAAAAAGACTCCAACCGATGGGTGGAAGTCGTTTAAAAGAACTCCATTGAGGCTCCAACCGGCTGGTGGAGTCCTGAGAGGGTGTAATTATTAGCCCCACTTTGAATAAGAGGCACTTGATCATTGCAGACAGACTAAAGAATCTGCATTTTGGCTGTCCTTCCCCTTCCTGTCCTGAAGAAGACCCACCTTGACGCATTTTTACTTTTGCGCTACCAACAGGGTCGAAACGTCGACGACTACATATGTCCGCACAACGCTCAGGATCACAGTTTAATTTGCTAATGAATCCTGCGATATATGTGCTAAAATAAAAAGGACAAACATAAATTCTTCTCCCCTCACTTGAATGCATGTTTAATTGTCTTGTATATAGTGCACTTTCAACGTCACCCATCACCACATGTCACTTTTTCACCAACAGTCACTTATTCTTTATTACAATTGAATTTGTAAATTGTGACAGCCATGATTATTTGATATCCATTTCTAAATACAGTATTGAATACTAATATTGGTGTGTGTTATGGTTTAATTATTGGTATATGTTACAAGTAAGCTGTTGCTACTTACGTTTTCTAAGTAATTGAACACCCCGACAGAACCAATTGTTTTATTTTATACATATACCCAGGTTCTGAGGGACACCGGGTCGCCCCATTATTTTTTCTAGGAATTTAATACGGGGCCTTCTGCAAAACATATATTAGGCTTGGAAGTGTCATCATTTTAAGTAAGGTGGAACGGCCCATTAATATTAGGGGTGCGACCGCCAGCGCTGGACATCCCTCTTAAATCTGTCCAGGTGGGGTAGTAGGTTACGTTCATAAAACCCATTGTGGGTTCTTCGTTATAGATATCCCTAGGTATTTAAACCCATCCGACTCCAGGGGAACCTCGTACCATGACGTCAATTTGGGGGTCCCCCCTGACAGAGGAAACAGCAGGGATTTATCCCAGTTAATGCGGTACCCTGAAAAGTCTAAAAAAATACAAAATATTTGCAGAATTCTGTCAATGGGCTGTCTTGGATGCTGGACATATAACAGAATATCGTCTGCTTATTAGGATATACGCTATTCCCACTCACTGGAATACCTCATATCAATGAGTCCTGGCGTACCCATGCTGCCAGAGGTTCAAGGGCCAGGGCAAATAAAATCAGAGATAGGGGGCACCCGTGCCTCATCCCCTTCTGTAGTGGAAACTCACAGGACACAGTTGAGTTTACCCGCACACTTGCCAGCGGCTGCTCATATAGTAACTTTATCCAACCAATAAACCTTGGTCCAAACCCCATGCGCACCAAGACCGCCCACAGGTAATTCCACTCTACACTATCAAAGGCCATCCTGGCATCCAGGGACAGGAGAGCCGATGCACCAAAGAATCTGACTCTGTGATGTGCAGGATCCCGAATAGTCTGAGCAGTTTGGTACCCCTGTGCGGCATAAAGCCAGATTGATCTGGGCGTGCAAGAGAGGAAATAAAGGTAGAAGGCTGGCTTAGTATACGGTGCTCACTTATGTAATTGTAGCACCCGGCACTAATCCAGATATAAATTTTGCAGAAAAGAAATTAAAGGGAATCTCCATTTTGATTGATTCAGGGACAACTGGAAATTTCTACGACATTCAGTATGCTAAAAGAATAGGAATAAACTTTGTTAAAAAGAAAATTGCAGAACCCATACCTGCAGTGGATGGTACAAATCTGTCTTCCGGTCCCATCATAGACGAAACAGAGCCCATTGAACTTAAGGATCATCATGGCCATTGTAGGAGGCTGGCTTAGTATACGGTGCACACTTATTTAAGTAAAGCACCCTGCACTAATCCAGATAACCCTTATGGTGATTGTAATGGTCTTAGACAACCTTAAAAAGCTCTCTAAGTGGTACTTGTGGAGAGCAGCCTTCAGGCATAGTCCAGAAGGAGTGTAAAGCAGCTTGGTTTACCAGTACTTAATCTTATGGTATAGGTTAAGTGAAAAAGAACCACACAGTGTAGTTATAAAAATATGAATTTATTATAAACACTCACTAACACATTGTAATATCTCCTACCTGGTCCTGAAGAAAGCCCTCTAACAATTTTCACGGGCTGAAACATGTAGACCGCCACACATAGACAACTAAACGATAAATAACTTCAGATTAGTTGCATCACTTAGTTTAGCTTTTTATATATCCTGAGCCGCCAACATTAAAATTTAATGGCAAGGATTCTCAGAGATAATTTTTAATTGTAAAATATCACCACACATCACATTTAAGCACCACACCCGCTCCGCTGTAGTCAGGCGTCGTAGCACAACCGGGGGCACTCGGCCGCCCGGTTGGGACCCCAATGATGAAGCATGACACCAACCAGGTTGGTGTGTGAGGGGCCTTTTAAAAGCACTTAATGGGTCTGTACACATACTACATACAGTGACTACTCATTTTACACATAGTGGGTTCGTCCACATTGTTTAAGATTGATATTAACACAATACACACAAATACTTTGGGAATAGAAAACGTAAGTAGCACAAATACACAGTGGCCTCCCGGGGGAGACAAAACCATATACTAAAATAGTGGACTGCGAACCACGACCTAAGTCGATAATGGACCCATTCTCGGAGAGGATGTCGTCTGACGGCTAGATTGCCGACTTTGGTGCTGGAAACCAAGGTTCGAGCCTCGGGGTCGCGTCCACATCCTGTGATTCTGGGCAAATCACTTAATCTCGCCGTGCCTACCAAAAAAAAAAAAAATGAATGAGTCCTTGTGTAACGTAACCGGTGCTCATGTAAGGCGCTCCAATACCTACGGGTCGAGTTGGCGCTATATAAATCTGCAAAAAAAGAAGAGGCAGAAGAGCCAGGGACCCAAGGAACCACCCAAGGTGAGTATCTAGGAACCCCACGGAGGTCGTGTGCAGAGTGGGAACACAACTGTGTGCTCAATGCAAGTCAATGGGTAAGTTGCAGTTGCAGTTTTAAAGAAAAAGGACCCTTCAGCGGACCCTGAAGACACCCTGTGGAAGATGGAAGGTTGGAGACACCCCACCCATGGATACCCCAGGAACAGGATACCTACACCAAGGAAGCCAGGTGCATAGCTGCGAAGTGACGTCGGAAACCGCCGTAGTCCACAATGGAGGACTTCAGAAAAGATGCTCCTGGCGAAGAAGGTGAAAGAGTCCGAGGAGCCCAAAGGTGGATTCAATATAAGAGGTAGCTGCAAGCAGAGGGGACAGAGTCTATGCCACTCAGGAGTGACCAGGAGGCACGGAAGACGAATACCGGAGAGCTGATGGTGCCCTTGAAGTTGCAGCTGTGCGGACCAGGATCTGTTCACGAGCTGTCCCAAGTCGGATGTCAAGGGCCAAGGGGTCAGTGTCCGGCAGGGACACCAAAAAGCCTTGGCTACGGCAACTAACGTAGTCGTCGAAGAAGGTGAAGTGTCGGGACAAGCGAGGTCTAAGTGACTCACCACGAGCAGGTAAGTCAGAGCAGGCACCGAGCAAGCGGGGAGCCCAATGGAGCCAAAGAAGACCTTCGAGAGGACCCGTGGGCTGAAGACACAGGAGTTGCAGGAGGACCTCGAGCAGCTCACCGAAGGATGAAGGCCAACAGTGCAAAGGATAGGGTGCAGGGGAAGATCTTGGCTGCAGGAGATGCTTGAGGCTGGAGCTTCTTGGAGCCCGCAGATCTCCGGAGGAGAGAGTCAACAAGCCTTGGCAATGGCAAGTAGGCGCAGTGCACAGGGGTACTGCTCCAGCGGTTCCGATGAGGGATACAGGCTTCAAACTTGCTATGAAGACAGTGCAGGCCTCCAGGAATCGCAGAACTACCACCTGTGTAGCTGAACCTTTCGGAGTCCGTAGGAGCTCAGGAACAGCAGACCGGTCAGCTTCGTTGCGGTGCCTGCAAATGCAGGAAAGTGGCTCCTTCACTCCAAGGGAGATTCCTTCGGGTGTCTTGGATGTCCACGGGCCCTGTGAAGAACCTGTATGGAGCACAGGCACAGACGTTGCAGGACGACAAGACCAGGAGCAGCAGGAGTCTGTCCAGTTGCAGTCTTGGTTCCCAAAGCAAAGTCCAGTGAAGTCCAAAGTGCCCAGACGGTAGAAGTTGAAGTGGTTTCGGATCTGAATCTTGGCCCACAATGAATCTAGGGACCCAGGGATGGACAGTGGGAGGACACTCCCATTTCCTTTGTCCAGTTTCACGCCAGAGCGGAAGCCATCGGCTCCCTGAAATGGTTTCAACTGGAGTATGCAAGGAGGGTACCAAATGTGCCCTTCAAAGCAGTCTAGTGGTGCTGGCAGCACCCCCATCCTGTCCCAATACACTAAGTCCTGTCTGGGAGGTGGTCACACCTCCCTGTGACAGGAAACCTATTGTCCTGCCTTCCCCTGCTCAAGCTTGTCTCAGCAGCAGGAGGGCAGAATCATGTCTCTGGGTGGCAGCAGCCATAGTTTGCTGTCCGGGTCTAGAAGGCTGGTACCAGGAGCACTGACGGCCTCCCAGAGGAGCTTTACAGTGCATGGAATCATACCACCACACCATTCATGGTGTGGGGGTATGATTCCAACATGTTTGATACCAAACACAACAGGGTTAGTTACAGCCAGTTTAGAGATGGCCATCGAATAATGACGCATGGCCACTCTATGTATGGTAATGGCTGATGCACTTACAACCCGGGAGAATGGACTCCAAGGGTCGTAGGGGTGTCTTGCTCATGCAGGGGTACCCTCACACTTAGAACTGAGCACCCTGCCTTCAGGATTGAAAGGCCTGCCTTAGGGGTGACTTATAGGTTTTAAGTGCAGTGACCTCAGATATGAGGAAACTGGGCGTGGCCTAGGAGCCGAACATGGCGGACGCGTCTCCGTAGAGCTCCGCTGTTCGCTCCTTCCAGGGACATCCTCCGCCATCATCCTGGTCCCCGACACTTGGGCTTGTGCGAGCGGACTGCTCACGGGCCTGCGGCAATCGCGCTGCGATGCCTTAGAGGCGGCAGGGAGCCCAATTCGGCCGCCGCGGCCGCGGCTTGCCGGACCGGCGGAGACCACGCACGCATCGGCGGGCGGCTGCGGCTGAGCTGCGGCGGCCGCGATTCACTGGTGGCACGGCTGGGGCTGCTACTATCCTGCCCGGCGGCCCCCCCGGAAAGCTGCTGATCGGGCCCCGGTCCTGCGGGGCAGCAGGGAGTGCACTACGATCACGGTGCCCCTCTGCCGGCTGCGCCTACCTCCGGTCCCCTGCAGGTGGGGCTTTGGATCTGTGAGGCCTATCCTGGGCCTGGATTTTGCCGGTGGGGCCCGGCGGGCCCCTGGACAGCCGTAGACTGCCGCCCTGCCTGAAGACTCCGGTGCCATACGGAACTGCAGTGAGCTGGGCCGGGGACCTGTCGGGCTGGACTCTGCTGCTGCCCACGCGCCTGACCCCCTGGCGGAGGGCTCCGCCGGTCCCTCCCCCCGGCCTGCCCGGGGCGGCCACACGGACAGTCCTGACTGCCCCGTATATTGGAGACCCCGGGGGCTCTTGACGGAGATACCTGTCGGCGCCGCCTGGGATCGGGCGCCTGCGCTGGGGACGCGGTCGTAGTGATCCGCCCCGCCCTGAGGTGGGTGGTGTACTCTACCGCTCCCCCTTCTAAAACTCTCTCTGGCCGTGGCACTGACTGCTCTGGAGCGGACCCTCCACGCCATCATGGGTAAGGGCAACCCCGGTGCGGCGGCACCCAAACAACCTACCATTGACCAATACACCACAGCCACCCCAGCGAATAAAGGTGCCGCAGAGGGCGTCTCATCAGATACGGCGACACTCCTGGAGGCCATCAATCAATCACGAACCGCCCTTGAGGCCCAGATCGGTGCGGTGGGGTCCGAAGTGTCGTTCCTCCGCCAGGACCTCCGGAAGGCAGTCGACCGAATCACCGAGGCTGAGACGAGGGTCTCCGCGGTTGAGGATACTGTCTCCACCCTCCAGA
Source organism: Calotriton arnoldi (assembly GCA_963921515.1). Taxonomy (NCBI): domain Eukaryota; kingdom Metazoa; phylum Chordata; class Amphibia; order Caudata; family Salamandridae; genus Calotriton; species Calotriton arnoldi. Next base: position 354,880 of record CAWUFW010005100.1, read on the forward strand.
AGAAGGTCGATAAGCTGGCCATGGTATCTAAAGAGCTGGAGGCAAGGGCCGAAGACGCGGAAGGGCGGGCCCGCCGCAACAACATCCGCCTGGTGGGTTTTCCAGAGGGTTGCGAGGGATCCTCGATGGGTGGCTTCCTCGCAGAATGGCTCAAGGCGCGGCTACCCGCAGATGACATCTCTTCCTGCTTCATGATCGAGAGGGCCCATCGCGCCCTGACCAAGAAGCCGCCGCCGGGGAGCGCCCACGCCAGGTTATTGCTCGCCTTCTAAATTATGCTGACCGCGATGCCATTCTTCGCTTTGCCAGGACACATAAGGATGAAATGATCTTTGAGTCCCATCCCATCATGGCCTTCCCGGACTACACCCGGACGGTTCAGCAGCAACGCCAATCCTTTGTTGCGGCCAAGCGGCGGCTGCGGGATCTGAACCTATCCTATGCGCTCATGTTCCCGGCCCGTCTGAAGGTCATTTCTGATTCAAAAACATATTTCTTTGATACTCCAGAGGAAGTATTTGCGTGGACAGATGAGCGACGCCACCTGAAGCCGCATTCCCCACCCCCTTTAGACTCTGACTCTTCTCAAAGCTCGCATCGGGGTGGACGGCAGGGAGGCGACGCTACTCATCGACGACATCGATCCCGCTCAAACTGGCGCTCCCAGAACAAGAAGGACTCTGCAGACTGAGGCAGCCCGAGGCTGGGACATACGCTGGAGTATTGACTCTTCCCGGTCTCATGCGACTGCGGAGCCCGTTGGCTGCTGCTACTGGCCGGGATATCCTGCCACTAAGAGCCAGGGACTTTTGCTCTTTCCCTGGAGGGAGTGGGTTCTACACGCCTTCCCTGTTTTGAGTTTTTATGGGTAATGTTGGGTGGGGGGGGATCCTTTGGAGGGTCCGCCGGGGCCTCCACGTTTGGGGGCCAGGACGAGATTCCGCCGCGACAGGTACTCCGTGTTCTAGGATGTATAGGGGTTGGGGGGGCGGTGAGAGGGGTTGGGAGGGCGATTTGTTGTTAGTTATACAGTTGTTTTTTACGATACACGCACCACGATGTCCCATATGTCCACAATGTCCGCTGCTCTACACCTTACCGATAGCTCATGACACATACAGCTAATGGCACTCCCTAGGAGATCTCAATATCGTGTCTTGGAATGTACGGGGCCTGTTGAATAAGATTAAAAGAGGGGCTGTACTACACCTGGCAAAACGCTACTCAGCAGATGTCTTGCTGCTGCAAGAAACTCACATGCTAGGCAACAAGGCCCCGTGTCTTTCTCGCTATGGATATGCCACAGTGTACCATTCTGGCTTCTCAAGGGGGGCACGGGGTACAGCCATCCTTATTCACCGCAGGGTCCCATTTCAAGTTACTCAGCATTGGTTCGACCCGGGTGGCCGTTTTACGGCCGTTTCCGGCACCCTGACTGGGGAACAGATTACAATTGGGAGCATATACGCCCCACCTCCTCTCGGTCGGACGTTCATTGACAGACTGACGCAACTCTGGGGGGAATTCCCTGACGGCTTGACTATCCTGGGTGGGGACTGGAACGACGTAATGGCTCCCCCGGATAGGTGGCGGGCACGACCGCCGACCACCCCTCCTCCTAGGTCTAAACTCAACATCTTGGCCCATACATTGGGTTGGGCGGACACATGGCGGGCTTATCATCCATCTGAAACTGGATTTACATATGCATCATCCGTACACCCCACCCTCTCACGTCTGGATTACATGTTCCTCCCAGGCAGCTACCTGCATCGGGTGTCACATACCTCTATCCTCCCACGTGGCCTGTCTGATCACTCACCCATTCAGCTCAAACTCCGTCTGCAGACCAGTCGTCCCTCCTATCACTGGCGCATGTCACCTTGGTTGCTTAGAGATCCCGGATATCGGGAGATGCTCCATCGAGCCACGGCAGATTATTTTGCTTTCAACACCGGGTCCACTCAATCCCAGATAATATTGTGGGAGGCCTTTAAGCCGACAATTCGGGGAGCTGATATTAGCTATCGCACTGGGGAAAAGCGGCGCCGCCTGGCACAGATCCAAGATCTAGAAGATAGACAGCTCGTTCTCCAGGCCTCGTTAGTGGAAAGCTCCGACGCCGGTGCCCGCCGTAACCTGCTCCATGTCCAACAGCAGCTGCACCAGCTGCTCACGGACAATGCCAGGGATGCCTGGCTGGCGACCCAGCACCGGATATATCACTGGGGCGATAAGTCTAGCCAGATGCTCCACCGACTATGTCAGGCGAGGGCCTCCCGACGCAAGTCCCTTTATTGAGGTCCCCTGCCGGTGACATGTGCGTCTCCCCGGGGCGGTGGTGCAGGCCTTTGCCGATTTTTATACGGCCCTGTACTGTGATCGTGAGGAACTCGCTGCACTGCTTATTGATGCCTTTCTTGTAGATATCCCTCCAAAACGCCTCTCTGATGTGCAGCGAGCTGTCCTCGACAAGCCTATCTCGGTGGAGGAGCTGCAGGCGGCCCTCACCAATACCCACCCAGGCCGTGCACCGGGCCCCAACGGGTTCCCCTGTGACTTTTTGCGCCCCCATTTGGGGACCGTTGGTCCCCACCTTCTTGGCGCGCTGCACCAGGCGTTGGGAGCAGAAGATCTTGCCCCTGGACTGGCGCCATGCCGAAATTGTGGTTTTTCTCAAACCGGGCCGCCCTCCGGAGGCCCCGGGCTCATACCGTCCCATATCCCTATTAAACTTCGAGCCGAAACTACTGGGGAAGGTGTTGGCTAAACGCCTCCGCACCTGCATTCTGGACCTCGTCCACCCGGACCAGTCAGGCTTTATGCCCCAACGCTCCACTAGGCATAACATACGGCGAGCGCACAACGCTGTTGCCGAGGCCCACCGTCTGGGACGCCCTGCGGCTGTCCTGCTAGCTGACATCGACAAGGCGTTCGACTCCTTGAGCTGGACCTACCTTTTTAAACTTTTGGAAGCTGTCAACCTGGGGCCCCGGTTCCGCGCGTATGTTAAATTGCTGTACACAGATCTTACGGCCTCGATCCGTGTGGCTGGCCACCGTTCTCCCTCCTTCCCCATCCGCAGAGGGACCAGACAGGGTTGCCCCCTCTCTCCGCTTCTGTTCGCTTTAGCGATAGAGCCACTGGCTGAGTGGGTACGCAGGGATGCGGTTTACCGGGGACTGGTCTGGTCACCCGAGTGTTCGGACAGGATAGCACTATATGCTGATGACGCGCTATTTTTCTTTTCTGACCCTTGGGTCACCGGACCGAGGGTGCTCCAGATCTTGCGGGTGTTCGGTGAGACGACAGGACTACATGCCAACCCGTCCAAGTCGATCCTCTTTCCCATATGCGGCGCACAGGGAAGTCAAACCTGGGCCTCACAGCTGGTCATTGCGGACGAGGGGTTTAGATACCTCGGCGTCCATATCACTAGATGCCCCGTCATGGCGTGGTCGCGCAACATAGCCCCCTGCTTCCGGCGGTACGTGAGGAGACGACGGTATGGTCCCACCTTCCCTTATCCTTATACGGCCGGTCTGCAATATTCAAAATGGTATCACTGCCACGCTTGCTTTATAGGTTGCAGAATTTCCCGTTCCCGATCCCTCCGTCGTGGTTTCTTCAAATCAATGCGCTCCCAAATAGATTCCTCTGGGGGGGAGGGGCGGTCCGGGTGGCTCTTGCGACCTGTATCCAATCCACCTATTGCGGTGGCATTGCAGCGGCAGACGTATGGGCGTATTATTGGGCGTCCCAGCTCTTAGTCATCAATGAATGGTGGTACAATCCTCAGACTGATCCGGCCTATGCGGTGGACCGGCTCTTCCTGGCGGAACATCCACTATTAGATCTCTTATACAGCAATTCGTCCTTGGAGGCTCTTCCCCCCGCCTGCAGTACGGTAGTCCAGATCTGGAGACAAGTATCCCGGTCCATGGGTTGGTGGGATACGCTGACAGGCGCGACTCCCCTTTGGCGAGGCACGCGCCTTCGGCCCGTCTCCACTCTAACCGGGTTCCGGGGATGGGATACTATTGGAATCTCTACATTGGGTGATGTGATGCGAGGGACCACGCTTAAATCCTTTCAGAGGCTGCAGGAGGAGTTTGATCTACACAAGTCCCAGTTCCACAGGTATCTTCAGCTTCGCCAAGCCCTGTCCCCCCTGATAAAGCACCTAACGTCCTTACCCGAATTCCACCCACTAGAGGGCAGACTGTTGATGGGGGATCTGGGAGGGCACAAAGTCCGTCAAATATATCAGACCCTGACAACGCACTCCAAGACGCGCATACACCGGACTAGGGCAGCTTGGGAGGTGGATTTACCGGCCCTCACGGACGATGATTGGACTGAGGCCCTTGCCAGCCCCAGGTATGCCGCCGTCTCCTCTAGGTACAGGTTGATACAGTTTAAGTACCTCCACAGGGTATATTATACCCGCCTTCGCCTTTGGAAGATGGGGGCTATTCGGTCCCCAACCTGCCTCCGTTGTAATTCTGACGACGGGTCCTTCCTCCACACGGTCTGGAGTTGCACGGCACTACAACACTTTTGGTCGGGGGTGCTGTCCTGTCTGGGGCGGGTGTTATGCTGGGACCTCCCGGAGGATCCTCGATTGATACTTCTTCATGGCACGGAGGACATCGGGGAAACAGATATAAGAGGCACCTTCTATTCCTCGGTCTCACCTTAGCCAAGCGTGATATAGCGCAGCATTGGAAGTCTCCCTCTCCCCCGGGGTGGCGGCCTGGAAGACAGCCCTAGATACATGTATGTCGGCGGAAGTGGCGGTGTTTCAGGCACGGGGTTGCCCGCAGAAACATGGGAAGATCTGGTCCAAGTGGGCTGAATACCGGGGCATTGACCTATCTATCCATACACAGTCAGCGAATCCTGACCCTATTGCAAGGCTCATCATCAATGATTCCCCAATCTAAGGTGCTCATTGGCTGGGGCATTGGACACAGTGTTATGATCATGTACGTCTTTCTCATTTCAGGTGGGAAGAGTGGTGCAGGGGAGGGGAGGGGTGGGATGTTAGACTGCATGTTTCGCAGATCCTTTGGTGAAACCCTCGTCGGTATCTGTTGTATATGCATATTGATATGTGTCTATATTCTGACTACAGGGGTTCGCCCACTGGGTGTTGTAAACTCAATAAAATTTGTTGTTAAAAAAAGATATGAGGAAACTGATATCTGTCGTAAGTGGTGCTAGAACCAGCTTACACAGGCTGCAATTTGAGTGGTCTGTCATCGGTGGCATAATACATGCTTCAGCCCATGGGAGACCCCTGGTGTACCTATGCCCTGGGTACCATAGTACCATATACTAGGGACTTAAGAGGGTACACCAGTAGTCATTCTGGAGTGTACCTAAATACTCACCATGTCAGATTTAGGGAAGAAGCACAGAGACTGGGGTCCTGATTAGCAGGATTCTAGTCAGACTAGTCTATAAAACATAATGACACAAGCAAAAAGTGGGAGTGACCATGAAAGCAGATCCTACTTTCCTACAATCAGTGTGCCACGACGCGTGGCCAGGACCTCTGCTAGGAACTTAACCTCAAAGTTTAAAAGGGATATAGGTTTATACGACCACCCAACACTGTGGTGGCTTGCCCTCTTTGGGTATCACCACCATCTGCTGGTCTTGTGGCAGAACCTCTGTCCGGCTAGCTTCTTGGAACATTTTGAGGAGGTGCGGTACCATTTTATCGAGCATACATTTGAACAGCTCCAGTGGGAGACCATTAGTCACCACGGCCATACCCGACTGCAGAGCCCGGGCAGCCGTACTAATTTCTTCCAACGTCAGTTTGCCCTCCAGTCTGTCCCTGTCCTCAACAAGCAGGCCAAGCAGAGCGATCTCCCGCAGGAAGTCAGAGCAGACCACCTCTGTATGTCTGAGGTAGATGTGTATAGCTTTTCATTATGGTATGCAAATGCCTCCGCAATCTCTCGCCCGGTCACATGTCTAACCCATAGGTTGACCATTATCTCCGGGACCCTACTCATCGACATCTCTAGCCTGTCCAGCCACACCAGCAGTTTACTGGCCTTGTCCCCTATTTCATATATTCTGTACTGTGAGGCCAGGGCCCTGGCACCCCCCTCTTGGAGCTCCCTCAACTCTTTCTGGCGCAGGCCGAGGCGGCTTGTCACCTCCCCAGATGTTCCCTCCTCCCTCCCCACCAGTGCTTCCAAATCCAGAATCTCACACTCAAGGGCTGCGCACTTCAGTTTCTTTTCTTTTTTGGAACCCCGATCTGAGCTTGGACGTGGCCTCTGAGTACTGACTTAAACGCCTCCCAAATTGTCATCCCTGAGTCCACTGAACCTAGGTTCTCAGCGAAGAATTGGTCAGTGCATTTCCTGACACTAGACCTAAAGTGTGTATCTCGGCGGTACCACGGGTCGATCCGCGGGGGCAGGACAAAGTCTTGCAGAGGCCCCTCTAACGTGGCCTCCACCGGGGAGTGATCAGACACCCCCCAGGCTATATGTTTGGCCTCCTTGAATTGGCCCATGATGTGGGCTTGTGTGAACAAGTAGTCTAGTCGTGTGAGGCTACCATGCGCCGCGTACAGGTGAGTGTACTGTCTGAGATCGGGATGGTGATGCTGTCAGATGTCGCCCAGCCCCAAGGCTGAAAGGAAGTCACCCAATGCCCCAACCCTCCTCCCCGAGGATATCCCACCTAGGATGTCCAACTCAATAGAAAGCTCATCGTTCATATCGCCCCGATGATCAATCGCCGCTGCAGGAGCTCGAGTAGAAAAGAACCCAACACATCTAGCGTGGGGGCCTACAACCGGGCGGGGCATACACTGAGAAGCGGTAAATGGTCTGGCCCTCACATTGGCTTGTCAGCGCCACATATCTGCCCAAGTGGTCTGTCCATGCTTTCCCCGGGATAAAGAGAAACGTTTTCCTGCCCCGCACTCTAACCCCCCCTGGAGCCCGGGGTGTACCCAGCATGTGCCAATAGAACGTAACCGTATCTGTACAGGGCCTTACAATAATGGAGGTGAGTCTCTTGTAATAGGATAGTGTCTGGGGCATGTTTCCTAAACAATTGCAAGGCCATTTACATTCCAGGAACGTATCTTCATTGATTGTGTCCGAAAATTAGCCATTGGTACTAATTCCCCCCCGATGAATCCACCGGGCTGTAACTGGGAAGTTCCAGCGTCCCGAGTCCCTCCCATTGCACCCTGGCCCCATTCTCCACTCGTTGCGGTATCATCAAGATGTCTGCAAATAACAATTGTCCCCAACATTGTCCCTCCTCCCCCCTCCCTGCTACCCTGCGAATCTGGTTGTGAAATCCCCAACTGCCCAACCTGCAGAGTGCCTGTTGCGCTTCAGATAACATGTCAAAACCAACTGGCGTGGGCTCGGCCCGCCAAGACAAACGATAAGCTCTTCCAATCCTTAATGCCTCCCCATCGAGCCCCCCCTTAGACTACAGTCCCCATGTTCCACAGCGAGCCACCACCTGTGGCAAAGTCTGGCAGTTCCGTCACAGTGTCTCGGCCTTAATACCCCCCCAATGCATCCCTCTTATGGATCAATGACAGGTCCCACACACTCTTACCTCTGTAGCAGCACTATCTATTTAGGTCTCTTCGGCCCCCTCATCTGTCGGTTGACTTGCTGCCTGTGACCTCACAGGCTGTTGGTTTTGCGAAGCACCCGCTTCTGGGCCACCTTTGTTTGCACCTCGACTGCGGCCTGGACCCTTGCCTTTGTTCGGGCCAAATGTGTGCCAGCCCTCCAGCCACTCCCAGGCTTCCTCTGGAGAAGCGAAGCGCCAGGTCTTACCGTCCGCTATCATACGAAGCTTTGCAGGAGAAAGCATCATATATTTAATGTCTCTCCCTCTCTCAGTTCTCTTTTCACAGGTTCAAAACTCCTCCTTTGGTGCTGCACTTGCAGAGTAAAGTCTGGGAATAAGCGTACCAGAGTGTTCTCAAAGTGTATTTCCCCTTTCGCTCTAGCCGCCTGAAAGATTGCGTCTCTGTCACAGGAATTAAATATTTTTGCGATGATCGTACGGGGCGGGGCCACTGGCTTAGGTGGGGGTACTGGAGCTCTATGTGCTCTTTCAATTGAAAAGAATTTTGACAGTCTTTTGGGCTGCAGCTTATTCACTATGAAATCCTCCAGGAATAGGTCGACGCTTGGGCCCTCCATCCCCTCCGGGACCGCCACCACTCGCATATTGTTTCTCCTCGCTCTGCCCCCTGATCCTCAAGCCTTGCTGCCATGTGTGAGGCTTGTTGTGTCAGCGTAAGCACCTGTGTCTCCAGACAATTTGTTGTGGACTGAAGCTGGGCGATATGAGTTTCGGCCGTCAAGACTTTTTCACTCAGTTTGGAGAGGTCCGCTCTATTTATTGTGACTTCAAAGGACACCGAGTTTATTTTTGGTTCAATGAGTCCTTTACATCTCTTATTGGCGCCATTATGGTCGCCAGTGAAGGCTCCTCGCCTCATCCTCCTCCGTAACCTTGGCTGGCTTTGGGATGGTGTAGTTCTCCATTTTGTTAGATTGAGGGGGACCCGCTCTTTTTGGTTTCACCATCGCTTCACCATCTGCCGCCGGGGCTGTACCAAACAATTTCCGACCCATGCTGATAGATATGCGGCCAGTAGCGTCACCAGTGAGTATTCCCCACTCTGAGACAGAACAATGCCTGGATCCGGGCCGGGCTACCCCTCAACCGCAGTGGCCCTGCTGCCGCTAGTTGCCTTCCTCACGGGGCCCAGATTATAATCTGCCTCTAATGCCCACGACACCGCCACCTCCGGGCATGGCTTCCCAGCACCTCTCGCTCCCCAGGCCTGCCTCGTGTAGCGTATCTCCTAGATGGGCCCCACTCCACACTTCCCCTGTTGCCTCGGGCCCTGGCCAGACCAAGCTAGTGTAGGGCTGATCAGAAGTCTGGGGAGACACCGCTCCCCCTCCAGTTCAAGACTTAGGCCCCTTGATGTAAAGTGGATGTTGGCCACGGGCCGGCCCGACCTGACCAGAAATGGCTTGGCCGATATCCTTCCTCTGCGGGCAGATCCCACGTCAGATTCTAACTTCCCTTGGTCACCCTCTGGTTTCACCCCTCCTCACCTCAGACTGAGGGACTCCCCCGCAGTGGGAGCTGCGCCGACTTCCACACCGCGCACGAAGCTGGCCCAGGTCGCGTTCTCCTTTGCACCCCTTCACTTGCAGCCTCCCCGCCCCGGTTCCTGGGCGCAGTGCCGATTCCTTCATCCGTGCACCGGAAAGGGAGGGGGCAGAGAGATGGGGGGAAAGAGAGTCCCGGAGCACTCCACCAGGCCGGGCCCCGGTCCAACTCCGCAAGAGCTGGGCCATTGTTTCCGGACTCGTCAGCTCAGCTCAGGGACTCTCCGTAGGTCCAGTCCACTGTCGGGTCTTCAACCAGACTCGCCACAGGCCGACCACCATCCCGTGGCCGGCGCCACATACCGCGCCGCCCTGTCCTTCCAACGGCCGCCTCTGATCAACCCGCTCTCTGTCAGGCGGTCGGACTCCGATGTTCCAGGCGCGCTGGGTCTCAGTTCGACTTCAACGGCCTCACCTCTGGACCCCGGGCCGCCCCAGGGTGTCTGCGGCTCGGGAACGGGACCAGGGGGGAGGGGACCCGCTCCCATTCCCCCGCACCGCACTTTTAACAAGCAGATGTACCGTGAAGACTCGGATTGTAGACAGATAACAGGGCTCGTCGAGAGCTCCACAAAGGCGCGCCCATCTTAGTCCGCGGCCAAGCCCCCCCTTTTGAAACTATTTTAAGCACCTGTTTCTCTTGTTGTAAACAAATATTGTATATGTATTTTGAAACTGTAGTTTGATGAGGCATTGACCCCAAAATAAAATAAACAGAACTTTATCATTTACCTCTAAACGCAGTCTGTAACTCTTCAGGATATTTTCAATTTTTACCAATCTTTTTGCCTGTTCTGGCACCTTCAGATCCATCTTCATCATACATTTGGTTTCACGCACTATCTCTAGAATTTTAGGATCAAAATTAACCAACATCTTTCCTGTTTCCGGATGCTGTATGAGTAATGTAGCTTGTAATGCTGTAAACAAAATATAAAGTAGGTTAGTAAAATACTAAAATACAGAAAAAGTTACTTCCTGCAACACCTGTACTTTATCATGCGTTTCTTTCATTCGTTAGCACCGAATATCTTGTGTAGGTAAACAGAAAGCTTTTAACTTATAATCAAAAGACCCATATTTATATGAAAAAAACAGTAGAAAAACGTAAATTATTTTAGAAGACAGAGATGCTCAATGCTATTTTCTTTCTTTCATTTCAAAAGAGAGAAAACCTCATGAAACTCTTTTCAGATGCCTTCACAACAGCGAAAAGATTTTGCTCTCAGTCTCCTTGCCTACAGCAGCCCTGAGCCCAACCACACCGCCAGTATGAAACACTGGTAGTTAATCTATCAGTTATTTTTCAACATGTACGCGAAATACCCCTTCTCTTTTGCGAATGGATGACCACTTTCTTTGAGTTGGTGGTAAAATATTAATGTTTTGCAACAAGACTTCCCCCCCCAAAGGGAATCAATATGCGGAAGGAACGTCCTTAAAATGCCCCTTACAAACAGCAACTCCTAATGGTTTCATACACCCATTTCGAATCCTCAAAGCATTTTCTTAATCTTTAAATGGGTTTAGTAGATTTAAAAAAAATGTTTTAGCATTCCCAAACCCTCAGATTTACTGAAACTATAGGTTTGAAACTGTTTAAACTGTTTAAACACTTTGTACATGAGGCCCCACGTTCTGAGCAATAAAAGCCCTCATGTACACACATTCCATTTAAGAAATCACAAACTGTGAGAAGTAAAGAATCACAATTTATTAATTTTAAAGGGAATGTACTAAAATGGATTCAGTAGAAGTGGTTGCTATTTGCACACTGACTTATCCCAAATCCATTGGTATTTCGTGAACCGACCTATGTACTAACAGGTCATTTCACACCAATCATAGTGGGTTGCATTTCGACCTACCTCATTAATGTGATCGAGGTAGTTCGCAAATGGAGTTCCACTACAAATGGCTACAATGACAGCCATTGTGGCCTGCTGGGGCCAGCTGACCACCATGTCTGCTATTGCTTTTAAACAAACCATTTTTTTTTAATGCAGGCAATTTTCCTTAAAGGACAGCCACCCCCTGGTCTATGGCTCTGGCACAGTCCCGGGCACCTGTGGGAGAACACACAAGATTTGTCCCAACTGACTGCCAGCAAGAACACCTGGCTGAATTCCACCAGTAATTAGGCGACTGCAATGGGCTCAGAATCAACCTCCCACAGGTAGAGCAAAACGTTGTCTGCATACAGTGAGACTGCATGGGAGCTGTCTGATAAGGGGATGCCCCATTACATCCCCTGTGCTCTGGATGCCAAAGGCTCCATAGCCAATGGCAACAGGAGAGGCGAGAGAGAGCAGCCCTGTTGGGTGCCACATCTGATCACAATGGGCCCGGAGACGGACCCCTCAAAGTGTGTCCTAGCTACAGGAGATGTATATATGAGCCGGATCAGCTTGGTAATGTAAGGGCTGTGATCAAGCTTCTTCAGAACTGCAAATATGTATTCCCAGCTAAAGAATCAAACGCTTTATGGATGTCCAGCACCAGTGCCACTACTCCAGGCCATCTGCCCTGTATTGCCTCCAGACACATATTGTGACAGACACATATTGAGGTATTTCTCCTTGGTATGAATCTGTTTTGATCCCTGTGAATCAAGCGTGACAAGGCCTGCTGGACTCTGCAGGCCAATATCATGCTTAGGATCTTATAGTCGATGTTCAATGTTCCTATAGGGCGATATGATACCTGGTTTTAGTAACAATGCTATGGGGGCCTCATGTAGCATAGCCGTGAGGGTCCCGGTCGACAACGCCACCTCGTAGAGCCGGAGTAACATATAGGCTAGGATGCCCTGGAATGTTTTATAAAATTTGGTCGGGAGACCATCAGTCCCAGGTGATTTACTGGATGCTAAATCAGTGATGGCTGCCCTCACCTCTTGGATCATGAATGGGGCATCATGTCATCCTGTTCATCCGGGGTGAACCTGGGGAGATGCACAGCTCCCAGGAATGCCTCAAGAGCCGAGGGGCCTCCAATGCAGGATGGTAGAGATCCATATAATAGGACATGAAGGCCTTAGGTATCTCTTGTTGGGGACGGAGGAGTTCACTGTCTGGGGTGCACAGTTCCGTCACTTGTAACTGTTTTATATCTCTGCTAGCTATCCACGCTAATATTCCGCCAGACTTATCACTCTCGGATTGAGACTTGACTGAGTAGGATGCAAAATCCAGGCATCTGAGTCGCTCTAAAAGCTGGGTCTCCATCTCTCGAAGGGGTGCTAAGGAGGGCAGGATATTCACCCTCAGCTGCCTCTAAATCCCGAAAGATCGTGGGCCTGACCCCATCCATCGTTGCGGCCCTTGAGTGTTAAGTCAATCTGAAGGTACTATCCTCCTGTTTTACGCTCATCACACAATTTCCATTAGGACATAAGACTTATTCTTTAAGAAGTTGAGGTGTGGGGAGGTAAGGTAGTTAAAAAAAACTTGTCCATGAGAAAGGGTCTCTACACAGTCAAGGACAGTGTTTGGATGAAGTGAAATTCAATGCTTGTATTTGTAACCAGATGTATATCAAAGGGCCTGGACTGGTAAATCGAGCAACTGGGCAGCCCCACACGCAAGAGATGATACACATTGCATGGATATAGGGAACTCATAATTTGTGCCCCAGTGATTTCACATAACATGCACAAGTGTATACATTTTTGACCTCTAGATCTGAGGGCTGGGGACCCCCACCTAACGCCTCAGAGAGGTGACCTATCCGAAGCATAGATTGATATATTTCACCTACATATGACAGACTTGCCTTAATAAAGTTGAACTTGACAAATTAAGAAGGAATTGGCACTGACAAATAATAGGCACTGTGTATTCTGCATATTCACAAGGCCTTTGATGTGGATAGGCCCGGGGATGCCTTATAACGTAACTTGAATCATGGAGGATGAGGAAAGGAGATATGCTATTATTAAGGGGTTTTGGGATGGAGTGGGATTCTGTCAGGAAAATGATTGCGAGTGTTTCTAAGTGCCCACCTAAGCAGAGGAGACTCTGATTTGCTTGGTATCCCTGATGGCTGCAGCAGCGTCCCCATCTCTAGCTTCTTTTCCGGAGACAGATGCTTGTGATCACCTCTACCGGATTAAAGGTAATCCAAGATCGCAGCTGCTATTCAACGCTGCACCATCGCTCTAGTTTTTCTTCAGTGTCCTCGAGTTGTAGTGTTCCCTCGACGCGCACCCTCAGGGAGCCGCACCCTTCAACAGTCTACTGAAGAGAGAGACCTGCATTTTGTCTTTGCGCTTGCTCTGAAGAGAAAACAACTTGCTGTTATTCATGATTTTTAGTCTCCGCCTTCGTGGAGCGGTGTGCACACGAGGGGTATTCCCCATTTTTGAAGGGATTAGTGTTTCACAACGTTTGGGCAGAAATCATTTGTTGCTAACAGAATTTCTGAGGAAGAGTTTGTTGGACAATTCAAGTAATTCAACAAAAGGACAGTAAGAATCGAATTTTCGTAACGCCTCAGTTTGAAGTAATAGACTTTATTTCTAAAACAGTTTGCATGCCTGTAAACTTCTCAACTGGGAATTCCTAGAACTTTCATTGAGGAGAATTTCAGATACCAGCTTAGTCCTCACTTCTGGTTATGGTTCCAAGGTGTTTGAATGTAAATGGGAATTAGCAAATTCAAGAAAACAATTCTACAAGGACATCCTATTGAGAGGGGCTAGCCTACTAGTAACTCAGGTCAGACATGAGATTGAATGGAGTGAATCTGCGAGTGGGAATTGTTGAATGATAATAGAATTAGCTTTAAGTTAACACTACTCTCATCCTTCTGCAGGTTCTGCCATAATACTTCCCAGAATTAAGGCACACGTGTTTTCAGTGCTCCAAAAAGAAGATCTCAAACAAGTTTTGGGAGACTTTGCAGGGTCCTGAATCTGGAGGCGGTCTCTCTTTCATTTCCAATTCCCCTCTCCCCCTGTGGGTGTTAGTACAGACTTAAATCAGTCGGTGCTGGCAACTGCAGCTGGGACTTTGGAGTTAAGCATCTGCTCGTGTGGATGCCTGGCACTGAAGGTAAGAGTTTCGACAGATTGAAGTGGCAAATATAAATCCACCTGAGCAGAATGACTGAAGGGGTTAGATGTCAATGCCCTGGCAACACTTATAGATAATACGTAAATACAAGTAAGACTTACCATAGAAGAAAACAAAGATTTAAGGGAAGAAATAAAAAGATCCTAGGCAGAGAGTCAACAGCTTATGCAAAAATTAAATGAACTTACTTCCGGAACTTCTTCACATACAAGTGGAGTTGCGGGAAAAACCTTCCCTACTCCAACTTCTGAGGTTACCACTCAAGTTATCCATTCAATTTCCCCAATTATTTCCCTTGCCTCCTGAATGCTTTCATGGGGACCCTCATATGGCACAGATATTCCTAGCCCAATGCCCCTTACACTTCCTTTGTAGACCAGTCATTTTTGCAGATGATCAGTCAAAGACAGCCTTTGTATTGTCTTACTTGAGCTGGGATGCAGTTTCTTGGTCCATGCCTATATTTTCATAAAACTATCCTGTGTTATATGATTTTGAAAGATTCAAGACAGAATTTCTCCGAATTTTTGATCATCGAGCTATATCCCAAGCTACTGACAATGAGTTACTTGACCTTCAGCAAGGTAACACAGATCTGATTTCATATTTGCTCCAGTTTAACAAGCTAATTGTAGAAACAGGGTGGCCAGAGAGCAAAAGAGCTGCAATCTTCTACAGAGGGACGCAAGAGGAGTTAAAGGATGCACTAGCCCAAATTCCGGACCGACCCACATAAGGCCAAATTATTTGATTTAATATTCCAAATTGATCAGAGGCTGTTTGAAAGAAGATCAGAATGGAAGCGAGAATTTCGCTCAATCCCACCACGATTCGACAGGAGCAGGACAGAAGGCACAAAGAATTCTGAGACACATCCTGCGGAAGAGCCCATTCAGATTGGAAGTGTTAGAGGTCTTCTAACTAAGGAGGAAAAAGAAAAAAGTAGGTCAGGGAATTTATGTCTATATTGCGGTCAATCGGGACACTTTGTGAAAGAGTGTCCTAAGAAGCCAAGGGTGAATAATTCAGGAAAAGAGAAACCCCATCAGTGAAAAGGGTTGCCCAGATGGATGCTCAGCAAAAGTCAATCCCAGATCATCAGCAGGTAGCTAACAATTTACTTCTCCTCACCTAACTGTTTCTTTTGATATAAATTTTGCAGAAAAGAAATTGAAGGAAATCTCTGTTTTGATTGATTCCGGGACAACTGGAACTTTCAGCGACATTCAGTATGCTAAAAGAATAAGAATAAACTTTGTTAAAAAGAAGATTGAAGAACCAGTATGTGCAGTAGATGGCACAAATCTGTCTTCCGGTCCCATCACAGACGAAACAGAACGCATTGAACTTAAGGATCATCATGGCCATTGTAGGAGGCTGGCTTAGTATATGGTGCAAACCTATTTAAGTGAAGCACCCTGCACTAATCCAGACAACCCTTATGGTGATTTTGGTGGTCTTAGACAACCTTAGAAAGCTCTCTAAGTGGTAGCTGTGGAGAGCAGCCTTCAGGCTTAGTCCAGAAGGAGTGTAAAGCAGCTTTTCTTTACCAGTACTAATCATATAATGTAGTTTAAACGAAAAAAGAACCACACAGTGTAGTTATAAAAATAGTAATATTTATTATACACTCACTAACACATTGGTATATCTCCTACCTGGGGATATAAACACAATACACACAATATTTCAAAAGGAGAACAGGTAAGTAGCACAAATACACAGTGGTCTCCAGGGGGAGACCAAACCATATACTAATAAAGTGGAATGCGAATTGCGATCGAAGTCGAGACTGGACCCTGAAGACTTAGAAGAGCTGGGGACCCAAGGAACCAACCAAGGTAAGTGCCCAGGAACCCCACGGACGCCGTGTGCAGAGTGGACACATTGATGCGTACTCAATGCAAGTCAATTGTGAAGTCGTGGTTGCAGTTTTGCGGAAATATGGCCCTTCCCAGCGGACCCTCAAGAAACCCTGTGGAATATGGAAGGTTGGAGAGTCACTCCACCAGTGGATTCCCCATTAACCAGGATACCTACACCAGGGAAGCCGGGTGCATAGGTGCGAAGTGACCTCAGAAACTGCTATAAACCACAATGGAGGACTTCAGTGAAGATGCTGCTGGCGAAGAAGGTGAAATAGTCCGTTAGAATCCAATAGTGTATTCTTGAAGGGGAGTACCTGCAAGCAGAGGGGACAGAGTCTATGCCACTCAGGAGTGGCCAGGAGGCACGGAAGACCAATGACCAATGATGTTAAAAGATGCAGGAGGGTTGAAGGTGGCAAACGCAAACAAGAACTTCTCCAAGACACTCCATATATTTAAATGCAATATGTCTACAATATGCAGAAAGCCATGCAACAGACCAGTAGTTTTTGAGTTTTTGAGACTATACACAACAATCTAATTTTGCCTTCTGTTTTCAGACCAGTGGTTGTGAACTTTGTGAGCTCCCTGTGTAGTTTTCAGCTCTGTGTTATTATACTTTGAATGGATGGCCTTCTGCCACAGAACGTATCCACACAGACAGCGCCCTGATGAAGGTTGATCCCACCTACTGTTTACTTCCGAAGTCGCGCCGGCGCATTTCTGTCAATTAGTTACAGTACTCATTACATCATATACATTTGTATAATGAGCAACAATTTTTACTTTTTTTTATTTTCTCTTTGTAAGTTAAATGGTTTTTTGTTTTGTATAATTGTTGTGTATAGTCTTTTGATCACTGTTGGTTTTGTTATTATTTCACTGTGATATACTATGTGTTTTTTATGTGTTTGTATGATATTATATGTACTATTGTATTGTTGTCTTATACTTGTGGGTGCTCACCAATTGAATGCATACAACTTTACTATTGTATGTACTTTTTCTCATGGTTATTATAAAAAAAGATGAATACATTATGAATATATTTTTGTATACTAGATGAATAAATCTCAAAAACTACTGGTCTGTTGCATGGCTTTCTGCATATTGTGACATATTGCTTTTAAATATATGAAGTGTCTTGGGGAAGTTCTTGTTTGTGTTTGCCATAGTTATATTCCCTGTCCTCTTCTCCAAACGTATCCAGTCAAGTCAGGGACCCTCTTTGTTCTTTTGCAGGGTTGAAGGTGACCTTTTTCCTGCAGCTGTGAGGACCAGGTGACGCTGTGGAAGACCAGGAGCTGTTCACAAGTTGCCCCACATTGAAAGGCGAGAACCAGGAGGTCGGTGTCTGGCGGGAGCACCAACAATCCTTGGCAGCAGCAACAGACGAGGGAAGCGAAGAAGGTGCAGTGCCAGACCAGCAAGATCCAAGGGACTCACCAAGTGCAGGAGAGTCAGAGTGGAGCCCAAGCAAGCAGGAGAGCCCACTGGAGACAAAGAAGACCCTCAAGAGGACCCACAGGCCGAAGGCACAGGAGTTGCAAGAGGACCGGAAGCAGCTCACCAATGATGCAGGCCCACAATGCAGAGGATGCAGTGAGGACGAAGATCTTCGTAGCAAGAGATGCCGGAGGCTGGAGCTTCTTGGAGCCCAAAGATTTCTGGAGAAGAGAGTCAACAAGTTTTGGCAATGGAAAGGCGATGCGTTGCACAGGGGCGCTGTTCCAGCGGTTCTGATGAGGGATACTGGCCTCAAACTCGGTGAGAAGACCGTGCAGGCCTCAAAGGAGTTGTAGAACCACCACCTGTGTTGCTGGGCCTTGCAAAGTCCAGAGGACGTCAGAAGCAGCAGACCGGTCAGCTTAGTTGTGGTACCTGCAGATGCAGGGGAGTGACTCCTTCACTTCAAGGGAGATTCCTTTGGGTGTCTTTGATGCCCACAGGCCTGGAGAAGAACCTGGATGGAGCACAGGCACAGATGCCACAGGAGACTGGCAGGACGATGAGACTAGGAGCAGCAAGAGCCTTCCAGATGCAGGCTTGGTTCCCAAAGCGAAGTCCAATGAAGTCCAAAGTGCGCAGACGGTTGAAGTAGAAGTGGTTTCGGATCTGAATATTGTCCCATGACGAATCTGAAGACCCACCCACAGGTAAACCCTTAAGTATATATACATATCCTCTGCACACGTTCAAAAGTAAATACATAAAGTTACATAAAATATCACAATGATGCTTGTCTTTATATTTTCAGATATCTTTAATTCAAGATCTGTAAGCCTTCCTAGCCAACACGTGTTTCGTCGCTGTTACAGGGGATTACCCCGCGACTTCTTCAGGGCTGAGGTCAGTTTCAAGTAGTCTCTTAGTTCCAGTGATAATTCCAACCCGGAAGTGGTTACTAAAAGTTCTGCTCCTGGAGAGGTAGACTAATTAGTCTCGTGTCCGGAAAGCTAAATATGCAAACTGCTGATTTGCACGGCGAACACGCCACGGCCTGGAGATCCGAAGGGTTCTCCCTAATACTGCCGGGTGGGGCAGCTCTTCTAAAAGAAATTCCCTTACATTTGGAAGCAGATTTAGCTTTCCGGACACGAGACTAATTAGTCTACCTCTCCAGGAGCAGAACTTATAGGAACCCCTTCCGGGTTGGAATTATCACCGGAACTAAGAGACTACTTGAAACTGACCTCAGCCCTGAAGAAGTCGCGGGGTAATCCCCTGTAACAGCGATGAAACACGTGTTGGCTAAGAAGGCTTAAAGATCTTGAATTAAAGACATCTGAAAATATAAAGACAAGCATCATTGTGATATTTTATGTAACTTTATGTATTTACTTTTGAACGTGTGCAGAGGATTTGTATATATAGCATAAGTGGTCTGCTGGCCACACACGTGGGGATCTGGTGGTTTTTCCCTACCTTATGCACCGTGCCAGATTACCTGACATAACTGATTTGCACTTGTGATAGACCTTAGAGCGCCATTTTGCCTATTGCTGACCACCAACTGTATAAATAAACCCTTAAGTGCCCTAGGGAAAGGGTTGGGACAATTCAGGGATCCTTCCCAGAGGAGGGGCTGGACAGAGGGGAGGTTACTCCCATGTCCTTGTCCAGTTTCGTGCCAGAGCGAGACCCAACAGCTCCCTGAACTGGTTTCAACTGGAGTATGCAAGGAGGGCACCAAATGTGCCCTTCAAAGCAGTCTGGTGGTGCTGGCAAGCGCCCCCACCCCAGCCCAATACACTAAGTCATGTCTGGGAGGTGGTCACACCTCCCTGTGACAGGAAACCTATTGTTCTGCCTTCTCCTGCTCAAGCCTGGCCCAGCAGCAGGTGGGCAGAATTGTGTCTGTGGTTGGCAGCAGCACTAGTCTGCTGTTAGACCCTGAAAGGCTGGTACGGGGAATACAGGGGGGATCCCTAGGGGAGCCCCCCAGTACATGGGATCCTACATCCAACACTGGAATCGGTGTTGGGGTAGGATTCCAACATGTTTGATACCAAACATGACCAGTTTCTTGCAGCCAATACATAGTTAGACATCTCGATGTCCACTACATGTATAAAATGGCTGACCGCACTAACAAAGCCGGGAGAATCGACTCCTGGGTTTATAGGGGGTGTCCTGCTCATACAGGGCACCCTCACACTTATAACCAAGCACCCTGCCTTCAAGATTGAAAGGCCTGCTTTAGGGGTGACATATAGTTTTTAAGTGCTGTGACCTCAGATATAAGGAAACATATATCTGTTGTGACTGGTGCTAGCACCAGCTCACACAAGCTGCAGGCCTGTAGTCACAGTTTGAGTGGTGTCTCATGGGTGGCATTCTACATGCCACAGCCCATGGAAGACCCCTGGTGTACCTATGCCCTAGATACCTTAGTACCATATACTAGGTGTAGGAGAGTAGGATCTGCTTCTTATAGTTACCCCCACTTTTTGCTGATGTTTCACTGTTTTCGACTTAGTCTGACTGGGATCCTGCTATTCAGGACCCCAGTCTAGCTGCTTTCTCCTCTGAATTGATTGCATGTACTTTAGGTACACTCCAGATTGGATTCTGGGGTACCCTTATAAGTCCCTAGTATATGGTATACTATGTACCCAGGGCATAGGTACCCCAGAGGCCTCCCAGGGGCTGCAGCATGTATTATGCCACCCCTGAGAGACCATTTAAAATGACACCACAGGTCTGCTACTGCAGCCTGTGTAAGGTGGTGCATGCACCCCTTACTTAGATATAGGTTCACTATATCTATCCTAATCACTGCACATATAAACCTATCAGTCACCCCTATGGCAGGCCTTATCGATCCTGAAGGCAGGGTGCTGGGTTTTATGTGAGAGGGTGCCCATGCATGAGCAGAGCCCCTCTGCAGCCTTCGGAACCTATTCTCCGGGGTTGTTTGTGATGCAGCCAACCATATATACTTAAGTGCATTATAACCTCGCGGTAAATGCTAACTTTAATATGGCTGCATGGAAACATGTCGTGTTTGGTGTCAAACACCTTGGAATCATACCTCCACACCAGTAACTGGTGTGGGAGGTATGATTCCACCCTCCTAGAGGGAGAAATATGACAACACCGGTACACCCGGTACCAGCTTCACAGAACCCAGGCATCACAAAATGGATGCTGCCAGCCACAGACAAGAGTCTGCCCTCCTGCTGCTGGACGAAACTCTGGCAGGGGAAGGCTTGACAATGGGTTTCCTGTCACAGGGAGGTGTGACCACCTCCCAGACAGGCTTTAGTGTATTGGGGCTGGGTGGGTGCACTCTCAGAGTGCTTTGATGTCTGCACTGGGGGCACATTTGGTGTCCCTGTACATAGTCCAGCTCAAACCGGTTGCAGGAGCCATTTGCTCCTGCTCTGGCGCGAAACTGGACAAAGGACATGGGTGTAGCCACCCCTCTGTCCTGACCCTCCCATAGGTGGGTCCCCAGAGTTTGTCCCACCCCTTCAATGGGTATAAAGTAGGAACCCCTGACTACAGGACTTTAGATATTACCTGGACTAAACTCTGCTACAGAAATCAAGTAACCTTCGACGATCTACGCTTTGCTGGACGACTGAAGAATCTCCATTGGAGTAAAGGAGTTACTCCCCTGCTAAGCAGGCACCTAAATGCATCTGACCGGTTTGCATCTACGAATCTCCCGAAGGACTCCAAAGATTTCTGCAACACAGGAGGTGGGTTCCTGAGGTCTCCGAGGTCGATCTGCGCTCTCAGCAATTCTGAGGCCCGTATCCCTCGTGGGGACCGTGAAACACGTACCCCTGGGAACCGTGTACATTTGCTGCAGCATATGCTTTTCGGCGATCCCTGAAGCTGTGCTTTGGGCTACTTGTAGTCCTGACCCCGAGCAGTAATTCCACCAAAGATTTCCGGCCTACACTCCACGAGTCTTCCGTGGGCTGGTATTTTGTGATTCCTCTCGAGGTCCCTTCGCGATCCCTGGTCCGTTGGCCTGTGGGTCCCTGAGAAGGCAACCTTAAGTTTCAGTGGGCTTCCCTGGTTGCTCCAGACGTGCCCTGACTCTCCATCGCTTGGGGAGTCCCCACAACCTTGCTGGTCCTCGCAGAAGCATCTTTCCTCTGACCGCGTGGGTTGCAGTTGCCAAGGCTTGTTGGTGTTCAATCCGGACACTGACCCCCCAGCCCTCGACATCCTTCGTGGGACAGCTCGAATCCGGACTGTGGTTGTCGCAGACATCTCCTGGTCCCCGTGGCTGCAGAGTCAAGCTTCACCTCTTCGCACCTGAAGCACCCGACATCGGTGGGCATTCGACTGCTCCGCTCCTGGTCACGTGAAGTGACCCAGACTTTGTCCCCTCTGCTTTCAGGTTCTTCACATCTCCGATCCAGGCTTGGTTCACACCGGACACTTTTCTTCTCCACGGCAGCAGTACTTTCTCGCATCACGCCATTGAAAACGACGAGGGTTTCCGACACCACTTGACCCCTATGCACCCAGCTCCTCTGGGATAGGTAACACGGGTACCTCGGTACTCTCAAGGGTGCTGGCCTTAGAACCTTCTATGTTTAGCTGGGTTTGCTGAAAGTCCTCTCCTAAGTGTCCATAATCTTTAAAATTCCAACCGCGACTTTCCCATAGAGTTGTACGGAGCTCGCGTCTGTGTTCCCACACTGCACCCGTCCTCCGTGGGTCCCCTGTGTCACTACCTTGGGTGGTTCCTTGGGGTCCCAGCGATTCTACGTGCTCTAGGCACTGTGTCTAGTCAAGTCGTGGTTCTTATACCACTTTCTTAGTATATGGTTCGGTCTCCCCCTGGAGCCCGCTGTGTATTGTGCTATTTACTGTCGTTCTAGTGATTTAATATTGTGTGTCTTGTTCTCTAATCTCATAAAGAGGTTAGTAGAGAGTGTTTAGTAATAAATACATATATTTTATATACACCTGGTGTGGTTCTCCTTTCATTTGGTCATTCAGGAGGTTATATACTGGTAAAACAAGCTGCTTTACATTCCTTCGAGACTTAGCCTGAAGGCTGCTCTCCATAGCTACCACTAGGATAGCTTTCAATAAAGGTTGTCTTTAACCTAATCATCAATAAGGGTCGTTTGGACTGGTGCAAGGTGCCCACTTTAATTAGTGGACAGCATATACCAGGACAACTTCTCACATTGGTGTGCAGCGGTTGGGATTCAAGCTTGCTATAGTTTTACCAGATAATCTCATTGAGGGACGCATTCTGAGACTCTCCCGCCACCTTGTTTGTTGGACCACAGTGACCAGGGGGCTCCGCGGTAGGAGCAGGAGAGGAGCTGGGCTGAGCTGAGCTGAAGGCGCCATCCGGCGTATAAATACCGCGATTGCCTCCCGCAGCGCGGACGCATTCTGAGACTCTCCCGCCACCTTGTTTGTTGGACCACAGTGACCAGGGGCTCCGCGGTAGGAGCAGGAGAGGAGCTGGGCTGAGCTGAGCTGAAGGCGCCATCCGGCGTATAAATACCGCGATTGCCTCCCGCAGCGCGGACGCATTCTGAGACTCTCCCGCCACCTTGTTTGTTGGACCACAGTGACCAGGGGCTCCGCGGTAGGAGCAGGAGAGGAGCTGGGCTGAGCTGAGCTGAAGGCGCCATCCGGCGTATAAATACCGCCATTGCCTCCCGCAGCGCGGGACGCATTCTGAGACTCTCCCGCCACCTTGTTTGTTGGACCACAGTGACCAGGGGGCTCCGCGGTAGGAGCAGGAGAGGAGCTGGGCTGAGCTGAGCTGAAGGCGCCATCCGGCGTATAAATACCGCGATTGCCTCCCGCAGCGCGGGACGCATTCTGAGACTCTCCTGCCACCTTGTTTGTTGGACCACAGTGACCAGGGGGCTCCGCGGTAGGAGCAGGAGAGGAGCTGGGCTGAGCTGAGCTGAAGGCGCCATCCGGCGTATAAATACCGCGATTGCCTCCCGCAGCGCGGGACGCATTCTGAGACTCTCCCGCCACCTTGTTTGTTTGACCACAGTGACCAGGGGGCTCCGCGGTAGGAGCAGGAGAGGAGCTGGGCTGAGCTGAAGGCGCCATCCGGCGTATAAATACCGCGATTGCCTCCCGCAGCGCAGGACGCATTCTGAGACTCTCCCGCCACCTTGTTTGTTGGACCACAGTGACCAGGGGGCTCCGCGGTAGGAGCAGGAGAGGAGCTGGGCTGAGCTGAAGGCGGAATCCGGCGTATAAATACCGCGATTGCCTCCCGCAGCGCGGGACGCATTCTGAGACTCTCCCGCCACCTTGTTTGTTGGACCACAGTGACCAGGGGGCTCCGCGGTAGGAGCAGGAGAGGAGCTGGGCTGAGCTGAGCTGAAGGCGCCATCCGGCGTATAAATACCGCGATTGCCTCCCGCAGCGCGGGACGCGCGCGGGCGGCACCCGGGCAAAGCCCGGGCCAAGGGCGGGCCCGTCCTTGCCCGTCGAGGACCGGAGAAGACTGGGCTGGGCCTACCCTCTGATGCACATCACAAGAGTGGGTGGTACCGATCCCCAGCCAATAAAGGTACTGTTTCTGGTTTATAAACAGTATATGGTATAATCTCTCATGGCCAAACGTGTTAAACGTAAGGAGGCTCGGTCTCCCCTAGGGGGAGGGGGAGGTCTAACGGGGACATTGGACGCCTTTCTGACCCGAGCAGAGTCCGTTTTAATTCATGAAATCCAAATAACGGAAAAAAGACTCTCGTTGGGGTCCCCAGCGAATTATAAGAGGTCCTCACTGGGGGAGATAAGAGAGGCTAAATCGCCAGGTACCACTCACAAAGATCCGGGACACTTGCAAAGTGAGGCCGTTCCTGAGGAGAGCTGCGAGGACGAGCAGGTTGTAGTGGTGATTGATGGAGCTAACTCGCATGCCCGGGGAGACACCGCTGTAATGGGGGATGTGATGCAGGTGGGAAATGGCGTTATGCAAGCCGAAGAGTTTCCCACACCCTCAGAACCTTTATGTTCTACCTCTTTAATTACTCCGCCCGAAGTACCGGAGCAACAGGGTCCCAGGCTAGGAGAGATGGCGACAAGATCCAAGAGGCAATTAAGAGTTAGCCCAAAAGGGAGAAGGGCGGGTCTAGGTTCAATAACTAACAATGAACCATTAGCAAAACGACCGAGGAATGTTATCCCACATAAACCCAAGCAGAAATCTAAGCAAGCTATCCTCAAACTTTGCGTTCGGGATGATGCGGCTACGGAATCTCAACCTGGGACCCAGGACCCCGATTGGAGCATTCTGGATTCGGGCAGCAGCACTGATTATTGGAGGAAACTAGAGACACTGATGACAGTTTTGCTAGATCCCCTAATGTGTCAATTAAGGGTGATTGAGGAGAAGATCGATGCACTTGCACTTGCTCAGCCGAATAGGGGACCTGTAGACTGTGCTAAACCGGGGGAGTGTTCTGGTAAACAGCAACTAGCGACCATACCATTGGTGGAACAGGGAGCAGTGGGAGGAGTTGATTTAGGGACAAGGTCCTCCAATCTAGTACCCTCAATTGGTTCTGACCCCAAGTTGTCCCAAAGAATCGGGAGGTGCAAGGAGAAAGTAATTAACCACTTACAATCGAACACAATAGGTGCCTGCCTTGAAACACAATCCGAGCCGGCAAGGATTTTAATAGATAGGGTCATAGGCCTAACTGAGGCAGTACCAGCGAAATCGCAGCAAACCTCAGGGGGGGGCCCAGTAATGCAGTCTAAGTACCCGAGGGGAGGTGAGGCAAGGTTATTGGTGCCACACACCTTAGGGCTTCCAGTTATAGATCTTCCACCATCTTGCTGTCCATACACAGTGGTACTGTTAGGAGTCCCCGGGTGTGACAACTCCCAAGAGGAGACCACCCCCCAGCTGATGAATAAAGTTGCTCACTGGATGTCCAAACATGCCGGATTTAACATCAGAGAGCATCGGCATATCCTAATGGCAAGACGTGTAGCTTGGATAGGGAAATCAAGGAAAGTCTGTCCGGGAGACTGTGTTATTGTTACATTCAGATATCCAACACTTGTCCAAGGTATCGTCAGGTATTCCTCTGGTGTATTTGTCCCAGACTCTACCATCAAACCTTTGCCCCTGGGATATTTTTATAGACCAGGGCTCACCATAAACCATGCTGACTGTTATGGGGGCAAGGGACAGGGGCTGGATCGGGCTGTAGGGTGTGGGGTAACCTCCAACGCATTTTCTTTACTCAGGGATTTGAATGACATCGATTGACTCTCACATAGGGAGGGTTCGGGGGGAGGCAGTAAGAGGCAAATGGTAAACCCCAGGCTGGCAGAGATGAGTTTGAAACCCATCACACAGAGATTATTGCCACCGACAGTTGCGCTTAAGGAGGTGACAAAAGGGGAGATAAACCAGGGGGAGGTGGCTGTAAGGCCGGGGATCAGTAAGGGACCGAGTGTTTTAAATGTAGGAAGTAGTGACGGAGACATAAAGATTATATCTTGGAACATAGCGGGCTTATCAAGCAAAATTGCGGATGAGCAGTGGCTCACCAAGGTGAGGGAGTTCCACATAATATGTCTCCAGGAGACATGGGAGATAAACAAGAACCTATTTATTGAAGGTTATAAATCCTTCTTTTCTCCTGCAGTTAGATCAGTTTCTGGCAGAGCCAAAGGGGGTTTGATTATATTCATAGACGTGAGATTACAAGGTAATTGGAAGAATTTGGACTGGGACTCAAATGTCGTCCAAGCTATTAAATTTATAAATAACTCACACAGGATAATCTTAATACATTTTTATAATGCCACAACAAATTCACAGGGGAAGGGCAGCCTTTGTGAGTTAAACTCATGGTTAGAAAAGACACAAGGGAGGGGTTGGCTCAACCCAAATTGATATTAGTAGGGGATTTTAACTGTCACCTCTGCCCTCAACTGAAGGGGGCACAGGAAGACTGGCTATCTTGTCCACTAAGGAAAGGTCCTCATATGGAGCACACCCAAATGGGTAGAGAACTCACTGGTATATTACACACCTTTGAATTGATTCACACATTGGATATGTTTCCTAACAAAAAGAACAGCTTGGTCACCCCTACATATAAAGGGAGAGGTTGTCACTCATTTATTGATTTTATCTTTGTCACCCCTTTATTAAGGGGCGACATACTGGGATTTGACATTGAACACAGTGCCTTTAGTGATCACAACCCTCTTAATTTAGTGCTTGGGACACAGTCACATCTACAGGTTTTGGCTAAACAAGCAGGATGTACGGAAACGTTGCCACAGACCAAGGTAGAAGGCTTAGATGGGCCCAGGTTGATATGGGCTCTTTTAATGCCTCCTTATTTGACAAAGGACAGCAGGAAATATCGAAGTGTCTAGACATAGGTGTGGACGGAGCAGATTTAATAGAGGCCTTTGAGAATATCGCACACCTAGTAGAACGGTTATTGAAGGTTCCTTTAGGGGGGCATAGTGGGACTGCACCAAGATGGTTTGACAGCCATTGCTCGGGGGCACTGAGTAAATTGAAAGGAGCTCTTAAACATAAACCTAGGGATAGGGCTCTGGTGGCTGCTTGTCGCATTAGCTACAAGTCAGCTGTCAAAGCAAGAAGGAGGGATTTACAACGTGCAACTTGGGAAGAACTTATAGAGGCGGCAGAATCGAAGAATTCTGCTCACTTCTGGAAAGTAATTAATAATCCCTGTTTCGCAGATCCAAACAAGCCGGGGCTAAGCAATAACATCCAGCCAGACCAATGGCGAGAGCATTTTCAGGGTCTGTATAACCATCCTGCCTCCCAGAAGGAACAGCTAACCCTATCTTTTTTACCTTCAGGTTGTACCCCTATTGTTTTTATGATGGAAGAAGTAATAGCAGGAATTGAGGGTCTGACGAGGCACAAGGCGCCGGGGCCAGATGGGATCCCACCAGACCTTTTTAAATCTAATATTGAGGTCTGGGCTCCCCTCTTAACAAGGGTTCTGAACGCAGCAGCAAATACAAATATGCCAGATTCCTGGTCATCCGCTATTATAGTGCCGATTTTTAAGAAGGGCAATAGGGATAGCCCGCAGTGTTACCGTCCAATATCGCTGATAGATGTTGCAGCCAAGGTCTTGGGGAGGGTGCTTCTAAATAGGCTAACAGAATGGGCTGAGGAGTCACACATTATCACGGATGTGCAATACGGGTTTCGACCAGGAAAATCTACCGTAGATCAGTGTCTCAACTTGTACCTTATCTCTGCTAAGTATACCATAGCGAAGGATGGGGCACTATATCTAGCCTTCATGGACCTCACTGCGGCCTTCGACCGCGTGAACCGTAACAAGTTGTGGGCTTTAATGAGGGACCTGGGGGTGGATATAGCTATAATAAACACCCTCTATTCACTGCACAGTAATACGACAGCAGCGGTAAGATACACAAAGGAGGGGAAGTTACAGGGCGCTTTAACTGTTCCAGTGGGGTGAGACAAGGATGCATTTTAGCTCCATTTCTGTTCATCTTATATATTAATGGGCTTGATGCCACTCTGCGGAACATAGAGGCTGATTTACCCAGAATAGGGGGAAGAACAGTGCCGGTGCTGCTATACGCAGATGATGCGGTGCTTTTGGCTCGCACCCCATATAGCTTACAGCTCATAATTGACGGTTTTGTAAAATTTATGGACCAACTAGACATGTCCCCGAACTTAGCTAAGTCCTATGTCATGGAGATGGGAAGGAAGCCTAGGAAAAAAAACTACAATTATTCCATAGGTTCACACACCCTGGGTAAAGTCTCAGCCTTTGCCTATCTGGGTATACTATTTGATGATCACCTGAATTTTAAAAATCTTATAGAGGAAAAATGTATGACTTTGAATAGGTCCACGGGTTCAATCGCAAATTATGCCCGGAGGTTGGGGCATTGGACCCCGGGTGTGATTTTAAAACTGTATAATTCAGTTTGCTGTGCTAAGGTTTTGTATGGCAGTGAGGTGTGGGGTTTTGTGAAATCTACCTCATTGCAAAGTGAAGAGAACAAATATTTAAGGCGGTTGCTGAAAGTCCCACATAGCACTCCAGCATATTGTATACATGAGGAGATGGGTGTTAGGTACATTTTAGACAGCATGGGAGTGAAGCCCTTAGTATGCTGGCTGAAGTTGTGGATTAACGAAGAGGTGGGTCTGACAAGGTTGGTAGTACGGGACTGTCTCTCCTTGGAGTATGCGCAGAAAATCCCATGGTTGAAATATGTTAGGGAGTCCTTCGTCAACCTTGGGCGCGCAGATTTATTTGACAACCCAGGGATAATAAAGTCAAAAGATATAAATCACATTAAAACTTTGCACAAAATGTTTGTGATGGCTCATCGTGAAACTGTTGAATTGCGGAAACACTCGGTGAGAGACTATATTTTAGTCAAAACGAAACAGGGCATAGAACCTTACTTAACACTAATGACCAACGCCCATGATCGCTTTTTAGTAACCCGTTTTAGACTGAATTATATCCATCACTTACTGGCAGTTCCGGAAGGTTTTATTTTAAATACAGAAGAGAGAGGGCCCTGCGGCTGCGACTTGAAGTCTCCGCAGGATACACTTCACTTAGTTTTACTCTGCCCGTACTATGCCCACCCTAGGAAACTGTTTCTGAAAGAGCTGTTAAGAAAGGCTAGATTTAGGCAGGCTCGGGTAGCACTGCTATTTTTAAAAATGTCAACTGATGTTTTTACTCTTTATTGTGTGACAAATTTTTTAAGAGCTGCTCTAAAATTACGTACAACGAGGGGGATTGAGTTCTAATGAGTTGTTTTATAGTTCTTTTTTTAGATAATTATATCTCTGTGAATTTTATGTGAACTTTATATCTGTGTGTTTTATTGACTGTTATTTATATGCTTTTATGGTTTGTTGTCCAAATCGAATAAAGCTGAATGAGAGAAGGAGTGACTAACTGAAAACCACTAAAGGTACTTAGGTACATATAAATCAAGACTAGAATAAAGTAAGTTCTACTGAACTTAGAGTTGGGTAAGTCAAGGGCCTAGCACACCCTTTCTCCAACTCAAGAGAGTTCAGTTCCCACTAGAGTAGGTAGGTTCATACACCACACCACACTAGCATGTCTTCTAGGCCTGAAGCCGGTGGCTCCTTGCCAACTAAGTATGACCATCTCTCATTCCAAGAATTGAGAGCCATGTGTACATCTAGGAAACTGAAGACAGGGAAAAACCCCAATACTCAACGTCTCATAGAGACTTTGCTTTTAGATGACCTCAGAAAGACTCCAGGGTCTGATAAGGTAGGTAAAGGGGGTGGGACAGCAGAAGAGGAAAGGACAGGAAGTGAGAACTTCAATGACCTGGACTCTGATGCTGGCCAGGAGGATCAAAATGATTCTAACCTGGAAAATCCAATTCTTCCTGAAGGTGAGGAAGGAGACCTCAATGGTCCTCTCTTTAGCCCACCTGGAAGGGTTAACAGTTTACCAAGAAGATCAAGATCTCCTTCTCAGGAATCTAATCATTCTGGTACATCTGTATGGAGCTCTGTTTCTCATAGGACCTCTACTTCTCATAAAAGGGAGTCCTCTTATGAGAAGAAGTGCCAACTGCTTGAGTTTGAGAGAGCTAAGCTCAGAATCAAAAGAGAGCAATTGGCCTTAGATAGGGAATCCCTGGAGCTTCAGAGAGCTTCTCAGAAGTTAGGGCTAGAGCCCCATGGTGGCAGCTACAGTGTCCCTAGAGGTAGAGAACATACTCATGACCATAGGAACCTGAACAAGATTGTCCCTCCCTACCAGAGTGGCGATGACATCCACAAATGGATAACTGCACTGGAGAGGGCCTGTAAGGTACAGAGGGTCCCTCAGGAGCAGTGGGCAGCAATCTTGTGGCTCTCCTTTGCAGACAAAGGTAGAGACAAGCTCCTCACTGTAAGAGAAGAGGATGCTTATAATTACAAAGTCCTGAAGAGTGCTCTGATTGATGGGTTTGGCTTAACCACTGAACAATACAGGTTAAAGTTCAGAGACACCCAAAAGGCACAGACTCAGGACTGGGTTGACTTTGTAGATTGTGCTACTAAGGCTCTGGAAGGCTGGTTACTTGGCAGTAAGGTGTGTGACTTCAAAGGATTGTATAATTTAATCATGAGAGAGCAGATCCTTAATAACTGTCAAAATCAGCTGTTGCATCAGTACCTGGTGGACTCTGATCTGACCTCTCCCCAAGAATTGGGCCAGAAGGCAGACAAATGGGTCAGAACCAGGGTGAGGCAGAAGGTTCAGAACCAAGGTGGTGACTCCAAGAAGCAAGATTCTAAAAACTCTGATAAGGGTGGGGAGAAGGGTAAAGACCAGAAGTCTTCTCAAGAGCCCCAAAAATCTGCATCTGGTGGGGAGTCACAATCAAACAAGGGAAAAGGCAAGAAGAAGCCATGGTGTCAAATCTGTAAACAGAAGACCCATTGGACAAGTGATTGTACCAAGTCCAAGGACTCAACTCCAACCACCACTGCCCCTAAGGCAACTGTTCCCCCTAGTTCAGCTCCAAGTGGTGGTGCTCCAAATAAGGGTGTAGTAGGGTTAACCCTGGGATCTGAGATGGACTCTGGCCTGGTCAGAGTTCCAACTCAGGGTATGTTGATCTGTGATGGAGGCATGGATATGGCCTCCTTATTTGTAAGCCCCAGTAATCTGGGCAAATACAGACAACAGCCTATTATAAATGGAAAAGAGGCCTTGGCATTCAGGGACACAGGAGCAAGTGTCACAATGGTGACAAAAGATCTTGTGGCTCCTGAGCAAATCATACTTGGTGAGATGTACCAAGTGACCAATGCTAGCAATGTCAGGACAGAACATCCCTTGGCAGTTGTTAATTTCACCTGGGGAGGGGTAACTGGCCCTAAGAAGGTTGTGGTAAGTGCGGACCTCCCTGTTGAATGCTTGTTGGGCAATGATTTAGAAACTTCAGCTTGGGCTGAACTGGAACTCAGGACTCATGCAGAAATGTTGGGTATCCCTGCAGATGTGCTATGACCAGGTCACAGGCAAACATGTCTAACACTGAACAGGCCCTGGATCCTGGAAAAATGGACCAGGCGCCTTCCAAGAGAAGCAGCAGTAGGGTTAAGGCAGTGTCTTCCCCCCTGCCTCAGAATCCAGATCAGTCTCTTGAGGGAGCTGATCTTAGTCCTGAAGAAGGAACTGTCCCAGATGAGCTTGAACCTGATCAGGTTGAGTTCTTGGGGACAGGGGGCCCTTCCAGGGCAGATCTGAGCCTGGAGCAGCTGAGCTGCCCCTCTCTTGAACCCCTCAGACAGCAAGCTGCTGCTGAGGCTGCTGGGAGTGCTAGTGGGTCCCATAGGATCTACTGGGATGATGGACTCCTTTACTCAGAGTGTAGAGACCCCAAGCCTGGAGCCACCAGGAGGTTGGTTATACCTCTGAAGTTTAGGAGCTTCCTATTGACACTAGCACATGATATCCCATTAGCAGGTCACCAAGGCCAAAACAAGACTTGGGACAGAATTGTCCCTCACTTTCATTGGCCTCATATGTCTGAGGACACCAAGGAGTTTTGTCGCTCCTGTGTCACCTGTCAAGCCAGTGGTAAGGCAGGTGGCACTACAAAGGCCCCCCTGATACCACTACCTATGGTAGGGGTTCCCTTTGAGAGGGTAGGGATTGACATTGTTGGTCCCATGGATCCTCCAACTGCATCTGGGCACAGATTTATACTGGTGGTGGTGGACCATGCCACTAGGTATCCAGAGGCAATTCCCCTTAGAACTACCACAGCTCCTGTGGTGGCAAGGGCCCTCCTGGGAATCTTTTCCAGGGTGGGTTTTCCTAAGGAGGTAGTATCAGACCGAGATGCAAACTTCATGTCTGGTTACTTAACTGCTATGTGGAAGGAGTGTGGTGTAAATTATAAATTTACCACCCCTTATCACCCACAATGCAATGGTTTAGTTGAAAGGTTCAACAAAACCTTGAAGGGCATGATTAAAGGTCTCCCAGAAAAGCTTAGGCGCAGATGGGACATACTTTTGCCCTGCCTTCTCTTTGCCTACAGAGAGGTTCCTCAGAAGGGGGTTGGTTACAGCCCATTTGAGCTACTGTTGGGACATCCAGTTAGGGGTCCATTGTGTCTAGTGA
Source organism: Calotriton arnoldi (assembly GCA_963921515.1). NCBI lineage: Eukaryota > Metazoa > Chordata > Amphibia > Caudata > Salamandridae > Calotriton > Calotriton arnoldi. The sequence goes on from CAWUFW010005100.1 coordinate 387,666, forward strand.
AGGAGGGGTGGGAGTTATCTCTCAAACCCCTTAAACAGGATATTGTGGACTATGTACTTGGTCTCCGCTCCAGGATGGCTGAGTACATGAAGAAGGCAACTAAAAACCTTGAGGCTAGCCAGGAATTGCAAAAGGCCTGGCATGACCAAAAGGCTGTGTTGACTGTTTATCAGCCAGGACAGAAAGTATGCGTGTTGGAGTCTGTGGCCCCAGCAGCCCTCCAAGACAAGTGGAGTGGCCCTCATACCATTGTTGAGTAAAAGGGAGAGGTTACCTACCTGGTGGACCTTGGAACTCCCAGGAGCCCCCATAGGGTGCTCCATGTCAACAGGCTCAACCATATGTTGACAGGGCAGACATGGGCTTGCTCATGGCTACTGATGAGGGACAGGAGGAAGAGAGTGATCCACTCCCTGACCTGCTCTCACAGAACCCTGATGATGGTTCAGTAGATGGTGTAGCCTTGGCAGGCAGCCTCACTGACCAGCAGCAAACTGATTGCAGAAAAGTTCTTAACCAGTTTAGACATATGTTCTCACTGTCTCCAAGTCAGACTACCTGGTGCACTCATGAAGTGGACACTGGGGACAGTCTGCCTGTTAAAAATAAGATTTACAGGCAACCTGACCATGTCAGGGACTGCATCCGGACTGAAGTCCAGAAGATGTTGGATTTGGGAGTGATTGAACGCTCAGATAGCCCTTGGGCTAGTCCAGTAGTCTTGGTACCTAAACCTCACACCCAGGGTGGTAAGAGAGAGATGAGGTTTTGTATTGACTACAGAGGTCTCAATGCAGTCCCTAGGACTGATGCCCATCCAATCCCTAGGGCAGATGAGCTTATAGATACTTTGGCCTCAGCCAAGTTTCTGAGCACATTTGACCTGACAGCTGGCTACTTGCAGATCAGACTAGCTGAGGATGCAAAAGCCAAAACAGCATTCTCAACCCCTAGTGGGCACTACCAATTTGTGGTGATGCCCTTTGGTTTGAAGAATGCACCTGCCACTTTTCAAAGGTTGGTGTACAAAGTCCTTACAGGCCTGGAAGCCTATAGTGCAGCATATCTAGATGATATTGCTGTCTTTAGCTCCACCTGGGAGGATCACCTGGTCCACCTGCGAAATGTTTTGGAGGCCCTGCAGAAAGGAGGCCTCACTATCAAGGCCACCAAGTGCCAGATAGGGCAGAGTCAAGTTGTATACCTGGGCCACCTTGTGGGTGGAGGCCAGGTTCAACCATTGCAGAGCAAAATCCAGACCATCATGGACTGGGTTGCTCCAACCACCCACACTCAGGTCAGAGCTTTCTTGGGCCTGACTGGGTACTATAGGAGGTTTGTCAAAGGATATGGATCCATAGTGACCCCTTTGAATGACTTAACTTCCAAGAGAATGCCAAAGAAAGTTCAGTGGACAGTTAGCTGTCAAAAGGCATTTGATGACCTGAAGCAGGCCATGTGCACTGCTCACATTCTGCAAAGTCCTGATTACTTCAAGCAATTCATTGTCCAAACTGATGCATCTGAGTTAGGGGTAGGGGCTGTGTTATCACAATTGAATGATGAAGGTCAGGATCAGCCAGTAGCTTTTATTAGCAGAAGGCTGACCCCCAGAGAGAAACGTTGGTCAGCCATTGAGAGGGAAGCCTTTGCTGTGGTTTGGGCTCTGAAGAAGCTGAGGCCATACTTGTTTGGCACTCACTTCATTGTTCAGACAGACCATAAGCCCCTCTTATGGCTAAAACAGATGAAGGGTGAAAACCCCAAACTTTTGAGGTGGTCCATTTCCCTACAGGGGATGGACTATACAGTGGAACATAGACCTGGGAGTAACCATGCCAATGCAGATGGACTCTCCAGATATTTCCACTTAGAACATGAAGACTCAACTGGTCAAGGTTAGTTTAATGTCCTGACGTTTGGGGGGGGGTTGTGTAGGCGAGTAGGATCTGCTTCTTATAGTTACCCCCACTTTTTGCTGATGTTTCACTGTTTTCGACTTAGTCTGACTGGGATCCTGCTATTCAGGACCCGAGTCTAGCTGCTTTCTCCTCTAAATTGATTGCATGTACTTCAGGTGCACTCCAGATTGGATTCTGGGGTACCCTTAAAAGTCCCTAGTATATGGTATACTAGGTACCCAGGGCATAGGTACCCCAGAGGCCTCCAAGGGGCTGCAGCATGTATTATGCCACCCCTGAGAGACCATTTAAAATGACACCACAGGTCTGCTACTGCAGCCTGTGTAAGGTGGTGCATGCACCCCTTACTTAGATATAGGTTCACTATATCTATCCTAATCACTGCACATATAAACCTATCAGTCACCCCTATGGCAGGCCTTATCGATCCTGAAGGCAGGGTGCTGGGTTTAATGTGAGAGGGTGCCCATGCATGAGCAGAGCCCCTCTGCAGCCTTCGGAACCTATTCTCCGGGGTTGTTTGTGATGCAGCCAACCATATATACTTAAGTGCATTATAACCTCGCGGTAAATGCTAACTTTAATATGGCTGCATGGAAACATGTCGTGTTTGGTGTCAAACACCTTGGAATCATACCTCCACATGTCAGGGTTCGAGCGTTGCAGCGCCTGCCGCGTACCCTGAAGACTACATTTCCCATGATGCTTGCCATCGGAAGGGGATTTAGGCGAGGACGTCGCGCAGGACATTGCGCGTAATTCCGTTTGTCTTGTATTCACTCTCTCGGCTGAGAGAGAACGGAGGCGAAGAGGCGCCGTCGGGGAGTTCCTGGAACTGGGTTCCCGGTTACAGTTAGCAGCTGCGAAGACTGTCAGCTGCAGTGGCGTGAGTACTTGGGGGGGGGGAGGTCTTGAAGCCTGGAGTTCGGCTTCCTGTCTATTCTATTCTTTTTCCAGAGTACGGAGTAGTTGGTTATCGGAGCGGAATACAGCGGTGCCACCGCGTATTGCCGTTTCTGTTGTTCTAGGCTTCTGTTGTTCGTGTGGAGAAGTTCTACCTTTTCTACGCAGCGGAATACAGCGGTGAGGGAACCGCGTATTGCCGTTGGAGATCATAAGTCTTCGTTTCAGTTCTTGCCTTACAGCGGAATACAGTGGTGAGGGTAACCTCGTATTGCCGTTTGTATTCTTTTCGTACTATATTTTGGGAAGTGGTGAGACTTTGTGGGCTGCAGGTCTATGCGGGCAAGCACCTCTGACTAGTGCTAAAGGAACCGTTTGCAGCTACTCCCTGGGAAGGGGCTCTACATATATCTACCTACTGGCTTTGGTTTTATATTGCTAGTACTATGTGGGAGGATACACTGCAGTATTTCAAAGGTCTCATGCCTGAGTATAAGACGACCTCTGGGTATGTATGAAGACTGTGTTGGCACTTATGGATTGTGAGTTGCATAAGTCTGCAAGATTTAATGCTTGTGAGGTTTCTCATTACAGGGTAATGCTTGGTCTGCGTACTGTTTGAGGATGTCCCAAGAATTGTACCAACCACAGTAATTATATTCAGGTATATATATATGTGCAATCCTCTAGCGAGACATAAATGAGAGTAGACATTATAACCTTTGCTTATACCTGTATGATTTGTTGTTTCAGGTTCTATTCCACTGCTGTCCCTTCCCTCTCCTTTCCCTCGCCTGATCCTTCGAATACCCTGTACATATTCACATTCAGGGTGTTGGTAATATCAGGAGGTGGACCTTTTTCTGCTGCGCCTGGATCCTGCGGAGCTGGGCCTGACACCACACCAGTAACTGGTGTGGGAGGTATGATTCCACCCTCCAAGAGGGAGAAATATGACAACACCGGTACACCCGGTACCAGCTTCACAGAACCCTGGCATCACAAAATGGATGCTGCCAGCCACAGACACGAGTCTGCCCTCCTGCTGCTGGACGAAACTCCGGCAGGGGAAGGCTTGACAATAGGTTTCCTGTCACAGGGAGGTGTGACCACCTCCCAGACAGGCTTTAGTGTATTGGGGTTGGGTGGGTGCACTCTCAGAGTGCTTTGATGTCTGCACTGGGGGCACATTTGGTGTCCCTGTGCATAGTCCAGCTCAAACCGGTTGCAGGAGCCATTTGCTCCTGCTCTGGTGCGAAACTGGACAAAGGACATGGGTGTAGCCACCCCTCTGTCCTGACCCTCCCATAGGTGGGTCCCCAGAGTTTGTCCCACCCCTTCCTTGCGTATAAAATAGGAACCCCTGGCTACAGGACTTTGGATTTACCTGGACTAAACTCTGCTACAGAAACCAAGTACTTTTGACGATCTACACTTCGTTGGACGACAGAAGAATCTCCCTTGGAGTAAAGGAGTTACTCCCCTGCTGAGCAGGCACCTAAACGCATCTGACCGGTTTGCATCTACGAAGCTCCCGAAGGACTCCGAAGATTTCTGCAACACAGGAGGTGGGTTCCCAAGGTCTCCGAGGTCGATCTGCGCTCTCAGCAATTCTGAGGCCCGTATCCCTTGTGGGGACCGTGAAACCCGTACCCCTGGGCACCGTGTACATTTGCAGCAGCATATGCTTTTCGGCGATCCCTGAAGCTGTGCTTTGGGCTACTTGTAGTCCTGACCCGAGCAGTAATTCCACTGAAGATTTCCAGCCTACACTCCACGAGTGTTCCGTGGGCTGGTATTTTGTGATTCCTCTCGAGGTCCCTTCGCGATCCCTGGCCGTTGGCATGTGGGTCCCTGAGAAGGCACTTTAACTTTCAGTGGGCTTCCCTGGTTGCTCCAGACGTGCCCTGACTCTCCATTGCTTGGGGAGTCCCCAGGACCATGCTGGTCCTCGCAGAAGCATCTTTCCTCTGACCGCGTGGGTTGCAGTTGCCATGGCTTGTTGGTGTTCAATCCGGACACTGACCCCCCAGCCCTCGACATCCTTCGTGGGACAGCTCGAATCCGGACTGTGGTCATCGCAGACGTCTCCTGGTCCCCGTGGCTGCAGAGTCAAGCTTCACTCTTCGCACCTGAAGCACCCGACATCGGTGGGCATTCAATTGCTCCGCTCCTGGTCACGTGAAGTGACCCAGACTTTGTCCCCTCTGCTTTCAGGTTCTTCACATCTCCGATCCAGGCTTGGATCACACCGGACACTTTTCTTCTCCACAACAGCAGTACTTTCTCGCATCAAGCCATTGAAAACGACGAGGGTTTCCGACACCACTTGACCCCTATGCACCCGGCTCCTCTGGGATAGGTAACACGGGTACCTCGGTACTCTCAAGGGTGCTGGCCTTGGAACCTTCTATGTTTAGCTGGGTTTGCTGAAAGTCCTCTCCTAAGTGTCCTTAATCTTAAAAATTCCAACCGCGACTTTCCCATAGAGTTGTACGGAGCTCGCGTCTGTGTTCCCACACTGCACCCGTCCTCCGTGGGTCCCCTGTGTCACTACCTTGGGTGGTTCCTTGGGGTCCCAGCGATTCTACGTGCTCTAGGCACTGTGTCTAGTCAAGTCATGGTTCTTATACCACTTTCTTAGTATATGGTTCGGTCTCCCCCTGGAGCCCGCTGTGTATTGTGCTATTTACTGTCGTTCTAGTGATTTAATATTGTGTGTCTTGTTCTCTAATCTCATAAAGAGGTTAGTAGAGAGTGTTTAGTAATAAATACATATAATTTATATACACCTGGTGTGGTTCTCCTTTCATTTGGTCATTCAGGAGGTTATATACTGGTATAACAAGCTGCTTTACATTCCTTCGAGACTTAGCCTGAAGGCTGCTCTCTATAGCTACCACTAGGATTGCTTTCAATAAAGGTTGTCTTTAACCTAATCATCAATAAGGGTCGTTTGGACTGGTGCAAGGTGCCCACTTTAATTAGTGGACAGCATATACCAGGCCAACTTCTCACACTAGGGACTTAGAAGGGTACATCAGTAGCCAATTAGGAAGGTACCAAAGTACTTACAATAATCCAATTTAGGGAGAGAGCACAGTGACTAGGGTCCTGATTAGCAGGATCCCAGTCAGACTAGTCAGAAAACAGAATGACACCAGCAAAAAGTGGGGGTAACCATGAAAGTAGATCCTACTTTCCTACAGACATCGAGAAAAGAATTTCTTTCAACCTCATAGATGCTCCTCAATTTCAGTTGATTTTGGGTTTACCATGTTTGACTGAGCACAACCCGAAAATAAACCGGGAAAGAAGAACAGTCTAATTAAATTCAAGCTATTGTCGGGAGCATTGTTATGGCCCTGCAGATGAGGACAATAAAACCTCTCCAGCCAAGGTTTTAGCAGCCAAATCAAATGTAGTCTGTGCTTTAAAAACTGTGGTCATCCCTCCAGAATATGAAGATTTGGCAGCAGGCTTGACAAGACAAAGGCAAAGAAACTACCCCGGCACAGGCCTTACGACTGTAGGATCTATGCCATAACGGAGAAGAAGATAAATTCCTTAAAGAATATTTGAAACCAATATTTGGCTAACAGTTTCATTCGTCCCTTCCAATCCCCAGTTTCTTCCCCTCTTTTTTTGTCCCAAAGAAGAATGAAGAATTAGGAACTCGCATAGACTATCAAGCATTAAATCACGTGACGGTTAAGAAACTATATCACCTGCCTTTAATATCAGTATTACTAGATCAAGTGAAAGAGGCCAAGGTATTCACAAAATTGGATCTTCGTGGAGCTTACCATTTAATTTGTGGTGCTAATGGAGACCAGTGGAAAACAGCCTTCTGCACCAGATTTGATGCCTTACGGGTTGTGTAATGCTCCGGCCGCATTACAACACTTTGTCAATGATGTGCTAAGAGAGTTCCTGGAGCGCATTGCTGTGGTTTACATTGATGACATTTTAATCTTCTCCAAGAATCTGCAGGAGCTTGTGGAACACGTGACTGCAATCCTTAAGAAGCTATTCGAAAATAATCTGTATGTAAAATTAGAGAAGTGTGCTTGTCACGTGAAGGAGGTGGAGTTCCTGGGATTCATTTAGTCTGAGAAAGGAATTTCTATGGATTCCACCAAAATTCAGGCGATCTGGTATTGGCCCTCTCCCAAGAATGTGAAGGAAGTGCAAATTTTCATTGGCTTTGCCAATTTTTACCATTGCTTTATCAAAGAATTTTCCAAAAAGATTGATCCAATTACTAAACTCTTGGGGAAAGGGGTATCATTCCATTGGTCTAGTGATGCTGAAGAGGCCTTTATGTTTCTCAAGAAGTCATTTACTATTGCGCCAATTCTTCTCCATACAGATTCTGAATAGACTTTTTTTGTGGAGGTTGATGCCTCAGACCAGGCCTTTGGTGGTATTTTGTCTCAATGGCACAAGGAAACATGCCAACTTCATCCAGTGGCCTTTCGATCTAGAAAGCTGACACCTCCTTAGATCAATTATTCATTTGCAGATAAAGAGTTGCTGGCAGTATAGGATGCCTTTCAGGAGTGGCAACATTATTTGCTGGAAGTTCACCACTTTGTCACAGTATTTACCGATCAGAAGAATCTCCAATTTTTGAAGCATGCTAAAACTCTCACTCCCTGGCAATTGAGATGGTCACTGTTTTTTGCCGATTTCAACTTCACCATTACCTATCCACCTGGCTCTGCGAACGTTAAGGCTGATGCCTTGTGAAGATTGGACACAGTGCCCAGAAGGGGAGAAACTGATGAAATTCTAATAATACAAGTTTTCCTGTGCCTTGCAATTCTCTGAGATAAAAAGAAAGATTTGGGAATCCATGTCTGAAGAAGATATTTTGGATTGGGTAAAAAAAGATATGTACAGAAGAGTCAAAGAGAACCTCCGTTATGTCAAAGAGGCCTTATACTTCCCACTCGTAAATGGCAAGAATCCGCCCTACAGGCATGTCATGACGATCCTTTAGCTTGCCACAAAGGAATCTTGAAGACCACAGAATTTTTGAAAAGATATTTTTGGTGGCCAGCCACGACTCCCTAAGTAAGACAATACATTCAAACCTGTGATACGTGCATACGAGGTAAGACAAATAGACATGCACCAGAAGGGGCGCTCCAACCCCTTCCCACTGCGTCTTATCCCTGGCACACCATAACTATGGATCTCATCGTAGATTTACCTTCAAGCCAAGGTTATGACACCATATTGGTGTTTGTAGATACATTCTCGAAGATGAGCCATTATATTCCACTCAAAAAGATTCATAAGGCTCCCCAACTGTCCCAGTTATTTTCACAACAAATAGTCAGGGCACATGGTATCCCAGTAGTTGTAATCTCTGGTCGAGGAACCCAGTTTGTTTCTCAATTTTGGAGAGCCTTCTTGCAGCAATTAGGGATAGACTCAAAATTCTCTGCTAGCTACCATCCAGAAACAGACGGTCAGACAGAAAGAGACAACCACGAAATTGAGCAGTATCTCTGTCTGTACCTTTTAGATCAAGGTGGTGAATGGCCGGACCTCATTTGGACAGCAGAATTTGTGCATAACAATGCTATTCATGCTTCCACAGGTTATTCCCCATTCTATCTGAATATCGGTAGACACCCGAACATCATCTTAGGAAAATCTGATGGCTCAGTCCCTGCTGTGGATGATTTTAGTAAACAAATCCAAAAGACTCATCAATCTGCTAGAAAACACTTGATTAAAGCTAAAGTCTCTTATAAAAAATATGCAGACAAAAATAGAAGGGTCAATCCGAATTATTCTAATGGTAATAAGGTCTGGTTATCCACTCGACATTTACAACTCAAGGAAAACAAGAAGTTCCAACCCAGATATTTAGGACCGTTTACAGTAAACAAAAATTGTGAGTCCAGTGACTGTAAAACTCGCATTGCCTCCTCAGATAAAGGTTCACCCAGTGTTTCATGTGTCTCTACTCAGGAAAAGCCCTCCAAATGTAAGAATAACCACCCCTCCAGATCTAATCACAATAGACTAACATTCTGAGTATGAAGTTAACAGAATTCTAGATTCAAAACTCAAAAAGGGAAGGTTATTTTACCATATTGAATGGAAATGCTTTGGTCCGGAAGAGAGATCCTGGGAACCCTCTCAGAATATGCATGCTCCAAGATTAGTAAAACGATTTCGCAACACCTTTCTCAACAAACCCATTTTGAGGGAGCAACCTTTGTAGGGGCGTACTGTCAGGAAAATGATTGTGAGTGTTTCTAAGTTCCCACCTAAGCAGAGGAGACTCAGATTTACTTGGTGCCCCGATTGTTGCTGCAGCGTCCCCATCTCTGGCTGCTTTTGCTGAGACTGCTGATTGTGATCACCTCTACCAAATTAAAGGTAATCGAAGATGGCGGCTGCCATTCAACGCTGCACCAGAGCTCTAGTTTTCCTGCAGTGTCCTCGAGCCACAGTGTTCCTCTGGCGCTCGCACTCAGTGAGCCGCACACTTCAACCGTCCACTGAAGAGATGGAGTAGCGCCTTGTCTTCACGCTTGCTCTGAAGTGAAAACAACTTGCTGTTATTCCTGATCCTTAGTCTCCACCTTTGCAGAGCGGTGTGCACACCAGGGGTATTCCCCATTTTTAAAGAGATTAGTGTTTCACAACGTTTGGGCAGAAATCCTTGATGTTGAACAGAATCCCTGAGGAAGAGTTCGTTGGATAAGTACTTCAACAAAAGGATAGTAAGAATAGAATTTCATAATGCCTCAGTTTGAAGTAATAGACTTTATTTCTGAAACTGTTTGCTTGCCTATAAATTTCTCAACTGGGAATTCCTAGAACTTTCACTGAGGAGAATATCAGGACCCAGCATAGTCCACACTTCTGGTTATGATTCCATGGTGTTCGAATGTAAATTGGAATTAGCAAATTCAAGAAAAGGTTTCTACAAGGACATCCTATAGAGAGGGGCTAGCCTACTAGTAACTCAGGTCAGACGTGAGATTGAATGGAGTGAATCTGAGAGTGGGAAATGTTGAATAATAATAGAATTAGCTTTAAGTTACCACTCCTCTCATCCTTCTGCAGGTTCTGCCATAATACTTCCCAGAATTAAGAAATACATGTTTTTCAGCGCTCCCAAAAGAAGATCTCAAACAAGTTTTGGGAGGCTTGGCAGGTTCCTGAATCTGGAGGCGGTCTCTTTCTTTTCCCAATCCCCTTTCTCCCCTGTGGGTGTTAGTGCAGACTTAAATCAGTCGATACTGGAAAATGCAGCTAGGACTTGGGAGTTAAGCATCTGCTCCTGTGGATGTCTGGCATTGAAGGTAAGAGTTTTGACGCATTCACATTGGCAAGCATGTATGCCCAAAAGTAACACAGAAGACTCAGTTCCTGGATCTTTAGATAGTACATCAGTAAGTACAAGTGTTTGATGGAACATGGATGTTGGGTGGGAATGAAAAAAATGATGCTAGATGTTATTAGGGATAGTGTTGCTCGAATATGAATTTACCTTGAAAAAACAAAGGACAAGAGGCGTTTGGCAAAACAGGTACAGTTGGTTTAAATAAACACTTCAGCTGGGAGCAAAGTAACAGAAGCGGGTCTGAGGACTACCTCAAATTACAATAAATCTGAACAAGGTTTAATAGATTTCTTCCATCGTCCTTATTTGGTAAAAGAATGTGGCTCTTGTCTGTGGAGTCATAAATAAGGCCCCTGATAACAAATGCAGGTGGGCCTCGACCGTGCCAGTGGGTTACATGTCCAGATGTCCGGCATGAAGGGCACATGGCGCGTGATCACTGAATGTACTTTGTGTGCTGTGTCCTAATTAGCTTTGTGTTCCTAACTTCATGTGGCTTCTGACTTTATTGTGTTTTAGGAATGCGCGCACCCTTTTCGCCATGTGTGCTTTATTGGGGCCAATCTCCCTGGCCCATTGTTGTATCACTGCACTTATCTGAGGGATTGAACTGAGGTTCCTGTTTGCGCATTTGTTTGCTGGCTACGTGCCAACCCCCAATGACCCATCAGCAGTAACCTCAGGCCTAGGTTGCAGAGCCTGTCTGACCACGTATTTCCGAGTTGGGGTTGATGAAGAGTTTAAGTCGGGCAAATTTGATAATAGTGACACGATTTTGTTCTTACATGTGTTCATGTGAATGTATCATAATATTATTGGCATCGATTCAATCAATATTAACATCCCCCCAGCTGAATTTTTAACTACCTTATCTAACTCATATTTCATGACAGTCACATTATTGGGGGCTTGTTGTACTTCTGTTTTGACTATTACTACTTTCCTAGTTACTTGCATTCGACCCAATTTGAGGACTGCGCTTTTACAGCAGGACACCACCCAAAACAATGGGATTATGAAGACAGGCAACAATGACGTGCACAGACCCGTCAACCACAGGGGGAGCCAGGTTGAAAACCACTCCTGCTCAGGGGCACCTCCCTTCTCACACATGTCTCTTTGTAAATGGTGCTGTGCTTGAATGGCAAGAACCAAAGTCCCATTGTTTGTCATTGCCTGGGATAAACGTGCAGCAGGATGCACCGATCTTGGCACACTCCCCTCCCTCCATTGCGGTCATTAAGTCCAACACATATCGATGTTGCACCACAATGAGGAGGATAGCTCACAGTTCTTCCTTGATTGCATTAAGGCCAACCTTAGTGCTGTTCATCATCTTGAGCATCTCCCACCTGGCTAATTGTAACCAGAGGGAGTTTGCTTTCTTCTGCACAGTGAAGAAAGCTATGGACCCTCCCATGTTTACCTGTGTATCAGAAAACAGTCTGAACATTTCCGGAAAGTCCTTGTACTGAGCCCAGCCAAATGAATGAGCAGTTCTTTTTTCTTGAGCCTGATGCAACAGAGTCGTCTTCTTCTTTAGCGTATATTGGTTCACCTCTGACAGATCTTCTCTGGGAATGATCAGAGTAGGGGGTGTATGGTGAGGAGGGAGCAGAGGCCACGCCATCCGGAAATTAGATGAGTGTAGGCAAACTCGCCACATTGCCAGTACGTATCCATCAGCGTAGAGGTGCCCCATTGCATGTCCGGAATGTGCAATATTGTGCCACAGTTTTCATTTGTTCCCAGTGGAATGGTTCCCTTACCTCTGAAACACAAGGAATACAGTGTAAGTTTCCTTACAATTTGGGGTTTCCCCTTCCCTTCTAACACATATAATTATTCACCTCTGTATCTCAGTTTTCGGACATGGGGCATCTATGCTGTGGTTCAACCCTCCCCTACGAGACTCATTTCCCTTCGTATCATCAAGGTGGATGGCCCTGCACTGGAACTCCATGTCAGGGATCCATTTGTTATTTAAAAAAACCAGCCCCAGATAAGCTGAAGGCCACCCTGGTCCCACAGATGAAAACGGGAGCCTCCGAGAATCTCTTTTCTGCAAAGTGTCGGGCCAAACAGAATCCTTCCCTATGATGTCACTCCTGTGCATCCTATCTAGATTAGTTTGAATGTCGCTAGGCTCTGTGAAAAGGTACAATGCTGTGGGAATGGTCTTCTATCGGGTCAGATTTACTACTAGTCTATGGGGTTCTACTCTGTTGGGGTGTATTTTGGCCCTAATCCTACATAGGTATAGGTGGAGAAGGCATTTTGCTTTTTCGAGGGCTACCTCTGGGGACAAGTAAACCCTATATGCGCCTACTGCATGCAATATCAGCGAACAGACGAAACATGACCGGGCTGATGTCTTGGATCCATTGAGGTCATCTGCTGATACCAGATGTTGTGTAAAAGGGTGCAGTGTAATGCATGTGGGATGCTAGTGTTGGGTTTGGTGTAATTATAAGTGATATGGGAGAGGGCACTATGCAAGTGCAGTGATAGTTTCGGGGTGGACTCCATTTGACTAGGCAGGTCTTTGGTGATGAATGGATGCGGCTACACCCATAGTAAACAGAGGGTACATAGAAGTGCAACAATAAATAACTTATTGAACATTGCAGGTCTCGGGATGAATCCAGGGAAATGTCTGTAGTCCTCTGGTGATTGGTGCTTATGGACTTAAAAGTTTGGAACAACAAAGTTTACAATACAGTTCGAAGTTCTCAATTTGCACACTATAGATCTCATCAGGGTGTTGATGTGGTTGCTGAAAAGGTGGTGGGCCGCTGTAAAGGTGGTGCACTTAGAGACTCGATTGCAGACATGTTGGATAAGAGCTAGGTTTGTTTGCTAGTTAAGAAAACATTGCTTCCTTACATGTGTCATTGTCAATCATTTCCTCGGGGTTCCTGTGCTTTTCTTTAGTGGTGTGTTTTTCCACATTAATTCACCCAATTTTTAGTGAGGCACTGTAAGGTGGCCTCTGTCGGGGTATCAATTTTGAAAAAAGTGGGTTATTGTTCATGGGACACATTCATTTTTATGGGTTGTTGGGCCTCCCCCCTCACGGTACCTAGCTGGGAGTTAGACTGGTGAAAGATTATTTTACGGTGTAATCTCATGAACATAGGATGGTATCAATTTTAGCTAGCGTACCATGGGCATCACCAGCCCCTCTCACTCAATGTGCACATTGGGGTGCTATCGGTGCAGGTGGTGTCTTTGACCTACACCTGAGCGGGGCAATGTACAAAGAGCGAGCGTGTTGCAATTGAATGCTTTTGGTGACCGCAACATGTCCTGAGGTCACATGTATGCCCTCTAATCCCGGCATGTAGCATGCCCTATCTAGTGGCGCCAGGTGTCTTGACTAAAGACCTTTTTCTAGTAACTTCTTTTTGGGCTAGATTTGGGATACTTTTTATCAGTCTTCTGCCGCTTCCCTAAATATTCATGTGATTGGCTATCTGATATCTTGTGAAAAAAATGGAGGTGGCCGGAAAGCTGTCCCTCGGCCTCCATATGCTTTTGATATTGCGGTGTCTGTGATTGCGCTTACTGTTTCCTCCAGATGGAATGTGTAAAAACTGGTATATTGGCTGACTGCTAGGCTTGATACGGGGGTGAGCACATTCTGCGTTCTACTCTGGCTCGGAGCTGTGATGGATTTTGCAGATTCCCATCTTTCAGTCACCCCCCTCTCCCTCGGACCACATCTTTTCCTGGGTATTTGAACCTGCGGTTCAAAGCTGTGACTAGGGGCTTCTAACCGACGGCACTCTTCTGTTGTTATTTTGGAGGGACATGGCCCAGAGAACAGTATTTGGATATTTGAAAACATTGAGGGAAAGGAAATAAATTTATGCGTGGAGAATCCTGAGTTTGAGGTCAAGAACTCGTTGAAGTTCGTCTAATGAAGGTGATGGACTGGGGCAGTTTGTTATTCGGGCGGACCGCCCATCCCGACTGACTTGGCGCCGAGCGGCGCTTCACAACCTGTCGGATCTTGTGCGGAGGAGGTTATGGGGACTTCGCTATCCAAGCATACGGCAAACCTGGCTCCTGACATTAGAGGACAGCTTCGTTTTGGAACTTAAAGGGGGCCTCCATTTGCCTGGAGGCTTCTGGGTTATTGCAGGTGCTGTTGGGATCACGCACAATACAGGAATTTTGGTCCTGGTTTGGGGGCCAGTGAACGGGGACCTTTCCACTTGGTAATTGGAACCTGTTCTGTAGGAGGCTGGTTTAGTATATGGTGCACACCTATTTGAGCGATGCACCTTGCACAATCAAGGCAATCCTTATGGTGATTTTAGTGGTCTTTGATAACCATAGAAATCTCTCAAAGTGGTAGCTGAGGAGAGCAGCCTTCAGGCTAATCTTGCAGGAGTGTTAAGCAGCTTGTTTTACTAGTTTAATCATGTAGTGTAGGTTAAACGAAAAAGAATCACACAGTGCATATATATAAATACTTCTATTTACTACGCAACACTCACTAACACAATGGTATATCTCATACCTGGAGATATAAACACAATACACCAAAAACGACTTCAATAAGGTAAGTACCACAAAATACAGTGGTCTCCAGAGGGAGACCAAACCATATATTAAGAAAGTGAAATGCGGACTGTAGGAGAGGACTGGACTTGTACCAGAAGGCCCAGAGGAGCCGGGGCCACAAGGAACCACCCAAGTTAAGTACCCAGGAACCCCACGGAGGCTGTGTGCCCAATAGAAGTCAATAGAGAAGTCGCAGTTGCAGGTTTGCAGAAGAAGGACCCTTACCACAGGACCCGAAGAATTCCCATGGAGGACGGAAGGTTGGAGAGCCACCCCACCCCTGGCTGCCCCAGAGACCAGGTTACCTACACAGTGGAAGCCAGGTGCATAGGAGTGAAGAGACGTGGGAAACCTCTGTAGACGACAATGGAAGACTTGGAGAAAAGTGCCTTTGGAGAAGAAAGTGAAGATGTCCAGTGGAATCCAAAAGTGGATTCTGGAAGTGAGGAACCTGCAAGCAGAGGGGACAGAGTCAATGCCACTCAGGACTGACCAAGAGGCACGGAAGAGCAATGCAGTGCACAGGGGTTCGGTCCGAGCAGTTTCGATGTGGGATACTGGCCTCAAAATTGCAGGGAGGACAGTTCAGGCCTCAAGGGAGTTGCAGAACCACCACCAGTGTTGCTGAGCCTCGGGATGTCCAGGGGACGTCAGGAGCAGCAGACCGGTCAGCTTCGTTGAGGTGCCTGCAGATGCAGGGGAGTGACTCCTTCACTCCAAGGGAGACTACTATGGGTGTCCTTGATGCCCAAAGGTGTGTTGAAGACCCTGGAAGAAGCACATTCACAGACGACGAAGAAGACTTGCAGAACAGTGAGATTATGAGCAGCAGGAATCTTCTTTGGTGTAATCTTGGTTCCAGGCGAAGTTCAGCGAAGTCCAAGTGTCCCGACGGTCGAAGAGTGACATGGTATCAGGCTTGAGACTTGTCCTACAATGAACCTAATAAACCACCCATAGGTATGCCCTTAAGTACCGTAGGGAAAGGGTTGAAACGACTCAGGGGTCCCTCCCAGAGGAGGGGCTGGATAAAGGGGAGGATACTCTCATGTCTTTGGTCCAGTTTTGCGCCAGAACGGGAGCCAAGGTCTCCCTGAACTGGCTCAAACTGGAGTATGCAAGGAGGGAACTAAATGTGCCCTTCAAAGCAGTCCAATGGTGCTGGCAAGCACCCCCACCCCAGCCCAATACATCAAGTCTTGTCTGAGAGGAGGTCGCACCTCCTTGTGACAGTAAACTTATTGTTCTACCTTCCCCTGCTTGAGCTTAGCTCAGCAGCAGGAGGGCAGAATTGTGTCTGTGGTCAGCAGCAGCACAAGCTTGCTGTCAGTTCCTGAAAGGTTGTTACTGGGAGTACGGGGGACACCCCAAGGGAGCCCCCCAGTACATGGGATCATACTTCCAACACCAGAATTGGGATTGACGTATGATTCCAACATGTTTGATACCAAACATGACCGGGTTCGGTGCAGCCACTATATAGTTAGACATTTCATATTGACAGATGTCCACTATATGTTTTAAAATGGCTGACCACACTTATAAAGCCTGGAGAATCGACTCTGGGGTTTTTAGGGGTGTCATGCTCATGCAGGGGCACCCTCACACTTATAACCAAGCACCCTGCCCTCAGGACTGAAGAGCCTGCCATAGGGGTGACTCATAGGTTTTAAGTGCAGTGACCTCAGATAGAAGGAAACATATCTGTTGTGAAAGTGCAAGCACCAACTCACAAACGCTGCAATGGCAGGCCTGTACTCACAGTTTAAGTGGACTCCCATGGGTGGGACAATACATGCTGCAGCCCGTGGGGGACCCCTGGTGTACCTATGCCCTGGGTACCTTAGTACCATATACTAGGGACTTGCAAGGGTACACAAGTAGCCAATTGTGGATGTGCAAAAAATTAAGTACGACCATCAATTTTAGGGAGAAAGCACAGTGACTGGGGTCCTGATTAGCAGGATCCCAGTCAGATTAGTCAAAAACATACTGACACCAAGCAAAAGGTGGGGGTAACCATAAAAGCAGATCCTACTTTCCTACACAACTCCACCCCCAAACAAAAGGTGATGACACTAACCTTGCCCAGTTGAGTCTTCATTTGCTAAGTGGAAATATCTGGAGAGTCCATCTGCATTGGCAGGGTTACTCCCAGGTCCATGTTCCACAAAAAAGTCCAACCCCTGTAGGGAAATGGACCACCTTGAAAATTTGGGATTTTTACCCTTCATCTGATTAAGCCATAGGAGGGGCTTATGGTCTATCTGAACAATGAAGTGAGTACCAAACCGGTATGGCCTCAACTTCTTCAAGGCCCAGACCACAGCAAAGGCCTATCTCTCAATAGCTGACCAACGTTTCTCTCCAGGGGTCAACGTTCTGCTTATAAAAGCTACAGGTTGATCCTGGCCCTCTCTGTTAATTTGTGATAATACTGCACCTACCCCTATCTCAGAAGCATATGTTTGTACAAAATAAGTTAAGCAGAATGGGAGCAGAGCACATGGCCAGCTTCAGGTCATCAAATGCCTTCTGACAGTTAACTGTCCACTGAATTTTCTTAGGCATTCTTTTGGTGGTGAGATCAGTAAGGGTTTCACTATAGATCTACAGCCCTTAACAAACCTCCTGTAGTATCCAGTCAGGCCCAAGAAAGCTCTGACCTGTGTCTGGGTAGTGGGAGCAACCCAGTCCATTATGGTCTGGATTTTTCTCTCCAATGGCTGAACTTGGCCTCCACCTACAAGGCGGCCCAAGTACACAACCTTACTCTGGCCAACAAGCACTTTGTGGCCTAGAAGTGAGGCCTGCCTTTGGCAGGGCCTCCAGAACATGTCTGAGGTGGACCAGGTGATCCTCCCAGATGGAGCTAAAAACAGCAATATCATCACGATATGCTGCACTACTGGCTTCCAGACCTGTTAGGACTTTGATCACCAGCCTCTGAAATGTGGCAGGTGCATTCATCAAGCCAAAGGGCATTACAATAAATTGATAATGCCCAATAGGGGTTGAAAATGCGGTTTTTGGTTTGGCATCCTCAGAGAGCCTGATTTGCAAGTACCCAACAGTCAGGTCAAATGTACTGAGATACTTTACAGAGGCTAGAGTATCAATCAGCTCATCTGCCCTTGGAATTGGACAGGCATAAGTCCTCATGACTGCATTAGGCCTCTATAGTCTACACAAAACCTCATCTCTCTTACCGTCCCGGTGTGAGTTTTTGGCACCAGGACTACAGGACTATCCCGAGGGCTATCCGAAGGCTCAATGACCCCCAACTCCAGCATCTTTTGGACCTCTGTCCTGATACAATCTCTGACATGGTCAGGCTGTCTGTAGGTTTTACTCTTCACAGGCAGGCTGTCATGTGTGTCCACTTCATGGGTACACCAGGTGGTTTGACCAGGAGTGAGGGAAAAGAGATTTGGAATCTGATTGAGAACCTGTCTACAATCAGCTTGCTGTTGATCAGTGAGGCTGCCTGCCAAGGCTACTCCATCAACTGACCCATCAACAGGGTCCTGAGAAAGGAGATCGGGGGAGAGTCACTCTCTTCCTCCTGTCCCTCATCAGTGGCCATGAGCAAGCTCATGCCAGCCATGTCAATAAAAGGTTTTAGGCAGTTCACATGAATAACCCTGTGGGGACTTCTGCGAGTGCCTAGGTCAATCAAGTAGGTGACCTCACCTTTTTTCTCAAGGATGGTGTGGGAGCCACTCCACTTGTCCTGGAGAGCTGCTGGGGCCACGTCTCCAACACCCACACTTTCTGTCCTGGCTGTAAACAGTCAGTACAGCTTGGTCATGCCATGCTTTCTAAAGCTCATAGCAGGCCTCAAGGTTTTTGCTGGCCTTCTTCATGTATTCAGCCATACGAGAACGCAGACCAAATACATAGTCCTCTATGTCCTGTTTAGGAAGCTTGAGAGGCTGCTCCCACCCATCCTTAACCAGACACAATGGACCCCTAACTGGATGTCAAAACAGAAGTTCAAATGGGCTGTAGCCCACCCCTCTGAGGAACCTCTCTGTAGGCAAAGAGAAGGCACAATAGTAAAATATCCAATTTTCGCCTCAGCTTTTCTGGGAGTTCAATGATCATACCCTTTAGGGTCTTGTTGAACCTTTCTACAAGCCCATTACACTGTGGATGATAGGGTGGGTTAAACTTTTTTTATTTACATTTATTTTTATTGTTGAGAGTTCATTACACAATTGTTCATACACAAGAAAAAAGTGCTTGCAGTACTCAGTTTTGATTGACACATGTCATCCAACGAGCGTACTCAATCAATAAAAACAAACAATATATTCCAAACGTGTCACTGTGGGTAATACTAAAAGAACACACAAAAAAAACACATATTGCACAGTTTCCCTTTAATGGCTTAATTGATCTAATCTAATTGGCTAGTTAGCTTCCTATGGACTTCCAGCGTTTCTGTAACTTTGCGTACGAGCCCGACCTTAGAGCGTAGCATCTCTCCAGCTCTCTAACTTTATGCAGTTTAGACTGACAACAATAAAACGTAGGAATATTCTCACTTCGCTAATTCTGGAGAATTAGTGATCTCGCCACTAAGGCCAGCATATAAAGACCTTCCTCTTGTATGTTATTCCCCATTGTGTTTGGGGAACACCCAAAGGTTCCAATATATCTATCAATAGTTATTTAGTGTCCTAACTTTAGTCTATAGTATTTCTCAATTTCTTCCCAAAATTGCTTAGTCTTTGGGCAGTCCCAAACAATGTGGGTCCATGTACCTCCCTCTTTTGCAGAGCATCGAAAATATCTATCCTCTATCTGGGGATAGATACTGTGTAGAAAAGAGGGAGTCCTATATAGTAGCCATTTAGTGTAAAATTGCATTCTCTTAAAGTTGGCGCCTCTTAATAATGTAGTGTTAAATTTATTGATTCTATTCCAGACCACATTTTGAATCTGGAGACCTTCTTTCTCTTGCCATTTGTCTCAGGCTTTTTCGTACACCTTTAAATGTCTTATGTTTGTTGAAATCTTTTACCCAACTACTTATTGATCTCCGTCTAGTTGTCTCTAGCAGAGCCTCACTTAGTTCAAATCTTGCACTTAGTACGGAAGGATCTATATTTTCTAAAAAAAATACCTTATTTGAATATAAGACCATTTCAGCATATTTATAGAATGACTCAGGCCGTACTCTATCTCTGTCCACCTTTTCCAAGTATCTGAGATAAGAAAATCTCCCACATGTTTATACCCGTTCTCCTCTCATTTCTTTAATATACTGGGTTGGATCAGCCTATGTTCCCCGACATACAGGTCGGCCAAACACGTGGAACCATTTATCCAAGGTATTTCATAATGCTTAAGCAGTTGGGCTTTTTGTTTTAGAAACCACTGGAAGATCTTGTAGAGCACTTTTTGGGGGTTCTTCACCAGCCTCATAGGATCTAGAATTTTATATTCCTTCAGTATCCATATTATAAAAAAATTATCCATACCCAGCGGATTAAGATAGTTAAAAAACCTGTTTGTGCTATATGCAAAATCTGCATAATAGTATTCCCTCAAATTAGGAAGGGCTAACCCTCCTTTCTCATTTGGGTTACTTAAAGTGGCTAGTGCTAATCTCGGTACCTTGTTGGCTCATATAAAAGATGAGAATAGACCATCTATTTCTTCAAAAAAAGACATTTATAGTGCACAGGGGATTGCCACAAATAAAAAACAATTGACATTCGTATAAGTGCTACCCGTCCTATTATTGAGATTGTAAGTTGATTCCATTTTGCGAATAAACGCTTAACCCCTTCGCTGCTAGGCCTCCCCCCCCCTGTGCTGAGCCTTTTTTTGGCTATTTGGGGTAGTTCGCGCTTAGGCCCCTGTAACTTTTTGACCACATAAAGTATCGACGCCAAATTTGCGTCCTATTCTTCCAACATCATGGGGATTCTAAAGGTACCCAGGGTTTGTCGATTCCCCTGGAGGGGACCCAGAAATTAGCCAAAATACAGCTAATTTTTTTTTGGGGGGGGAAATGGGAAAAAAGTGCTGCAAATGAAAGCGTCTGTTTTTTCCCTGCAAATGGTATGGACAAAGGGTTTGTGGGGCTGAAATCACCATTTTCCCAGCTTTCAGGGACTGACAGACTTTTGTCAGAAAACCAACATTTTTTACACAGTTTTGGCATTTTACTGGGACCGCCTAATCCTGCTATTTTTTGTGCTTTCAACCTTCTTCCAGTTAATGGTAGAAATGGGTATGAAAGCAATAATGGATCCTGGAAAGCTATACATTTTAGGAAAGTAGACAAAATTCTGAATTCAGCAAGGGGTCATTTGTGTAGATCCTTCAAGGTTTCTTTATAGAAACTAACAGTTGAATATAGGAAAATTTGAAAATTAGTTGAAAAAAACAGCCATTTGTGCCAATGTTTTCACCCGCAACTTCTTCTAATTATGACTGCTGTTTGAAAGCAATATATCGTTACATCCGCTGGACCTTTCTGGTTGTGGGGATATATAGGACTTGTCGGTTCACTAAGAAGCCGACAAACCCAGAGCCAATAACTGAGCAGAGTCTTGCAATGGTTTTTTATTATGTACCGGGTTTATAGCAATTAATTTGGGAAAATATATACAGGGAAAATCAGTATGAAAGACATCTATGTATTTCTGAAATTGGAACAAAATATAGAGTTTAGAAACAGTAGCTATTTGCACATTTCCGAAATTGTGAGTACCCATACCAGCATGAGAATTATAGGACATTTTTCAAAGTGACTTCTTTTTTACACATTGTCTTTCATTTGGAAGGCAGAAATGCATCGAAAGTCAATAGGTAATAACAGTTGCTCTACAATTCTGTGTTACCCTAAGTCTCCCGATAAAAATGGTACCTCACTTGTGTGGGTAGGCCTAGTGCCCGCGACAGGAAACGGCTCAAAACGCAACGTGGACACACTTTATTTTTACAGTGAAAACTGACCCTTTTTTTGAAAAGTGCCTAGCTGTAGATTTTGAACCCTAGCTCTGCCGGCACCTAGGGAAACCTAGCAAACCTATACATTTTTTAAAACTAGACACGCAGGGGAATCCAGGATGGGGTGACTTGACTGGCTCTTAGCAGGTTCTGTAACCCAGAATCCCTTGCAAACCTCAAACTTTGTAAAAAAAAAAAAAAAGAAAACAATTCTCCACATTTCTGTGGTGGAAAGCTCTGGAATCTGCGTGGATCCACAAAATTCCACTCACCCCGCTTTCCCCAAAGTCTTCTGAGAAAAATGATACCTCACTTGTGTGGGTAGTCCTAGTGCCCGCGACAGGAAACGGCCCAAAACGCAACGTGGACACACCACATTTTCACGGTGAAAACTGACCTTTTTTTGCAAAGTGCCTAGCTGTAGATTTTGAACCCTAGCTCTGCCGGCACCTAGGGAAACCTAGCAAACCTATACATTTTTGAAAACTAGACACCCAGGGGAATCCAGGATGGGGTGACTTGACTGGCTTTCACCAGGTTCTGTTACGAACCTCAAACTTTGTCAAAATAACCACATTTTCCTCACATTTCTGTGGTGGAAAGTTCTGGAATCTGCGTGGATCCACAAAATTTCACCCACCCCACATTCCCCAAAGTCTTCCGAGAAAAATGGCACCTCACTTGTGTTGGTAGGCCTAGTGGCCGCGACAGGAAACAGCCCATAATGCAACGTGGACACACCACATTTTCACAGTGAAAACTGACCCTTTTTTTGCAAAGTGCCTAGCTGTAGATTTGAACCCTAGCTCTGCTGGCACCTAGGGAAACCTAGCAAACCTATACATTTTTTAAAACTAGATACCCAGGGGAATCCAGGATGGGGTGACTTGTCTGGCTCTCACCAGGTTCTGTTACCCAGAATCCCTTGCAAACCTCAAACTTTGTCAAAAAACACATTTTCCCCACATTTCTGTGGTGGAAAATTCTGGAATCTGCGTGGATCCTCAGAATTCCACCCACCCCGCATTCCCCAAAGTCTTCAGAGAAAAATGATACCTCACTTGTGTGGGTAGGCCTAGTGGCCGCGACAGGAAACGGCCCAAAGCACAACGTGGACACAGCACATTTTCCCAGTGAAAACTGACCCTTTTTTTGGAAAGTACCTACCTGTAAATTTTGAACCCTAGCTCTGCCGGCACCTAGGGAAACCAGCAAACCTATACATTTTTGAAAACTGGACACCCAGGGGAATCCAGGATGGGGTGACTTGTCTGGCTCTCACCAGGTTCTGTTACCCAGAATCCCTTGCAAACCTCAAACTTAGTCCAAAACACCACATTTTCCTCACTTTTCTGTGGTGGAAAGTTCTGGAATCTGCGTGGAGCCACAAAATTCCACCCACCCTGCATTACCCAAAGTCTTCCGAGAAAAATGGTACCTCACTTGTGTGGGTAGGCCTAGTGCCCGCCACAGGAAACGGCCCAAAGCACAACGTGGACACAGCACATTTTCCCAGTGAAAACTGACCCTTTTTTTGGAAAGTACCTACCTCTAAATTTTGAACCCTAGCTCTGCCGGCACCTAGGGAAACCAGCAAACCTATACATTTTTGAAAACTAGACACCCAGGGGAATCCAGGATGGGGTGACTTGTCTGGCTCTCACCAGGTTCTGTTAACCAGAATCCCTTGCAAACCTCAAACTTTGTAAAAAAAAAAAAACACACATTTTCCTCACATTTCTGTGGTGGAAAGTTATGGAATCTACGTGGATCCCCAAATTTCTTACCATCCAGCGTTCCCCCAGGCCTCCCGATAAAAATGGTACCTTACTCGCATGGGTGGGTCAAGTACCCGCGACAGGCAAGGGCCCAAAACGTATTGAGGAGACATCAAAATGACCTATCACAAAACAACCTGGTTTTGCAAGGGAAGTCACCTGGGTTTTTGGCCCCATGCTCGGCGGCCATCTTGGAAAATCTACCAAACCCACACATTTCTGAAAACTAGACACCCGGGGGAGTCCAGCGAGGTATGGCTTGCGTGGGTCCCCCAACGTTTTCCTACCCAGAATCCCCTGCAAACTTCAAATGTAGCTGAAAAAATCCCTTTTTTCTCAAATTTCTGTGTGGGAAAGTTCTGGAATCTGCATGGATCCACAAATTTCCTACTACCCAGCATTCCCACAGGTCTCCCGATAAAAATGGTACCTCACTCGCGTGGTTGGGTCAAGTACCCGCAACAGGCAAGGGCCCAAAATGTATTGAGAAGACATCAAAATTACCTATCACAAAACAACCTGGTTTTGCAAGGGAGTCACCTGGGTTTTTGGCCCCGGGCTCCGCGGCCATCTTGGGAAACTACCAAACCCGCACATTTCTAAAAACTAGACACCCGGGGGAGTCCAGCGAGGTATGGCTTGTATGGATCCCCCAACGTTTTCCTACCCAGAATACCCTGCAAACCTCAAATTTAGCTGAAAAAAACACATTTTCCACATATTTTTGTGTGGAATCACCATGCCGGCACAAATGTCCTACCCCACAGCGTTCTCCTTAGTCTCCCGAGAAAAATGATACCTCACTTGTGTGGGTGTCCAATGCAGAATTGGCTAAAACGTATTTATAAAAAAATTTAGCGCTTAGAATTCTCGGTGCTATACCCTTAATCCCTATGTTTTAGGCTCTTCCCAGTCACAGGCCCTTGCTCCACCCACACAAGTGAGGTATCATTTTACTCGGGAGACTGAGGGGAACGCTGTGGAGTAGGACATTTGTGGGGGGGCAGAAAGACTGTCTGGCAAAATTAAATGGGGGGGAGCAAAGGCCCTTGCCCAAGGGGCCGCTCCCCCCTCCCTGGTGGCTAGTGGGTGGATCCCTGCTTGGGGATCGCCCTCCTGGGGTGATCCCCAAGCAGGGATCCACTAAGGAAGGGTACCATTGGAAAGGGGAGATTCTCCCCTTTCCAACGATACCTCTCCCAAGTGTTTCTGTGCTCGGTCGGCTGAGATAGCCCCACGAGCACCGAAACATTGAAACTGAAACTAAGTTTCAGTTTCGTTTTCAATGTAATGACGACAGCGCGCCATGCATCACCCCCCTCTCCCTCGGACCACATCTTTTCCTGGGTATTTGAACCTGCAGTTCAAAGCTGTGACTAGGGGCTTCTAACCGACGGCACTCTTCAGTTGTTATTTTGGAGGGACTTGGCCCAGAGAACAGTATTTGGATATTTGAAAACATTGAGGGAAAGGAAATAAATTTATGCGTGGAGAATCCTGAGTTTGAGGTCAAGAACTCGTTGAAGTTCGTCTAATGAAGGTGATGGACTGGGGCAGTTGGTTATTCGGGCGGACCTCCCATCCCGACTGACTTGGCGCCGAGCGGCGCTTCACAACCTGTCGGATCTTGTGCGGAGGAGGTTATGGGGACTTCGCTATCCAAGCATACGGCAAACCTGGCTCCTGACATTAGAGGACAGCTTTGTTTTGGAACTTAAAGGGGGCCTCCATTTGCCTGGAGGCTTCTGAGTTATTGCAGGTGCTGTTGGGATCACGCACAATACAGGAATTTTGGTCCAGGTTTGGGGGCCAGTGAACGGGGACCTTTCCACTTGGTAATTGGAACCTGTTCTGTAGGAGGCTGGTTTAGTATATGGTGCACACCTATTTGAGCGATGCACCTTGCACCAATCAAGGCAATCCTTATGGTGATTTTAGTGGTCTTTGATAACCATAGAAATCTCTCAAAGTGGTAGCTGAGGAGAGCAGCCTTCAGGCTAATCTTGCAGGAGTGTTAAGCAGCTTGTTTTACTAGTTTAATCATGTAGTGTAGGTTAAACGAAAAAGAATCACACAGTGCATATATATAAATACTTCTATTTACTACGCAACACTCACTAACACAATGGTATATCTCCTACCTGGAGATATTAACACAATACACCAAAAACGACTTCAATAAGGTAAGTACCACAAAATACAGTGGTCTCCAGAGGGAGACCAAACCATATATTAAGAAAGTGAAATGCGGACTGCAGGAGAGGACTGGACTTGGACCAGAAGGCCCAGAGGAGCCGGGGCCACAAGGAACCACCCAAGTTAAGTACCCAGGAACCCCACGGAGGCTGTGTGCCCAATAGAAGTCAATAGAGAAGTCGCAGTTGCAGGTTTGCAGAAGAAGGACCCTTACCACAGGACCCGAAGAATTCCCATGGAGGACGGAAGGTTGGAGAGCCACCCCACCCCTGGATGCCCCAGAGACCAGGTTACCTACACAGTGGAAGCCAGGTGCATAGGAGTGAAGAGACGTGGGAAACCTCTGTAGACGACAATGGAAGACTTGGAGAAAAGTGCCTTTGGAGAAGAAAGTGAAGATGTCCAGTGGAATCCAAAAGTGGATTCTGGAAGTGAGGAACCTGCAAGCAGAGGGGACAGAGTCAATGCCACTCAGGACTGACCAAGAGGCACGGAAGAGCAATGCACACCGATGTCGGACTATTCAGATGAGATGACGGTTACCTTGTCGCTGCAGCTGTGAGAACCAGGCAACACTGAGGAGCTGTCCCACGTCAGATGTTGGTGACCAGGGGGG
The DNA here is from genome assembly GCA_963921515.1 of Calotriton arnoldi. Lineage (NCBI taxonomy): Eukaryota > Metazoa > Chordata > Amphibia > Caudata > Salamandridae > Calotriton > Calotriton arnoldi. Next base: position 413,997 of record CAWUFW010005100.1, read on the forward strand.
CGGTGTCCGCAATTGGTGTGGAGAACGAAGAAGAAGAAACGTTGGGACCAGCAAGGTCCAAGCGAATCACCACGAGCAAAAGAGCCAGAGCAGGCCCGAGCAAGCAGGGGAGTGCACTGAAGCAGGAGAAGACCCTCAGGAGGACCCACTGACCGAAGGCACAGAAGTCACAAGAGGTCCTCGAGCAGCTCACCAAGAAGGAAGGCCCACTCTGCAGAGGATGCAGTGAGGAAGCTGTACTTGGCAGGGATAGATGCTGAGACCGGAGCTTCTTGTAGTCCAAAGATCTCTGGAGTGCAGAGGCAATGCGGTGCACAGGGGTTCGGTCCGAGCAGTTTCGATGTGGGATACTGGCCTCAAAATTGCAGGGAGGACAGTTCAGGCCTCAAGGGAGTTGCAGAACCACCACCAGTGTTGCTGAGCCTCGGGATGTCCAGGGGACGTCAGGAGCAGCAGACCGGTCAGCTTCGTTGAGGTGCCTGCAGATGCAGGGGAGTGACCCCTTCACTCCAAGGGAGACTACTATGGGTGTCCTTGATGCCCAAAGGTGTGTTGAAGATCCTGGAAGAAGCACATTCACAGACGACGAAGAAGACTTGCAGAACAATGAGATTATGAGCAGCAGGAATCTTCTTTGGTGTAATCTTGGTTCCAGGCGAAGTTCAGCGAAGTCCAAGTGTCCCGACGGTCGAAGAGTGACATGGTATCAGGCTTGAGACTTGTCCTACAATGAACCTAATAAACCACCCACAGGTATGCCCTTAAGTACCGTAGGGAAAGGGTTGAAACGACTCAGGGGTCCCTCCCAGAGGAGGGGCTGGATAGAGGGGAGGATACTCTCATGTCTTTGGTCCAGTTTTGTGCCAGAGCGGGAGCCAAGGTCTCCCTGAACTGGCTCAAACTGGAGTATGCAAGGAGGGAACTAAATGTGCCCTTCAAAGCAGTCCAATGGTGCTGGCAAGCACCCCCACCCCAGCCCAATACATCAAGTCTTGTTTGGGAGGAGGTCGCACCTCCCTGTGACAGTAAACTTATTGTTCTACCTTCCCCTGCTTGAGCTTGGCTCAGCAGCAGGAGGGCAGAATTGTGTCTGTGGTCAGCAGCAGCACAAGCTTGCTGTCAGTTCCTGAAAGGTTGTTACTGGGAGTACGGGGGACACCCCAAGGGAGCCCCCCAGTACATGGGATCATACTTCCAACACCAGAATTGGGATTGGCGTATGATTCCAACATGTTTGATACCAAACATGACCGGGTTCGGTGCAGCCAATATATAGTTAGACATTTCATATTGACAGATGTCCACTATATGTTTTAAAATGGCTGACCACACTTATAAAGCCTGGAGAATCGACTCTGGGGTTTTTAGGGGTGTCATGCTCATGCAGGGGCACCCTCACACTTATAACCAAGCACCCTGCCCTCAGGACTGAAGAGCCTGCCATAGGGGTGACTCATAGGTTTTAAGTGCAGTGACCTCAGATAGAAGGAAACATATCTGTTGTGAAAGTGCAAGCACCAACTCACAAAGGCTGCAATGGCAGGCCTGTACTCACAGTTTAAGTGGACTCCCATGGGTGGCACAATACATGCTGCAGCCCGTGGGGGACCCCTGGTGTACCTATGCCCTGGGTACCTTAGTACCATATACTAGGGACTTGCAAGGGTACACAAGTAGCCAATTGTGGATGTGCAAAAAATTAAGTACGACCATCAATTTTAGGGAGAAAGCACAGTGACTGGGGTCCTGATTAGCAGGATCCCAGTCAGATTAGTCAAAAACATACTGACACCAAGCAAAAGGTGGGGGTAACCATAAAAGCAGATCCTACTTTCCTACACAACTCTACCCCCAAACAAAAGGTGATGACACTAACCTTGCCCAGTTGAGTCTTCATTTGCTAAGTGGAAATATCTGGAGAGTCCATCTGCATTGGCAGGGTTACTCCCAGGTCCATGTTCCACAAAAAAGTCCATCCCCTGTAGGGAAATGGTCCACCTCAAAAATTTGGGATTTTTACCCTTCATCTGTTTAAGCCATAGGAGGGGCTTATGGTCTATCTGAACAATGAAGTGAGTACCAAACCGGTATGGCCTCAACTTCTTCAAGGCCCAGACCACAGCAAAGGCCTATCTCTCAATAGCTGACCAACGTTTCTCTCCAGGGGTCAACGTTCTGCTTAGAAAAGCTACAGGTTGATCCTGGCCCTCTCTGTTAATTTGTGATAATACTGCACCTACCCCTATCTCAGAAGCATATGTTTGTACAAAATAAGTTAAGCAGAATGGGAGCAGAGCACATGGCCAGCTTCAGGTCATCAAATGCCTTCTGACAGTTAACTGTCCACTGAATTTTCTTAGGCATTCTTTTGGAGGTGAGATCATTAAGGGTTTCACTATAGATCTATAGCCCTTAACAAACCTCCTGTAGTACCCAGTCAGGCCCAAGAAAGCTCTGACCTGTGTCTGGGTAGTAGGAGCAACCCAGTCCATTATGGTCTGGATTTTTCTCTCCAATGGCTGAACTTGGCCTCCACCTACAAGGTGGCCCAAGTACACAACCTTACTCTGGCCAACCGGCACTTTGTGGCCTAGAAGAGAGGCCTGCCTTTGGCAGGGCCTCCAGAACATGTCTGAGGTGGACCAGGTGATCCTCCCAGATGGAGCTAAAAACAGCAATATCATCACGATATGCTGCACTACTGGCTTCCAGGCCTGTTAGGACTTTGATCACCAGCCTCTGAAATGTGGCAGGTGCATTCATCAAGCCAAAGGGCATTACAATAAATTGGTAATGCCCAATAGGGGTTGAAAATGCGGTTTTTGGTTTGGCATCCTCAGAGAGCCTGATTTGCAAGTACCCAACAGTCAGGTCAAATGTACTGAGATACTTTAAAGAGGCCAGAGAATCAATCAGCTCATCTGCCCTTGGAATTGGACAGGCATAAGTCCTCGTGACTGCATTAGGCCTCTATAGTCTACACAAAACCTCATCTCTCTTACCGTCCCGGTGTGAGTTTTTGGCACCAGGTCTACAGGACTATCTTGAGGGCTATCCGAAGGCTCAATGACCCCCAACTCCAGCATCTTTTGGACCTCTGTCCTGATATAATCTCTGACATGGTCAGGCTGTCTGTAGGTTTTACTCTTCACAGGCAGGCTGTCATGTGTGTCCACTTCATGGGTACACCAGGTGGTTTGACCAGGAGTGAGAGAAAAGAGATTTGGAATCTGATTGAGAACCTGTCTACAATCAGCTTGCTGTTGATCAGTGAGGCTGCCTGCCAAGGCTACTCCATCAACTGACCCATCAACAGGGTCCTGATAAAGGAGATCGGGGGAGAGTCACTCTCTTCCTCCTGTCCCTCATCAGTGGCCATGAGCAAGCTCATGCCAGCCATGTCAATAAAAGGTTTTAGGCAGTTCACATGAAGTACCCTGTGGGGACTTCTGCGAGTGCCTAGGTCAATCAAGTAGGTGACCTCACCTTTTTTCTCAAGGATGGTGTGGGAGCCACTCCACTTGTCCTGGAGAGCTGCTGGGGCCACGTCTCCAACACCCACACTTTCTGTCCTGGCTGTAAACAGTCAGTACAGCTTGGTCATGCCATGCTTTCTGAAGCTCATAGCAGGCCTCAAGGTTTTTGCTGGCCTTCTTCATGTATTCAGCCATACAAGAACGCAGGCCAAATACATAGTCCTCTATGTCCTGTTTAGGAAGCTTGAGAGGCTGCTCCCACCCTCCTTAACCAGACACAATGGACCCCTAACTGGATGTCAAAACAGAAGTTCAAATGGGCTGTAGCCCACCCCTTCTGAGGAACCTCTCTGTAGGCAAAGAGAAGGCACAATAGTAAAACATCCAATTTTCGCCTCAGCTTTTCTGGGAGTTCAATGATCATACCCTTTAGGGTCTTGTTGAACCTTTCTACAAGCCCATTACACTGTGGATGATAGGGTGGGTTAAACTTTTTTTTGACATTTATTTTTATTGTTGAGAGTTCATTACACAATTGTTCATACACAAGAAAAAAGTGCTTGCAGTACTCAGTTTTGATTGACACATGTCATCCAACGAGCGTACTCAATCAATAAAAACAAACAATATATTCCAAACGTGTCACTGTGGGTAATACTAAAAGAACACACAAAAAAAACACATATTGCACAGTTTCCCTTTAATGGCTTAATTGATCTAATCTAATTGGCTCGTTAGCTTCCTATGGACTTCCAGCGTTTCTGAAACTTTGCGTACGAGCCCGACCTTAGAGCGTAGCATCTCTCCAGCTCTCTAACTTTATGCAGTTTAGACTGACAACAATAAAAAGTAGGAATATTCTCACTTCGCTAATTCTGGAGAATTAGTGATCTTGCCACTAAGGCCAGCATATAAAGACCTTCCTCTTGTATGTTATTCCCCAGTGTGTTTGGGGAACACCCAAAGGTTGCAATATATCTATCAATAGTTATTGAGTGTCCTAACTTTAGTCTACAGTATTTCTCAATTTCTTCCCAAAATTGCTTAGTCTTTGGGCAGTCCCAAGCAATGTGGGTCCATGTACCTCCCTCTTTTGCAGAGCATTGAAAACATCTATCCTCTATCTGGGGATAGATACTGTGTAGAAAAGAGGGAGTCCTGTATAGTAGCCATTTAGTGTAAAATTGCATTCTCTTAAATTTGGCGCCTCTTAATAATGTAGTGTTAAATTTATTGATTCTATTCCAGACCACCCTTTGAATCTGGAGGCCTTCTTTCTCTTGCCATTTGTCTCAGGCTTTTTCGTACACCTTTAAATGTCTTATGTTTGTTGAAATCTTTTACCCAACTACTTATTGATCTCCGTCTAGTTGTCTCTAGCAGAGCCTCACTTAGTTCTAATCTTGCACTTAGTACGGAAGGATCTATATTTTCTAAAAAAATACCTTATTTGAATATAAGACCATTTCAGCATATCTATAGAATGACTCGGGCCGTACTCTATCTCTGTCCACCTTTTCCAAGTATCTGAGATAAGAAAATCTCCCACATGTTTATACCCGTTCTCCTCTCATTTCTTTAATATACTGGGTTGGATCAGCCTATGTTCCCCGACATACAGGTCGGCCAAACATGTGGAACCATTTATCCAAGGTATATCATAATGCTTAAGCAGTTGGGCTTTTTGTTTTAGAAACCACTGGAAGATCTTGTAGAGCACTTTTGGGGGTTCTTCACCAGCCTCATAGGATCTAGAATTTTATATTCCTTCAGTATCCTTATTATAAAAAAATTATCCATACCTAGCGGATTAAGATAGTTAAAAAACCTGTTTGTGCTATATGCAAAATCCGCATAATAGTATTCCCTCAAATTAGGAAGGGCTAACCCTCCTTCCTCATTTGGGTTACTTAAAGTGGCTAGTGCTAATCTCGGTACCTTGTTGGCTCATATAAAAGATGAGAATAGACCATCTATTTCTTCAAAAAAAGACATTTATAGTGCACAGGGGATTGCCACAAATAAAAAACAATTGACATTCGTATAAGTGCTACCCGTCCTATTATTGATATTGTAAGTTGATTCCATTTTGCGAATAAACGCTTAACCCCTTCGCTGCTAGGCCTCCCCTCCCCTGTGCTGAGCCTTTTTTTGGCTATTTGGGGTAGTTCGCGCTTAGGCCCCTGTAACTTTTTGACCACATAAAGTATCGACGCCAAATTTGCGTCCTATTCTTCCAACATCATGGGGATTCTAAAGTTACTCAGGGTTTGTGGATTCCCCTGGAGGGGACCCAGAAATTAGCCAAAATACAGCTAATTTGTTTTTGGGGGGGGAAATGGGAAAAAAGTGCTGCAAATGAAAGCGTCTGTTTTTTTCCTTGCAAATGGTATGGACAAAGGGTTTGTGGGGCTGAAATCACCATTTCCCCAGCTTTCAGGGACTGACAGACTTTTGTCAGAAAACCAACATTTTTTACACAGTTTTGGCATTTTACTGGGACTGCCTATTTCTGCTATTTTTTGTGCTTTCAACCTTCTTCCAGTTAATGGTGGAAATGGGTATGAAAGCATTAATGGATCCTGGAAAGCTATACAATTTAGGAAAGTAGACAAAATTCTGAATTCAGCAAGGGGTCATTTGTGAAGATCCTTCAAGGTTTCTTCATAGAAACTAACAGTTGAATATAGGAAAATTTGAAAATTAGTTGAAAAAAACAGCCATTTGTGCCAATGTTTTCACCTGTAACTTCTTCTAATTATGACTGCTGTTTGAAAGCAATATACCGTTACATCCGCTGGACCTTTCTGGTTGTGGGGATATATAGGACTTGTCGGTTCACTAAGAACCCGACGAACCCAGAGTCAATAACTGAGCAGAGTCTTGCAATGGTTTTTATTATGTACCGGGTATATAGCAATTAATTTGGGAAAATATATACAGGGAAAATCGGTATGAAAGACACCTATGTATTTCTGAAATTGGAACAAAATATAGAGTTTAGAAACAGTAGCTATTTCTTTGCACATTTCCGAAATTGTGAGTACCCATACTAGCATGAGAATTATAGGACATTTTTCAAAGTGACTTCTTTTTTACACATTGTCTTTCATTTGGAAGGCAGAAATGCATCGAAAGTCAATAGGTAATAACAGTTGCTCTACAATTCTGTGTTACCCTAAGTCTCCCGATAAAAATGGTACCTCACTTGTGTGGGTAGGCCTAGTGCCCGCGACAGGAAACGGCTCAAAACGCAACGTGGACACACTTTATTTTTACAGTGAAAACTGACCCTTTTTTTGCAAAGTGCCTAGCTGTAGATTTTGAACCCTAGCTCTGCCGGCACCTAGGGAAACCTAGCAAACCTATACATTTTTTAAAACTAGACACCCAGGGGAATCCAGGATGGGGTGACTTGACTGGCTCTCAGCAGGTTCTGTAACCCAGAATCCCTTGCAAACCTCAAACTTTGTAAAAAAAAAAAAAAAAAAGAATTCTCCACATTTCTGTGGTGGAAAGCTCTGGAATCTGCGTGGATCCACAAAATTCCACTCACCCCGCTTTCCCCAAAGTCTTCTGAGAAAAATTATACCTCACTTGTGTGGGTAGTCCTAGTGCCCGCGACAGGAAACGGCTCAAAACGCAACGTGGACACACCACATTTTCACGGTGAAAACTGACCTTTTTTTGCAAAGTGCCTAGCTGTAGATTTTGAACCCTAGCTCTGCCGGCACCTAGGGAAACCTAGCAAACCTATACAATTTTGAAAACTAGACACCCAGGGGAATCCAGGATGGGGTGACTTGACTGGCTCTCACCAGGTTCTGTTACGAACCTCAAACTTTGTCAAAATAACCACATTTTCCTCACATTTCTGTGGTGGAAAGTTCTGGAATCTGCGTGGATCCACAACATTTCACCCACCCCACATTCCCCAAAGTCTTCCGAGAAAAATGGTACCTCACTTGTGTTGGTAGGCCTAGTGGCCGCGACAGGAAACAGCCCATAATGCAACGTGGACACACCACATTTTCACAGTGAAAACTGACCCTTTTTTTGCAAAGTGCCTAGCTGTAGATTTGAACCCTAGCTCTGCTGGCACCTAGGGAAACCTAGCAAACCTATACATTTTTTAAAACTAGATACCCAGGGGAATCCAGGATGGGGTGACTTGTCTGGCTCTCACCAGGTTCTGTTACCCAGAATCCCTTGCTAACCTCAAACTTTGTCAAAAAACACATTTTCCCCACATTTCTGTGGTGGAAAATTCTGGAATCTGCGTGGATCCTCTGAATTCCACCCACCCCGCATTCCCCAAAGTCTTCAGAGAAAAATGATACCTCACTTGTGTGGGTAGGCCTAGTGGCCGCGACAGGAAACGGCCCAAAATGCAACGTGGACACACCACATTTTCACAGTGAAAACTGACCCTTTTTTTGCAAAGTGCCTAGCTGTAGATTTTGAACACTAGCTCTGCTGGCACCTAGAGAAACATAGCAAACCTATACATTTTTGAAAACTAGACACCCAGGGGAATCCAGGATGGGGTAACTTGTCTGGCTCTCACCAGGTTCTGTTACCCAGAATCCCTTGCAAACCTCAAACTTAGTCCAAAAAAACACATTTTCCTCACTTTTCTGTGGTGGAAAGTTCTGGAATCTGCGTGGAGCCACAAAATTCCACCCACCCTGCATTACCCAAAGTCTTCCGAGAAAAATGGTACCTCACTTGTGTGGGTAGGCCTAGTGCCCGCGACAGGAAACGGCCCAAAGCACAACGTGGACACAGCACATTTTCCCAGGGAAAACTGACCCTTTTTTTGGAAAGTACCTACCTGTAAATTTTGAACCCTAGCTCTGCCGGCACCTAGGGAAACCAGCAAACCTATACATTTTTGAAAACTACACACCCAGGGGAATCCAGGATGGGGTGACTTGTCTGGCACTCACCAGGTTCTGTTAACCAGAATCCCTTGCAAACCTCAAACTTTGTAAAAAAAAAAAAAACACACATTTTCCTCACATTTCTGTGGTGGAAAGTTATGGAATCTACGTGGATCCCCAAATTTCTTACCATCCAGCGTTCCCCCAGGCCTCTCGATAAAAATGGTACCTCACTCGCATGGGTGGGTCAAGTACCCGCGACAGGCAAGGGCCCAAAACGTATTGAGGAGACATCAAAATGACCTATCACACAACAACCTGGTTTTGCAAGGGAAGTCACCTGGGTTTTTGGCCCCAGGCTCGGCGGCCATCTTGGAAAATCTACCAAACCCACACATTTCTGAAAACTAGACACCCGGGGGAGTCCAGCGAGGTATGGCTTGCGTGGGTCCCCCAACGTTTTCCTACCCAGAATCCCCTGCAAACCTCAAATGTAGCTGAAAAAATCCCTTTTTTCTCAAATTTCTGTGTGGGAAAGTTCTGGAATCTGCATGGATCCACAAATTTCCTACTACCCAGCATTCCCACAGGTCTCCCGATAAAAATGGTACCTCACTCGCGTGGTTGGGTCAAGTACCCGCAACAGGCAAGGGCCCAAAATGTATTGAGAAGACATCAAAATTACCTATCACAAAACAACCTGGTTTTGCAAGGGGAGTCACCTGGGTTTTTGGCCCCGGGCTCTGCGGCCATCTTGGGAAACTACCAAACCCACACATTTCTAAAAACTAGACACCCAGGGGAGTCCAGCGAGGTATGGCTTGTATGGATCCCCCAACGTTTTCCTACCCAGAATACCCTGCAAACCTCAAATTTAGCTGAAAAAAACACATTTTCCACATATTTTTGTGTGGAATCACCATGCCGGCACAAATGTCCTACCCCACAGCGTTCTCCTTAGTCTCCCGAGTAAAATGATACCTCACTTGTGTGGGTGTCCAATGCAGAATTGGCTAAAACGTATTTATAAAAAAATTTAGCGCTTAGAATTCTCGGTGCTATACCCTTAATCCCTATGTTTTAGGCTCTTCCCAGTCACAGGCCCTTGCTCCACCCACACAAGTGAGGTATCATTTTACTCGGGAGACTGAGGGGAACGCTGTGGAGTAGGACATTTGTGGGAGGCAGAAAGACTGTCTGGCAAAATTAAATGGGGGGGAGCAAAGGCCCTTGCCCAAGGGGCCGCTCCCCCTCCCTGGTGGCTAGTGGGTGGATCCCTGCTTGGGGATCGCCCTCCTGGGGTGATCCCCAAGCAGGGATCCACTAAGGAAGGGTACCATTGGAAAGGGAGATTCTCCCTTTCCAACGATACCTCTCCCAAGTGTTTCTGTGCTCGGTCGGCTGAGATAGCCCCACGAGCACCGAAACATTGAAACTGAAACTAAGTTTCAGTTTCGTTTTCAATGTAATGACGACAGCGCGCCATGCGTCACCCCCCTCTCCCTCGGACCACATCTTTTCCTGGGTATTTGAACCTGCAGTTCAAAGCTGTGACTAGGGGCTTCTAACTGACGGCACTCTTCAGTTGTTATTTTGGAGGGACTTGGCCCAGAGAACAGTATTTGGATATTTGAAAACATTGAGGGAAAGGAAATAAATTTATGCGTGGAGAATCCTGAGTTTGAGGTCAAGAACTCGTTGAAGTTCGTCTAATGAAGGTGATGGACTGGGGCAGTTGGTTATTCGGGCGGACCTCCCATCCCGACTGACTTGGCGCCGAGCGGCGCTTCACAACCTGTCGGATCTTGTGCGGAGGAGGTTATGGGGACTTCGCTATCCAAGCATACGGCAAACCTGGCTCCTGACATTAGAGGACAGCTTTGTTTTGGAACTTAAAGGGGGCCTCCATTTGCCTGGAGGCTTCTGGGTTATTGCAGGTGCTGTTGGGATCACGCACAATACAGGAATTTTGGTCCTGGTTTGGGGGCCAGTGAACGGGGACCTTTCCACTTGGTAATTGGAACCTGTTCTGTAGGAGGCTGGTTTAGTATATGGTGCACACCTATTTGAGCGATGCACCTTGCACCAATCAAGGCAATCCTTATGGTGATTTTAGTGGTCTTTGATAACCATAGAAATCTCTCAAAGTGGTAGCTGAGGAGAGCAGCCTTCAGGCTAATCTTGCAGGAGTGTTAAGCAGCTTGTTTTACTAGTTTAATCATGTAGTGTAGGTTAAACGAAAAAGAATCACACAGTGCATATATATAAATACTTCTATTTACTACGCAACACTCACTAACACAATGGTATATCTCCTACCTGGAGATATTAACACAATACACCAAAAACGACTTCAATAAGGTAAGTACCACAAAATACAGTGGTCTCCAGAGGGAGACCAAACCATATATTAAGAAAGTGAAATGCGGACTGCAGGAGAGGACTGGACTTGGACCAGAAGGCCCAGAGGAGCCGGGGCCACAAGGAACCACCCAAGTTAAGTACCCAGGAACCCCACGGAGGCTGTGTGCCCAATAGAAGTCAATAGAGAAGTCGCAGTTGCAGGTTTGCAGAAGAAGGACCCTTACCACAGGACCCGAAGAATTCCCATGGAGGACGGAAGGTTGGAGAGCCACCCCACCCCTGGATGCCCCAGAGACCAGGTTACCTACACAGTGGAAGCCAGGTGCATAGGAGTGAAGAGACGTGGGAAACCTCTGTAGACGACAATGGAAGACTTGGAGAAAAGTGCCTTTGGAGAAGAAAGTGAAGATGTCCAGTGGAATCCAAAAGTGGATTCTGGAAGTGAGGAACCTGCAAGCAGAGGGGACAGAGTCAATGCCACTCAGGACTGACCAAGAGGCACGGAAGAGCAATGCACACCAATGTCGGAATATTCAGATGAGATGACGGTTACCTTGTCGCTGCAGCTGTGAGAACCAGGCAACACTGAGGAGCTGTCCCACGTCAGATGTTGGTGACCAGGGGGGCGGTGTCCGCAATTGGTGTGGAGAACGAAGAAGAAGAAACGTTGGGACCAGCAAGGTCCAAGCGACTCACCACGAGCAAAAGAGCCAGAGCAGGCCCGAGCAAGCAGGGGAATGCACTGAAGCAGGAGAAGACCCTCAAGAGGACCCACTGACCGAAGGCACAGAAGTCACAAGAGGTCCTCGAGCAGCTCACCAAGAAGGAAGGCCCACTCTGCAGAGGATGCAGTGAGGAAGCTGTACTTGGCAGGGAGAGATGCTGAGACCGGAGCTTCTTGTAGTCCAAAGATCTCTGGAGTGCAGAGGCAATGCGGTGCACAGGGGTTCGGTCTGAGCAGTTTCGATGTGGGATACTGGCCTCAAAATTGCAGGGAGGACAGTTCAGGCCTCAAGGGAGTTGCAGAACCACCACCAGTGTTGCTGAGCCTCGGGATGTCCAGGGGACGTCAGGAGCAGCAGACCGGTCAGCTTCGTTGAGGTGCCTGTAGATGCAGGGGAGTGACTCCTTCACTCCAAGGAGACTACTATGGGTGTCCTTGATGCCCAAAGGTGTGTTGAAGATCCTGAAAGAAGCACATTCACAGACGACGAAGAAGACTTGCAGAACAGTGAGATTATGAGCAGCAGGAATCTTCTTTGGTGTAATCTTGGTTCCAGGCGAAGTTCAGCGAAGTCCAAGTGTCCCGACGGTCGAAGAGTGACATGGTATCAGGCTTGAGACTTGTCCTACAATGAACCTAATAAACCACCCACAGGTATGCCCTTAAGTACCGTAGGGAAAGGGTTGAAACGACTCAGGGGTCCCTCCCAGAGGAGGGGCTGGATAGAGGGGAGGATACTCTCATGTCTTTGGTCCAGTTTTGCGCCAGAGCGGGAGCCAAGGTCTCCCTGAACTGGCTCAAACTGGAGTATGCAAGGAGGGAACTAAATGTGCCCTTCAAAGCAGTCCAATGGTGCTGGCAAGCACCCCCACCCCAGCCCAATACATCAAGTCTTGTCTGGGAGGAGGTCGCACCTCCCTGTGACAGTAAACTTATTGTTCTACCTTCCCCTGCTTGAGCTTGGCTCAGCAGCAGGAGGGCAGAATTGTGTCTGTGGTCAGCAGCAGCACAAGCTTGCTGTCAGTTCCTGAAAGGTTGTTACTGGGAGTACGGGGGACACCCCAAGGGAGCCCCCCAGTAAATGGGATCATACTTCCAACACCAGAATTGGGATTGACGTATGATTCCAACATGTTTGATACCAAACATGACCGGGTTCGGTGCAGCCAATATATAGTTAGACATTTCATATTGACAGATGTCCACTATATGTTTTAAAATGGCTGACCACACTTATAAAGCCTGGAGAATCGACTCTGGGGTTTTTAGGGGTGTCATGCTCATGCAGGGGCACCCTCACACTTATAACCAAGCACCCTGCCCTCAGGACTGAAGAGCCTGCCATAGGGGTGACTCATAGGTTTTAAGTGCAGTGACCTCAGATAGAAGGAAACATATCTGTTGTGAAAGTGCAAGCACCAACTCACAAAGGCTGCAATGGCAGGCCTGTACTCACAGTTTAAGTGGACTCCCATGGGTGGCACAATACATGCTGCAGCCCGTGGGGGACCCCTGGTGTACCTATGCCCTGGGTACCTTAGTACCATATACTAGGGACTTGCAAGGGTACACAAGTAGCCAATTGTGGATGTGCAAAAAATTAAGTACAACCATCAATTTTAGGGAGAAAGCACAGTGACTGGGGTCCTGATTAGTAGGATCCCAGTCAGATTAGTCAAAAACATACTGACACCAAGCAAAAGGTGGGGGTAACCATAAAAGCAGATCCTACTTTCCTACAGAACTCCACCCCCAAACAAAAGGTGATGACACTAACCTTGCCCAGTTGAGTCTTCATTTGCTAAGTGGAAATATCTGGAGAGTCCATCTGCATTGGTAGGGTTACTCCCAAGTCCATGTTCCACAAAAAAGTCCATCCCCTGTAGGGAAATGGACCACCTCAAAAATTTGGGATTTTTACCCTTCATCTGATTAAGCCATAGGAGGGGCTTATGGTCTATCTGAACAATGAAGTGAGTACCAAACCGGTATGGCCTCAACTTCTTCAAGGCCCAGACCACAGCAAAGGCCTATCTCTCAATAGCTGACCAACGTTTCTCTCCAGGGGTCAACATTCTGCTTATAAAAGCTACAGGTTGATCCTGGCCCTCTCTGTTAATTTGTGATAATACTGCACCTACCCCTATCTCAGAAGCATATGTTTGTACAAAATAAGTTAATCAGAATGGGAGCAGAGCACATGGCCAGCTTCAGGTCATCAAATGCCTTCTGACAGTTAACTGTCCACTGAATTTTCTTAGGCATTCATTTGGAGGTGAGATCATTAAGGGTTTCACTATAGATCTATAGCCCTTAACAAGCCTCCTGTAGTACCCAGTCAGGCCCAAGAAAGCTCTGACCTGTGTCTGCGTAGTGGGAGCAACCCAGTCCATAATGGTCTGGATTTTTCTCTCCAATGGCTGAACTTGGCCTCCACCTACAAGGTGGCCCAAGTACACAACCTTACTCTGGCCAACCGGCACTTTGTGGCCTAGAAGTGAGGCCTGCCTTTGGCAGGGCCTCCAGAACATGTCTGAGGTGGACCAGGTGATCCTCCCAGATGGAGCTAAAAACAGCATTATCATCACGATATGCTGCACTACTGGCTTCCAGGCCTGTTAGGACTTTGATCACCAGCCTCTGAAATGTGTCAGGTGCATTCATCAAGCCAAAGGGCATTACAATAAATTGGTAATGCCCAATAGGGGTTGAAAATGCGGTTTTTGGTTTGGCATCCTCAGAGAGCCTGATTTGCAAGTACCCAACAGTCAGGTCAAATGTACTGAGATACTTTACAGAGGCCAGAGTATCAATCAGCTCATCTGCCCTTGGAATTGGACAGGCATAAGTCCTCGTGACTGCATTAGGCCTCTATAGTCTACACAAAACCTCATCTCTCTTACCGTCCCGGTGTGAGTTTTTGGCACCAGGACTACAGGACTATCCCGAGGGCTATCCGAAGGCTCAATGACCCCCAACTCCAGCATCTTTTGGACCTCTGTCCTGATACAATCTCTGACATGGTCAGGCTGTCTGTAGGTTTTACTCTTCACAGGCAGGCTGTCATGTGTGTCCACTTCATGGGTACACCAGGTGGTTTGACCAGGAGTGAGAGAAAAGAGATTTGGAATCTGATTGAGAACCTGTCTACAATCAGCTTGCTGTTGATCAGTGAGGCTGCCTGCCAAGGCTACTCCATCAACTGACCCATCAACAGGGTCCTGAGAACGGAGATCGGGAGAGAGTCACTCTCTTCCTCCTGTCCCTCATCAGTGGCCATGAGTAAGCTCATGCCAGCCATGTCAATAAAAGGTTTTAGGCAGTTCACATGAAGTACCCTGTGGGGACTTCTGCGAGTGCCTAGGTCAATCAAGTAGGTGACCACACCTTTTTTCTCAAGGATGGTGTGGGAGCCACTCCACTTGTCCTGGAGAGCTGCTGGGGCCACGTCTCCAACACCCACACTTTCTGTCCTGGCTGTAAACAGTCAGTACAGCTTGGTCATGCCATGCTTTCTGAAGCTCATAGCAGCCCTCAAGGTTTTTGCTGGCCTTCTTCATGTATTCAGCCATACGAGAACGCAGGCCAAATACATAGTCCTCTATGTCCTGTTTAGGAAGCTTGAGAGGCTGTTCCCACCCCTCCTTAACCAGACACAATGGACCCCTAACTGGATGTCAAAACAGAAGTTCAAATGGGCTGTAGCCCACCCCCTTCTGAGGAACCTCTCTGTAGGCAAAGAGAAGGCACAATAGTAAAACATCCAATTTTCGCCTCAGCTTTTCTGGGAGTTCAATGATCATACCCTTTAGGGTCTTGTTGAACCTTTCTACAAGCCCATTACACTGTGGATGAAAGTGTGGGTTAAACTTTTTTTTTTTACATTTATTTTTATTGTTGAGAGTTCATTACACAATTGTTCATACACAAGAAAAAAGTGCTTGCAGTACTCAGTTTTGATTGACACATGTCATCCAACGAGCGTACTCAATCAATAAAAACAAACAATATATTCCAAACGTGTCACTGTGGGTAATACTAAAAGAACACACAAAAAAACACATATTGCACAGTTTCCCATTAATGGCTTAATTGATCTAATCTAATTGGCTAGTTAGCTTCCTATGGACTTCCTGCGTTTCTGAAACTTTGCGTACGAGCCCGACCTTAGAGCGTAGCATCTCTCCAACTCTCTAACTTTATGCAGTTTAGACTGACAACAATAAAAAGTAGGAATATTCTCACTTCGCTAATTCTGGAGAATTAGTGATCTTGCCACTAAGGCCAGCATATTAAGACCTTCCTCTTGTATGTTATTCCCCAGTGTGTTTGGGGAACACCCAAAGGTTGCAATATATCTATCAATAGTTATTGAGTGTCCTAACTTTAGTCTACAGTATTTCTCAATTTCTTCCCAAAATTGCTTAGTCTTTGGGCAGTCCCAAGCAATGAAAACATCTATCCTCTATCTGGGGATAGATACTGTGTAGAAAAGAGGGAGTCCTGTATAGTAGCCATTTAGTGTAAAATTGCATTCTCTTAAAGTTGGCGCCTCTTAATAATGTAGTGTTAAATTTATTGATTCTATTCCAGACCACCCTTTGAATCTGGAGGCCTTCTTTCTCTTGCCATTTGTCTCAGGCTTTTTCGTACACCTTTAAATGTCTTATGTTTGTTGAAATCTTTTACCCAACTACTTATTGATCTCCGTCTTGTTGTCTCTAGCAGAGCCTCACTTAGTTCTAATCTTGCACTTAGTACGGAAGGATCTATATTTTCTAAAAAAATACCTTATTTGAATATAAGACCATTTCAGCATATCTATAGAATGACTCGGGCCGTACTCTATCTCTGTCCACCTTTTCCAAGTATCTGAGATAAGAAAATCTCCCACATGTTTATACCCGTTCTCCTCTCATTTCTTTAATATACTGGGTTGGATCAGCCTATGTTCCCCGACATACAGGTCGGCCAAACATGTGGAACCATTTATCCAAGGTATTTCATAATGCTTAAGCAGTTGGGCTTTTTGTTTTAGAAACCACTGGAAGATCTTGTAGAGCACTTTTTGGGGGTTCTTCACCAGCCTCATAGGATCTAGAATTTTATATTCCTTCAGTATCCTTATTATAAAAAAATTATCCATACCTAGCGGATTAAGATAGTTAAAAAACCTGTTTGTGCTATATGCAAAATCCGCATAATAGTATTCCCTCAAATTAGGAAGGGCTAACCCTCCTTCCTCATTTGGGTTACTTAAAGTGGCTAGTGCTAATCTCGGTACCTTGTTGGCTCATATAAAAGATGAGAATAGACCATCTATTTCTTCAAAAAAAGACATTTATAGTGCACAGGGGATTGCCACAAATAAAAAACAATTGACATTCGTATAAGTGCTACCCGTCCTATTATTGAGATTGTAAGTTGATTCCATTTTGCGAATAAACGCTTAACCCCTTCGCTGCTAGGCCTCCCCCCCCCCCTGTGCTGAGCCTTTTTTTGGCTATTTGGGGTAGTTCGCGCTTAGGCCCCTGTAACTTTTTGACCACATAAAGTATCGACGCCAAATTTGCGTCCTATTCTTCCAACATCATGGGGATTCTAAAGGTACCCAGGGTTTGTGGATTCCCCTGGAGGGGACCCAGAAATTAGCCAAAATACAGCTAATTTGTTTTTGGGGGGGGGAAATGGGAAAAAAGTGCTGCAAATGAAAGCGTCTGTTTTTTTCCCTGCAAATGGTATGGACAAAGGGTTTGTGGGGCTGAAATCACCATTTTCCCAGCTTTCAGGGACTGACAGACTTTTGTCAGAAAACAAACATTTTTTACACAGTTTTGGCATTTTACTGGGACCGCCTATTTCTGCTATTTTTTGTGCTTTCAACCTTCTTCCAGTTAATGGTAGAAATGGGTATGAAAGCAATAATGGATCCTGGAAAGCTATACATTTTAGGAAAGTAGACAAAATTCTGAATTCAGCAAGGGGTCATTTGTGTAGATCCTTCAAGGTTTCTTTATAGAAACTAACAGTTGAATATAGGAAAATTTGAAAATTAGTTGAAGAAAACAGCCATTTGTGCCAATGTTTTCACCTGTAACTTCTTCTAATTATGACTGCTGTTTGAAAGCAATATACCGTTACATCCGCTGGACCTTTCTGGTTGTGGGGATATATAGGACTTGTCGGTTCACTAAGAACCCGACGAACCCAGAGTCAATAACTGAGCAGAGTCTTGCAATGGATTTTTATTATGTACCGGGTATATAGCAATTAATTTGGGAAAATATATACAGGGAAAATCGGTATGAAAGACACCTATGTATTTCTGAAATTGGAACAAAATATAGAGTTTAGAAACAGTAGCTATTTCTTTGCACATTTCCGAAATTGTGAGTACCCATACTAGCATGAGAATTATAGGACATTTTTCAAAGTGACTTATTTTGTACACATTGTCATTTGGAAGGCAGAAATGCATCGAAAGTCAATAGGTAATAACAGTTGCTCTACAATTCTGTGTTACCCTAAGTCTCCCGATAAAAATGGTACCTCACTTGTGTGGGTAGGCCTAGTGCCCGCGACAGGAAACGGCTCAAAACGCAACGTGGACACACTTTATTTTTACAGTGAAAACTGACCCTTTTTTTGCAAAGTGCCTAGCTGTAGATTTTGAACCCTAGCTCTGCCGGCACCTAGGGAAACCTAGCAAACCTATACATTTTTTAAAACTAGACACCCAGGGGAATCCAGGATGGGGTGACTTGACTGGCTCTCAGCAGGTTCTGTAACCCAGAATCCCTTGCAAACCTCAAACTTTGTAAAAGAAAAAAAAAGAAAACAATTCTCCACATTTCTGTGGTGGAAAGCTCTGGAATCTGCGTGGATCCACAAAATTCCACTCACCCCGCTTTCCCCAAAGTCTTCTGAGAAAACTGATACCTCACTTGTGTGGGTAGTCCTAGTGCCCGCGACAGGAAACGGCTCAAAACGCAACGTGGACACACCACATTTTTACGGTGAAAACTGACCGTTTTTTGCAAAGTGCCTAGCTGTAGATTTTGAACCCTAGCTCTGCTGGCACCTAGGGAAACCTAGCAAACCTATACATTTTTGAAAACTAGACACCCAGGTGAATCCAGGATGGGGTGACTTGACTGGCTCTCACCAGGTTCTGTTACGAACCTCAAACTTTGTCAAAATAACCACATTTTCCTCACATTTCTGCGGTGGAAAGTTCTGGAATCTGCGTGGATCCACTACATTTCACCCACCCCACATTCCCCAAAGTCTTCCGAAAAAAATGGTACCTCACTTGTGTTGGTAGGCCTAGTGGCCGCGACAGGAAACAGCCCATAATGCAACGTGGACACACCACATTTTCACAGTGAAAACTGACCCTTTTTTTGCAAAATGCCTAGCTGTAGATTTGAACCCTAGCTCTGCGGGCACCTAGGGAAACCTAGCAAACTTATACATTTTTTAAAACTAGATACCCAGGGGAATCCAGGATGGGGTGACTTGTCTGGCTCTCACCAGGTTCTGTTACCCAGAATCCCTTGCAAACCTCAAACTTTGTCAAAAAACACATTTTCCCCACATTTCTGTGGTGGAAAATTCTGGAATCTGCGTGGATCCTCAGAATTCCACCCACCCCGCATTCCCCAAAGTCTTCAGAGAAAAATGATACCTCACTTGTGTGGGTAGGCCTAGTGGCCGCGACAGGAAACGGCCCAAAATGCAACGTGGACACACCACATTTTCACAGTGAAAACTGACCCTTTTTTTGCAAAGTGCCTAGCTGTAGATTTTGAACCCTAGCTCTGCCGGCACCTAGGGAAACCTAGCAAACCTATACATTTTTTTAAACTAGACACCCAGGGGAATCCAGGATGGGGTGACTTGACTGGCTCTCAGCAGGTTCTGTAACCCAGAATCCCTTGCAAACCTCAAACTTTGTAAAAAAAGAAAAAAAGAAAACAATTCTCCACATTTCTGTGGTGGAAAGCTCTGGAATCTGCGTGGATCCACAAAATTCCACTCACCCCGCTTTCCCCAAAGTCTTCTGAGAAAACTGATACCTCACTTGTGTGGGTAGTCCTAGTGCCCGCGACAGGAAACGGCTCAAAACGCAACGTGGACACACCACATTTTCACGGTGAAAACTGACCGTTTTTTGCAAAGTGCCTAGCTGTAGATTTTGAACCCTAGCTCTGCTGGCACCTAGGGAAACCTAGCAAACCTATACATTTTTGAAAACTAGACACCCAGGTGAATCCAGGATGGGGTGACTTGACTGGCTCTCACCAGGTTCTGTTACGAACCTCAAACTTTGTCAAAAAACACATTTTCCCCACATTTCTGTGGTGGAAAATTCTGGAATCTGCGTGGATCCTCAGAATTCCACCCACCCCGCATTCCCCAAAGTCTTCAGAGAAAAATGATACCTCACTTGTGTGGGTAGGCCTAGTGGCCGCGACAGGAAACGGCCCAAAATGCAACGTGGACACACCACATTTTCACAGTGAAAACTGACCCTTTTTTGCAAAGTGCCTAGCTGTAGATTTTGAACACTAGCTCTGCTGGCACCTAGAGAAACATAGCAAACCTATACATTTTTGAAAACTAGACACCCAGGGGAATCCAGGATGGGGTAACTTGTCTGGCTCTCACCAGGTTCTGTTACCCAGAATCCCTTGCAAACCTCAAACTTAGTCCAAAAAACCACATTTTCCTCACTTTTCTGTGGTGGAAAGTTCTGGAATCTGCGTGGAGCCACAAAATTCCACCCACCCTGCATTACCCAAAGTCTTCCGAGAAAAATGGTACCTCACTTGTGTGGGTAGGCCTAGTGCCCGCGACAGGAAACGGCCCAAAGCACAACGTGGACACAGCACATTTTCCCAGGGAAAACTGACCCTTTTTTTGGAAAGTACCTACCTGTAAATTTTGAACCCTAGCTCTGCCGGCACCTAGGGAAACCAGCAAACCTATACATTTTTGAAAACTAGACACCCAGGGAATCCAGGATGGGGTGACTTGTCTGGCTCTCACCAGGTTCTGTTAACCAGAATCCCTTGCAAACCTCAAACTTTGTAAAAAAAAAAAAAACACAGATTTTCCTCACATTTCTGTGGTGGAAAGTTATGGAATCTACGTGGATCCCCAAATTTCTTACCATCCAGCGTTCCCCCAGGCCTCCCGATAAAAATGGTACCTCACTCGCATGGGTGGGTCAAGTACCCGCGACAGGCAAGGGCCCAAAACGTATTGAGGAGACATCAAAATGACCTATCACAAAACAACCTGGTTTTGCAAGGGAAGTCACCTGGGTTTTTGGCCCCAGGCTCGGCGGCCATCTTGGAAAATCTACCAAACCCACACATTTCTGAAAACTAGACACCCGGGGGAGTCCAGCGAGGTATGGCTTGCGTGGGTCCCTCAACGTTTTCCTACCCAGAATCCCCTGCAAACCTCAAATGTAGCTGAAAAAATCACTTTTTTCTCACATTTCTGTGTGGGAAAGTTCTGGAATCTGCATGGATCCACAAATTTCCTACTACCCAGCATTCCCACAGGTCTCCCGATAAAAATGGTACCTCACTCGCGTGGTTGGGTCAAGTACCCGCAACAGGTAAGGGCCCAAAATGTATTGAGAAGACATCAAAATTACCTATCACAAAACAACCTGGTTTTGCAAGGGGAGTCACCTGGGTTTTTGGCCCCAGGCTCTGCGGCCATCTTGGGAAACTACCAAACCCACACATTTCTAAAAACTAGACACCCGGGGGAGTCCAGCGAGGTATGGCTTGTATGGATCCCCCAACGTTTTCCTACCCAGAATACCCTGCAAACCTCAAATTTAGCTGAAAAAACCACATTTTCCACATATTTTTGTGTAGAATCACCATGCCGGCACAAATGTCCTACCCCACAGCGTTCTCCTTAGTCTCCCGAGTAAAATGATACCTCACTTGTGTGGGTGTCCAATGCAGAATTGGCTAAAACGTATTTATAAAAAAATTTAGCGCTTAGAATTCTCGGTGCTATACCCTTAATCCCTATGTTTTAGGCTCTTCCCAGTCACAGGCCCTTGCTCCACCCACACAAGTGAGGTATCATTTTACTCGGGAGACTGAGGGGAACGCTATGGAGTAGGACATTTGTGGGGGGCAGAAAGTCTGTCTGGCAAAATTAAATGGGGGGAGCAAAGGCCCTTGCCCAAGGGGCCGCACTCCCCTCCCTGGTGGCTAGTGGGTGGACCCCTGCTTGGGGATCGCCCTCCTGGGGTGATCCCCAAGCAGGGATCCACTAAGGAAGGGTACCATTGGAAAGGGGAGATTCTCCCCTTTCCAACGATACCTCTCCCAAGTGTTTCTGTGCTCGGTCGGCTGAGATAGCCCCACGAGCACCGAAACATTGAAACTGAAACTAAGTTTCAGTTTCGTTTTCAATGTAATGACGACAGCGCGCCATGCGTCACCCCCCTCTCCCTCGGACCACATCTTTTCCTGGGTATTTGAACCTGCAGTTCAAAGCTGTGACTAGGGGCTTCTAACCGACGGCACTCTTCAGTTGTTATTTTGGAGGGACTTGGCCAAGAGAACAGTATTTGGATATTTGAACAGTATTTGGATATTTGAAAACATTGAGGGAAAGGAAATAAATTTATGCGTGGAGAATCCTGAGTTTGAGGTCAAGAACTCGTTGAAGTTCGTCTAATGAAGGTGATGGACTGGGGCAGTTGGTTATTCGGGCGGACCTCCCATCCCGACTGACTTGGCGCCGAGCGGCGCTTCACAACCTGTCGGATCTTGTGCGGAGGAGGTTATGGGGACTTCGCTATCCAAGCATACGGCAAACCTGGCTCCTGACATTAGAGGACAGCTTTGTTTTGGAACTTAAAGGGGCCTCCATTTGCCTGGAGGCTTCTGGGTTATTGCAGGTGCTGTTGGGATCACGCACAATACAGGAATTTTGGTCCTGGTTTGGGGGCCAGTGAACGGGGACCTTTCCACTTGGTAATTGGAACCTGTTCTGTAGGAGGCTGGTTTAGTATATGGTGCACACCTATTTGAGCGATGCACCTTGCACCAATCAAGGCAATCCTTATGGTGATTTTAGTGGTCTTTGATAACCATAGAAATCTCTCAAAGTGGTAGCTGAGGAGAGCAGCCTTCAGGCTAATCTTGCAGGAGTGTTAAGCAGCTTGTTTTACTAGTTTAATCATGTAGTGTAGGTTAAACGAAAAAGAATCACACAGTGCATATATATAAATACTTCTATTTACTACGCAACACTCACTAACACAATGGTATATCTCCTACCTGGAGATATTAACACAATACACCAAAAACGACTTCAATAAGGTAAGTACCACAAAATACAGTGGTCTCCAGAGGGAGACCAAACCATATATTAAGAAAGTGAAATGCGGACTGCAGGAGAGGACTGGACTTGGACCAGAAGGCCCAGAGGAGCCGGGGCCACAAGGAACCACCCAAGTTAAGTACCCAGGAACCCCACGGAGGCTGTGTGCCCAATAGAAGTCAATAGAGAAGTCGCAGTTGCAGGTTTGCAGAAGAAGGACCCTTACCACAGGACCCGAAGAATTCCCATGGAGGACGGAAGGTTGGAGAGCCACCCCACCCCTGGATGCCCCAGAGACCAGGTTACCTACACAGTGGAAGCCAGGTGCATAGGAGTGAAGAGACGTGGGAAACCTCTGTAGACGACAATGGAAGACTTGGAGAAAAGTGCCTTTGGAGAAGAAAGTGAAGATGTCCAGTGGAATCCAAAAGTGGATTCTGGAAGTGAGGAACCTGCAAGCAGAGGGGACAGAGTCAATGCCACTCAGGACTGACCAAGAGGCACGGAAGAGCAATGCACACCGATGTCGGACTATTCAGATGAGATGACGGTTACCTTGTCGCTGCAGCTGTGAGAACCAGGCAACACTGAGGAGCTGTCCCACATCAGATGTTGGTAACCAAGGGGGCGGTGTCCGCAATTGGTGTGGAGAACGAAGAAAAAGAAACGTTGGGACCAGCAAGGTCCAAGCGACTCACCACGAGCAAAAGAGCCAGAGCAGGCCCGAGCAAGCAGGGGAGTGCACTGAAGCAGGAGAAGACCCTCAAGAGGACCCACTGACCGAAGGCACAGAAGTCACAAGAGGTCCTCGAGCAGCTCACCAAGAAGGAAGGCCCACTCTGCAGAGGATGCAGTGAGGAAGCTGTAGTTGGCAGGGAGAGATGCTGAGACCGGAGCTTCTTGTAGTCCAAAGATCTCT
Organism: Calotriton arnoldi; assembly: GCA_963921515.1. Lineage (NCBI taxonomy): Eukaryota > Metazoa > Chordata > Amphibia > Caudata > Salamandridae > Calotriton > Calotriton arnoldi. Next base: position 437,730 of record CAWUFW010005100.1, read on the forward strand.
GGAGTGCAGAGGCAATGCGGTGCACAGGGGTTCGGTCCGAGCAGTTTCGATGTGGGATAATGGCCTCAAAATTGCAGGGAGGACAGTTCAGGCCTCAAGGGAGTTGCAGAACCACCACCAGTGTTGCTGAGCCTCGGGATGTCCAGGGGACGTCAGGAGCGGCAGACCGGTCAGCTTCGTTGAGGTGCCTGCAGATGCAGGGGAGTGACTCCTTCACTCCAAGGGAGACTACTATGGGTGTCCTTGATGCCCAAAGGTGTGTTGAAGATCCTGGAAGAAGCACATTCACAGACGACGAAGAAGACTTGCAGAACAGTGAGATTATGAGCAGCAGGAATCTTCTTTGGTGTAATCTTGGTTCCAGGCGAAGTTCAGCGAAGTCCAAGTGTCCCGACGGTCGAAGAGTGACATGGTATCAGGCTTGAGACTTGTCCTACAATGAACCTAATAAACCACCCACAGGTATGCCCTTAAGTACCGTAGGGAAAGGGTTGAAACGACTCAGGGGTCCCTCCCAGAGGAGGGGCTGGATAGAGGGGAGGATACTCTCATGTCTTTGGTCCAGTTTTGCGCCAGAGCGGGAGCCAAGGTCTCCCTGAACTGGCTCAAACTGGAGTATGCAAGGAGGGAACTAAATGTGCCCTTCAAAGCAGTCCAATGGTGCTGGCAAGCACCCCCACCCCAGCCCAATACATCAAGTCTTGTCTGGGAGGAGGTCGCACCTCCCTGTGACAATAAACTTATTGTTCTACCTTCCCCTGCTTGAGCTTGGCTCAGCAGCAGGAGGGCAGAATTGTGTCTGTGGTCAGCAGCAGCACAAGTTTGCTGTCAGTTCCTGAAAGGTTGTTACTGGGAGTACGGGGGACACCCCAAGGGAGCCCCCCAGTACATGGGATCATACTTCCAACACCAGAATTGGGATTGACGTATGATTCCAACATGTTTGATACCAAACATGACCGGGTTCGGTGCAGCCAATATATAGTTAGACATTTCATATTGACAGATGTCCACTATATGTTTTAAAATGGCTGACCACACTTATAAAGCCTGGAGAATCGACTCTGGGGTTTTTAGGGGTGTCATGCTCATGCAGGGGCACTCTCACACTTATAACCAAGCACCCTGCCCTCAGGACTGAAGAGCCTGCCATAGGGGTGACTCATAGGTTTTAAGTGCAGTGACCTCAGATAGAAGGAAACATATCTGTTGTGAAAGTGCAAGCACCAACTCACAAAGGCTGCAATGGCAGGCCTGTACTCACAGTTTAAGTGGACTCCCATGGGTGGCACAATACATGCTGCAGCCCGTGGGGGACCCCTGGTGTACCTATGCCCTGGGTACCTTAGTACCATATACTAGGGACTTGCAAGGGTACACAAGTAGCCAATTGTAGATGTGCAAAAAATTAAGTACGACCATCAATTTTAGGGAGAAAGCACAGTGACTGCGGTCCTGATTAGCAGGATCCCAGTCAGATTAGTCAAAAACATACTGACACCAAGCAAAAGGTGGGGGTAACCATAAAAGCAGATCCTACTTTCCTACACAACTCCACCCCCAAACAAAAGGTGATGATACTAACCTTGCCCAGTTGAGTCTTCATTTGCTAAGTGGAAATATCTGGAGAGTCCATCTGCATTGGCAGGGTTACTCCCAGGTCCATGTTCCACAAAAAAGTCCATCCCCTGTAGGGAAATGGACCACCTCAAAAATTTGGGATTTTTACCCTTCATCTGATTAAGCCATAGGAGGGGCTTATGGTCTATCTGAACAATGAAGTGAGTACCAAACCGGTATGGCCTCAACTTCTTCAAGGCCCAGACCACAGCAAAGGCCTATCTCTCAATAGCTGACCAACGTTTCTCTCCAGGGGTCAACGTTCTGCTTATAAAAGCTACAGGTTGATCCTGGCCCTCTCTGTTAATTTGTGATAATACTGCACCTACCCCTATCTCAGAAGCATATGTTTGTACAACATAAGTTAAGCAGAATGGGAGCAGAGCACATGGCCAGCTTCAGGTCATCAAATGCCTTCTGACAGTTAACTGTCCACTGAATTTTCTTAGGCATTCTTTTGGAGGTGAGATCATTAAGGGTTTCACTATAGATCTATAGCCCTTAACAAACCTCCTGTAGTACCCAGTCAGGCCCAAGAAAGCTCTGGCCTGTGCCTGGGTAGTGGGAGCAACCCAGTCCATTATGGTCTGGATTTTTCTCTCCAATGGCTGAACTTGGCCTCCACCTACAAGGTGTCGAGCTCGGGGCAGCCTTCCCAGGTAGAAGCACCCGTTCCCCAGGAGCGAAGAGGGAGCCCCACCCTTCTCCGAAGACACAGTCTCCCCAGTGCCAATAATAAAACACACTAAGAGCAAACAAGTATCTTCAGAAAAGGAAGAGACCAGGGAGGACAATCTGAGAAAGTCCTAATGCCGCCAACATGGAGGAGACCCCGTCCAAATAGCCACAGGAATCCTATAGTAAATACAAAAAGAAAACAAACACGATTATTAAATAGTGACTGGAGAGTTTAGTTACTAATTTGAGGTTGTGTACTATCCCACACTTACTTGTATTAAGACTGGATGCGACCTCTTATAAGGATTCCGGTTGAGTGCAACCAAAGGATCTCAGGATATCCAGAAAATTAGAAAAAGGCTGGAGAGGATAGTGGCTCCTGAACCCAGCTTCTCAAATAACAGAAGTAAAGAGTCTCTGAGTATACGTCTGCTCGTTCTCCAAAGTTCAGTTCTCGACGTTAAGATAACAGTGCAGCAGTTCTGTGGTTATCATGGGGTAGGGGTAACGTTATAGCATAATTTGGGGAAGATAGTGTGTCTTTCACCGCACACCACAGCGTGGAGGAACCTAATACGTTCAAACGTGAACGAAAAGAAATTAAAGGTGCTTTCGGTACTTATGCCACACTGCAACGGCAGCGAGGAAGATCCCAAGCGGGCTCGTGTGGACAAAGGAAACAGCTGGTCTCATAAGGCAGAAAAAGAAAAAGAAGTAAGTGAACGGCAGCAGCGCGACCTAGCGCTGATCCTTCTCAGGGCGTTACAGGCAGCGGCTGCAGGCGGGAGAAAACCTCGAGTGAAAGGCAGCAGCGCGACCTAGCGCTGATCCTTCTCAGGGCGTTACAAGCAGCGGCTGCAGGCGGGAGAAAACCTCGAGTGAAAGGCAGCAGCGCGACCTAGCGCTGATCCTTCTCAGGGCGTTACAGGCAGCGGCTGCAGGCGGGAGAAAACCTTGCTGGACTTCGTAGCGCGTCCTCGCGCTCGAGTGAAATTGAACACGGGAAGCGGGGATTTCAGGGCAGCAGGATTCCGTACAAACGATACTTCTTTGATCCAAGGGTAGGAGTCTCGAAGGCAAGTCAGCAAACACGAAACAGGGCAGGGTTCACACAAGGAAAGCCAAGCACTAAGGCACCGTAGCCTAAGGCTTAAGAACCTCCCCACCACCTGACGAGTCCCAGAGCAGTATGGGACAGTACACAACCCACCTCCCTCGTAGAGCATTCTGGGAGACGTAGTTTGCACACTATACAGGAAGCCTGACTCCTAACAGTTCTCCCCCCCAAAGGCCTCCTCACAGGTCTGGGTTTGGAGGGATGCAGTGCATGAAATCTTCTAATTAACAAAGGAGCATGCACATTTTCAGCGGGTTCCCAAGTTCTATCCTCGGGAGCATAACCCACCCAGTCTATTAAATACTGCAGTTTACCTCTATGTCTCCGGGAATCTACTATGCGTTTGACTTCATACTCCAACTCTCCTTGAACATTAACAGGAGGAGGCGGAGGTTCAGGGGTCAAGGGGGGACTGTAGGGTTTTAGGAGAGAGGTATGAAAAACAGGGTGTATTTGCATTTCTGGTGGGAGGGCTAGTTTCATGGCTACGGGATTGACTATTTGAGTGATGGTAAAGGGGCCTAAATATCTGGGTTGTAATTTGCAAGGTCCGGCTAGTCGGAGATTTCTGGAGGCTAGCCAAACTTGATCACCCATATGATAACTAGGAGCAGGGCGTCTGTGTTTGTCCGCGTGACACTTCATGTTGTTTTTGGCTTCAAGCAATTCATATCGGGCTTTTTCCCAAATAGACAGGAGATGTGCATGGTGCTCTGTGACGGCTGGTGTGTGTGAAACAGAAGGGGGTAGGTTCAAAGGGAGGAATTTGGGATGATACCCTGTGTTAAAGAAAAAGGGCGATATCTTGGATGCAGAGTGAGTAGTATTATTATATGCGAACTCGGCTAATGGTAAAGCTTGAACCCAATTGCCAGTAATAGTACCGATCAAGCATCTTAGGAACTGCTCAAGGGTCTGGTTTGTTCTCTCTGTTTGGCCGTCCGTTTGCGGATGATAAGCCGTAGAAAGACGATGGTCTATGTGGAGGATTTTGCATAAGCCTTGCCAGAACTTGGATATAAACTGGGGGCCCCTATCGGATACAATCATAGAGGGCAAACCATGAAGACGAACGATGTTTTGTATGAATGTACCTGTGAGTTCTAAGGCTGTAGGTAGCTTCTTAAGGGGAACGAAATGTGCCATTTTGGACAACATGTCCACCACCACCAATATAGTGGTGTACCCATGAGTAAGTGGTAGATCTGTTATAAAATCCATGCTAATGGATGACCAAGGGCTGTTGGGTACAGGTAAAGGTTGCAACAGTCCCGCAGGGGCACCGTGTAACGTTTTCTGCCTAGCACAAGTAGGACAGGTCTTGACATACTCAATGATATCTTGTGTCATGCCTTTCCACCAGAACCATCTCTGACAGGTTTGTATTGTTTTCGCTTCCCCAGGATGTCCCGCCAAGGGTAGAGCATGGCACCATTTCATAATTAGAGCCTGAGTTTCGCTCGTGGGGAGAAATAGTCGACTGTCATGAAAGAAGAGGTTGTTTGTGATCGTATTGAGGGGTTTGGTTAACCACTCTTCTTTATCTAGAGTAGCAAAGGCGTGTTCGAGACGTGCAAAGAAAGAGTCTGATTCTACATCGCCACCCTCTCCCACTGCAATGATCTTGTGAGCAGGGATGAAGGGTAAGGGTACCTCCACGGAGTTTTTTTGTTCCTTGCCAAGTCGAGACAAGGCATCTGCTTTTCCTTGTCTCACCCCTGGGCGGAAATGAATCACGAAATCGTACTCAGAGAAAAAGGATACCCATCTCATCTGCCTGGGTGTAAGAGCCCGAGCTGTCCTAAAATATTGAAGATTCCGATGATCTGAATAGATCGTGATAACATGTGGTGACCCTAAGAGATAATGACGCCATTCCTGAAATGCCAGTTTAATGGCCAACAGTTCTCTCTCCCCAATGGTATAGTTTTGTTCCGCCTGAGCCAGGGTCTTTGAATAATAGGCAACGGGATGGAGTGTTCCTGAGTTAGGATCTCGTTGCGATAATACTCCACCTACCGCATATTGGGAGGCATCGGCTTCGACGTAATAGGGTTGTGTCTCATCTGCATGGCGAACGATGGGGGCAGTGGAAAAACTGTTTTTAGAGCTTGAAACGCAGTTTCAGCGTTTTGATCCCATTCATACACCACCCCTTTCTTCAGGAGTCTAGTGAGGGCTGTGATGAGATCAGAAAAATGACTGATAAACCTTCTATAAAAGTTTGCAAACCCTAAGAATGATTGCAACTCTTTGATAGTGGTAGGGCTAGCCCAATTAGTAATGGCAGATACTTTAGCAGGATCCATATGTATCCCTTCTGGAGAGATGATAAAACCCAGAAAGGCTACTTTGCGGGTATGGAAGAGGCACTTATCCAATTTGGCAAAGAGATGATTCTCTTGCAACCGACTCAATATCAAACTCACATGTTTGACATGTTCCTTCTCATTCTGGGAATAGATTAGTATATCGTCTATGTAGACAATAACAAATACATCAAGATACTCTCTCAAAATTTCGTTTATAAAGAACTGAAATGCCGCTGGAGCATTGCATAGTCCAAACGGCATTACACAATATTCATAAAGGCCAAACTTGGTGCGGAAAGCCGTCTTCCACTCATCTCCTTTTCTGACTCTGATCAAATGGTATGCTCCTCTTAGATCAAGTTTTGTAAAGATGGTAGCCTTTCGAACCTGATCCAAGAGATTGGAGATGAGAGGAAGAGGATATTTGTTCTTGATAGTCACCTTATTTAGGGCGCGATAATCCAGACATGCTCTCAGACCCCCTTCACTCTTAGGAATAAAGAAAATAGGGGAGGAAACAGGGGAGGTGGAGTGTCTGATGAACCCCTTCTTTAACATATCCTGTAAGTAATCAGACAAATACTTGGTCTCTGGTTCTGTGAGGGAGTATACTCTACTAACAGGTAAGTCAGCCCCAGGCACCAAATCAATCCTGCAATCATAGGACCTATGGGGTGGCAAGGCTATAGCTTTGATTTCGTCAAACACCTCTGAGAACTGTGAGTAGTCATCGGGCAACAGAGAACTTTCATTTTGTGAAAGGACACAACAGACGGGAGAATGCCAGTGGGTGATTTCTCGATAGCAATGGTTCATGCAATAGGGAGAACGCAACGTTACCTTCCTGGAAACCCAGTCTATATGTGGATTATGACGTTGAAGCCACGGGACGCCTAGAATAGCTCCAAAATTGGGGGTATTAATCAAGTCAAAGGTAATAACCTCCGAATGTCCGTTTTCACACATCATGATAATGTCTGGAGTTTGGTAGGTTAACATGCCAGAGGACAACTCAGATCCGTCCACGGCTCTTACCTTTTCAGGATGTTTTTTCAGTATAAATTCTAATCCCATAGCTCTAGCAACAGCTATGTCCAGAAAATTTCCGGTTGCGCCAGAATCTAATAAAATAGCCATGTTTTGTCTCAGGTGAGATGTCAGAAGGAATACCACATTGATAGAAAAATGTTTGGGTACCGGAGCCGAGGTATTAGCCAAATATTTAGAGGTCTTGGTAACAGGAGGACTTGGAGGATCGACCTCTACATCCCTCAAGTCAATTAGTTTTCCGACTGCACCGCCAGGCTGGTTCGGCCTGCAGGAGCTCTAGGAGCGATCTTGGGTCTAACTGGACACTCTCTAGCAAAATGACCTCCCTTACCACAATATAAACAAAGATTCAATTTTCTGCGTTTTTCTTTTTCTTCACTAGACAATGGTCCTCTGATCCCTCCTATCTGCATAGGTTCGCTTGTGTCCTTAGCCTCTTTCTTGTCGCTTTTGGCCAGAAACAGTCGCGAGTACTCGCCTTTGGTCTTTTCCCTCCGCTAGGCGGTGATCTAACTTAACGACTAGATCCATAAATGCAGAGCAGTCTTCGGGAGGGTCCACTATCTGTGAGAGTATGTCTTTAAGCTCATCCTTAAGTCCCCTATAAAACAAGGAGGTTCTCTTATCTTCGGGCCAATGTGTTTCTGTGACCAAGCGGTTAAAAGTAGTAATATACGTCAGTAAATCCTTTGATCCCTGTTTGAGGTTTAATAGCTCGTTGTCGCTGGCCTGCATGTAAGAGTGTCTAGCAAAAAGACTCCTCATCCTATCTTTAAACAGGACCAGATCGTACAAGATGGGGTCATCGTTTTCAACCAGAGGCACTGCCCAGATCGCAGCATTCCCAGTCAGATATGAAATAATGAAGGCAACTTTCGCTGCGTCGTCCGGAAATGAGGCTGCTCTACATAAGAATTGAAGATGGCACTGATTCATGAATACCCCATACTTGTTACTGTCTCCATTAAATCTTTCGGGCATAGCAAGAGGTGTCTGAGGAGGGGTGACAACGGTGACATTAACAGGTGAAGGAGTAGATACTGTGGGAGCTGAATTAGCATCGGGTGCAGGGACTTGAAAATGCGCGGGTTGTATATAGCTACGTTTATGTTTGGGATTAGTGTCTGATACCCTAACCTCTAATGATTTCTGTGTCCTCAATACATGTATTTCTGAGATAAGGCGTTGGTTTTCGCCTCTCACTAACTTCAGCTCAGTTTGCAGATTGACTACAGCGGTCGCTAATTCACTCAGATTGATTTCTGTGGCCTCGACCGATATGGCCTCGTCCATGATGGCTGCAACAGAAATCCGTCCTCGCTCGGGGGGAAAAAATATCGTGGGCTTGGCTTTCTGTCGAGCTCGGGGCAGCCTTCCCAGGTAGAAGCACCCGTACCCCAGGAGCGAAGAGGGAGCCCCTCCCTTCTCCGAAGACACAGTCTCCCCAGTGCCAATAATAAAACACACTAAGAGCAAACAAGTATCTTCAGAAAAGGAAGAGACCAGGGAGGACAATCTGAGAAAGTCCTAATGCCGCCAACATGGAGGAGACCCCGTCCAAATAGCCACAGGAATCCTATAGTAAATACAAAAAGAAAACAAACACGATTATTAAATAGTGACTGGAGAGTTTAGTTACTAATTTGAGGTTGTGTACTATCCCACACTTACTTGTATTAAGACTGGATGCGACCTCTTATAAGGATTCCGGTTGAGTGCAACCAAAGGATCTCAGGATATCCAGAAAATTAGAAAAAGGCTGGAGAGGATAGTGGCTCCTGAACCCAGCTTCTCAAATAACAGAAGTAAATAGTCTCTGAGCATACGTCTGCTCGTTCTCCAAAGTTCAGTTCTCGATGTTAAGATAACAGTGCAGCAGTTCCGTGGTTATCATGGGGTAGGGGTAACGTTATAGCATAATTTGGGGAAGATAGTGTGTCTTTCACCGCACACCACAGCGTGGAGGAACCTAATACGTTCAAACGTGAACGAAAAGAAATTAAAGGTGCTTTCGGTACTTATGCCACACTGCAACGGCAGCGAGGAAGATCCCAAAAGCGGGCTCGTGTGGACAAAGGGAAACAGCTGGTCTCATAAGGCAGAAAAAGAAAAAGAAGTAAGTGAACGGCAGCAGCGCGACCTAGCGCTGATCCTTCTCAGGGCGTTACAGGCAGCGGCTGCAGGCGGGAGAAAACCTCGAGTGAAAGGCAGCAGCGCGACCTAGCGCTGATCCTTCTCAGGGCGTTACAAGCAGCGGCTGCAGGCGGGAGAAAACCTCGAGTGAAAGGCAGCAGCGCGACCTAGCGCTGATCCTTCTCAGGGCGTTACAGGCAGCGGCTGCAGGCGGGAGAAAACCTTGCTGGACTTCGTAGCGCGACCTCGCGCTCGAGTGAAATTGAACACGGGAAGCGGGGATTTCAGGGCAGCAGGATTCCGTACAAACGATACTTCTTTGATCCAAGGGTAGGAGTCTCGAAGGCAAGTCAGCAAACACGAAACAGGGCAGGGTTCACACAAGGAAAGCCAAGCACTAAGGCACCGTAGCCTAAGGCTTAAGAACCTCCCCACCACCTGACGAGTCCCAGAGCAGTATGGGACAGTACACAACCCACCTCCTCGTAGAGCATTCTGGGAGACGTAGTTTGCACACTATACAGGAAGCCTGACTCCTAACACAAGGTGGCCCAAGTACACAACCTTACTCTGGCCAACCGGCACTTTGTGGCCTAGAAGTGAGGCCTGCCTTTGGCAGGGCCTCCAGAACATGTCTGAGGTGGACAACGTGATCCTCCCAGATGGAGCTAAAAACAGCAATATCATCACGATATGCTGCACTACTGGCTTCCAGGCCTGTTAGGACTTTGATCACCAGCCTCTGAAATGTGGCAGGTGCATTCATCAAGCCAAAGGGCATTACAATAAATTGGTATTGCCCAATAGGGGTTGAAAATGCGGTTTTTGGTTTGGCATCCTCAGAGAGCCTGATTTGCAAGTACCCAACAGTCAGGTCAAATGTACTGAGATACTTTACAGAGGCCAGAGTATCAATCAGCTCATCTGCCCTTGGAATTGGACAGGCATAAGTCCTCGTGACTGCATTAGGCCTCTATAGTCTACACAAAACCTCATCTCTCTTACCGTCCCGGTGTGAGTTTTTGGCATCAGGACTACAGGACTATCCCGAGGGCTATCCGAAGGCTCAATGACCCCCAACTCCAGCATCTTTTGGACCTCTGTCCTGATACAATCTCTGACATGGTCAGGCTGTCTGTAGGTTTTACTCTTCACAGGCAGGCTGTCATGTGTGTCCACTTCATGGGTACACCAGGTGGTTTGACCAGGAGTGAGAGAAAAGAGATTTGGAATCTGATTGAGAACCTGTCTACAATCAGCTTGCTGTTGATCAGTGAGGCTGCCTGCCAAGGCTACTCCATCAACTGACCCATCAACAGGGTCCTGAGAAAGGAGATCGGGGCAGAATCACTCTCTTCCTCCTGTCCCTCATCAGTGGCCATGAGCAAGCGCATGCCAGCCATGTCAATAAAAGGTTTTAGGCAGTTCACATGAAGTACCCTGTGGGGACTTCTGCGAGTGCCTAGGTCAATCAAGTAGGTGACCTCACCTTTTTTCTCAAGGATGGTGTGGGAGCCACTCCACTTGTCCTGGAGAGCTGCTGGGGCCACGTCTCCAACACCCACACTTTCTGTCCTGGCTGTAAACAGTCAGTACAGCTTGGTCATGCCATGCTTTCTGAAGCTCATAGCAGGCCTCAAGGTTTTTGCTGGCCTTCTTCATGTATTCAGCCATACGAGAACGCAGGCCAAATACATAGTCCTCTATGTCCTGTTTAGGAAGCTTGAGAGGCTGCTCCCACCCCTCCTTAACCAGACACAATGGACCCCTAACTGGATGTCAAAACAGAAGTTCAAATGGGCTGTAGCCCACCCCCTTCTGAGGAACCTCTCTGTAGGCAAAGAGAAGGCACAATAGTAAAACATCCAATTTTCGCCTCAGCTTTTCTGGGAGTTCAATGATCATACCCTTTAGGGTCTTGTTGAACCTTTCTACAAGCCCATTACACTGTGGATGATAGGGTGGGTTAAACTTTTTTTTTACATTTATTTTTATTGTTGAGAGTTCATTACACAATTGTTCATACACAAGAAAAAAGTGCTTGCAGTACTCAGTTTTGATTGACACATGTCATCCAACGAGCGTACTCAATCAATAAAAACAAACAATATATTCCAAACGTGTCACTGTGGGTAATACTAAAAGAACACACAAAAAAACACATATTGCACAGTTTCCCTTTAATGGCTTAATTGATCTAATCTAATTGGCTAGTTAGCTTCCTATGGACTTCCAGCGTTTCTGAAACTTTGCGTACGAGCCCGACCTTAGAGCGTAGCATCTCTCCAGCTCTCTAACTTTATGCAGTTTAGACTGACAACAATAAAAAGTAGGAATATTCTCACTTTGCTAATTCTGGAGAATTAGTGATCTTGCCACTAAGGCCAGCATATAAAGACCTTCCTCTTGTATGTTATTCCCCATTGTGTTTGGGGAACACCCAAAGGTTGCAATATATCTATCAATAGTTATTGAGTGTCCTAACTTTAGTCTACAGTATTTCTCAATTTCTTCCCAAAATTGCTTAGTCTTTGGGCAGTCCCAAGCAATGTGGGTCCATGTACCTCCCTCTTTTGCAGAGCATTGAAAACATCTATCCTCTATCTGGGGATAGATACTGTGTAGAAAAGAGGGAGTCCTGTATAGTAGCCATTTAGTGTAAAATTGCATTCTCTTAAAGTTGGCGCCTCTTAATAATGTAGTGTTACATTTATTGATTCTATTCCAGACCACCCTTTGAATCTGGAGGCCTTCTTTCTCTTGCCATTTGTCTCAGGCTTTTTCGTACACCTTTAAATGTCTTATGTTTGTTGAAATCTTTTACCCAACTACTTATTGATCTCCGTCTAGTTGTCTCTAGCAGAGCCTCACTTAGTTCTAATCTTGCACTTAGTACGGAAGGATCTATATTTTCTAAAAAATACCTTCTTTGAATATAAGACCATTTCAGCATATCTATAGAATGACTCGGGCCGTACTCTATCTCTGTCCACCTTTTCCAAGTATCTGAGATAAGAAAATCTCCCACATGTTTATACCCGTTCTCCTCTCATTTCTTTAATATACTGGGTTGGATCAGCCTATGTTCCCCGACATACAGGTCGGCCAAACATGTGGAACCATTTATCAAAGGTATTTCATAATGCTTAAGCAGTTGGGCTTTTTGTTTTAGAAACCACTGGAAGATCTTGTAGAGCACTTTTTGGGGGTTCTTCACCAGCCTCATAGGATCTAGAATTTTATATTCCTTCAGTATCCTTATTATAAAAAAATTATCCATACCTAGCGGATTAAGATAGTTAAAAAACCTGTTTGTGCTATATGCAAAATCCGCATAATAGTATTCCCTCAAATTAGGAAGGGCTAAACCTCCTTCCTCATTTGGGTTACTTAAAGTGGCTAGTGCTAATCTCGGTACCTTGTTGGCTCATATAAAAGATGAGAATAGACCATCTATTTCTTCAAAAAAAGACATTTATAGTGCACAGGGGATTGCCACAAATAAAAAACAATTGACATTCGTATCAGTGCTACCCGTCCTATTATTGAGATTGTAAGTTGATTCCATTTTGCGAATAAACGCTTAACCCCTTCGCTGCTAGGCCTCCCCCCCCCTGTGCTGAGCCTTTTTTTGGCTATTTGGGGTAGTTCGCGCTTAGGCCCCTGTAACTTTTTGACCACATAAAGTATCGATGCCAAATCTGCGTCCTATTCTTCCAACATCATGGGGATTCTAAAGGTACCCAGGGTTTGTGGATTCCCCTGGAGGGGACCCAGAAATTAGCCAAAATACAGCTAATTTTTTTTTGGGGGGGGAAATGGGAAAAAAGTGCTGCAAATGAAAGCGTCTGTTTTTTTCCTTGCAAATGGTATGGACAAAGGGTTTGTGGGGCTGAAATCATCATTTTCCCAGCTTTCAGGGACTGACAGACTTTTGTCAGAAAACCAACATTTTTTTACACAGTTTTGGCATTTTACTGGGACCGCCTATTGCTGCTATTTTCTGTGCTTTCAACCTTCTTCCAGTTAATGGTAGAAATGGGTATGAAAGCAATAATGGATCCTGGAAAGCTATACATTTTAGGAAAGTAGACAAAATTCTGAATTCAGCAAGGGGTCATTTGTGTAGATCCTTCAAGGTTTCTTTATAGAAACTAACAGTTGAATATAGAAAAATTTGAAAATTAGTTGAAAAAAACAGCCATTTGTGCCAATGTTTTCACCTGTAACTTCTTCTAATTATGACTGCTGTTTGAAAGCAATATACCGTTACATCCGCTGGACCTTTCTGGTTGTGGGGATATATAGGACTTGTCGGTTCACTAAGAACCCGACGAACCCAGAGTCAATAACTGAGCAGAGTCTTGCAATGGTTTTTTATTATGTACCGGGTATATAGCAATTAATTTGAGAAAATATATACAGGGAAAATCGATATGAAAGACACCTATGTATTTCTGAAATTGGAACAAAATATAGAGTTTAGAAACAGTAGCTATTTCTTTGCACATTTCCAAAATTGTGAGTACCCATACTAGCATGAGAATTATAGGACATTTTTCAAAGTGACTTCTTTTTTACACATTGTCTTTCATTTGGAAGGCAGAAATGCATCGAAAGTCAATGGGTAATAACAGTTGCTCTACAATTCTGTGTTACCCTAAGTCTCCCGATAAAAATGGTACCTCACTTGTGTGGGTAGGCCTAGTGCCCGCGACAGGAAACGGCTCAAAACGCAACGTGGACACACTTTATTTTTACAGTGAAAACTGACCCTTTTTTTGCAAAGTGCCTAGCTGTAGATTTTGAACCCTAGCTCTGCCGGCACCTAGGGAAACCTAGCAAACCTATACATTTTTTAAAACTAGACACCCAGGGGAATCCAGGATGGGGTGACTTGACTGGCTCTCAGCAGGTTCTGTAACCCAGAATCCCTTGCAAACCTCAAACTTTGTAAAAGAAAAAAAAAGAAAACAATTCCCCACATTTCTGTGGTGGAAAGCTCTGGAATCTGCATGGATCCACAAAATTCCACTCACCCCGCTTTCCCCAAAGTCTTCTGAGAAAAATGATACCTCACTTGTGTGGGTAGTCCTAGTGCCCGCGACAGGAAACGGCCCAAAACGCAACGTGGACACACCACATTTTCACGGTGAAAACTGACCTTTTTTTGCAAAGTGCCTAGCTGCAGATTTTGAACCCTAGCTCTGCCGGCACCTAGGGAAACCTAGCAAACCTATACATTTTTGAAAACTAGACACCCAGGGGAATCCAGGATGGGGTGACTTGACTGGCTCTCACCAGGTTCTGTTACGAACCTCAAACTTTGTAAAAAAAACCACATTTTCCTCACATTTCTGTGGTGGAAAGTTCTGGAATCTGCGTGGATCCACAAAATTTCACCCACCCCGCATTCCCCAAAGTCTTCCGAGAAAAATGGTACCTCACTTGTGTTGGTAGGCCTAGTAGCCGCGACAGGAAACAGCCCATAATGCAACGTGGACACACCACATTTTCACAGTGAAAACTGACCCTTTTTTTGCAAAGTGCCTAGCTGTAGATTTGAACCCTAGCTCTGCTGGCACCTAGGGAAACCTAGCAAACCTATACATTTTTTAAAACTAGACACCCAGGGGAATCCAGGATGGGGTGACTTGTCTGGCTCTCACCAGGTTCTGTTACCCAGAATCCCTTGCAAACCTCAAACTTTGTCAAAAAACACATTTTCCCCACATTTCTGTGGTGGAAAGTTCTGAATCTGCGTGGATCCTCAAAATTCCACCCACCCCGCATTACCCAAAGTCTTCCGAGAAAAATGGTACCTCACTTGTGTGGGTAGGCCTAGTGCCCGCGACAGGAAACGGCCCAAAGCACAACGTGGACACAGCACATTTTCCCAGTGAAAACTGACCCTTTTTTTGGAAAGTACCTACCTGTAAATTTTGAACCCTAGCTCTGCCGGCACCTAGGGAAACCTAGCAAACCTATACATTTTTGAAAACTAGACACCCAGGGGAATCCAGGATGGGGTGACTTGTCTGGCTCTCACCAGGTTCTGTTAACCAGAATCCCTTGCAAACCTCAAACTTTGTAAAAAAACAAAAAACACATTTTCCTCACATTTCTGTGGTGGAAAGTTATGGAATCTACGTGGATCCACAAATTTCTTACCACCCAGCGTTCCCCCAGGCCTCCCGATAAAAATGGTACCTCACTCACATGGGTGGGTCAAGTACCCGCGACAGGCAAGGGCCCAAAACGTATTGAGGAGACATCAAAATGACCTATCACAAAACAACCTTGTTTTGCAAGGGAAGTCACCTGGGTTTTTGGCCCCAGGCTTGGCGGCCATCTTGGAAAATCTACCAAACCCACACATTTCTGAAAACTAGACTCCCGGGGGAGTCCAGCGAGGTATGGCTTGTATGGATCCCCCAACGTTTTCTTACCCAGAATCCGCTGCAAACCTCAAATTTAGCTGAAAAAACCACATTTTCCACATATTTTTGTGTGGAATCACCATGCCGGCACAAATGTCCTACCCCACAGCGTTCTCCTTAGTCTCCCGAGTAAAATGATACCTCACTTGCGTGGGTGTCCAATGCAGAATTGGCTAAAACGTATTTATAAAAAAATGCTTAGAATTCTCGGTGCTATACCCTTAATCCCTATGTTTTAGGCTCTTCCCAGTCACAGGCCCTTGCTCCACCCACACAAGTGAGGTATCATTTTACTCGGGAGACTGAGGGGAACGCTGTGGAGTAGGACATTTGTGGGGGGGCAGAAAGACTGTCTGGCAAAATTTAATGGGGGGGAGCAAAGGCCCTTGCCCAAGGGGCCGCTCCCCCCCTCCCTGGTGGCTAGTGGGTGGATCCCTGCTTGGGGATCGCCCTCCTGGGGTGATCCACAAGCAGGGATCCACTAAGGAAGGGTACCATTGGAAAGGGGAGATTCTCCCCTTTCCAACGATACCTCTCCCAAGTGTTTCTGTGCTCGGTCGGCTGAGATAGCCCCACGAGCACCGAAACTTTGAAACTGAAACTAAGTTTCAGTTTTGTTTTCAATGTAATGACGACAGCGCGCCATGCGCGCGATCGTCATTAGATTGAAAATGAGTAAAGGGCCTCAGGAGGTTGGGGAAGCTCTTCCCCACCTCCCGAGGCCCCCCCCCAAAAAAATGGAAATCCTGCTGCTGTTTGCAGCAGAGGGATTTCGTGCCCCTGTCCTCATGACGGAATGGTTCCGTCATGAGCACAGGAGCACTGGCGCTCATGACGGTACCATTCCATCATGAGCACCGAAGGGGTTAACTTTTTGCACTAGGGGGACATAGTATAATGCATATAGTTCATTCACATTTTCCGACACAAATATACCTAGATACCTCTTGGGCTTCAGATTATATAATAACTGGAAGTTTGGTAAAAATATGTGGTCTAAGTAGTGGCAGAGTAAGATTTCCGTCTTAGCGTTATTTATTTTGTACCCACCCAGTGCTTGAAATTCCCAAAAATGCTAAAATTTCCTTTTGAATGGTCTTTCCCAGTTTAAGAAATAGAACAATATCATCGGCATATAGTTTCATATTAGACATGCCTTGCAAAGGTGCAGTTTGTAGTGCTTTTTGTCTAATGGCTATTGCCAGGGGTTCTATAAATAGGGTGAAAAGAATTCGGGATAAAGGACACCCCTGCTGTGTACCCCTATTTATTCTACAACTACCTACATTTATAGAATGAATTAATATTTGTGCCGAGGAATCCTTATATAGATATTTCACCATATGTATAAACTTTTCCGAAAACCCAAATCTAGCAAGAATTAAAAAAAGACATTGCCAGGACACCAGATCAAAATCTTTCTCGGCGTCTAAAAACAACACCTTTGCCTCTATTTTGTTCTGGGTAAAATAGTCCAGAGCTTCTGTTAAAACTTTGTATTCAAGGAGAGCTGCCTACCTGCTACAAAACCACATTGGTCCCCATGTATGATCGAACCCACAATCTTATTAAGCCTGTTGGTGAGAAGCTTTGTAAACCTTTTGTAATCGGCATTAAGAAGTCTTATAGGCCTATAGGAATTAATGTTTTCCCTATCTTTGTCTTTTTTAGACACAGCCATGTGAAAAGAAGGCGGGGGTTCTCCACCTATTAATATATGATTGGCAACGTTTACCAGTTGTATATTTAAAATTGGGGCAAACTTCTTGTATATTTCTACTGGTAGTCCATCCTCCCCAGCTGCTTTGCTATTAGCCATTGAACTCACAACTGCGTCTATTTCTTCAAGGGAAAACTCAGCCATTACCATTTTGCTTTGCTCCCTGGTTAGGGATGGAATTGGAAGTTTATCTAAAAACCTTATAATCCGCTCAGCCATTATTTGTTGATCCGTCTGATAGATTTTCTCATAATGTTTTAAACAGGGCCTCCCCAATCTCCAAGGGACTGTCTTGGAGTCCGGGTTTATCAGTGATAGGATCCTATTTTGAACCTGTCTATCCTTTACCTGCCATGCAAGTAATCTCCCTGTGTATTCACTCTCCTCGTATACCCTCTCGAGATAGGCAGTGTTAGCAGTGTTACCCTGCAGATAATCTAACTGTGCCTGTAGAAGCTCCTGTTTTGTAACTAAATTCCTATTTTTGGAGTGTTTCCTACTTGCTTGTTCAAGCCTGAATTCGAGTTCGGATCTTCTTTACCCTCTGTTGAAGGATTTCATTGGATGTAATAAATCCCCGTAATACAGCCTTTAAGGCATCCCACACAATACTTATCCGGGCAGTATCTGTGTTGTTAAAAAAAAAAACTATTTGTTTCATTGGTAACCTCTGTACACCATTCCTCTCTCTAAATTAATTTTGTTAAAATGCCATCTTCTGGGTGCTCTTTCAGGCCCTACTCCTGCTACTTCCATTTTGATTAGTGTGTGATCTGAAAAGGCATTTTGAATATATTCATGCGTAATCATTTTCAGACCATGTGAAATCAAAACATAGTCTATTCTAGAAGCAGTATTATATTTTTCCAAAAAACATGAAAAAACTTGTTTCCTATGGTGCAGAAAGCGCCATGGGTCTACCAGGTCTAGATCCGTTTTAGGTCGAGCCTAGGCAGCGCGCATGCGCTGTCTGCACCCCCCTTGAGTAGTCCATAAAGGACTTTGCTCCCGTCTGCTCCCACCCCATTGGTTTAAAGCAGTGCCACTCTTCTTTGCTGCTTTCTAAATCGCTGAGGCAGCGATATGTCACTTCCGTTTATTCCGGAAGCAGCACCGCCCAACTACAGTTTTCGTCTGCTTGCATGGTTGATGTGTTTCTGAGGAGAACTCTTTTATAGGATTGTTGCAGCCCAGCATGCTAATTGTTATGCGCGGTTTTGGTGTGAAGCCGCTGGGTCCCTCTGCTGCACTGACCCGATCAAAGCGTGCCATGACTCCGGCTACGATTGTTGCAGCCCAGCATGCTAATTGTTATGCGCGGTTTTGGTGTGAAGCCGCTGGGTCCCTCTGCTGCACTGACCTGATCCAAGCATGCCATGACTCCGACTGGAGCAGCTTTGCTTGTTTAAAATGTCTTCTGTCCCTTTCCTATGTCTTTCTGTGATAGCTTGAGCTTGTTTTTTCTCCCACCTAACCCATGTTGCGCTGTTTGTTACCGCCGACAGAAGCGGGTGATTTCGCCTGCAGCGGGGTCCTCCTTTTATAAAGCCTCCATGCTGCTTCAGTATTTTGCCTAAATTCACAGTATGTTGAGCCCAAGCCGAGACTCAAACCTCCATGTCCGCTGCCGACAGGAGGGAGTGGTTTTGCCTGCAGCTGGGGCCCCGTCTATAAAGCCACCATGCTCCTTTAGTGATTTGCCCAAATTCACAGGATGTTGAGCCCATGCCAAGACTCAATCCTCCATGTCCGCCGCACTTTGTTTTTTTCCTCCACCTACACCGCGTTGCGTAAGCAAGTGGTCACAGCAGCGGGTGGTTTTGCTGTGCAGCGGGGGCCTCCTTCAATAAAGCCACCATGCTCCATGCTGCCCGAGTGATTTGCCCACATTCACAGGTTGTTGAGCCCACGCCGGGACTCAAATCTTCATGCCTGCAGCCACACTTTGTTTTTGTTTTTCCTCTCACCTAACCCGCGTTGCGCTGTCTGTTCACTTAACAGGCTTACAAGCACTTCCCATAAGTGCCCCCGCTTCATCTTTCAGCGTTGCGGCCGTTTTGGGCTGAATAATTAACATATTACAAAGTTCCAAAGATTTATTTGCCACCATTTTATTTCACTTAACTTAGCCGATCCAAGTTTAGTTTGCAAGTGCTTGTTTTTCAGGTGATCCTTGTTAGTTGCTTGCAAACTAACGAGGATCCGCTGAAAACACAAGCGCTTGCAAACTAAACGAGGATCGGCTGAAAACACAAGTGATTGCAGCTTGTGTTTTCAGCCTATCCTTGCCCCTCCCCTCCAGCCGTCCCCTCCTGGTTTAGTTTTTCAGCAAGCACTCGTGCTTTTCAGCCAATCCTCGTCCCCTCCGACTGGTGATAGGCATTCCTGCAAATACATGTGCTAAGATACACTTACTTCAGAGCCGAGGACACTACCAGCTGTCTGTTCCCCGGAACTAAGGGTGGAACATCAGCTCTATCCAGCCACAACCTCCCTATCTTAGCAACATGTATAACTGCAATGGGGACAACTGCAACCAGACTTAAAACGCCAAGGTAGGTGACCCTGGTTATTTCTTTTTTAACACTCCATATGAGAGCTGTGTTTTTTACAAACCGCTTCACTTTTAAAAAAATGCTTCTTTCAAAAGGCATGTTTATTAACTTTCTGCATGTTTCTGCAATCCCTAATTCAGCCCTGCAGTTGCTGCTTTGTTGCTTGTGTTGGTTCCCTTCCTCCGCCACCCCGGCCTCCCAGCTGTTTCTGCTTGCTTTCCCACCCCTACCACACTACTCCACCCTCTGTCCTGCTTTAATTGCCACCAACATCTCTCCCTTGTGTTGGGTGTTTACTTTTTTCTCTGGGACGGAAGAAAATCCGTGCCTGTTCGGCCTCACGCATAAAGGGAGTTTATAAATTACAATTCAGCATTCTTCTCTTTCTGGTTACCTTCTTTTTTATGCCCAATTAAGACAATGAGTGACAATCACACTCGGAGCCCAGCTTAAGAAAGCAGATGTCAATAATGCAGTGTTGATGCCATAACCAGACACGCTTAAAAAGAGCCCCCAGTTTAACACCTCCCTGTTAGGCTCCCGGTGTCTGCCATTTGCTGATTATGTGTTTTTTACATGTTCTGTGCATCTGGAATGCTTTCATAAAAATAACTTTCGTCATAAAAGCTTACACTCATCCACTCCACACCACACAATTCCACCACTAACAATAGCAATTCAACCCACAAAATTCTACTCCACTCCTAACTTAAACACATAAGTAAAATGCATTGTCATTTACAACGCAAATAGCTCTTACTCTTACAAATGCGAGACCTATTGCATTGCAAATGCTTGTTGCAATTAGCTACAGCCATGGCCACCTGCGGCTGGGGTAAACTTGTAGTTTACACCACACTCCACCACATTGCAGTGAAGTAGTTAGACATGAAGTTCGTACCTCTGTCTCACAAGACCTCCTTAGGAAACCCAACCCTGGAAAAGATTCCCAGGAGGGCCCTAGCCACCACAGGAGCTGTAGTGGTCCTAAGTGAAATAGCTTCTGGATACCTACTGGCCTGGTCCACCACTACTAGTATGCAACTATGTCCAGATACTGTTGGAGGTTTTAAGGGACCTACAATGTCTATCCCTACCCTCTCCAAGGAAACCCTAACCACTGGAAGTAGAATTATGGGAGCCTTTTCTGATGCCACCTGACTTACCACTGGCTTGGCAAGTGCCACAGGAGCGACAAAACTCCTTGGTATCCTCAGACATGTGGGGCCAGTGAAAGTGAGGGACAAGCCTGTCCCAAGTCTTGCTTTGCCCAAGATCTGCTACAAGGGGGATGTTTTGCTAGGTACAATAGAAAACCCCTTAATTTCTGAGGTATGAATAACCTCCTGGAACCCACTGACATTCGCTGCTTCCTCAGTAGCAGCTTGCCGTCTGAGTTGTTCAAAAGAGTGGCAGGTTTTCTGCTCCAGACTCAAGTCTGCCCTGGGAAGGCCCCTGCCTCCAAGAACTCTGCTGTGTCAGGCCCAAGTTCCTCTAGGACAGTTTGTTCACAGGGGATGAGGTCATCTCCCTCAGAAGACTGATCCTCACTGGGAGTCTGAGAGGAGAATAACTCTTTACCCTTCCTGCTCCTTCTCTTGGGAGATGGCTGGTCCATTCTTTCGGGATCCGGGGCTCCCTCAGAGCTTAACTGTTTGGCCTGAGCCCTGGTAACAGCAAAGGCACTGGCAGAAATTCCCATCATCTCTGCATGTGCCCTGAACTCCACTGCAGACCGGGCTGAAGTTTCTAACTCATTGCCTAACAGACAGTCCACAGGTAGGTCTGGGGAAACCACAACTCTTTTAGGGCCAGTTACCCCTACCCAGCAGAGATTCACAACTGCTGAGGAATGATCAGTCCTGACATTGTTAGCTTTGGTCACTTAGAAAATCTGACCAAGTATGATCTGTTCAAGAGACACAGGTTTCTCTGTCATCATAGTGATACTGGTCCCTGTATCCCTGTATGCCACAGCTTCTTGACCATTAATGAGTGGCTGTTGTCTGTACTTGCCCAAGTTAGTGGAACTTACATGTAAAGTTGCAAGATCCATGCTAGTTTGATAAGAACAGCCTGATTGGGAGTTCTGACTAGGCCAGAACCCACTTCAGAGCCCTACTAATCTCTTGGGGGCACTACTAATACTACTTATACAGGTGGTAAGGGCATTACTTGTTTTAGGAGCAGTAGGAGTAGTCTCCTTTGTGCCGGATTTAGAGCAATTTGCATTTTTTGCTCGATGGCCTTTTTACTTACACAGGTAACACCAAGGTTTCATGTTGAAGGAAAAAAAGGTTTGGGACCCCCCCCAGAGGAAGAATTTTGGGGACCTTGTGAAGACCCTTTCTTGTCTTTTCTTTTATCCCCATCCTTCTCTGTGGCCTTAGAAGAATCTTGCTTCTTCCTGTCACCACCACCATGAGGTTTCTGCTTGCTCCTGGTGCAGACCCATTTTTCTGCCTTATTTCCCAATCCTTGGGGAGAGGTCAGATCAGAGTCCACCAGGTACTGGTGCAGTTATTGATTTTGACAATTATTAAGGATGTGCTCCTTCATCAATACATTGTACAGTCCCTTATAGTCATGAACATTACTTCCATGAAGCCACCCCAGTCTTAGGTGTGTGCCTTCTGTGTGTCTCTAAACTTAACACTGTACTGTTCAGTGTTTAAACCAAACCCATCTATGAGGGTACTCTTCAAGAAAGAATTATTAATTATCTGCATCTTCCTCCCTAACAGTGAGAAGTTTGTCTCTACTTTTGTCAGCAAAGGAGAGCTACAGGATAGCTGCCCATTGCCCTTGAGGGAACTTCTGAACTTAACAGGCCCTCTCTAAAGCAGTGATCCATTTATAAATGTCACCCCCCTCCTTGTAAGGAGGAACTATCCTGCTCAGGTTCCTAGTATAAAAGGAATGTTCCCTGACCCTAGGTTTGCTAGTGCTGCCACCATGGGACACTAGTCCCAAATTCTTCCTAGCCCTCTGAACTTCCCGGGTCTCCTTATCAAGGACCAACTGCTCCTTCTTGCTCGTGAGCTTGGATCTATCAAGTTTGAGCAGGTGGCACTCTCTCTCTAAGGAGTCCTCCCTATGACTAGAGATGGAGGTCCCTATGGAGTGGTTAGAGGAGTTGGAATTGACAGAGGAGGGCCTAGACCCCCCCTGGACTCTTTGCACCCTCCCAGGAGGAATAAAGGGGGACCTACCTTTAGGGACTCCCCTGTACAATCTATACTATTCCCTGGGGGATTAGAGTTCACCAATGAGGGGTCTTCAGACTCCTCCTGGTCATGCTCAGAATTGGGGTCACTGGGGCGAGCCACCCCTGACCCTTCTTCATGAGACCCACCCAACCCAGAGTTTTCCTGCTCGCCTGGCCTCTCAGGATTATGGAAGTCATACTGCAGGATCATCTCTAAGAGTTGTTCTGTGTTAGTGTTGCTACCTGTCTTTATCTTTCTGGATGTAGCCAGGGTCCTAAATTCCTGGAACTGAACACCACTTCATCTAGAGGGTTGGGACCCACTTGCTCCCACAACTAAAGACATGGTGACTAGGTGTAGTGTAGTGTTGCACCTCGCTACCCTAGTGAAACTAAACTTCTGAAGATTGGAGAAAGGGTTGTCCTAGACCCTTAACTCCCAATCCAAAAAGTTCAGTGGATCTTACTTAAATTATAAAAAAGTATTTATATGTGCCTAAACTAGTGAAGGTTTTTAATCTAACCACACCTAGATTAAATGGTAAAACAAAATAGTCTATGCTTAAATCCCAACCGCTGCACACCAATGTAGGAGGCTGGCTTAGTATATGGTGCACATTTATTCAAGTGATGCACCTTGCACTAATCCATGCAACCCTTATGGTGATTTTAGTGGTATCTGATAACCATAGAAAGCCCTCAAAGTGGTAGCTGTGGAGAGCAGCCGTCAGGCTTATCTTGAAGGAGTGTTAAGCAGCTTCTTTTACCAGTTTAATCATGTAGTGTAGGTTAAACGAAAAAGAACCACACAGTGTTTATATAAAAAATACTTCTATTTATTACACAGCACTCACTAACACAGTGGTATATCTCCTACCCAGAGATATTAACACATTACACCAAAAAAACTTCAATTGCAATAAGGTAAACAGCACAAAATACAGTGGTCTCCTGGGAGAGACCAAACCATATATTAAAAAATTAGAATGCAAAATGCAGGAGAGGACGGCACTTCCACCAGAAGACCCAGAGGAGCTGGGGACACAAGGAATCACCCAAGGAAAGTGCCCAGGAACCCCA
Source organism: Calotriton arnoldi (assembly GCA_963921515.1). Taxonomy (NCBI): domain Eukaryota; kingdom Metazoa; phylum Chordata; class Amphibia; order Caudata; family Salamandridae; genus Calotriton; species Calotriton arnoldi. The sequence goes on from CAWUFW010005100.1 coordinate 461,643, forward strand.
CGGAGGCTGTGTACAGAGTGGGAACACAGCTGCATGCCCAACAGAAGTTAATGGAGAAGTTGCGGTTGCAGTTTTGCAGAAGAAGGACCCTTCCCAGAGAACGCCAAAGAATTCCCTTTGAGGACGGAAGTTTGGAGGGCCACCCCACCCCTGGATGCCCCGGAGACCAGATTCCCTACACCAGGGAAGCCAGGTGCATAGGGGTGAAGAGACGTTGGAAACCTCTGTAGACGACAATGGAAGACTTGGAGAAAAGTGCCTCTGAGGAAGAAGGTGAAGAAGTCTGGTGGAATCCAAAAGTGGATTCTGGAAGTGAAGAACCTACAAGCAGAGGGGACAGAGTCTACGCCACTCAGAAATTAACAGGAGGCACGGAAAAGCAATGCCCACCGATGCCGGACAATCAAACGAGTTGACGTGACCTTGTCGCTGCAGTTGTAAGGACAAGACAAGGCTGAGGAAGACCAGGAGCCATGCACGAGCTGTCTCACGTCGGATGTTGGTGACCAGGGGGTCGGTGTCCGGCGAGAGCACCAACAAGCCTTGGTAGCCGCAACTGGCATGGAGAACGAAGAAAGAGCAATGTTGGGACCAGCAAGGTCCAAGGGACTCATCACAAGGAGGAGAGTCAGAGGAGGCCCCGAGCAAGCAGGGGAACCCACTGAAGCAGGAGAAGATCCTCAGGAGGACCAACACGCTGAAAGCCCAGTAGTCGCAAGAGGACCTCGAGCAGCTCACCAAGAAGGAAGGCCCATGGTGCAGAGGATGTGGTGGGGATGCTGTACTTTGCAGGAAGAGATGCTGGAGGCTGGAGCTTGTTGTAGCCTGAAGATCTCTGGAGTGCAGAGCCAACAAGCCTTGGCAACAGCAAGTCATTGCAGTGCACAGGGGTTCATTCCCAGTGGTTCCGACAAGGGATACTGGCCTCAAAATTACAGAGAGGACAGGTCAGGCCTCGAGGGAGTTGCAGAACTACCACCTGTGTTGCTGAGCCTCGGTAAGTCTGTGGGACATCAGGAGCAGCAGACGAGTCAGCTTCGTTGGGGTGCCTGCAGATGCAGGGGAGTAACTCCGTCATTCCAAGTGAGATTACTTCAGGTGTCCTTGATGCCCACAGGTCTGTTGAAGATCCTGGGAGAAGTACAGACACAGACGACAAAGAAGACTTGCAGAACAGCGAGACCTGGAGTAGCAGGAGTCTTCCTTGGTGCAGTCTTGGTTCCAGACGAAGTCCAGCAAGGTCCAGGTGTCCCGACGGTCGAAGAGTGACGTGGTATCAGGCTTGAGTCTTGTCCCATGACGAATCTAAGGAACCACCCACAGGTAAGCCCTTAAGCACCCTAGGGAAAGGGTTGGAACGACTCAATGGTCCCTCCCAGAGGAGGGGCTGGACAGAGGGGAAGATACTTCCATGTCCTTTGTCCAGTTCCATGCCAGAGTGAGAGCCAAGGGCTCCCTGAACTGTCTCAAACTGGACTATGCAAGGAGGGCACCAAATGTGCCCTTCAAAGCTGTCTGGTGGTGATGGCAAGCGCCCCACCCCATCCCAATATACTAAGTCCTTTCTGGGAGGTGGTCACACCTCCCTGCGACAGGAAACCTATTGTTCTACCTTCCCCTGATCGAGCTTGGCTCAGCAGTAGGAGGGCAGAATCGTGCCTGTGGTTGGAAGAAGCACTAGCTTATTGCCAGACCCTGAAAGGCTGTTACCGGGACTACGGGGGGGGACCCGAGGGGAGCTCCCCAGTACATGGGATCATACTTCCAACACTGGAATCAGTGTTGGGGTATGGTTCAAACATGTTTGATACTAAACATGACCGGTTTCGGTGCAGCCACTATGTAGTTAGACATCTCGTATTGACTGATGTCCACTATATGTTTTAAAATGGCTGACCACAATTACAAAGCCTGGAGAATCGACTCCAGGGTTTGTAGGTGTTATCTGCTCATGCAGGGGCACCCTGTAGGAAGCAGGCTTAGTATATGGGGCACACTTATTTAAGTGATGCACCTTGCACTAATCCAGGCAACCGTTGTGGTGATTTTAGTGGTCATTGATAACCTTTGAAAGCTCTCAAAGTGGTAGCTGTGCAGAGCAGCCTTCTGGCTTATCTTGAAGGAGTGTGAAGAAGCACAAGTTACTTACCTTCGGTAACGATATATCTGTAAGAGACATTAGTTAGTGATAGATTCCTTACCTTAGAATATCCCCAGGCGTCAGTCTGGATCCGGAAAGTTTTCGTCAGCAGTACCCCTGCGCGTCGGAAGGTGGCGTTGTGCGGCTCCGCGTCTGTCGTAGGTGTCGTGATCGCCTGGATGACGACGCAGCAGCTACTTAGATGACGCCCTCGCGCGCTGACGTCAGTTCTGTACACGACTTTCCGCGCCAGGAACGCAGAGCCATGCAAGATACTGACCACTGGTGCATTGAAACTAGGGCCCTGAAAGGGATGACCTTAACCCTAGAAATCAGTTTGCAGAACGGGGAGGATGGGGGGTGGTAAGGAATCTATCACTAACTAATGTCTCTTACAGATATATCGTTACCGAAGGTAAGTAACTTGTGCATCTGAAAGAGACACGTTAGTAATAGATTCCTTACATTAGAATAGATACCCCAGCAATACCAACCCCGGTGGTGGGTCTGCAAACCAAGATCACATCAGAAAGTCACGGAGAACAGAACGGCCAAAGAAGCCGTCTCTCCGGACTTGGCTGTCAAGGCAATAATGCTTTGGAGCGCCCATCAAATAAGTAAGAACCAGATTCAAGTCCCACTGTGGCATCACAAACGGAATAGGAGGGAAAAGGTGAGTAATGCCTTTGAGAAATCTATTTACAACAGGGGACTTGAAAAGAGAGGGCTGATCAGGTAGCCTGAGAAAGGCTGAAATTGCAGAAAGGTAGCAGAGCCCTGCTGGGCTAAAGAAAGAAGGAACAGTAGGACCTCAGAAAGAAGGGCAGAAAGTGGATCCACAGCCTTTTCTCTGCACCATGCCACAAATTTGTTCCACCTGCAGGCGTATACCGATTTAGTGGAGGGACGCCTGGCTGCCAGAATGACATCACAGACTTCAGGAGGCAAGTTGAATGGAATCAACTGTCGCCGCTCAATCTCCACGCAAGGAGGTGGAGACTGGACAGGTTCGGGTGGAGGACCGTCCCCTGCTGCTGCGACAGAAGATCCTCCCGAAGAGGCAGTCGGATCGCGGGATCCACGCTCATACTGAGTAGCTCGGGATACCAAACTCTTCGAGCCCAGTCCGGAGCCACAAGAATGACTTGGGCCCGGTCGCGCCTGATCTTCTTTAGCACTCTGGGTAGAAGTGGTATAGGCGGAAAGGCGTACAATAGCCCGCAACTCCACTCGCGATGAAAAGCGTCGCCGAGCGAGTGCCGCCTTGGAAATTCCAATGCGCAGGACTGCTGACATTGCGCGTTCTCTTCGGTGGCGAATAGATCTAACCAAGGCTCTTCCCACTGTTGAAAGAGACCTTGTGCCACCTCCGAGTGAAGACGCCATTCGTGATCCATCATGCACCTGCGGCTGAGTTCGTCCGCCCTGGCGTTTAAAGACCCTACCAAGTGTTGAACCACCAGGAAAATGCCCTGGCGTTCCAGCCACGTCCAGAGGCGCAGAGCCTCCTGACAAAGGGTCCACGACCCCACCCCGCCTTGCTTGTTGCAGTACCATATGGCGGTGGTGTTGTCTGTGAACACCTGCACTACTCTCCCCTTGACAGAGGGAAGGAATGCTTTCAGTGCAAGTAGGATCGCCCGGAGCTCCAGAAGGTTGATATGGAGCCTGGACTCCGCCGGAATCCTCTGATCTCTGCCTCTCCCATGTGGCCGCCCTATCCCAGGAGGGACGCGTCCGTCACAACTGTGTGCTCCGGTTGGGGAAGGGAGAGGGATCTGCCGCTGACCCAATGCTGGTTCGTGAGCAACCACTGTAATTGTCTTGCAGTGCCCTCCGAGATCTGGACGTAGTCGGACAGGTTCTCCTGATGCTGCGCCCACTGGAACTTCAGGTCCCACTGCAGAGCCCGCATATGCCATCTGGCATGATTGATCAGCAGGATGCAGGAGACCATGACCCCTAGCAGCCTCAGGGTCATCCTGACCGAACCCCAGGATAAGGGCTGAAAGATTGGAATCATAGCCCGAATATCCCGGACTCGCTGTTTGGGAGGATAGACCCGAAACTGCGCTGTGTCCAGAACTGCTCCGATGAAGAGGAGCTTCTGAGAGGGAATCAGGTGCGACTTCGGCACGTTGATGGAGAACCCCAGCAAATGCAGGAGGTCGGCTGTAGTCTGGAGGTGGGAGACAACTGCCTGGAGCGAGCACGCCTTCAACAACCAGTCGTCGAGATAGGGGAAGACTGAAACCCCTGATCTGCGCAGATGAGCTGCGTCCACCGCCATCACTTTCGTGAACACCCGAGGGGCGCTGGTAAGGCCAAAAGGGAGCACGGTGAACTGAAAGTGCTCGTGGCCTACTGTGAACCGCAGGTAACGCCGGTGGGCCGGCAGGATGGGGATATGAAAGTAAGCGTCCTGCAAGTCCAACGCTACCATCCAGTCTTGGGGGTCTAGGGCAGACAAGACCTGTGCAAGTGTGAGCATCTTGAACTTCTCCTTCCGGAGGAAGAGATTGACGTTCCGAAGGTCCAAGATAGGACGCAGGCCTTTGTCCTTCTTTGGAATCAGAAAGTAGTGGGAATAACAACCACGACCTACTTCTGGCATTGGAACGCGCTCTATGGCCCCCTTGGCCAAGAGGGCCACAACTTCCTGCTGGAGAAGTGCCAAGTGATCCCCCGACATGCGGTGGCACTGAGGTGGCATGGCTGGAGGGGTAGTCTCGAAGGGGAGGGAGTAGCCGCTTCGGATTATCTGTAAAACCCACCTGTCCGAAGTGATGGCGCACCAGTGGGGGAGGTGATGGCGAAGCCTGCCACCCACTGGCGTTTGATGGGCCTAAAAGGTCAGACTAGGAAGGTTTGGAGGCAGTGGTGGCTGGGGTGGAGGTGGACTGACCCTGCCGCTGGCCCCCTGAACCGCCGCGGCGGTTCCCACGTCCGCGGCCGCGCGTGGACTGTTGCGCCGGCCTGTGGCCCTGTTGCGAACGTGATGGGTTGCCCCTTCCGCGAGCACGAAAGGAGCGAAAGGCTGAAGGCTGAGGAAGCCGCGTGGCCGAAAGGCCCAAGGACTTGGCCGTAGCCCGCGAGTCCTTAAATCTCTCCAAAGCACTGTCTGCCTTGTTGCCAAAGAGGCGAATGCCATCAAAGGGCATGTCCATCAAAGTGTTTTGGACATCCCCCGAAAAGCCAGTTGTCCTCAGCCAGGCGTGGTGGCGGAGCGCCACTGTCGTGGAAATCGCCCTGCCCAGCGAGTCGGCGGTGTCAAGGCCACAACGGATCGTGAACTTGGCTGCATCTCTCCCCTCAGCAATAGCCTGGGAGAGTAGTGTCCGGGTCTCCTCCGGACACTGAGGCAGCACCTGCACCACCGAATCCCACTGAGAGTGAGAATAACGGCCCAAGAGGCATGCAGTGTTCACAGACCGCAGCCCTAGACTAGCAGAAGAAAAAACCTTCTTCCCAACCAGTCTCTTGGATTCCCTGTCCAGGGGTGTGGAAGGGAATGCGCTTGGGGAAGCGGAGGCTTGGACAACCAAGCTCTCAGGGGTGGGGTTTTGGGAGAGGAAAATGGGGTCTCCCGGGGCCGGGCGATGGCGTCGGGCCACGTTCCTGTCCACAGGAGCCCCTGTGTTGGGCCTGGACCAGGAGCCCAAAAGAACGTCCGAAAGTGCGTCATTAAAGGGCAGCAGTGGTTCCGCAGAGGTAATTGCTGGCTGAAGCACTTCTGTCAGGAGGTTAGTCCTGACGGCCACAGTAGGTAGCTCGAGGTGGAGTGCCTCGGCTACCCTACGCAACACCACAGAAAAAGAAGCACCCTCCTCCGTAGCCACGGTAGGAGGAGACAGCATGCCAAGGTCTGGAGAGGTGTCCAGACTACTGGCGTCCCCCAACTCCTCTGCCCTGTCCGGGTCATACTCGCATTGAGCAGCGAGAGGGTCCTCAGACCCCTCCCAGTCCTCCCCTTCCTCCTCATGCTGTTGTACAGGCCTAAAAGGAGGAGGATGAAGATAGGGAAACAGATTCCCAAACGGCGTCAGAATCGGCGTCGGTCGACACCCTCCCGGCACCGTCTCCACTTCGGGGCTGAAACCGGGGCCGACGTCGTCCGGCGCGCCGGGCGACGTGAAACGTGGTGCTGGTGGGGTCGACGTCGGTGGAGGTGTCACAAGGTCAACCGGCGTCGACCGGGATCCACGACGGGATCCACGGGAGTCCTACGGCGCCGAGGCCGGAGCCACCGGCGTCAAAGGGCGAGGACTCCCAGTCGGGCCCATGGGGCCCGAAGGCACACCGGAGGGGCCCGACGGCCCAAATAGGCAAGCCATAGCGGACAGGAATTCCTGTATCTGGGCCGGAGTCGCCGACGAACCCGGGAAGGGCGGGTAGGTCGCCGGCAACGGCGTAGGCTCCACCAGAGCCGCGGGGGTGGCACCACCCGCACCCTCAGCCGAGTCGCACGACTGGCGAGGGGAAGTCGGAGAACGATGACGTTTCTTCGACTTCTTTTGGCGCTTCGCCTTACCTGACCCCGAGTGCGAAGACTTTGATTCGGACGATTTCCGATGGTGGTGGCTCCGCGACCGGTCCCCCGACCTCCCTCGGGACCGGGACCTTTCACGGTGCGGAGCCGAGTGCCGGGCTTCAAGCAGCTTTCGGGCCCGCTCCTGCAAAGACTTCGGTGCCATGGACCGGCAGTCGGGGCACGACTTGGGGTCGTGGTCGCGCCCCAGGCAGAAGAGACACACGCGGTGCAGATCCGTCACCGACATCATCCGATGACAGTCCTCGCAAGACTTAAACCCCGGCATCCCTAACTGCACCAGGAGTCGATCGACTCGAAAAGCTGAGACAAAAAATCTCCAAAAACTCAGTCAAAAAATGACTGGGGGTACCGCTCTCTCCGGATCTGCGCTTGCTGGCGCGGAAAAAGAAAGAACTGACGTTAGCGCGCGAGGGCGTCGTCTAAGTAGCTGCCGCAACGTCATCCCAGCGATCACGACGCCTACGACGGACGCGGAGCCGCACGACGCCACCTTCCGACGCGCAGGGGTACTGCTGACGAAAACTTTCCGGATCCAGACTGACGCCTGGGGATATTCTAAGGTAAGGAATCTATCACTAACGTGTCTCTTTCAGATGCTTATATTACCAGTTAAATCATGTAGTGTAGGTTAAATGAAAAAGAACCACAGAGTGTATATATAAAAATATATCTATTTATTACACACTACTCACTAACACATTGGTATATCTCCTACCCGGAGATATCAACACAAATGCACAATACTTCAATTGCAAAGAGGTAAGTAAGCACAAAATACAGTGGTCTCCAGGGGGAGACCCAACCATATACTAAAGAAGTGGAATGCGAACTGCGACCTATGTCGGGATGTGGACCAAGAGACTCAGAGAAGCTGAGGACATAAGGAACCCCCCAAGGTAAGTACCCAGGAACCCCACGGAGGCTGTGTGCAGAGTGGAAACACAGCCAATAAAAGTCAATGGGGAAGTCGCGGTTGCAGTTTTCAAGAAAAAGGTATAGTTTCTTACTGTAGGAAGCTGGCTCTGTATATACTATACCAAAGTAAGGTATAGTGTACACAGAGTCCAGTGGATCCCTAGAGGTATAGCAGAGGCTAAATTAGATAACCACTAACAGCAATCTTTGTGGTAGTGTGATTGAGCAGATAGGCTTATCAGGATGGTTTGTTAAGCAGTTATTCTATTCACTCAATCAAGATTGAAGGCACACACTCAGAGACAGAATCCAGACCAAATTAGGTAAGTATAAAAAGGTATACTTATGTTATATTTCTAGAACCAAGATGGACTTGGCACAGGTAAGTAAATATTCTTTCAAATGCAAAAGTTTACAAGGAAATGCAATTGTGAATGGAATTGGAATTGTTACAAGTTTGGATTTGCTTTTAAAACAGTTGAGAATACATAGAAATTACGTTTGATTACTTTTAGATTACTTTCCAGTTTCTTTGAGCATTTGGGGTGATATGCCGTGATATCAGACACTGGGTCTTACAAAATACAGGTAAGTGCAACAGATTTTGGATTGTAGCACAGTTACTTTTCTTTCATACAAAAACAGTTCAAAACGGAATAATTTTAGGCAAAAACCATAATATTGGTTCCTATGGAGGAAAAGAGTGTTAACGATTTACAGGTAAGTAAATGACCTGTAAGAATGGCTTTTGTGGTTTAGTACCAAGGTTCCCCAAGGTCCAGTTAGGCACTCAAATCGCACCACCTGCGGCACTAGGGCGGCCGGGTGCAGATTGCAGAGGTCCAATGTTAGCCAAAGGGGCTATGGGGCCATCGGTTGGAGGCTGCTTACGAGCAGGCCTCTTGGATCTGGGAGCAAAGCTACTGGGGGTAGAATCAGCACTGCAGGGGCTAACAATCAGCACAGGAGCTGCACCACCAGCGGCACGGAGGCGGCCAAAAGCAGAGTGCCAAAGAGACGTCGGGAGCCCTGTGATTCGCAATGTTGATCTCCGGTTTGAAGAAAATGCTGCAGGCTCGGGCAAGGAGGATTCCTGAAGGCGACCACTGGCAGGAGAGGTAAGTTGGGTTTTTGGGGGAGGACTGGACACCCTCGGTTGGGCCACTCAAGCCCGAGGGGCGTCTGGTGCAGGGGTGTCTTTCTGAGTTGGATCTTCTTACCAGCTCCGGTCACGGTCAGGGGGACTCTTCAGTTGGAGGCTGCAGTCGTCGGTCTGAAGCTCATAGTAGGTCAGGGATCACCAGATCCCAGGTCAGGATCACTGGGGAGACCATGGGCATCAGGTGCGGAACCGCAGAGGCACCAGTATCCAGGTTCTGTGTTGGAGTCTTTGGTTGAGCAAATCCGGTGCTCACGGAAGACAGAGTCTGTTGGATAGAGGCAGGGCAGGTCCTCTGGGTTCTGGATAGCTGCTGGACACGCCGGGGTATCGCTGTGAGCAGGTCGGAGTCGGGCCAGGCAGATATGGCTGGAGCCAAAGCAGTTGGTGTCTTCTTCTTCCTGGGTCAGCATGACTCTTCGGTCCTTCTTTTTCTTTCTTCCTCTAATCTGAGGAGGCAAGTTTCAGGGTCGACCCTAACTACTAAATTTAGGGGCATTACAGGGGTGTGCAGGTCGGGACCTATAGATCCTTTCCTTGGGGTGAGTACACCCCCTATTATGTCACCCTCCAGTGGGTGGGTGCATGAACATCTCTCTAATTGGCTGGGTCCCCTCATCTTTAAGATGGAGGGGACTGAGATGTGTGCTTCACCTCACTTCCCCCACCTGAGGGATGGGGTTGGCAAAGTTCGGCACACCTCTCCTCCTAACTTGGCTTCCCCACCGATTCTGCTGCCCGAAGTAGGGGTCAGAACTGGTGGGAGCCAGTTACTGGGTGCAGCAAAAGGCAGGGACAGCTTACAAAGGCAGCAGGCCTTTAAAGCTTCCCCTTCATGGACCCAGCCCATCCTGGAGGAGGAGGCATGACACCTCTGCCTAGGATGGGTTTTGTTTTTGGACCCAGAGAGCGGAGGCCATCTACCCATGGGTCCAGAAACAGTCTGGTGCTGGCAAATGGTGGGCAGCCATTCAGGAACCACACCAGGGCTGATCGTTTTTCAGGGGACATCTCTAAGATGCCCTCTGAGTGCATTTTACATTAAATCCCACACTGGCATCAGTGTGGGTATAATGTGCTGAGAACTTTGCTACCAAACTTCCCAGGTTTCAGTAAAGCCATTATGGAGCTGTAGAGTTCGTAATGACCAACACCCAGACCATATACTCTTTATGGCTTTACTGCTCTTACAATGTCTTAGAATTGACTTAGACCAGAGGTATTGAATCTGAAGGGCGCGACCCCCATGGGGGCCATCGAGTCATGGGAAGGGGGTCGCGCATTTCCAGGCTTCACTTCTGTCTGGAGTCTAAATTATGTAAAAAGGAAAATGACAACCGTCTGGTACGCTTCAATGCTTCAGCCAAAGTTAATTGAGTCTCCTGTGCTGTGAAAGGAAAAGGCTGGGCAGACAGGTAAAACAATCGTTCGTGCCAGGGTGCCTGCTTTCCTGAATAAAATGCAAATGTGCAAGTTAATCTGCAAATGTAAAGGGTGTTTGAGAGCGGTTCTGGCTTTAATTGCTTAAATCACTCCAAGCAATGTGACTACAAAGATTTTTTTTTTCAGTGGTAGTGCAAAGAGTGAACCACTGGGCTGTGAAGTGCATGCTTTTAATCGTAATTGCATTTAAACAGCGCTTAGAACCCCTGAAGAGGTGTTGAAGGGACAGTATTGCAAAAAAAATATTGCATTACTTATGGTCTGGTATTAATAAAATCTACATTTTGGAAGCTACATTTTATCCTAAAACTATTTGCACAGTTTGCAGCAGTCTATCTTATAATGTGTGTAACACAAGTATAAAATAATGACTTACACCTTCACAGTGCTTTCTGTCACAGGCTGTGATCTCGTAGCACTAAAAATACACAAGTCACTATTCTCCATTGCACCAATCAAATGTAATTCTGTGGCTCTGTGGTTACACATAGACCTCTGCAGTGCATGAACTAATAGAGGTTTCCTAATGTACTACAGTGCATTTCTCACTGAGTAACAACTTTTAAAAATTTATTTTTCATTTAAGCTACCTATTATTTTATGTGTAGCTACCTGATGGTGAAAGACCTAAAAAACTAACAAAATATTTTGGGGCTGATTTATGACAGGCTTGCGCCGCCGGAGCGTCACTTTTTTTTAACATCCTGCGGCACAAGCGTCTCAATCATATCTATGAGGAGACGCAAAGTCACCCTGCGTGGCTTTGCATGGCCTCATAGATATGGAATAAGACAAAGCAGCGCAAGTCACTGCGTTGTCTTACTCTGTCAAGTAGGCGTTACATGGGCATTGCGGTGGGTGTTCCCATGCAACACCCATGGATTTTGACACTGCCCCAGATTTACAAAACCATGTAAACCTGGGACAGTGCCAAAACCTTATGCCTCCCAACAGCAGGCGTAACGGGGAGAAATGTTTTCATTTCTCCTCGTTTTTCCTCTTTCCATGTGTGCTGCATTCTGCAGCTCACATAGGAGGAAATCCCCTCTCTGGAAGGGGCACCTTCCTGAACATCCTGCCTACATTGGCGCTAGGCAGCAATTTGTGCACCAACGCAGTGGTAAAAGACAGGAATGTACCATTTTTCATAAATAAGGTGCATTCCTGCCCTTTCACATTGGCGTAGGACAGCGCAGCAAGAAGACTTGCAGAGCTGCCCTACGCCAATTCCTAATAAATTAGGCCCTTTGTTTTTAGCCACACCTCTGACCACGCCCCCACAATCACTGACCTTTGGTTTGATAAACACTGTTTAATATTATTTCCCCACTGTAAAAAATATTTGCTATGGGAATTGGGAGTGTTTATGGTTGTCGATAGTTGTCAATGATGAGGAGTACCAAGTTCTAGAATTTTTTTGTCAGGAGGGGATCCTTACGTCTAGAAGAACAAGTTACTTACCTTCGGTAACAATATATATCTGTAAGAAACATTAGTAGTGATAGATTCCTTACCTTAGAATATCCCCAGGCGTCAGACTGGATCCGGAAAGTTTTCGTCAGCAGTACCCCTGCGCGTCGGTAGGTGGCGTCGTGCGGCTACGCGTCCGTCGTTGGCGTCGTGGTCGCCAAGATGACGTCGCGGGTGCTACTTAGACGCCGCCCACGCGCGCTGACGTCAGTTCTGTACACGACTTTCCGTGCCAGGAACGCAGAGCCATGCAAGATACTGACCACTGGTGCATTGAAACTAGGGCCCTGAAAGGGATGACCTTAACCCTAGAAATCAGTTCGCAGAACGGGGAGGATGGGTGGGGCGGTAAGGAATCTATCACTACTAGTGTTTCTAACAGATATATCATTACCGAAAGTAAGTAACTTGTTCATCTGAAAGAAACACATAGTGATAGATTTCTTACCTTAGAATAGATACCCCAGCAATACCAACCCCGGTGGTGGGTCTGCGAACCAAGATCACACCAGAAAGTCACGGAGAACAGAACGGCCAAAGAAGCCGTCTCTCCGGACTTGGCTGTCCAGGCAATAATGCTTGGTAAACGTGTGCGGTGAGGCCCATGTGGCTGCCTGACATATGTCTTGCAGGGGGACACCACGTCCCAATGCATTAGTGGCTGCAGTAGCTCTGGTGGAATGAGCACGCAGCCCCACCGGAGGTTCTTTTTTAGCCAAAGAGTAACAGGCTTTGATACATAAGACAACCCAGCGGGAGATAGTTCTCTTGTGTACCGCCCGACCTTTCTTGGTGCCAACGTAGAAAACAAAGAGCTGGTCATCCACCCGGAACTGCTGTGTGCGGTTGAAATAAAAGGAGAGCGCACGTTTTGGGTCCAGACAGTGGAGCCTCTCTTCCTCTCTGGAAGGATGCAGAGGCGGAAAGAAGGTTGGCAAGGTAATAGTCTGCCCAATGTGAAAGGCCGTAACCACTTTTTGCAAAAAGGAAGGACGGGGCCTGAGCACAACCTTGTCCGGATGGACTGATAGGAAAGGAGGCTTACAAGAAAGAGCCTGGAGCTCACTCACTCGCCTAGCGGAGGTGATGGCCACCAGGAAAGCAGTCTTCAAGGTCAAGAGATGAAGAGGACAGTTATGAAGTGGCTCAAAGGGAGCACACATCAAGTATGTAAGAACCAAATTCAAGTCCCACTGAGGCATCACGAAAGGAATAGGAGGAAAAAGGTGTGTAATGCCTTTGAGAAATCTATTTACAACAGGGGACTTGAAAAGAGAGGGCTGATCAGGGAGCCTGAGAAAGGCCGAAATAGCAGAAAGGTAGCCCTTGACAGTGCCCAGAGCAGAGCCCTGCTGGGCCAAAGAAAGAAGGAACAGTAGAACTTCAGAAAGAGGGGCAGAAAGGGGATCCACAGCCTTTGCTGTGCACCATGCCACAAACTTGTTCCACCTGCAGGCGTATACCACTTTAGTAGAGGGACGCCTGGCTGCCAGAATGACATCACAAACTTCAGGAGGCAAGTCGAAAGGAATCAACTGCCGCCGCTCAATCTCCACGCAAAGAGGTGGAGGCTGGACAGGTTCGGGTGGAGGACCGTCCCCTGCTGCTGCGACAGAAGATCCTCCCGAAGAGGCAGTCTGATTGGGGGATCGATGCTGATACTGAGTAGCTCGGGATACCATACTCTTCGAGCCCAGTCCGGGGCCACAAGGATGACTTGTGCCCGGTCGCGCCTGATCTTCTTCAGCACTCTGGGCAGAAGTGGTATAGGCGGAAAGGCGTACAATAGACCGCAACTCCACTCGCGACGAAAAGCGTCGCCGAGCGAGTGCCGCCTTGGAAATTCCAATGCGCAGAACTGATGACATTGCGCGTTCTCGTCGGTGGCGAATAGATCTAACCAAGGCTCTCCCCACTGCTGAAAGTGACCTTGCACCACCTCCGAGTGCAGACGCCATTCGTGATCCAGCATGCACCTGCGGCTGAGTTCGTCTGCCCTGGCGTTCAGAGAACCTGCCAGGTGTTGAACGACCAGGGACATGCCCTGATGTTCCAGTCATGTCCAGAGACGCAGAGCCTCCTGACAGAGGGTCCACGACCCCACCCCGCCTTGCTTGTTGCAGTACCACATGGTGGTGGTGCTGTCTGTGAACACCTGCACTACTCTCCCCTTGACAGAGGGAAGGAATGCCTTCAGTGCAAGCCGTATCGCCCGAAGCTCCAGAAGGTTGATATGGAGCTTGGACTCCGCCGGAGACCAGAGGCCTCTGATCTCCGCCTCTCCCATGTGGCCGGCCCATCCCAGGAGGGACGCATCCGTCACCACTGTAAACTCCGGTTGGGGAAGGGAGAGGGATCTGCAGTCGACCCAATGCAGGTTCGTGAGCCACCACTGCAACTGTCGTGCAGTGCCCTCCGAGATCTGGACGTGATCGGACAGGTTCCCCTGATGCTGCGCCCACTGGAACTTCAGGTCCCACTGCAGAGCCCGCATATGCCATCTGGCATGATTGATCAGCAGGATGCAGGAGGCCATGAGGCCCAGCAGCCTCAGAGTCACTCTGACCGAAATCCGGGACAAGGGTTGAAAGATGAGAATCAGAGCCCGAATATCCCGGACTCGCTGTTCGGGAGGATAGACCCGAAACTGCGCCATGTCCAGAACCGCTCCGATAAAGAGGAGCTTCTGAGAGGGAATCAGGTGCGACTTCGGCACGTTGATGGAGAACCCCAGCAAGTGCAGGAGGTCGGCCGTAGTCTGGAGGTGGGAGACGACTGTCTGGGGCGAGCCCGCCTTCAACAACCAGTCGTCGAGATAGGGGAAGACTGAAACCCCTGATCTGCGCAGATGAGCTGCGACTACCGCCATCACCTTTGTGAACACCCGAGGGGCGCTGGTAAGGCCAAAGTGGAGCACGGTGAACTGAAAGTGCTCGTGGCCTACCGTGAACCGCAGGTAACGCCGGTGGGCTGGCAGGACGGGGATATGGAAATAGGCATCCTGCAAGTCCAGCGCTACCATCCAGTCTTGTGGATCGAGAGCAGATAAGACCTGAGCTAGAGTGAGCATCTTGAACTTCTCTTTGCGGAGGAAGCGATTGACGTCCCGGAGGTCTAAGATAGGACGCAGGCCCTTGTCCTTCTTGGGCACCAGAAAGTAGTGGGAATAGCAACCACGACCTACTTCTGGCGTCGGAACACGCTCAATGGCCCCCTTGGCCAAGAGGGCCGCAACGTCCTGCTGAAGAAGCACAAAGTGATCCCCCAACATGCAGTGGTACTGAGGTGGCATGGCTGGAGGGGTAGTCTCGAAGGGGAGGGAGTAGCCCCTCCGGACTATCTCTAAAACCCACCTGTCCGAAGTGATGGTGCGCCAGTGGGGGAGGGGATGGCGAAGCCTGCCGCCCACTGGCGTTTGATGGGCCTGAAAGTTCGAACTAGGAAGGTTTGGAGGCAGTGGTGGTCGGGTGGTGGTGGACTGACCCGCCCACTGGCCCCTTGGTCCGCCACGGCGGAACCCGCGTCCGAGCTGTGATGCTTGCTGCGCAGGCCTGTGGCTCTGTTGTGAACGCTGCAGGCGCCCCTTCCGGTACCACGAAAGGAGCGAAAAGCAGAAGGCGGAGGAGGGCGGACTGCAGAGAGTCCCAAGGACTTGGCCGTGGCCCGTGAGTCCTTAAACCGCTCCAACGCGCTGTCTGCTTTGTCGCCGAAGAGGCGACGGCCATCAAAGGGCATGTCCATAAGTGTGTTTTGGACATCCCCCGAAAATCCAGTGGTCCTCAACCAGGCGTGGCGGCGAACCGCCACCGTCGTTGCAATCGATCTGCCCAGTGAGTCAGCGGTGTCTAGGCCACAACGAATCATGAACTTAGCTGCGTCTCTCCACTGTGCAACAGCCTGGGAGAGAGCTGGCCGGGCCTCCTCCGGACAGAGGGACAGCACGTTCGCCACCGTATCCCACAGAGAGTGGGAATAACGGCCCAAGAGGCATGCGGTGTTCACGGACCGCAGCGCAGAACTGGTGGAAGAAAAAATCTTCTTTCCAAACTGATCCAGTTTCTTGGATTCCCTATCCGGTGGTGCGGTAGGGGAAGCAGAGGCTTGGACAACCAAGCTCTCGGGGTAGGATGTTGGGAGAGGAAAAGGGGGTCACCCGGAGCCGGGCGATGGCGTCGGGCCACTTTCCTATCCACAGGAGCCCCTGTGGTGGGCCTGGACCAAGTGCCCAAAAGAACGTCAGAAAGGGCTTCATTAAAGGGAAGCAGCGGCTCCGCAGAAGTAGCTGCTGGCTGAAGCACCTCTGTCAGGAGGTTAGTCCTGACGGCCACCGTAGGAAGCTTGAGGTGTAGGGCCTCGGCCGCCCTACGCAACACCACAGCACAACTAGCACCCTCCTCTGTAGCCACGGTAGGAGGAGACAGCATGCCAAGGTCTGGTGAGGTATCCAGACCACTGGCACCCCCCAACTCCTCAGCCCAGTCCTGTTCAGACTCGCAAGCAGCTGCGAGAGGGTCCTCAGACCCCTCCCAGTCCTCCCCTGGCTCCTCAGGCTGTTCAACAGGGGTACAATAAGGAGCATGGACATGGGGATAGAAATCCCCGAGCAACGTTGAGAATGGCATCGATCGACGCCGGCTCGATGCCGCGTCCACTTCGGGGCTGAAACCGGGGTTGACGTCGTCCCGAGGAGCGGGCGGCGTCAAAAGTGGTGCCGGTGGGGACGACGTCGATGGAGGTGCTATAAGGTCAACCGGCGTCGACCGGGATCCAGGCCTGGATCCAAGGGGGTCCTGCGGCGCCAAGGCCGGAGCTGACAGCGACGCCGGAGCCGCCGGCGATGAAAGGCGAGGACCCCCAGTCGGGACCGCGGGGCCCGAAGGCGCACCAGCGGGACCCGACGGCCCAAAGAGGCGAGCCATGGCCGACAGGAATTCCTATATTTGGGCCGGAGTCGCCGACGAACCCGGAAAGGGCGGGTAGTTCGGCGGCAACTGCATAGGCTCCACCGGAGCCGCGGGGGAGGCACCACCCGCACCCTCAGCCGTGTCGCGCGACCGGCGAGGGGAAGTCGGAGAACGATGGCGTTTCTTCGACTTCTTGTGCTTCGCCTTACCTGACCCCGAGTGCGAAGACTTGGATCCCGAAGACCGATGGTGATGACTCCGCGCACGGTCCCTCGACCTCCCACGGGACCGGGACCTCGAAAGGCGCGGAGCCGACTGCCGGGCTTCCAGCAACTTTCGGGAACGCTCCCGCAAAGTCTTCGGCGCCATGGCTCTGCAGTGGGGGCACGACTTGGGGTCGTGGTCGCGCCCCAGGCAGAAAAGACACACACGGTCCGTCACCGACAACGTACGGTGACAGTCCTCGCAGGACTTAAAACCGGGCATCCTATCTGCACCAGGAGTCGAAGACTCGATGAAAAAACAGAGACAAAAAGCCTCAAAAAGTCAGTCAAAAATTGACTGGGGGTTCCTGCTCTTCCCGGATCTGCGCTTGCTGGCGCGTAAAAAGAAAGAACTGATGTCAGCACGCGTGGGCGGCGTCTAAGTAGCGCCCGTGACGTCATCTCGGCGACCACAACACCAACGACGGACGCGGAGCCGCACAACGCCACCTACCGACGCGCAGGGGTACTGCTGACGAAAACTTTCCGGATCCAGTCTGACGCCTGGGGATATTCTAAGGTAAGGAATCTATCACTATGTGTTTCTTTCAGATTATTTTGATAGGAGGGTTTCGGCATCAAAATGTTTGGAGACCTCTGACTTAGACACTGAAGGAGTACAGTGCTCATGCAACTGTACCCTCACCTGTGGGCTAGTGCACCCTGCTGGAGGGGTCACTTACCTAGCCCCAAGGCAGTGGAATGCAGGCATGGCACACAGGGATGTGTGCCATGTCGCCTCTTCACTTTTCTCTGCACCAAAAAACACAGCCTGCAATGGCAGTGTGTGGGTGTTAAGGTGCAGGGTATCTAAGGGTGGTACTATAGGTGCTACGACCCATAGAGGCCTTCTCTGGTCACAGTGCCGTTGGTACCCATGGTACCTTTTACATGGGGCTTACCTGTGGCCAGAGATGTGCCAATTGAGGGTACAAAGACAGTTTTGGGAAAGAACACAGGCCCTGGGAACCTCCTTGTCAGGGGCCCAGAGTACATCAAACGTCAGGCAAATAGTGGGGGTAACCATGCAAAAGGGGCACTTTCCTACACTTACCTGTAACTCCAGTTTTCTCGTAGGGGTATTTCCATGATAGTCATTAGCATAGAATATTCCTGCCCCGCCTGCGTGGGTCCCCGGAGCACTTTTTCCAATATGTCTTCTTAAGAGTTGAAGTTCGCCTTTCTTGAGGAAGGTCTTGAATAGTTAATTAAGAAAGTCAATTTGCAGCATAATAAATAGGCTATAGTGGTCAAAATTCCTCATCTTGATGTAACAAAACAGGAGATAGTCCAAAGAAACATGCAGAAGTGCATGTGAATTTTGAAGAATAACAGGAAAAATCTTTCAAAAACACGTTTTGAAATGGGCAGCCCATAGGCTGCCATTATAAAGGAAGAAAAGGAGACTGTACCTGTAACCCTTTCACTGCTAGGCCTTTGCCCCCCCGCCTCCACCCCCCCTGCTAAGCCTTTTTTGGCTATTTGGGGTAGTCCGCGCTTAGGCCCCTGTAATTGTTTGTCCACATTAGGTATCCACACCAAATTTGCGCCCTTTCTCCAACACTGTGAGGATTCTAAAGGTACCCAAAATTTGTGGATTCCCCTGGAGGGGACCCAGAAATTAGCCAAAATACAGCAAAATTTTGGATTTTTTTTAGAAATGGGAAAAAAGTGCTGCAGAAGAAAGTGTCTGGTTTTTTCCCTGCAGATGGCATAAACAAAGGGTTTGCAGTGCTGAAATCACCATCTTTTCAGCTTTCAGGGACAGGCAGACTTTTGCCAGAAGACCAACGTTTTTTATGCAGTTTTGGCATTTTACTGGGACATAGCCTATTTTTACTATTTTTTGTGCTTTCAACCTCCTTCCAGTTAGTGGTAGAAATGGGTGTGAAATCAATATTGGATCACAGAAAGCTATACATTTCTGAAAACTAGACAAAATTCTGAATTCAGCAAGGGGTCATTTGCGTCGATCCTTCATGTTTTTTTTTATAGAAATTAGCAGTTGAATATAGGAAATATTGAAATTGAGTTGAAAAAAAACAGCCATTTGTGCTACCGTTTTCACCTGTAACTTCTTCTAAGTATGACAGATTTTTGGAAGCAATATACCATTACATCCGCTGGACCCTTCAGGTTGTGGGGATATATAGGACTTGTAGGTTGACCAGGAACCTGCCCAGCGAGTCGGCGGTGTCAAGGCCACAACGGATCGTGAACTTGGCTGCATCTCTCCCCTCAGCAATAGCCTGGGAGAGTAGTGTCCGGGTCTCCTCCGGACACTGAGGCAGCACCTGCACCACCGAATCCCACTGAGAGTGAGAATAACGGCCCAAGAGGCATGCGGTGTTCACAGACCGCAGCCCTAGACTGGCGGAAGAAAAAACCTTCTTCCCAACCAGTCTCTTGGATTCCCTGTCCGGGGGTGCGGAAGGGAATGCGCTTGGGGAAGTGGAGGCTTGGACAACCAAGCTCTCAGGGGTGGGGTTTTGGGAGAGGAAAATGGTGTCTCCCGGGGCTGGGCGATGGCGTCGGGTCACGTTCCTGTCCACAGGAGCCCCTGTGTTGGGCCTGGACCAGGAGCCCAAAAGAACGTCCGAAAGTGCGTCATTAAAGGGCAGCAGTGGTTCCGCAGAGGTAACTGCTGGCTGAAGCACTTCTGTCAGGAGGTTAGTCCTGACGGCCACAGTAGGTAGCTCGAGGTGGAGTGCCTCGGCTGCCCTACGCAACACCACAGAAAAAGAAGCACCCTCCTCCATAGCCACGGTAGGAGGAGACAGCATGCCAAGGTCTGGAGAGGTGTCTAGACTACTGGCGTCCCCCAACACCTCTGCCCAGTCCGGGTCATACTCGCATTGAGCAGCGAGAGGGTCCTCAGACCCCTCCCAGTCCTCCCCTTCCACCTCATGCTGTTGTACAGGCCTAAAAGGAGGAGGATGGAGATAGGGAAACAGATTCCCAAACGGCGTCAGAATCGGCGTCGGTCGACACCCTCCCGGCACCGTCTCCACTTCGGGGCTGAAACCGGGGCCGACGTCGTCCGGCGCGCCGGGCGACGTAAAACGTGGTGCCGGTGGGGTCGGTGGAGGTGTCACAAGGTCAACCGGCGTCGACCGGGATCCACGACGGGATCCACGGGAGTCCTGCGGCGCCGAGGCCGGAGCCACCGGCGTCAAAGGGCGAGGACTCCGAGTCGGGCCCATGGGGCCCGAAGGCACAACGGAGGGGCCCGACGGCCTAAATAGGCAAGCCATAGTGGACAGGAATTCCTGTACCTGGGCCGGAGTCGCCGACGAACCCGGGAAGGGCGGGTAGGTCGCCGGCGACTGCGTAGGCTCCACCGGAGCACCCTCAGCCGAGTCGCACGACTGGCGAGGGGAAGTCGGAGAACGATGACGTTTCTTCGACTTCTTTTGGCGCTTCGCCTTACCTGACCCCGAGTGCGAAGACTTTGATTCGAACGATTTCCGATGGTGGTGGCTCCGCGACTGGTCCCTCGACCTCCCTCGGGACCGGGACCTTTCACGGCGCGGAGCCGAGTGCCGGGCTTCAAGCAGCTTTCGGGACCGCTCCTGCAAAGACTTCGGTGCCATGGACCGGCAGTCGGGGCACGACTTGGGGTCGTGGTCGCGCCCCAGGCAGAAGAGACACACGCGGTGCGGGTCCGTCACCGACATCATCCGATGACAGTCCTCGCAAGACTTAAACCCCGGCATCCCTAACTGCACCAGGAGTCGATCGACTCGAAAAGCTGAGACAAAAAATCTCCAAAAACTCAGTCAAAAAATGACTGGGGGTACCGCTCTCTCCGGATCTGCGCTTGCTGGCGCGGAAAAGAAAGAACTGACGTCAGCGCGCGAGGGCGGCGTCTAAGTAGCTGCCGCGACGTCATCCCAGCGATCACGACGCCTACGACGGACGCGGAGCCGCACGACGCCACCATCCGACACGCAGGGGTACTGCTGACGAAAACTTTCTGGATCCAGACTGACCCCTGGGGATATTCTAAGGTAAGGAATCTATCACTAACGTGTCTCTTTCAGATGCTTATATTACCAGTTAAATCATGTAGTGTAGTTTAAATGAAAAAGAACCACAGAGTGTATATATAAAAATATATCTATTTATTACACAATACTCACTAACACATTGGTATATCTCCTACCCGGAGATATCAACACAAATGCACAATACTTCAATTGCAAAGAGGTAAGTAAGCACAAAATACAGTGGTCTCCAGGGGGAGACCCAACCATATACTAAAGAAGTGGAATGCGAACTGCGACCTAAGTCGGGATGTGGACCAAGAGACTCAGAGAAGCTGGGGACATAAGGAACCACCCAAGGTAAGTACCCAGGAACCCCACGGAGGCTGTGTGCAGAGTGGAAACACAGCCAATAAAAGTCAATGGGGAAGTCGCGGTTGCAGTTTTCAAGAAAAAGGTATAGTTTCTTACTGTAGGAAGCTGGCTCTGTATATACTATACCAAAGTAAGGTATAGTGTACACAGAGTCCAGTGGATCCCTAGAGGTATAGCAGAGGCTAAATTAGATAACCACTAACAGCAATCTTTGTGGTAGTGTGATTGAGCAGATAGGCTTATCAGGATGGTTTGTTAAGCAGTTATTCTATTCACTCAATCAAGATTGATGGCACACACTCAGAGACAGAATCCAGACCAAATTAGGTAAGTATAAAAAAGGTATACTTATGTTATATTTCTAGAACCAAGATGGACTTGGCACAGGTAAGTAAATATTCTTTCAAATGCAAAAGTTTACAAGGAAATGCAATTGTGAATGGAATTGGAATTGTTACAAGTTTGGATTTGCTTTTAAAACAGTTGAGAATACATAGAAATTACGTTTGATTACTTTTAGATTACTTTCCAGTTTCTTTGAGCATTTGGGGTGATATGCCGTGATATCAGACACTGGGTCTTACAAAATACAGGTAAGTGCAACAGATTTTGGATTGTAGCACAGTTACTTTTCTTTCATACAAAAACAGTTCAAAACGGAATAATTTTAGGCAAAAACCATAATATTGGTTCCTATGGAGGAAAAGAGTGTTAAAGATTTACAGGTAAGTAAATGACCTGTAAGAATGGCTTTTGTGGTTTAGTACCAAGGTTCCCCAAGGTCCAGTTAGGCACTCAAATCGCACCACCTGCGGCACTAGGGCGGCCGGGTGCAGATTGCAGAGGTCCAATGTTAGCCAAAGGGGCTATGGGGCCATCGGTTGGAGGCTGCTTACGAGCAGGCCTCTTGGATCTGGGAGCAAAGCTACTGGGGGTAGAATCAGCACTGCAGGGGCTAACAATCAGCACAGGAGCTGCACCACCAGCGGCACTGAGGCGGCCAAAAGCAGAGTGCCAAAGAGACGTCGGGAGCCCTGTGATTCGCAATGTTGATCTCCGGTTTGAAGAAAATGCTGCAGGCTCGGGCAAGGAGGATTCCTGAAGGCAACCACTGGCAGGAGAGGTAAGTTGGATTTTTGGGGGAGGACTGGACACCCTCGGTTGGGCCACTCAAGCCCGTGGGGCGTCTGGTGCAGGGGTGTCTTTCGGAGTTGGATCTTCTTACCAGCTCCGGTCACGGTCAGGGGGACTCTTCAGTTGGAGGCTGCAGTCGTCGGTCTGAAGCTCATAGTAGGTCAGGGATCACCAGATCCCAGGTCAGGATCACTGGGGAGACCATGGGCATCAGGTGCGGAACCGCAGAGGTACCAGGATCCAGGTTCTGTGTTGGAGTCTTTGGTTGAGCAAATCCGGTGCTCACGGAAGACAGAGTCTGTTGGATAGAGGCAGGGCAGGTCCTCTGGGTTCTGGATAGCTGCTGGACACGCCGGGGTATCGCTGTGAGCAGGTCGGAGTCGGGCCAGGCTGATATGGCTGGAGCCAAAGCAGTTGGTGTCTTCTTCTTCCTGGGTCAGCATGACTCTTCGGTCCTTCTTTTTCTTTCTTCCTCTAATCTGAGGAGGCAAGTTTCAGGGTCGACCCTAACTACTAAATTTAGGGGCATTACAGGGGTGTCCAGGTCGGGACCTATAGATCCTTTCCTTGGGGTGAGTACACCCCCTATTATGTCACCCTCCAGTGGGTGGGTGCATGAACATCTCTCTAATTGGCTGGGTCCCCTCATCTTTAAGATGGAGGGGACTGAGATGTGTGCTTCACCTCACTTCCCCCACCTGAGGGATGGGGTTGGCAAAGGTCGGCACACCTCTCCTCCTAACTTGGCTTCCCCACCGATTCTGCTGCCCGAAGTAGGGGTCAGAACTGGTGGGAGCCAGTTACTGGGGGCAACAAAAGGCAGGGACAGCTTACAAAGGCAGCAGGCCTTTAAAGCTTCCCCTTCATGGACCCAGCCCATCCTGGAGGAGGAGGCATGACACCTCTGCCTAGGATGGGTTTTGTTTTTGGACCCAGAGAGCGGAGGCCATCTACCCATGGGTCCAGAAACAGTCTGGTGCTGGCAAATGATGGGCAGCCATTCAGGAACCACACCAGGGCTGATCGTTTTTCAGGGGACATCTCTAAGATGCCCTCTGAGTGCATTTTACATTAAATCCCACACTGGCATCAGTGTGGGTATAATGTGCTGAGAACTTTGCTACCAAACTTCCCAGGTTTTAGTAAAGCCATTATGGAGCTGTAGAGTTCGTAATGACCAACACCCAGACCATATACTCTTTATGGCTTTACTGCTCTTACAATGTCTTAGAATTGACTTAGACCAGAGGTATTGAATCTGAAGGGCGCGACCCCCATGGGGGCCATCGAGTCATGGGAAGGGGGTCGCGCATTTCCAGGCTTCACTTCTGTCTGGAGTCTAAAATATGTAAAAAGGAAAATGACAACCGTCTGGTACGCTTCAATGCTTCAGCCAAAG
Organism: Calotriton arnoldi; assembly: GCA_963921515.1. Lineage (NCBI taxonomy): Eukaryota > Metazoa > Chordata > Amphibia > Caudata > Salamandridae > Calotriton > Calotriton arnoldi. Next base: position 485,383 of record CAWUFW010005100.1, read on the forward strand.
TTAATTGAGTCTCCTGTGCTGTGAAAGGAAAAGGCTGGGCAGACAGGTAAAACAATCGTTCGTGCCAGGGTGCCTGCTTTCCTGAATAAAATGCAAATGTGCAAGTTAATCTGCAAATGTAAAGGGTGCTTGAGAGCGGTTCTGGCTTTAATTGCTTAAATCACTCCAAGCAATGTGACTACAAGGATTTTTTTTTTCAGTGGTAGTGCAAAGAGTGAACCACTGGGCTGTGAAGTGCATGCTTTTAATCGTAATTGCATTTAAACAGCGCTTAGAACCCCTGAAGAGGTGTTGAAGGGACAGTATTGCAAAAAAAATATTGCATTACTTATGGTCTGGTATTAATAAAATCTACATTTTGGAAGCTACATTTTATCCTAAAACTATTTGCACAGTTTGCAGCAGTCTATCTTATAATGTGTGTAACACAAGTATAAAATAATGACTTACACCTTCACAGTGCTTTCTGTCACAGGCTGTGACCTCGTAGCACTAAAAATACACAAGTCACTATTCTCCATTGCACCAATCAAATGTAATTCTGTGGCTCTGTGGTTACACATAGACCTCTGCAGTGCATGAACTAATAGAGGTTTCCTAATGTACTACAGTGCATTTCTCACTGAGTAACAACTTTTAAAAATGTATTTTTCATTTAAGCTACCTATTATTTTATGTGTAGCTACCTGATGGTGAAAGACCTAAAAAACTAACAAAATATTTTGGGGCTGATTTATGACAGGCTTGCGCCGCCGGAGCGTCACTTTTTTTGAACATCCTGCGGCACAAGCGTCTCAATCATATCTATGAGGAGACGCAAAGTCACCCTGGGTGGCTTTGCATGGCCTCATAGATGTGGAATAAGACAAAGCGGGGCAAGTCACTGCGTTGTCTTACTCTGTCAAGTAGGCGTTACATGGGCATTGCGGTGGGTGTTCCCATGCAACACCCATGGATTTTGACACTGCCCCAGATTTACAAATCCATGTAAACCTGGGACAGTGCCAAAACCTTATGCCTCCCAACAGCAGGCGTAACGGGGAGAAATGTTTTCATTTCTCCTCGTTTTTCCTCTTTCCATGTGTGCTGCATTCTGCAGCTCACATAGGAGGAAATCCCCTCTCTGGAAGGGGCACCTTCCTGAACAAAAACAATCCTGCCTACATTGGCGCTAGGCAGCAATTTGTGCACCAACGCAGTGGTAAAAGACAGGAATGTACCATTTTTCATAAATAAGGTGCATTCATGCCCTTTCACATTGGCGTAGGACAGCGCAGCAAGAAGACTTGCAGAGCTGCCCTACGCCAATTCCTAATAAATTAGGCCCTTTGTTTTTAGCCACACCTCTGACCACGCCCCCACACTCACTGACCTTTGTTTGATAAACACTGTTTAATATTATTTCCCCAATGTAAAAAATATTTGCTATGGGAATTGGGAGTGTTTATGGTTGTAGATAGTTGTCAATGATGAGGAGTACCAAGTTCTAGAAATTTTTTGTCAGGAGGGGATCCTTACGTCTAGAAGAACAAGTTACTTACCTTCGGTAACAATATATATCTGTAAGAAACATTAGTAGTGATAGATTCCTTACCTTAGAATATCCCCAGGCGTCAGACTGGATCCGGAAAGTTTTCGTCAGCAGTACCCCTGCGCGTCGGTAGGTGGCGTCGTGCGGCTACGCGTCCGTCGTTGGCGTCGTGGTCGCCGAGATGACGTCGCGGGTGCTACTTAGACGCCGCCCATGCGCGCTGACGTCAGTTCTGTACACGACTTTCCGTGCCAGGAACGCAGAGCCATGCAAGATACTGACCACTGGTGCATTGAAACTAGGGCCCTGAAAGGGATGACCTTAACCCTAGAAATCAGTTCGCAGAACGGGGAGGATGGGTGGGGCGGTAAGGAATCTATCACTACTAATGTTTCTTACAGATATATCGTTACCGAAAGTAAGTAACTTGTTCATCTGAAAGAAACACATAGTGATAGATTTCTTACCTTAGAATAGATACCCCAGCAATACCAACCCCGGTGGTGGGTCTGCGAACCAAGATCACACCAGAAAGTCACGGAGAACAGAACGGCCAAAGAAGCCGTCTCTCCGGACTTGGCTGTCCAGGCAATAATGCTTGGTAAACGTGTGCAGCGAGGCCCACGTGGCTGCCTGACATATGTCTTGCAGGGGGACACCACGTCCCAATGCAGTAGTGGCTGCAGTAGCTCTGGTGGAATGAGCACGCAGCCCCACCGGAGGTTCTTTTTTAGCCAAAGAGTAACAGGCTTTGATACATAAGACAACCCAGCGGGAGATAGTTCTCTTGTGTACCGCCCGACCTTTCTTGGTGCCAACGTAGCCAACAAAGAGCTGGTCATCCACCCGGAACTGCTGTGTGCGGTTGAGATAAAAGGAGAGCGCACGTTTTGGGTCCAGACGGTGGAGCCTCTCTTCCTCTCTGGAAGGAGGCGGAAAGAAGGTGGGCAAGGTAATAGTCTGCCCAATGTGAAAGGCCGTAACCACTTTTGGCAAAAAGGAAGGACGGGGCCTGAGCACAACCTTGTCCGGATGGACTGATAGGAAATGAGGCCTACAAGAAAGAGCCCGGAGCTCACTCACTCGCCTAGCGGAGGTGATGGCCACCAGGAAAGCAGTCTTCAAGGTCAAGAGATGAAGAGGACAGTTATGAAGTGGCTCAAACGGAGCACACATCAAGTATGTAAGAACCAAATTCAAGTCCCACTGAGGCATCATGAAAGGAATAGGAGGAAAAAGGTGTGTAATGCCTTTGAGAAATCTATTTACAACAGGGGACTTGAAAAGAGAGGGCTGATCAGGGAGCCTGAGAAAGGCCGAAATAGCAGAAAGGTAGCCCTTGACAGTGCCCAGAGCAGAGCCCTGCTGGGCCAAAGAAAGAAGGAACAGTAGAACTTCAGAAAGAGGGGCAGAAAGGGGATCCACAGCCTTTGCTGTGCACCATGCCACAAACTTGTTCCACCTGCAGGCGTATACCACTTTAGTAGAGGGACGCCTGGCTGCCAGAATGACATCACAAACTTCAGGAGGCAAGTCGAAAGGAATCAACTGCCGCCGCTCAATCTCCACGCAAAGAGGTGGAGGCTGGACAGGTTCGGGTGGAGGACCGTCCCCTGCTGCTGCGACAGAAGATCCTCCCGAAGAGGCAGTCTGATTGGGGGATCGATGCTGATACTGAGTAGCTCGGGATACCATACTCTTCGAGCCCAGTCCGGGGCCACAAGGATGACTTGTGCCCGGTCGCGCCTGATCTTCTTCAGCACTCTGGGCAGAAGTGGTATAGGCGGAAAGGCGTACAATAGACCGCAACTCCACTCGCGACGAAAAGCGTCGCCGAGCGAGTGCCGCCTTGGAAATTCCAATGCGCAGAACTGATGACATTGCGCGTTCTCGTCGGTGGCGAATAGATCTAACCAAGGCTCTCCCCACTGCTGAAAGTGACCTTGCACCACCTCCGAGTGCAGACGCCATTCGTGATCCAGCATGCACCTGCGGCTGAGTTCGTCTGCCCTGGCGTTCAGAGAACCTGCCAGGTGTTGAACCACCAGGGACATGCCCTGATGTTCCAGCCATGTCCAGAGACGCAGAGCCTCCTGACAGAGGGTCCACGACCCCACCCCGCCTTGCTTGTTGCAGTACCACATGGTGGTGGTGTTGTCTGTGAACACCTGCACTACTCTCCCCTTGACAGAGGGAAGGAATGCCTTCAGTGCAAGCCGTATCGCCCGAAGCTCCAGAAGGTTGATATGGAGCTTAAACTCCGCCGGAGACCAGAGGCCTCTGATCTCCGCCTCTCCCATGTGGCCGCCCCATCCCAGGAGGCACGCATCCGTCACCACTGTAAACTCCGGTTGGGGAAGGGAGAGGGATCTGCAGTCGACCCAATGCCGGTTCGTGAGCCACCACTGCAACTGTCGTGCAGTGCCCTCCGAGATCTGGACGTGATCGGACAGGTTCCCCTGATGCTGCGCCCACTGTAACTTCAGGTCCCACTGCAGAGCCCGCATATGCCATCTGGGATGATTGATCAGCAGGATGCAGGAGGCCATGAGGCCCAGCAGCCTCAGAGTCACTCTGACCGAAACCCGGGACAAGGGTTGAAAGATGGGAATCAGAGCCCGAATATCCCGGACTCGCTGTTCGGGAGGATAGACCCGAAACTGCGCCATGTCCAGAACCGCTCCGATAAAGAGGAGCTTCTGAGAGGGAATCAGGTGCGACTTCGGCACGTTGATGGAGAACCCCAGCAAGTGCAGGAGGTCGGCCGTAGTCTGTAGGTGGGAGACGACTGTCTGGGGGGAGCCCGCCTTCAACAACCAGTCGTCGAGATAGGGGAAGACTGAAACCCCTGATCTGCGCAGATGAGCTGCGACTACCGACATCACCTTTGTGAACACCCGAGGGGCGCTGGTAAGGCCAAAGTGGAGCACGGTGAACTGAAAGTGCTCGTGGCCTACCGTGAACCGCAGGTAACGCCGGTGGGCTGGCAGGACGGGGATATGGAAATAGGCATCCTGCAAGTCCAGCGCTACCATCCAGTCTTGTGGATCGAGAGCAGACAAGACCTGAGCTAGAGTGAGCATCTTGAACTTCTCTTTGCGGAGGAAGCGATTGACGTCCCGGAGCTCTAAGATAGGACGCAGGCCCTTGTCCTTCTTGGGCACCAGAAAGTAGTGGGAATAGCAACCACGACCTACTTCTGGCATCGGAACGCGCTCAATGGCCCCCCTGGCCAAGAGGGCCGCAACGTCCTGCTGAAGAAGCACCAAGTGATCCCCCGAATTGCAGTGGTACTGAGGTGGCATGGCTGGAGGGGTAGTCTAGAAGGGGAGGGAGTAGCCCCTCCGGACTATCTCTAAAACCCACCTGTCCGAAGTGATGGTGCGCCAGTGGGGGAGGTGATGGCGAAGCCTGCCGCCCACTGGCGTTTGATGGGCCTGAAAGTTGGATGAAGATCAGCCGACTAAAACTGAACACGGAGAAGACAGAGGTCCTCATCCTCGGCTCCAACCCCTCAGCCTGGGACGACTCCTGGTGGCCAACGACGCTGGGAGCAGCCCCGACACCCACCGACCACGCACGCAACCTGGGAGTCATCCTCGACTCAACGCTCTCCATGGCCAAGCAAGTCAACGCAGTCTCATCCTCCTGCTTCAACACCCTCCGCATGCTTCGCAAGATCTACAGGTGGATCCCGACAGACACAAGAAGAACAGTCCCCCAGGCCCTCGTCAGCAGCAGACTTGACTATGGGAACGCCCTCTACGCGGGAGCCCCGGCCAAGCTCATCAAGCGACTGCAACGCATACAAAACGCCTCCGCACGCCTGATCCTCGATGTACCACGCCACAGCCACATCACCCCCACCTGAGGAACCTGCACTGGCTCCCCGTCGACAGGAGAATCTCCTTCAAACTCCTCATCCACGCACACAAGGCACTCCACAAGACTGGCCCAGCCTACCTCAACAGATGACTCCTCTTCTACGTCCCAAACCGCCAACTCCGCTCCGCCGACCTCTCCCTCGCCACCGTCCCTCGCATTCGAAGAAACACCACCGGCGGCAGATCCTTCTCCCACCTCGCCGACAAGACCTGGAACACCCTTCCACTAAGCCTACGACAGACCCAAGACCTGCTGACCTTCAGGAGGCTACTCAAGACCTGGTTGTTCGACCAGTAGCAGCACCCCCCCCCCTTTTTTTCCCCAGCGCCTTGAGACCCTCGCGGGTAAGTATTGCGCTTTACAAATTCTGTGATTGATTGATTGATTGATTGAAAGTTCGGACTAGGAAGGTTTGGAGGCAGTGGTGGCCGGGGTGGTGGTGGACTGACCCGCCCGCTGGCCCCTTGGTCCGCCACGGCGGAACCCGCGTCCGCGCTGTGATGCTTGCTGCGCAGGCCTGTGGCTCTGTTGCGAACGCTGCGGGCGCCCCTTCCGGTACCACGAAAGGAGCGAAAAGCAGAAGGCGGAGGAGGGCGGACTGCAGAGAGTCCCAAGGACTTGGCCATAGCCCGTGAGTCCTTAAACTGCTCCAACGCGCTGTCTGCTTTGTCGCCAAAGAGGCGACGGCCATCAAAGGGCATGTCCATAAGTGTGTTTTGGACATCCCCCGAAAATCCAGTGGTCCTCAACCAGGCGTGGCGGCGAACCGCCACCGTCGTTGCAATCGATCTGCCCAGTGAGTCGGCGGTGTCTAGGCCACAACGAATCATGAACTTAGCTGCGTCTCTCCACTGTGCAACAGCCTGGGAGAGAGCTGGCCGGGCCTCCTCCGGACAGAGGGACAGCACGTTCGCCACCGTATCCCACAGAGAGTGGGAATAACGGCCCAAGAGGCATGCAGTGTTCACGGAGCGCAGCGCAGAACTGGTGGAAGAAAAAATCTTCTTTCCAAACAGATCCAGTTTCTTGGATTCCCTATCCGGTGGTGCGGTAGGGGAAGCAGAGGCTTGGACAACCAAGCTCTCGGGGTAGGATGTTGGGAGAGGAAAAGAGGGTCACCCGGAGCCGGGCGATGGCGTCGGGCCACGTTCCTATCCACAGGAGCCCCTGTGGTGGGCCTGGACCAAGTGCCCAAAAGTACGTCAGAAAGGGCTTCATTAAAGGGAAGCAGCGGCTCCGCAGAAGTAGCTGCTGGCTGAAGCACCTCTGTCAGGAGGTTAGTCCTGACGGCCACCGTAGGAAGCTTGAGGTGTAGGGCCTCGGCCGCCCTAAGCAACACCACAGCACAACTAGCACCCTCCTCTGTAGCCACGGTAGGAGGAGACAGCATGCCAAGGTCTGGTGAGCTATCCAGACCACTGGCACCCCCAACTCCTCAGCCCAGTCCTGTTCAGACTGCAAGCAGCTGCGAGAGGGTCCTCAGACCCCTCCCAGTCCTCCCCTGGCTCCTCAGGCTGTTCAACAGGTGTACAATAAGGAGCATGGACATGGGGATAGAAATCCCCGAGCAACGTTGAGAATGGCATCGATCGACGCCGGCTCGATGCCGCGTCCACTTCGGGGCTGAAACCGGGGTTGACGTCGTCCCGAGGAGCGGGCGGCGTCAAAAGTGGTGCCGGTGGGGTCGACGTCGGTGGAGGTGCTATGAGGTCAACCGGCGTCGACCGGGATCCAGGCCTGGATCCAAGGGGGTCCTGCGGCGCCAAGGCCGGAGCTGACAGCGACGCCGGAGCCGCCGGCGATGAAAGGCGAGGACCCCCAGTCGGGACCGCGGGGCCCGAAGGCGCACCAGCGGGACCCGACGGCCCAAAGAGGCGAGCCATGGCCGACAGGAATTCCTGTATTTGGGCCGGAGTCGCCGACGAACCCGGAAAGGGCGGGTAGTTCGGCGGCGACTGCATAGGCTCCGCTGGAGCCGTGGGGAGGCACCACCCGCACCCTCAGCCATGTCGCGCGACCGGCGAGGGGAAGTCGGAGAACGATGGCGTTTCTTCGACTTCTTGTGCTTCGCCTTACCTGACCCCGAGTGCGAAGACTTGGATCCCGAAGACCGATGGTGATGACTCCGCGCACGGTCCCTCGACCTCCCACGGGACCGGGACCTCGAAAGGCACGGAGCCGACTGCCGGGCTTCCAGCAACTTTCGGGACCGCTCCCGAGAAGTCTTCGGCGCCATGGCTCGGCAGTCGGGGCACGACTTGGGGTCGTGGTCGCGCCCCAGGCAGAAAAGACACACACGGTCCGTCACCGACATCATACGGTGACAGTCCTCGCAGGACTTAAAACCGGGCATCCTATCTGCACCAGGAGTCGAAGACTCGATGAAAAAACAGAGACAAAAAGCCTCAAAACGTCAGTCAAAAATTGACTGGGGGTTCCTGCTCTTCCCGGATCTGCGCTTGCTGGCGCGTAAAAAGAAAGAACTAATGTCAGCACGAGTGGGCGGCGTCTAAGTAGCGCCCGTGACGTCATCTCGGCAACCACGACACCAACGACGGACGCGGAGCCGCACAACGCCACCTACCGACGCGCAGGGGTACTGCTGACGAAAACTTTCCGGATCCAGTCTGACGCCTGGGGATATTCTAAGGTAAGGAATCTATAAACTATGTGTTTCTTTCAGATTATTTTGATAGGAGGGTTTCGGCATCAAAATGTTTGGAGACCTCTGACTTAGACACTGAAGGAGTACAGTGCTCATGCAACTGTACCCTCACCTGTGGGCTAGTGCACCCTGCTGGAGGGGTCACTTACCTAGCCCCAAGGCAGTAGAATGCAGGCATGGCACACAGGGATGTGTGCCATGTCGCCTCTTCACTTTTCTCTGCACCAAAAAATACAGCCTGCAGTGGCAGTGTGTGGGTGTTAAGGTGCAGGGTCTCTAATGGTGGTACTATAGGTGCTGCGACCCATAGAGGCCTTCTCTGGTCACAGTGCCGTTGGTACCCATGGTACCTTTTACAAGGGGCTTACCTGTGGCCAGAGATGTGCCAATTGAGGGTACAAAGACAGTTTTGGAAAAGAACACAGGCCCTGGGAACCTCCTTGTCAGGGGCCCAGAGTACATCAAACGTCAGGCAAATAGTGGGGGTAACCATGCAAAAGGGGCACTTTCCTACACTTACCTGTAACTCCAGTTTTCTCGTAGGGGTATTTCCATGATAGTCATTAGCGTACAATATTCCTGCCCCGCCTGCTTGGGTCCCCGGAGCACTTTTTCCAATATGTCTTCTTAAGAGTTGAAGTTCGCCTTTCTTGAGGAAGGTCTTGAATAGTTAATTAAGAAAGTCAATTTGCAGCGTAACAAATAGGCTATAGTGGTCAAAATTCCTCATCTTGATGTAACAAAACAGGAGATAGTCAAAAGAAACATGCAGAAGTGCATGTGAATTTTGAAGAATAACGGGAAAAATCTTTCAAAAACACGTTTTGAAATGGGCAGCCCATAGGCTGCCATTATAAAGGAAGAAAAGGAGACTGTACCTGTAACCCTTTCGCTGCTAGGCCTTTGCCCCCCCCGCCTCCCCCCCTGCTAAGCCTTTTTTGGCTATTTGGGGTAGTCCGCGCTTAGGCCCCTGTAATTGTTTGTCCACATTAGGTATCCACACCAAATTTGCGCCATTTCTCCAACACTGTGAGGATTCTAAAGGTACCCAAAATTTGTGGATTCCCCTGGAGGGGACCCAGAAATTAGCCAAAATACAGCAAAATTTTGGATTTTTTTTTAAATGGGAAAAAAGTGCTGCAGAAAAAGTGTCTGGTTTTTTCCCTGCAGATGGCATCAACAAAGGGTTTGCAGTGCTGAAATCACCATCTTTTCAGCTTTCAGGGACAGGCAGACTTTTGCCAGAAGACCAACGTTTTTTATGCAGTTTTGGCATTTTACTGGGACATAGCCTATTTTTACTATTTTTTGTGCTTTCAACCTCCTTCCAGTTAGTGGTAGAAATAGGTGTGTAATCAATATTGGATCACAGAAAGCTATACATTTCTGAAAACTAGACAAAATTCTGAATTCAGCAAGGGGTCATTTGCGTCGATCCTTCATGTTTTTTTTTATAGAAATTAGCAGTTGAATATAGGAAATATTGAAATTGAGTTGAAAAAAAACAGCCATTTGTGCTACCGTTTTCACCTGTAACTTCTTCTAAGTATGACAGATTTTTGGAAGCAATATACCATTACATCCGCTGGACCCTTCAGGTTGTGGGGATATATAGGACTTGTAGGTTGACCAGGAACCGAGAGCCAATAACTGAGCTTCGTCATGCAATTGCTTTTCATTGTGTACTGGGTATATGGCAATACATTTGGTAAAATTTAGAGAGTGAAAAATTGGTACCAAGGAAACCAATATATTTCCGAAATGGGAACAAAATATAGAGTTCATAAGCAGTGGTTTCTTGCACATCTCGAAAATAGTGGGTACCCATACAAGCATGTAAATTAGACGTCATTTTTCAAAATGACTTCTTTTTACAAATTGTCTTACATTTGGATGGCAGAAACGCAAAGAAAGTCAATTTCTAATAACACTTGTTCTACTATTCTGTGTTCCCCTAAGTCTCTCAATAAAAACACTACCTCACTTGTGTGGGTAGACCTAGTGTCCGCGACAGGAAATGGCCCAGAACGTAACGTGGACACATCTTCGCAGGAGGAAACAGCGTCCACTTCAGTCACACCACGCAACCCCTGTGGACCGACCACCACTGCGTACACTTCCTCGTCAACAAACCCAAGAAGCCCAAACCTGTTACCCGCCCCCGCAAAGGAACTGGAGCAGAGTCACCGAGGAGCAGCTCAACTCCACACTCAACCACAACTCCCCCACCGCCGCAACTGACACCAACCTCGTGGTCAGGGAATTCCACACATGGATCTCCAACTGCGCAGACAAACTCGCCCGCTACGCAACTCCGACAGACAGCACCCCAGGAAAGCCGCCTGGTTCACGACCGACTTCCAAGAAACCAGACGCACCTGCAGACGCCTGGAAAAGAACTGGAGAAACAGCAAGACACCTAAAAACTACATCACCTACAAAGACGCCATGACGGAATACCACCAACGCATCAGAACCACCAAAAGGACCTTCATCCACAACCAAATCCTCGCCAATTCCAGCAACTCCAAGGAACTCTTCAGCGTCATCCAGGAATTCACCAAGCCCCGTAGCGAAGCAACGGACATCACCCCCTCCCAGGACCTCTGCGACAAGCTCGGATCCTACTTCCACCTGAAGATCAAAAACCTCTACGACAATTTCAACGAACATATGTCTGACTCCGTAGCCATCCAGTCCTCGTGCGACGCCAGCCAGCCCACCATCTCCTCCTGGACACCAATCACCACCAAAGAGACCGCCTCGACCATGAAAAGCATCTACTCAGGGGCCCCTACAGACCCCGGCCCACCACACATCTACCACCGAGCCGCCATCACACCAGAATTACGACGCACCATCAACACCACTTTCGAGACCAGCACCTTCCCTGACGATTGGAAACCCACAGAAGTCAGGCCCCTGCTCAAGAAGCCCTCAGCAGACCCGACGGACCTCAAGAACTACCAGCCCATCTCGCACCTCCCTTTCGCAGCGAAAGTCGCTGAGAAAACCGTCAACGCAGAACTGACAAGGTTCATCGAAGAGAACGCCATCCTCTACCCTTCTCAATTCGGATTCCGCAGCAACTGCAGCGCCAAGACCACCCTACTCGCCGCCACAGACAACATCCGCACCCTCCTCGACCAAGGCCACACCGCAGCCCTGATTCTACTTGACCTTTCAGCAGCCTTCGACACCATCTCCCACCGCACACTCGCCGCCAGACTACACGACGCTGGCATACAAGGAACAGCCCTCAACTGGCTCTGATCGTTCCTCACTGACAGAAGCCAAAGGATCAGACTGCCACCCTTCCTCTCCGAACCCACGGAAATCAACTGCGGAGTCCCCCAGGGATCATCGCTCAGCCCAACCCTCTTCAACATATACATGGCCCCACTCGCCGCCATCGTCCGACAGCACCGCTTCAGCATAGTATCCTACACCGACGACACCCAGCTCATCCTCTCCCTCACCAAAGACCCCACCACCACCAGACTCAACTTCCAGGAAGAAATGCAGGATGTCGCAGCCTGGACCAGCAACAGCTGCCTAAAGCTCAACACTGAGAAGACAGAAGTCCTCCTCCTCGGAACCACCCCATCGGCATGCAACAACACCTGGTGGCCCACCGCCCTCGGAAGCCCCCAGACCCCCAGGGATCACGCCAGAAACCTCAGCATCGTACTCGACTCCACTCTCTCCATGAACAGACAGGTCAACGCCGTCTCCTCCAGCTGGTTCAACACCCTCCGCATCCTCCGTAAGACTTTCAAATGGATCCCCCCCCCCGAGTCAAGGAAGACAGTCACCCACGCACTCATGAACAGCAGGCTGGACTACGGAAACGCCCTCTACGCCGGCATAAACAAGTCTCTACTCTGCAGGCTCCAGACAATACAGAGCACCGCCGCCAGATTCATCCTCGGTATCCCTCGACACAAGCACATCAGCCAACACCTACGGAAGCTCCACTTGCTCCCCGTCGAGAAGAGAGTCACCTTCAATATACTCCCCATGCCTATAAATGCCTACACAACACTGGACCCCACTACCTCAATGATAGAATCACCCTCCACTCACCCAAAAGAAACCTCCGATCCGCCAACCTCGTCCTCGCCGAGACCCCACGCATCCGCAGAGCCAAGGCAGGCAGAAGAGCCTTCTTCTACATCGCGGTCAAGACCTGGAACGAGCTCCCGATCAACATCAGACGCGCCCCCTCCCTGAACTCCTTCAGGAAGGCGCTCAAGACCTGGCTTTTCAGCTAAACAGAACTGCTGCCCCTCCCCCCACAGCGACTTGAGACCCTCACGGGTGAGTAGTGCGCTTACAATTCCCTGATTGATTGATTGAAATTATTCCAGTGAAAACGGACCCTTTTTTTGCACATTGTCTAGCTGTGGATTTTGAACCCTAGCTCAGCCCGCACCTAAGGAAACCTACCAACCTATACATTTTTGAAAACTAGACACCCTGGGGAGTCCAGGATGGGCTGACTTGTGTGGCTCTCACCATGTTCTGGTACCCAGAATCCCTTGCAAACCTAAAACTTTGTAAAAACAAAACACATTTTCCTCACATTTCTGTGATGGAAAGTTCTGGAATCTGCGTGGATCCACAAACTTCCACCCACCCCGCATTCTCCAAAGTCTCCTGATAAAAATGGTACCTCACTTGTTTGGGTGGGCCAAGTGCCTGCGGCAGGGAAGGGCCCAAAACATATTGTGGAAACATCAAAATTACCTTTCACAAAACGACCTGGTTTTGCAAGGGAAGGCACCTGGGTTTTTGGCCCGGGCTCGGCGGCCATCTAGGGAAACCTACCAAACCCACACATTTCTGAAAACTAAACACCCGGGGGAGTCCAGGGAGGTATGGCTTGCATGGACTCCTTAACGTTTTCCTACCCAGAATCCCCTGCAAACCTCAAATTTAGCTGAAAAAATCAAATTTTTCTCAAATTTGTGTGGGAAATTTGTGGGATCACCGGGCTGACACAAATTTCCTACCATGCAGTGTTCCCCTAGGACTCCCGATAAAAATGGTACCTCACTTGTGTGGGTGGGCCAAGTACCCGCGACAGGCAAGGGCCCAAAACGTATTGTTGGGACATCAAAATTACCTATCACAAAAGGACCTGGTTTTGCAAGGGGGGGCACCTGGGTTTTTGGCCGCGGGCTCGGTGGCCAACTAAGGAAACCTACCAAACCCACACATTTCTGAAAACTAGACACCCTGGGGAGTCCAGGAAGGTATGGCTTGCGTGGATCACCCAACGTTTTCCTACCATGAATCCCCTGCAAATTTGATAAAAATTAGATTTTTTCAGCTGAATATGAGGTTTGCAGGGGATTCTGGGTAGGAAAATGTTGGGGGGGGGGTCCACGCAACTCATACCTCCTAGGACTCCCCAGGGTGTCTAGTTTTCAGAAATGTGTGGGTTTGGTAGGTTTCCCTAGATGGCCACCAAGCCTGGGGCCAAATACCCAGGTGACCCCCCTTGCAAAATCAGGTCGTTTTATGATAGGTAATATTGAAGTCTCCACAGTACGATTTGGGCCATTTCCTGTTGCGGCCACTATTCCTACCCACACAAGTGAGGTACCATTTTTATCGGGAGACCTAGGGGAATGCTGGGTGGCAGGAAATTTGTGGCAGCCCGGTGATCCCACAACTTTCCCACACAGAAAAGAGAGAAAATGTGATTTTGTTTTTGCTAAATTTAAGGTTTGCAGGGGATTATAGGTAGGAAAATGTTGGGAGGTTCACGCAAGCCACACCTCCCTGGACTCCCCTGTGTGTCTAGTTTTCAGAAATGTCTGGGTTTAGTAGGTTTCCCTAGATGGCCGCTGAGCCCGGGACCAAAAACGCAGGTGACCCCCTTGAGAAACCAGGTTGTTTTGTAATAGATAGGTGGGCACCTGTGTTTTTGGTCCCGGGTTTGCAGACATCTAGGGGAATCTAAAAAAAAACAGACATTTCTGAAAACTAGACACCCATGGGAGTCCAGGGAGGGTGGCTTGCGTTGATCCCCCCACATTTTCCTTATAAGAATCCGCTGCAAACCTCAAATTTAGCTAAAAAGTCACGTTTTCCTCTAATATCTGTGTGGGAAAGCTGTGGGATCACCGCACTGCACAAATTTCCTACCACTCAGCGTTCCCCCCCAGTCTCCCAATAAAAATGACACCTTGCTTGTGTGGAAGGGCCAAAAACGTGTAGAGATTGAGGGGGCCCAAAGCAGTTCCAAAAGGGCAGTTTGTTTATACGTTTTTAGGCTAGCACTACTTTGGGCACCCACACAAGTGAAGTATCATTTTTCTCGGGAGACAAATGGGAATGCTGGGTCGAAGGAAATTTGTGCCTGCTCAGTGATCCTACAACTTACCCAAACAGAAATGTGAGAAAAATGTGACTTTGTAAGTAAATTTGAGGTTTGCAGGGGATTCTGGGTGAGGAAACGCTGGGGGATCCATTCAAGCCACATCGCCAGCCAAGAGTCAGTACCCGCACACCACCATCCACATACACCACCAGCCTAGCACCATCCACGCACACCCCCAGCAAAGCGACATCCACACACACCACCAGCCAAGCGCCATCCATGCACAGCACCAGCCAAGCGCCATCCACGTACACCGCCAGCCAAATGCTATCAATGCAAACAGTCAGCTAAGCAATATCCACGCACACCGCCAGCCAAGCGGCACCCACGCACTCTGCCAGCCAAGCGCCATCCCCGCACACCACCAGCCAAGCAGGGCCGGACTGGGAACAGCAACCAGCCCTGGTAGATTGCTGCTCGACCAGCCCTGGGAGGGGAGGGGTGGCGTGCTACTAAAAAGCACCGCTCCCGCTTTTGTTACTAGGGCCCGATTTTGCAGCACTACTGCAAAGCAGGTCCCCAGTGACAAAACCGCCCCCCATGGTCAGAAAACCAGCCCTCCCCTCCGGCCCACTGGGGAAACGCCCGGTGCCCGCTACGGGCAGTCCGGGCCTGCAACCAAGCACCATACATGCACACAGCCAGCCAAACACCAGTCCACGTAAACCGCCAGCCAAGCGCCACTCCACGCATACCATCAGGCAAGCGCCAATCTACATACACCGTCATCAAGCGCGAGTCCACCCACACCATTAGCCAAGTGCAGGTCCACACACACTGCCAGCAAAAGGCCAGCCAAAGGTCAGTACACGCAGACCGTCAGCCAAACTCCAGTTTACACACACACAAACTCTCCCTGGTGTCTGGTGGTTTTCTGCCCCTGCTTGGGTGCAGATGAGAATAGAAATATCACTAAAACAGCCAAAATGTGTGCCTAAAAAAAAGGGAGCGATCCTTGCCTATGGGGCTTCTCACTGGCATGCCCATAAACATATCCCTGGTGCCTTGTGGGCTTTCAATAAGGGGCTATTGCCCCGATCAGCCTTCCGGGAGGGCAGAAAGCCTTTTTTGGCGGTAGGGGCATTATTGTGCCCATTCTCGGCAGCCCCCACCCCTACGTATACAAAAAACACAAAATCACTGGTGCCTAGTGGGCTTCCTGCCTCCCCAGGGGGCTGATTAGGGACTATTGCCCCCATCTGCCTCTCAGGGGAGGCAGAAAGGCTGTGGCAATTTTTTGGGGGGTGTGGGGGCATTGGCATGCCCACTTTGGGCAGCCCCCACCTATCCATATAAAAAAAATCCCTGTTGCCTAGTGGGCATTCTGCCCCCGAGGGAGAAAGATCAGGGGCTTTTGCCCCCATCTGTCTCCTGGGGGGGGCAGAAAGACTGTGGACTTTTTTTGGGGGGTGGGAGCATTGGCAGGCCCACCCCTATATACATAGAAAAACAATCCCTGGTGCCTAGTGTGCTTTCTGTCCCCCCCGAGGGGGGGGAGATCGGGAGCTATTACTCCCATCTGCCTCCCAGGGGAGGCAGAAAGGCTGTGGAATTTTTTTTGGGGTTGTGGGGGCATTGGCATGCCCATTTTTGGCAGCCACCACCACTACATATAAAAAAAATCCCTGGTGTCTAGTGGGCTTTCTGTTCCCCCCCCCCGGGGGCTGGTCAGGGGCTATAGCCCCCATCTGCCTCCCAGGGAGGGCAGAAAGGCTGTGCAATTTTGTGGGGATGGGGGCATTGGCAATCCCATTTGGGGCAGCCTCCACCCCTAAGTAAAATAAGAAAAATAATCCCTGGCATCTAGTGGACTTTCTGCCCCCCCCCCCGGGGGGGGGCAGATCGGGGGCTATTGCCCCCATCTACCTCCCAGGGGGAGCAGAAAGACTGTGGAATTTTGTGAAGGGGTGGGAGCATTGGCATTCAGATATCGGGCAGCCTCCGCCTCTAAATCCAATTAAATATCCCTGGCATCTAGTGGGCTTTCTGCCCCCAGGGGGCAGAAAGACTGGAATTTCATGGGGGTAGACATTGGCATGCCCATCTTGGGCAGCCCCCACCCCTAAATCCAATAATTAAAAAAATCCCTGGCACCTAGTGGGCTTTCTGCTCCCCTGGTGTTACACCTTAGGGCTCTGATCTAACTGGTCATTCTGTAGACACTACATTACCCAGAATGCTGTAGATGAGGAAAATAGGTTGTGTGCACTCACAGACTCGGCACGTGACTTGTGAGTCATAAAAGCAGCCGTCTCCCGAGCCCAGGTGCTTGGCAACCTTCTTCCTGATGGACCACGCCTCCCTGCATCTGTTCCTCGTTTTCCGTCCCTCCCTGGAATCCCGTATCTACTGCGGACGTGACATCCCTTGCTTCAAGCGTCTTCCGACGTGTTCCTCCTGTGTTATTATTCTGACCTTGTTGGTTCCATTTACGGTATCTCCACAAACGCGCCTGGGCGCATCCTAACGTAATGAAGGTAGTCTTGGCGAGGAGAAATGCGAATTCCTTTTCTCTCGCCTCATAGCTGGTTGTTAATGATGCGCGCGCGCACACTCCCTGTTTTGCTTTGAACGCCGGTTGGCGTTTCCGCATTAGCGTTTTGCGGATATTTATTTTCCTTTCCCAAGGCGCCGGTAAGCCTTTCTCGCAGCCTGGCTCCTGGGAGCAGTTCCTTTTCTCCGTGCCCTGCCGTTGCTCGCACGGACGACACTTAAATTGTACTGGGACAGTTTCTCCTACAACCACAGACTTCAGTATATGCTGGACTTTTGTACTTACCTGATCCTCCGGATTCTTGGCTGATCTGAGACACATCTGCACAGCTTTATTGTCCCTACTGGCTGGATTCTTGTGCAACGTTACCGCAGCGTCTTAAGAAGACAAACGGTGAGTCTGAGAGAGTACACAACCTGGGAAGGGGTATCAGTCCTGGTGGGGGTAGGAGGCACTATTTGCAAGCTAGTTATACTTATTTCTCATCTGCCTTGTTTTTCTATTTTTTACTTAGAGCCTTCAAGTATATACCCCGCCTTTTTGAGACTCCTGGAGATACCCTGTCTTCCCGTCCCCTGGGTGGTCCTGAGCTGTCTCTCCTCTCCCCTACGGGTAGATAACTAGTAGTCTGGTGCATTCAGATCTGGGGATACCCTGAGGGAGAGTGGAGGTACATCTTCGTTCCCGAGGATTTGGCATTCAGCCGAGCTGGATTAGAAACCCGACAGATTGCCAAGCCCAAGTTTTTTATATCCCCTGAGCGAAGATGAATCCGGATGGTACTTTCGACACGTACATGGGGGGGGCTATGTCCACTGAGACACCGACCCTAACTATGAACGAGTTAGTCGCAATGGTAACCAGTTCACAAACTGAGCTAAGATCAGTGAAAACTGAGAACCTGAGACTAACGCACAAGTTACTAACTTGTGTAACGATATATCTGTAAGAGACAGTAGTTAGTGACAGATTCCTTACCTTAGAATATCCCCAGGCGTCAGGCTGGATCCGGAAAGATTTTTGCGTAGCAGTACCCTTGCGCGTTGGTAGGCGGCGTCGTGCGGCTCCGCGTCCGTCGTCAGCGTCGTGGTCGCCGGGATGACGTTGCGGGCAGTACTTAGAAGCCGCCCCTGCGCGCTGACGTCAGTTCTGTACACGACTTTCCGCGCCAGGAACGCAGAGCCATGCAAGAAGCTGACATAGGTGTCTGAAAAATACTAGGGCCCTGAAAGGGATGTCCTGTAATCGCAGAGCGGGGAGGATGGGTGGGGCGGTAAGGAATCTGTCACTAACTACTGTCTCTTACAGATATATCGTTACACAAGTTAGTAACTTGTGCATCTGAAAGAGACACGTTAGTGACAGATTCCTTACCTTAGAATAGATACCCCAGCAATACCAACCCCGGTGGTGGGTCTGCGAACAAAGATCAGACAAGGAAGTCCCGGAGGACAGAACGGCCAAAGAAGCCGTCCCTCCGGACCTGACTGTCAAGGCAGTAATGCTTGGTAAACGTGTGCAGCGAGGCCCACGTAGCTGCCTGACAGATATCCTGGGGCGGAACACCGCGGCCTAAGGCCGTGGTAGAAGGCGTTGCCCTGGTGGAATGGGCACGCAGCCCAACAGGAGGCTCCTTCTTAGCCAAAGAATAGCAGGCTTTGATACACAAGGTTACCCAGCGGGAGATGGTTCTCTTGTGCACCGCCCGACCTTTTTTGGCGCCCACGTAGCCAACAAAGAGCTGGTCATCCACCCGGAAGTGTTGTGTGCGGTTGATATAAAAAGAAAGCGCACGTTTTGGGTCCAGACGGTGGAGCCTCTCTTCCTCTCTGGAAGGATGCGGAGGCAGAAAGAAGGTGGGCAAAGTGATGGTCTGCCCAATGTGGAAGGCAGTAACCACCTTTGGAAAGAAGGACGGACGCGTTCTAAGAACAACCTTGTCTGGATGGACAGACAGAAAGGGAGGTTTGCATGAAAGAGCCTGGAGCTCACTCACCCGCCGAGCGGAGGTGATGGCCACCAGAAAGGCTGTCTTTAGAGTCAGAAGACGAAGAGGACAGTTATGTAGAGGCTCAAAGGGAGCACACATAAGAAAGGTAAGAACCAAGTTCAAGTCCCACTGAGGCATCACAAACAGAACAGGAGGGAAGAGGTGTGTAATGCCTTTTAGAAACCTGCTAACAACAGGGGACTTGAAAAGGGAGGGCTGATCAGGAAGCCTGAGGAAGGCCGAGATGGCACAAAGATAGCCCTTGATGGTACCCAGGGCAGAATCCTGTTGGGCCAGGGAAAGAAGGAACAGAAGAACCTCAGAAAGAGGGGCAGAAAGGGGATTCACAGCCTTTGCTGTGCACCATGCCACAAACTTGTTCCACCTGCAGGCGTATACCACCTTAGTGGAGGGACGCCTGGCTGCCAGAATTACATCACAAACTTCGGGAGGCATGTCGAAAGGAATCAACTGCCGCCGCTCAATCTCCACGCAAGCAGGTGGAGGCTGGACAGGTTCGGGTGGCGGACCGTCCCCTGCTGCTGCGACAGAAGATCCTCCCGAAGAGGCAGACGGATCGGGGGATCTACGCTCATACTGAGAAGCTCGGGATACCAAACTCTTCGAGCCCAGTCCGGAGCCACAAGAATGACTTGGGCCCGGTCGTGCCGAATCTTCTTCAACACTCTGGGTAGAAGTGGTATAGGCAGAAAGGCGTACAACAGACCGCAACTCCACTCGCGACGAAAAGCGTCGCCGAGCGAGTGCCGCCTTGGAAATTCCAACGCGCAGAACTGATGACATTGCGCGTTCTATTCGGTGGCGAATAAATCTAACCAAGGCTCTCCCCACTGTAGAAAGAGTCCTTGCGCCACTTCCGAGTGAAGACGCCATTCGTGATCCATCATGCACCTGCGGCTGAGGTTCGTCCGCCCTGGCGTTCAGGGAACCTGCCAGGTGTTGAACCATCAGGAACATGCCCTGATGTTCCAGCCATGTCCAGAGGCGCAGAGCCTCCTGACAAAGGGTCCACGACCCCACCCGCCTTGTTTGTTGCAATACCACATGGCGGTGGTGTTGTCTGTGAACACCTGCACTACCTTCCCTTTGACAGAGGAAGGAATGCCTTGAGTGCAAGTCGGATCGCCCGGAGCTCCAGAAGGTTGATATGGAGCCGGGACTCCGCCCGGAGACCAGAAGGCCTCTGATCTCCGCCTCTCCCATGTGACCGCCCCATCCCAGAAGGGACGCGTCCGTCACAACTGTGTGCTCTGGCTGGGGAAGGGAGAGGATCTGCCCAAGACCCATTGCCGGTTCGAGAGCCACCACTGCAACTGTTTTGCAGTCCCCTCCGAGATCTGGACGTGATCGGACAGGTTGCCCTGGTGCTGCGCCCACTGGAACTTCAGGTCCCACTGCAGAGCCCGCATATGCCATCTGGCATGATCGACCAGCAGGATGCAGGAGGCCATGAGGCCCAGCAGCCTCAGGGTAATCCGTACCGAAACCCAGGATAACGGCTGAAAGATCGGAATCATAGCCTGAATATCCCGGACTCGCCGTTCGGAAGGATAGGCCCGAAACTGCGTCGTGTCCAGAACTGCTCCGATGAAAGGAGCTGTGGAGAAGAAATCAGATGCGACTTCGGCACATTGATGGAGAACCCCAGCGAGTGCAGGAGTTCGGCCGTAGTCTGGAGGTGGGAGACGACTGCCTGGGGCGAGCCCGCCTTCAGCAGCCAGTCGTCGAGGTAGGGGAAGACTGGAACCCCTGCCCGGCGCAGATGAGCTACGACCACCGCCATCACTTTGGTGAACACCCGAGGGGCACTTGTAAGGCCAAAGGGAGCACGGTGAACTGAAAATGCTCGAGGCCTACCGTGAACCGCAGGTAACGCCGGTGGGCCGGCAGGACGAGGATGTGAAAATAAGCGTCCTGCAAGTCCAGCGCTACCAACCAGTCTCCAGGGTCGAGGGCAGTCAAGACCTGAGCTAGGGTGAGCATCTTGAACTTCTCCTTCCGGAGGAAGCGATTGACGTTCCGGAGGTCCAAGATAGGACGCATGTCCTCCTTGTCCTTTTGGGCACCAGGAAGTAGTGGGAGTAGCAACCACGTCCTACTTCTGGGGTCGGAACATGCTCGATGGCCCTCTTGGCCAAGAGGGCCGTGACTTCCTTCTGCAGAAGTACCAAGTGATCCCCTGACATGCGGTGGAATTGAGGTGGCATGGCTGGGGGTGGTCTCGAAGGGGAGGAGTAGCCCCTTTGGACAATGTCCAAGACCCACCTGTCCGAGGTGATGGGACGCCAGTGGTGAAGGTGATGGCGGACCCTGCCCCTACTGGCGTGCTGTGTACCGGAAAGGAGGGACTAGGAGGGCTTGGAGGCCGCGGACGGGTTGGAGGTGGTGGCCTGACCCGCACGCTGGTTGCCCGAACCGCCACGGCGGTATCCACGTCCTCGGCCACGCGAAGACGCTTGCTGTGCGGGCCGGTGGCTGGGCAGCTGGCGTGACTGGGCGCCCCTTCCGTGGCCACGAAGGGGCGAAAAGCAGAAGGTGAGCGGAGGGCGTACAACAGAAAGGCCCAGGGACTTGGCAGTAGCCCGTGAGTCCTTAAACCGCTCCAGCGCATGGTCTGCCTTTGAACCAAAAGACCGTCTCCATCAAAGGGCATGTCCATGAGTGTATTCTGGACATCACCCGAGAAACCAGTTGTTCTCAGCCAGGCGTGGCGACGTAGCGCCACCGTCGTGCATAAGCGATCTGCCCAGCGAGTCGGGGGTATCAAGGCCACAATGTATAGTGTATTTAGCCGCATCTCGCCCTTCCGCAATGGCGCGGAGTAAGCAGTGTCTGGACCTCCTCAGAACACTGCGGCAAAGCAACCGCCACCGAATCCCACAGGGAGTGGGTATATCGGCCCAAAGGCAAGCGGTGTTGACGGACCGCAAGCCAGCACTGGAGGAAGAAAAAGCCTTCTTCCCAAATTGGTCCAGGCGTTTGGATTCCCTATCCGGAGGGCGGTAGGGAAGGCGGTTTGGGAGGCAGAGGCTTGGACAACCAAGCTCTCGGGGTGGGATGTTGGGAGAGAAACAAGGGGTCGCACGGAGCAGGGCGATGGCGTCGGGCCACGTTCCTATCCACAGGAGCCCCTGTGGTGGGTTTGGACCAGGCACCCAAAAGAACGTCAGTGAGTGCATCATTAAACGGCAGCACATTCTCCGAGGAGGAAGCCGCCGGCTGAAGCACTTCTGTCAGGAGGTTAGTCCTGACGGCCACAGTAGGCAACTGGAGCTGTAAAGCTCCAGCTGCTCTACGCAACACCGTTGCAAAATTAGCTCCCTCCTCCGTAGCCACGGGAGGAGACAGCATGCCAGTGTCAGGGGAGGTGTCTAGACCACTGGCATCCCCAAGTTCCTCAGCCCAGTCCGGATCATACTCACACTGTTGTGTGAGAGGGTTCTCAGACCCCTCCCAGCTCTCCTGGTCCTCCTCTTGTTCAAAATATGGAGGAGGAGGGACATTTGGGACCCAAGGTCTCATCGGCACCGGGCCGGCGTCGGCGGCGTCGGTCCGGCTCCATATCCGGGCCGGAGTGAGCCGGGGACCGGCGCCGTCCGGAGCCCCGGACGGCGTCAGGAACGGCACCGGGGACATCGGCGTCGGCGGAGGCGTGGTTAGAGTCAACCGGTGACGATGGGGGTTGCGGCTACCACCGGGCGGGATCGAGGCCGGGGCCGGGCCGAGGCCGGGATGAAGGCTGGTGGGACAGGCGGCGCCGGGACCGGAGTCGACGGCGGCGCCGGGGCAACCCCATCAGGGCCCGCGGGGCCGAGGCGCACGGAGGGACCTGAAGGCCCGAAGAGGCGGGCCATGGCCGACAGGAATTCCTGTATTTCGGCCGGAGTCGCCCCGAACCCGGAAAGGACGGGTAATGCGGGGCGGCTCTACAGGCATGTCCGGGGCCGCGGGGACGGTGCCGACTGGGGCCTCAGCCGAGTCGCGAGACCGGCGGCGAAGTCTTAGAGCGATGATGCTTCTTAGACTTTTTGTGCTTCGACTTACCCGAGAGCGCGAAGACTTGGACTCCGGCGACCGGCGGGGACACCACGACCGGCCCCTCGACCTCTCCCGGGACCGGGAGCTTGGTGCGGCGCGGGCCGACTGCCGGACCTCGAGTAGCTTTCGAGACCGCTCTCGCAAAGCCTTCGGATGAAGTTTCCGGCAGTCAGGGCACGAGTTCGTGTCGTGGTCTCGGCCGAGACAGAAGAGACACTCGAGATGCGGGTCCGTGATCGACATCATGCGACCACAGGCTCCGCATGGCTTGAAGCCGGGCATCCCTACGACACCTAGGAGTCGAGAAGACTCGATGAAGAAACAGTGAAAAAATTCACAAAAAAAGTTAGTCAAAAATTGACTAGGGCACTGCTCTTCCCGGATCTGCGCTTACTGGCGCGGAAAAGAAGAACTGACGTCAGCGCGCAGGGGCGGCGTCTAAGTACTGCCCGCGGCGTCATCCCGGCGACCACGACGCCGACAACGGACGCGGAGCCGCACGGCGCCGCCTACCGACGCGCAAGGGTACTGCTACGCAAAAACTTTCCGGATCCAGCCTGACGCCTGGGGATATTCTAAGGTAAGGAATCTGTCACTAACGTGTCTCTTTCAGATCTCTGAATTAAACTCCATGACAGCCCAAAGACAAGTAGATACCAGCACGGCAGATACCACAGGGAAACACAAGAAAACCTACATACAACCTGCCCGTTTTCAAGCACCTTCCCCTTCTACCATTACTTCCTCTAGCGCACCCCCAGCTCCTGTAAATGTCACAGTTGTTACCCCCCCTCAAACCCCCTTAGCGATGCCAGAGAGATTCAATGGAGACAGTAGTAAATACGCAGTATTTATGAACCAGTGTCATTTACAGTTCCTGTGTAGATCAGCTTCTTTTCCCGATGATGCCGCCAAAGTGGCCTTCATCATATCCTATTTGACCGGTAATGCTGCCTTGTGGGCTGTGCCTCTGGTGGATAATGACGACCCCATCCTGTATGATTTATCTCGTTTTAAGGAGAGCATGAAAAGCTTATTTGCTCGTCACTCTTACATGCAAGCGAGTGATAACGAACTATTGGGACTAAAGCAAGGGTCTAAAGATCTGGTGACCTATATAACTACCTTCAACCGACTCGTGGCCGAAACGCAATGGCCAGAAGAGAAACGGACATCCCTGTTTTACAGGGGGTTGCGAGATGAATTAAAGGATGTTTTATCTCAGATAGTGAATCCACCAGAAGATTGCCCTTCTTTTATTGATTTAGTAGTTAAACTTGATTATCGGCTCAGTGAACGGAAGGGAGAGCGTACTAAAGGCGATTTCCCTCGCTTTCTCTTGCCTCGCAGTGAAAAGAAGGAGGTAAAGGATAGTGTGGAACCTATGCAAATAGGTGGAATTCGCGGTCCGCTATCCAAAGAAGAACGTGATAAGCGCAGACGGCTTGATCTATGTCTTTATTGTGGCAAAGGGGGACACTACGCCAAGGACTGCAGTGTTAAACCCAAGGGGGTAAACAGACCTCCTGTCGTTAAGACGGGATCCACTATCCAGACGGAAAACTAATAGACTTGGAGAAATCTGAGACCGGTTCTCCAAGTCTTGAGGCTTCAGCGGGTCTCTCTATTTCTAGCAAACACCTCATCTTTAGCTCCCAGACATTTAACTATAACTGTGGTATTTGTGTTACCGTCCCAGCACAGAACCAACTTGTCTATAATGTTGGACTCGGGGGCTACTGGTAATTTTTTGGACATCAACCTGGCGAAAGTTCTGGGGATAGATTTTATTCCTAAAACACACCCTGAAAAGGTGACAGCAGTGGACGGCACAGAGTTGTCGTCAGGCTTATTAACCTATCAGACTCCTGCTTTTGACATGATCTGCGATAATGGTCATACCGAAAAGATCCAATTCAACCTGATAGATGCACCAAACTTTGGCGCCATTTTGGGAGTGCCCTGGTTGCAGAGGCATAACCCTCACATAGACTGGGTGACCAGAAGGGTGACTCTCCGTTCCCCATACTGCATGTTACACTGTTACCATGATTCAATGCCCGCCAATCCCGCTGTTAGTTGTGCGCTCACCGATTTTGGTCTGTCCACCTTACCACCAGAGTCCCGCGAATATGTAGAGGTCTTCGATGAAGTCAAGGCTGTGGCATTACCACCTCACAGACCTTTTTGATTGCCGTATAGATCTGGTACCGGGCGCAGATTTACCTGTCAGTAGGGTGTATGCCCTAACGGGACCTGAAAGTCAGTATCTATATGAGTATCTCCAGGATATGTTACAAAAAGGATTCATACGTCACTCGACTTCCCCTGTCTCATCCCCACTTTTTTTTATACCAAAGCGTGAAGGGGGTTTGAGAGCTTGCCTAGATTATAGAGCCTTGAATAAGGTGACTATAAAAAACAAGTATCCTCTCCCACTCATCTCCAGTCTCCTGGACCAGGTTCATAAGGCCAAGATCTTTACCAAGCTCGACTTGCGAGGAGCCTACCATCTGATTCGGGTAAAGGAGGGAGATGAATGGAAGACGGCATTTCGCACAAAATACGGGCTTTACGAGTATTGTGTAATGCCGTTCGGGTTGTGCAATGCACCCGCTGCTTTTCAATTCTTTATCAACGAGATATTAAGGGAATTACTCGATGTGTTCGTTATTGTCTACATTGACGATATCTTGGTGTATTCTCAAACCGAACAAGAACACGTCACACATGTTAAACTAATACTCCAACGACTACATGAAAATCACCTTTTTGCCAAGTTAGAGAAATGCATCTTCCATACGCAGAAAGTAGACTTCCTAGGGTTCGTGATCTCCCCAGAAGGTATTCACATGGATCCTGCCAAAGTATCTGCCATTACTAAGTGGTCGAGTCCTACTTCAGTAAAGGAGGAGCAATCCTTTCTGGGGTTCGCCAATTTTTATAGGCGCTTTATAGACCATTTCTCAGACCTCATCACACCAATAACCAAACTATTGAAAAAGGGAGTGCCTTTTGAGTGGGATGAAACAGCAGAGCATGCTTTTCAAGTATTGAAAGACAGGTTTATCACAGCCCCTATCATAAAACACGCAGACGAAACACAACCATACTATGTGGAAGCAGATGCTTCTCAGTATGCTGCTGGGGGTGTCTTGTTGCAAAGAGATGTCAAGACTGGAACCCTCCATCCAGTAGCTTATTTCTCGAAAACCCTTTCCCCTGCAGAGCAGAATTACACTATCGGGGAACGAGAACTCCTAGCCATAAAGTTAGCGTTCCAAGAATGGCGACACTATTTATTGGGATCCCCTCATGTTATCACTATTTACTCGGACCACAGAAATCTTCAGTTTTTTAAAAATGCTAAGGCACTCACTCCCCGACAGATGAGATGGGTCTCCTTCTTTTGTGAATATGATTTCGTTATTCATTTTCGACCAGGAGTCAAACAGGGACGAGCAGATGCTCTATCACGATTAGGAAAAGAATACAAACACGTTGTTGACACTCCACTACCAATAATCCCTGCCAACAAGATAGTGGCCATTGGTGAGACAGAAACACATGTAGAAGACCCTTTTTATGAGGCACTGTTGAGAACATACAAGACACTCAGTGCTGAGGAGTGGTTAGCAGACCCTTTGAACAGGATTGAAAACAGTCTATATTTCCACGATAATCACCTATACCTCCCTTCCAGAGAGCTACAAATGCTAATCGTTAAATGGTGTCACACTCTCCCCTTAGCAGGACATCCGGGAGGTGAGAAGACTTTGCAAATATGTAAGAGATGGTTTTGGTGGCAAAACATGAACCAAGATATACATGAATACGCCAAAGCTTGTCCTGTATGCGCAAGACAGAAAGTACTTCATTGTGCACCCGCTGGCTTGTTACAACCCTTGCCCATCCCGCAGGCCCCTTGGACTTCCATCAGTATGGATTTTATCACAGATTTACCCATATCCCGAGGGTTCACTGCTATTTTAGTTGTGGTAGATATGCTTTCAAAAATGGCCCATTTCATTCCCCTCAAGAAACTACCCTCTGCCAAAGAACTAGTAGAAGCGTTTGTAACGAACATCATACGTCTACATGGATTGCCGTTAGTGGTTGTGTCTGATAGAGGCCCTCAATTTATATCAAAGTTCTGGCAGGGTGTGTGTACAGCCCTTCACATGGATCATCGTCTCTCCTCTGCATACCACCCTCAAACAGACCGCCAAACAGAAAGAACCAACCAGACCCTAGAGCAGTATCTTAGGTGCCTCTTAAGCACAGTCACAGGGGATTGGGTACAAGCACTCCCGTTGGCAGAATTCGCATACAATAACTCGAATCACTCATCCTCCAAAGTCTCTCCTTTCTTTTTTTCCTATGGTTATCACCCTAGGTTTTTGCCCCTTTATTTACCCCCTTCCCTTTCACAAATCCCTGCTGTGTCAGAACACCATGCCCACCTTACACGCATCTGGAAACAAGCCATACAAGAATTAACTGAAGCCAAAGAGAGGATGAAAAGGCAAGCAGATGCACATAGAAGGCCTGCTCCTGATTATAAAAAGGTGATCAAGTCTGGCTAGCTACAAGAAACCTGAGATTGCCTGGCCCTAGAAAGCTACAACCCAGATACATCGGGCCTTATACTATACTGCATCTAGTCAACCCTGTAGCGGTCAAGTTAGACCTACCACCAGAAATACAAATACATCCCGTTTTTCACACCTCGCTACTCAAACAATACAGTCCTCCTTCTTGTCCTGAACCTCCTCCCCCACCTCTTGTCATCAACGGGAGGAAGAATATGAGGTGAAGCGCATACTTGACTCACGCAGACATAGGGGGAAATTGCAGTACTTAGTGGATTGGGTAGGGTATGGCCCAGAAGAACGAACATGGGAAACAGTTGCTAACATACATGCCCCTTCACTGGTAAGGAAGTTTCACGCATTATATCCCTCCAAACCCAGACCCGTAGGAAGGCCTTTAGGGGGGAGAACTGTTACACCTTAGGGCTCTGATCTAACTGGTCATTCTGTAGACACTACATTACCCAGAATGCTGTAGATGAGGAAAATAGGTTGTGTGCACTCACAGACTCGGCACGTGACTTGTGAGTCATAAAAGCAGCCGTCTCCCGAGCCCAGGTGCTTGGCAACCTTCTTCCTGATGGACCACGCCTCCCTGCATCTGTTCCTCGTTTTACGTCCCTCCCTGGAATCCCGTATCTACTGCGGACGTGACATCCCTTGCTTCAAGCGTCTTCCGACGTGTTCCTCCTGTGTTATTATTCCGACCTTGTTGGTTCCATTTACGGTATCTCCCCAAACGCGCCTGGGCTCATCCTACCGTAATGAAGGTAGTCTTGGCGAGGAGAAATGCGAATTCCTTTTCTCTCGCCTCATAGCTGGTTGTTAATGTTGCGCGCGCGCGCACTCCCTGTTTTGCTTTGAACGCCGGTTGGCGTTTCCGCATTAGCGTTTTGCGGATATTTATTTTCCTTTCCCAAGGCGCCGGTAAGCCTTTCTCGCATCCTGGCTCCTGGGAGCAGTTCCTTTTCTCCGTGCCCTGCCGTTGCTCTCACGGACGACACTTAAATTGTACTGGGACAGTTTCTCCTACAACCACAGACTTCAGTATATGCTGGACTTTTGTACTTACCTGATCCTCCGGATTCTTGGCTGATCTGAGACACATCTGCACAGCTTTATTGTCCCTACTGGCTGGATTCTTGTGCAACGTTACCGCAGCGTCTTAAGAAGACAAACGGTGAGTCTGAGAGAGAGAGTACACAACCTGGGAAGGGGTATCAGTCCTGGTGGGGGGTAGGAGGCACTATTTGCAAGCTAGTTATACTTATTTCTCATCTGCCTTGTTTTTCTATTTTTTTACTTAGAGCCTTCAAGTATATACCCCGCCTTTTTGAGACTCCTGGAGATACCCTGTCTTCCCGTCCCCTGGGTGGTCCTGAGCTGTCTCTCCTCTCCCCTACGGGTAGACAACTAGTAGTCTGGTGCATTCAGATCTGAGGGAGAGTGGAGGTTCATCTTCGTTCCCGAGGATTTGGCATTCAGCCGAGCTGGATTAGAAACCCGACACCTGGTGTCCAGTGGGTGGATCCCTACTTAGGGATTGCCCTCCTGGGAGATTCTCCCCTTTCCAATGATACCTCTCCTGTCTTTCTACGTGCTTGGGGGTTGAGATAGCCCCCTGAGCATGTAGAAAGTTAAACTGAAATGAACCTATCGGCTCATTTCAGTTCGGTTTCACTGAAATGACGTCAGTGCGACGTGAGCGCTGATCGTCATTTCAGGGAAACCATGGGAACAGCCTCGGGAGCTGAGGAAGCTCTTCCCCAGCTCCCGAGGCTGTTGGGGGGAAAAGGAAATCCCTCTGGTGCCCGCACCAGAGGGATTTCCAGTGCCATGGCGTCGGACACGCGAGAGCCATCTGACGCACATGAGCACTTATGCATCGGACGGCTCCCTCGCGTCCGATGCATAGAAAGGATTAAGAAACCTGGGACATCCAATATGAAAATGAGTTACTTAACTGTAACTACGGTTCTCCAGTATTGGTATCTTTCATAGATTCACATGCTTGAATCATCCCTGTTGTCGTAGTGGGAGTCTCACCGTATATATTCAAAAGCAGTAGATAATACTACAATAGCCTATCCATTTTCTTTTGTAAAAAAGAACCAAACTTAAGTAGCAGCCAATCAGGCGACTGCACCCTCTAGAAAAATCCCAAGAGAGGCTAGGTTCCTCAGATTTTCAAGCACAAGTGAGAAGCTATAAACCTTGAGGAATAAGGGAAGCCTCTCCGGGGAGGAGGGTGGGTCGCATGTGTATCTATGAAAGATTCTGAAGAACTGTAGTTACAGGTAAGTAACTAATTTTCTTCTCCAGTATTGGATCTTTCATAGATTCACATGCTTGAATCAGAGTAGCTAGTAGTTGCATAAGCATGCATGTATAGAAATACTGTAATATATACGTATCTACCCTTAGGGGATGGTGGGTAACAATATACATGCCAATACAGAAACATATATAAGATATTATGTAGTAAGGTATCAACTATATATATATATATATATATATATATATATATATATATATATATATATATATATATATATATATATATATATATATATATATATAGACATAAATATAAGTATATTACACATTGCAAAAAAAAAACCATCTCTAATAGTAGAGGCTTACCTTATTGGAATAGATCACGTAGGACTGCCTGTCCCACTGCAGCTTCGCTATAAGTTGCCGTGTCCAGGCAATAGTGCAGCGTGAGCATTCTTCCAAGTAGCGGCACAGCAAATCTTGTCCAGTGGAACACCAGCGAAAAGAGCAGCAGAAGAGGACACTGCTCTTGTAGAATGCGCCCTGGTCTTGGTTGTAAGCGGTTTACCTGCCTTAATATGACAGAGTTGAATAGTAGCAGCGATCCATAGTGCAATAGTTCTTTTTGTGATAGCAGAACCCAGCTTTACAGGCCCATAAGATACTAGAAGTTGATCCATTCTGCGAAGCTGCTTTGTCCTTTGCAAGTAAAACTTAAGGCATCGTTTGACATCTAAAGAGTGATGAGATTTCGCCGCCGGTGAAGAAGGATGCGGGAAAAAAGTGTGCAGTATAACAGGCTCATTAAGGTGAAACTGAGATGGTACCCTTGGTATGAATTTAGGGTTTGTTCGTAACATCACATAGTCCTCTGTGAAGCGTAAGTAAGGCTCTTTATTGGTGAAGGCTTGAATTTTGCTTACTCTTCTAGCAGAAGTAAGCACGAGAAGCAAAGCCACTTTCCATGTGAGAAACATGAGCTCTATTTTGTGGATTGGCTCAAACAGTGGTTTCATTTATTGAGACAAGACCACATTAAAGCGCCATTCTGGTGGAGGAGGTCTAATAGGGGGAAAAGTTCTGACTAGACCCTTCATGAACTGCTTGATGATGCGAGAAGAGCAAAGAGAAGAGGCGTCTGTACTGAAGCATACACCAGACCTGATTTTTCCGGAGACAAGAGATAAGGCAATATTTGTTCTGGGGATGAGAGAAGAGGGTGACTGTCATTCAGAAGGCACCAAGAACAAAATCGTTTCCATTTTAGTTTGTATGTTTTAGTAGTTGACTCAGCTCTTGCTCTGGACAATATATCTCTACAGTCTTGAGGGATGACTAAATCTTTGAACTCATTGAACTCCGGTCCAGGCATGCAATTAAAGAAAAGCTGGGTGTGGATGCAGGATCTGCCCTTTGTTCATCGTTAGCAGAGGGGTTGACAATTGAAGGCGATAAGGTTTGCATTGAGACAGCAGGAGTAGCTCCGTGAACCAGTGCTGGCGTGGCCAACGCGGAGCAATGAGGATGAGTTGGCACGGTTCCTGTATCATTTTCATCAGCACTCTGGAGATTAGGGGGCATGGGGGAAAAGCGTACGCAAAGATTCCTGACCATCTTATGGGAAACGCATTCCCCCATGACCCAATCTGTGGTTCCCTGCTGGCAAAGAACCAGCATTTCTGGTTCCCTTGAGACGCAAATAGGTCCAAGTTGGGTGTTCCCCATTTCTGGAAGATGTGATCGAGAATCAGTTGGTTGAGTTCCCACTCGTGATTTGATTGATTTAACCTGCTCAAGGTGTCTGCTAGGTTGTTTTTTACTCCTGGGAGATGCTCTGCCTTCATAGTTATGTGATGTTGCAGTGTCCATTCCCAGATTCTTTGAGGTTCCAAGGACAGGATTGGAGATCTTGTTCCTCCCTGCTTATTTAGATAATGCATGCAGGTGGTATTGTCTGTGCGTATGAGGACTGAGGATGCTCTTATCCTTGGAAGAAATGACTGGAGGATTAGAAAAATCGCCCATAGTTCCAGAAAATTGATATGCATTTTGGAGAGAGAGAGACTCCATTTGCCACTTATTTGTAGGTCTTGCAGCTGCGCTCTCCAGCCTTCCAAAGATGCATCTGTGGTCAGAACAAACTCTGGAAGAGGAGAAAGGAATGACAGTCCCAGAGAGAGATTGCTGGGAGACTGCCACCAAAGAAGTGCATCTTTCATGATTGGAGTTATCCGAATTATGTCGTCGAATGATCCTGTTACTTGAAGCCACTGGGTGTCCAACTGTTCTTGAAATGGCCTCATCCTTAGACGAGCATGAGGTACTATGAGAATGGCGGAAGACATCATTCCGAGAAAGAATTTGAGGAGACGGACAGAAGCAAATTTTCTTTTGTAGAGATTGTGAACCAGAGATAGAATGGCGTTCCGTCTTTCTGTTGATAGGAATGCCTTGTTTTGGAGGGTATCCAGTGTTGCTCCTAGAAACGTTAACCGATGAGAAGGAGCTAGAATAGATTTTTGAAGATTGACTACCAGCCATAGAGAGCGGAAGAGCTGTAGGCAGAAGGAGATGGCTTCTGAAGCTTGACGAAGAGAAGGAGCTTCACCAACCAATCCTCGAGATTTGGGAAGATCTGTAGGCCTTTTATTCTTAGGTATGCTGCCACGGGAGCTAGGCACTTGGTGAAAACCTGAGGAGCTGAACGAAGGCCGAAGGGAAGTACCTTGAATTGATAATGCGCAACTGCCACAGAGAAACTTAGAAATTTTCGATGCTTGGGGTGGATAGGGATATGGAAATATGCGTCTTCCAAATCTAGGCTTGCTAAAAAATCTGAATGGTTCGGAAGCTGTGATATATATCCTGGAGAGTAACCATGCAAAAGGATTTCTTCAGAAGGTATTGTTGAGTTTTCTGAGGTCTAGAATGGAATGCCATTCTCCCGACTTGTTCTTCTTTATCAGGAAAAACGGGAGTAGAAGCCTTTTCCTCTCTCAGAACGTGGTACACATTCTATTGCTCCCTTTTGAAGCATTAGTAAAGCCTCCTTCTTTAGCAATTGAATATGGGGTGGTATTGATTTCTGAGGCAGATGAGGAGGTGGAGTTGAGGTAAACTCTAGGGTATGGCCATATTTTATTATATCCAGGACCCATTTGTCTGTTGTTATTTTCTGCCACTGATGTAGGACATGTGAAAGAGGAATTTTCTTTAGTGAAAAAGACAAGGGAAGAGCGGCAGGCGGCGAGGCGTTGTCGCTGCTTCCTGGCAGAATCCCTGAGTAGAACTTGTTGCTTCCATCTAGGTTGTCTGGAATAGGCAGCTTGTGGTGGTGCACGGTATTTCTGTTGTTGCTGGTAGGAAGATCGGAAAGAGGTGTAAGTCTGAGGCTGGTATCTCTGGTAACCTCCTCGAAAAGAATAGGTTCCTCTGCCAGTGCTCCACGAAAGAGGGTCTTTCTATATTGGAGCGTACCCAGAGCATTAGTTGTGTCTGTGTCTGTTTTGATGGTTAGCAAAGCGTCATTAATATGTTTGCTGAAAAGTGTTTCACCACCAAATGGCATGTCCAAAATTTTGATTTGTACTTCAGGGCGGAACATAGTTGCTTTCAGCCAACCCTGGCGTCTGAGGACAGCAGCTCCAGCAAGCTGACAAAAGGCCAAGGAAGCAATGTCCATAGAAGCATCAATGATTTCAGATGTAGATCTTTCCCCCTCTAGCAGGATCTTTCTTGCTTCCATCCTTTTATCCTCTGGAAGGAGATCTTTGAAATTAGCAATGTCTGACCACATCTGGCGATCGTACCTGGCTAAAATCGCTAGAGCGTTGGCAGCGCGAACAGTAGCACCTGAGGTGGTTGTGAATCTTTTGCCAATGTTATCTAAGCGCCTTCCTTCTCTGTCAGGCGGAGCAGTAATGGGCGCTAGAGGGTTCCTTGATCTCCGTTGGGCGGCCTGTGAGATAAAGGAGTCAGGCTTAGGATGTCCTACTAGACAAGCTGGATCATCATTTGGAGCTTTATACTTTTTGACGATCCTGGGCAAGACAGGGATAACTGTGGCTGGTGTCCTCATTACTTTTACACCTTCTTCCCAGATGTGATCTACAATGGGTATAGATCTAACAGATTTTCTGGATAGATCTTTGAAATCATGGAGGAAGCAATCTGATTGCTTGACCGTTAAAGACAGTTGAAAACGCGAAGCTGCTCTTTCTATTAGAGCTTGAAAGCCGTCAATATCCTCTGGTGGAAACTCTACAGTTTGACGAGAAGGAGACGCAGATGTCGATATAACATAGTCCTCCCATTAATCTCCTGTTTGCCCATCTTTTTGAGGTTGACTGTCCTCAATTTCTCCTTCATCAGAAGTGTCCTGATGATGTTGCGGCAAAAGAGTATCTCCCGCAGGGGAGGGCGCTGACAAAGGTACAGAGGTACGTGGTGGAGAAGCGGCAGTTGGTGGTGGCTGTGGAGGTGGAGGAACAGCTGCTGAAGTAAAGCGTGTGCGATAGTCATGCAGTAACTCTTGAAGGTCCTGTACCAGAGTGACAGGAAGGTGGACCATAGGCTCAGTAAGTGGTTCCATATACTGAATCTTTGCATGTGGAGGGTGATATTCTTGTTGGTAGTAACCCTCATATTCACCGTCATCTTCCTCTTGATATTTTACATGCAGTTGAGAAGGACTATCAGCAGGTCCAAACATCCCATCGTTATTGCTGGATTTTGCCAAAATTGCCGCGACGACGGTGTCGTCGACGAGAACATCGTCGACGGGTACATAGGCATAAGCTGTAAGGAGGATGGACGCTTACGACCAGGCATGGGATAAAGCGTCGTCAGCTATGTCGACGGTAGCGGAGTATGCGTCGTCGACGAGGACATGATAGGAACGGATGAAGTCGTCGTCAGCATCGTAGACGATATTGTCGTCGACGCAGTCGTAGACGAGGTCGTTGACGGAACCACCGTCGTCAACGAGGACGCCGACGAAAAGGTTGTAGTCAGAGTCGTCAGAGTCGCCGTCGTCGATGAGGTCGTCGGCAGTGTCAAAGCCATCTTCGTCACTGGAAGTGCCGTTGGCGGGACTGTCGTCAAATCCGTCGTCAACGATGTAGATTTTTTTGACAACGAGGAGAAGTGTGTCTAGAAGGTGATTTTTGCGTCAGTAGGAAATGGAAGCTTTCCTTTTTGTGAGGTGCCTGTATCTTCCTGACGAGACTTTTTTGAAGTCTTTTTCTTGGAAACCTCAGGAGATTCAAGAGGTCTATCTATCCTTTTGGATGTTTCCTTAGAAGCCTGTGAGGTAGAGCTCTCCTCATCCTCAGAGGGTTTTTGTAGAAAAAGTTCTACATATTTTACAGTCTTTTACCTTATGTTGAGGATAAAGGCAGTAGATGCAGCTCTTATGTGGATCTTCAGCATGCAGTTATGTTAATGTTAATGTTAAAAATAATTTATAAAGCGCACGTACACCAGGAGGCTTCATAGCGCTATAAAAGGCTCCAAGCGCTATCCGATAGAACATCAGTCATAGGCCTGTTCAAAAAGCCATGTTTTGAGGGACTTCCTAAACTGCAGGAGGTTTGTGCAAGACCGTATTTCCAGCGGAAAAGAATTCCACAGTTTGGGGGCAAGAATCGCAAATCTGCGGCCTCCTTGACGCACCCGCTTGAATGTCGGAGTGATAAGGAGTGAGAGGTGGGCAGAACGCAGGTTACGTAAGGGGGTATGTTTAGAAATCAGGCTGTTGATAAAGACAGGACTATTGCCATGCAAGGATTTAAAAATAAGGCAACCTGTTTTAAAGGCACAGCGCTGGGCGATACGGAGCCAGTGCAGTTTCTTCAGCAAGGGAGTCGCTGATTGCCATTTAGGTTGTCGGAAAATCAGTCGGGCTGCATGGTTTTGGACCATCTGAAGCCGTTTAAGCAGATAGAGGGGCATGCCCAAGTACACAGAATTGGCAGAGTCAAGATGTGACAGGACAGTGGCTATTATGACCACAATCAGGGCTTCCCGAGTGAGAAGGCGGTGTATCTTCCTGATCTTGCGCATTTGGAAGAAACACTTAGAAATGACCGCACCGACCTGGGTTTTTAATGAAAGGTCATTGTTGAGGGAGACTCCAAGTGTTTTGGCCGAGGGGGACGGGGAAGGAGGAGGTCCTAGCTCTGGAGGCCAGTAATGGGGACCCCAGTACTTATGACTGTCCCCAGTAAGAACAAGCTCTGTCTTACCCGGGTTCAGTTTAAGATGGTTGAGGTCCATCCATTGTTGAATGTGCCGCATTGTAGCCTGAAAGTCCATGACCGAGTTATGTGAGTTATCGATCTTGAAGAGTAATTGGAGGTCATCTGCATAATTAAAAACAGTCACCTTCATATGCAGTCTCTTCTTATCGCATGATCCACACGTCCTGAAGAGACTTTTTTTGAAGATTCCGACATTCTGGGCTGAAATCTGGATAAACAAGAGAAAACTGAGCAGAGCTCAGGGAGACTCCCTTTCACATGACGTGCGGTAGAAAATCTGAGGAACCTTGCCTCTCTTGGGATTGTTCTAGAGGGTGCCGTTGCCTGATTGGCTGCTACTTAAGTTTGGTTCTTTTTTACAAAAGAAAATGGACAGGCTATTGCAGTGACTCTTCATTGCATTGTAGCCTATTGTAGTATTATCTACTGCTTTTATATATATACTGTGGGACTCCCACTAAGACGACGGGGATGATTCAAGCATGTGAATCTTTGAAAGATCCAATACTGGAGAACCCATCATGCTCAGCCAGAGGCGGTTATCTCAGTCCTTTTTAACGGCTCCTGCTGACAGGACCATTGGAGCATTGAACTCAACCTTTTTTAGGTTTTTCTTCTCAAAACTACTTCAGATATCAGTGACAACTGTTTCACTCAATGTCTTTTGTCTTTCTCTGTCAGTTTGGGATTTTTCTGACAGACCACAGGCAATTTTCTGCTTTGAAATGCCTTATCTTTTTGATAAATGTCCTCGCTGTGGTGAGAAAATGGCCAAAACGGACCCCACCAAGGTGTGTATCATTTGTCTGCCTTCTTCTCATCGGCCTGCGTTCATGTTACATCTTCAGAACATTTTCCAGGCGTACCCTGCGTGACAGGGATAATATTCACCTGCAATGTGAAGAAGAGAGATGGCAGTAGGACCACTGAGAGTGGGGAAGGTAATTCTTCCCTCCTGTTGCTGAGCTTAGTTCGAGCAGGGGAAGGTAGAACAATAGGTTTCATGTCACAGCGAGGTGTGACCACTTCCCAGACAGGACTTAGTGTATTGGGCTGGGGTTGGCCACTTGCCAGCACCACCAGACTGATTTGACGGGCACATTTGGTGCCCTCCTTGCATACTTTAGTTTGAGCCAGTTCAGGGAGCCCTTGGCTCCCACTCTGGTGTGAAACTGGAAAAGGACATGGGAGTATCCTCCCCTGTGTCCAGCCCATCCTTTGGGAGGGACCCTTGAATCGTTCCAACCCTTTCTCTAGGTTACTTAAGGGCTTACCTGTGGATGGCTCTTCAGATTCGTCATGAGACAAGATTCAAACTGGAAAGCACTTCAATCTCGACCATCTGGGCACCTGGACTTTGCTGGGAACTGAGACTGCACCAAGGAAGACTCCTGCTGGCCCTGGTCTCGCTGTCCTGCAAGTCTTCTTTGTCATCTGTGCCTGTGCTTCTTCCAGGTTCCTCTCCAGCACTGTGGGAATCAAGGATACCCAAAGTAATCTCCCTTGAATGAAGGAGTCACTCTCCTACATCTGCAGGCACCACAACAAAGCTGACTGATCTGCTGCTCCTGATGTCCCATGGTCTTCGAAAGTCTCAGCATCACAGGTGGTAGTTCTGCAGCTCCCTCGAGGCCCGACCTGTCTTCTCAGCAAGTTTGAGGTCAGTATCCCTTGTCCGAACTGCTGGAACAGAACTCCTGTGCAGAGTTGACTTGCCGCTGCCAAGGCTTGTTGGCTCTGTACTCCAGAGGTCTTTGGGCTACAAGAAGCTCCAACCTTCAGCATCTCTTCCTGCCAAGATCGTCGTCCTCACTGCATTCTCTGCACCGTGGGCCTGCATCTTTGGTGAGCTGCTCGAGGTCCTCCTGTGACTCCTGTGCCCTCAGCCTGTGGGTCCTCTTAAGGGTCTTCTTTGGCTTCAGTGGGCTCCCCTGCTTGCTTGGGCCCGCTCTGACTCTCCTGCAATTGGTGAGTCCCTTGGACCTTGCTGGTCCCAACGTTGCTCCTTTTTCGTTTAACACGTCTGTTGCTGATGCCAAGGCTTGTTGGTGCTCCCACCGGACACCGTACCCCTGGTTCTCGACTTCCGATGTGGGCCAGCTCGTGAACAGCTCCTGGTCTTCCACCGCATCACCTGGTCCTCACAGCTGCAGCGACAAGGTCACCGTCATCACTCCTGCATTTTCCGTCATCGGTGGTCATTGCTCTTTCGTGTCTCTTGGTCACCTTCTAGTGGCATAGACTCTGCCCCCTCTGCTTGCAGGTTCTTCTCCTCAAGAATCCACCCTCGGATTACACCAGACTCTTTCACCTTCTTCGCCAGCAGCATCTTTCCTGAAGTCCTCCATTGTGGTTTACGGCGGTTTCCGACGTCACTTCGCACCTATGCACCCGGCTTCCATGGTGTAGGTATCCTGGATCCTGGGGTATCCACGGGTCGGGTGACTCTCCAACTTGTGTCTTCCACTGGGCTTCTCTAGCGTCCACTGGGAAGGGTCCTTCTTGAAAACTGCAACTACGGCTTTCCCATTGGCTTGCATTGAGTACGGAGCTGTGTTTCCACTCTGCACACTGCCTCCGAGGGGTTCCTGGATACTTACCTCAGGTGGTTCCTTGTGTCCCCAGCTCTTCTGAGTCTCCTGGTCCAAGTCCCGACTTCGGTCACAGTTTGCCTTCCACTTCTTTAGTATATGGTTTAGTCTCCCCCTGGAAACCACTGTGTATTTGTGCTTACTTATCTGCTTACAATTGAAGTATTGTGTGTATTGTGTTGATATCTCCGGGTTGTTATGAGCCCCAATGTACCACAATATAGGCTTAAGTAGCTGCATGACCTTTTACCTACATTTGTCCTACCTTGCTCTATATAACGCTTCTGCAAAAAGAACAATTGATGGACAGAATGCAGAACAATGTCATACATTCACCCCAGTACAGAGATCTGGGCCTAAATCCATCGTTTTTTTGCTCACCATGCCATTCCAGTTTGGACCCAGCCATATGCAAATCAGTCTTGACCCTGCGCCCAATGGGAACAGTCCAGCCCGAACTGCCAGGACAGGTCCTCCCTGGACTGGAAACAAGCATCCTAGGACCGGTTTCGGGCTTTCAGCCCTCATCAGCCAGGATAGCTTGACTCCAGTGGCATGAAGAGCACCGGACCCACGTCTGGGCATACCCGTCCCACTCGGGGTGACAAATGCAAAAAGAACAATTGATGGACAGAATGCAGAACAATGTCATACATTCACCCCAGTACAGAGATCTGGGCCTAAATCCATCGTTTTTTTGCTCACCATGCCATTCCACTTTGGACCCAGCCATATGCAAATCAGTCCTGATCCTGCGCCCAATGGGAACAGTCCAGCCCGAACTGCCAGGCCAGGTCCTCCCTGGACTGGAAACAAGCATCCTAGGACCGGTTTCGGGCTTTCAGCCCTCATCAGCCAGGATAGCTTGACTCCAGTGGCATGGAGAGCACGGGACCCACGTCTGGGCATACCCGTCCCACTCGGGGTGACAAATGCAAAAAGAACAATTGATGGACAGAATGCAGAACAATGTCATACATTCACCCCAGTACAGAGATCCGGGCCTAAATCCATCGTTTTTTGCTCACCATGCCATTCCAGTTTGGACCCAGCCATATGCAAATCAGTCTTGACCCTGCGCCCAATGGGAACAGTCCAGCCCGAACTGCCAGGCCAGGTCCTCCCTGGACTGGAAACAAGCATCCTAGGACCGGTTTCGGGCTTTCAGCCCTCATCAGCCAGGATAGCTTGACTCCAGTGGCATGGAGAGCACGGGTCCCACGTCTGGGCATACCCGTCCCACTCGGGGTGACAA
Source organism: Calotriton arnoldi (assembly GCA_963921515.1). Lineage (NCBI taxonomy): Eukaryota > Metazoa > Chordata > Amphibia > Caudata > Salamandridae > Calotriton > Calotriton arnoldi. The sequence continues at coordinate 525,373 of CAWUFW010005100.1, forward strand.
ATGCAAAAAGAACAATTGATGGACAGAATGCAGAACAATGTCATACATTCACCCCAGTGCAGAGATCTAGGCCTAAATCCATCTTTTTTTGCTCACCATGCCATTCCAGTTTGGACCCAGCCATATGCAAATCAGTCTTGACCCTGCGCCCAATGGGAACAGTCCAGCCCGAACTGCCAGGCCAGGTCCTCCCTGGACTGGAAACAAGCATCCTAGGACCGGTTTCGGGCTTTCAGCCCTCATCAGCCAGGATAGCTTGACTCCAGTGGCATGGAGAGCACGGGATCCACGTCTGGGCATACCCGTCCCACTCGGGGTGACAAATGCAAAAAGAACAATTGATGGACAGAATGCAGAACAATGTCATACATTCACCCCAGTACAGAGATCTGGGCCTAAATCCATCGTTTTTTTGCTCACCATGCCATTACAGTTTGGACCCAGCCATATGCAAATCAGTCTTGACCCTGCGCCCAATGGGAACAGTCCAGCCCGAAATGCCAGGCCAGGTCCTCCCTGGACTGGAAACAAGCATCATAGGACCGGTTTCGGGCTTTCAGCCCTCATCAGCCAGGATAGCTTGACTCCAGTGGCATGGAGAGCACAGGACCCACGTCTGGGCATACCCGTCCCACTCGGGGTGACAAATGCAAAAAGAACAATTGATGGACAGAATGCAGAATGCACAAGTTACTACTTGTGTAACGATATATCTGTAAGAGACATTAGTTAGTGATAGATTCCTTACCTTAGAATATCCCCAGGCGTCAGACTGGATCCGGAAAGTTTTTCGTTAGCAGTACCCCTGAGCGTCAGTAGGTGGCGTCGTGCGGCTCCGCGTCCGTCGCTGGCGTTGTAAGCGCCGAGATGACGTCACGGAGACTACTTAGGCGCCACCCATGCGCGCTGACGTCAGTTCTGTACACGACGTTCCGCGCCAGGAACGCAGAGCCTTGCAAGAAACTGGCCATTGGTGCCATGAAACTAGGCCCCTGAAAGGGATGACCTTAACCCTAGAAATCAGTTCGCAGAACGGGGAGGATGGGTGGGGCGGTAAGGAATCTATCACTAACTAATGTCTCTTACAGATATATCGTTACACAAGTAGTAACTTGTGCATCTGAAAGAGACACGTTAGTGATAGATTCCTTACCTTAGAATAGATACCCCAGCAATACCAACCCCGGTGGAGGGTCTGCGAACGGATTACACCAGAAAGTCACGGAGAACAGAACGGCCAAAGAAGCCGTCTCTACGGACCTGACTGTCAAGGCAGTAATGCTTGGTAAACGTGTGCAGCGAGGCCCACGTAGCTGCCTGACAAATATCCTGCAAGGGAACGCAGCGTCCCAAGGCAGTAGTGGCTGCCGTCGCCCTGGTAGAATGGGCACGCAGCCCCACAGGAGGCTCCTTCTTAGCCAACGAGTAACACTCTTTGATGCACAGAACGACCCACCGAGAGATGGTTCGTTTGTGCACGGCCCGACCTTTTTTGGCGCCTACGTAGCCAACAAAGAGCTGGTCATCCACCCGGAACTGGTGTGTGCGCTTCAGATAGAACGAGAGCGCACGTTTTGGGTCCAGGCGGTGGAGCCTCTCTTCCTCTTTTGAAGGAGGCGGAAAGAAGGTGGGCAAAGTGATGGTCTGCCCGATGTGGAAGGGCGTGACAACCTTTGGCAAGAAAGAAGGACGGGTCCTTAAAACCACCTTGTCCGGATGAACAGAAAGGAAAGGAGGTTTAGAAGAAAGAGCCTGGAGCTCACTCACTCTTCTGGCAGAGGTGATAGCTACCAGGAAAGCCGTCTTTAGAGTAAGAAGACGTAAGGGACAGTTATGAAGGGGCTCAAAAGGAGCGCACATCAGATAGGTGAAGACAAGATTTAAGTCCCATTGAGGCATTATGAAAGGCACGGGAGGAAACGTGTGCGTAATGCCTTTCAGGAAACGTTTAACAACCGGGGACTTAAAGAGAGAAGGCTGATCTGAAAGCCTGAGAAAGGCGGAGATGGCCGAAAGATAACCTTTGATAGTGCCCAGAGCAGAGCCCTGCTGGGCCAAGGATAGTAGGAACAGAAGGACCTCAGAAAGAGGGGCAGAAAGGGGATCCACAGACTTCGCTGTGCACCATGCCACAAACTTGTTCCACCTGCAGCCGTATACCGTCTTAGTGGAGGGACGCCTGGCTGCCAGAATGACATCACAGACTTCGGGAGGAAGATCGAAAGCTGTCAACTGTCGCCGCACAATCTCCACGCATGGAGGTGGAGGCTGGACAGGTTCGGGTGGAGGACCGTCCCCTGCTGCTGCGACAGAAGATCCTCCCGAAGAGGCAGTCGGATCGGGGGATCGATCGCCATGTTGAGTAGCTCGGGATACCAGTATCTTCGTGCCCACTACGGAGCCACAAGGATGACTTGGGCCCAATCGCGCCGAATCTTCTTGAGCGCTCTGGGCAGAAGTGGTATAGGCGGAAAGGCGTACAACAGACCGCAGCTGCACTCGCGACGAAAAGCGTCGCCGAGCGAGTGCCGCCTTGGAAATTCCAACGCGCAGAACTGATGACATTGCGCGTTCTCTTCGGTGGCGAATAGATCTAACCAAGGCTCTCCCCACTGCAGAAAGAGACCTTGCACCACGTCCGAGTTCAGACGCCATTCGTGATCCATCAAGCACCGGCCGCCCTGGCGTTCAGAGAACCTGCCAGGTGTTGAACCACCAAGGAAATGCCTTGATGTTCCAGCCAAGTCCAGAGGCGCAGAGCCTCCTGACATAGGGTCCACAACCCCACACCGCCCTGCTTGTTGCAATACCACATGGCGGTGGTGTTGTCCGTGAACACCTGCACTACACTTCCCCGGACAGAGGGAAGGAATGCCTTCAGTGCGAGCCGGATCGCCCGAAGCTCCAAAAGATTGATATGGAGCCGGGACTCCGCCGGAGACCAGAGGCCTCTGATCTCCGCCTCTCCCAAGTGGCCACCCCATCCCAGGAGGGACGCATCCGTCACCACTGTGTGCTCCGGTTGGGGAAGGGAGAGGGATCTGCCATTGACCCAATCGCGATTCGTGAGCCACCACTGCAATTGTCGTGCAGTGCCCTCCGAGATCTGGACATGATCGGGCAGGTCGCCCTGATGCTGTGCCCACTGGAACTTCAGGTCCCACTGCAGAGCCCGCATATGCCATCTGGCATGTTGCACCAGCAGGATGCAGGAGGCCATCAGGCCCAGGAGACGGAGGGTCATCCTGACTGAAACCCGGGATAGAGGTTGAAAGATCGGAATCATAGCCTGAATATCCCGGACTCGCTGCTCGGGAGGATAAACCCGAAACAGCGTCGAATCCAGAACCGCTCCGATAAAGGGAGCTTCTGAGAGGGACTCAGGTGCGACTCGGCACGTTGATGGAGAACCCCAGCAAATGCAGGAGGTCAGCCGTAGTCTGAAGGTGGGTGACGACTGCCTGGGGCGAGCACGCCTTCAACAACCAGTCGTCGAGGTAGGGGAAGATTGACACCCCTGACCTGCGCAGATGAGCTGCGACCACCATCATCACCTTCGTGAACACCGGAGGGGCACTGGTAAGGCCGAAGGGGAGCACGGCAAACTGAAAATGCTCCTGGCCTACCGTGAACCGTAGGTAACACCGGTGGGCGGGCAGGACGGGGATGTGAAAATAGGCGTCCTGCAAGTCCAACGCTACCATCCAGTCTCCAGGGTCGAGGGCAGCCAAGACCTGAGCCAGAGTCAACATCTTGAACTTCTCCTTCCGGAGGAAGCGATTGACGATCCGGAGGTCCAAGATGGGGCGCAAATCCCCCTTGTCCTTCTTGGGGACCAGAAAGTAGTGGGAATAACAACCACTCCCTACGTCTGGCCCAGGAACACACTCGATGGCCCCCTTGGCCAAGAGGGCCGTGACTTCCTGCTGGAGAAGCGCCAAGTGGTCCCCCGACATGCGGTGGTACTGAGGTGGCATGGCTGGAGGGGCAGACTGAAAGGGAGGGAGTAACCCTCGCGGATGATCTGCAACACCCACTCGTCCGATGTGATAGCGTGCCAGTGGGGGAGATGATGGCAGACCCTGCCAACCACTGGCGTGGGGTGCCCAACAAAGCTCGGATTAGGAAGGTTTGGAGGTGGAAGCAGCGGGGACGGAGGTGGACTGACCCCCACGTTGATTCCCAGACCCGCCCCTGCGGAAACCGCGTCCGCGGCCGCGTTGAGGCTGGTTCTGCACAGGCTTGCTGAAGGAACGTGCATGGGCGCCGTTTCCATGGCCACGAAAGGAACGAAAACCAGGGGTGGCTAGGCTTTTTGTGGAAAGACCTAAGGACTTGGCCGTGGCCCGCGAGTCCTTAAAACGCTCCAGCGCACTGTCGGCCTTATCGCCAAACAGGCGAGTGCCATCAAAGGGCATGTCCATGAGCGAGCTCTGGACATCTGGCGAGAACCCGGTAGATCTCAACCAGGCGTGGCGACGAAGCGCCATAGTCGTAGAAATCGCTCTACCTAGCGAGTCCGCGGTGTCCAAACCACACCGAATGGCGAACTTAGCTGCATCTTTACCCTCGGCAACAGCCTGGGACAGCACAGCTTGGGTCTCTTCAGGACACTGAGGCAACACCTGTGCAACTGTATCCCACACCGCGTGGGAATAGCGGCCCAATAGGCAAGCGGTGTTCACCGACCGCAGCCCCAAGCTGGCGGAAGAGAACAACCGCTTGCCGAACTGCTCCAGCTTCTTGGAGTCCTTATCCGGCGGAGCCGTGGGGAAGGCACTCTGGGACGTCGAAGCTTGGATGACCAGGCTCTCAGGTGTAGGGTGAGTGGTCAGAAAGGCAGGGTCACCGGGTGCCGGGCGGTGACGCCTGGCGACGTTCTTATCCACAGGGGCCATGTGGCTGGCCGCGACCAAGTGCCCAGCAAGACGTCAGTGAGGGCGTCATTAAAAGGCAGCAAGGGCTCCGACGAAGTGGACGCCGTCTGGAGCACCTCAGTGAGGAGGTTAGTTTTGAGGGCCACCGTCGGGAGATCAAGGTTGAGAACCTCAGCTGCCCGACGGAGCACCATCGTGTAGGAGGCGCCCTCCTCCATGGTAGGCGGGGGAGAGGCAAACCCCGGGTCAGAGGAGACGTCGAGGTCGCCGGCATCCTCCAAATCGTCCGCCCAGTCCTGCTCAGAGTCACACTGACGAGCAAGAGGGTCCTCGGACCCCTCCCAGTCGTCCTCCACCTCCGCCGCCTGTGGCACAGACCGCGGCGGTAGGGCAGGAGCCGGAGAAGGAGCAACCGGCGTCAGGAACGGCGTCGGGAACAGCGTCGGGAACGGCGTCGGGAACGGCGCCGTGTCCCAACGCGGATCCCAGGTAGGAGCAAAATGGTCCTGGAACCTGGGCAAGGGCGGGACAAATGGCACCCACTGCGGCACCGGAGGCGGAGCCGAGGGTGGCGCTGGGGCCGGAGCCGGCAGCGATGGACCTTGTGGCGCCGTGGCCGGAGCCGACGGCGCAGGATCCTGTGGCGCCGAAGCTGGATCTGCCGGAGGCGCCGACGGCCCAACAGGATCCTGACACGGGACCGCGGGGCCCGAGGCCTAAAAAGGCGGTCCATGGTAGCAAGAAATTCTTGAACCTGTGTGGGAGTCGCCGACGGACCCGGGTAAGGTGGGTAGGCCGCGGGACTCTCGAGCTCCGAAGGAGCCGCAAGGGCAGAACTCCAGTCCCCCTTGTCCGCATCCGGGGACCGACGGGGGGACGTCGGAGAGCGAACACGCTTCTTCGACTTCTTTTTGTGTTGTCTCTTACCCGAATCCGAGGGTGAAGACTTGGAGCCCGAGGAGCGATGACTGTGGCCCCGCAAGCGTTCCCTGGAACGGCCCCTGGACCGGGAGTGGTGCTGGGACGAGTGCCGGACCTCCAGCAGCTTCCGGTGCCGCTCCCTCAAGGCCTTCGGGGCCATGGCCCGACAGTCCAGACAGGACCGGGAGTCGTGGTCGGTCTCCAGGCAGTAGAGGCAGACATCGTGGGGGTCCGCCACCGACATATTGCGACGGCAGGCCCCACAAGACTTAAATCCAGGCATCCCTACGTGCACCAAGGAAACCAAAGCTTACAGGAGACAAAGTCTCAAAAAGGGTAGTCAAAAAGTGACTAAGGTACGTGCTCTAACCGGATCTGCGCTTACTGGCGCGGAAAAAGAAAGAACTGACGTCAGCGAGCATGGGTGGCGCCTAAGTAGTCTCCGTGACGTCATCTCGGCGCTTACGACGCCAGCGACGGACGCGGAGCCGCACGACGCCCCCTACTGACGCGCAGGGGTACTGCTAACGAAAAACTTTCCGGATCCAGTCTGATGCCTGGGGATATTCTAAGGTAAGGAATCTATCACTAACGTGTCTCTTTCAGATAATGTCATTCATTCACCCCAGTACAGAGATCTGGGCCTAAATCCATCGATTTTTTGCTCACCATGCCATTCCAGTTTGGAGCCAGCCATATGCAAATCAGTCTTGACTCTGAGCCCAATGGGAACAGTCCAGCCCGAACTGCCAGGCCAGGTCCTCCCTGGACTGGAAACAAGCATCCTAGGACCGGTTTCGGGCTTCCAGCCCTCATCAGCCAGGATAGCTTGACTCCAGTGGCATGGAGAGCACGGGACCCACGTCTCGGCATACCCGTCCCACTCGGGGTGACAAATGCAAACAGAACAATTGATGGACAGAATGCAGAACAATGTCATACATTCACCCCAGTACAGAGATCTGGGCCTAAGTCCATCGTTTTTTTGCTCACCATGCCATTCCACTTTGGACCCAGCCATATGCAAATCAGTCTTGACCCTGCGCCCAATGGGAACAGTCCAGCCCGAACTGCCAGGCCAGGTCCTCCCTGGACTGGAAACAAGCATCCTAGGACCGGTTTCGGTCCTGGATTGGCAGTTCGGTTTGGACTGTTCCCATGAGGCACAGGGTCAAAACTGATTTGCATACGGCTGGGTCTAAACTGGGGTGGCATGGTGAGCAAAACAACGATGGATTTAACCCAGATCTCTTGACTGGGGGTGAATGTATGATTTATTCAGCATTCCGTCCATCATTTGTTTGCGTAGCACTTTTCACCCTAAGTGGGATGGGTATGCCCAGACGTGGGTCCCTTGCTCACTGTGCCACTGGATTCAAGCTATCCTGGCTGATGAAGGGTAATACCCAGAAACCGGTCCCAGGATACTTGTTTCCGGTCCAGGGAGGACCTGGCTTGGCTGTTTGGTTTGGACTGTTCCCATGAGGCACAGGGTCAAAACTGATTTGCATATGGCTGGGTCTAAACTGGGGTGGCATGGTGAGCAAAAGAGCGATGGATTTAACCCAGATCTCTTGACTGGGGGTGAATGTATGATTTATTCAGCATTCCGTCCATCATTTGTTTGCGTAGCACTATATAACGCTTCTGGTGCTGACCTTTTGCCTAGTTATGTGCAGAATAAATGTTGTGTGATTTCTCCAAAAACTAGCCTAATTTATTATGGATGAGGATTCTTAGTATCACACAGCAGGATTACCATCTTCTGTATAATAACTTCGTACAAAAGTCACTGCTATCATCATCCTTGAACAACAGGCCCACAGTACCAAAACGCATCTAGGTAGACCCCCTGAGGGTACCTTTTGGGTATATAAGCGCCGCATCTTTGATGGGCAAAACAGAGGAGAAGCTTCCATGCTGACAAAAGATGCTGGAGTCCCTACCCGGAGAAACTCCAACACGCAGTGGTCTGACCTCCCTTGCGGGGTGTCCAACTCGAGACCAAGACGGGGTCATTCATTCTCTCCCATCCGGTAATGGGGTTGGCACTTTCCTAGGGGGATTCTTGGCTTGACACCGACATACATGCTAGGTACACTTAGTTACACTTAGCTAGGGTTCGCATCTTAGGAGTACGCTTGATTATTGCCATGTATCTATATGCCTGCATATATTCACTGTTTTAGCACCATGGTAGAATTCTACGTTTTATTTACTCTGTTGGTGCTTGCAGTCGTATATATCTGCTTCTGTCTAATGGTTGTCGCAGCACATGTATTTTATACTAGCATGATTCTGGTTCAATAAATGCTTATTGAAAATGTCCCCATCGTTTATTATATGTATTTATCTGAGACCTAGTGAACCCGAGTGACTGAGCGAAGAGAGGTACACTGTTTCCACGATCCCTGAAGGACCAAGGGTTGTCATGTTCAATAGCTGCCAGAAACTATTCCCTCCTTGGAAAGGTTAGGGGGTTTATAGTGGCACTGTGAGCCTGCTGGTCTAAAGGCTACCATATCCTTTAGAGGTGCCTGGAATCAGTCTGGACACCAATCCCTTAGTTTATGTTATCTAAACGCGCAGCTCCTAAGTATCATTAGGAATTACATGACAGGGTAGGAGATATACTTATGTGTTAGTGAGTGTGTATAATAAATATACCTATTTTTATTACTAGACGGTGTGAGTCTTTTTAGTTTAAACCAGACTATAGGATTAGATCTGGTAAAGCAAGCTGCTTAACACTCCTTCCGGACTAAGCCTGAAGGCTCCTCACCACAGTTACCACCTAGAGAGCTTTCTATGGTTGTCTAAGACCACTAAAATCACCATAAGGGTTGTCTGGAATAGTGCAAGGTGCTTCACTTGAATAAGTGTGCACCGTATACTAAGCCAGCCTCCTACACAGTTCGCAGTGCCGGGAGGTTGGGAGGGCCGTAAGGAGTCTGCGGCTAGATCCTGTCTCTACCCGATACATCGTTACCGAATGTGAGTAACTTGTTCATCTGATCTAGACATCTAGCCACAGGTTCCTTACTTAGAATCAGATATCCAAGCCATACCGTCCCCGGAGGAGGGTCTGCAAACTGGGACTATAAAGAATGCACAAGTAATATGAACCCAGTCAGAAAACAAAAGACCGGGGGAATGGACGACTAAGGGGAATGTCACACTCAGTCAAAGTCCAACACATAGGGCTACATGCATCAAAATTGTAAATTGCGAATACCTAATTGCGAATTCCTGAGAATAGCAATTAGGTAATCGCAAATTACAAAGTATGAAACTCAAAGAGCTTCAGATAGCGATTCCTAGGGGTTCGCAAATCACTCTACCTCATTAATATTAATGAGGTAAATCGCAATTTGCGACCCCCTAGGAATCGCAAAAATCACAGGGATGGTGGCCTGCAGAGGTCAGCAGACCACCATGTCCGTGATTGCTTTTACATAAAGCAATCTTTTTTTTGTAAAGCAGCCCGTTTTCCTTAAAGGAACACAAGATGCTTTACAAAAAGTAAAATGAAAAGTTTTCTTTTCATTTTTTAAGAAGTAGGCTGTGGTCCGTGGGATCACTGCCTGCTCTTAAAAAACGCTGTAACAAACATTCACAAAGGGGAAGGGGTCCCTTGTGAACCCCTTCCCATTTGCGCAATCAGTTACCACCTACTTAAAGTAGGTGGTAAAATGCAAATGTTTTGCGACCGCATTTCGGTCACAAAACATTCCTACATACCGATGCGATTCAGTATTAGAAAGGGACGCCCTAAAAACGGCCCTTCCTAATAGCGAATCGCAAACCCATTTTGCGATTCGGTAACAGGTTGCTTGCACCGTAGTCTTGCCCCCTATGCCATCCCCCTGTCGTTGCTTGCCCCGTCCCCCTGAACCACTCCCCCCATTGATGACTTCCTCTTCAGACTGCCAGAAAAATAAGTACTATGAAGCACACATCGCTGGCCATGTCATTCTGCCTTTTTTCCCTCTAACTTTTAGCCATGCTGTACCAATTAGCTAAAACACATTGACAAAGCCAACAGCTCTTCTATAAGCAAGACCTATTGGGTTTGCCAATGCTTGTTAAATCGTGGCATCCAAACTTTTGAGAAAGATGATAACAAGGACAGTGCAGTACAAAACTCAAAGCAAGGATGGAGGTCTTCCCCCTGCAAACTCAAAGCAAGGAGGGAAGTCTGCCCCCTGCAAACTCAAAGCAAGGATGGAGGTCTGCCTGATTCTGGCGCGGTTAGCAATCCGATCCACTCGTGGTCATGAATTAGGCCATGGGGGTTCTCCTCATTGTGCGCCGTCAGATGTCTTGCATCTGCTTTAGAAGTCAGGAACAAGGGGAAAGGACTTGCCCAGGCACAGCGTTGCACTGAAAAGTAAATTTGATGTTGCGACAGGTGCCAGTTTATATCTCTGGTCTATAACGATTTGTCATCCTTGCCACTGCTAACTGAGCCTTGCCTTTTATGCTCTTCCCTTCTCTGTCCAGGCAATCGGGTGCTTATGGCTGGCCACACTTACACATTATGCACTGCTGCTCCACCAATCTGAGTAATACAAGTATTTTAGGAAAACTCTTTACACTGACATGGCTCTTCTCACATTCCTTCTCTCTCCTTTCTCCTTGCAGCACTTTACAAGCAACTAATCTAACATAACTGTTGACGCGACTCTTAATGTACAGGAGGGAGCTGCCTTCTTCTTGTCCTAATCCGTACTCCTTCCAGGGCGTCTAGCCCAGGCGGAGCAGCCAATGGCCAAAGCAGCAAAGCATGACCTCCTGAATCGACTTCCCGGTTTGGCATGGGAGGACCTATGATCATGGCCCCTGCTAAGACACTTTCTACACATACATTCCACCTAATCACTTCAGGTAACCAAGGAAAGGTTTGTGGTACAAAATGTTAACCACACAAAGGCACCTCCTTGATTAACAGCGTCTGCCCTGTTCAATGTGTTCGCTTAGAGCGACCTGAACCCACTTTTCTTGCACCTATGTACCATGAGAAGTGTTTCATACTGCACCTGGGTAATGGCTGCATACTGCTCTATGAATTGCTACTTGCTTGCCTATTTCACTACCTAGCTCCAGGGTGTATAATGATTTGTGAATTGCTACCTGCATGTCTGGCCCCAGGACATTTTTGCTGGTTTATTCCTAAACTTGGGTGCATACAGGGAGCAGCCTCCTTCCACATGAGGGTAGTGTCCACTAGCATCTGCAACGGGCTGCTTCTTTGCTACTAACTGCTGTCTGTTACGCACCCTGCATCGCTCCACATTTTCATCTTGCTACACAGTCATGTTTTCAGGTGCGCATCATTTCAAGGATTGGATGGCACTGATTCACTCACTTTAGCAAACCCTGGTTAGCTAATGGAAAAGTATCTGAACACTCCTCTACCCACTTAAATGTGCTTGTTACACTCTGTGCGACGATCGAGCAGATCTGCTGCCGACTTGCACCTCTAGCAGCCGTACACCTCCTAGTACCTGAGCGAGCCATTCCTTAGGATAGCTGTGCATACGCTTATTGTGTCATGGTCACAAATGAAGCATGTCATATACACACAGGATTCCTCAGGGTCGTCACATTAGGATGGTGGCAGTGAGAGAATTACGAACCCAAGACCATGTACTTTTCATAGCCCCGTGCTCCTGCAGCAAAACTTACGTATATGGGGGCAGATTTACAAGAAAGTGACGCGTCTGTATAGAGGCGTCACTTTCCCTGCGCCACCCTTAAAAACCCTTGCGCCACCATAGATGCGCCGTATTTACAATACGGAAATTCTGACGCATCTGTTGGCGGAAAAGTCATGCATTGCTGGAGTCGTGTCGCAAGCACGACGCAACTCCAGCAATGCGTGTTGAGGCCTATTCCCACTACACTGCGTCACTACTTACGCCTGCTTCAAGCAGGCGTAAGGTTCTGACGCAGTGGCGTCTAAAAGTGGCGCAGTGAAATCTTGTAGATTTCACTCCGTCACTTTTACGAGGCCTTCCTACGTGGGAACGCCCACCCTGCATACATTATACCTGAGGCAGGTATAATGTGACGCAGGGCTTTACGACGTGACGCATCTCCCTAGATGCGTCACGTTGTAAATAGGCCGCATTTTTTGCGCCCCCGTTGCGTCAAAAAAAGTGACGCAATGGCGGCGCAAGAAGGCGCAAGGGGCTTGTAAATCTGCCCCATGGTTTCTAGATTTAATAGCTTTTTTTATACTTTTTATATTCCACACAGACCACTGTCTACATAAAGTGGAAAAGAGTGGTAAACAAAAACAAAGGAAACTACAACATAAGTTGCCCTAAGCAAAGTCGCGAGTATGGCTTGTAAGGTGTCACTGCCAGCTGCTTCCTCCTGGTAGGTCTCGGGGAGTATGCCCTGGGGTAAGAGAGTCACAGTAGGATAGTTGCAGTCTCTAAGCAGATGGATATTGAATATAGTTCAACATACTGAAGAGTTTCCTCTCAACATGTATATAGTTTGGGGAAGTGTCAAAACGAGTATTCAGCGTTCCAGAGGCACCTTGCACCTCTCTAATTCCAAGCTGTCCCATTCATGTGATTGTGCCAGGGTACAGCACCACACCATTACAGTTCACTTTTTCAAATGGTTTCTCTTCCCCTCGAACATCTGAGTTTTATGTGCACTTTCATGTGTTTTGCAAATGTTTAGATTTTTTTTTTTTAAAGGAAGCCTACTATTACAAATGAGGCCGCATACATGGCCATACTACCAGATGGCTTTATATGCCAGAGTTGCTGTGTTTTCTCTTTCCTCGGAGGATGTGTGTTTTTTTAAGTCTGCTCTGACAGCCTAGCTGACTGCAGATCTATTTTTGTCAATGATTTAAAATACATGAAGTTGACTTTGGCTCTGCCCAGACGACTATTTTTCTTTTCACCTCATGCTAGATTATCAGCCTAAGGTATTTTTATGTCTTCTGTGTAGGTAGGAGGCATTATTTTACATTTCAAAAGTACAACTCATACATACGCTGCATACAGAAATCAATCCTATTTTATTATATTTTTTCCAACGGCAGAGTTTTCTAAATGTTTTAGTAAGGAAATGTATCACACACAAATTCACATATATGTTTTCGACACACAGCCTTAAAGGCACACAACCCACCTGCTTTACAACAAAACAAGCATTGGCAATGCAAATGGCTTTAAAGTGGGAACGCATCGAAATATAGGCATACACAAATGCAGTTTGCATTCATTAGCACATTAAAGTCAGACCTGTTGAGTTTGCCAATGCTTGTTTATACTTAAAATAAGCTGTTCATGACAACTGGCAAAATGGAAGACGCTTCTAATGGTGTCCCGCATTGAGTTTTTGACCTAGGACCCACAGAAACTTCGAACACCCACCCTCCAAAACGTGCACTGGAGAGATACAACAGTCAACACTGCTCCTGCACTTCAACGCTAAGGCTGCCTTAACCCGTGCCCTTTTACGTCATTTCTGTTGCATGCCTCTGTCGTGCTGCACCACTTTCATCTGCACATGCGTAAACCTGCATGCCTCTGAGGCCAAGAAAACAGCACACTAGTGACAGCAAGGACAAACAGTAAAGAAACAGAAGCAGGCAGTGCAAATTGTTTTTGCCATTTTACATACCGCGTACACAAAATCTTAGCCTTCTGAATATTTGAAGCGTGACTAATCTATTACTAGCTATGCATATGTATGATAATTTAATGGGGAAGCAAACGAACGTACTGCAAATAATTCTTGGCCAAGTCATGTTGTTTCAAGCAAGGATTCTGCTCTCTGCCATCTGCCAGAGCAGAGCCCGACTGCAGGGATGAGATAGCAGTGTATCAAAGCAGAGACTGTATGACTTTCAGGGTTTAAATGTAAACACGCGCAGCCCAAACTGAAACAACCCGAAAGAAAACATCTGATGGGGCAATTCCCAAGCAGAGCCTCGCTCCCTCGGGTTTCCATTGCATAACAGCAGTGAGGGAAAGAAAAACAAGCATTTGCAATGAAATAGGACTCGCATTTACACAAGACCTATTGCATTGCAAACGGGAGTCATCACGTACAACGGGAAGGAGGGGGGAGGCATGGACAACGGGAGTGCGGGTGGGTGGAGGGGGGAGAAGGGGGCGAGAAGGCACGGACAATGGGAGTGCGGGTTGGGGGAGGGAGGGAGAAGGCACAGACAATGGGAGAGCGGGCAGGGGAGGGGGAAGAAGGGGGCAAGAAGGCACGGACAACGGGAGTGCGGGCGAGGGGTGGGGGAGAAGGGGGCGAGAAGGCACAGACAACGGGAGTGCGGTCAGGGGGGAGGGAGAAGGGGCGAGAAGGCACGGACAACGGGAGTGCGGGCGGGGGAGGGGGAGAAAGCACGGACAATGGGAGGGAGGGAGGAGTAGAGAAGGCAGTAGGAGAACATCATTAAAGAAAATAGTGCTCAGAGTCTAAATACCAAGTACCGTGTAACACTCAAAGTAAAGGGGCCAATAGCCATGGGAGGATACAAATGACGACATGGCCGTAATAAGGAGGGACTAACAAGCCTATAAACAAATCCGAAGGCAGCATTTATGAAGCACAAGGACACAAGCCAATGAAAAATATGGGCGGGGATTGGGTGGGGCGCTGTCCTCACGTACTGTACTACATCAGATCTTCCCCAGAGCAGCGCTTGCGCGCTGACTCTAGGCGCGACCTAACAAAGGGGTGCAACCGAAGGAAACCCCCTATAGCACAATGCAGTGTCAGACCGCAAGTGCAGCCGAACTTGATCACAAATGTTGCGAATAGAAGCAACCAGGTGACCTAGAAAAACAAAGAGGTTCCTCAGAAGGGGGTGGGCTACAGCCCATTTGAACTTCTGTTTATGAATCTAGTTAGGGATCCATTGTGTCTAGTTCAGGAGGGCTGGGAGCAGCCTCTCAAACCTCCTAAACAAGATATTGTGGACTATGTCCTTGGCCTGCATTCACGTATGGCTGAGTACATGAAGAAGGCCAGTAAAAACCTTGAGGCCAGCCAACAACTTCAGAAAGCTTGGCATGACCAAAAGGCTGAGCTGACTGTTTACCAGCCAGGACAGAAGGTGTGGGTGTTGGAGTCTGTGGCCCCAGCAGCTCTCCAAGACAAATGGAGTGGCTCCCACACCATCCTTGAGAAAAAAGGTGAGGTCACCTACTAGGTTGACCTTGGTACGCCTAGAAGTCCCCACAGGGTACTTCATGTGAACCGCCTAAAGCCTTTTGTTGACAGGGCTGACATGAGCTTGCTCATGCCCACTGATGAGGGACAGGAGAAAGAGAGTGACCCTCTCCCTGATGTCCTCTCCCAGGACCCCATTGATGGGTCAGTTGATGGAGTAGCCTTGGCAGGCAGCCTCACTGACCAGCAGCAAGCTGATTGCAGGAAAGTCCTCAATCAGTTCACCCATTTGTTTTCTCTGACTCCCAATCAAACCACCTGTTGCACCCATGAAGTGGACACAGGTGACAGTCTGCCTGTGAAGAATAAAATCTACAGGCAACCTGACCATGTCAGCGATTGCATCAGGACTGAGGTCCAAAAGATGCTGGAGTTGGGGGTCATTGAGCCTTCAGATAGCCCTTGGGCTAGTGCAGTAGTCCTTGTGCCAAAACTTCATACCCAAGATGGTAAGAGAAGGATGAGGGTTTGTGTAGACTACAGAAGCCTCCATTAATTCACTAGGACTGATGCCCATCCTATTCCTAGGGCAGATGAGCTAATTGATACTCTGGCCTCAGCCAAGTATCTTAGTACATTTGACCTGACTACTGGCAAATCAGACTCTCTGAGGATGTCAAGCCAAAACAGCATTTTCAACCCCTAGTGGGCATTATCAATGTATTGCAATGCCTTTTGGCTTGAAGAATGCACCTGCCACATTCCAGATGTTGGTGAACAAAGTTCTCACACGTCTGGAAGCTTATAGTGCAGCATATCTAGATGATATGGCTATCTTTAGCTCCAACTGGGAGGATCACCTGGTCTACCTCCGGAATGTTCTGGAGGTCCTGCAAAAGGCAGGCCTCACTATCAAGGCCACAAAGTGCCAAAATAGGGCAGAGCAAGGTTGTGTACTTGGGTCACCTGGTAGGTGGAGGCCATGTTTAACCATTAACAAAATCCAGACCATAATGGACTTGATTGCTCCCATTACCCAGACTCAGGTCGGAGCTTTCTTGGGCCTGACAGGGTACTACAGGAGGTTTGTTAAGGGATATTGGGCCATAATGACTCCCCTTAATGATCTCACCTCCAAAAGGATACCTAAGAATGTTCAGTGGACAGTTAGCTGCCAGAAGGCATTTGATGACCTGAAGCAGGCCATGTGCTCTGCTCCCATTCTGTAAAGTCCTGATTACTCCAAAACCTTAATTGTCCAGACAGATGCTTCTGAGAGAGTGGTATGAGCTGTTCTATCACAACTTAATGCAAGGGGCCAGGACCAACCAGTAGCTTTTATAATCTGAAGGTTGACCCCTAGGGAGAAACGTTGGTCAGCTATTGAGAGGGAAGCCTTTGCTGTTGTCTGGGCCTCAGAGAAGTTGAGGCCATACCTGTTTAGTACTCACGTCATTGTTCAGACAGACTATAAGCCCCTCCTATGGCTTAAACAGATGAAGGGCGAAAATCCAAAACCTTTGAGGTGGTCCATTTTTCTACAGGGGATGGACTTTTCTGTGGAACATGGACCTGGGAGTAACCATGCCAATGCAGATGGACTCTCCAGATATTTCCAATTAGCAAATGAAGACTCATCTGGGCAAGGTTAGTCTCATCTCCTTTCGTTTGGGGGCGGGTGGAGTGTAGGAAAGTAAGATCTGCTTTCCTGGTACCCCCACATTTTGCTAGTGTTATTCTGATTTATGACTAGTCTGACTGGGATCCTGCTAATCAGGACCTCAGTCACTGTGCTTTCTCCCTAAATTTGACAGTGGTAAGTACTTAGGTACCTACCCAGTTGGCTACTGGCGTACTCCTGTAAGTTCCTAGTATATGGTACTAAGGTACCCAGGGCAAAGATACACCAGGGGTCTCCCATCGGCTGTAGCATGTATTATGCCACCCATGAGAGACCACTCAGACTGTGACTACAGGCCTGCCATTGCAGCCAGTGTAAGCTGGTACTAGCATCACTTAAGACAGATATAGGTGTCCTTATATCTGAGATCACTACACTTAAAACCTCTAAATCACCTCTAAGGCAGGCCTTTCAATCCTGAAGGCAGGGTGCTGGGTTATAAGTGTGAGGGTGCCCTGCATGAGCAGGACACCCCATACAAACCCTGGAGTCGATTCTCCAGGCTTTGTAAGTGAGGTCAGCCATTTTGATACATATAGTGGCCCTGTGTCATTAAGTGATGGCTAACTAAATATTGTGCCGAACCCGGGCATGTTTGGTATCAAACATGTTGGAATCATATCCCAACACTGTTACCGGTTTTAGAGATATGATTCCATGATCCTCAGGGAAGTTCCCAGTACCCCATGTAACAGCCTTCCAGGGTCTGCCAGCAAGCTAGTGCTGTTGCCAACCCCAGACACGATTCTGCCCTCCTCCCACTGAGCTAATCTCGAGCAGGGGAAGGTAGAACAATAGGTTTCCTGTCACAGGGAGTTCTGACCTCTTCCCAGACAGGACTTAGTGTATTGACCTGGGGCAGGGGCACTTGCCAGCAGCACCAGACTGTTTTGAAGGGAACATTTGGTGCCCTCTTTGCATACTCCAGTTTGAGGCAATTCCAGGAGTCATTGGCCCCCTTGCCCTGGCGTGAAACTGGATAAAGGACTTGGGAGTATACTCCCCTTTGACCAGCTCCTCCTCTGGGAGGGCCCTTTGAATCGTTCCAACCCTTTCTCTAGGATACTTCAGGGCTTACCTGTGGGTGGCTTTTCAGATTCATCATGGGACAAGATTAAAACCCTAAACACTTCAACTTTGATCGTATAAGCACCTGCACTTCACCTTGAACCAAGACTGCACCAAGGAAGACTCCTGTTGCTCCTGGTCTCGCTGTTCTGCAAGTTGTCTTCATCGTCTGTGCCTGTGCTTCTTCCAGGTTACTCTCCAGGCCTGTGGGCATCAAGGACACCGAAGTAATCTCCCTTGGAGTGAAGAAGTCGCTCCCCTGCATCTGCAGGCACCGCAACAAAGCTGACCGGTCTGCTGCTCCTGACGTCCCACGGACTTCAAAAGGATCAGCAACACAGGTGGTGGTTCTGCAACTCCCTTGAGGCCGGACCTGTCCTCTCAGCAAGTTTGAGGCCAGTATCCCTTGGCCGAACAGCTGAAACAAACCCCTGTGCACTGTGTTGACTTGCTGCTGCCAAGGCTTTTTAGCCCGGTACTCCAGAGATCTTCGGGCAACAAGAAACTCCAGCCTCCAGAAGTTCTTCCTGCCAAGATCTTTGTCCTCACCGCATCCTCTGCACCGTGGGCCCGCATCTTTGGTGAGCTGCTCGAGGTCCTCTTGCAACTCCTGTGCCTTCAGCCTATGGGTTCTGTTGAGGGTCTTCTTTGGCTTCAATGTGCTCCCCTGCTTGCTTGGGGCCTGCTCTGACTGTTCTGCAATTGGTGAGCCCCTTGGACCTTGCTGGTCCGAACGTTGCTCCTTTTTTGTTTACCACATCTGTGCTGCTGCCAAGGCTTGTTTGTGCTCCTGCTGGACACCGGCCCCCTGGTTCTCGACTTCCGATGTTGGATAGCTCATGAACAGCTCCTGGTCTTCCGCAGCATCTCCTGATCCTCACAGCTGCAGCGACAAGGTCACCGTCAACACTCCTGCATCTTCCCTCATCGGTGGTCATTGCTCTTCCATGCCTCCTGGTCACCTCTGAGTGGCATAGACTCTGTCTCCTCTGCTTGCAGGTTCATCTCTTCAAGAATCCACCCTTGGAGTCCACCGAACTCTTTCACCTTCTTCGCCAGCAGCCTCTTTCCTGAAGTCAACTATTGTGGTCTGCGGCGGTTTCCGACATTACTTCGCACCTATGCACCCGGCTTCCATGGTGTAGGTATCCTGGTTCCTGGGGTATCCGCAGATGGGGCGACTCTCCAACCTTCTGTCTTACATGGGGTTTCTTTAGGGTCCACTGGGAAGGGTCCTTCTTCTTGAAAACTGCAAACGCGGCTTTCCCATTGACTTGCATTGAGTACGCAGCTGTATTTCCACTCTGCACAAAGCCTCCATGGGGTTCCTGGGTACTTACCTTGTGTGGTTCCTTGTGTCCCCAGCTCTTCTGAGTCTCCTGGTCCAAGTCCCGGCTTCAGTCGTAGTTCGCATTCCACTTCTTTAGTATATGGTTTAGTCTCCCCCTGGCGACCACTGTATATTTGTGCTTACTTACCTGTTTAGAATTGAAGTATTGTGGGTATTGTTTTGATATCTACGGGTAGGAGATATACCAATGTGTTAGTGAGTGTGTATAATAAATTGAACTATTTTTATAACTACACTGTGTGGTTCTTTTTTATTTAGCCTACCCTATATGATTAGTTTTGGTAAAATTAGCTTCTTAACACTCCTTCTGGACTAAGCCTGAAGGCTGCTCTCCACAGCTACCACTTAGATAGCTTTCTATGGTAGTCTAAGACCACTAAAATCACCATAAAGGTTGTCTGAATTAGTGCAGGGTGCTTCACTTAAATAAGTGTGAACCATATACTAAGGCAGCCTTCTACAATTTCCCATTAGCTTCATCCCCAAATCTAGGCCAGGCCCTGCCCCATGTTCATTTTATATCTGTTTAAGAATGTTTGTAAAATAGACATGGAGGGAGTGCCGTGACAGACACTATAAACTGTGGCAAAAATTGTTCCCCAGGTGTTAGTCTCAAAGAGTGGGAACCATCCAAGTGGGTAAGGACATAGTTAAAATTCTGTGCTTGTCTTGTGGTCCGAATTGGGGAAACACAGCTTCAAGTTGATTCATTTTTTGGGCTATCAAAAATGGAATTTCCTCATGATTAGTGAGTCTTTTGTCCATAACTGAATGAACAATTACAGGACTGATAACCGGGCTTGCGCTTGCAGACCAATTCACAGAAAACATTGTACAAACCTCATGTTTGCAGAAGATTCAAATTGTCTAAATCAGTGTCCTCGAACTGGCCCAGGCACATGGGGAAGGGCGTCATTAAGCCAAGCGTGGTGCTCCCAGACCGTAAAAGGAATTTCAACAAGTGCATAAGGTCTTTATGCAGCAGGTGCCTGTGGGACAGTGTATTCATGGAAAGTGTTAGCATCCACAGCTGGAAAGGTGACCCAAGAATAAAAAATTCAAAGCGGTATGCAGCGTCTGTTTCTACTACAAAGATTACAGGAGCTCCCCTATTAGAGACTCCATCCTGTGCTAAATGTGCATAGACTGCCGGTCGGCTGTTGGCCGCAGTATTTACAGGTTGCGCCATGAGAAAACAGAGATGGAGTCAACGGGTAACAAAATCTGGGTTTAAACCTTTTAATATTCAAGCTTGAAAAATCAACAGAACTAGGTTATTGTCGAAGATAACTCCCCAAAACCACGGAAGTCTACGGTAAACAGTGCAAGGGTATTGTGGACAAGCACTACTCCCGGTTCCCAGAAATAAGTACCTGACCAAACGTTGGTGGCGCCATGTTGCAGGCATTCGGCTCAGGAACAGAACCATACTTGGGAACATAGAACATCAGTATGTAGGGGACAGTCACCATACCACATCAGTATCTATGAGCCTGAGTCAGGCAAGCTATAGTGCCTCAATTGCCCTCCTAACCTTTACAGAGAGACACTACCGACCCTCTCAGGGATGGCAGTAACAGGACACACCCTTTTGTTCTCTCACTCGTATTTGTCCACAGTAAGATAGAAGAGAGAAACAAAGGAAGTTTACAATGTTTATTTAAACTATCGTGCTCTCAGATGCAATACTTGTGCCAAAAATATTAAAAAGCTCTGTCGTATTTATCTGACAGATCTGCCTAAACACTCCCC
The DNA here is from genome assembly GCA_963921515.1 of Calotriton arnoldi. Lineage (NCBI taxonomy): Eukaryota > Metazoa > Chordata > Amphibia > Caudata > Salamandridae > Calotriton > Calotriton arnoldi. The sequence goes on from CAWUFW010005100.1 coordinate 546,182, forward strand.
TACTAATAAGGCTAAGTGGTTATAGATTATAGTTCTCTGGGTTTAGTGGCAGACCTTGTACCTTAGCATACATAGGTGGATGTTCTACATCTCAGCTGACGCATCACTCTTATCTCAGTGAGTCTACTTTCCAGAACCCCTGTCCCTAGTTATATGAGAAGAAGAACAAGTTACTTACCTTCGGTAACGATATATCTGTAAGAAACATTAGTTAGTTATAGATTCCTTACCTTAGAATTACCCCCAGGTGTCAGACTGGATCCGGAAAGCTTTCGTTAGCAGTACCTCTGCGCGTCGGAAGGTGGCGCCGGTCGGCTCCGCGTCCGTCGTCGGCGTCGTGGTTGCCGGGATGACGTTGCGGCAGCTACTTAGACGCCGCCCTCACGTCAGTTCTGTACACGACTTTCCGCGCCAGAAACGCAGAGCCATGCAAGATACTGACCACTGGTGCACAAAACTAGGGCCCTGAAAGGATGTCCTTAACCCTAGAAATCAGTTCGCAGAACGGGGAGGATGGGTGGGGCGGTAAGGAATCTATAACTAACTAATGTTTCTTACAGATATATCGTTACCGAAGGTAAGTAACTTGTTCATCTGAAAGAAACACGTTAGTTATAGATTCCTTACCTTAGAATAGATACCCCAGCAATACCAACCCCGGTGGTGGGTCTGCGAACCAAGATCACACCAGAAAGTCCTGGAGAACAGAACGGCCAAAGAAGCCATCTCTCCGGACTTGGCTATCCAGGCAGTAGTGCTTGGTGAACATGTGCAGCGATGCCCACGTAGCTGCCTGACAGATGTCGCTTAGAGGAACTCCCCGTCGCCCTGGTGGAATGGTCGCGCAACCCGACTGGAGGCTCCTTTTTAGCCAAAGAGTAACAGGCCTTGATACACAAGACGACCCACCTGGAGATGGTGCGCTTGTGTACAGCCCGACCTTTCTTGGCGCCCACGTAGCCAACAAAGAGTTGGTCATCCACCCGGAACTGTTTCGTGCGGTCTAGGTAAAAGGAGAGCGCATGTTTTCGGTCCAGACGGTGGAGCCTCTCTTCCTCTCTCGAAGGATGCAGAGGCGGAAAGAAGGTGGACAAAGTGATGGTTTGGCCAATATGAAAAGATGTAACCACCTTTGGAAGAAAGGATGGACGAGTGCGTAGGACAACTTTGTCTGGATGCATAGCCAGAAATGGAGGCTTAGAAGAAAGAGCCTGGAGCTCACTCACTCTTCTAGCAGAAGTGAGGGCCACCAGGAAAGCAGTCTTAAGCGTCAAGAGATGAAGAGGACAGTTATGAAGTGGCTCAAAGGGAGCACACATTAAAAAGGTTAAGACCATGTTCAAGTCCCACTGAGGCATAACGAAAGGAACAGGAGGAAAGAGATGAGTTATGCCTTTCAGGAAACGATTAACAACAGGGGACTTGAAAAGAGAATGCTGATCAGGAAGCCTGAGAAAGGCAGAAATGGCCGAAAGATAGCCCTTGAGAGTGCCCAGAGCAGAACCCTGCTGGGCCAAAGAAAGGAGGAACAAGAGAACCTCAGAAAGAGGGGCAGAAAGGGGATCCACAGCCCTTGCTGTGCACCATGCCACACATTTGTTCCATCGGCAGGCGTATACCGTCTTAGTGGAGGGACGCCTGGCTGCCAAGATGACATCACAGACTTCAGGAGGGAGGTCAAATAACGTCAGCTGCCGCCGCTCAATCTCCACGCAAGGAGGTGAAGGCTGGACAGGTTCGGGTGGAGGACCGTCCCCTGTTGCAGCGACAGAAGATCCTCTGAAGAGGCAGACGGATCGGAGGATCGATGGCCATACTGAGTAGCTCGGGATACCATACTCTTCGTGCCCAATCCGGAGCCACAAGAATGACTTGGGCCTGGTCGCGCCTGATCTTCTTTAGCACTCTGGGCAGAAGTGGTATAGGCGGAAAGGCGTACAGAAGACCGCAACTCCACTCGCGACGAAAAGCGTTGCCTAGCGAGTGCCGCCTTGGAAATTCCAACGCGCAGAATTGCTGACATTACGGGTTCTCTTCGGTGGCGAATAGATCTAACCAAGGCTCTCCCCACTGTTGAAAGAGTCCTTGCGCCACCTCCGAGTGAAGACACCATTCGTGATCCATCATGCACCTGTGGCTGAGCTCGTCCGCCCTGGCGTTCAGAGAACCTGCCAGGTGTTGAACCACCAGAGATATGCCCTGATGTTCCAGCCATGTCCAGAGATGCAGAGCCTCTTGACATAGGGTCCACGACCCCACCCCGCCCTGTTTGTTGCAGTACCACATGGCGGTGGTGTTGTCCGTGAACACCTGCACTACTCTTCCCCGGACAGAGGGAAAGAATGCCTTGAGTGCAAGACGGATCGCCCGAAGCTCCAGAAGGTTGATGTGAAGCCCGGACTCCGCCGGACCAGAGGCCTCTGATCTCTGCCTCTCCCATGTGGCCGCCCCATCCCAGAAGGGATGCATCTATCACCACAGTGTGTTCTGGTTGGGGAAGGGAGAGGGATCTGCCGTTGACCCAATCCTGGTTCGTGAGCCACCACTGCAATTGTCGTGCAGTGCCCTCCGAGATCTGGACGCAATCGGACAGGTTCCCCTGATGCTGCACCCACTGGAACTTCAAGTCCCACTGCAGAGCCCGCATATGCCACCTGGCATGATCGACCAGCAGGATGCAGGAGGCCATGAGTCCCAACAGCCTCAAGGTCTTCCTGACTGACACCCGGGATAGAGGCTGAAAGATCGGAATCATAGCCGAATATCCCGGCTCGCTGTTCGGGAGGATAAACCCAAAACTGCGTCGTGTCCAGAACCGCTCCGATGAAGAGGAGCTTCTGAGAGGGAATCAGGTGCGACTTCGGTGCTATGATGGAGAACCCCAGCGAATGCAGGAGGTCGGCCGTAGTCTGGAGGTGGGAGACGACAGCCTGGGGCGAACCCGCCTTCAACAGCCAGTCGTCGAGATAGGGGAAGACTGGAACCCCTGATCTGCACAGATGAGCTGCAACCACCGCCATCACTTTCGTGAACACCTGAGGGGCGCTGGTAAGGCCAAAGGGGAGCACGGTGAACTGAAAATGCTCGTGGCCTACCGAGAACCGCAGGTAACGCCGGTGGGCCGGCAGGACCGGGATGTGAAAATAAGCGTCCTGCAGGTCCAACGCTACCATCCAGTCTCCAGGGTCGAGGGCAGACAAGACCTGAGCCAGGGTCAACATCTTGAACTTCTCCTTCCGGAGGAATCGGTTGACGTTCCTGAGATCCAAGATAGGACGCAGGCCTTTGTCCTTCTTGGGTACCAGAGAGTAGTGGGAATAACAACCACGACCTACTTCTGGGACAGGAACGCGCTCGATGGCTCCCTTGGCCAAGAGAGCCGTAACTTCCTACTGGAGAAGGGACAGGTGATCCTCCGATATGCGATGGTGCTTGGGTGGCATGGAGGGAGGGGTAGCCTCGAAGGGGAGGGAGTAGCCCCTTCGGACTATTTGCAAAACCCACCTGTCCGACGTGATGGTGCCCCAGTGGGGGAGGTGATGACGAATCCTGCCGCCTACTGGTGTTTGGTGGCCCTGAAATGTCGGACTAGGAGGGCTTGGAGGCAGGCTGCGGAGGGGGTGGAGGTGGACTGGCCCGCCCGCTGGCCCCCAGAACCACGGTGTTGGTTCCCACGTCCCCGGCTGCGCTGGGATGAAAAGTTCTGCGCAGGCCTGTGGCCCTGAAGGTAACGCAGTGGGGCACCCCTTCCGTGGCCACGAAAGGGACGAAAAGCCGACTGCAGGACGCAAGGTGGAAAGACCCAAGGACTTGGCCGTAGTCCGCAAGTCCTTGAAACGCGTCAATGCACTGTCCGCCTTGTCGCCGAACAGGCGACGGCCATCAAAAGGCATGTCCATCAGAGTGTTCTGGACATCCCCCGAAAAGCCAGAAGTCCTCAACCAGGCATGGCGTCTGATCGCCACCGACGTGGAAATCGTTCTGCCCAGTGAGTCGTCGGTATCCAGCCCACACCGAATGGCGAACTTAGCTGCGTCTCTCCCTTCAGCAACAGCACAAGAGAGCACGGTCCGGGCCTCCTCCGGACACTGAGGCAGCACTTGCGCCACCGAGTCCCAAACAGAGTGGGAATAACGGCCCAAGAGGCATGCAGTGTTCACCAACCGCAGCCCTAAGCTGGAGGAAGAAAACAACTTCTTCCCAAGGTGATCCAGCTTCTTGGATTCCCTATCCGGGGGTGCGGTAGGGAAGGCGCTCTGGGACGTCGAGGCTTGGACCACCAAGCTCTCAGGGGAAGGGTGTTGGGAAAGGAACAAGGGGTCGCCCGGAGCCAGGCGGTGGTGTCGGGCAATCATCCTATCCACAGGAGCCCCTGTGGTGGGCTTGGACCAAGTGCCCAAAAAGATATCTGAGATGGCTTCATTAAAAGACAGCAGGGGCTCCGAAGAGCTTGCTGCCGGCTGAAGTACCTCTGTCAGGAGGTTAGTCCTGACTGCCACCGTAGGAAGCTCGCGGTTGAGAGCCTCGGCCGCCCTACGCAACACCACTGCGTAAGACGCTCCCTCCTCCGTAGCCACGGTAGGAGGAGACAGCATGCCAAGGTCTGGCGAGGTGTCCAAACCACTGGCATCCCCCAGGTCCTCTCTCCAGTCCTGTTCCAGCTGTTCCCTTAAAGGGTCACCTGACCCCTCCCAATCCTCCTCCTCCTCCTCGTCCTCTGGGTGCCAATCTGGCCTAAAAGGGACTCCAGGAGTGAACAGGGGCACAAAAACCCCGCTCAGCGCCGGGTCTGGCGTCGGTCGACGCTGGTCCGGCTCTGTGTCTTCATCCGGAAGGTCGGGGTCGCGCCGGCCGGGGGGCCGGCCGGCGCCGGGCGCGGTAGTGGTGCCGTCGGAAGCGGCGCCGGCGGAGGTGTAACAAGGTCAACCGGCGCCGATCCGGATCCAGACCTGGATCCACGGGGGCCTGCGGTGCCGGGGCTGGAGCCGCCGGCAATGAAGGTCCCGGCCCCCCAGCCGAGTCCGCGGGGCCCGAAGGCGCGCCGGCGGTTTCGGGCTGCCCAAAGATGGCATGCATCGCCTCGTAGAACGTACGAAGCTGGGCGGGAGTCGCCCCGGGTCCCGGAAAGGGAGGGAAACCCGGAGTCGACTCTTCGGGCTCCGACGACGCTTCTTCGACTTACCCGACCCTGAGTGCGAAGACTTCGATGACTTCGATCCTGAATGGTGGTGGCTCCGCGACCGGTCCTTCGACCTCCCTCTCGAACGGCGCGGAGCCGACTGTCGGCGTTCAAGCAGCTTTCGGGACCGCTCCCGCAAAGCCTTCTGCGTCAACAACCGGCAGTCGGAGCACGACTTGGGGTCGTGGTCATGCTCCAGGCAGAAAAGGCACACACGGTGCGGATCCGTCACCGACATCAGTCGGCTACAGGAGCCGCAGGCCTTCATTCCTGGCATCCCTCGGGCACCTTACGGAGTCGGTAGACTCGAAAAAGAAGTCGACAAAAGTCGAGAAAAAGTTAGTCAAAAGAACAAGTTACTTACCTTCGGTAACGCTTTTTCTGGTGGATACAGTATCTGCCTGTGGATTCCTCACCTTATGAATATCCCCTGCACCAGCATTCCGCGGAAACTTTTTTCCTAGCGAGGTCGTCACAATACCACGGCTCCGCTCGCGACTCCACATGACGTCACTGGAGCCATAAGAGAGCCTCGTCGGCGTGATGACGTCAGTTCCACCCATTTGTTCCGCGCCTCCGAGGCGAACAGGTGGACCGACAACAGATTCAAAGTATACACAGTACACAATATTCACACCAATACACATAGTGTAAAATTAAAAGGAAAGCCAAAGAATAAAAGCATTTCCTATAAACTACACAAAGGCAGATAGAAGAGACATTGCAAAACAAACATGTTAAACAATGCCACCTTTAAGGTATACAAGGGTGGACATCGGGGAGGAGGGTGGGTCAGTGAGGAATCCACAGGCAGATACTGTATCCACCAGAAAAAGCGTTACCGAAGGTAAGTAACTTGTTCTTCTGATAGATACATCTGCCTGTGGATTCCTCACCTTATGAATAGAATCCCACACCAGTCCCACTCCCGGAGGAGGGTGTCCACCCTTCTATACCAAAAAGTCCTGCAGGACAGAGCGCGCAAAATGGCCCTCCCTCCTCATCTCAGAATCCAAGCAATAATGCTTTGCGAAAGTATGGAGGGAGGCCCAAGTCGCAGCCTTACAAATGTCCATTACAGGAACACCTCTGGCCAAAGCAGAAGTGGATGACTTGGCTCTGGTGGAATGAGCTCTAATTCCATCAGGCGGTTCCTTACCAGCCAGGGCTTAGCAGATCTTGATGCACAAGATGATCCATCTGGAAAGAGTGCGCTTGTGCACAGCCTTGCCCTTCATGCGTCCAACGTAGCCCACAAAGAGCTGATCGTCCAATCGCAAGTCTTTAGTCCTATCCAAATAAAAGTTCACCGCACTTTTAGGATCCAGGCGGTGAAGTCTCTCCTCCTCCTTGGAAGGGTGAGGGGGAGGATAGAATACAGGAAGAGTAATGGACTGTCCTAGATGGAAGGGAGTAACCACCTTAGGCAGAAAAGCAGCCCTGGTCCTGAGGACCATCCTTTCAGCATGAATGGTCAAAAACGGGGGTTTTGAACTAAGAGCCTGAAGCTCACTTACCCTCCTTGCTGAGGTAATGGCCACAAGAAAGACCATTTTAAAAGACAGAAGTCTCAAAGGACAACTATGTAAGGGTTCAAACGGGGAACCCATCAAGAAAGTCAAAACAAGATTTAAATCCCATTGAGGCATAACAAAGGGAGTAGGCGGAAACCTATAGGTAAGGCCCTTAATAAATCTCAAAACAATGGGAGATTTAAATAAAGACGGCTGATCCGGCAAACAAAGAAACGCTGATAAAGCCGACAAATAGCCCTTAACAGTGGCCACAGCACAACCCTGCTGGGCCAAAAACAGCGAAAACTGAAGAATATCTGACAAGTGGGCCTTTAAAGGATCAATGGATCTCTCTCCACACCATTTAACAAATCTAGACCATCTGGAGGAGTAAATAGACTTAGTGGAGTGTCGCCTGGATGATAAAATAACATCCACCACATCCGGCGGGAGAGAGAAGGAACTCAGGTTGCCCCGTTCAATCTCCAGGCATGAAGGTGCAGGCTCTGGAGGTGGGGGTGTGGAACCTGCCCCTGCGACTGTGAGAGGAGGTCTGCCCTGAGAGGGAGATGGAGCGGAGGGTGCGATGAGAGGCGAAGTAGATCTGTGTACCACACCCTTCTTGGCCATTCCGGAGCGATCAATTAAACTTGGGCCCGGTCTTGGCGAATCTTCCTCAGAACCCGAGGAATCATGGGTATGGGAGGAAACGCGTAAAGGAGCTGTGAACTCCAATCCAACTGAAACGCATCCCCCAGCGCCCCCTGCATCGGATACTGGAGACTGCAGAACAACGGGCAGTGCGCGTTCTCGTGAGTGGCAAACAGGTCCAACCGAGGGGACCCCCACATCTCGAAGATGTGATGGACCACCTCCGGATGAAGCCGCCACTCGTGATCGGCCGAGTAATGCCGACTGAGACTGTCCGCACGAACATTCAGCACTCCGGCTAGATGATTTGCAAACACACAAATCTGATGGCCCTGAGCCCAGGACCAGAGTCGCAGAGCCTCTCGACAGAGACGAAACGACCCTACACCTCCCTGTTTGTTGATGTACCACATCGCGGTAGTGTTGTCCGTCAGGACCTGAACTGACTGACCGCGAAGGGAAGGAAGGAAAGCCTTTAGTGCCAAACGTATCGCCCGCAATTCCAGAAGGTTGATGTGAAGCAACCTTTCCTCTGGAGACCAAAGACCTTTGACCTCCAGATGCCCCAGATGAGCACCCCACCCTAGAGTGGAGGCATCCGTGATCACTGTGGCCACCGGTGGAGGAGGTGAAAGGGCTTTCCTTGAGACAGGTTGCCCTGCACACTCCACCAAGTCAGCTCCGCTGCAGCGTCTCTGGAGATTCTGACTGACTCCCTGAGATCTCCGTTGTGTTGAAACCACTGCCTGCGGAGGCACCACTGGAGTGCCCTCATATGCCAGCGTGCATGACTGACCAACAGAATGCAGGAAGCGAACAGACTGAGCAGGCGTAGGACCTTCAGGACTGGAACAACTGCTCCATCGTGAAACAAAGGAATCATCTCCTGAATGTCGAGAATTCTCTGTGGAGGTGGAAAAGCTCGACACACAGTAGTATCCAGTACCGCCCCTATGAACAGGTTGTGCTGAGAAGGCACCAGGTGAGATTTGGGCACATTTATTGAAAAACCCAAGTTAAACAACAGCTGAGCTGTTACCTGCAGATGATGAAGCACCATCTCCGGCGACTCCGCTTTGAGCAGCCAGTCGACCAGGTAAGGGAAAACTGGGATCCCCGACCTCCTGAGATGAGCTGCCACCACTGCCATCACCTTTGTGAAGACTCGAGGTGCAGTAGTAAGACCAAACGGGAGGACCGCAAACTGGTAGTGCTGCGACCCTACCGTGAAACGGAGATACTTCCTGTGCGACTTCAGGATGGGGATGTGAAAGTACGCATCCTGCAAATCGATCGACACCATCCAGTCCTCTTGCTGCAGCGCCAGAAGAACCTGTGCAAGGATCAGCATCTTGAATTTCTCCTGTTTGAGGAAAAAATTCAAGACCCTGAGATCCAAGATCGGACGTAACCTGCCATCCTTTTTGGGAATCAGGAAATACCGGGAGTAGCATCCCTGACCCCTTTCCTGCTCCGAAACCACCTCTATCGCACCTTTTTGTAATAAGGCAAGGACCTCCTACTGGAGAAGAAGCAAATGATATTCCGAACAGAAACCTTGGCAAGGAGGGTAAGGAGGAGGAAATTCCCAAAAGGGAAGGGCGTACCCATTCTCTACAAGGTTTAAAACCCAAAGGTCTGAAGTGGCCAATTTCCAACCCTGTAGAAAGTGAGACAGCCGACCCCCTACAGGACCCACATGTTCCAGGATGGGGGATCTAGGGCTGCTTTCCTGCGTTACCAGGGGGAGCAGGGGAGGTAGAGGAGGAGGAGGAGAGTTGGCGGGCCGACCCACGTTGGCGACCCCTGTTTCTCCCTCTGTAGGATTTGTAAAGAGGATTTTGCTGCTGTTGTTGCTGAGGCTGTCGTAAACTACGAAAGGAAGACCTTCCAAATCCTCGATACTTCCTATATCCAAACCCCCTTGACTGAGTTTGCAGCCCTAAGGATTTTGCCGTGGCCTTGCTATCTTTGAATCTCTGAAGCGCAGAATCAGCCTTCTCTCCGAAAAGTTTTGAACCATCAAAGGGCAAATCAAGAAGGGTAGCCTGTACATCTGGAGAAAACCCAGAGGATCTGAGCCAAGCCTGTCTCCTGGTAACTATGGAGGAGCTCATAACCCTGGCCACCGAATCAGCTGTGTCAAGGCCAGACTGTATAACCTGACGAGCAGCAGCCTGAGCATCCGTCAGAACCTCCATAAACTTATCACGCTCCTCATCAGGCAACTTGGGCGCCAATTGCTTAGCAGAATCCATTAAGGCGTGTATGTAACGTCCCAACAAACAGGTAGCATTGGTTGACTTTAGTGCCATGCTAGAAGATTAAAAGACTTTCTTAGCCGATTGCTCTAACTTCTTAGAGTCCCTGCCGGCAGGAGCTTGAGGAAAAGCGCCTGTAGATTGTTTAGAACAGGACGCCTGTACCACCAACTTTCCGGGGACGGATGTGAAGAGAGAAAAGGAGGGTCTCCTGGAGCAGACCTATATCTCCTTGCCACAGATTTAGACACAGCAGGAGAAGAGAGAGGTTTACGCCCCACTTCCAGGATAGGCTCAGTTAAAGCCTCATTAAAAGGCAACAGTGGCTCAACTATCGAAGATGGCGAATGCAAAACCTCTGTGAGCAAATTTGGTTTGTACTCTGCTGTAGGCAATTGCAAATCCAAAAGCTCCGTAGCCTTTCTAATAACAGTATGATACGGAGCAACCTCTTGAGGTGGAGAAACCCTTGAAGAAGAAAGCTCCCACTCTGGGGAGGTGTCCAGGCCACTAGCCTCCTGAAGTCCCTCGAAATCGTCGACAGACTCCTCTATCTCGCCCTCTTCAACCTCCTCTCTTTGATACTGTTCTTCCTCCAACAGTCTCTGTGCCTCTCTCCTCGAGCGCAACTTCGGTTGCGGCGTCGGCGGCGCCACACGTGCGCCGACAGCTCCGGAGCCGGCATCGAAGGAGGGTCCGATGCAGGAATCGGCGTCGTACAAAGCCGAGAGGAAGGGCCACCAGACGGCGCCGGGGATTCCGTATACGGCATCGAAAACCTCGGAGCCGGAAACTGCCATGACGGCGCCGTTGGCATAAAGGACACGAAAGGTGCCTGGGCATAATGTTGAGGCACGCCCAAATTGAAGGCCAGCGGACCCACGGGACCCGAAGGTGCTCCGGAGGGGAAGGCTGCCTTGGCAAACACACCATACATAGCATTTAAAAAATGCGAAGGATCTGAACCCGGTGTAGGAAATTGAGGATACGGAGCCGAGTCAGAATCCACACGAGGAACATCCGGCGCCGGAACAGCCGGATCCACAGGTTGCGGCGTCGGCGGCGCCACACGTGCGCCGACAGCTCCGGAGCCGGCATCGAAGGAGGGTCCGATGCAGGAATCGGCGTCGTACAAAGCCGAGAGGAAGGGCCACCAGACGGCGCCGGGGATTCCGTATACGGCATCGAAAACCTCGGAGCCGGAAACTGCCATGACGGCGCCGTTGGCATAAAGGACACGAAAGGTGCCTGGGCATAATGTTGAGGCACGCCCAAATTGAAGGCCAGCGGACCCACGGGACCCGAAGGTGCTCCGGAGGGGAAGGCTGCCTTGGCAAACACACCATACATAGCATTTAAAAAATGCGAAGGATCTGAACCCGGTGTAGGAAATTGAGGATACGGAGCCGAGTCAGAATCCACACGAGGAACATCCGGCGCCGGAACAGCCGGATCCACAGGCGGAGCCACAGGCACAGTGTCGTGCACAGGAGAAGGTTCGGCCTGAGCCGGTAAGCCCTCCGAAGCCGGAGAGCCCCTCGGCACCGGCGACTGCGCCGGGGTACCTTTAGGAGAAGGAGAATTTTCGGGAGTCACCTGAGGAGATGGCGAAGGCGATGGAGACACAAAGTCTTTTTGTCGACGTCGAGGCGCCGGAGAAGGTGATCTCAAAGCCTTTCCCTTCGACGAACGACGCCGAGAGCCACGCCTCCTTTTCTTCTTGTGCTTCCTCGACTTTGAAGCATGCGACTTGGATCTTTTTCGCCCTCTCTTCTCCTTCCTTGCTTTTGCCATGAAAAGCTTGGCCTCACGTTCTTTCAAGGCCTTCGGGTTCATCTTGTGACAGCTTGAACAGCCCTCCACGTCGTGGTCCGATGACAAACACCACAAACAGTCCTCATGGTGGTCAGTGATGGACATATGACCCCCACACTCTCTACAGGGCCTGAATCCTGACTTTCTCGAAGTCGCCATCGCAAAGCTACAGTAAAACCTGGAGAAACAACAAAGTAACTCGAAACAGTATGGAGAGTCCCAGAAAACCGTTACGCGTCGATGGCGCGGAAAAAAGGGAACTGACGTCATCCCGCCGACGAGGCTCTCTTATGGCTCCAGTGACGTCATGCGGAGTCGCGAGCGGAGCCGTGGTATTGTGACGACCTCGTCAGCGTGGAGAGCTAGGAAAAAAGTTTCAGCGGAATGCTGGCGCAGGGGATATTCATAAGGTGAGGAATCCACAGGCAGATGTATCCATCAGAAAATGACTGAGGTACAGCTCTTCCTGGATCTGCGCTGGCTGGCGCGGAAAAAGAAAGAACTGACGTCAGCGCGCGAGGGCGGCGTCTAAGTAGCTGCCGCGACGTCATCCCGGCGACCAGGACAACGGACGCGGAGCCGACCTATGCCACCTTCCGACACGCAGAGGTACTGCTAACGAAAACTTTCCGGATCCAGTCTGACGCCTGGGGGTAATTCTAAGGTAAGGAATCTATAACTAACGTGTTTCTTTCAGATATGTGTATTCAAACCAACATTCTCCTATTATGTGTAGGTGCGAGTGTCTGACTAGAGAAATTAACAAGAGGTAATGTTGTTTGACCTTACTTAGTCTGTTCAGATTAAATTCCAGGAAATAATAAAATGCAAAAACATACTGGTTCTGTGTGAAAATAAAACATGGCAAAAAGCAAGCGTAATATTTAGTAATATGTGCAAAACCAAAAGCGGCCTACAACGTGCATAATTAGGGAAAACAACAATGGGCCATGTGAGAAACACACAACACCATCATAAGACATGTCCAGAATCTTACTCTGTACCTCAGGCCGGAAAGACATTGCTTTCACCCAACCCTGCTGTCTTAAAACTGCAGCTCCTGCAAGCTGCCAAAACCCAGTGGAGGCTATACCCATAGCAGTCATTGACCTCTGAAGAAGTTTTTTACCCCCTTGTAGGATTCTCTTTACCTCTGCTCTTTTGTCCTTAGGCACAAGGTCTGTGAAAGCACCAAGGTCAGACCACATTTGCCAGTCATTCCGGCCCAATATGGCCAAGGAAATGGCAGCTTGACATGTAATTGCTAACATAGAGGAGAACCTTTTACCTATGTTATCCAGGCACCTGCCCTCTCTATCCAGTGGAGCAGAGATAAATGTGGATGGATTTTTGAACCGGCACTGAGCCACCTGTAAGATGACTGAGTCCGGCTTTGGGTGCCCTACTAGACAGGCAGGTTAATCTTCTGGCACCTTGTACTTTCTGCCAATTTGCAGTAAAATCGGTGCCATAGAAGCGGGATTCTTAATGATCATTGTGCCTTCTTCCCAGATGTAATCCACTATTGGGATTGCTCGCATAGATCTCTTGGCAGGCTCTTTGAAATCGTAAAGAAAACAGTCAGACTGTTTAACTGTCGTTGGCAGTTGAAACCTTTTTGCTGCTCTCTCCATCAGGTTATGGAAATCCCAATGTCGTCAGGAGGGGAATCCACCAGTTGTGGAGCAGGTGGCGATAGAGTAGGGATTAAATAATCATCCAATTCATTTGGTACGGCCAGATTGTCTGCTATTTTTCCCACTTCTCTGTCACCGTCCGATGAGTAGAAATCATTCCAAGGAGGTGCTGCAATGTTGGATGACGGTGTCATCCTGGGTGTTAAGGGTGCGGAATAGGCCTCCGTGTCCTTCGAGACAGAGGCGGATGTGGAGCACTACGCTCTTTTGGAGATGGTTGTTTAGTGGGCTCTGGAAACCTTTTATAGTAGTCCTGCAATGTCCCTTGGGGGCCTTGAAACAGGGTCAAAGGAACCTGCACCATACGCCCATAATGCTGGAAATGTTCCCCATGCTTGGGCCTTTTCAGCGTATCTCTCCTACTGAGGATCATAATATTCGTCATAGTACTGGTAATCATCCTCATCCTCATTCTGATATTTGATGTGGAGCTCAGAAGGGCTGTGGGCAGCAACAAACATGCCATCATTATCTGAGTCTTCTACATCCAGAAGGTGACTTGGAGGGAGAGGAGACACTTTGCTTGGGGAAGTATGTTCAGGTAGGAAGAATGTTTTTGCACTGGTTTCTTTCGTCAACTGTGTTGTTGACAACATCATCATCGAGTCCTTAGCTGTAGTTTGCAGTTATGAGAGCTTTTTCGTGACTTTCAACTTGACAACGTTATTTTCTTCAATGGGACCCAGTCGGCGGTGTCATCATCAACTGTTGTACCAGTGCCATCGACGGAGCTTTCGTCGACGATACCTTCGCAGACAAGATCAACGCCGATGATGAAAAGGATGGCATCATCGATGTAGCCATCGTCGACACTAATGTCGACGTCACTGTAGTTACTGTCGTTGTCGCGGACGCTGGTGTTCTTGACGGTGTGTTTGTCGCCGTTTACATTGTCAAAGCAATCTTTGGCTTCATCGTCAATGGCACTGAGGAGGAATACTGTAAATGCACTCCAGACTTATCAGATGGAGTGGTGGGTTCAGACCTTGCAGTTTCTGGGGAGACTTTGTATCTTTTCTCCTTTTGGGAACTGTCTCTAACAGACTCATGGTGAGTCTTTTTTAAGGCCTTACTAGACTTCTCTGATGTTCTCTGGTCACGAGACCTTTTCTCAGAGGTTTAAGAGTTCTCACTGTCTTCTTCTTCAGAAAGAGGAGACTTTTCAGTTTTAATTTCTGAAGCAGCAGTGAAGTAAAGGAACCTTAAAATGATAATAACTCACGTTATTATACTTTTATGTTTCCTTCTGCTGCAGCTTTGCGTTTAAGGTGGAGCTGCTCCAATGACAGAGGAGCAGGGGATGAGTGGTTTGCCCACTCCTAAGTGCACATGACTGTTTGGCTGGCCCTCTTGGGCCGGCCAAACTTTTATGCGCACTTCGCATCATCTCCTTGCAGGGTTAATTACAGCCTGCGTGGAGAACATGCCCACGCCCCCATTCCCTGGCTGAACGCCGAACCACGGCGCTCAGACGAATCACAACGCTGCATTGCAGCAGTGTGATTGGCTCAGGGAAGCTTGAGTGCTTCCTGCTGCTTCCTGCATCCTGCTGCGGGACTGGAGACAGGAAGAAGAGGACAGAGGAGAGGCGCCGGCCGGCTGGCTGTCACAGTTAAGTGTTTTTTTTCTTCCTTTTTTTGTCTCCCACCCCTCTGCCCCCGCCCCACCACCCGGGTCCGGTAGCAGACGCTATTGGTTATGGGGGTCTTCAGAATGAAGTCTTTCTTCTCACAAGTGCCACAGGGCCTCAAAAGGCCTTTCTTAGAGGACTCTGACATGATAGTAGGTAGAAGATAAATCTTTTCCAAACTGATTAAAGAAAACTGATCAGAGCTCAGGGAGACTCCCTTCCCATGATGTGCGGTAGAAAATCTGAGGGAACCAGCATCAGTGGGTAGTATTCCAGAGGGTGCTGTTGCATGATTGGCTGGAGTTCAGTTTCCTTTAAATAATATGGCTACGTTATTAAAGTGAATGTTTCTTTTCCATTATAGCCTATGGCAATGTTATGTACTGCTTTACTATGGTACTGTGGGACTCCCACTTAGACGATGGGGAATGATTCAAGCATGTGAATATATGAAAGATCTAATACTGGAGAATGTTGTTTTACTTTGAACACTCAAGTGTAGACTCAAAATCACAGCGTGGAAAGGACTGTCTGGCAGTGTAACACTTGACTTTGGCCCACTTGAAAAGAATTAAAGTGACATTTAAAAATTGCTTTTTAAAATGTATTTCAGATGCAAAAAGGTTTTTAGGGAAAAAAAGCATTGTTGTCAGATCCCTGATCTGCACAGCAGAAACACAATTTAAGTTGTTGACTGACAATGCAGCAGCTGATGCATAGCTGACAAAGTGGCATTGCCTTTTGGTTTATTTTAGGTTTACCTGTCAATCTTTTGTCCCTATGATTCTTTTTTTCTTTCAAAATAGTTATTCTTAAGAAATATCAACATGCACTATGTGCCATTAAATTTCCAAATGTTCAACTGCCCGTTCAGTAACTAATAACGCGCTTGCAGTCAGATAGACTTTTTGTTTTGTTTTGAGAAAAACGTATTCCTCTATTGAAAGATTCTTCACAAGAAAATGTATATTAAGTGTTTATAAATTTTATGAAACTCCCATGATGAAGAAAATTTGCTTAACGTTTAATATCTTTGAAAAGTCAACAAGCTATAGTGAAGAAAGACGCTATATTTTGTAATGGGCTAACACGTATCAATATTGGGGGAACTGCCAAAATAAGCCACAAGCTTAGAACATTAACTACATGAATGTTATCAACTGGCAGTTGTAAAATTGCATCAATCATCAAATATCTAGATATAGAAACATGTTTACATTTATTCAAGACAGACTTCCTGTACTGCACTTAATTACTTACCATACTGTAGTTGAGATATTTCTCTGACCCAAGCCCTGTGATATAATAGCTCAAACTCCATCAACACATAGGCTATTTTATTGAATAATCGCACCACAGATTTACCCTCTGGACTTGATAAGATGTCAGAATTTTTCTAAATGAAAAATATTTATTATTGTGCATAATCATACATGTATATATTTTTAAAAACATTATTTTCAAATGTACTCCTTTTATTAATTTACAAATGACTGTGGTAAAAAAAAAGATTATTTACCTGTAACCAAGGTTCTCTGCCCTTGATAGGTTTTTCTAAATTGACAGGTTTAGAATGCTCACCCACTGTCAGTCTGAAAACCTCCAATGTGATATGAAATACAGTAGGTTTATTGAGTACCAATCCCACAATTGTGTTTTAATCTAGTAATATTTTATTGACAGCTCACAATGAAAGCTAATAATATATAAGCTCGATCATTATTTAAAAGTTCCAGTAAAAATACAGTGGCAAATGCTATTCGAAGATAGAGTTTATGTTGACAAACATCTCCATACTACAAGTGATTATATGCAACTCTGGGATGCTGACGGATGGGAAAGAATGTGGGTTTCCGAAGAAGATCAGAAATTATTATTCTTGATATTCATGTCTGTAAGGAGAACTGGATTAAATTGTATGTACAAACGAAACATTGATTATATGATGGAGCATTGTGGAACACTTAAAAGTAATACGTCTGGACCTGAAGGAGTTTATCTGGATCACCTTGAAACTGCTCATCAGGTAAGATATGAATCAATGCAGAATGATAGAGGAAGGATTGATGATCAACAGTACTGAATGCTGATGCAAAGTCCATAAGACAGGGGCTGCTGTTGTCACTGATGTGAGACATGTCAGTGACCCCCCGACTGATGGCTTACTTTGTGCTATATATGACATTACATTAGACTGATAGACTTCTGAGAGGTTGATACTCTTTATATTTTCATGAAGGTAGGTGGTGAGGGCCTTTTCAATGGTTTTGCATAGGAAAGGTGGGGAGACTAAGATTATCTGAGTGCAAGTTAAAGTTAATCAGGTGTAAGAATCTGGCTGATCTTGAGGGAGTCTGAGAAAATGGCCTTTCTTAGGGAGGTGTTTTGACGTTGTTAGGCAGTGACCTGATATGCACGGGAGAGGATATTGTCCTCTTAGTATGTGGCCTTCAGTGACTCAATGAATCAAGTAGTTTCCTCAATGAATAGTGTATCCATTTGGGTGCTTTGGATGGGTTGTAATAAGAGAACAAGGCTGACTAGGGCTTTCTAATCATTGATCTCTTGCTTCTTATTGATTTTCTTCATGAAAAAATTGTTGATAGATGTAAAGTCTTCTATTGATTATTCAAGAGAGAGATATGGATGACCCAGTTTTTTGATGGTCTTAAAAATACCTCTGCTTTTGTTGGAGGCTGTGTTGATCATGGTAATGTTGTAAAGTGCCTGGACCTCCGTTATGAAATTTAGACAACATAAATAGAATCTTCAGAATCAAAGATGTATTTGTAACTAAATTCCAAACCATTGTGATATTGCTGAGCCCGTGAGTGTTCAGGGGGTGTGGAGTGTTAAGCGTTTATAGAATGGCTCTTTGGAAGAAAACAAATGTCTGCTGTGGTCTGCAGCATGTGTTTAAGGCTGGAAAGCGGAGAACTGATGTTGTTATTCAGTTACAGGATGTTTCAAGACAGATAAGGTTTTAACTGAGCATGTTGATGTGAGCATTCTTGAATAAGTTTACTGGTTGTCTTACTGGGTTAGGCTGCCCTTGAAGGGCTATTCCAGACTGTAGAAGATTTAAGGTAATACATGCATTATTGGTTCAGTTCACGGGATGCTGGTGGCTTGCAGGTGCCACTGGGCACAAATGAACAGTTGGATTCTAGGAAATCGGCAGCATTATGAGTTGTGTGGGTAGAAAGTGCTCCCAAGCAGACCAAGGTAGCCTTCCTTCTTAGCCTTTTCATTGCATTCTCTAGGCCAGCGGTTCTTAATCTTATGATTTCTGTGAACCCTTGATGAATCACTATGTAAGCTAGGGACCCCTGCCTAATGAATTTCTATTATTTGAACCTCAAAACAATATAAAGAAATACATAAACAAGTCTACATCAAACAACTATATAAATTATGCAACATGGTATTTACTTCACAAGTAACAAATATGCTAAAATATGCTATAATTGAAATTTTAATTGGGAGGTTGGGGCTTTTAAAATGTTTAGTTTTTTTTCTAAAAGATGACACAGTTTGCTAGACTGTTGAATGGAATATAACTTGGATGGTAAGGGTAATTTTAGGGTTTAGGAGTGGGTAATGGTTAAGAGTGGTAAGGGTCATTTTAGGGTTTCGGGATGGTAAGAGTAATTTCAGGGTTTATGGGTGGGTAGTTGTAAAGGTACATTAGGACCAAGCTAAAAAAGGGGGTGTTTTAATTTAGATTATATATATATATATATATATATATATATATATATATATATATATATATATATATATATATATATATATATATATATATATTACCTACTGGTGGTCGCCAGTAGGCAGTTATAGTTAGAACCTAGTTTCCATAGGAAAAGCGTTTTTTGATTTGCCAATAACTTTGGCGCCGTTTGATGAATCTTCACGAAATTTTCAAAACTAATTGTTCACTCAGGTCATCTCCTGTCTTGAAAGTTTCGGGGTGATCCGTCAAGGGGGGTCCGAGAAAAAAGGGGGGTCCCAAAACCTGTTTTCTCCATGTTAATTTCCATAGGAATGTTTAGACACGGCTACAGCCTGAACTGCTGAACGGAATTACACCAAATTTGGCACAGAGATAGCTCTTGGTCCAGAAAGCATGCTTTTTTTTAAATGGTGTAAATCCGTTCAGTAGTTTTTGAGTTATTTAAAGATTTACAGATATATATATTTGAGAATTCTGAGATCTGATTGGCTGAACCCTCCCGAGCACGAGCTTCGCTCTGATTGGCTGCCAACACTTCAAACCAGGAAGTGTTGGCAGCCATCTTGTGCCTCGGACCGAGCGAGAGGGGAAAAAGGTTAGAGAAACGTTAAAAAACAAAAGAAGGGGCAGGGTAGGAACACCCTGACCCCCCAGGCCTGCTCAGGGGGTCACTGGATGCGCAAACCCCGTCGAAAATGAAAAAAAAAACGAAGAGCGGGCTCCTGCGCTTCATTTTTTAAAGCCCCCGGGTGGGCCAGGTCCCGGGGGCATTCCTTAATTGTGTAGAGGGGGCCCGCGGGGGCCCCCGCAGCCCCGGGAACCGCCACCTCCCCGGGGCTTTATAATATATGCGCGGGGGCACGCGGCCCCCTGCAGCCCCGGGGACCGCCACCTCCCCGTGGCTGAATTGTAAAATGCATGGGGGGGTCCTGCCCCCCCACGCTGCCCCGGGGACTGCCACCTCCTGAGGTCCTCAGGACACAAGAGGACCTCATCGCCCCACCAGTAGTGCGCCAAGAGGCGCGTTTGCAGAGTGGTGTAAAAAGGGGCGTGGCCTCGGACCACCTCTCTGCAATCCAGCTCTGTGGCGCTTACTGGAGGTACCTGGTGGGCTAGTTGGCCCCCAGGGACCCTCTGTATTCAAGGGGACTTAATCCCCCAACCCAGAACACGCCAGGAGGTGCGTCTGCAGAGTGGTGGAGAAAGGGGGTGTGGCCTGGTATGAGAAGCTAGCAATCCTGCTGTGTGGGACTTACTGGAGGTAATAGGAGGGGTAGTTGGCCACCAAAGTTGATGTTGGGGGCTAACTACCCCTCCTGTTACCTCCAGTAAATCCCACACAGTGGGATTGCTAAGAGGTGTTCGGAGGCCACGCTCACCTTTCTCCACCACTCTGCAAATGCGACTGCTATGTTATAGTTAGAAATTAACATTTAAAAAACCTTAGAAATTAACTGAAAAAAACATAGGTTTCAGGGACGTTATAGTTAGAAATTAGCACTGATGTCATCAGTGATGTCACTGAGCATGTCATGAGTGATGTAATATGTGACGTCATCAGCAGTGCATTGCGGGGGCACGAGTTATAGTTATCTCTACTAACTTTAACAGCAGAATTTCTCTGATTTTGTACGAGTGAAATGTCCAACAAACTATAACGTCCCTGCAACCTATGTTTTTTTTAGTGAATTTCTAAGGTTTTTTAAATGCTAATTTCTAACTATAACATCCCTAAAACCTATGTTTTTTTCAGTGATATATATATGTATACACACGCACACACACACACATATATATACTCACACGCACACATGCAAGGTAAAGGCATATCATTGGTAAAGACATTTGCGGTAAAGGATGTTTGGAAAAGGAATGCATGGTAAAAGCATGTGTTGTATCGTCATACAATGTATGCAGATACCTGAGATGATGCTGGGTGGTTTGGGAGGGATGCACATATTGTTTAGCTGATTGGGTGCTCATTGGTTACAGCACATTTCAAGCCTTAACAGGCCAATAAAAAGAGGCAACCTTGTCTTCAATTTCAAACCAACTCAGGCAGTCGAGCTTCCTTCTACATTGCATCTAAAGTGTGGAACAACCTGCCATGAAACATAAGAGCCACTTCCTCACTTCTTGAAGACCTGGCTTTTTGAGAAGTCCCGCTAGGCTCTATGTTTGGCTAGGCTCACAGCTGCTAAGCGCCTGGGTAACGGTGCGCTCTACAAATCTGCATAACATAACATAAAATAACATAACATATTGTTAATATTGAAAAAGTCGATGCCAATGGCAATAACCATACATTCACATACAAAAAAGAAATTGCATCTTTATTAACAAATTCGCCCGTTGTAAACTCCACATCAACCCCGACTCACAAATATGTAGTTAGGAAGGCCCTGAGATCCAGGCCTGAGGTCACTGATTGACAGATCAGTGGAGAGGTGTGGTGCAGCGGCCAGGGCAGCTGACTTCGGAGCACAGGGTTCACGGTTCGATCCTCGGCTCCGGCGGCAGCTCAGCTCAGCACCGTGTGACTCTGGGCAATAGCTCACTTAATTTCCACTACGGCCCCCAGCGCCTTGAGACCCGTAAGGGTGAGTAGCTGCGCTATATAAAAAACGGACTTACAGATCACAGGTGGGGTAGCACATAGCCAGCAGACAAACACGCAAAAAGGAAATCCCAGATCAATCCCACAGATAGGCGCAGCGACACCACAATGGTCCAGGGAGACTGGCCCAAATAAAGCACACATGGCCGGAGGGGTGTAAACATTCCCAAAACTCCATAAAGTCAGATGCCACATAAAGCTGGGAAATTTAAAAAAAGGCCAGCAAAACACAAAAGACACTGTATAGCGTCTTTTGTGTTTTGCTGGCCCATTTGGGGAGTTCTGCAACATTTTGCCCCTGTGATAAACTCTCTGAACAATCCTTGTTACATTGTTTGTTTTTTTGGCTACTATAAATATGCATGCACGCCAGTTAGTCAGTCAAACAGGCTTTATTCGATTTAAATAAATCATAAAAGCACGCAATACAAACATTTACAGGAATCTTTACAATAAATATTAAAATAACCACTCCCTGATATGTTCAGTACACTTTGGATCAACCCATAGAGAATACACCCATCATTCCTTAACCGTATTTGTTTCTTATTACAATTGCTCCTCTTATAAAATTTAAAACTTCACAGCAGACGGCCATTGAGTCCAAAGAGAGTAGAAACATATAACCTTCTATACAAGAGCAGGGTTGGAGAGACTTTAATATTGGAAGTAGATGATTAGCTCTTACTGACTTGTCCAAAGGACAAAAGAGAATAAAGTGCAAAGTGCTCTGAGCTGTGGAATTATGACATGGGCATGGACATAGGGCACTGGACCAACTACACTGCTTAGGGAAAGCCACCAAAAAATCAACCAAAGACAGACAAAATCTCGTCAGATAAAATCTATGTTGAGGATTCATCAAATGTACAAGGTAAAAACGGGGTTGATTGGGCACATTAGTTACATCTAAATTACTCATTGATTTCTGCTGATTCAATACCTGCAAGTGGAGTAATTTTGCCCTAGTTAAAAAGCAGTTTTAATAATAACTTTTTATTTTTTTATTGAGTTTTAGTGCACTACAAAACACAAAGAGAATAAAAACAATAAACCAAACAATAGAGACATTTACATCATGACCAGGCATAACAATGCATGTCGCCGCTTAATATCAGTTATATGGCGACACGTACATAATAAGGACCCAATGTGCATGGAATCTCCACTTGGGGCATTTGAATTACCAGTTCACAAAAAATCTGTAAATGTCAGATCCAAAAAACCTAACCAAGGGAATGGGGATTCCGCTGAATGCGCGAAAAAAACAAGACCCCAAACCAAACAGCTGCTGCTTGGGGCGTGCTGCGACTTGCGGAGCACTTTTTTGTGAAGAAATGTGTAGTGCAGTGTTCGTGGAGTGGTGGAAGTGATGTTAAAAATACCTAGCTAGTGAGCTACTGTTTTATTCTCGCTCCTAGTTGGTATGGATAAAAAGGGGGTTAAATAGTAGGGAAAAGATATAACTATTATGTGTATACAGTCCCTAATATTCGGTCGACATGTTTCGAGGTATCCCCTAAACCTCTTCTTCAGGACCACACGGGGACCAGCCCCATGCGTGCCACTCCTTGTGAAAACCTATAATAAAGTGAGGATGCACACCTAATGTGTGAGCACCCGATTCAAAATACATACGGTTTAGTCTTAGACTCGTAGTATCTGTTCAGGGAATAAAACAGAATGAAAAGTTAGCACATAATGCCTGCCCACCTCTCACGTGGGCAGGTCCATACCCAATGACGTAATCCGATCAATGTACTCCTCATCGGAGTACATTGATCGGATTACCTCATTCTTCACAAAAAAGTGCTCCTACGTAGTTCCGCAAGTCGCAGCACGCCCCAAGCAGCAGCTGTTTGGGATGGCCCCAATGATGAAGCATGTCACCTAGGGGCAACCCTGGGTGAGTGAGGGGACTCAAGAAAAGAATTTTCTTTTCTTTGGACAGGGGTCTTGTTTTTTTCGCGCATTCAGCGGAATCCCCATTCCCTTGGTTAGGTTTTTGGGATCTGACATTTACAGATTTTTTGTGAACTACATATACATTGGAGGGTGAACCTAACCAGTACCTCCATCTCCCCCCCCTTTTTTGATTGCATTTGAATTACCCTCATAATGTCCACAATACAATATTGTCTCTGTTGAGCGTGGCTGACAACAGTCCCATTAGGGGCATTCCATTTACCCCCGGCCACTCGTTGCACCACTGAGTTCACGGAGCCCCCCCACTGCCCCAGCTCCGAAGCAGACTATACCGTTTACCCTTGCGACTCAGCCATATCAGCCATTCCAGCGTTACCAGTTCCAGCGCACGTGTTTTTGCTGAGGAGGAATGTTTGGT
Source organism: Calotriton arnoldi (assembly GCA_963921515.1). NCBI lineage: Eukaryota > Metazoa > Chordata > Amphibia > Caudata > Salamandridae > Calotriton > Calotriton arnoldi. The sequence continues at coordinate 569,623 of CAWUFW010005100.1, forward strand.
ACGGACCCCAACAACTCTTAGGCCTACTGGTGGGAGGAAGAAATTCATTAAATGTGTCAGATTGTGTGTTGCAATACAACATGTCCGCATGCCATTCCTTTATGGTCGGTACAGGGCCCCCCGCCCATCGTATCGCCACTCAGCGTTAGGCCAATGGCTACCAATGGGCGCATCGCTTTATCCACCTTTAGGTCCAACCCAACAGCGCCATCTTAGGATCCGGCTCCATGTCTGCACTTATAATGACCCCCAGTTCTTGAAACACAGTCCCCCAGAATGACTGGACCCAAGGGCACTGCCTGGCTAGGTGCCAAAAGCCTGCCTCATCTCTCCCGCATCGCTGAAATTGGGAGTTCTCTGCAAGCCCATATCGATACTGCCTCGCTGGGGTGCAATAGGCCCTATGCAAGAATTTATAGTGGATGAGTCTATGCCTTCCGTTAAGAGAGACGGTCCTGGTGCGGGTTCAACAAAACTGCCATTCTTTGTCGCTCAGTGGGGAGCCTAATTCGCGCTGCCATTCTAGTCTAACCTTCAGTACTTCCGTGCGCCGGGACTCCTGCATACTGGAATAAAACCTGGTGATTAGCTTGTGGGGTTCGCTAACTTTGATGAGAGTGGTAAGGGTGCCCATTGCCTGTGGCTCAATCATATCATCACCCAAGAGGGCGTGCCACATGTGTTGGGCCCTGAAAAAGTGAAACGATGTCGAGCCTGACGGCTGCACTTCTGGCTTTTGAAGCGCCTCCCAGCTACCAACAGTCCCATCAATGAAAAAATCTCCCATCTTTTGGACGCCCACAGTCCGCACAGCGCCTGTCGTGCCCCACCTTCCTGTCCCATAGGGAACCATAAGCACCAACTCAATGGGATCTCCGGGGAGTACAGCAAGGCTCCTGCCTGCATGTGTAACAATGTTTGCCACGCCTGCGACGTGGTGGCCAATAAATCAAATATTTGTTGTCGCCTGGGCGGTGGATGGAATAGTGTCTGAGGCAGGGTGAGTGGGCCCGCTGTGTCCCTCTCCAAGTACAGAGAGGGTATGTCATGTGGGCCATGTACCCAGTAATGAGCAAAAGTACTCTTCGATGCTCTGTAGTACTTCTCCAGGTCTGGGGCCCCCAACCCTCCCAGCTCGTAGGGCAAGGTAAGAGAGTCCCATCTTATTCGGGGCTGCATCCCGGCCCACGCCAACCTAATGAGCTGTGTGTGTAATTGCTTGAATAGAGAGCGTGGCAATAGGATTGGTATGTTTTGGAATAAAAAGATAAAACGCGGTAGGACCACCATCTTCATTATGGCCACCCTCCCCATTAGCAATAGTGGGAGCTTAATCCATCTATCTACATCCGCAGCTGTCCCATAATTTTCTCGTATTACTACTGCTGGGTCGGTGTGTATTTATATACTCGGGTATCTTACCGAGTCCATGGTCCACCGTAACGGGAACTCCAAGTCAGGTGCCACGTGATGGGAGTGAGAGGGAATATTATGGACTTGTCCCAGTTGATTCGCAACCCCGAGTGTCCGCCGAACTGAACCACTTCTCGCAGTATTGGGGAAAGGTTAACTTCCAGGTTGCGAATATACAGCAGGGTGTCATCTGCATACGCAGATATGTTCAGCGTATACCCTGGGAACTTCAGCCCCCTGTGGGAGTGATACTCATGAACTGCACATGCCAACGGTTCAGCTACGATCGCATATAGTAAGGGAGACAGGGGGCATCCCTGTCGCGTGCCTCGAGTAATGGTAAATGTATCCGACACAGCATCCCCCACTCTCACCCGGGCAGTAGGCACTGTGTATAAAACCGAGATTAGGCGCAAAAATACTTCCCCGACTGCAATCCTGCGCAAAACAGCGAACATGAACCCCCACTCCACAGAGTCAAAGGCCTTCTCGGCGTCGAGGAATACCGCCGCAGCTCTGACCTCCGGATTCAATATCTGCACCACGCCAAATAGTGTCCTCAGATTTTGTGTTAGGTTCCAACTAGGGACAAAGCCCGCTTGCTCCACGCGAATAATGCCTGGTAATAAGGGCGCCAGTCTATTTGCCAAAATGTTCGCGTAAATTTTAGCATCCACGTTGAGTAAGGACAAAGGCCTATATGAGGAACAATGAGCGGGTGGTTTGCCTGCCTTCAGCAGCGTACTGCATCTCGTAGGGAGGGGGGCATAATCCCAACCTCAGCCATTTCTTCGAATAACGTTTTAAGGTGGGAAATCAATAGCTCCTGAAACTCTTTATAGAGTACTGCCGACAGGCCATCTGCGCCTGGTGCTTTACCAGCTGCCATACTACGCAGCCCATCCCGAATTTCATCTGTCTCCAGAGGAGCCATCAAATGCTCCCTGTGCTCCGTCGCTAACCACGGCATTTTAATATATGACAAGTATTCCTCAAGTGCTTTGTTATCGTGTGGTATTTGCGATCTGTATATTGTCTTGTAATAGGAGCAGAAGTGGGCTGCGATTTCCTCAGGTGTGGATAAATTGGGTCCCTTATCATCTATCATGACTGTAATTCTATCTAAATCTCTTTTGGGTCTCAGGATCCCCGCCAACATGGCCCCCAGTCTATCTCGCTCCCCATAACAGCGCGCTGTGGCATACTTTCCCATGTGTTTAATTCCTTCGTTTGCTGTGTATTGGAATTCAGCTAATTTTTGTTTAAGCTCTGCATTGTTATGTTGCCCTTCCGTTCCCAATTGTGCCCCCACCAAACTCCCAATTTCCCTTTCCAAGGTCACTAGCCTGCTGCGTATTGAGCGAAGGACCCCTGCATGTGTGGAGATCACCACCCTCCTTATATAGACCTTAAAGGTTTCCCAAATTGTGGCGAATTTAGGGACCGAGCCTAAATTATTCATGAAGAACTCTTCTATTGCCTTTGTTACCTCGGCTTTGAAGACCGCATCTAATGTGGAGAATGGTGGGAATCGCCAAGCGAATGCAGGGACTCTCGGCGCGCTGTATCGAAGTGCGAGCTGGACAGGGGAGTGGTCAGAATATGTTCTAGGGAGGTGCGTGAAGGCCAACACCATGGTGCTCAATCCTCCCGATAGTAACCAAAAATCAATGCGAGTATGCGTGCCATAAACGGAGGAGTAGTGCGTGTACCCCCTATCTAAGGGATGTCTGTGCCTCCATATGTCTAAAAGGCCCTCTCTGTGTATTATGCTGGCTATCGCTGACGCCGCTGACACTGGGTGCCTAGGCTGACCTTTGGACCTATCTATGTCCGGGTCCAGGATACAGTTGAAGTCTCCCCCCAAACTTGCAGGATCCCAGCCCATTGCACGAGCTTCGCCTCCAGCGTGGTATAGAAATGGGGGTCATCATGATTCGGCCTGTATACACCAACCAGCACAAACCTGAGGTCACCTTTGCTGCAAAGGGCTGCTGCGAACCTACCATGCGGATCCCTGAGAAGTCCCTTCATGCATACCCCAGCGCGCTTATCTGCCCACAGCAGTACCCCCCTGGCATGTGAGGTGTAATCAGCTGCATAGCACTGGCCCTACAGTTTGCGTTGTACTGTCTCGCTACTTTCTGCCTTTAGGTGTGTCTCCTGCAGGACCGCAACATCTATCAAGTGCCTATTCAAGTATGCCGCCACCCTACGCACTTTCCTGTTGTCGTTTAGTCCCCGGATATTCCTAGCCATAAGCTGCAAGGATTGCTTCCTATTGCTGTCAGGTGTCATTACGCCTGTGTGTCCAACGTGAAAACCGGGTCTCTACACGTGTGGTGTGCCTGGTACATTTAGGATTAAATTTACCAACTAGTCTGACTAAAACCATACATGCAATGAAAAACATCCCTCCCATGCCATGGGACCCCACAAATTCCATGGCTTCAGAAATTCCCTCCCCTCCTCCCTTCATCCCTTGTATACATAAGAAACCCCAACAATACATGAGAAATAGTGTGTTACACTTGTGGGCAGATGTTACCATCACTCCTAGGCCATGACGCCACCCAGAAATCACTTCTATTGACTGTGGAGCATAAGTACTGTCACTGTGGCTCGATTCCGAGCATTTGCGTGCCCTCTCCTCCTCTTCCAGTAGCATACTTTAAGCCAATAACCCTAATGATCTAACACAGGGGTCCGTTTTCTTGTATAGCTTTCTCCCATGTGGCCACCCCCATAAGTCCCATATTGTGTGTTACATTCAGTGGGCACAAATAGTAATTAGCTACTCATCCATGCTGCAATTGAGTCCAGCAGTCCCCACGGTGCTTGAGGTCTCCTCTCTGCGAGGGTCACACCCTTCCATTTACCTCAATGCAGCCCGTTGTGTCACCAGTTTCCTGCTCCCCTCATTCCCCTCGTTCGTCCTCAGTGTCCGGAGCAGCGTCTGTGTTTGGACGAGGACTGTTAGGTGAACCCCGCCGCCTCATGGCTTGTTCTTTGTCTTTTAGAAAATGCATGACTGCCTTGGGGTCCATGAAGAAATGTATCTTCCCATCTGATCGAACTCTGAGTTTGGCTGGGTATTGCATGCTGTACTCCAGGTTCAATTCCCTGAGTCGCTTTTTAGCAGGGATGAAAAGACGCCTTGCCTCCTGGACTTGCAGTGTAAAGTCCGGAAATAAGGACATGTTCGCACCTTCGTGCTGCAGCGTTCCCAGTTCACGTGCTCTCCGCAGGGCGGCATCGCAGTCTCTGTAATTTAGCATTCTCGCTATTATAGGTCGTGGGGGCGCTCCCGGCACTGGTCTAGGTGCCAAGGTACGGTGGGGGCGCTCCACTATGAAAACATTTGAAAATATGTCCCTGACCAGGAGCGCGATAAGCAGCTTTTCCACATTTTGCTCCATGTTCCCTATGTTTGATGACTCCGCTACCCCCAATATAAGGATGTTGTTCCGTTTCGATCTTGCTTCGAGGTCTTCTGCTTTGGATTGAAGCACTTGGAGGATTTTATCTCTTGCTTTATCCGTCTCCGAGTCTGCTCTCACCATATCCTCCACATCCAAAATTCTTTGCTCTGCTACATTAAGTCTGTCGCCATGTTTGTCAAGACGTTCGGACATCCTGTCCATACGTAACGACATGGCATCTATTTTGCTGTCTATTTTGGAGAGGCATTGTTGCATGGCGTGCAAAATTTGCTTCAGATCTGTGTCAGTTGAACCTTCTTTATCATCCGATGTGGCTTCAGGGTCCTTCGGGGTATGCTTCCTCGATCTGGGGGTCTTGCGGAGTTCGAACTGCAGTTTTGTCTGGAGCTTGTCCGTCTTTCCCATGTTGCCGCTTTATGATGCGATACATTCGGTCCTTAGGGCTTGCTACTGATCTGCGTTGCTGTGATTTCTGACTCTCTGTGGTCAGAAGTGGTGGGACGTCAGTGTGTCGCCGGGGCCACGCTCCAGGGGGATCACCAACCTGGGGCCTTCAAATTCGGTGCGGTTTGCAGAGGAAATACCGTAAGTCTTCGTGCCTGAGCCTCAGTACACGCCGACAAATGCGCACCTAGTTCTGTTTGACTTCCACGGGGCGCAAATTAGCAGTGAGGCAGAGAGGGCACACCACACACTTAAGTAGCCCAAGCGTCACTACTGCGGGGGGTCCAAATTTGATCACAGAGCTGGGTTCATCCGGCGTACCTCGTCTGGCTTAGTGTTCACCTTTGTTGGCCTCCTTACCGAGCCGCCATGGTCACTAATAACTCAGCTGCTGCCCAGGAATGGGCCAGTCAGTGCTATACCGCTGTGACGCTTCCTCGCTCCACCAGCTTCTGGACAGGCCTGTGGCTGCTCTCCCCAGTGCGCATTTATGTGGCAGACTTCGTTATTCTCCCCTCCGGTATAGCCCCGATGCGCTGGTGCACGCTCGCTGTTCTGCACTGTAGCACTGGCCTTCTCGACTCACCGTGCCTTCTGACGGCACCTCGGGGGGCGGGGCTCCGCTCCGACGATCGTGCTTGGCCCTGTAGGCCTTCAGTGCGGGCTGTGCTACCCACCGCTAGGCCCTCGCGGTCTTTTGCAATCTTAACGGGCCAGGTTGCCGCACCTCACTTTGCCGCCTCCGCAGCGGTTCCATGGCTCCTGCTGCTGCTCGGCTTCACGCGGCCTCTAGTCACTGGCTCTACGATCGCACACCGGGGTGTGCCCCTCCGCCTCTCTACTCGCGCAGGCCTCGATGTCAGTCACGTTGCTGCGGTCTCCTCCGATGTTTGCAGCAGCTAGGAGGCTCTGATCCAGTAATCAACAGGTTCCTCGGGTGTCCCACGGTGTCAGTTCCACAAGGACCCCGTAGGTGATGGCAATTATCCACTGCTGCACACGGATTTTGTCGGATGTTTGGTGGCTATCGGTGGAGCTCCCTCAACTCGCCGCCATCTTGGAGCCAGGCAAGCTCCGCCCCCCGTTTTAAGAATAACTTTAGCTTGATGAGGCATATTTATAGGATTATTAAACAGGTCAATCAGATCCTGCTCCTGAAACAAACGCTTGAGGTAATTAAACCATGAAATAGTATGCGTGAGAAAGACAGTCTAATATAATGGATCAAGTAAATTCCAGTTCAGGTGTATTCCAAAATCTTAGCCCATAGCAATAGGGGAGCGAGACCTACTCGATCCTCCACTAACTCCAGGCCCAGTTCAAAATGATAGAAGAGAGTTGATACACTTTTTGGTCCCATCAAAAGTCTTCTGATAAAGTTATTCTCTATTATCTGGAGCTAGGAGCAATTGGTATGGCCCAACACCCCTGCCCCATATGTAGCGATTGCAAGACACTTTGCCCAATAGAGAATCAACAACACGCACTTTCTCAAGCCTCTGTTAAAAAATCTTGGTTATCGCAGGTGCAATGAAGTGTTCCAGCACTTGCAATTGCTAAACACCTCGATCATCTGTGTTAGAATATGCTCTTTTTCAAGAGCCTCTATCAGAGCCAGGAGAACGATGGAGGGCTAATTTATTATCCAATGCTGTGATGAATTCTTTTATAATGTTCGGTACTCCTGATTTGTGTGATTCTTTTTTATATTGTTTTAGTGGTTTGAACATTGATAATTTGTACGCTTAATCATTTACATGAGTACGCTATATATTTATCTCTATTTGCCCAATGTATTGACAAATTATCTTGCTGCACCACTGATTTTTGATTATACCGATGCCTAACTGTGGTTTTTTCTCTCTTAATGATGTTTATTTGAGTCTGTTGCGCTTATTTATATTTTCCCTGCGTCTTTTATGGCCTGTTTGGCAAAATAAAGAATTATTGATGATGATGAAGTTAGGAACACTTAGCAAATCAGGAAACATACAGTACATGCAGTGAGCACGCGCTCCCCATGACAGACATCTGGACATGTTATCTACTGGCCACATTGCATCCACGCAGGGGTCGTGGCCCACCTGAATTCCTCATCCAATACACTAATATATGGCTCCAAAGAGAGCAATCTGCATTCCTTTCCAAAAAAGGATTGGCGGAACCATTTTATGGCATCCAATGAACTGTATAAAAGTCTATGTTAGACCGATTGTAAATTGAGATAGTCCTCAGACCCTATGCCTGTGAGTGTGTTCTCCCGGCCACACTGTTTAATTAAAAAATCTGTTCCTGTTTTGCCAAATACCTCTTGTATTTTTAAAAGTTTTTCATGTTCAAGCAACATTTTGGCGAGCCACCATCGGTACTGACTGTTACCTCGAACCCGACCGCAGCCACAGGAAGGGGATCCCACCTGGACGGATTCACATTTGCGCATCAAGGAAGATGAGCAGACGCTGGAATTGATTGAAAGTTCTGCTGAATCTGTGGGGTGGAGGTCTGTCCTGAAGCAGCTGTCACAGAGGGTAAGAGATTACATCCAAACCTTAGTAAAGCATATGGCATGTGGCAAACAGGGAGAAGCGTAAAAAGATAACCTGAGCGTCCTGCCACTGAAAGAAATCTGGCATATTACCTATTTTATATATCCCAGCAGAGTAGTCGCAAGTCGGCCTCGGAGGCGATCCCGCAGAATTCTCCTTTCTTCGATAGTCAGCATGCTAGGAAAGGTGAATATTTATTGTATTTATTGTCAGAGTTGACACCTCAATCATCTTTTTTAGTCCAAAAGAGTTTCTCAGTGCCACCAACACTGTAGGTATTAGACCGCTGAGCATAACACAGATGGTACGCTTTTTCCTTTGGGTGTGACACAGATGGTATGCTTGGACCTCTGGGCGTGATTCAGGGTGCGATTCGGACATTTAGGGAAAAAATTTGGACCTGGGAGATTGGGTGTAACTTGCGTTTGGCCAAGAGAGGCCTGTGGTTCTCGGGGTATTCCCTTTTTCCCAGCAAACTATTGTTATTATCTTTGTCCCTGCGCCGATATTGACAGACTATTTGGCTCCCCTAGTCCCATGTACCGCGCAGAGCTTCCCCTGGTCACAGGATAGCATGCTCTAGGTATGGGCTAAGGATTTTTTGACAAAGTCATCATTTTATATATCGAAATTACTTCTCACCCTCCTTCATTTCCTTTCGGCAAGTAGAGAGCAATGAACTCCAATGGGTAAGTGCAAAGTTTTCTTTATTCGCTCACAGGTTACAAACTCTTACGCGTTTCGGTCAACAAGTGACCTTGATCACATTCGGAAACGCTGTACGTTTACTCTTATGTTACACACCCCCTGTGTCACATGGTCACCACCATGGAAAAAATACTACTATAATCTACTTATTCGGAGCGCTGGTAGTTTACATTTCTTTGTTGTTATTCTCTTTTTTACATTTTGTCATTTTTGTTTTGTGCTTTTTTTGCGCCAACATTATTGTTATAACAATTCGCTAAAATAGCTGATTAAAGGCATTGAATATCTTATCACTTAAAATGCATCAATGAATATAGATATAAATATATAGATATGTAATTAAATAAATAAATACAAATACTTAAATACGTAGTTCTTAAAATACGCAATCGATATTTACATATATACACATTAAATAGCAACCATAAACCTACTTCGTTAGTAAAGGTGCTGTTAATGTAAATGTGCAGTATGTATTCACTATCTAAATTACACCCTATAATATATTATGTTAAGAGCATTTTGATATAACCGCTTGAATGCGTGAATGGGTATTCATTGTCAACAAACCTTTTAGAAAATTACTATATATATTTTACTATTGTAAAATGAGGCGCCTGTTTTTTCTCTCCATTTTCTTCCGAATTCTGAAGTGATATATTAAGAAAAAAGTGCTTGTGTGCCTCGCTGCTCCAAATTAAGTGCTTAAGTGCTTGAAAAAGTGCTATGTGCAGTTTAGTGTTTTTGTGATTTCATAATATTAGTAGTGTTGTTAAAACTATTGTTGACATAGATGTATCCGTACTGTAACAGAATATTTGGACAGTGCAGATATCCTATAGTCAGGTAGCGGTTTTTCTAACTCTTTTAGCTTGATACTCTCCTGCATCTATTTTCAATGTAGTGCATCTGTGGTGGTATACACGAAGCTATATCAGTTGTTATTAGGCGGGTAATAAGAGTATGCAGTAAATGTATTGTCCTCAATTTATAAGAAATTATGGAGGTCCTCTGTATTGTTGAGCCCATTGGGAGTTTTGCAATCAAACTCCAAAATCATGCGTTACTCCAGTTGTCTCAACATGCGTTCCCTGTTCCCTCCCCTACGTAGGCTCAGGATTGCATCCACCACATAGTAAGTTAGGCACTTGAAATCATTGTTGTGCTCATTTTTAAAGTGGCGTGCAACCGAGTATGTGGTGTCATTATTTACAATGGCATGTAGGTGTTGTAATATCCTGACATGCACCTGTAACTTGGTACTGCCTATGTATTTTTGGCCACAGGTGCATGTCAGTACATACACCGCAAATTCGGTTCTGCAGTTGAAACTGCCTCTTATGGCAATCTCTCCCGGGCAGAATGGAGTGGAGTAGTGCGTTGTGTTGACTCCAAATTTACAGGCCCTGCATGTAGAGCATTTGTAAAATCCTTGTCTGGGCTTGAGCCACATGTTATTTGTATTAAGTTCAGGGCTGCTTTTAACTATTTGTGATCTCATTGAGACTGCTTTCCTATAGGTAAAAGTGGGTACTGTGGGAAGTCTGGTCGCCAGTACTCCGTCCGTAAGTACAATGGGCCAGTTTTTCTATCTCGTATTGCTCCTAAATGGTGCTCCTGATCGGAGCACGGGCTTCCTAGCTCACTCCATTTTCTATGTTCATCTCACCCACGTTATATCCTGGTATTTCAAATGTGAGTCAGATATGCGGGACGCAAGACGTGTACACGCAGAGATACTTTGTGAGCGGTTACAGGTGATGCTACACTTTTCTCTGCTTTCAATTGGCAGTATTTTTACTATTTATGTTTCTCTTGACTACTTTTCTTTCTTTTGTAATCTTCGCTGATGACGATTGTTTTGCAGGCTTATCTCCTACATACCGGGCCGATCATAGCCTGTGTCCTCCTGCTGTCCCCATTTAAATATATGGCGTACACAGATGTTTTAGAGGTATGTTTAATACTTAAGAAATACCTGATTATTGTCATGATTTTTGAGTGTTTTAACTTAAGCGGTGAATGTCGTGGTACGAGGCTATATACCTAACTAGAATGGGCCGTGATACTTGCCTTAGTTACAAGAGTAGTATGACATTGTTCCCCTTCTCGTGTCACGGGGTCGATGATTCTGCTTGCCAACCAGAGATGTGGTCGGGCAGCAATATTTGACTTCTCGTTAATTGGAGACTAGGGCAGGTTTATTACATATATTATTTGGTACGCTCAGGTTCTCCATTATTATTGAAAGCACTATTCTGAGAGTACTTTCTAGAGTGGTCATTCGTGTCTTGCAATGATATACTAGGTCCGACACATTTAATTTTCTTCCGCCTCAGCATGATGTGTTCTCTTTTCGTGATATATTTAGTTTATCCTTTTTTTTGTAGTAATTGTTGTGAACCAGAGGTCTGTTAAAGTCTAGACTGTTCCTGGAATATACTAGTCCTTGGGGCTCCAAGGAACTCTCCCCATTCTCTGACAACCTGCACATGTGGCAGGGATTTTCTTACTGCATCCTCGCCTCTAAGACTTATGAGGTAATTTCTGCTTTGAGTCATTCTTTACACCATGGGACACTATATGGTGGTTATGAAATGAGATGTTTTTTCCTTTTCGGTTTAAAATAGAAATGTCTTGTCTTCACTTTATTTCTTTGGCTTGACTCTAGGGTGATATCACTTCGTGAAGTTTTCTCCTTTCTTCTTTTTCCTCACATTTTCTTTCTGACCACAGGACCATGCAGGGTTACCAATATCTTTTGCATGAAATAGTAACACTTAATGAGCACCTGCTTCTCTTTGCAATTTTCAGGATAAAAGTGTGGTACACGTTTTGTATAACATATATGTATGGAAAATAGCAGTTTCTACGAATATGTAATGTCTTTTATTTTAAATTGTTACCAAAGTAGAGAGGGAGGCAGAGGTAGAGGCTAAGTTTATCCTCCTGACAGTTACGTAGTTAGACAAAAATTGAGTATATTGAAGAAAACCTGCCCTTAGGGAATTAGATAGGATACAGCAAGAATTCGCTGTAATCCCTTGTCTAGAAAAAATACATTTTTTCTAGAGACCCCTCACCCACCAGGGTTGCCCCTAGGTGGCATGCTTCATCATTGGGGTTCCTCTCAATCCTCTACGGATTGAGGCGTGCTGCGACTTGCGAATTACTTAGGAGCACTTTTTATTGTAGACTATGTGTAGTGCAGTGATGTGGAGTGGAAAGTGAAAGACAATTTAAAAATACCTAACTAGTTGGCCACTCTTTTATTCCCGCCCCTAGTTGGTATGGTTAAAAATCATGGGAAGTTTACTGAGAAGAAACCTGACCTTAATGAATCTGGTTGTCTCAGTAATGTGTTTTTGTCAACATGATTTGAGCTGTTCTCCTAATAGCTCTTCATCAGGACTCCACGGGGTCCAGCTTCATGTGTACTGTCAGTATGCGGTCTCCAGGGAGAGAAGTAGGTTACTGTACCAGAGGCGGCGAGCCGACCGACACTCAGCCAATCAGGACGCAACACACACAGCACACAAAGTGATCACAGGCTCCCCATTCTGGACATCTGGACACATTATCCACTGGCCCTCATTGTGTCCACGTAAGGTTGAGACCCACCTGCATTTGTCATCAGGTGGGAGTAATTTACGGGTCCATGGGTAGGCCTACTTTCTACTCTCTATACAGGACCTATGAATTCTTTAATGATGCTTCAAGAACTGTATAAATAGACACTCAAAACAATTTGAGACAGTCCTCAGACCCTGACTCTGTAACTGTGCTCCCGGCCACAGTGTTTGATTAAACCAACAGCTTCTATTTTGCCAAACGCCTCTTATCTTTGTTTTGTCAAGGTAAATTCATATTCGAGCAACATTTTGGTGCACCAGCCAGGAGATATTAGTGCTTTAGACCTGACTTCAGCCGAAAGAAAGGACCCCACTCTGACAGATTTACATCAGCGCAGCAAGGAAGGTAAGCAGATGCCGCAATTGATTGACAGTTCTGCTGAATCCGCGGGGTGAAGGTCCGTCCTAAAGCCGCCGTCAGTTGGCTAAGAGGCTACATCTGATCCTTAGTCCCAGCATTTGGCAATGGAAGAAGCGCAAAAATTTAATCTGCGAGCCACTGACAGAAATCTGACATATTGGCCTTCTCATGTGTACGAATTGAGTAGTAGGCCCAGGCGTAAAACTCCCCTCCGCTCGCAAGGTTTGCAGAAATGGGACACTCTGAGCTATGCAGAGGAGCATGGAGTTCCTGAATTTCACCTTTCAGGTGCGAAGCAGGTTTTATTTTTCCGTTTACACTCGAGATTTGTTTTGGCGCTCACTCGCGAGCACCATGGTACTCTCGGTTCGCTTGCGGAATGTGCACGAGACTTCACGCTCCTTTGCACCACTAGCGAGCTCCAGCGAAATCTCGCGCTCACTTGCACAACTTACGGCAGCGACGACTCCAATGTAGTGCCGATCTCAAATGGAGCGCTCAAGCAGCTTTTGTGCTCGAGATGCAGATCACAGGCATTTCCAGGGGATTTTCTTCTCCAAATGGCCCTTGAAGTTGTTTTTTTGTGCGAGAAGCCTTTTTTTTTTAAACTTTTTTTCCAGACAAGTAGGAAGTGCCCCAGAGACTCCAACTTCCTGTTCCTGTCCAGCAGGCTCCTCCCAGTGCTTTGTCCATCTCCTGGTCACTTTTCATTGGGATTTGGAGCTGAAAGGATCACTCTCCTTGTCTGCTGCATATATACCATTGGATTTAAGGACTTCGTATTTTAGATTTCACAAGTAAGTTGAAGAACTGGTGTATAATGGTGCTGTTTGTTTGAATGAATGGGGGCATGCACCAGGATTTATTTGTATTTATGTTCGATTTTTAAAATTTATTGTGGTGGGTGGCCTGCAATTTTAGTAGAGGCCTAGTTATTTTTTTGTGTGTAATTTTTCTTCTTTTGTAAAGGAAAAATGATGCACAGTTCAGTACATTTTCTCCATGTTTTTCAATAAATTTGCAATATTCATTTAATTCAGTATGTGGCCTAGTCTGTCAATGGGCCTTCCAGCCAGTAGGTACAGTAGTAGTTATGGGTGCATGAAACAACTGTTTCTGTGGTGTCTTTTGAATTGAAACATCATTTAGGACACGGATGAGATTGGATTAAATGATAAATCATGCTTTTTTTTGTAGTAGTATTTCACCTTTTGTTTTCTGCAAAGTGTAAAGGTGGGGTAATTATATTTGATGCCTTTGAAAGATCTGTGTTGTAAAATTTCTTAGCCCAGTTAATTTTTGTTTTTGGCATTGCTGAATTAATGCTCTTTTTTCTGTGTTACCATACCTCCTTTGTCTGCCTGGTGTGTTTGAGTTTTCCATGGGCCACCATTCTTCTTTATTTCGCATGCCATGTGGCCAGGGGCCATTTTTAGTCAGTGTTCATAGGCCTGTATGTGTTCTTTGCTTTCCATGCCTCCTGTTCATTGCTGATTGACCATGTGGCTGGTGGCCATTTTGTGTAGACAGCTAAGGTGCTTTTGCCATAGGCCTGTATGTGTTGTTTGATGTGGCCATGCCTCCTTGCTGGTTGTTGTTTTTGCTGTGACCATGTGGCTGGCTGCCATTTTGTGTAGGCAGCCAATGTGCGTTTGCATAGGCCTGCATGTGTTCTTTGTTGTGGCCATGCCTCCTTGCTGGTTGTTGTCGTGACCATGTGGCTGGTGGCCATTTTGTATAGCCAGCCAGAGGGCTTTTGCCATAGGCATGTATATATTCTTTGTTGCCCATCCTTTCTTGCTCAGTGTTGTTGTTGTGACTATGTAGCTCGCGGCCATTTTGTGTAGCCAGCCAGTGTGCTTCTGTCATAGGCCTGCATGTGGTCATTGTTGTGGCCATGCTTCCTTGCTGGTTGTTGTTGCTGCTGTGACCATCTTCCTGGTGGCCATTTTGTGTAGGCAGCCAGTGTGCTTTTGCCAGAGGCCTGCGTGTGTTTTTTGTTGTGACCATGTTTCCTTGCTGGTTGTTGTGACCATGTGGCTGGTGGCCATTTTGTGTAGCAGGCCATTTTGTGTAGGCAGCCAGTGTGCTTTTGCCATAAGCCTGCATGTGTTCTTTGTTGTGGCCATGCCTCCTTGCTGGTTGTTGTTGCTGTGACCATGTGGCTGGTGGCCGTTTTGTGTAGCCAGCCAGTGTGCTTTTCCCATAGGTCTGCATGTGTTCTTTGCTGTGGCCTTGCCTCCTTGCTGGTTGTTGCCGTGACCATGTGGCTGGTGGCATTTTATGTAGGCTGCCAGTGTGCTTTTGCCATAGGCCTGCATGTGTTTTTTGATGTGGCCATGGGTCCTTGCTGGTTGTTGTTATTGTTGTTGTGACCATGTGGCTGGCGGCCATTTTCTATAGCCAGCCAATGCGCTTTTGCCATAGGCACGCATGTGTTCTTTGTTCCCCATGCTTTCTTGCTCAGTGTTGTTGTTGACCATGTGGCACTGGCTGGCAGCCATACTGCGCATCCAGCTAGTATGCCTTTGCCATAGGCTTGCATGGAAGGATGAGATATCAGTTTGGTAGTATGGTTGAGGATAATTTTACTTGTTAATTTGTTTTAATTGAATTTGTTTGATTTAATTTTTTTATTCTTTTATTTAATTTTTTAATTTTGATTGTTTTAAATAGCTTTTTTTAAATTTTAATTGTTTGTAATTTTTTTAAACATATTTTTGAATTTTTTATTGTAAATTATGTTTTCCCGTTTTGCCTCAGTCGATCATCATCCATCCATCCATCCACCATAGGATCACCGCCACACAACAGCATTCAGTTTTTTCGGTATATAATTAATTTCCTCCTGGTGGACACCCTGCCTGCAGTGGACTTTAGACTCTAGCATCATTCATTTTTTTAAAAGATTAGTATTCTATTTACCCCTTTAGTTCCCTGAGTGCCACAGGTGTTGCCCTTAGAATATACTGAACATAAAGGAGAGAGCTCTATCATTCTGTATATTGTGTGCCATATTCTGATAGGGAATTATGGTATGGTGGTGTGGTTTGACTTTCAATCAATCAATCAGGGGTTTATAAAGCGTGCTACTCACCCGAGAGGGTCTCAAGGCGCGGGAAGGGGTGCAGCTCCAGGTCAGTCGAAGAGCCAGGTCTTGAGGCACTTCCTGAAGGTGTGCAGGGTGGGGGAGTGTCTGATGTTGACTGGGAGCTCATTCCAGGTCTTTGCTGCGACGTAGGAGAAGGTTCTTCCACCTGCTCTGGTTCTGCGGATGCGTGGGGTCTCTGCCAGGGCTAGGTCGGAGGAGCGGAGGTTCCTTTTGGGTGCGTGGAAGGAGACTCTTTCGTTGAGGTATTTGGGTCCGATATTGTAGAGGGATTTGTAGGCGTGGGTGAGTAGCTTGAAGGTCACTCTCTTCTCGATGGGGAGCCAGTGGAGGTCTCGTAGGTGCTGGGTCATGTGCTTGTGTCGTGGGGTTCCGAGGACGAGTCTGGCTGCGGTGTTCTGGATGGTTTGGAGCTTGTGTAGCTTTAAAGTGGTTACCTAAGTTAACAAAACAACCACACTAATATTGCCTTTGTCTGTACTAATTCAAACTGCAAACAATGCCACGTTTCACACTAATTATTTTTTGCTTCTTTGCTTTTAGGTGCATAAGAGAAGAGACATCACCCGCAGTACTGCCAAACAGAAAGCCTGTGCAGTCACAGGTCAGCCCTCCAATCACTTCCGCTTGTGCAGCTTGGTCCAACAGCCAACTGAGAGCTTTAAGAAGATGGCCCCAAAGAAAGATGCCGCCAAGCAAATGGCCAGTGAGAAGAAGCAACTTTCCACCACTGGCATACCGGCGAGAACCTTTTTCGGCAAACTTGTGTCTGCTGCACCGGCTTCCGGGGAGCAAGTTGGGAGCAGCACTCTTGCATTAACATCACCACCCGAACCTAACACCAGGATCATGTCTGTCAGTGAGGCAGCCACTGCAATCATGTTGATGCTGACGAGTAGTGACATTGAATTGGATTTGTCCTTTTTGCAAAGTAGTACACAATTGTTTCAGGAAACAGAGCAAAGTGGACAGCAGCCGCAGCAAGCAATAGTACATTTTCCTGATGTTGGAGCAGGACAGGAGGTTGAGCTTCCATCTGAGCAAGAACCTCCTCTTTTAGAATCATTGGCTGCCAGATCTCCAGCAAGGAAAAAGAAGGGTACTACTCTACCACCTTCTCCAAGCACATCTTCTAATGATGCTGATGATAGGGACATGGAGTGGACCTCAACAGAGTCCAGGAGACAAAAGGAGAGGCAAGGGAAAAGAAAAGTTCCTGAAAGACTTAGACTTATGGAAGGGGATGATGAGGAGGATGACGATGACGAGGCAGTCATTGTGGAAGGTGACAGAGAGGAGTCTGACATTGCTATTCAACCTGCTCTGAGGGATGTGGCACAGGTAGTACTGTCACCAGCTCCCATATTTGCAAAGCCTCAGCTGAGACCTGCACCAACCCCCACCTCAGGAGAAGCAGAAGCAATCGATGACACACCTCCTTCTAGTTCTTCTTTAGGCATTGCCAGTGGCACAGTAAAAAAAGTACTTCTCCCAAGTTTGGGTCTTTTTTACGGTTAACAAAGAGGGGGAGCACATTGCAGTATGCAGCAAGATTGTTCGTCGAGGTAAGCTGGGTACATATTATAGTACTGGAGGCCAAACGACCCATTTGAAAAAACACCACACAATCAAGTAGGTGGAGCACCTTAAAAACTTGCTGAACGTGGTTGTGGTGGTGAGGCGAACCAGGGAACATCAGCTAAAAGTCCAATCATGCTGGAAGGTGATGATGAGGAAGAAGAGGGTGACATCTTCATGCAAAGCAGCCCTGTCCCCAGCAGTGAGGCAGCAGAATAACCCACCTCAGCGATTTCACAATGGCACAAGACTCTGAGTGAGATGGAGACAACACGCATAGTGACTGCCCCACAAAGACACACATTGAGTCTGCCACCACCATCTACTTCTCGAAAGGTGCCTGTGTCAGTGGCCCCAGAAAAGAAGAAAATCTATGCTACTATTCCGGGCATTTTTAGGCAGGAGGATCCTACGAGCAAGAAACACCCAACTGCACATATGTACAATGGGAAGCTGGCAAAAATGTTAGCGCTGGACTTCCTCCCTTTTTCTTTTGCGGCAGGAGTGGGATTCTTAGAATGTGTGGCAGCCATCTGCCCGAAATGGAAGGTGTTTGTGAAATGTCTATTCTGATGCATTTATGTAAACAATATTGAGCTTGTAGAAGTAGTTGTAACCAGTAATTCCAGTGCATTTATTTCTCTTATGATCAGAGTAGAATCTAATATTAATTAACAAGGATAGAAGGTAGAGTGTGTCAGTCCCTTAAAAAGTTTCCAGCTATCAATGAGTCACTGCTAAAGCACATGCAAACTAGGTTCCCACACAGATTAAAAACTTATGAAAGTATTGCCATGAATGACACGCACACACTAAGGTACACACGTTCCCCTTGCCAGAGGGGGGAACCTTCGACACTAACATAATTGAACACACGAGCACACACATGCGGACCAAATACGAAAGATAAAAGAAGACTAGAAGAGAAGCACTGTTAGAACTATCGGACATCTTTCAGGAGCTCCAAACTGACAATCCTATCCTAGAACCCATAAGTAAGGCGTCCGCGCCTCCCCCACCATATGTAGGAATGGAGGTGGTCTCTCTAATGCCTGCCATCCCCACATTAGGTTATACCAAACCACCGGTCGAGGGAGCTAGAGGGCCCCTCACCGAACAACAAACTACTAGATCCTGGCAATCCCAGTATCACCCTAGACCAGTGCTAGAGCTCCCCGAACTTGACTCCCCATTGGACGCGTTCAACCCATCGAACCCCAGCAGCACAGAGAACGTGCACTCCTACTCATCCAGGTGAACACACTCAGATGACCGAGAGATTCATGGACAGCGATACAACTAGTGGGGGTGTAGAGAGGGACCCCGTCCTCCAGGTTCAGAAGATGAGGGAGGAGCTGTAGGCAGTCAAAGCGACAACAGAATGTGAGTTTGAGGGTAAATTCCTATCCAGACAAACAGCGCATAGCTGGGAGACAACCCAGGTGGGGGTTAGAAGAGTGGGGTGAATTAAGGATGGAGAGAGAGAGAGCTCTCACCCTGGGAACTCAACCACAGAACAGAGCAGCGCACCCTCCACCTGAGGAGGGTGGGGGTAAGTTTAAAGCATCACTCAGAGAAGAGTCTGAGGCAGAACTAGAAGGGAGGCTTCTGCCTGGGGCCTAAAACTCACCAGATCGTGAGTGTAGGAAAGGGACTGACCAGGTGATAAGGGATCAAGGTAGCCTGGTACAGACTCAATTAAGAAGAAGGAAAAGCAACATGGCAGCTTTACGTGCACATGAGGAGGGCAGCGATGAAGACGTGCGCTTCTCCCCCAAATGCACGGTATAGACAAACTGGCCCCAAGCCCAAGGGAGATTGTGACCAGAGAAGAAGGCGAGACCTTCACACAACCATTTTGCTACCTGCTAGCCAGCTGGACCAAAAGGAAAGGCCAGTATGAAAGACCCTGGATGAAGGAAGGATCTTTCGAACCAGAGGACATGGGTATTGCGGAGGACTGTATCTGGGGGAGATCCCAAGTGGAACTTCCACTACATGAAGGATGGCCTACAAAAATGGGAGTGCTATGTTAGAGAGAAGCCAACAGTGCTGCCCCAAGCCAAAACGGGCCTGCTACTGCAGAAGGACACGTCAGGGACCACTTATGTGCCATGGGCCCAGATGGATAAGGAAGGGCTCAGAACCAAACTGTCGCCATTGATGGATGGGTTGGGGAAATGGATCTCATGTTTCGAGAAGAACAACATGGGGTTACAACTAGTAATAGGTGATGTCTGAAGTCTCCTAAGAAGTCTCATCGGAAAATAGACTAACACGGTGTTCGCCCGAGACTGCAGCCGAGCATGACGGGGCTGCATTCAATTCATACAAGCACCCAATGACTGACTGCCCAGATGTAGGAGGATTGATGGCAGAAAGTATGAAGCATGGGGATACCATACCGGACTTTCTAAACAGAATGAGGGAACAATGGGGGCAAGAGACAGGACAGCTATGGACCGATACAGGCCCCCAGGGAGCATTTTTTACAACATCCTCAAAAAGGGGCTGCACACCGAAATACAAAGTAGATTGGACAGTGTAGTAGGGTTAGACACCAAACCCTGGTGGGAAATACAGGCCCACATATTACATTATTATAAAAAGTAACAGGAAAAGGACAGAAAAAAACAAGAAATCACTAATCCCCGGAGGATTACAGACATCTTTCCTGGATCCATCCCCAAGACCTACAATGTTCTACAAGTTATGTATAGTTGGGGGGCGCTAGAGGGCGCCAAGCAAGATGGCCGCACCTATGTGAGGCTCTTGCAGCTCGGGCCAAGATCCGGAAAAAAATCCTGTTTATCCTCGGAAGAATCCGCACACCACTGGCAAAATCAGAGAGGGGACAGATCAGAGGACCCACCGCACTGCCCGAAAACACTGCCGCAGACCCAGAAGTGGGTTAAACTGAAACTGACATCATATCTGGCAGAGGCGACAAAATGGCGGTCTGACCCACTCGGAGACCGGACGGGGGCTGCTGACTGCCCGGTGGCTGCCGATCGTCGACGCTGCCCCTACTGTCCCTGCCCCCCGCTCCGTCGCGTGGATACACCAGGCCCGGGGCCCCCCGGGACGGAGTGGCGACAGGCCGGCCCGGTCTGAGGCGGAGGAGGACACGGGGCCGGTGGGCGACGGCTGTGCTGGCTAGCCGCTGAATGAAAGCTGTGGCGGCTGCTGCGGAACTGACAGAGGCTCTGTGCGGTCACCCGCCGGAGGTTCGCTCCGGTTCCGGAGGGGGCGGGGAGGTGCTGCCGCTGCCGGGGCCATCTGAGGCCCGGAAACACTGCAGGAGGACCCGAGGACGGCGCTGCGGAGAAGGTAGGAAGTGGCTGCGCCCAATCCTTGCCTGCCCCCGCTGGTGCTGAGGGACGGTGGACCCCTGGGGCCTCCTCTAGCTAGCTGACAACTGTAGAGGGACCACGCTGTTGGGACCGGGAGAGAGCGCCGCGCTGAGACCTCCCTGGCCGTCGGCCCTTACAGCGCGCCCGGAGGGACCCCGCAGCGACGCCTGACCGACCTAGCCTGGAACTCGAGGGCGTTAAAATACATGCTCTGAAGGCCACGGTCTGCTGGAGCTGCCGCACTCGCCATACCGCCCCTCGCCGGCGAGGGACCGCACGACCTGGCACCTAGTTCCTGGGGCGCTAAACGATCCGCAGGTGCTGGGACCTACCTGCACGCGGCCGTAACAGAACACTACTGCTGGAGCTTGGGGCGGTGCGGGGGAGTTAGCTGCGACTGCCCTGTCTGTGCGCACGGCGGAGGAGATAACCAGTGAGACGTGGCACCATCCGGGAAGTGACACCGGCCCGAAACATCAGCCACTGAACCCCTGGACACAGCATATGACCGCAAAAAGCTTCACTATCCAACGCCGCCGACCTCCCAGTTGACACCGGACCCTTGGGAGGCTGGACGCTAGATTACATTGAGGACCACGGGCGAGACCCCAGGGGCGCATACCGGTTCCCACTCCCTGTATTGCGACTATTCCTGGCCACATCCTCTGAGACTATGGGGAAGCCAGACGGGCGGCAGCCCAAACTAAACTTCGATACCCGCAAATCGGCTCGATCCCAATCGCCGCCCGACGAAGACCAACAGGAGGCGGCGACCCCCTCCACCGCGGATCTCAAGGAGCTGCTGCTGATGATGCAGTCGAGCTTAACCTCCATTGAATCCAAAATGGACTCCATGAATACCAGACTAGATGGCCTCACGCACAAAGTGGAGAAGCATGATGACCGGCTGGTAGAGGCAGAGAGGCGGATTTCAGATCTAGAAGATACATCCACCACTACCGCGAGCCGCACTCTGGAGATGGATCGACTCCTGAAAGTAATAGCAGCCAAAAATGAGGATTTAGAGAGCCGCTCGAGGAGAAACAACCTCAGAATTCTGGGAATTTCGGAATCAACACCCACCGGTAGGATGGAAGAATATGTTGAGACACTTCTCATCGCGCTATTTGGCAGGGAACCATTTTCACAGGTCCTGATCGTTGAACGCGCGCACCGCTCGTTGGCGAATCGGCCGGCCCCAGGCGCTCCTCCCCGGCCCATCGTCGCCAAAATACTTAACTACCGCGACAGGGACACCGCCCTTCGCCTTTCCAGGGAACAAGGACGACTAACATATGAAGGGATGGCGATATCAATCTACCCTGATTTCACTATGGCCGTCCAAGACCAACGCCGTAAATTCCTACAGGTGAAGAAAAACTCCAACTACACAATCTGCCATATGCCATGTTATTCCCAGCACGCCTGAAAGTAACACACCAGGGAAAACAGCATTTCTTCACAAACCCACAGCACGCCCAGGATTTCCTCAAAACCTTGCCCAAGATACCGGCGGATCAGCGGTCCCCAACACAGCACCCCGCGGAAGGCGGGAACACATCGGACGTCGAGTAAAAAACCTGTAAAATAATCCTCCCATTCTTCTGCAACCTGTGTGGGACCTGCGTGCGGACGCCCTCCCCCCCTCCTCCCCGGCCATGAGATGTCCGCTGATTTGGCCCGTGGCACTCCGGCCAAGTCCTGCGGAACGACAGACAAGCTGATGTCGAGGCCTCCCCCCTACGGAGAGACCGGGGGAGACACCGCCGACCACGGGCGGTGGGGACAGGTCGGCGAGACCTGGCCGCAACCGCTGCAGCGGATGTCTGCTGGACACTTTCGGTGCCATCCGGGTGGGCTGGCTGGGTGGAGGGGGCTGGAGCCGAGCTCGCGGGGCCCTCTTCTGCAGGGGGGTCCTGATGCTGGACTCTGAGAGGGATGAGCCGCATTGGGAACACAGAGCCCTGTGGACTATATCCATGTAACCATAGGAATACCTTTCAACCCACGCCGAGATGAAACTATACGAACTGCCCGAGCACCCTCGTTGTGGCGAGGAGAACTTGTCCGCCCTCTAGAAGCCACCCATCAGGTGAACCCTAAGTACTTCGTATCATAAATGGGAAATTTGTTGAGCCCTCTGGCCCCTGTTGGGGAAAAGGCTACGAATTGTTGTTGGGAGGGGGAGGGATAGGCCACGGCGAGATTGGGTCGCTGTTGTGGGAGGGGGAGGTAATGGGGACCGGTTTTATATAGAGTGTTATTGTTCCACCTCAATAGAATCTGCTCATGCAGATAATTTAGAATATAACCTTAACATACTTCATGCACCAGAATTAGAAGACACAAATGGAGACACGTCCTAAACCCACCCAATACAACTTTTTAACCTGGAATATCAGAGGGCTGGGGGATCCTCGCAAACGCCGCCACATCCTCTCATATCTAGAACGACACAATATCCACTGTGCCATGATTCAAGAAACACACCTCGCCCCCAACCCAACCCCCACCTTTGCAGCCCGTTGGGCCACTACCAAATGCTACTCATCCTATTCGTCTTATGCCCGGGGTACCCTCATTCTGGTGAAACGCTCGACCCCATACACCCCCATCGGCTCATATGGGGACCCGCAGGGCCGCTATAGTATTCTCTGGGGCAGACTTGCCGCGCAATCTGTCACACTAGTCTCCTGCTATGGGCCCAATACTGACGACCCGGAATTCTTCCGCATACTCTGGGGCAAAATAATGGATATAGGCTCCACACACCTTATATGGGGAGGGGACTTCAATGTGACCATCAACCCGGTCTTGGACAGATCACACCCACAACCTCGCCACTACTCCAAAGCGCAGGAGACCCTCCAAGGTATTATAGAGGAACATAGTCTCACGGATGCCTGGAGGACCTTACACCCACAAGCCCGAGAGGGGACCTGTTATTCCACTGCTCATTCCTCCTGGTCCCGCATCGATGGCTGGCTTATAGACAAAGGGTTGACACCCTGGTTGGCACATGCATCTCATCTCGCACGCACATACTCAGATCACTCACCCGTCCTTCTCTCCCTTACGCCACCTCACGAAGACCCACCATACTCTTCCTGGAGACTCAACCCGCAATCATTATTAGACCCGGTATTTAAAGATGAGCTTGAGCAGGAAATATCCGAATTTTTCCCCGAAATGACAATTCGGTTTCGCAATATTCTACCGTATGGGAAGCCTTTAAGGTCACCATGCGAGGAATCTGCATTGCTAAAAGTGGCGGAGTCTTAAAAGATATTCGAAATACATTACAGAAACTAGAGAGAACAATTAAGCAGGCAGAAGGGGCACTCCGGGCCTCACCCACTCCGGAACAAAAAGCTCAGCTACACGACCTCCTCAAGGACTACCAAGAAACGGCGGAAAGGGAGTGTAAATTTAGAGGGAAGTATCACCGGGCCCGACGCTATGGCGAGGGAGAAAGACCAGGGAAAGCGCTAGCCTCAGTGATCCGCCCCCCCAATCTGCCAACACGATCCTAGAAATAGAGGATGAAGAGGGTCAGCTCCACCGAAGCACTTCTGAGGTAGTAGACACCTTCCAGAGGTTTTATAAAAAACTGTATAAGACACATAGAAGGCAGCCTGAGGATTTCACCTCATTTTTCGAGGACACAGCTATTGCATGGTTGGGGGACGGCCAGAGAGAGGCCCTCTTAGCCCACCATGAAGATGAGGAAATAACCTCTGCAATTATGCAATTACAGTCGGGCAAAGCCCCAGGACCCGATGGCCTTCCGGCCGAGTTCTATAAAATATTCAGACACCTTCTCATCCCTGCCCTACGACACGTACTCGAGGAAGCCCGAGAAACAGGCATCTTACCTCCATCGATGCGTGAAGCGCTTATCATTTCCCTGCCCAAACCGGGGAAATCAGCGACGCTGGTGGATTCATATAGGCCTTTGTCCCTTATAAATTTGGACGCCAAGATCCTAGCTAAGCTAATCGCCAATCGCATTAGGCCCCTAATGCCTGTCCTGGTCCTTCCTGACCAGTCGGGGTTCGTGCCGACTAGAAGTACATCTCACAATCTGCGTACCCTCTTTGCAATTCTCCACGATATAGAGCCCGACACCAACGCCGCTGCCATCTTCTTGGACGCCACTAAGGCATTCGACTCCCTAGAATGGGACTATTTAGCCTTCGTGCTGCGACGCATGGGATTCCCCTTCCATTCCTGGCCTGGATAAACTTACTGTACAATGGCCTGCGGGCCACGATAAGGATTAATGGAAAGCACTCGGCTCCCTTCACTATAACCAGAGGAACCAGGCAGGGATGCCCCCTGTCCCCATTATTATTCGCTCTGGCTGTCGAACCCTTGGCTGCCAAGATACGCCAACACTTCCGCACACACGCTCTCATCTACCCTGAACGACAAATTTTAATCTCATTGTACGCAGACGACATTACCCTCTATCTGCAGCACCCGGAGGTGAGCCTGAATCCCATCCTCCGGCAGTTCCTCCTCTTTGGGCAGCTCTCCGGAGTAAACATAAATTGGGGAAAATCCCAAATTTACCCCCTTACTGACTCCACTCCCAGATTTGGAACGGACTACCCCCTAGCGTGGTGCGATGATACACTCACCTATTTAGGGATAGTCATATCCCGCAACCGCGAAGAACTAATGAAGGCTAACTACGGCAGCGCACTGAACTCCTTGGTGGACAAAATCACACGCTGGATCGCAATGCCATTATCCATGGCAGGAAGAGCCGCCCTCATAAAAATGGTTATACTGCCCAAACTATTATATTTATTTCTAAATATTCCCTATGCCCCTAGCCGCCATTTCTTTTCGACCCTTAAAGGCCAACTCATTCGACTTATATGGGGAGGTAAACAGGCCAGATTATGCTGGGAGGTCCTTACACGTCCCTTCAGTGAGGGCGGAATGGAGATACCAGATCTGGAACTGTACTTTATCTGTGCTCAAGCTCACTTCGCCTCCTACTGGATGCACCCCCCCCCCTATATGCCACACCTGGCTATCGAAGACGGATATATGCACCCCACCCCCAGCACTGCGTATTTAAGCACTCCTGCAGTCACGCGAAGCCACGCCTCCACCACCGTCCAATGCACCACCAGCGCATGGCGAGATTTAGCAAATATCACACGCACCCCCTTATTATACTCCCCCCTCCTTCCCCTGGCCGGTAGGCAGGATGTCCGGGTGACACGGGAGGGCGGATGGCGTAAAATGCTACGCAAACTATCAATACATACCTGGGGACAGCTGTACGCAAAAATAAATTTCGCACGTGCGACGAATTCTTTGGCGTTACAACCCCCTCCCCCTGGAGCGATTCTACTACATCAGACTGCGACAGGATGTAAAAGCCCTTACTCCTTGTTTCCCTCAGGAACCCCCTATCATGCCCCCCTGCACGCTCTCCTACAACAAATTACCCCCTCCCATGTTGTCTCACTATTGTATCGTACAGTACAGGACAATAGGGAATATGACCCCCGTTAGCAAAGACTAGATGGGAAACAGAACTGGGCCATCCCCTGACGAATGATCAATGGTCCTTTTGCTGTAGGCAAACAGGGAAATCTCTGCTAGCAGCAAATTTCGCCTCCTACATTACAAATTCATACATCGACTCTACTACACACCGGCGCGATTACACCGCCTGCGCCTCCGAGACAATGACAAATGTGACCGCTGCGGCAGTGAAGGAGCCGATTTCCAACACATAGCCTGGGACTGCCCACCAATCCGTCGATTCTGGACGGAGGTAATGACGGCATTAGACCTAATGACTGGCACACACATCCCGGTGGACCCTCTGACTGCACTTCTGGGATACACAGCACCTATAGCGACCCACATCCGAAAATACACATCCATCGCACTCCTCCTTGCTAAGAGAAAGATAGCCTGCAGATGGGGCAGAGGGAGAGCACCAAAATTTAAGGATTGGCTCCAAGATCTCATTTATTGCCAAGAACAACTACACACATACGCTGAACTCCTGCCTCCCTCCTCCCGACCCCGGGATATCTGGGCACCTCTGCAGACATACTTGATGGAACGCGCTGAGGACACACTTTCACCGTCCCCCTCCATTACCCCACGGACATGAGACGCATAGGTGAGACATGATCCCCCCAAGGCGACACACACGCTGCACAGTGGATCCTGGGTTATCTGGACATATTACTCCATAGTTCCAGGCATGAACTACGCTATATCACACAAGATATAGGTTTAGAACACACAATACAAGAGTGGAAAGTTGTAGTTTGCAGGATGTCGTTCTACACCACGCACCTCCACTGAAATCCCTGTTTTATTTCTTTTACCATGATCCTATGTCATCTGACGCGGCCGGCCCGATGGGGTTGTAGGCGACATGCTGTGTGGTCCCTCTTCCTGTTGAAGTAACTCTTTGAACATTGCCATGCCGTGCCGGCCCTTTCAGGGATGTGGGCATTCTGCTGTGGATGACATCTCATTGTTTTAATAAAGGTTTTCAAAACTTTAAAAAATAAATAAAAAAATAAAAAAAGTTATGTATAGTTGTACAATTGTATACCCTCTGTTTACTATGGGTGTGGCTGCATCCATATGTTGCAAAACATCTGCCTAGACAAATGGAGTCGACCCCAACATTTGCACAGCTCTTGCTTAGGGACCTCTCCCAAGTCACTTATAATTAAACTGAACCCAAAACTAGTATTCCACATGCACTACAAAGCGCACTCTTACACAACACATAGTATCATCACATGACTGCCATCTCACCCAGGCATCTGCCAGGTAATGTTACGTCTGTTCACTGATACCACCTGCAGTAGGTGCAGACAGGCTTTACTTGTCCCAAGAGGTACCCCCACCCCCACCCCCGAAAAAACAAAATGCCTTCTCCACCTGCACCTATGTAGGATTAGGGCCAAGATACAACTCAACAGAATAGAACCACATAGAGTAGTAATGAAAATTGACCCGTTACGAGACCAATCCCACAGCAGTCTGATTCCGAGTTTGGTCAAATGGAAAAGGACCTTCAAGATCATCGTGTTATGAAGAAAGAAGTGGCACGCCGGTGCCAGCATCTTGTGAAGGCAGTCGTGGAAAACATGAAATCTCCACACCTCGTATGAAACAGATACTTGCCGTGTGCCGAACTGGAAGAGATATGGCAAGTATCTTTGTCTACACTTTACCTGGTGATTAAACCTGTTGTACTAAGGAAAAATCACTTCTTTTCCCTTCATAGAGTATCCTGGACCCCAAGGAAATTGGCAAAAATAAGGGGGAGTGAAGACTCAAAATGTAAACGGTGCGGCAGATGTGAGTGAGGCATGTTTGCTACCTGCCCAGATTTGGAAGAATTTTGGATGGGCGTGGGTAAGGTAATTTCTGACTCTTTAGGAACCATCACGGAGGTAAGCCCTGCTTTAATTATATTTGGTGTAGTACAGCAGGAGGCGAGAGGTACTCCCTGCCTAGTAAAGCACCGCACTTTGATCTTTTATTTGATTTTACTTGCAAGAAGGGAAATCTGCAAGCTTTGGACCCAACTACTTGTCCCTTTGTGGCAAGCTTGGAAGAGATCGATGGTGTTTTTTAAGGATATGGATAGAGTAAAAGTTGGATTGAGGGAGAAGGATTCTGGGACCGGTTGAGGATATGATGTATTATCATGTCCAATAATTATACCCTCTCAAACAGTAATGGCTTGGGGGGGGGTTGAGACCAGTTGATGTAGCCCAGCAGACCTGTGTGAATTTGAGCCCGACATTGAGCATGGTGGATGTCAGAATTTCGGTCGGTGCTTATCAGAGGTGATATGAGGACTGAAAAAACCCAAAAAAGATATTTAAACAGAGCTACATAAGATGCGCAGGTTGAGCACCATAGAGGAGGACACTGTTTGGCCCCAAGACTTTCCAGAAAAGAGATTCTGGAGCTACCCCACTAGTGAACAAACACGTCCGCTCCTGCTTCTGTCTGTGGCCCCAGGTTGACCCATAGTGTGTCTGGTGCAGTCTTTTTTAATAACAAATCGACGCCAGGCATGGAGTTGCAGTGTAGGGCCATCCACCATGATGATATGAAGGGAAATGAGTCTCGTAGAGGTGGGTTAAACACCAGCATAGATAACCCATGTCAGGAAATATGGGATACTGAGATAGATAGGTACACGTGGTTGGAAGGGAAAGGGCAACCCATAAGTGTACAGAAACTTACGCTGTATTCCTTGTGTTTCAGAGGTAAAGGGACTATTCCACTCTGCACAAATGAAAATTCTGGCGCAAAACTGCACATACCAGACATGCAATGGGGCACCTCTATGCTGATGGATACCTACTGGCAGTGTGGTGAATTTGCCTACACCCACCTCATCCCCGGGTGGCAGGCCTGTGCTCCCTGGTCACCATACACACCTATACCCTTGGTTATTCCTGTGGAAGGTCTGTCATAGTTGTGCCAACATCCACTATAGAAGAAAACAACTCTATTGCATCAGACTTGAGAAAAAAAGAACTGCTGATTATTTTGGCTGGGCTCAGTTCAAGGAGATTCTGGAAAACTTCATGCTGTTTTCTGACACACAAGTCAATGCAGAAGTGTCCATACCCTTCTTCATTGTGCAGACGAAAGCCAACGCCAGCTTGTTTCAAATAACCAGATGGGAAATGATGAAAATGATGAACAGTACTGAGCTCGGTCCCAATGCAATCAAAGAAGAACTAAGAGCCATCTGTCTCATTGTGATACAACATCGATATGTGTAGACTTGATGACTGCAATGGAGGGAAGGGTGTGTGGCAAGATCGGTGCTTGCTGTTGCACGTTTATCCCAGGCAATGACATGGACAATGGGACTCTGACTATTGCCCTCCAAGCAGTGCATCGTTTACAAATCGACATGCGTAAGGAGCTGCCCATTCTCATTTTTGTACTGTTCTTGTGCGGTTTCCTACAAGTGGGGATTTCCTGCTGGAAAAACACAGTCCTCAAATTGGGTAGAATGCAAGTAACTAGGGAAGTAGTAATAGTCAAAACCAAAACACGAAAAGCCCCTACAATGTGACTGTCATGAAGTATGGGGTAAATGAATTAGTAGATGAAAATTCAACTAGAGGGGGCATATTAATACTGATGTTGATTTGAGCATAGATACATGTATGTTTAAATACGAAATCGAATCACTGTTGTCAAAATCTCCCAATATGACCTCTCCAATAACCCCGAGTCAGAAATGCGTGGTCAGGCAGTCCCTGCGACCTAGGTCTAAAGGTACTGATTACAAGATCACAGGTGAGGTGGCATGCAACCAGCAGGACAAATGCGTGAACAGGAAAAACCCAGATTAGTCCCACAGATAGGCAGTGACACCACAATAGCCAGGGAGACTGGCCCCAATAAAACGAATATGGCCGGATGGGCACGCATTCCCAAAACACCATAAAGTTAGTGGACAGGCTTGTTCCACATGATGGTCTACGAGGAAATTTTGTAAGATCAAAAGATAGCGAGAACCAAACTGAGTTGAACGATTCTAGGCAAAACAGGAGATTGGTGAAAGTGCCTAGTTGGCATCAGGACTATGAAATGAAATGAATTTTTACACTGTACTCTTGTATGCTTTTGTATATGTTTCTCCTACATTCCTTCTACTAGTGTTGGCTTTCTGTTTGTAAGATAAGGAGATGTGTTGTAATCTCTGTATATTTATATTTTACTTATTTATTCAGCCTTTCCAGTAAATATGGTAGTTGGTATATCCCAGCATTTGTTCCCCTACCTTTGTATCATAGTTTCCTGCTCCATGGAACCTCCAGAATCCAAGGGAGTTCAGGTTAGAATGTTGGAGGGTTCTGAGCGGCTGGAGACCTTGGCAGTTTGCTGTTGGGAGCACTTGTTATTGAAAATAAAACGTATTACTTACATAGTTTCCTGGAGTTTCTTTGGATCTTCACCACTTCATTTTGGCGACGGGTCCTGGTGCTGTGCAGGGGGCAGCTAGTGTTCCCACCCCTGTGATCTATGATTTTCTTCTGCCTGTATGGTCAGTTGCACTGCTTTGTACTTCCTCCTCAGATGTTTGATGTGAACTGCAGTATTCCTTTCTACACATTTTCTTCTGAGCCCACTTAAGTAATCTGACGGGGCTGGAGTGCTTATTTGTGGTTTATTCCTTCTGACATAGCCCCTGTTCGTTTTTCTTGACATTGGAGCTGCCTGCCAGCTGGTATCTCCCCTGACAGGCACAGCTTGTTACTGATTTGCAAGCGAACTCCCCCTGTGCACTTGGAACTCCGTTTTTTCCTGGATACCAGAGATAAGGTTACAACGGAGTTGCCTGCCAGCTGTTATCTCTTGATAGGCACAGTTTGCTATTTGGCCTTTTGATGCGGTGTTGACCAGCAGCCTTGGGAGCTTTTCAGCGTCGACACTCCTGAGGTAAACAGTGCGCTTCCTATTTCCTTCCACGGACCTGCCGTCAGCTGCTGTCAGCTGCCTCCTTGTCAATTAACCCTGTGGGGGTGTCTCTCCCTCGCTGACGGGCACAGCTTCCTCTCAGAGCGTTATGCTCTATTATTTGCATTATCCCGGCGCGGTGCCTCTACTCAGAGCGTGGGTCCCTGCTGTGAGAAACCGTTACTCTCCATTAATTTGATTAGACCCGCGCGGTGCCTCTCCTCAGAGCATTGGTTTCCTGCTGTGAGAAACTGTTACGCTCCATTAATTCCATTATCTCAGTGAAGTGCCTCCCTTTGCTGATGGGCACAGCTTTATTTATTCACAGTGTTTGGTTCCTGCTGTGAGGAATCTTTACACCTAAGTTATTAGATTGCTCTGAGAGAATATTCCTTCACTCTTTGGTGTCTCTCTTCGCAGATGGGCACAGCTTTTCCTCAGAGCGTTGGTTGGTTTCCTGCTGTGAGAAACCGTTACGCTCCATTAATTTCATTTTCTCCATGAAGTGCCTCTCTTCGCTGATGGGCACAGCTTTATTTCTTCGCAGCGTTTGGTTCCTGCTGTGAGAAATTTTTACACCTCATTAATTAACTCTAGAGTACTCTGAGAGAATATTTCTTTACTTTGTGGTGCCGCTTCGCTGATGGGCACAGCTTCTCAACTTCGCAGCGAGTAGTTCCTGCTGTGAGGAATCATCAAGCCACAGCAATTTAAATATATATATGTGGTGTTTCCTTTTGTTGACAGGCACAGCTTCAACCACAGAACGTTTGTTTCCTGCAGGGCCATTTTTATACATGTTTTTGCCTTTGCTGCAGTTGTACCACACTTGATTTCAGCTCAGAAACATCCATTTTGTTCTCCATTTTGTGAACACTGTTTACATAGGAGTCCTTTACAGTACTAAGAGACTTACATTTACAGTGTTAATTAATAACCTCTCATTGTTTTCCCTCACTGAATTTTCTGCTTTCTTGTTCTGTTTCCATCATGGCTGTAATGAACATGAGTCAACCTCCTCCTTTTTTAAATGAAGAAGGAGAACCAGAAATTCCATGGGATAGATGGGTAAAGATTTTGCATTCCAATTTAATTGCTATAGGGAGAACATTTTTCTTCAATTAGAAAACAGCATATTTTATTGCATAATTTCAGAGTTCAGGGAAGAAAGGTGTATGAGGACTTATCGGATAATGTTGGAGGGAGGCAAGTGGTGATGAAGATGTATTTACTACAACACTTAGAAAATTGGGTGCTCATTTCAAGGAAAAAATAAATGTTGTACTTGAGAGACATACATTTTCTCAATAGAGTACAAGGGAAGAATGAAAAAGTTACCTCCTATATATCGGCACTTAGAGGTATGTCTGCTACATGTGAATTTGGAGTTTTACCAGATTCTATAATTAGAGATCAGTTAGTCCGTTGCACCAATGATCACAAAGTCCAGGAGAGACTTCTCACTAATAATCCTAACTTGGAGGAAGCTATTCATATAGCTAAGAGCATTGAACATACTGCATTTTGTGTAAAGGAGATGAAAATCAAAAAAGATAGTGGAAGGGAGGAGAAAGAAGTTGGCTCTATAGGAGATTCTGAACAGGTCTTAGAAGTGCAAGAGGGTAAGCAATTTGGGAAGTCTAACAATGATAATGTAAAGTGCTAAAGATGTGGAAATCCAAATCATCTTACCAACAACTTAAAATGCCCGGCTAGAAGTGTAACCTGTAGGAAGTACAAAAAGACAGGACACTTCGCTAAAATATGCAAAGCAAGTATTACAAGTAGAGGAGTACATATGGTCCATACTGAAGACATCTCAGAGAATAAAGATGGTAATACATTTATTTTCCAAGTTCATGATTCTGAGGAAGATGAGAAAGTCAAGTAGCCTTCGTGTGAAATACAGTTAGATGGTAAATCTGTCACAGCCTATGCTGACTCATGTTCGCTGTACACATTAATTGACCACAGCATATTTAATGAAGTTTTTAGAGAAGAGGAATATGTGCTAGAAAAACCAGACATACATCCAGGAGGGTATAACAAAGACCCTATTCCTTTGAAGGGAATGGTAAAAATGAGAATTTCATTCAAAGACAGACATACTATTGGTAAAGTATACATTACAGAAAAAGGATGCAATTTATTAGGTTGGAAACATCAAAGAGATCTGGGGATCAGGTTAGAGCCCCACAATGAAGAGCAAGTTCTACTGGTAGATCGGACTTTAGTAGGTATGGACATATGTGAGAAATTTCCAGATGTGTTTGTAGAGGAAATTGGTTTGCTTAAAAATTACTTACATAAAATTAAACTTAAGTCCAATGCCTTTCCCATAGAACATAAAACTTGTTCCATACCTTTACTCATGCAGGACCCATTAAAGGAAGAACTTAAGAAATTACAAGAGCAAGGTATAATTGAACCAGTAGAGAGATCTGAATGGTTGGCACCCATTGTTATTACATCAAAAAAAGAAGGTAATATCATTTGTATGTGTGTGGATTTGAGGAGTCTTAATGCCAGCATATGGATCGACAGGCACCCTCTTCCGAAAATAAATGAAATGCTGAGTGTGATACATGATGCCAAATATTTTTCTGTGCTGGATCTTTCCTCAGCATATCATCAGGTTGCTCTCCACCCTGATTCTCAGATACTCACCGCATTTACCACTCCTTTCGGAAATTACAAATTTTTGAGAATGCCATTTGGTCTTGCCTCTGCTGCGGCAGCTTTCCAGAGGATAATGCAGCATGTTCTGGAGGGAGTGGATAAAACAGTGTGCTTCCAAGATGACATCCTCATATATGGTGCAAGTGAGCAAGACCACTGACTCATTGTCAGTGAAATTGCTCCCCCTCCCTCGCAGCTCCACCATTAAGTGAGGCCTGCCCCTGCACTCTCGAGTGTTTGGTGCTCGAGGCCCTCCTCCACCCGCAGGTTCACCTGTGCCTCATCCCTGGTGGTCCAGTGGACCTCTATCTCCTTTCTCTCACCCCGTTTTTCACTTGTTTTTCACTAATTTTTCTACCCTCATTTTTATTCTCCTTTCTGCACTTTTCTGCATTTCTGCTCTTTTTCTGAGTATTTCCACTCTATTTCCTTTTCCTTTATTCCTCCTTTATCCCTCCTTTCCCGCCCGCTCTCCCAGCTGCTGCTGCCCCCGCGGCCCCTCCCCCCCAGCACGACCAGCGCAACCAATCCAGCTCCCCTCCCCGCTCCCGCCTCCCAGCCGTCCAGCCCTCCCGGACCCCTACTTAATGGCGGCAGCTGCGGGGACAGGCAAGCAAGACCACTGACTCATTGTCAGTGAAATTGCTCCCCTCCCTCGCAGCTCCACCATTAAGTGAGGCCTGCCCCCGCACTCTCGAGAGTTTGGTGCTCGAGGCTCTCCTCCACCCGCAGGTTCACCTGCGCCTCATCCCTGGTGGTCCAGTGGACCTCTATCTCCTTTCTCTCACCCCGTTTTTCACTCGTTTTTCTACCCTCATTTTTATTCTCCTTTCTGCATTTCTGCTCTTTTTCTGAGTATTTCCACTCTATTTCCTTTTCCTTTATTCCTCCTTTTTCCCTCCTTTCCCGCCCGCTCTCCCCGCTGCTGCTGCCCCCGCGGCCCCTCCCCCCCAGCACGACCAGCGCAACCAATCCAGCTCCCCTCCCCGCCTCCCAGCTGTCCAGCCCTCCCCGACCCCTACTTAATGGCGGCCGCGCCGCTGGCGCGCCGAAGGCAAGCCCGTCTGCGCCCGTCCGCAACCCGACCGCGACCAGCACCAGGAACCCTGGACCTCCGCACCGCCAACGCTACGACCCAGCAGCACTCCACGCACTCAACCCAGGCCGCAACAACAACTGCAAGCTAGCATCACCAGCGGACACCCACGGACCCTTCAGCTGTCACCACTGCCGACAAACCTACAGCACCGCAAGGAACACGGACCCAGCACAACCCGACCGCAAGAACACACCCGAACCGAAGACCTTGCAATTCATCCTCCTCAACGTCCGATCCCTCCACAAACACGCCACCGAAATCTGGGACCTCCTCGACAGCACCACGCCGGACGTAGCATTCTTCACCGAAACCTGGACCAACACCACCTCGGGACCGGACATCGCCATCGCCATCCCCCAAGGATACAAGATCTCCAGGAAGGACCGCTCCACCCGCCCGGGAGGAGGAATCGCCATCGTCCACAAATCCACCCTCCGCCTGAGCACACCCCCCGACGAGCACACAGACCTGATGGAACACCTTCACTTCAAGATACTGGCCAGCCCCACCGCCACCCTCCAAGAAACCCTCATCTACCGACCCCCTGGACCCCGCGGACCCTTCGCCAACTCCATCAAGGACATCATCTCCCCGCAGGCCATCGCATCCACCAACTACACCCTGCTGGGAGACCTCAACTTCCACCTCAACAACCAACTGGACCCCAACACCGCATCCCTCCTGGACAACCTCCACAACATTGGACTTCGCCAGATCGTGACCGAGCCCACGCACTCAGCAGGACACACCCTCGACCCCCTCTTCACTACAGGAAACTCCATCACCTTCAGCCACACCACCGAACTCCCATGGACCGACCATCGTTGCGTCCACTTCACCTTCAGAACACCCACCATCCACAGATACCAGCACCTGCTCCCACGAAGAAACTGGACCAGAATAACCGACGACCAGCTCGCCTCCTCACTCAACAACTCCACTCCAACCATCGTGGAAAACGACGACCCCAACACCGCAGCCCGAACCCTGCATAGATGGATCTCGGACAGCGCCAACATCATAGCTCCCCACAAGAAAAACAACAATACCCGCGCCAAGAAAGCCAGATGGTTTACCATCGAAATTCGAGAGGCCAGACGCACTTGCCGCCGCCTCGAAAAGGCCTGGAGGAACACCAAATCCACAGAAGCCCACAACAACTTCAGAGCCGCCACCAACGCCCACCATCAACTCATCAGAGAAACAAGGAAAAAAGCGATTGAAGACAGAATCTCCACCCACGCGCACAACAGCAAGGAACTCTTCAACATCATCAAGGAGTTCGCCCAACCCTCCAGCGAGTCTACTGACATCCCTCCCTCACAAGACCTCTGCGACAAACTCAGCACCTTTTTCCACCACAAAATCAAGAGCATTTACGACAACTTCGACGAAGACAACCAACACACTGAACCCTCACCAACCACCCCCGACACCGTGAAGCCAGCGATTGACAACTGGACAGCCCTCACCACCGAAGACACACTGAAGACAATGAAGTCAATCCACTCAGGAGCCCCCACGGACCCCTGCCCCCACCACATAGTCAACAGAGCCGCCGACACCATCGCACCCATGCTCCGCCACACCATCAACCGCTCCCTGGCGACCGCCTCGTTCCCCGACGACTGGAAACAAGCCGAGGTCAACCCCCTCCTGAAGAAACCCTCGGCGGACCCCACCGACCTAAAATACTACAGACCCATCTCCCTGCTCCCCTTCCCAGCGAAAGTCATTGAGAAAGCCATCAACAGCCAACTCGCCACATTCATCGAAGAGCACAACATCCTCGACTCCTCCCAATCCGGCTTCAGAAAAAACCACAGTACGGAAACCGCCCTCCTCGCCGCAACAGACAACATCCGCACCCTACTGGACAAAGGTGAAACAGTAGCCCTCATCCTCCTCGACCTCTTAGCGGCGTTCGACACAGTCTCTCACCGCACCCTAATACGCAGACTCCACGACGCAGGAATCCAGGACAAGGCCCTCGACTGGATCCGCTCCTTCCTCTCCGGCAGAACGCAGGGGGTCAGACTCCCCCCTTTCCTCTCGGACTCTACACCTACCACCTGCAGAGTCTCCCAGGGCTCCTCCCTCAGCCCGACACTCTTCAACGTCTACATGGCTCCACTCGCACCCATCGTCAGGACCTACGGACTGAACATTGTGTCATACGCAGACGACACCCAACTCATCCTCTCCCTATCCAACGAACCCAACACCGCCAGACACAACTTTCGAGAAGGCATGGAAGCCGTCGCCAAATGGATGAAAAACAGCTGCCTACAACTAAACACCAACAAAACAGAAGTTCTCATCATGGGCCCAAACCCCGACGCCTGGAGCGACACCTGGTGGCCCCCCGCCCTCGGAAACCCGCCAACCCCCACGGACCACGCACGCAACCTGGGAATCATCCTGGACTCCGAGCTCAAAATGGACCGCCAGATCAACTCTGTCTCGTCTTCCTGCTTCCACACCCTCCGCCTCCTTCGTAAGACCTTCAAATGGATCCCCCTCGAACATAGAAAGACCATCACTCACACCCTGGTCACCAGCAGACTCGACTACGTCAACGCACTCTACGCCGGAATAAACAAAAACCTCACCCGCAAGCTACAGAACATCCAGAACGCCGCAGAAAGACTGGTCCTCAACCTGCCAAAACACTGCCACATCTCCCAGCACCTGCGCACACTCCACTGGCTCCCCGTCGAGGCAAGAATCACCTTCAAGATACTCACCCACGCACACAAGACCCTCCACGGCACCGGACCAGCATACCTGAACAGCCGACTCAAATTCCACGCACCCCAAAGGACCCTACGATCAGCCCAGCTCTCCTACGCCATGGTCCCCTGCACCAGAAAGACCAGATTGGGAGGCCGCTCCTTCTCCTTCCTCGCGGCCAAAGCCTGGAACACCCTTCGGCTCCACCTCAGACAGACAACATCGCTCCCCATCTTCGCAAGAAACCTCTAAACCTGGCTCTTCGACAGACCCCCTCCTTGATGGAATGGATCCTGCACCCTCCCTACCCCTAGCGCCTTGAGACCCTTACGGGTGAGTAGCCGCGTTTAACAAACTTCTGATTGATTGATTGAGGAGGAACATAATCAAAATCTAAGGAGAGTATTAGAAAAACTAAGATTTGCTGGTCTTACTCTAAAGAAAAAAAAATGTAAACTTGGAGTAGCGTCAGTTGAGTTTTTAGGTCACACTCTGTCTAATGAGGATATCAAGCCAAAAATATATTTGATTGAGTCAGTTTCCAAAGGCCCCTATTCCCACTAATACAGACGAAGTCCGGTCTTTTTTGGGGTTGGCTGAATACATGTCTGAGTTTATAAAGAATTTTTCAACTCTGGTCCAACCAATGAGAGATTTATTTAAGAAAAACACGAGTTTTGTTTGGTTGCCAAATCATACACTAAATTTTAATGAAATAAAGAAAGCCATTGTCTCAGCACCTTTTATTGGTAATTTTGACAGCAATAGGGACACTACAATTACAACTGACGCAAGCAATAAAGGTTTAGGAGCCACTCTTTCTCAAGTGGTTGGTGGAACAGAGAGAATTGTTGCATTCGCTTCTGGGACTCTTAAAGAAGCTGAAGTGAATTATTCAACGATAGAAAGGGAAACTAACGTGTATCTGGGCCATCAATCATTTTAAGTACTTTTTATGGGGTCTACCTTTTGAACATAGGACTGATCATAAGCCCCTCATTCCTGTTTTTGAAAAGAAAGACATCGAAAAAACTACCCCAAGAATAAGTAACTGGTTGATCTACTTACAAAGTTTTAACTTTAAGATGGTGTATGTACCAGGAGAAAAAAATAATGTGGCTGATTGTCTCTCTCGCCTTCCCATTCAAAAGCAAAGTGAGGAACATGTGCAAGAGCTAACTGTATTACATGTTGCAAAACCACCCATTCTACAATCTAACTGGGAGAAACACATGTCTGAGGATACCATTCTAAAAGAAGTCAAAGACAAGATTATAATGGGTTGGC
Source organism: Calotriton arnoldi (assembly GCA_963921515.1). Taxonomy (NCBI): domain Eukaryota; kingdom Metazoa; phylum Chordata; class Amphibia; order Caudata; family Salamandridae; genus Calotriton; species Calotriton arnoldi. The sequence goes on from CAWUFW010005100.1 coordinate 608,505, forward strand.
CGAATAAGTGTAGTGCATTGTCCAAGGAATTACAACCTTTTTGGATTGTCAGAAAAGAATTGTCAATTGAAGGGAATAATGTTCTTAAGTCAGACAAATCTATTCCTCCTGAGAAGCTTAGAGAACACATTTGTACACTTACTCATGAAGGGCACCTAGGTAGGAACCTCACCAAAAGCAAACTTAGGTCAGGTTACTGGTTCCCATACATGGATGCCTTGATTGAAAATTTAGTTACAAATTGTAGTGCTTGTGGGCTAAGTGATAAGACTAAAAGTACTAGAAGAGCCCCATTACAACCGGTGGAAGTTCCCATTTAACGTGGGAAAAATTGGGGTTAGACATAATTGGTCCATTACAAGTGACGGGAATGCAAGAGAAATTTATACTGGTCTTAGTAGATTACTTTTCAAAGTGGATCACTGTCGCAAAAATGAAGTGGTGAAGATCCAAAGAAACTCCAGGAAACGATGTAAGTAATACGTTTTATTTTCAATAACAAGTGCTCCCAACAATAAACTGCCAACGTCTCCAGTCGCTCAGAATCCTCCAACATTCTAACCTGAACTCCCTTGGGTTCTGGAAGTTCCATGGAGCAAGGAACTATGATACAAAGGTGGGGAAACAATGCTGGGATATACCAACTACCATATTCACTGGAAAGGCTGAATAAACAAGTAAAATATAAATATACAGAGATTACAACAGTTAGATGTCACATGAAGTTAGGAACACTCAGACAATCAGGACACAGCAAGCGCTCCCCATGCTGCATATCTGGACACGTTACCCACTGGCCCTCGTGTCCACGCAAGGTCGAGACCCACCTGCACTTGTCATCAGGTGGCAGTAATTTATTGCTCCATGATTTTGCCTACATTCCACTCCAGAAACAGGATCTATAAATTGCTTTATGATGCTTCAAGAAATGTATAAAAAGACACTCAAAATGATTGTGCTTTGAGACAGTCCTCAGACCCTGACTCTGTAACTGTGCTCCCAGTCGTAGTGTTTGATTAAAACAACTGTTCCTGTTTTGGCAAAAGCCTCTTGTCTTTGTTTTTTCAACGTAAATTCATATTCGAGCAACAAGGGACCATCTGTGTGCCGTGGACTCATATGGATAAGGAAGAGTTAAGGAAAAAGTTACCGCCTTTGCTGGATGGTTGTGGGGAAATGGATCTCATGCTTTGGAAAGAACACTACGGGAATAAACCTAGCGATAGGCGATATCAATAGTCTGCTAATTAGTCTTATTAGAGAGCAGACTAACATGGTGTTCACCTGCGCTTGCATCCCAACAATTACGCAGCCAAACACCGAGCATGACGGGCCGCATTGAATTCATACAGGCACAGAATATGGACGGCCCGGAGGGAGATGTTCCCTAACCGCCCTGACATAGGAGGGTTGATGGCTGATACTATGAAGCTTGGGAAGATAATAACCAATTTTCTGGATAGAATGAGGAAATGATGGTGTGAGAAGCTGGCTTAGTATATGGTGCTCACCTTTTGAAGTGTAGCACCCTGCACAAATTCAGACAACCCTTATGGTGATTTTAGTGGTTTTAGACAACCTTAGAAAGCTCTCTAAGTGGTAGCTGTGGAGAGCAGCCTCAGGCTTAGTCCAGAAGGTGTGTAAAGCAACTTGTTTTACCAGAACGTAATCTTATCGATATAAATTGAGTGAAAAAGAACCACACAGTGTATTTATAAAAATAGGTATTTATTATAAAGTACTCACTAACACATACAAATATCTCCTACCCGGAGATACAATGCACACAATAATTAGCTAAGAAAACAGGTAAGTAGCACGAAATACACAGTGGTCACCCAGGGTAGACCAAACCTTATACTAAGATAGTGGGTTGCAAACCACAAACCAAGTCAAAACTATACCCAGAAGACGTAGAAGCGCTGGGGACCCAAGGAACCACCTAAGGTAAGTAACCAAGTACCCCACGGAGGCCGTGTGCAGAGTGGGAACACGACCGCGTGCTCCATTCAAGTCAATGGGTAAGTGGCGGTTGCAATTTTAAAGAAGGACCACCCTTCCCAGTGGACCCTGAAGAAACCCCATGGAAGACAGAAGGCTGGAGAGCCACCCCACCCGTGGATACCCTAGGAACCAGGATACCTACACCAGGGAAGCCGTGTGTATAGGGGGTAAGTGGCGTACGGAATCGCCGTTGAACTCAATGGAGGACTTCAGGAAGATGCCGCTGGTGAAGAAGGTGAAAGTGTCCGGTGGAACACAAAGGTGGGTTCAAGATGTAAAAGCACCTGCAAGCAGAGGGGACAGAGTCTATGCCACTCAGGAGTGACCAGGGGCACGGAAGACAAATGCCCACCGATGTCGGGTGTTGCATGAAAGCTGACGATGATCTTGGAGCTGCAGCTGTGGTGACCCGGCGATGCTGTGGAAGACCAGGAGCCATTCACGAGCTGTACCACATCGAATGTCGAGAGTTGAGGGGTCGGTGTCCGGCGGGAACACCAACATGCCTTGGCAAAAACAACCAACGTGGTAAGCAAAAAGGTGCAGAGTTTAGGACCAGCAAGACCCAAGAGACTCACGAAGAGGAGGGGAATAGGAGCAGGCCCCAAGCAGACAGGGGAGTCCACTGGGATCAAAGAAGTCCCTTGAGAGGACCCGAAGATCTCTAGAGATGGGAGTCTACTAGCCTTAGCAACGGCCAACTGACACGGTGCACAGGGACTCGGTTCCTGCGGTACCGGTGAGGGATACTGGCCTCAGACACGGTTGAAGGGCAGGGCAGGCCTCGAATGAGTTGCAGAACTGTCACCTGTTGGAGTCTGGAGGAGCCCAGGATCAGCAAACCGATCAGCTACTTTGCGGTGCCTGCAGATGCAGGGGTGTGACTGCTTCACTCCAAGGGAGATTCCTTCAATTGTCTTTGATGTCCACAGGCCCTGTGGGGGACCTGTATGAAGCACGTACACGGTTGAGGCAACGGACTTGCAGGATGATGAGGCTCGTAGCAGAAGGAGTCTCCCGATTGCAGTCTCGGTTTCCCAAAGTGAAGTTCGATGCGGTCAGTCCGAATCGGTCAGCACAATGCATTCAGAGTGTCCAGACGGTTGAAGATGACGCAGGGTTGGATCTGAATCAAATCCCATGACGTGTCTAAGGACCTGCCCACAAGTGAGCCCTTAAGTACAGTAAAGGAGGGGCTGGACAGTGGGGAGGATACTCCCATCTCCTTTGTCCAGTTTTGTGCCAGAGCGGGAGCCAACCCCTCCCTGAACTGGTCTGAACTTGAGTATGCAAGGAGGGCACCAAGTGTGCTCTTCAAGCAATCTCAGTGGCGCTGGCAGGCGCCCCCACCCTGCCCCAATACAATTAACCCTGTCTAGGAGGTGGTCACACCTCCCTGTGACAGGATATCTGTTGTTCTACCTGCCCCTGCTTGAGCTTGGCTCAGCAGCAGGAGGGCAGAATCGTTTCTCTGGTCGGCAGCAGCCCTAGCTTGCTGTCTGGTTCCGGAAGACTGGTACCGGGAGCACTGAGGGCCTCCCAGAACAGATTTACAGTGCATGGAATCATACCCCCCACACCGGCCACAGTGTGGGGGTATGAATCCAACATGTTTGATACCAAACATGACAGGGTTCGTTACAGCCAGTCTAGAGTTAGCCATCGCCTAATGAAGCATGGCCACTCTATATATCGCAATGGCTGATGCCCTTACAACCTGGGAGAATGGGCTCCGAAGGCTGTAGGGGTGTCCTGCTCATGCAAGGGCACCCTCACACTTAGAACCGAGAACCCTGCCTTCAGGATTGAAAGGCCTGCTTTAGGGGTGACAGGTTTCCAGAGCAGTGACGTTAGATATAGGGAAACCTATATCGTTCGTAAGTGGTACTAGCACTAGCTTACACAGGCTGCAATTAGTTATAGAACAATGGGGTGACTCGAGTTACCACTGGACCTGGGTAAAGTGCAGTACACTTTGGAATCTGATTCAATCCACGTCTTTTAAACATGCTTGATCATCTTCGATCCCACTGAGGATCCAACGAGATTGGTCCTGGCATAGTATTTCACTATGAAGTAAGTGGCATTGTTTCCTACGGACAGGGAGTAAGTTTCCCTTTCCCCCATAGCGCTAGTGTTGACACATGCTTCCTTTCGCTTTCAGCGCAGTGTGAGTCCTCCCTTCTCGCCCTTCTGATGCAAGAGCCTACTGGCCTACTATCTTGAAAGATTACAGCCTGATTGATCTAGCTAGATCTAATTGGTAAATATTCATTGTTATCACTCATTAATAATAATATTAGTACTCAATATCACCAGACTAATAAGAACTGATCACATTGACTCTAGGTGGCTCTTTTGTCCTGATGAAGACCCCAGGCTAAGGAACAACTAACCTACATATTACAAAGGGGTCGAAACCTCGACCGTCCTTCATATTATTTTAAGCACAGACAACAGAAATTAATTATCTGTGTCAGGAAGACGCTATGCTTTCTTCGTATGGATTTGCCTTCATATGGCTGGATCGGTTTCATCGGTCTATGATGTATATATTGCACATTGCCTTTCCTCTTCTACAACCCTCACAAGCGCACATTTCGTCCTGTGCACTCTCTCTTTCATTTTTCTGGCGCACCGATTTTTGAAATGTATAGACAATCGTGCTGTCTTCTATAATCATGTGATGATAAGAGAGTAAATTGCATTTAATTGATTTGTTATGGTGATGTTCTGATCTCTTTTTGTGTTAAAATTAATTTCCACTGTGACCATCCTTTTGATGTACTACACAGGCTGCAATGGCAGGCCTGTAGTCAGAGTTTGAGTGGTCTCCCATGTGTGGCACAATACATGCTTCAGCCCATGGAGGACCCCTGGTGCACATATGCCCTGGGAAACTCAATACCATATACTAGGGACTTATAAGGGTACACCAGCAGCCAACCTGGGTTGTACCTAAGTACTTACCATTACCAATTTAGGGGAGAAAGCACAGAGACTGGGGTCCTGATTAGCAGAATCCCAGTCAGACTAGTCAGAAACAGCATAACACCAGGCAAAAAGTGGGGGTAACCATGAAAGCAGATCTTACTTTCCTACAAAACTCTCCCCCCAAACGAAAGGAGATGAGACTAACCTTGCCCAGTTGAGACTTCATTTTCTAAGTGGAAATATCTGGAGAGTACATCTGCATTGGCATGGTTACTCCCCAGTCTATGCTCTACTTTAAATTCCATCTGGGGGGGGCGTGGCTTGGAGCGTTCAGATGGCGGTAGCACTCTAAGAGTGCTCCGGACCCCTCCATCATCCGCTCTGAATCCACAGGCCCATCGGCACATAATCCTGCAATCCTCACCTCCTGTGCCAGTCTGACTGCAGTAGCAGCGGAGCCGAAAACCGACTAGACCCTGCGGAGCAGAATCTCAGCGGTGGATCAGCTCTGCGGAGGCGGCGGGCCAAAAAAAAATGGCCGCGCCGGAACCGAGGTCCGCGGAGAGGTGAGCCGGAGAAAGTGGCAGAGTCTGTCCTGCGACTCTGAGAGATCACGGCGAGGTACCCGGTGCCCCTCCCCCGGAGACCAGTGAAGGCAGCAAGCAGCGAGACGGCAGCGGAGCCCTGCGTGCCACCCCCGACCTAGCAACAGCTGGCGGTGAGTGTGTGCCCCGGGGCTGACTGAGGGAGACGGGCGTAGCGGGGTGCTGGGCCTGAGCGAAGGCCACAAGACGCCCCTGTTCTGGGCAGAAGGAACTCCGACCTTCATGCGAGCACCAACACAGCAGAAGATATCAATGGCCTGACTCGGAACTAGGCCGGAAGAAGTGGAGTGGGCCCCCTCCCCCATCTGGCTCTGAATACGCCTCGAGGAGACAGAGGCCCCAGGGAAGGAGATTCGTGGAAGGGGCAGAAGACAAAGAACGTGAGACCTGAGACCGGCGGATCCAGCAGAGGGGCAAACCAACGAAGTGACGGAGCCTGCGCTGCGACTCCGGGTGATTGCGGCGGGGCACGGATGCCCCCTCTGAGGGACCGGAAGAGGCGACAATCAGCAATGAAGGCAGTGGGGCCCCGGGAGCCACCACTGACCCAACAACAAACAGCGGTGAGTGTGCGTCCCGGGGCTGGCCGAGGAAGACGAGCACAGCGGGGCATTAGGCCCGAGCGAGGGCAGAAGGGCCAGCACAAAAGATTGGATCTGCGACCTGCATCAGAAAGGGATCGGGCGCAACAGAGCGTGCCCCTCCCCACCGGCACAAGTATGAGCTCGCAGGGGAGGTAGAAGAGGCCTTGAACATACCACCCCGGGTCCAAATATGCCTTGAGGAGGCATTTGCAACACGGGCCCTGAGAAGAGGACTCGGGGAAGGGCCTACAGTGGGGGCCTCCTTTGGCGCGCCTCTCTTTGACGAAGGGACGGAAGACACATAGCGTGGGGCCCAGGACTGGCGGTGGATAGGGGCCCACCGAGGAGAGGACCCCCAAGACAAGCCGTACTGTGACCTGGACACCACACAGAAATACAATTGGCCCCCACCTCGGTAATGAGATCGAACCGAAGACAGGAGTACCCCCCCTGGCGTAGAGGGAACAAGCCTGAAAGGAAGGGGGAGAGAGCACCAGACAGAGGGACCCGGAATCAACCAAAGGGGAAGAGGACACGGGACAGAAATTGATGACTAGCCGGCTATTTGGACCACCTAAAGCACAGGGCAAATAGATATCCTGCAGTAGAGTGAGTTGATCCCGGGTGGAGGAGAAAACCCGAGACAGAATAGTGGAACGGCCGCCTCCCCCCAGTGCCCTCTGAAGGGGTACCACAAAGAGGAAGAAGCGGTGGGGACACCCGCCAGGAACCCCCTCCTCAGCGAATGCGCCCATCCACTGAGAGTCCCAAATCCTCGGAGGTCCCGGGGAAACATCCCAGAGTGGGGACCGGGGGGCGACCATCCATCGAAGGTGCTGTGGGCTGCGCCCAGCTGTGTGCCCCTCCCGAAGAGAGCCATATCCTTAGACGACCCTGATAGGTTAGTCAACAGTCCTCAACGGACACCGGACCAGTGGCCGGGGGGGACAGGTTTCCATGTAACCCACCAGAGCTGTGCCCAATCGACAGGGACGGGGGAGCCGGGTGATCGGAGGGGTGGTCGGCCTCCCACAGCCGTGCTGAGGCTCCGGGCCCCCGTAGAAGAGACCCCTGCCTGAGAAAGAGTAGTATCGTCTGACACAGGGGAAACCCAGGACCACAACATGCTCCTACAAGTGAAGGCTGAAAGGGGAGCTACCCTGCGCCCAAGGAAGCTACTGGCTGGGGGAACTTGATCACACCCAGCTCAGAAGAAATACGGCGCTCCCTGGGGCCCCCACCACAAGCCAAGGAGGGGCCTGCTGGAACCTCCTCTGGAGTAGTGCCGCGACGAAGCACAAGCCCGAGTAGTGACAACGGGGCAACCGAGCAGACAACACAAGCTCCCCAGCGAATGGCAGATGACAAACTTGAGGACGGTTCTGGACTCCTGACCAGTGGATGGTCTCGCAGCCCCAAAGCACCCCAGAAGAGGTACTGAGCCAAACTCCCATTCAGCATGGGAAAAGACAGAGGAGCAAAGCCACCCGCGACACAAACCCGAATAGACCAATATACTACAAGTGGACCCAGGCCCACAGAAGGAGCCAATGAGAAAAACCCCCTCCCAGAAGGAGACCATAATGCAATTCTTCAGGCCATATTCTCCTCGCAGACTTCCACGGAGAACAAAATAGGCGAGGTACGAGTAGGCATGGCCCTCATAAGTCAGGAGCTTTGCAACCCCACAGCCCGTATATCAGAAGCTGAATCCCGCCTCTCCACAGTAGAAGACGACGTGCACCAACTGAAGGAACAAGTCACACACCTCCGATCCCACACAAAGGCTCTGCATGAGAGAGCCGAAGATGCAGAAAACCGATCGAGGCGTAATAACCTCCGATTAGTGGGCTTTCCCAAAGGGGCAGAGCAGGGACAAACGGCGACCTTTATCGAGAACTGGACCAAGTGTTGGATCCGGGTAGATGTATTATCTGCGTGGTTCGCTGTGGAGCGGTCCCATTGGTCGTTGGCGCCCAAACCACCACCGAGCGCCCCCCACCGGCCAATCATTGCTAGGATTCTCAACTTTAAAAATAGAGACGCAATCCTACAAGCAGCCCGATCTAAGGTAACCCTGACCTACCAAGGTCACAATATTATGATCTTCCCAGAGTACAGACCCTGCGGCGGTCCTACATAGAGGTCAAACAGAAACAGCGTGCGCTCAATCTCCAATGCAGACTGCTTTTCGCGACTTGCCTCTGAGTCATCTTCCAGAACAAAACCCACTTCTTTGAATCACCTGAGGCGACCTAGGCCTGGCTGACTGAAGAGCGCCCTCTTTGGTCCCGGGTGGCGGTCTCACCTCTGGTCCCGCGGTCCAGTGCCGTGCCGCCTGCCAGCTCCAGGTCCCAGAGGTGGCGCACCCGTTCCAGCAGAAGTCTAGGCACCCGAAGAGGATTATCTGCCTCGCCTACTGCTACCAGCCATAACCCTGAGACGCTGCATGGGTCGTCCGCCATCACGACCCCACAGGGAGGCCGATCCACTGAGAGAACAACTGCTGAGGGATGCCCTTGCACACCTCCAGCTGCTGGGTCCATAGACACTGATCTTTCCCAAAGCCCGACAATCTAAAGACAAGCTGACTAGAAAGCGAGTCTAATCATGCAGAGAAGAATCTACCCAAAAAGTCGGACTGGACTGTCCAGTAGAGCTGATGCGGTCAGCAAGACTCTATTGAAGAGACACATCCTGATACATGGAGGGGTCCACCATGCAGCTTCCATACTAAGCTCTACAGTTTAGTTCTGCTATAACCACTGTTACTAGGGCGACAGATGCTTCCTTTCCTGAAGTATAGGGTAGGGGGAGGGTTGGGAGGAGGGGATGGGACCGTTAGACAGCCGCAGCACCGAATCTCTCACTGTGTACCTACGCACACATGGCGCTCGTGACAAAAGACTAGGCCTCTGCTTATACCTAGCCATTGACCAGCCCGGCCCGCCAGGCCAGACGCATCACGGGCCCCTCATGAGTCCACACGCCGACTATGACGCACTCAACATATAGGGGGGAGCCCCTTCGAATCTTCTCCTGGAACGTCAATGGCCTTCTCGATAGGGTGAAGCGCACGGCGGTCCTGAGATATGCCCATAGATACGCTCCCGATGCCCTTCTGCTTCAAGAGACACACCTTATGGGTAATCACTGTCCCTTCCTTGCAAGACACAGATTTGATAGAGTTTGGCACTCAGGTTTCGAGCGAGGCTCACGCGGGGTGGCAATCCTTCTTAGGTGCGCCCTTCCCTTCGTACCTACTAACATAACCAGAGACCCTCACAGCCTCTTCGTGGCCCTGACCGGGACCCCAGGGGGAGCAGCCATCAATCTAGTGTCACTTTACGTGGTCCCGGCGACCCTGACAACCACCCTGAAAGTCGCCAGCGACAGTATATTGTCCCTGCCCCTGGGCTTGACGGTGATTGGGGGTCAACTTCAACGCGGTCATGCACGCCTTCCCAAAGCAGGACCCTAAAAGCTAGGAGACTGACAGAGTGGGCGGCAAAGCTGGGCATATGTGACGTCTGGAGAACATGGAACCCCAAAACACTTCAATATACTGACACCTCCGCAGGCCATCACACACACACATGTATTGACCTGGTCTTCATGCCCGCCCCTGAGTGCTGAGGGGTCGCTGACATTGGCATCCTCCCTCGGGGCATATCAGACCACTCGTCTCTTCTCCTCAGACTGGGAGACCCCTCGGGCGCACTTCGCCCCATCGAACGCCTGATTCCTTCAAGACGGTAAATTTCGGAAAGCGATTGGAGATGAACTCCAACAATACTTCCTTACTAACCAAAACACAGTCCCCTCTCCGTGCACACTCTGGGAGGCCGGCAAAGCCACAATCCGCATCTTCGCCAAAGGGCAACTTAAGGCCAAACGATTGACGCAGGAAAACCGACTAACCCTCTTAGAAGCCCGGGCGACCCGCTTGCAGCAGGCCTCACCCGAGTCAACGGGCAAAAGGGAAAAGTGACAACTCGCACTATTGAGAGACGAACTAAAACAACTGTCGCTCGACTCAGCAAAATTGCTGTGGAGGTCCTCAGTAGCCTGCGTATATGGCTGGGGGGACAAAAATGGGAAGATACTCCACAGGCTGGCATCGTATCCCCTGATGAACCGTATAGTCCCGAGATCCAAGATCTACTAGGTGTCACCCACCGTACGCCTGCCTCCATCGCCCAAGCCTTTGCCGACTATTATTCTCGACTCTATTCAGCAGCCCGATCCAAAACCCCAGCTCCTGCACTGTCTCGACTAGGGGCGATCCAACTCCCCCGGCTGCTAGAATCAGAAGTGCCGCACCTAGACCTCCTCATCACCGCCACCTACTCTCCCATTACTTAGCACTCCTGCTGCTGCTCGACTTCGAAAAAGCCTTCGATATGGTCGACTGGCGATACCTAGAGAAAGTGCTACGCGCGTCAGGTCTGTGTCAACATTTACATCACCTGGAGCGGGTCCTTTACTTCAGACCCATGGCACAGGTGCTCAACAATGGAGCCCTTCTCGTAGGTCTTACCGATCAGAAGAGGGACGACGCAAGGATGTCCCCTATCACCCCTCGTCTTTGCCCTGGCGATAGAGCCATTAGCATGCCTCATTCGGGCAGATGAACAGATGCAGGGGTGGAGATTGAGGGGTGCGCATGAGGACCGGATTGCTCTTTATGCTGACGATGTCCTGCTCTTCCTAGCCAACCCAGCAGAATCAGGGCCCAGATGCCTCCAGATTTTCCGCACCTTTAAGTAGGTGTTAGGCCTACGGAGTCTTCCCGGTTGCAGTCTCGGTTTCCCAAAGCAAAGTTCGATGCAGTCAGTCCAACTCAGTCAGCACAACGCGGTCAGAGTGTCCAGACGGTTGAAGAGACGCTAAGTTGGATCTGAATCGAACAATATGAGTAGTCTAAGGACCTGCCCATAGGTGAGCCCTGAAGTACCCTATGGAAAGGGTTGGTATGATTCAGGGGTCCCTCCCAATGGAGGGGCTGGACAGTGGGGAGGATACTCCCATGTCCTTTGTCCAGTTTCGAGCCAGAGCGGGAGCCAACAGCTCCCTGAACTGGTTTGAACTGGAGTATGCAAGGAGGGCACCAAGTGTCCCTTTCAAGCAGTCTCAGTGGTGCTGGCAAGCGCCCCCACCCTGCCCCAATACACTAAACCCTGTCTAGGAGGAGGTCACACCTCTCTGTGACAGTGTATCTTTTGTTCTACCTGCCCCTGCTCGAGCTTGGCTCAGCAGCAGGAGGGCAGAATCGTGTCTCTGGTCGGCAGAATCGTGTCTCTGGTGGGAAGCAGCCCTAGCTTGCTATCCGGTTCCGAAAGACTGGTACCAGGGGCACTGAGGGCCTCCCGGAGGAGATTTACAGCGCATGGAATTAAACCTCCCACACCAGCTACGGTGTGGGGGTATGATTTCAACATGTTTGATACCAAACATGACAGGATTCGTTACAGCAAGTCTAGAGTTAGCCATTGTATAATGACGCATGGCCACTCTATATATCGTAATGGCTGATGCACTTACAACCCGGGAGAATGGGCTGAGGGGTGTCCTGCTCGTGCAAGAGCACCCTCACACTTAGAACCGAGCACCCTGCCTTCAGGATTGAAAGGCCTGCTTTAGGGGTGACAGGTTTTAAGTGCAGTAACGTTAGATATAGGGAAACCTATATCTTTCGTAAGTGGTGCTAGCACCAGCTTACACAGGTTGAAATGGCAGGCCTGTAGTCAGAGTTTGAGTGTTCTCCCACGGGTGGCACAATACATGGTTCAGCCCATGGAGGACCCCTGGTGTACCTATGCCCTGGGTACCTCTGTACCATATACTAGGGACTTATAAGGGTACACCAGCAGCCAACATGGGATGTACCTAAGTACTTACCATAACCAATTTAGGGAGAAAGCACAGAGACTGGGGTCCTGATTCGCAGGATCCCAGTCAGACTAGTCAGAAACAGCATAACACCAGGCAAAAGTGGGGGTAACCATGAAAGCAGATCCTACTTTCCTACAGATGGGGACAAGAGACAAGACAGCCCTGGACTGACATGGACCCATAAGTCCCATTCTTTTACAATATTTTCAAAAGGGGCTGCCCACCGAGATACAAAACAGACTGGACAGCGCGTTGGGTTAGACACCAAGCCCTGGCGGGAGATACAAGTCCATACATTGCTTTACCACAAAATGAGGCAAGAGAAGGATAGAGGAAAATAGGAGCAAGCCCAGAGAGACACTGATGAATTGGTTCAACACATATTGGAAAAAACGCTCTCGAGGGGGTTGCGCTGGCAGCGAGCGTGCAAATGGCACCAGTCTTAAAGGAAGAACCATCGCAAAACCCAAGAGGGTTTCAACCTAGTTACAGCAGCAGAGGCAAGTGAGTTTGAGAACAACCAGACGCTAGGAAATATTACTATTGCACAGGATGGGTAATCTGGCAGACAGGTGCCAGTTAAAAGCATACCACAGACAGAGATTGATAGGTTAGGGTCAGCCACTACAAAATCCTAATCCACAAAACCAAGCCCAGGGAAACCCAAATGCACATTACATTCAGCCACAGGGTGGTCAGTCAGCCGCTGCACCCCCGCAACAGGGATCAGGTAGTCGTACAATCATTTGGCAACTGCAACCACAGGCAGGGAACTTAGCCCAAGAGGGACCAGGACCAAAGCATTTGCAAGGTGGTTTAACTTTCTAGCGAGGTAATGCCTTCACACTAACACAGAATCCAAATATGCAGTAAGATAAACATTCAGAGTAAAATACCACCCATACACTCACATCCCAAGAATTAACTGCACCAAAATCAAAGAAGGACCAATGAGACAGCGTTGGGAATGCAAACTTTATTTGCATCTGGGGATTCAGGGCTGCTATATGTGTTCTGCCGATTGGGTATCCTCACTAGAGTTTGCCATTAAGGGTGCTAACGGGAGCCAAAGCCCCCTCTGCTACTAATGCCCCAGGGCAGGGTTGGCCTGCCACACCACAGGGGGAGGGCCTTCTGACGAGGCGATGGGGCTGCTCCCAGACAAAGTACTGGGTCCAAAATCTATGGGGACAGGTTCCAATTACTAGCTCAAAAGGTCCCCATTCTTGGGCATCTGGCCCAGGACCAAAATTCCTTCATGGCATTTAGCTCCAACAGCGCCCCAATAAACTAGACGCCTACGGCAAATGGAGGCAATGGAGGCTAAAACAAAGCTGTCCTCCAGTGTCGAGAGCCAGGTTTCCCGTATGCTTGGGATAGTGATAGCCCATAACATCTGCAGCACACGCACAAGAGGCAATAAGTTGTGAAGCGCCCTCAGGTAGTCGAGTCCATCTGGAGGTTCGCCGTGTTGGCCAGCCGGCCCAGAGTTGTGAGACGGTCCAGGTGCAGTCGTCATCTCCAGGCAAAGTTTGGTGTGGATTCAGGGCTTTGGCCCTGGCTCCCCACATTCTTTTGATCTCAGCAGTGTTTTTTCTTTTCATTCGTTCCGCTTTTTCAAATCTCCAAAGTCTGGTCACCGTAATATACACGTCCAAAACTAGCGACAGGAGAACGCCTGCTAGTAGGAAGTCCCTAGCCACAAGCTAGGAACTGCAGATCCAAACACCACGGAGAAGACATGGTCCGTGGGAGAGGAGGGTGCTTGGGAGAGAGGGTCAGCAAAGTCCATCACAGCTTCAGGCGAGAGTAGAATGCAGATGGCGCTCACCCCTGTATCAGGCCTAGCAATTAACCAACGCACCAGGCCTCACATACACTAGCCAGAAAAAGCAGTTAGCCTTGACCTCGGTCACCAGAAGATGGCACTATCAGGGGTACATGGGACACAGAGCAGCGTTCCGACCCCCTCTGCCTCATGATAAGTGAAATAGCAGATCGTGCGAGATCTAGAGAAACGCCTAAAAGAACGAATTACTTACCTTCGGTAATGATGTATCTGGTAGAGACACAGTCTAGCCGCAGATTCCTTAACTTCGGATATCCCCAGGCGTCAGACTGGATCCGGAAAATCTTTTTCCCCAGCAGTACCTCTGCACGCCGGGGAGCGGAGTCACCCGGCTCCGTTCTGACGTCGTCCATGGAAGTGATGTCAATGGAGCCGTTTAGGTCCCCCCGGCGTACTGACGTCAGTTTTCTTGTGTGAAACGTTTCCGCGCCACAACACAGTGCCACTACAAAAACTGTGAGAGTATAGGAACAGTGTGCTAAAAAAGAACAAAAATCTGTGAAACAATAATAACGAGGAATCATAGAAAGATGAGAAACCTCACCATGTGAAAAGAGTACTCAACACTTGAAGGGACCATGCTGAAACAGTATTCAATACTTGAAGGGACTGAAGGGAGCGAACAAAGGGCCCGCCACTAGAAACAGTCTCGGCCAAGCAAAGAGTCACGCCCCTCCGAAGAGGCAATGGCATTGGAAATGAATGGCATGACAAATGAAGGACAGTTCGCAACCACAGGATGGAACTGTATGAAAGACAGTCTGTAACCGCAGGACAGAACTGTAAAGGACAACAAGACTGGAACAACATGTCTCATGGCGAGTGACCAAAAGTGAGCAACAACAGAGAACGTCCACCACACTCCCCACAATGACCTATGAACTGAAGCACAGGCAAATAGAATCTCAACCCAATCGACTGCAGCATAGACAAGGAGACCCCAAGGTAATGGGGAGAAACAGACGAGGGCGGAGGGAGGGTGGAAGAACATGAGAATCTCCACGCCAGAGAACCAGGACGGAAGAGCATTGAAAGCACGTAACCTAGCCACCCAAAACGAGAATGGGTGGAGAGCCAATGTGCCAGAACAGAACGACACAACCTGCCCCAGAGGCAGGTGAACTAGAGTACCCCTCAAGAAGACCAAGGCCACCTGTAAGGAGGCAAGTGGGCAGAACCCACCTTGAAGGCCCTCGCAGAACGGGGAGGATGGGTGGGCGTTAAGGAATCTGGGGCTAGACTGTGTCTCTACCAGATACATCGTTACCGAAGGTAAGTAACTCGTTCATCTGATAGAGACATCTAGCCGCAGATTCCTTAACTTAGAATAGATACCAAAGCCATACCCCATTGGAGGAGGGTCTGCGACTGAAAACCCACCAAGTTCCAAAGAGAACTAAGCCGTCAATAACATTGACCAAAACACAGTGGGGACACGCAAATGCCAGCGCGGCTGACACCAGACCAATGAAGCTCTGCAGGGGAGCTATAAAAAAAGGGGGGGGGTGGAAGGCACCACAACCTGCAGAGGACAGACGAGACCTCACTCGTCCAGGCAGGAACGAAAGGAAGACACAGAACCAACAAGGTCAGTGCATAATGGAAGAAAGTGTATAAACTTCCGCAAAAAGAAGTTCAACTGAGCACCAGATCCCATGGATCCGCAATAGACACAGTCCCAGAGAAAGGACAAGACAGTATGACAGCATCAGAGCATACAAACTAAGCATACATCATAGTGGATGCCAAGAAAGGAAGGTGAGGGAACAACGTCACCGTGCCTAGATATAGAGAACCGTGACTACCAGGAGAAACATGTATGTGGATGACAGGATACACAGAAGGAGACAGTGTGTACCATGGGAACTACACCACACCTATGCAAAAGCCCAAGAATTGAAGCATCAGGTAGTCAAGCCGCCAACCGTACCCAGAGGTACCAACGGTGAAGGAAAACCCGGGAAAACCGGGGAGACACAGAGGGCTCACTCCCATAAGAGAGAGAGAGAGAGAGAGATATTTGGGGTAAAGACCCCCAATACTAGAGCAAGTGAAAACCTAGTAAGCGTGCTCTCTTTCACTGTGGATAAGCTCAAGACATATATATATCTATCTATATCTATATATATATATGTGTGTGTGTGTGTGTGTATATATATATGTGTGTATATATATGTGTATACATATATGTGTATATATATGTGTATATATATATGTATATATATATATATATATATATATATATATATATATATATATTAGGCCTGGGCAGTGAACTTCGCTCCATTCGCGGAGTTTGCAGAGTTTTCTGCACTCCGCGGAGCTCGCGGAGTGCAGAAAACTCAACTTCGCGATGTGCAGTGGGGTTTTTTCCCCGCTCGCGATCGCGAATGGTAAGTTCGCGAGCGCGAGCTACCGCTCGGGTAGAATTTCTACCCGAGCGGCAGGAATACCAGCACAAACTGCAGTTCGCACTACACTCCGCCACTTGCGGAACTTCGCGGAGGTTTTTTGTAACTTTGCTGAGTTCCGCGTAGCAAAACTCCACGAACTACGCCCAGGCCTATATATATACACATATAGAGGCGTATATAGAAACAAATTGAAAGCAAGGGGAAGAACTCGAAGAGCATGCCCCAGGTAAAAAGAGACTCCATAAGAGGTACCAACAGCACCAGTGGGAAGCATGACACAACAATGTCAAGCCACCGAAAAAGCGACAACATCCCGTCAACAGGGAAGGAACCCTGACCTCCCGTGAGACTGGGGGGACACTGACCACTACAGTCACGAGGAAAGAGTGAAAAAATACACAGACTAAGTCTGACAGAAAAGAAAGCAATATCGCGTTTAGTGTCGACTGAGAACCCACAACCAGAGAAACACCTGGAGTGGAACACAGACCACTAGGCCACAGTGGGTCAGAAACCAGCAGCAGAGACCAGGAGCAGAAGCACCTAACCCTCTGCGTGGCAATTATCAAAGGGATCGAAGTCCCTGCCAGGGAAGTGCAGATGGAAATAGAAAACAAGGAAACCCACACAGTGACGTAGCTGGCGGACATTCCACTGCCCATAGACAAAAACCCCACTGGCCCGGAGCCATGAGAGAAGACGTGAGCACTTTCCCACACCAGGAATGGACCAGAATAGAACGTAGCCAAGACAGGGGCGCAAGGAACACTACTGGCACTCTGTGACAGCGAACATATCTGTGTGTATACAAACACGGAGAAACTGTTCCAGAACGGAACCACACGCCCCCAAGGGGCACGTGCCAACAGGCAGAAAGAACACAGCGAAGCCGAAAGAACACGCCACGGAGAGCCAGGCGTAGCAGAAACCCAAACAACACTTCGGGGAAGTGTGCCTCCACAGAGGCAGGAGAGAGCTACGGACCAACCCGTAGCCGACAACCCAGAAGCCCCAGGAGAGAGCCACACCAAACCTGTGGGTCTCACCAGAGGGGACGTCCTACCACAGTAGGAAGAGCGGGACGAAGCAGGAGACCCACAGTATGGACAGAAAAGAAACATTCCGAAGAAGACTCCGCGGAAGCCTTCGAAACTTCCCGTGTCAGGAAGAGCAGCTATACAATAGCCAACAAGTAGCCCACATAGGGTATGGCACATCCCTATAAAAACAAGGGACACCTCTTGAGATGAGCTCTTAGGCAGAGGGCTCAAAAAGAAATGAAGAAAACAGCTGGCCAGCTGTAGCAAAAGAAGGACAAAATGGCGAAAAGCCGCACAGTCCGTCTGGGTAATGACGTCTTGAACCCAGAGACGGAGCACCAGACAAAGCAGTGACAATACTGCAACCAAATGCAAAGTCCACAACAAGGACTATAAACCATGTAACTCATGGAAACTCAGACATGAGACGTTGAACCGCCGAGTCAGCATGTTTGTCGAACAAGGTGACCCCATCAAAGGGTAAATCCCTAAGACGCTCCTGGACATTGGCAGGGAAACAGCCCTCGCGCAGCCAGGCATGGCGACGCAGAGCATCTGACCGGGCCATAGCTCGAGCCACCCAATCAGTGGTGTCCATGGCCGACCGGATGGAAAATTGCGCCATTTCCCGGCCATCACGAATCAACCGATCCAGGTCAGTCCGAGGACCCTCTAGAAGAGAGGGGAGGAGGCGCTCGACCGAGTCTCAAAGGACAGAAGTAGCCCATGCAAACATGCAAGACGTGTTCAGGGATCTAAGGCCTGCACTGGTGGACGCAAATACATGGCGGCCACACAACTCCAACCACCGAGACTCCAAAGTGGGAGGGAGTAACGAAGGAGGGGCAGAAGGCAACGAGGCTGAAGCCGCCTGATTCACCAGCCCTTGAGCCCTAGGATGGCGGGACAAACAGGCAGGGTCATCTGGAGCAGGGCGATGTCGGTGTGCAATAGCACGATCCACCGGGTCCCCCGAAGAGGGCCTCGCCCAAGTCCCCAGAAGAGTGTCGTATAACGACTCGCCAAAAGGCAACAAGGGCTCCACTTCCACGGTGCCCTGGTGGAGCAAATCCACCCAAGCACCACATACAGGTCGTGTGGGGATCCGTCGCCGACATCTGCCGCGTACAGGATTCACATGCCTAGAAGCCCGAAGGCATCACACTGTTCCCGGACGCCAAAAGGCGTCGAGAAGGCCTGAGAAACAAAAAAAAACAGGCCAGAGGTAACCGCTTCTCCGGATCCGTGTTGGGATGCGGAAAAAAAGAAAACTGACGTCAGCACGCCGGGGGGGACCTATATGGCTCCATTGACGTCACTTCCGTGGACGACGTCAGGACGGAGCCGGGCGACGCTGCCACACGGCGTGCAGAGGTACTGATGGGGAAAAAGATTTTCCGGATCCAGTCTGACGCCTGGGGATATTCTAAGTTAAGGAATCTGTGGCTAGATGTCTCTATCAGATACCAACAGAATTAGCCCAAAGGTAGCCCAAAAAGTAGTCTCCAGAGAAAGGGTGGGGGTCGAGATATCTGGCGCCACAAGGGAGAGGCATGTTGCACACCACATGCCAAGAGACATGTGATCTCGGGGCACTTAGAAACTTTTTCATAGAAAACAGTCAATGTTATCCTATGGGAGAAAATAGTGTTATCGGTTCAGAGGTAATTACTTTGTTGTGGGAGGGGTTTCTGGGGTTAGACTCAGGGGTCCCCCAGGGGCGAGGATGCACTCTCAAAGCACCCTCAGCGGCAGTAGGGCAGCCGGGTGCAGAGTGCTGAGGCCCAATGTTATCCAATGGGGGATAGGGAGTCTCCGGTTGGTGGCTGCTCACAAGCAGGCCACAAGGTTGTGGGCGCAAAGCTCCTGGACTTAAGCTAAGGGTAAATGGGGGTTCAATTTAGCACCAAAGGAACACCCTCAGCGGCACTAGGGCGGCTGGGTGCAGGGTGCTGTTTTGTCGTCCGGTGCCCTGTTACTTTCAATGGGGATTCTCCGGTTTGCAAACACACTGCAGGCTCGGGGACAAAGGTCTTCTGGGAGCGACCACCACTTGGAGAGGTACGTTGGGATGCTGGGGGTTGGCTAGACACCGTCGGTTGGGGCACCCAAGGCCGTGGGGCATCGGGTGCAGGGGGGTCTTTTAGGGTCGGATCTTCTTACCAGCTCCTGGTCGCGGTTGGGGGGATCCTCTGGATTGAGGCTGCAGGCATCGGTTGGAGGCTTGAGGCAGGTCAGGGATCTCTGGATCTTGGGTCTGGATCGCCGGGGAGACCTCCTGGTGGTGTTGGGCCACTCGGGCCGTGGGCGACGGGTGCAGAGTGGTGCAGACTCCCGGATTTTGCCAGAGCTGCAGTCTGTGGGTGAACAAATCCGGTGTTCATGGGAGACAAAGTCTTTTCCTTGGAAGATAAGGACAAATTGGTAACCAGGCAAAGGAAAGAAGGACCGGGCGTCTCGACAATTATATAGGGCAATGTAACAGCTCAGCACTAGTATATGTTGGTGCTCCAAGGGGAGAGTGGTCAGTTACCAATTCAACCACAGTTGATCTCCACAACAGAAGGAATGCAGCAATATATTGATTCACCCCAGAGCACTCCAAATGAGTAATGTTCTGTCCAACAGAAATGCAAAAGTCTTTTATGATTTCTTAGTTCCAGTTCTTTATTTGGGTATCCAGTGCCTGATACTCAGCAGTTTAGTGTTTCCAAAACACAGCATGATGTAGTGGTACAGTCAGACAATTACAGCCAACACATGTTTCGTCGTGTGTCGTGGCACACTTATGACTTCTTCAGGGCTGATTCCGTTGCCAGCTCAATTCACATTTCAATCCGGGTAATACGCCATAATAGAAAAACAAGATCTTTGCGGCTCGTTCCCTCGAGCCTATCAGGTAAATATTGAGTTCACGGTAGTCCTAAGATTAATACACCGATGCAATTCTTCCAAATACACGTACGCGTACGCCAGACGGAGAACCTTCCAGCCCAGGGGAACCTTTCTCGGGTTATGGACTCGTGATCTCCTTTTCCACTTCATCCCCCTACCGGTTACTCCAATATACTACCTTATACGCCATCTGGAATCATACTTTGTGCTGCGTTATTATACACTCAAAAGTATTTGGAAGAATTGCATCAGTGTATTAATCTTAGTACTACTGTGAACTCAATATTTACCTGATAAGCTCTGGGGAACGAGCCGCAAGGATCTTATTTTACTATTATGGCGTATTACCCGGATTGAATTGTGAATTGAGCTGGCAACGGAATCAGCCCTGAAGAAGTCATAAGTGTGCCACGACACACGACGAAACACGTGTTGGCTGTAATTGTCTGACTGTACCACTACATCAAGCTGTGTTTTGGAAACACTAAACTGCTGAGTATCGGACACTGGATACCCAAATAAAGAACTGGAACTAAGAAATCATAAAAGACTTGCATTTCTGTTGGACACAACATTACTCATTTGGAGTGCTCAGGGGTGAATCAATATGTTGCTCTTTTCCTTGGAAGGCAGGGCAGGTCCTCGGGGTTCTTGAGGTTGCTGGCTGCAGGACACACCGGAGTTTTGCTTCTGCAGGTTCGAGGTGGGGACAGGCAGGTAGGGCTGTGGCCAAGTCAGTGGGCGTCGTCCTCTTCTTAGCTTCGGCACGGCTGTTCGGTCCTTCTTCTTCTTTTCTTCTTGGTCATTGCTTGTCTGAGGAGGCACAGTTCAGGGGTGCCCCTAAATACTAGATTTAGGGGTGTTACAGGTAAGTACAAGGTTCGGACCAATGGGTCCATTCCTTGGGGTAGGTACACCCCCTATTATGCCACCCTCCGTTGGGAGGGGGGCATATGCCTCACTCTGGTTGGCTGGGTCCCCCCATCTGCAAGATGGCGGGGACTGAGAATTGTGCTTCACCTCGCCTCCCCCACCTGAGGGGTGGGGTTGGCAAAGGTGGGCACACCTCCCTTCCTCAGTTGGTTTTCCCAACCCTACAAACTCCGGAGTCGATTGTCCAGGCTTTGTAAGTGTGGTCAGACATTTTGATACATATAGTGGCCATGCGTCTTTACGAGATGGCTAACTATATAGGGGCTGTGCCGAACATGGGCACATTTGGTATTAAACATGTTGGAATCATACCCCAATACCATTACCGGTGTTGGAGGTATGATTCCATGCACTGGGGGCTCCTCCGGGAAGCCCCCAGTACTCCCGGCAACAGCCTTCCAGGGTCTGTCAGTAAGCTTGTGCTGCTGCCGACCCCAGACACGATTCTACCCTCCTGGTGCTGAACTGAGCTCGAGCAAGGGAAGGTAGAACAATAGGTTTCCTGTCACAGGGACGTGTGACCACCATCCAGACAGGATTTAGTATATTGGGCTGGGGCAGGGGTGCTTGCCAGCTCCATCAGACTGCTAATGTGCCCTCCAAGCATACTCTAGTTAGAACCAGTTCTGGGAGCCCTTGGCTCCCGCTCTGGTGCAAAACTGGATAAAGGACATGGGAGTATCCTTCCCTCTGTCCAGCCCCACCTCTGGGAGGGACCCCTGAGTTGTCCTAACCCCTTTCTTAGGGTATAAAAGGGCTTACCTCAGGGTGGGTCCTCAGATTTGTCGTGGGACAAGACTCAAGCCTGAAACCACATCACTCTTCGACCGTCTGAAAACTTGGTCTTCGCTGGACTTTGCCTGGAAAAGTGACTGCTTCAAGGAAGACTCCTGCTGCTCCTGGTCTTGCTGTTCTGCAAGTCTTATTCGTCGTCTGTGCTTCTTGGAGGACCTTCAACAGACCTGTGGGCATCAATGACCCCTGAAGTAATCTCCCTTGGAGTGAAGGAGTCACTTCCCTGCATCTGCAGGCACTGCAACAAAGCTGACCGGTCTGCTGCTCCTGATGTCCCATGGACTTTGAAAGGCTCAGCAACCCAGGTGGTGGTTCTGCAACTCCCTCAAGGCCTGGCCTGTCCTCTCTCCAATTTTGAGGCCAGTATCCCTCGTCAGATCCACTGGGACCGAACACCTGTTCACCACATTGACTTACCGTTGCCAAGGCTTGTTGGCTCTGCACTCCACAGATGTTCGGGCTACAAGAAGCTCCAGCCTCCAGCATGACTTCCTGCAAAGATATTCGCCCTCACCACATCCTCTGCACTGTGGGCCATCATCTTTTGTGAGCTGCTCGAGGTCCTCTTGCAACTCCTGTGCCTTCGGCCTGTGGGTCCTCTCGAGGGTCTTCTCCTGCTTCAGTGGGCTCCCCTGCTTGCTTGGGGCCTGCTCTGACTCTCCTGCACTTGGGGAGTCCCTTGGATCTTGCCGGTTCCAAAGCTGCTCCTTCATCGTTTTCCACGTCTGTTGCTGCTGCCAAGGCTTGTTGGTGCTCCCGCCGGACCGGGACATGCCTCTGGTTGCCCAGGCGGTACTCCTGGCATGGAGAGCTGCGCTTCGTCATGTGCAGTGGGAGGGCAGGCTTACCCAACAAACCCCCCTGTGGCACGGCACGTGTTTGAGGGAAGAGGACAGGCTTTGTGGTTTTAAGTCCTGGGATCTCATTGGAATCTCGAAACTGGGAGACGTCTGAGCGGGGACACACATACGCTATTTTTCGGACCTCCAACTAAAAAATACAGTTGACATACCCAATTTTATCGTTCCCTCCAGATTCAACATGCTCTCCACATTCACGTGGACGACACCCTCCCAGAATTTAGCCCCTTGGAGGCCAAGCTCCTGAAGTGTAACCTTGGGTGTGGCGATTTTTCTCAAAGTTACCGCACCCTTGTTATTAACTCACCTGGGTCACTTGTTCACCTCAAGTTTTGGTGCCCTTTGGAGGATGAGAACTGGCGCAATGCCTTGCTGGCCCACCACGTTCTCACAATCTCCGCCAGACTAAGACTGGTAGAGACATACACCTTTATTCTGGCACCTCCCCCCACCCCCCTATACCGATCTGGTCTCCATCCTCAATCTACTTGCTCATGCTGCGAGGATGGTCCGGCAGATTTCTATCACATGGTGTGGACATGGACGAAGATACTTTGCTACTGGTCTGCAGTGACTAGAGACCTCTCTGAGGTTTTGGGATGGATGGTCCCTCTCTCCCCTCTTCAAATTCTTCTTGGGGTACTGGAGGGCGCTGACAGTACACGAGCGGAGAAGGCATTTCTGGGCACAGCTCTCGTGATTGCTAAGCACGATATTGCCGCGAAGTGGTTAATTCCTAACCCCCCAACCCTCGCACAGTGGAGGAGGGATGTGGGCTGGTGTGCTGAGCAGGAAAGTGTGGTCTTTGAGTCACAGGGTTGCACCCAAAAACATGGGCGGTGTGGATGAAATGGCTGGGTCACTGTAGGAAGGTAGGATCCTTCTAGCATGGTTACCCCCACTTTTGCCTGGTGTCAGTGTGTTTTTGACTAGTCTGGCTGGGATCCTGCTAATCACTCCGGCATCTTCCGTCATCGGTGGTCATGGCACTACCGTGCCTCCTGTTCACCTCAGAGTGGCATAGACTCTGTCCCTTCTGCTTGTAGGTTCCTCTCTTCAAGAGTCCACCCTTAGATTCCATCAGATTCTTGCACTGTCTTCGCCGGCGGCATCTTTTCTGAAATCCTCAATTGTAGTCTACGGCGGTTTCCAATGTCATTTTGCACCTATGCACCTGGCTTTGCTGTTGTAGAGATCCTGGTTCCTGCGGTATCCACGGGTGAGGTGACTCTCCAACCTTCTGTCTTCCACAGGTTTTCTTCAGGGTCCACTGGGAAGGGTCCTTCTTCTTTAAAACTGCAACTGCTTCTTTCCCGTTGACTTGTATTGAGTAAGCAGCTATGTTTCCACTCTGCACACAGCCTCCGTGGTGTTCCTGGGTACTTACATTGGGTGGTTCCTTGTGTCCCCAGCTCTTCTGAGTCTCCTGGTCCAAGTCCTGACTTTGGTTGCAGTTTGTATTCCACTTTCATAGTATATGGTTTGGTCTCCCCCTAGAGACCACTGGGTATTGTGCTTACTTACCTGTTTACAATTGAATTATTGTGTGTATTTGTATTGATATCTCCAGGTAGAAGATATACCAATGTATTAGTGAGTGTTGTATAATAAATAGACATATTTTTATAACTACACTGTGTGGTTCTTTTTCATTTAATCTACACTTTATATCTAGATCTGGTAAAACAAGCTGCTTAACACTCCTTCTGGACTAAGCCTGAAGGCTGCTGTCAACAGCTACCACTTAGAGCGATCTCTATGGTTGTCTAAGACCTTTAAAACCACCATAAGTGTTGTCTGGATTAGTGCAAGGTGCTTCACTTAAACAAGTGTACACCATATACTAAGCTAGCCTCCTACAGTCACTTACTGTAACTAGACTGTTGTTTGGTGCTATGTATCAACGTATGTAGTGTTTGCGTTTTCATATAAGTATAATGTCTTTTCAATTGGTCGTGATTTGTTATTTCATACTGTACTACTCAAGTGCCATATTTGAGTGCTCTCACATTGCCGAATTATTAGCCCTAAAATTTAATAAAGTTTGTTTATCAAAAAAGATAAAGTATTGTTGGTGCCCATTTCTTCAGCCAGAAGGGTTAGCGAGCTAATGGCGCTCTCTTTCCACCCCCCACATACCAGCTTCTTTCCAGACAAACTGGTGCTCCTCACTCATGCCTCTTTTCTGCCCAAAATTGTGACGCCTTCATATGTTGGTGAAAACATCACACTGCCAACCTTCTTTACTCTGCCTCACCCCTCTAAAGAGGAAGAGAAACTTCACCGCCTGGATCCACAAAAAAGCGTTGCAGTTCTACATTGATCGCACCAGGTAACAACTGGTGGATGAGCAACTCCATGCCGGGTTCACCTCCTTCTCATTAAATGACCTCAGAGGGCTGTTTTAGATTTCTTACTTCCTCATCCTCCCTCCTAGAATCTCCCCACCTGGATTCTAGGCTCAGACAATCAATCAATCAATCAATCACGGCATTTATAGAGCGCGCTACTCACCCGGGAGGGTCTCAAGGCGCTGTGCCTCATTTAATGAAAAAGAATGTCAGATTTTTCTTTTTTTCCTGCAATATGACTATTATGACTATTAAATAGTATTGCATTTTCTCAATTAACCAGACAAATAATTCTCATATTACAACCTGTCATTCATGGTAGATATGTACTAGTGAACTCACATAGAAATAGCTGATTGGGTCATTAATTCGTCTGTACAGCAGTCTTGCCCATAATATTTTTCCAGCAACGGGGGGCATATTTCGCGCAAGTGGTGGGTCATCTTTATAGAGCTGGTAAAGCTGAAACAAATACATATACAAAGATAACTCTTAATTGCTTTTAAGTTGCATTTGAAAGTGTCTTAAAGTATTACATTTTAATTGCCTGTAACAACCGTGGATCCCCATTTTTTGCAGGGTATGGTGCAGAGTATAATTTTTTCAATTTTTGTATAGATAGGGATAAGAGGTGAGGAAAAAATGTTGGAGAACTAAATTAACAAGGAGGTACCATCATTCTATTATTGTTTCACCCTTGATGCCTTGTGTGTGGTGTGGCCCATTGGGAAGCTGCTCTACTAGGCAATATCCTCTGTTTACCACTGGTTTATTAGTTCCACAGAATATGCACAAGCTCTCTAAGTCTCTATTGTAAGATTCTAAACAGAAGTCACAAGCACTTAGGGCCTCATTTACAAGAAATTGGGGTAGGGCCGCCCCCCAAGACTTCTTGCTGCTCTGCCCTACGCCAATATGAATGGGCAGAAATGTACTGTATAAATGAAATACGGTGCATTCCTGTCCTTTCCTCCTGTGCTGGCGCACAATTTGCTGCCTAGCGCCAATGTAGGCACCCTTGCAACATGGTGCAAGGGTGCCTCTGTTTTTGGCAGGATTGTTTTTGTGCAGGAAGGCACATCTTCTTGCACAAAAATGAAAACATTTCTCCTCGTTACGCCTGCTCTGGGGAGGCGTAAGGTTTTGTCGCTGCCCCAGGTTTACATAATTTTGCAAATCAGGGGCAGCATCTAAATACATGGGTGTTGCATGGGAACACTCACTGCAACGCCCATGGAATGCCACCCTGATGCAGAGTAAGGCAGCTTTAAACTACCACTTTGACTTGGCAAAATAACCCCCTTGCCAAACCTTAAACTCCCCTTTTATTAAATATAAGTTAGGTTTCAATTTTAGATGTCCTGGTAGTGAAAAACTCCTCAAGGACAAGTTACTTACCTTCAGTAACACCTTATCTGGTAGAGACATGATCTAGCCGCAGATTCCTTACCTTTGAACTTCCAGGCATCAGCCTGGATCTGGAAGATTTTTTGATAGCAGTACCCCTGCAAGCAAATAGGTAGCGTCAGTCAACTCCGCGTGACGTCGTATTCGTCGTCGTCGTGACATCCACGTTGTCTATATAGGCGCCACCTCGGCGCGCTGATGTTAGTACTTTTCACGACTTTCCATGCCAGAAGCGTGGAGCCATGAAGTGACTAATCATGGTGTGTTAAAAAAGAATTAGGGCCTTGAAGGGAAACAACCTTGACTCTAAAACAAATCCGCTGTGCGGGGAGGATGGGTGGGTCGGTAAGGAATCTGCGGCCAAATCATGTCTCTACCAGATAAGGTGTTACCGAAGGTAAGTAACTTATCCATCTGATAGAAACATCTAGCCACAGATTCCTTACCTTTGAACAGATGCCCAAGCCATACCATCCCCGGAGGAGGGACTGCGGAGAAACTTCAAACCAAGAAGTCCTGCAGAACAGAACGCCCAAAAAGGCCCTCTCTGCGGACTTGGTTATCCAGGCAATAATGCTTAACGAACGTGTGCAGCAATGCCCATGTGGCTGCATAGCAAATATCATGGATCAGAACACCAAGCTTAAGAGCAGTGGGGACTGCCTTTGCCCTGGTGGAATGGGCCCTGAGACCTTCAGGAGGATGTTTCTTCGCCAAGACATAACATATTCTATTGCAGAGGATGACCCAACGTGATATGGTCCTCTTTTGCACAGCAAGGCCCTTCTTTGCTCCAACGTACCCCACAAAGAGCTGATCATCCACCTGGAAGGTTTTAGTGTGGTCAAGGTAGATTGATAACGCTCTTTTTGGGTCCAGATGGTGGAGACCCTCTTCTATAAAAGGATGTGGCGGAGCATAGAAAGTGGGTAAGGTGACAGATTGTCCCATGTGAAAAGGTGTTACTACCTTGTACAGAAAGGAAGCCTCAGTGCGGAGCACTACTTTGTCCGGAAAGACGGTCAGGTAAGGGGGCTGAGATGACGGAACCTGCAGCTCGCTCACCCTCCTGGCAGAAGTTATTGCCACCAAAAAGGCTGTTTTGATAGTGAGCAGCTGGAGGGGACCGTTATGCAAAGGTTCAAATGGTGCGCACATCAAGATAGTGAGAACCAAATTAAGGTCCCACTGGGGCATAATAAAAGGTGAAGGAGGAAACAAGTGAGTGAGCCCCTTCAAAAATCTCTGTACAAGACTAGAGGAGATTTAAAAAGCAATGGTTGGTTTGGCAACCTCAGAAAAGCAGACAGGGCCGAAAGATAGCCCTTCAGGGTGCCCAGAGCAGAGCCCTGCTAAGCCAAAGAAAGAATGAACAGAAGAATGTCTGAGAGGGAAGCAGATAATGGATCAACAGACCGTTCTGTACAACATTTACAAAATCTTTGCCATCAGCAGGCGTATACCGACTTTGTGGAGGGACGCATGGCTGCCAAGATAACTTCACAGACTGCAGCAGGAAGGTCAAATGCTGTCAACTGTCACCGCTCAATCTCCTAGCAAGGAGTCAGAGAGTGGACAGATTAGAGTGGAGAACCTGCCCATGCTGTTGCGACAGAAGATCCTCCCGAAGGGGCAGCCTGATCAGAGGATCTATGCTCATTTGCAGAAGCTCGGGATACCAGACTTTCCGTGCCCAGTACGGAGCCACAAGGATGACTTGGACCCAGTCTCGCCTGAGCTTCTTGAGCACTCTGGGCAGGAGTGGTATGGGTGGAAGGGCGTATAGAAGGGCTATGCTCCACTCATGACGAAAAGCGTAGCTGAGCAAGAGTCGCCTTGGAAACTCCAACGCGCACAACTGCTGACAGTGCGCATTCTCTCCTGAGGTGAACAGATCTAATCAAGGCTCTCACCACAATTGAAAGAGACCTTGCACCACCTCCGGATGGAAACACCACTCGTGATCCGCAAGGCACCGATGGCTGAATTTGTCCACTCTGGCGTTCAGAGAACCAGCCACATGTTGAACCACCAGGGAAATGCCCTGTTGTTTCAGCCAGTCCAGAGATGCAGGGACTCTTGACAGAAGGCCCACGACTCCACTCCGCCCTGTTTGTTGCAGTAACACATGACGGTAGTGTTGTATGTGAACACCTGAACTGACCTTCCCTTCAGGGATAGTAAGAAAGCTTTCAGTGACAATCGGATTGCACGAACCTCCAGAAGGCTGATAAGGAGCCACGCAGACCAGAGTGCTCTGATCTCCACCTCTCCCAGATGGCCGTCTCATCCCAGAAGTGACGCGTCTGTCACTACTGTGAGATCTAGTTGGGAAAGGGAAAGGGGTCTGCCTCTGACTCAATTGTGGTTTGTCAGCCACCACTGCAGGTCGTTCGCGGTGCCCTCCGATATCTGAACCAGGTTGGTGAGGTTCCCCCGATGCTGTGCCCATTGTTCCCACTACAGAGCCTGCATGTGCCATGATCCACAGGTAGGATGCAGGAGGCCATGAGGCCCAATAGCCTCAGTGTCAGTATCTCCGAAATCCAGGATAGAGGCTGAAACATCTGTATCATAGCCTGAATATCCTGGACTCATCACTCGAGAGGATAAGCCCAAAACTGCACAGTGTCCAGAACTGCTCCAATGAAAGGGAGCATCTGAGAGGGAGTCAGGTGTGACTTCGGCCCGATGATTGTGAACCCCAACGAATGCAGGAGGTTTGCCGTAGTCTGGAGGTGAGAGACGACTGCTTGGGACAAACCTGCCTTCAACAACCAGTCTTCGAGATAGGGGAAGACTGGAACCTTGGTCTCCGCAGATGGGCTGAGACCACCACCATCACCTTTGTGAACACCTGAAGGCCACTGGTGAGGCGGAAGGGGAGCACAGTAAACGGAAAATGCTCTTGGCCCACCATAAATAGCAGGTAGCGGTGATGGGCAGGCAGGACGAGAATATGAAAATAGGCGCCCTGCAAATCCACCGCTAACATCCAGTCTCCAGGGTCCAGGGCAGACAGGACCTGAGCAAGGGTGAGCATCTTGAACTTCTCCTTTTTGAGGCAGTAGTTGAGTTCTCTGAGGTCGCGGATAGGATGAAAGCCTCCGTACTTCTTTGGAACCAGAAGATAATGAGACAGAATATCGAGGAAAAAAATTCGAACTACAATAATATTGAGTGACAAATATCGTGGAATGGAAATATAGAGTGAAAGAATGTTTGTCAAGAATATTCGATTTGAAGGTAAGTAATATTGATTTTAAAAATATAGAAGTCATTAATATCGATTGTAAAAATATAGGGGTCGATTACGATGTCGGGCGGATCGCCACCGCCCGCATGGCGGTGGCGATCCGCCCGCCATAATCGCCCGTCCGTCAACATCCCCCCCGCCATATTACCATGGCGGAGGGGAGCCCGGCAGACGGTAAGACCGTCCCGCATAGCTCCCGCCCGGCCGAACAGTCGACCGGGCGGAAAGGGTTTAATATGGTGGCGGTGTCTGCAAGACACCGCCATCCATATTATGATGCCGGCGGAGATGAGCCTTTCCATGGTGGCGTCGCCGCCATGGAAAGACTCGCGGTCTTTGCTGTTGGGGGCCCGTTGCGGGCCCCCAGGGTGTTGGGGAGGGTGGGGGCTGCACATGGGGGGTACCTAAGGTACCCCCCTGCATCTGCATGCACAAGGTGGCAGGCACCGCGCGGTGCCTGTCACGTTGTGCATGCAGATGCACAACATGCATTTCCAGCACTGTGGCGGGCGGTGTTGTGAGCACCGCCCGCCACAATGCTGGAAATGGGGGATGCCACCGCCACCGTGGCGGTGGCATCCTAATCACATGTGCGGGACCGCCGCACACATAGCGGGCGGTCCCATTTACCGGGGCGATGGCGGGCGGACAAAGTCCGCCCGCCATCATAATCGGCCCCATAGTTGTTTAAAATATCATTTTTTGATTATTGTTGTTTTTTTAGTATATGTTTTAAATGTATATGACTTTTTTTTGGTTTAATTATTGTTTGTTTCTTACTATATTAGTTAGATTTTTAGTAGTTATGAAATTTAATCAAATTACATTTTGTGTTTTTTCGTTCTGTAGCGGGTTGTGGGTTTATAGGAGTATAGGGTGGGAGGTAATCTAATTGTAATACATGAATGAATATTTTTTAATTAATATAATTTTGTGTTTTTTAGTTCTGTAGCGGGTTTTGGGTTTACAGGGGTATAGGGTGGGAAGTAATTTAATTATAATAAGTTAATGATTATTTTTAAATTAAAATGATCTTTTTAATTGATATTTAAGTTTGTTAACTGTTATTCATTTTTTTATGTAAATGTTTTTTGCGGGTTGTGGCGTTTATAGGGGTAAAGGGTAGGAAGTAATTTATTTTTTTGTGTTGAAATTTTTTATTAGCATTTCATAAATACGTAATGTAATTTTAATGTATGAATTATTAGTTGTTAATCAATAATAACTAATTGATAATTAATTATGTTAATTGTGCAATTCATTTTTTTAGGTGTGGGTTTTGAGGTTATAGGGGTAAAGGGTGGAAAACATTTTATTTTTATTAGTTATGAATTAATATTAATAATTAATAAATTGATAATTAATTATGTTCATTGTTTCAGGTGTGGGTTGTGGAATTATGGGGGCAAAGGGTGGGAAATAATTTATTTTTATTTAATTAATAATTAGTTGTCAATTAATAATAATTAATAAATTGATAGTTATGTTAATTGTGTAATTAATTGTTTTAGGTCTGGGTTGTGCGGTTATAGGGGTAAAGAGTGGGAAGCAATTTATATTAATGAATTTAGATTTACATAAATATTTGTTTAATTGATAAATAATTATGTTAATTGTGCAAGTATTGTCTTTTACTTTAGATGTGGGTTGTGGGTTTTGTAGGGGTATGGGGTGGGAACTAAATTAATTTGACATTTTTAAATATTAAATATATTTCTGTTTTGTATACAAAATACTTTTGAATTTATTTACTGTTTTTAAATAATTTCAATTTTGTTTAAGATATCTTACTTGTTTTTAATGTTGCACTGACTGGAGTGGGAGTAGTACATTTTACATCTCCGCAATCGAACACTTTCCCTACTGTTGCACTGACTGGAGTGGGAATAGTACATTTTACCCCTCCGCAAACCAACACTTTCTCTACTGTTGCACTGACTGGAGTGGGAATAGTACATTTTACCCCTCCACAATACATAACTTTCCCTACTGTTGCACTGACTGGAATGGAAATAGTAAATTTTACCCCTCTGCAATCCAACACTTTCTTTACTGTTGCATTGACTGGAGTGAGAATAGTACAATGTATCCCTCCACAATCCTTTCCCTACTGTAGCACTGACTGAAGTGGGAATATTAAAATTTCCCCATACGCAATCCCACACTTTCCCTACTGTTGCACTGACTGGAGTGTAAACATGAATATTTTTTTTGTTAATTATAATATTTATTGTTGTGTTAATTGTACTGGGAAAAGTAAATTGTAGTATTTTCCAATGTTATGTTTGAATTCATTTTATATTTATTGCAGTTAGAGTAGTACATCTTATTTTTGTGTGATGTAAAGAATTTTTTTATTGTTGTGTTAGGTGGGAGTACCTATTTTTATATTTATTTAGTTTAAAAATGTTTTTTTATTTTATGTAGTGGGAAATTTATGTGTATTTATTTAAATATTTAATAATTTATTTTATGTTGTTAGAATTTAGATAATTATGTTTGATTTAATATAATAATAATAATAATAATATTTTAAAATGTCAATATTTTTTGTTTGTAAATTATTTACAATGAAATTTTTAAAAATATGTGTTTACCTTTTATTTTAAATTCAATTGGTTTTCTTTTTTAAAAATGTATCTTTTGGTTTATTTAAATATGTATACATATATTTTTGATAATATTAAATTATTTACGATTTTTTAAATTATATTAATATTTAAAATAGTTTATTTATATATGTATGTTAATATATATATATATATAGATATGTGTGTGTTTACATTTTTAAAATTAAGTTTATTTGTTATATTTGTTAAAATATACATTTAAATATATTTTATTTTTATACATTAATGTTAGTATTTAATATGTTTATTTCTATATTTTTGTACTTACCTTTTTAAGTATAGGCTGTCAACATTTTGTATTCTATATTTTTTGCTCGATAGTTTTTTCTTCTATATTTATGTACTCGATATTCTGTCAGTGAACCGAACCAGGAAATTGCAGGAATAGAAACCACAGCCTATTTCTGGCCCGGAAACCCTCTCTATAGCTCTCTTGGCCAAGAGAATCTTGACTTCCTCGCGGAGTAGGGCAAGGTGATCCTCCAACAGCCAATCGTGAGTTAAAGGCATGGAGGAAGGGGTAGTCTCGAAGGGGAGGGAGTAGCCCCTTTGGACTATTTGCAACACCCACCTGTCCGAGGTGATATCCCGCCAGTGGTGGATGTGATGGCGTATCCTGCCACCAACTGGACGGCCATGATCCGAAAAGATCGGACTAGGAAGGTTTTGCGGTGGAGGAGAGGTTTGTGGTTTGACCCGTCTTCTGGCCACCCACCAAGCGACTCTCTAAGTGGAGTAGTGTCAGAGCAGGCCCCAAGCAAGCAAGGGAGCCCACTGAAGCCTAAGAAGACCCTCAAGAGGATACACAAGCCGAAGGCAAAGGAGTCGCCAGAGGACCTTGAGCAGCTCACCAAATATGCAGGCCCATGGTGCAGAGGATACGGTGAGGATGAAGATCTTGGCAGGAAGAGAGGCTAGAGGCTGGAGCTTTTTGTAGCACAAGATCTCTGGAGGACAGAGTCACTAAGCCTTGGGAAAGTCAAGTCGATGCGGCGACAGGGGTTCTGCTCTAGGAGTTGCAACGAGGGATACTGGCCTCAAACTTGCTGAGAAGACAGTGCAGGCCTCGAGGGAGTGCCAGTACCACCACCTGTGTTGCTGAGCCTTTCGAAGTCCATGGGACATCATGAGCAGTAGACTGGTCAGCTTAGTGCGGTGCCTGCAGATGCAGGGGAGTGACTCCTTCACTCCAAGAGAGATTACTTCGGGTGTCCTTGATGCCCACAAGCCTGGAGAGGAACCTGTATGAAGCACAGGCACAGATGACGCAGAAGACTGGCAAGACAACGAGACCAGGAGCAGCAGGGGTCTTCCTTGTTGATGTCTCAGTTTCTAGGCGAAGTCCAACAAAGTCCAAAGTGCCCAGACGATCGAAGTTGAAGTGGTTTCAGGTTTGAATCTTGTCCCACGACGAATCTGAAGAGCCACCCAAAGGTAAGCCCTTATGTACCCTAGGGAAAGGGTTGGGACGATTCATTGGTCGCTCGATAGGAAAGACTGGACAGAGGGGAGGATACTCGCATGTCCTATGTCCAGTTTTCGCCCCAGAGCAGGAGCCAACAGCTCCCTGAACAGGTTCAAACTGGAATATGCAAGGATTGCCCTTCAAAGCAGTGTGGTGGCGCTGGCAAGCGCCCCCACCCCAACCCAATATACTAAGGGGCCGATTATGATGTCGGACGGAAAGCCTCCTGCCCTGACCCCCTTGGATCCCTTCCGACCGACTCAGTCAGATTACAATCCGACCGACCGATTACAATGTTTGCGGATGGAACGTAAACCACGCGGTCATTCCGAATCGGTTCCGACCGGCTCTTGGAGTAATCATGTCGGTCGGAACCGCATCGTATACCCCTATGGACAGCGTTTCCGTCCTTGGGATTACAATGTCGGTTTCCAACAGCCTTTCCGTGCCGTGCTCTCTGACACAAACAGGCAGTCGGAAAGTGACTTCATCCTGCAGCCTCCGTTTGGGGGCCGAGAGGGTACCTAATGGACCCCCCTGTAAAACCCTGTACTGTTTTGCTGGCATAATGGGGTGCCCGCGACAGGGTGCAGGGTTTTACACACTCACCCTATTTCCCCATAGGAGCCTGGGTTACGTCTGGTTGTCGGGCAGAACACGAGCTTCCATGGGGAACATTTGGAATCTGTTTGGTCGCACCGTAATCGGGTTGGCGGAACTGCCGACCACGAGTCGGTCACTCCCGATTCCGAGTCGGTGTCGGGCAGAGTCTTTTTTTCCGACATCGTAATTGGCCCCTAAGTCCTGTCTGGGAAGTGGACACACCTCCCTGTGGCAGGAAACCTATTGTTCTGCCTTCCCCTGCTCAAGCTCAGCAGCAGGATGGCAGACACATGTCAGTGGTTGGCAGTAGACTGGTACCGGGAATACAGGGGGCACCCTATGGGAGCCCCCAGTACATGGGATCCTACATCCAACACTGGAATCAGTGTTGGGGTAGGATTCCAACATGTTTGATACCAAACATGACTGGTTTCGGTGCAGCCAGTATATAGTTAGATATCTCGAGTTTGACTTCATGTCCACTATTTGTATTGAATGGCTGACCGCACTTACAAAGCCTAGAGAATTGACTCTGGGGTTTGAGAAGGGCCCTGCTCATGCAGGGGCACCCTCACACTTGTAAGCAAGCACCCTGCCCTCAGGACTGAAGAGCATGCCATAGGGGTGACTTATAGGTTTTAAGTGCAGTGACCTCAGATATAAGGAAACCTATATCTGTTGTAAGTGGTGCTAGTACCAACTTACACAGGCTGCAATGCCAGGCCTGTGGTCACAGTTTGAGTGGTCTCTCATGGGTTGCATAATACATGCTGCAACCCATGGGAAACCCCTGGTATACCTATGCCCTGGGTACCTTAGTACTATATAGTAGGGGCTTACCTGGGTAAACCAGGAGCCTATTGGGAAGAAACCTAAGTACTTGCCAAGCCAATTTAGGGAGGAAGCACACTGACTGGGGTCCTGATTAGCAGAATCCCAGCCAGACTAGTCAGAAAATAGAATAACAACAGCAAAAAGTGGGATACAATTGGGACTAGAGTCCCATGGTGGCAGCACTAGTGTACCTAGAGTTAGGGAAACTTCCTTTGATACTAGGAACCTGAGCAGTATAGTCCCTCCTTACCAGGAGGGGGATCATATTCATAAATGGATCACTGCTTTGGAGAGGGCCTGTAAAGTTCAGAACGTCCCCCAAGGGCAGTGGGAAGCTATCCTGTGGCTCTGTTTTGCTAGCAAAGATAGAGACAAACTTCTATCTGTCAGAGAGGAAGATGCAGACAATTATCCAGTCTTGAAGAGTGATCTCATAGATGGGATTTACGTTAACCACTGAACAATACAGGGTTAAGTTTAGGGACACACAGAAGGCACACAACCAAGACTGGGTTGATTTTATAGACAATGATATTAAGGCTCTAGAAGGCTGGCTACATGGAAGCAAGGTGCATGACCATGAGCGACTGTACAATTTGTTGATGAGGGAGCACATACTTGATAATTGTCAATATCAGCAACTGCACCAGTACTTGATGGACTCTAATCTGAACTCTCCCTAAGAATTGAGAAAGAAGGCAGACAAATGGGTACGAACCAGGGTTAAGCAGAAAGCTCATGGTGGTGGTGACCAAAAAAGCAAGATTCCCCTAAAACCCAAGGTAAGGGTGGGGAGAAGGGTGAAGACAAATAGGAGTCTTCACAAGGTTCCCAAAAACCTGCCTCTGCGGGTGGGTCCCAATCCTCCACTTCCTCTAGAAAGAAACCTTAGTGTTGCCTGTGTACGGAGAATGGGCATAGGCCTAGGGATGCCAATTGTCCTAAGGACGACACCAAGAAAGCTACTACTACTGCCTCTAAGGCAACTAACCCCCCTAGAACCATTACAAGTAGTAGTACAGCCCCCAAGGGATTAGTAGGGTTAACCTTGGGTTCAGAAGTGGGTTCTGGCCTAGTCAGAACACCCACTCAGATTGTTCTTGTCTGTGACAGTGGCATTGATCTTTCCACTTTACTTGTAAGTCCCACTAACTTGGGCAAGTACAGACAACAGCATTTGATTAATGGTCAAGAAGCTATTGCTTACAGGGACACAGGGGCCAGTGTCACAATGGTGACAGAGAAACTTGTGTCCCCTGAACAAATCATACTTGGTCAACTTTACCAAGTGACCAACGCCAGCAATGTCAGGACTGATCACTCCTTGGCAGTTGTTAATCTCAGCTGGGGAGGGGTAATTGGCCCTAAAAGAGTTGTGGTTTCCCCAGACCTAACTGTAGACTGTCTGTTGGGCAATGATTTGGAAACTTCAGTCTGGTCTGAAGTGGAGTTCAGGACACATGCAGAGATGATGG
Source organism: Calotriton arnoldi (assembly GCA_963921515.1). Classification (NCBI taxonomy): domain Eukaryota; kingdom Metazoa; phylum Chordata; class Amphibia; order Caudata; family Salamandridae; genus Calotriton; species Calotriton arnoldi. The sequence goes on from CAWUFW010005100.1 coordinate 645,334, forward strand.
GAATCTCTTCCAGTGCATTTGCTGTCACCAGGGCTCAGGCCAAAAGGCTAGGCACTGAGGGAGCACTGGATTCCAGAAGAATGGACCAGCTGGCTCCTAAGAGAAGGAGCAGGAAGGGTAAGGAATTATCCTCCTCCAAACTCCCAATGAGAGTCAGTCTCCTGAGGGAGATGACCTCAGCCCCTGTGATGGAACTATCCCAGAGAAACTTAGGCCTGACCAGGCAGAGTTCTTGGGGGCAGGGGGCCCTTCCATGGCAGACTTGAGTTTGGAACAGAAATCCTGACTCTCTCTTGAACAACTCAGACACCAAGCTGCTGCTGAGGGAGCAGGATATGTCGCAGGGTCCCATAGTTTCTATTGGTAAGATGGGCTTTTGTTCTCTGAGTGTAGAGACCCCAAGCCTGGTGCCACCAGAGGTTCAGGGATTTTCTTCTATCCCTAACATATAACATTCCCCATGCAGGACATCTTGTGCAAAGCGAGACTTGGGACAGGCGTGTTCCCATTTTCACTGCCCCCAAATGTCTGAAGACACTAAGGGGGTCATTAGGATGGCGTGGGGATCGCATTGTCAGTGATGCGGAATGCGACCGCCAGGGTGGCGGTCGCATCCTAATTGGCGGTGCGGGACCGCCGTACCGCTGGTGGCCGGTCCCAGCACCGCTAGGGTGGCGGGCGGACTGAAGTCCGCCCGCCATCCTAATGGGCCCCTAAGCAGTTTTGTCGCTCCTGTGTCACTTGCCAAGCCAGTGGTAAGTCAGGTGGCACTACAAAGCCCCCCTAATTCCACTTCCAGTGGTTGGGGTTCCCTTTGAGAGGGTAGGGATAGACATTGTTGGTCCCTTAAACCCTCAAACAGCATCTGGACACAGTTACATCTTACTGGTGGTGGACCAAGCCACTAGGTATCCAGAGTAAGCCTGGGGGGTGAACTCTGCTCCTCCCGCTGAGTTTTCTGCACTCAGCGTTACGTGCAGCTCACGGAGTTCCGAAAAACTCGGCTCCGCATAGCGGAGTTTTTTTCCTCGTTCGCACTCGTCAACATCAAGTGGGCGAGTGTGAGCGAGGTAAATCCACCTCCCTGCAAGATTTTTCTTCATTCGCGCTGGTCAACGTCAAGTTGGCGAGCGCGAGCGAGGGAATCCACCTCCCAGGGAGATTTCTCAAAGCGGGCGGGCGGATTTCCCAATGCGAGTGGCCACATATGCTCACGACCGCTCGCGTTGAGAAACTGAACGTTTGCGTTGAGAAGCTGCCACTCAAGTAGAAAATCTACTCGAGCAGCAGAAAGAAAGCAGCGCCCACTTGCACCCGCTTGCGCTGTGCATGGTGCCGGTCGCAATAATTTCACAGCGCGGACAAACATCCGGCGCTGAAAATTACCACAAACGGCATTTTTTTAACGCACTCTGCCACTTGCAGAGCTCCACATAGCGCGGCAGAGGTCTTTTTGCACTTTGCGGAGTTCCGCATAGTGAATAGCGCAACTCCGCGAACTCGGCCCAGGCTTAATCCAGAGGCTAATCCACTTAGGACCACTACAGCCACTGTAGTGCCTAGGGCCTTTCTGGGAGTCTTTTCCAGAGAGGGGTTTCCTAAGGAGTTCTTGACAGACAGAGCTACAAACTTTATGTCTAGTTACATTACTGCCATGTGGAAAGAGTGTGGTGTAAACTACAAATTTACCACACCCTACCATCCACAGTGCAATTGGCTTGTTGAAAGGTTCAACAAGACCCTCAAAGGTATGATCATGGGACTCCCAGAGAAGATCAGGCGAAAATGGGATGTCTTACTGCCCTGCCTTCTCTTTGCCTACAGAGAGGTTCCTCAGAAGGGGGTGGGCTACAGCCCCTTTGAATTTCTGTTTGGACATCCAGTTAGGGGTCCTATGTGTCTGGGAGCAGCCTCTCAAATCTCCTTAACAAGATATTGTGGACTATGTCCTTGGCCTGTGCTCCCGTATGGCTGAGTACATGAAGAAGGCCAGCAAAAACATTAGGGCAAGCAGGAACTTCAGAAAGCTTTGCATGACCAAAAGGCTGTACTGACTGTTTACTAGTCAGGACAGAAAGTGTGGGTGTTGGAGCCTGTGGCCCCAGCAACTCTCCAAGACAAGTGGAGTGGTTCCCACACCATCCTTGAGAAAAAAGGTGAGGTCACCTACTTGGTGGACCTAGGCACTCCCAGAAGTCCTCACAGAGTTCTTAATGTGAATCGCCTAAAGCCTTTTGTTGACTGGGCTGACATGAGCTTGCTCATGGCAACTGATGAGGGACAGGAGAAAGAGAGTGATCCTCTACCTGATCTCCTCTCTCAGGACCCTGTTGATGGGTCAGCTGATGGAGTAGCCTTGGCAGGCAGCCTCACTGACCCGCAGCAAGCTGATTGCAGGAAAGTTCACCTATTTGTTTGCCTGCTAAAGGCCTCCAAAGTCAGATTCCGACAGCCGATCAGTGTAGGAACAACCAATTCGGAGAGGCAGTCCAAATCTGACATCGTAATCCGTCGGTCGGAAACGCGGTCTGTAAACCTGTACGAGTCGGCTCCAACCAAGTCGGTTCCTCCAAATGCCGTTCGAAACAGAGTCGGAAAGTCCAAATTTTTTCCGATCATCGTAATTGGTGGGTCAGAAGGGTTTCCGAGTCGGTCAGAAAGGCGGGTTCCGAAGCGGTTTCGGACAAAGCGAATGCCGTTTGGAGCCTTTCCGACCCACCTTGTAATGAGGCCTTAAATGCAGAGGGCCAGGACCAACCAGTAGCTTTTAGAAGCAGAAGGTTAACCCCTAGGTAGAAATGTTGGTCAGCTATTGAGAGGGAGGCCTTTGTTGTGGTCTGGGCCTTGAAGAAGTTGAGGCCATACCTATTTGGTACTCACTTCATTGTTCAAACAGACCATAAGCCCCTCTTATGGCTTAAACAGATAAAGGGTGAAAATCCCAAACTTTTAAGGTGGTCCATTTCCCTACAGCGGAATTACTTTTCTGTGGAAAACTAAGGTACTTAGGGCATAGGTACCCCAGGGGTCTCGAATGGGCTGAAGCATTAATTATGCAACCCATGAGACACCACTCAAACTGTGACTACAGGCCTGCCATTGCAGCCTGCGTGAGTGGGTGCTTGCACCCCTCACCACAGATATAAGTTTTCTTATATCTGAGGTCACTGCACTCAAAACATCTTAGTCACCCCTATGGCAGGCTCTTCAGTCCTGAGGGCAGGGTGCTTGTTTGAAAGTGTGAAGTCTGTTGCTGCTGCAAAGCCTTGTTGGTGCTCCCGCCGGACACCAAACCCCTGGTTCTTGATTTCGACGTGCGATAGCTCGTGAACGGCTCCTGGTCTTCCACAGCATCACCTGGTTCTCACAGCTGCAGCAACAAGGTCACCGTCATCACTCCTTCATCTTCCGTCATTGGTGGTCATTGGTCTTCCGTGCCTCCTGGTCAATTCCGAGTGGCATAGACTCTTTCCCCTCTGCTTGCAGCTACTTCTCTTCAAGAATCCATCCTTGGATTCCACTGGACTCTTCCACCTTCTTCGCCAGCAGCATCTTTCCTGAAGTCCTCCGTTGTGGTCTACGGCGGTTTCCGACGTCACTTCGCACCTATGTACCTGGCTTCCCTGTGGTAGGTATCCTGGTTCCTGGGGTATCCACGGGTGGGGTAACTCTCCAACCTTTTGTCTTCCACAGGGTTTCTTCAGGGTCCACTGGGAAGGGTCCTTCTTCTTGAAAACTGCAACCGCGTTTTTCTCATTGACTTGCATTGAGTACGCAACTGTGTTTCGGCTCTGCACACAGCCTCCGTGGGGTTCCTGGGTACTTACCTTGGGTGGTTCCTTGTGTCCCCAGCTCTTCAGAGTCTTCTGGTCCAAGTCCCGACTTTGGCCGCAGTTCGTATTCCACTTCTTTAGAATGTGTTTTTTGTCTCCCCCTTGAGATCGCTGTGTATTTGTGCTTACTTACCTGTTTCCATTTGAAATATTGTGTGTATTATGTTGATATCTCCAGGTAGGTGATATACCAATGTGTTAGTGAGTGTGTGTATAATAAATATACTTGTTTTTATAACTACACTTTGTGGTTCTTTTTCGTTTAACCTACACTATATGATTAGTTCTGGTAAAACAAGCTGCTTAACCCTCCTTCTGGACTAAGCCTGAAGGCTGCTCTCCACAGCTACCAGTCAGAGAGTTTTCTATGCTTGTCTAAGACCACTAAAAACACCATAAGGGTTGTCTGGATTAGTGCAAAGTGCTTCACTTAAATAAGTCAGCACCATGTACTAAGCCAGCCATCTACAAGCTCCATAAGGTGAGCGACCCGACAGCGATCCAGCCCGGATTCCAGGTTCGTCCCGCTGATGAGCTCCAGAGGTCCGACTTCCATGATTTTACCAGGAGCTCCCTGAAAGTCAAGCGGGCAAATCCTCACCCAATCTGGCCTGGTGAAGAGCAGCGAGGGCCCTTGGAAGCTACAGCTCCAGAAACGTTTATAAGTATGAAGGTAACATTTTGACAGGGGCCTCCCTCTTAGTGTATCCGAGCAGGGCTCCATTGCGGTCGGGCTGAAACTTTGAATTTGTCCCAGGCAAACGCGACCAGAGTGGCGCTATTGCTTTCTAAGCACTAGAAAGTGTTTATTCTTTAAAAATTCATATCTCCAGTTCCCTATATTGGGTTTTTTGGCGTTTTAGTGTCATTTTAAAGATAAAAATATTTCCTATTTTTATAAATTGTTGTGGGATTTTTATAGTGTGCTGTGTCTTACTTATTTACCGTATTGGTGTTTTTAAATGCTTTTTCATGCCTGTCTCCTACGTTAAGCCTTATTGCTTGGTGTCAGCTACCAAAGGTTGAGCAAGGGACTAATTTATAGAGACCATTTTTATGACCCAGTACAGTGTCGGTGACCTTGTTACTGGTGGTAGGTGCATACTTAACACCACCAATATACCACCTTCCAACACCTTTGATCTTGTGGAAGAAATCTTGGGTGCCTCTGGCTCACCTTAATTTGATCACGTTTTTAAAATTCTCAAGTTATAATTTTTATAATGATTATAATTTTTTTGTATGACATGCTTCTTACCACGACATTGAATTTGCTTAGCTTGTGCTTGTGTTTTTTATTATTCTGTTAGTCGCTGAGTTACTTTCCCAACCAAGGAGGGGGAGTAGGAAGTTCCCTTTTGGACCCACTTTGATTCTCCCCTAGTTTTGCGCATTACACGTTTTAGGGTGCTTTGGTTTTGCACAGTTACACATAACACATTTGTTTTTGTGCCATGAAATTCTTTTAGGAATATGCTGCACATGTTATTGGTTGTTTAGTTCTTGTTCTTGGGATTCAGTCTGAACATTTCATACAAGGTTGAACAACATGGTGTACTGTTTTCTTGTTCCCGGTCAGCAACATTTCCTTACATTTTAGACACAACATGGTGACACAGTTGCTGCTTTCCTACACAGTAGTTCTTATCATATAAACCGTGATTTGCTCCTTGTAGATCAGAGAGGAGAATTCCAGCAGAGGGAAAGGTCTTGGAACGGGTACACCAGCCTTTGCTTAATTGAGTTTACACTTATGATGCGTACCACCAAACTACAAATACCAGGTATGGAGTCTGGTGCTAATCCCAGCGATCACTAACGGGTCAGTGTAATTATTAATTCCGCTGGTGGAATTTTAGTAATTTAGTAATTTTGCGTTACTCTGAATTACTAATGAATTCCACCGTTGGCAGAATTAATCAGCATTCAGGCATTATCACTAATTTCAAACGCATGACTGCTCGGGAACCGTCCAAATCTATGGCGAAAGTACAGTCTTTCCTCTGTCTAGGTAGGCTTCAGGCAAAGTGTCGAGTAGTGCTGACCCCTACATGGCGTACGTGCTCCTGCGTGACGGTGCGAGCACCCTGTGTTGTCATTGGCGAGGTACCCAAGATGTTTGCCTGCAAGCTGCTTGCTCAATCGTTGTGTGAGGAGTAAGTCCATGCAGTTAGTGGGGGTCCCCCGTCATCAGAGATTGTCGTGTGGTTTGTGGACTCATAGGCTACATTGCTAAGTTAGCTTAGGCCTAGCTGCCATGATGCCTCTTTGCGCACGTTACTTTGTGCCCTTGTTTTCTAGACTCTGCTATTTTCGAATTGCTTGACTTTTATCCTTCTCACTGATAGCTTTGGGTCGTGTCTGCACATCATGTACAAGGTTGGAAAACAATGTCACTTGTTCTTGCTGATCTGGTCAGCCCCTCGCATTTAGACATAACACTGATTGCAGCTGCACTGGAGAATTTCGTGTGCTTTTAATATTGTGATTTGAGGGTCAGGCTCACTTGGAGAGAATCCTTTCCAGAGAGAAGAGCTGTGCTTGTATGATGATGTAAACCTAGCATCTCGATATGGAGGTATGAGGGTCTGCCTGACAATGCCCAGAGGTCTTCTGTTTTTATAATAAACTAGTTATTAGCACGGGGAGGGTGGACAGGTCAATTAGCCATATATCCACTGTCTTTATAACATGCTATCCCCGTTTGTATTCTATGGAATTGTAACGATGTTTACTATGTTATCATTATTCGTTTTGCTGATAGTACTAGCACGTGTACTGTATTTTAGAGCACGTTAGTTGAAATAAACATTTTAAACCATACAGTGACTCTTATTACGCACGTTGTGGACAGGTACGAGTGAGTTACGAAAGGGTGTCCTTGCTCCCGCGAGTCCTGCGAGAGAGATACCGTGTTCTGGGTTGTCTAATCATTGGTAGCTCCGCTGCTAATGAGACGCTAATGCTAGCCGGGTTGGGGTGGTAGGTTCTAAGGTTTATGGTTGGCTCACCACTATACTCTGAGGTCCTATTATCCTGTGCATAGCTCTGTGTATGTGCAGAATCCCTACGACATGGCGCCACCAACGAAGTGGGCTGCTTATCTGCGAGACGTTTGAGTAGTACTTGTGCTTGTCCACAATACCCTTCACATACGTTTCCGGAAACGGGTGTGAAGGTGATACCTCCTATATTGATGTTTTTATAGGTTCTTTCAAGCTTGAAGTTATTAAAAGGTGCTAAATATAGACCCACAATTGTGCTGCCTTGTATTAGGTTGTCGGTTATTCTTAGCCCTAATGGCTGTAGAAATTGCGGCACATAGCCGCGCGGCGCTCAAAGCTCATTTGACAGCATATGGAGTGCCAGACGCGGGTGTCGATCTGATCTTCATGGTACAAGCAGTTCCTGCTTACCATTTTGAAGTCTTTTACTCATGGATCACCTTTGAGGCGGTGGATGGAACTGACAATACGTTCCATAATTATACAGTCACCGTACCTCCAAACAATTACAATTCTTATCGGAATCTTGAAGTACCGCTCACGGCATGGCAACACCGTGTTTGGTTTGATGGCGCCCTCCCCCAACCGGTTACCGCGGTCCGTTTAGGCCCCTTATCAATTGATGGGGCTACTTGGCCTGTCTTGGTCGGGTATACCCCACATCCGCGTTATATGACGGTGGCAGTCGCTGAACTGCGTAATATGCATTCGTCTTTGATACGTATACATAGAGCTTTAGTACAGTATGTTACGGGCAACATCCAGGCAGCCCCGCCTGGTGTTGCGGCACATCCAGCTGGGACTGGCGGCGTAACTATAAGTCCCGTCATGGTTAATTCGGTGATGGGCAAGCGCCCACAAAATAAGGACGATTTACCTTATTGGCTTGCAGAGAAATTTGACCAGCTGGAGGCTGTTTTTCCGAATACTTCTCCTGTGGATAAACACAGGATTTTGACCATTAGTTTGCCAAAAGATTTAATTCCCGAGTTGACAGATTGTAACAACTGGGGTAAGGTATTCGCAGCCGTATATGCGAAGTGTTTCGGCACTCCTTCCATGACAGTTCTCCCCTCTGTAATCAAACGAGTACAGGATGAACATGGCCCTGAAGCGGCTGTGGAATTAGGGATGAGACTGGTGGGAGTGTTCGATGTAGTGGCTGAACTAATCCTTGGGAATGTCAAGGGTGATGCAGTTAACTTTCAAGTAGCTAATGCTTTGGCTTTGGTCCCAGAACTGGACAAGCCACGCGAATTACCGAAAATTATTGCACAAGCTTATAAAACTATAGGCCGCAATAGCCTGGGAGTTAAACCTTTTGCAAAAACACAAACTCCATTGCAACCACCACCGAAAACTCAATCTGAGAAAGATGAGAAACCGTTCTTTACTAAAAAGAACTGGCGATTGCAAAAACAGGGTAAGCAACAGAAGAAGCCAGGATCGCGAGGCGCATCCCCGGTTTCAGAATCTTCTGAACGCACATATGATTTGCGCGATAGAACTAGGATAAAATCTCCTGAGAGATTTCACGTTCCTGACTCGCGTTCTCCTCGTTCTTCGCAGGCACCAACGTCGTCACAGACTGGTGGAGGAGATCGCCCGGATAGAGGTAGGGGTCGTGAGGCCCCGCCAGGACGAGACCAACCTCGGCAACAAGTCAGAGGGACACAAGAAGAATTTCAACGTTCTCGCCCACAGTTTCAGAAGAAAAAAGTTGCCGCTGTAACAGCGAAGTATGCCACAGACGGTGAGAACGAGACTCCTGAATTGGACGTGGGCAGTGACGCTCCTAGACAGCGCCGCGGAAGTTACCATAGTGCGAGAGGCACTACGTCCTCATGTGGAGGCGACAGCAACTGAAACATTCATCACTGTCGAGACAGCAGACACCAGAGTGGCACCCCCTGACAGACTATATAATATTGTCAGTCAAATTGAAGGTGACATAGAGCGTGTTATTAAAGGGATTTTTGGGGAAAATCTGACCTCTTCATATGACATTTTGTTAGCGGAGGCGGATTGGCCGCCCCCATTCGTACTTGCTGCTCGTAAAGGGGAGGAGGTAATCCTTCCCAGCTTTTCTCGCCATGTCCCCAAGGACAAAGCGGAGGCGCTTGCAGTTGAATGGGCTGTAGCCTTGGCTCCGGCGTTATACCGTAATCACGTGGGTTGGGATGAGGATTCACCCTCCCATGAAATACCTTTGCGGTCGCAGCCGCAGCCACAACCCCAATAACCCATCAAACGGGAAGCCAAGGGTCCCGTATCCGAGATTCTGACACAGTTAGAATATCAGGGAGTAATAGAAACATGCGTATCACCCATGAATAATCCCCTTTTCGCGGTTTCTAAACCCGATGGATCGTACCGCCTAGTACTGGATTACCGGCATTTGAACTCTCATTGTCAGACCTTTGCGGTGCAAAATACCCACAGTTCTGCGCTTGTAGACAGTCTTGTTCGTAAAAATATAAAACGACACTTGACCTATCCAATGGATTTTACACGCACAACTTAGCCACGGAGTGTAGCCAATGGAGCTCTTTTACCTCCGGTGGTAAACAATTCAAATTCCGGCGTCTCCCTATGGGCTACAAAACAGTCCATGTGTATTTGCTGCACGTGTCGTCTCTTTGTTAGACGGCATAGACCCAGATGCATGTTCGTACGTCGATGATATTTACCTGACAGACGACGAGTTATACACGCATCTTTCCAGAGTGGACCGCATTATTCTCGAGTTTGCGGTCTTGGGTTACAAGTTTAACTTTGCCAAATCTCACATTGCTGAATTAACACTTTTGTTTTTGGGCTATGAGCTCAACAATGAAGGTAAGGGCTTAGCCCCCCATTTCTTAGAGAAATGTGCACTTCTGTGCCCTCCTACTACTCTGAAGAAACTTCAGTCTTTACTGGGTTTTCTGAACTTCGGGCGTACTTACATTCCAGAATATGCCCAGCATATCAAGCCACTGTATGCCTTGATACAACCTCACTTTTCGAAGTCATGCTGGCTTCCTGAGCATACCTCCATTCTGCAGTCTTTGCAGACAGACCTTCTTGAGTCTAAATTCTTGTTGACTCGTGACAACCACACAAACCTGGTGATTAGAATAATTCCAGGGGCAGTGGGTTTCACGTACTTAACCTTTAACGAAGGTGACACAGTACCCATCGCATACAAGTCACATCTTTACACTTCCGCAGAAATGCGTTTTTCATCTGTGGAGAAAATTTTGACTGCAGTGCAAATGGCAATTCTGAAAGAACGCGCACTGGCACAGGGAAAGCGCATTCTGGTGGTAACACCATATCCTGCCCTAGAGGCAGTGACAAAGGCAAGTGTTCCGAACTCTAAAGCCTTGCACCCCCGTTGGATTCAATGGGCAACATCTTTGATGTCTCCGGATGTCACTTTTATTTTTGATTCTTCTCTTCAGACTCAGGAGTTTTTACAGTATGAATTCGTTCATCCTCCTCCTCTGTCCTTGCTACCGCTTGAGGAATACGAATGTATTATCTATACCGATGGTTCTGCACAACCGGCTACGGGTTCCAAGCATGCTTATTCAGCCGCATGTGCTATTGTTGCAGGTACCATTGTGAACGGTAAGTTCAAATCTACTGTGGTGCACACTCAGGCACTCGGAGACAGTACTGCACAATTGGCCGAACTGCGCGCTTTGGTGCTTGCACTTGAGTTCGCTAATCCGGATGTGACTACTCTAGTTGTATGCGATTCTTACTACTGTGTTCAGTCTTACAATGACAATCTGTTCTTTTGGTCGCAAAACGACTACAGAGACGCAAAAGGTAGCACAATTAAGCATAAGATGCTTTGGGTTCGAGTTGCAGATCTGAAACAACGTCTGCCTCTCACACAGGTAGTTCACACACTTGGCCACCAGCGTGTGGGCGCACATGCTGTCGGTAACGGTTTGGCAGATGAAGCTGCCAAATCAGCAGTAGCAACGTGCACAGTAGCAGCAGTTACAAGATCCATGACTAAAATAGATAGATATCTTGGCAGCATTAGCTGCAACAAAGGAAGGTGCTAATTACCCACGGGGTTTTCCTTCTAAGTACTCTTATCTCTTAAGTCCCGAACAGACTCCTTATGTAAGCATACCGGACGTTGGGGATCGGCTGATTCCCAACGCGGACCGCAGACTTTCCTTGATTACTGCCGCACACGAAGGTATGGCATCAGCTCATGCTGGCGTGTCTGCGACGGTTTCTATCTTGCAGCAGCGTTACTGGTGGCGTGGTTTATATAAAAACACCCGTACTTATGTGCTTTCTTGTGAGGTTTGTCAACAAATTAAGCCTTCCACGGTTACGAGGCCACCACAGACACCGCTCTGCATTTCAAACAGACCTTTTGGGTGTGTTTACTTGGATCACTGCTGTCCATTCTCGTCTGACACTGTATATAAATATATCTTGGTTGCAGTAGACTCGTGCACACGTTTCATTTGGGTCTGGCAACAACGGAGTGCTGATGCTCGAAATGTCATCAGGGATTTGCGTGTCTTTGTGGGAATTTTCGCCTGTGGCACCTTCCATTCTGACCAGGGTCCAGCGTTCGCCTCTAAGGCTTACAAGGATGCAATGGGGTCACTGGGGGTGCAGGTGAAATTTTCGTCTCCGTATCGGCCTGAGGGTAATTCGATCGTTGAACGAATGAACCGTGACTTAAAGCAATCCTTGACAGCTAGAGTGTTAGGTACTGGCAGGAACTGGCTGGCCCACTTGTATAGTGTACAACGTGCACTTAATAATCTCCCTAGAAGACCTCTGGGTGGGCGGACCCCATACGAAATGCTCTTCGGCATAAGAATGTTTGTGCCTGACCTTGATGGTCTAGACATGGCGGCGCAATCCGCAATCTTTGACGTAGATAATCATTCTACTATGTTACAGGACTTACAAGAAGCCCGAGACAAACTTGCAATAGAACATTTACCTTCAGCCATAGACGCTGCGTTGCAGATTCCGGTTGCCGGCTGGCTTCCGAAAGTTGGAGACCTGGTCCGAGAGAAGGTGGAGAACAAAAATGAATTTGGCCCCTCTTATTGTGCACCGGTTCCAGTCCTTGGCTTGAAGGGTACTCGTACAGTCATCCTACCACCGCTTCCTGGTCGCAAGGAAAACAGATACATCTCAGTGGAAAATGTCAAGTTACAACATCTGGCCGATCCTGAATAGTGTAACACCACCGGTCTCTTGTCCAGTCATTTCAAGGACAAATGTTTGTGGTTTTCCAGCCCGAACGGTCACTGATGTTGCCATTGAGATGGTTAATTTGCCTGAACATTTGCTCGACTACCCGGATTCCCCCTGCAACGAGGAACCGAGTATACCTATCCCGCCACCGAGTCCGTGGCTCATTTACCAACAACGCCACTAAGACCAACACGTTATTCCTTTGACTCGAATTCCAACTCAGCACTTATCCCTTCCAGATTCAGTATTTTTGTATCCTGGTTTAGAGACGATTTTTTGATCCCCCCATGGACATACATCTGGTTGGTGCTATTCCTGATTTTTCTGTTCATGTCCATTGGCTTTGTCACTGTCTTTTTTCTGCTCATTAATGGTCACTATTTACCAGAACGCTCTGAAGTGAACTGTGTTGCTGGAACTTTGGCTCCACATTCTTCATCTCACATCATGAAGCGTGACCACACATTTGTGAACATTTCAGCGTTTCCAGTTGCTGATGGCATCGTATGGGATGCAGTAAATTTCCAAATTCATGGACCAACCGAGATTATTAATGTGCCAAATGTCCTCCGTGTTTCAATGGGTGATGTTGTAAAAAGTAATATTCATTCTGACGATTGGGATGTCCATGCTGTTGAATCGTTATTTTCTGATTTGAAATATTATGCTGCTTTTGATGCTGAGGACTTGTATTTAAATTCTGCAAGTTATGCCGACTTATATTGTTACCAGCATTGGGGCAACCATTTTCTCCATAAACCAAGTACACTTAGGGGTCCTTATAATTATACACAATGGGAACATTGTCCGACCCCTTTACCAGGTAGCTCCCAGACTCTTAAAAATAAGTTTACTTATTTTACGGACTTTGATAGATCGAACCCTGGGTCCTATTATTTTAAATTAAATATTTCATCCACAAGGAAAATGATGTTGACCCATACCAAATTACTGTATTCGGGTTCCTTTTTGAAAGCCTTAGCTGTGGGTGGGTATGAACATTGGCGGGATACTATTGACTTAAAATCTATCTGGGGCTCCAAAGAATGGCAGGTACAAGGCACAGAAGCCTTACATCTTGCTTGTCTCATCCCAGCCCAGATTCTTTTTTTGAATCAATCCATCTATCAAACAACGTGTTGGGGTTTGGCTACGTCCAAACAATTGAATGCACCCTCTATTCCTGTATTGTCTTCCACTCCCAATGAAAGCTTGCTTTTAAATATTTCTATTGAACTTTTACAAGCTTTGTTCCAGAACAATTCCTTCAACATGTCTACATTTGTTCAGTCACCCTGGTTGGCTTGGCCAATAGCATCCAATGCCTGTCAACTGCGTTTTCATGACACAGATCCTGGTTATAAACAGGATAGGCCGGATCCCAGGTTTTCTGACTCTCGTACTGTTACAACATATTCTGTTGGTAAATTATGTAAACAGTGGTTGCAGCACTCTTCTTTAGATTCTGTCAAACAACATTTATCCCTCTTATCAGGCAATATTGATCTGTCTGATTTTGTCCTAGGGCCTCGTGGTCCTCGGCCTAAGAGATTCGTTTATGAAATTTATAATGAACTCTGGAAGCTTTCACAAATTGAAGCTGCTTCCCGTCTTCGGGAAATAAATCAAGCAAATCTAGAAAAAGTGCTTGCTGTTGTAGACAATAGTATTAATATTTTGTCTTCCCGTGTTTATACATTAGAGAATATTATTTCCTCTGTTGTTGATATTGTACAAGATGATGTTTCTGTGTTGTATCATGGTCAAAACCAATTGCGTTCAGTAATGCAGTTTGCATGGACTATGCAAACCCTTAAAATGGGGAAAGTTCCTTGGCATTTTTTAAACACCTCAGCCTTATTCTTGCCTTTTAATTTGACTGAAAAACAGCAGTTTATGTCCATGAAAGATGCAGCGTACACTCTGTTACATATTGAAAGAATAGAGCCTTTACCATTTTCAGTAGCGGAGTTAGATTTTGCTGTGTGGCTAGTACACGGGGTTATAGCTTTGCCTTTTTCTTTATTTGAATTCAGTTCCTGCATGAAACATTATCCTGTCGGTCGTTTTCAGCCTTTAGGAAGTGCTTTCTTGCATGAACTGTGGTCCCTGCCTTTCATGTATAAATGTCTTAGGGACGGGAAGGACGTTTTTCTCACAGGGGAGTCATGCGATTCTACTGTGGGTCATTCCCTTGTTTGTAAACACATTACATTGCACGGAGCCTGTAATGTTTCAGCTCCGAATCTTGCTTGTGTTGTAAAGGGCATTCCTGTTCCTTCTATCTCTCCTACTTTCACTGTGCTTGCAAATGGTAGCTATCTCCTTCTAAATAATCAGGACTGCTGCGGCATGCTAGCTGGCATACCATATATTGTAACAGTTTCCCACAGGGTTGTCTGCTGCAAAAATGTGCTTTTTCCTCCCCGCACGGCATAGTAGATAGTTCCATTTGGCCTTCCATTCCGACTTTGAAGGCAGATTTCAATAAATTGAGCAGAATAAAGGCACTATTATTGAATCAGGAGGTTATGCTCACATCCGCCAAGGAGACTTTCGTTCTCCAGGTGGCGAGTACTCACAGTGAAATACAGGCCATATTGAACACAAACCTCCCACAACATTTCGGTGAGTTAATTCACCGCGTTTTAATGCATCTCGCACTGAAGGTCTTGTGCGCTTTTTAAAGTTGTGGGCTCTGGCCTTGTTACCTCCTTTCAAACTATATTTGGTGTAATACCAGCTTTTATTCATTCTATTTTTTCCAGCGTCTTCGGCGGCTTTCCGTTGATCCTAGCGTTGGCTGCTGGAATTCTATTTTTGGTTTGTTTACTACGCAATGGCTGCACCTCATGGAGCCCACCTCGGCAACAGACGCCTTCGGGTGCTCCGTGAGCGCCTCCTCGCCAGTTTCGGCGCTCTGCCATTGGCGACACTTGGAGTGTCCTATAGACTTTCTTTTCGCTTTGCGTATTTCACTTGCGTGCAACCTGTGATGTCTTGCATCCGATGTCCTTTCTCCTGGTCCTTGGATTACTGCCTCTCCAATACGTCTCTGTCTCGCCCGGATTTTGTCCAGTTGGTGGGTCCCTTAGAGGCCCATGAACGAGACTGTTCCGGACCTGGCTACATGGCGCGTGCGGCTGCACTTGGACTTTTGGCACAATGGGATGTCTGGGCGGCTGCTCAGAATCTCCTTCAACGGAGCTATATTGAGTATCACGCAAGTTGTCCCGCAATGTTGTTCGCCGCTCCCTCTTGCGAGGAACATGAATGCAGTTTTGCTTTATTGGACTGGATGGCATCTCTTTTTTCTGACGATTCCAACGATGTCCTCTTGGAAGGTGTGGCATTTTTCTGCACCTACACTTTTTTGGATTAGCGGGCCTCCGCTTTCAGCTGTTCTGCAGCCCTGGACGTTGTCGTTTATTTTTGTTTCACCCATTCATTGTCCGTCCCTTGGACACAGTCAGTTACGTCCATTCCTGTTCTGCTCCGTCATATTGAACTCTGTCTTCGTCCTATGTCTCTGCCACTGGACTGACCAGGGGAGGGTGTCGTGTGGTTTGTGGAGTCATAGGCTACATTGCTAAGTTAGCTTAGGCCTAGCTGCCATGATGCCTCTTTGCGCACGTTACTTTGTGCCCTTGTTTTCTAGACTCTGCTATTTACGAATTGCTTGACTTTTATCCTTCTCACTGATAGCTTTGGGTCGTGTCTGCACATCATGTACAAGGTTGGAAAACAATGTCACTTGTTCTTGCTGATCTGGTCAGCCCCTCGCATTTAGACATAACACTGATTGCAGCTGCACTGGAGAATTTCGTGTGCTTTTAATATTGTGATTTGAGGGTCAGGCTCACTTGGAGAGAATCCTTTCCAGAGAGAAGAGCTGTGCTTGTATGATGATGTAAACCTAGCATCTCGATATTGAGGTATGAGGGTCTGCCTGACAATGCCCAGAGGTCTTCTGTTTTTATAATAAACTAGTTATTAGCACGGGGAGGGTGGACAGGTCAATTAGCCATATATCCACTGTCTTTATAACATGCTATCCCCGTTTGTATTCTATGGAATTGTAACGATGTTTACTATGTTATCATTATTCGTTTTGCTGATAGTACTAGCACGTGTACTGTATTTTAGAGCACGTTAGTTGAAATAAACATTTTAAACTATACAGTGACTCTTATTACGCACGTTGTGGACAGGTACGAGTGAGTTACGAAAGGGTGTCTTTGCTCCGGCGAGTCCTGCGAGAGAGATACCGTGTTCTGGGTTGTCTAATCATTGGTAGCTCCGCTGCTAATGAGACGCTAATGCTAGCCGGGTTGGGGTGGTAGGTTCTAAGGTTTATGGTTGGCTCACCACTATACTCTGAGGTCCTATTATCCTGTGCATAGCTCTGTGTATGTGCAGAATCCCTACGACAAGATGAGGTGGCTCTTGGTAAGCACAGCGTGTCCATTCAAGGCAGACAGCAGCCGGTATAAGGCAGTCTGTGTGGGTGGAATCCGAGGGCAGACAAGTTAGAACTGTGGACTCCGCAAAGGGATTTCTCAGAAAAAGTATGTGCAATAGGGATGTCTTAAATGGCACAGCAGGAAACAGACAGAGAGACATGGGCCATCTGGAGTGGGAATGGCAGAGAAATGTTTGCATGCTAGAGGCCTGCAGGTTTGTGGGTCCAAATTCAACTGAACGTGTGTGCACATGTACATGGACAACTCCATCTAGAGACATCTATAGAACATAAAGGCTGGCACGTTATTCACAGTGCTTTGAAAATACAAAAATGTGGGAAACAGCACTATATAAAACCATGTTACTATTATCTATAACAGTTACTTTTACGTTCCCATTGCAGGTGGCGTACCCTTACATTTGCAACATCTTCTCAACTTAAGAAGGCAGAATAGGTTACAGAAGGCAGTCAAACTGTTGCACAAATGCACATCATACCGCAAGCCTCATGGGCCCTCCTCTGCATCTGCCTGGCTTAATGGAGTGTGTAATTGTGTGCAACTGTTTGTGTGTGACTTTTCTATTTAGGAGCAATAGTTTGACAAATAGGAGAACAACGCATATTCCTGGTTCGCTCTTAATGAGAACAGTTCGCAGGGAGAGGGGCTCGGCCTCTGGAAGGGGCTGTCAGCTTTCCAAGATAGGCCATAATTCTTGTGTAGAACAGCGCGCTCTGCCAAATCAGTTAAAGTGCTTTGGGCTCGTGGACAATTCTGGAGTGAAGATAGCTGGCCAAGAGTGGAGCGGGATACAAACGGCCTATTCATGAAGGCATCACTGTATGGCTATATGATATTTCAAGCATATAAATAGAAATTGGTAAGAACACCAGTTCCATGCTCAAGGCAGCCTGCATGCACAGGTCCTGAACTCTGCGGCCTCTTTGGCGGAACTTTGTGGATTTCCAGAGAGTTTTTATGCAACTTAGTGGAATTTCGCTGAGTAAAACTCTGCGAGTTCCCCCCACCCCTAGAGATCACTGATATATCCCTGTGCTCACATAGTGAGGGTTGGCCTAGACAGATATATCATTTGCCATGGTAGGGCTGTTCATTGTATAAAGACTGCTAGTAATGTTGATTACTCTGCTTAGTTGTATATGTTTTCGAATCGCAGCACAACTGCTTCATAATTGACTACGATAGTCTCAATAAATATTCCAAACTTTCCTCGTGTTTTTCTTTTGTTTATTATGGACATGCATGAGTGAGAAACAAAAGGTGGTGATCGGTTTCCATGGTTCCCTTAATATTAGAGGGTCACATTCTAGGTTGCCAAACCACCTGCTACTCTGGGAAGGTTAGGAGTTTAGATGAGGCACTGTGAGCTAGTCTGATATTGGGCCCGCAGGTACAGATGTAGTAGAGAGACTCAGTCCAAAGCACAGTTCTGTTTCCAAACAGAATGCAAGCGACACTGGGTGAATCTGTAAATGGGCCTCCGGGATGATGCCATACAAATATCAGAGATAAATTTCATGAGAATTACAATGATACACAATTATACCAGAAGGCATTTTCCATTCCAGACATCCTATACTTTGGGAGAGAATGTGGCAGTCGACCTCTGAGCTAGGGACGCTCAACATTCTGTGATTCGGGGCAAATCACTTAATCTCCCTGTAACGTAACTGGTGCTCATGTAAAGCGCTCTGATACCTTCGGGTCTAGTTAGCGCTATATAAAACTCCACAAAAAAAAAACATTGCCTAAGCCTCATTCAGATCCAGATGTACAGCATTTACCTGAAGCTCAACCCCACCACAACTAAATTTCTGTTAGTTGCCAAAACCAAGAAACAACAGCTAGTTCAAACCTGGTTGAATGGCATGGTTCTGAACAAATTCAACCCCAACTTTCACCGAACACCAAGTCACTTAGAATCACCTTGAAAACCAAACCTTTCCTTAAGGAACTCATTGCCAGGAAGAAAAAGATGTTCTGATACCAGCTCTCTCCGCCAAAAAATGAGTGAAGCCATTTCTCACAGCTGATGACTTCAGGAGGGCTTTTCAAGCCCTCATGCCCTCACATTGGGATGGTGACAGCACCCTGCTCCATGGCCTCCCAGACTCCACACACACCAGCAAGTCTCACACAGAACCTCAAGAAATATCTCACAAAGAACATGAAAAGTATGATCATGTCACTCCCATACTGATGGAACTCCACCGGCTCCCCTTGCTGTCTTGCATCATTGTTAAATCAATTGCATTAGATACCAAATTATCATGATGAGTATGTATATCTTGCTGACACGCTCACACAAGGCAACAAGCATTCTCCATTCATGCACACAGGATCTGGAACCACATTTCTTTGTCCGTCAGAACCAAGCCCACCCTACTCCAATTTAGAAAAGAGCAGAAGGCTCACCATTTTACATCAAGATGTATAAACAGTCTACTCTGCTCCCATAACCTAGGTACAGTGATAATCACCTGATGACTATAACTTTGCCTTTGATACTGCACAGTGTTGTGTTGCCTTTTGGTTAGGTTTGCACTATAAAAATAGCAAATACATATATATAAAAACATACTAAATTTAGTTCCCAAGCCAAGATGGTCTCATCCCTGGATAGAAGATTTTCCTAATACCCTCAAAGAAATGCTAAATCACCAGACGTATGAAAAAAGAAAGCTGTCATGTCCTTGTTTTGTAGGTCATGCTTGCAAAAAAGTGTACCCTTATGGAAAAGCACTGCCAGCCCAATTTAGCCAAATGGCCAAGTTACTTACCTTCTAACCGCAGATTCCTTACGTTTGAATTTTTCCAGGCGTCAGACTAGATCCGGTAGATTTTTCTTCAATAAATACCCTTGCTTACCGGTAGGTGCTGTCGGTCGGCTCCGCGTGACATCGGCAGCACCGTCTCCATCATTGTGACGTCCACGTCACCAATATAGGCACCACCGCGGCGTGCTGACATCAGTTACCTTTCATGACTTTCCACGCCAGAAGCACGGAGCCACGAAGTGCACTGACATTGGTGTGTTTCTGAACAACTAGGGCCCTGAAAGGTGGTCAGCCCTGACGCTAGAAACCTGTCTGCAGTGCAGGGAGGATAATTGGGTCGGTAAGGAATCTGCAGCTACATCATATCTCTGCCACATAAGGCGTTACCGAAGGTAAGTGACTTTTCCATCTGATAGAGACATCTAGCCACAGATTCCTTACCTTTGAATAGATAGCAAAGCAATACCATCCCTGGAGGAGGGACAGCGGACGAGTTTAGACCAGGAAGTCCTGAAGGACAGAGCTGCCAAAAAGGCCGTCCCTTCGGACTTGAGTGTCCAAGCAGTAGTGTTTGGTAAATGGGTGCAGGGATACCTACGTTGTTGCCTGAAAAATGTCAAGGACTGGAACACTACACTGCACACCGTGGTAGCAGCATCAGCTCTGTTGGAATGAGCCATTAATCCTTCAGGAGGCTGCTTCTTGGCCAGAGCATAGCAAATTTTGATGCAGAGGATGACCCAACGTGAGATAGTCCTCTTCTGTGCCGCACAACCTTTCTTTGATCAAACTTACACCACAAAGAGTTGGTCATCCACCTGGAACACTTTTGAGCGGTCAATTTAGAATGACCACGCTCTTTTTGGGTCCAGACGGTGGAGTCGCTCCTCTTCTTTAGAGGGGTGCGGAGGAGCATCAAAGTGGGCAAGGTGACCGATTGCCCCACGCTGAATGGTGTTACCAATTTCGGTATGAAAGAGGCCCTAGTGCGAAGCACCAACTTATCAGGGAAGATGGTCAGGTAAGGAGATTTGGATGACAGGGCCTGCAATTAACTCACCCTACTGGCAGACGTTATTGCCACTTTTTGATAGTAAGCAGCTGAAGAGGGCAGTTGTGCAGAGATTGGAACAGAGTTCACATCAGGAAGGTGAGAACCAGATTAAGGTCCCACTGAGGCATGATGAAAGGGGCAGGTGGAAACATATGTACATTCCCCCCAAAGAAATGTATTTGCAATAGGGTATATAAATAAAGAGGGTTGGTCTGGAAGCCCCAAGAAGGCAGACAGGGCAGAAAGGTACCCTTTGAGATTGCCCAGGGTAGAGCCCAGCTGGGCAAGGGTCAAAATAAAGAGAAGGACTTGAGAGAGGGTAGCAGAAAGAGGATTAATAGATCTTTCTGTCAATATTTTACAAATTCTTGCCACCGACAGGTGTACACGGTCTTGGTAGAGGGACGCCTGGCTGCGAAAATAACATTACAGACTTCAGGAGGAAGGTTGAATGCTGTCAACTGCTGCCGCTCAAGAAGGCACAGAGTTGACAGGTTCGGGTGGAAGAACCTCCCCTGCTGCTGTGACAGAAGAACCTCCTGAAGAGGCAGCCTGATCAGAGGATCGATGATCAATTGGAGAAGCTCGGGATACCAGACTTTCCGTGCCCAGTCCGAAGCCACAAGAATGACTTTTGCCTGGTCGCTCCTGATCTTCTTGAGTACTCTGGACAGGAGTGGTATTGGTGGAAAGGCGTACAGGAGACCTGAGCTCCACTTGAGATGAAAAGCGTTGCTGAGCGAGTGCTGAGTGTGGGTCCCGTGCTCACTACGCCACTGGAGTCAAGCTATCCTGGCTGATGAAGGCTGATAGCCTGAAACCGGTCCTAGGATGCTTGATTCCGGTCCAGGGAAGACATGGCTTGGCAGTTCGGTCTGGACTGTTCCCATGAGGCACAGGGTCAAGACTGATTTGCATATGGCTATGTCTGAACTGGGGTGGCGTGGTGAAGCAAAATAACGATGGATTAAACCCAGATCTGTGACTGGGGGTGAATGTTTGCCAATGTGCAGCATTCCGTCCATCATCTTGTGTGTTTTGCAGTGGAAACTCCAGCACGCAAAACTGCTGTCATTGCGAGTTCTCAGCGGAGGCGAACAGATCTAACCAAGGCTTTCCCCACTGCTGAAAGAGAACTGGTGCCACCTGGGGATGGGGATGCCAATCGTGATCCTCTAGGCGTCAACGGCTGAGTTTGTCCACCTTGGCATTCAGAGGTCCTGCCAGGTGTTGAACCACCATGGAAATGCCCTGCTGTTCCAGCCACGTCAGAGATGCAGGGCCTCTTGACAATGTGTCCACAACCCCACCCCACCCTGTTTGCTGCAGTACTACATGGCGGTGGTGTTGTCCAAGGAAATATGAACCAGCTTTCCCTTGATCAAAGGAAGAAAGGCTTTCAATACCAAGCGAATCCCTCAGAGCTCCAGGAAGTTGATGTGGAGTCCGGATTCCGCCAGAGACCAGAGTCCTCTGATCTCCACCTCTCCCAGATGTCCGCCCCATCCTAGGAGTGATGCATCTGTCACTACTGTGTGGTCTGGTTGGGGAAGGGAGAGGGAGAGGGGTCTAACTCTGACCCAATCGTGGTCTGTTAGCCACCACTGCTAGTCCTGTTCCGTTATCTCCAAGATCTGGACCATGCCGGCGAGATTACCCTGATGCTGCGCCCACTGGAACTTCAAGTCCCACTGCAGAGCCCGCCTATCCCATATAGCCTGTGTCACTAGCAGGATGCAGGAGACCATGAGGCCCAGCAGCTTCAGAGTCATTCTCACGAAATACAGGATAGAGGCTGAAACATCGGTATCGTAGCCTGAATATCCTGGACTCGCCTTTCAGGAGGATAGCCCCAAAACTGCACTGCATCAAGAACAGTTGCGATGAGAAGGAGCATCTGAGAGGAAGCCAGGTGTGTCTTCGGTATGTTGATAGAGAACTCCAGCGAGTGCAGAAGGTTCGCCGTAGTCTGGATGTGGGAGATGACAGCCTGGGGCGAACTCGCCTTCAACAGCCAGCCGTCAAGATAGGGGAAGACTGGCACCCCTGATCTGCGCAGATCAGCTGCAACCACCGCCATCACCCTGGTGAACACCCGAGGAGCGCTGATAAGGCCAAGGGGGAGCACGGAGAACTGAAAGTGCTCCTGGCCTACTGTAAACAGCAGGTAGCGCTGATGGAATGTGAAAATAGGCGTCCTGCAAGTCCAACGCTACCATCCAGTCTCCTGGGTCCAGGGTACACAAGACCTGAGCTAGAGTGAGCATCTTGAACTCTTACTTTTTGAGGAAGTAGTTGAGGGCTCGCAGATCTAGAATAGAGCGCAGGCCCTTTTCCTTCTTCAGGACCAGAAAGTAGAGGGAATAGCAACCACAGCATACTCATGAAGCCGGACCCTCTCTATGGCTCCCTTGGCCAAGCGAGCCATGACTTCCTCCTGAAACAAAGCCAGGTGATCCTCCATCAGCCGGTCGTAAGCTGGAAGCATGGAGGCAGGAGACCCTCGCGGGTATGTAGTGCGCTCTACAAATTCTGTGATTGATTGATTGATAGGAGTAGTACCAAAGGGGAGGCAGTAGCCCCTTCCGACTATCTGAGGAACCCACCTGTCCGATGTGATGTCCTGCCAGTGGTGAAGGTGATGGCTGATCCTGCCATCCACGGGCTGCCCATGATCTTGAAGGGCAGGACTAGGAGGGTTGGGAGGCTGAGGTTGCAGGGGCGGTGGTCGACTGACCCGACCTCTGGCTGCCCGATTCACGGGGCAGGAACAAGCTGCACCCACTGCGGCGCAGAGGTTGCTGAAATTGTGCAGTCCTGTGACTGGGTTTTGGCTGGCGCAGTTGAAAGCCCTTTCCATATCCACGAAAGGTGCGAAAGGCAGACTGGAGATGAGTGTCAACTGAGAGGCCCAAGGCCTTGGCCGTAGCCCTTGAGTCTGTAAAGCGCTCCAGCATCATGTCTGCCTTGTCTCCGAAGAGACGGTTGCCATCAAAAGGATATGTCCATGAGAGAGGCCTGGACATCCTGTGAAAAGCCAGAAGTCCTCAACCTGGCGTGGCGTCTAACAGTCACCGTCATTGAAATCGCTCTGCCTAGTGAGTAGGTAGTATCGAGCCTACAAGGAATGGCGAACTTTGCTGCATCTCTCTTGTCTGACACCGCTTGGGAGAGGATGGCCTGGGCCTCCTCCGGGACATGTGGCAGCACTTGCGCAACCGTTTCCCACAGTGTGGGAATAACAGCCCAATAAGCATGCGGTGTTCACCGACCGCAGTGCAAGGCTGGAGGTAGAAAACTTCTTACCCCAACAATCCAGCCTCTTGGATTCCCTATCCAGTGGTGCAGAAGGGAACGCGCCTTGGGAGGTAGAGGCCTGGACCACCAAGCTCTCGGGGGTAGGGTGGTTGGTAAAGAAATTTGGGTCAGCTGGTGCAGGGCGATGGCAGGGGACAACTGTCCTATTCATTGGAGCCCCAGTGCTGGGCTTGGACCAGGTGCCCAGTAGGACATCAGTTAAGGGCTCGTTAAAAAGGCAGCAGGGTGTAGAAATCAGGTATTCAAATGTAGGTTTCCTCAAGAGTCTTTATTAAGTGTACATCTTCACATCTCCATAACCTTCAGTATAATGCCTCACCAACAGCATTTCATAGAACATAGGTGAACCTCCCATTCTATTGACATCAACAGTCACCAGCTACCATTCTACTCCACAGTGCATTCCCACACTTCTCCCCCCACAGAAAACGAGGAAGATAAACCAGTGCAAGAAATAATATTCAATTGAAAGGAATGGAATTAATAGCATACCCAATAACACCAAAATGACATCAATAAGTGAAACAAAAAACATAAACATAAACATTAGATAGGAGATTTGACCTTACATAAGTTTCCCAAGCTCCATTCCTTTCCATCATCCAATTTGACCACAGAATTGGATACCTTGATCACTTTCTGTGGCTTGGAAAACTTACTGTCACCTTTCATCACATGCCCCGGCTTCTTCACTACCACCCAATCCCCACACTTCAAATCAACGATTTTCACTCTTTTTCTGTTATCATAAATCACCTTGTTGCGACTTTGAGCCTCAGATGCTTTAGCAAACATACTCTCACAATCAACCCAAATCTATTTTTTTGCAAGCAACCACATTAGAGATTCCTTTGTCGCAGGTTCCCTTCCTTTAAGAACAACAAAAGGGGATACTCCAGCCACAGAATGTGGAGTAACTCTATGGGCCCATATCATTTTATGCTATTCTTCTTTCCATGCCAACCCATTGGCTAAAGATAACTGAATATTATCCATGAAAATGCGGTTGACTCTCTCCACCAATCCGTTGGCCTGTGGACAATAGAGTGCAACTTTGTCATGCCTGATACCCAGACCGGCCAGAGATTCAGACATGGCAGAAGACACTAGCTGCACTCCATTATCCGTAACCAATACCTTGGGTATTCCCTCCTCAAAAAATACTTTCTTCAAGAACTCTATCACATTCCTTGTTGTGACACTCTCAAAGGTTTCA
This sequence comes from Calotriton arnoldi, assembly GCA_963921515.1. Taxonomy (NCBI): domain Eukaryota; kingdom Metazoa; phylum Chordata; class Amphibia; order Caudata; family Salamandridae; genus Calotriton; species Calotriton arnoldi. The sequence goes on from CAWUFW010005100.1 coordinate 670,253, forward strand.
ACCACAAACCATTTGCTGTGATAGTCTACAAGAACCACAATGAACCTGTCCCTATGACCCAACTTTTCCACAGGACCTAAGAAATCAATTGCCAATTTCTCCCAAGGCCTATTGGGAAGTTTCACACATTCTAATGGAGGTTGCCTGACCACTCTGTTCTTGTCGCTATTACCACATATTACATAATCGCTAACCACAGCCTCCACTTCCTTATCCATGCCAGGCCACCAAAAAGATTGCCTCAACCTCCTTTTGGTCAAACTCCTCCCCAAATGTCCTTCATGCACAATTCTAACTAACCTCCCTCTAAATGCTCTAGGAGGAACAATACAATTAAACCTCAATACTTTGTCCCCAAGAATGCTCAGTTCTTCTCTTACAACCGAAAACTGACTTAAGTCTTCCTCAAAGGTAACATCCAAAAACTAACCATTGCTTATTAAATTCTTCAAATCCCTGTATTCTCCATCTACAAGTATTGCACATCTCCATTCCTCTTGACTTAAAGCAAGTTCATCATCAATAGAAGCACATACTGGTTCAACCACTTCTGTACAAGAAACATCTGAGATATCTACATCTTCAACCACAGGCATGCGTGATAGGCAATCAGCCACCACATTTTTCTTCCTTCTAACAAACTCTACAGTGAAATTAAGGTTCATTACAGTCATTAACCATCTAGAAATCCGAGGTGTCACACTACCCTCGAGTTACTTGCCACACTTAAAGATATGCAGTAAAGGCTTATGGTCAGACTTAAGTACAAAGAGTAACCCCCACAAAACATACCTGAAGTGGTTCATACCCCAGCAACAGGCCAATGCTTCCTTTTCAATTGCTGAATACGAATGCTCCGCCTGCTTGCAATCGCCGTGACGCAAATCCTATAATTCTGTCCTCACCATCCACTTCCTGAATTAAAACCGCTCCAAGCCCTGCATTACTGGCATCGGTAGATACAGTGGTCTTCCTATTGACATCGAAATGTCTCAATGTAGGTGCATGTGCAAGTGATTGCTTGATGTTATCGAACGCAGTTTTACATGCTGTCTTCTATTCAAACACTACCCCTTTCTTTAATAATGCTCTCATGGGCTCCATGGGCTCCACCAAGTCAGCAAAATTGGAGACAAATTTGGAACAATTTTCTGATAGCTTCAAAAAGGATTTCAATTCCTCCTTGTCAATGGGTTGAGGAGCATCCTCAATGGCTTTCATTATACTTTTCTTTGGTCTAATACCTTTTTCAGATATTTCATGGCCTAAGTAACTCACCACCTGTGTCCTCAACTGACATTTTTCTTTTTTTAGAGTTAAACCATGATCACCAATCCTTTTTAGCACCTCATTCAATAACATATCATGATCCTCCCATGACTTACCCACCACCATAACGTCGTCCTGGAAGCATAACACGTTTTGTATACCTTTGAAAATACAGTGCATTATCCTTTGAAAGACTGCCGAGGCTGACGCCAAGCCAAACGGCATCCGACATTAACGATAAGCACCCAGGGGGGTCACAAACGTTGTGAGTGATCTGGATTCAGGATGTAAATTTACCTGATGGTATGCTGCCGACATGTCCAATACCCTGAATACCTTCCCTCCTCCAATTCCACTCACCATTTCTGCGGTATTAGGCAATGGTTGACGGTCAACCCATATATTTTTGTTAAAATCGCGTAGATCAATGCAAAGGTGAATCTTGTTCCCCTCCTTAGGAGCAACTACGATAGGAGCAAGCCATTCAGATGATTCCATAGGCTTGATGATCTTTTCACTCAATATCTTATCCAACTCTAGTTGAAGTTGCTCTCTCATAGGAAGGAGTACAGGTCTCACCTTATGTACAGTAGGAAAGGCATTTCTTTTTAAAATTATCTGGTGGGTAAATCTTTTCAGTAGCCCTAACTTGTCAGAAAACACATGTGGAAATGACAGTACTAACTTTTTGCCCCATTCTGTCTCAGTCTCAAGTTTAAACAAAGTGTTCTTGTTCAATGATTCAACACACATTACTGGCTCCACAGCATTGGGATAGAGAATGATGTTCAAATCTTTCTGGTGACGCCACCCTAAAAGGTTTAAACCTTCCTCTGTAACCTACACTCTCCCATGAACTCTATGTTGTTTAAAATAAATAAAGCAAACACAAGGAGATGATGGACGGAGCGCTGAAACTTTTCAGACACTCACCCCCCAGTCACAGATCTGGGTTGAATCGATCATCGTTCTTTAGCTCACTCCGCCACCCCAGTTCAGACATAGCTATATGCAAATCAGACCTGACCCTGTGCCTCATGGGAACAGTCCAGCCCGAACTGCCAAGCCATGTCTTCCCTGGACCGGAAACAAGCATCCTGGGACTGGTTTCAGGCTAACAGCCCTCATCAGCCAGGCTAGCTTGAATCCAGTGGCAAAGTGAGCAAGGGACTCACGTCTGGGCATACCCTGCCAACTTAGGGCAAACAAAGCAAACACAAGGAGATGATGGACGGAGCGCTGAAACTTTTCAGACACTCACCCCCAGTCACAGATCTGGGTTGAATCCATCATCGTTCTTTAGCTCACTCCGCCACCCCAGTTCAGACATAGCTGTATGCAAATCAGACTTGACCCTGTGCCTCATGGGAACAGTCCAGCCTGAACTGCCAAGCCATGTCTTCCCTGGACCGGAAACAAGCATCCTGGGACCGGTTTCGGGCCAACAGCCCTCATCAGCCAGGCTAGCGTGGGTCCCTTGCTCACTTTGCCACTGGATTCAAGCTAGCCTGGCTGATGAGGGCTGTTAGCCCGAAACCGGTCTTAGGATGCTTGTTTCCAGTCCAGGGAAGACATGGCTTGGCAGTTCGGGCTGGACTGTTCCCATGAGGCACATGGTCAAGACTGATTTGCATATAGCTGTGTCTGAAATGGGGTGGCAAAGTGAGCTAAAGAACGATGATGGATTCAACCCAGATCTGTGACTGGGGGTGAGTGTCTGAAAAGTTTCAGCGCTCCGTCCATCATCTCCTTGTGTTTGCTTTGTTCGCCTCAAGTTGGCAGGGTATGCCCAGATGTGGGTCCCTTGCTCACTTTGCCACTGGATTCAAGCTAGCCTGGCTGATGAGGGCTGTTAGCCCGAAACCGGTCCCAGGATGCTTGTTTCCAGCCCAGGGAAGACATGGCTTGGCAGTTCGGGCTGGACTGTTCCCATGAGGCACAGGGTCAAGACTGATTTGCATATAGCTGTGTCTGAACTGGGGTGGCAAAGTGAGCTAAAGAACAATGATGGATTCAACCCAGATCTGTGACTGGGGGTGAGTGTCTGAAAAGTTTCAGCGCTCCGTCCATCATCTCCTTGTGTTTGCTTTGTTTAAAATAAATATCCATCCACTTCATACCTATGATATTAATCTTCCTACCACCATATCCCACCGCTTTGACATCTGCACTTAGCAAGTCATTAACCTGACCCTTAACATCATCAATATACGTGTCTTTTGAATTTAAAGTGAACAAGCTTCCTGAGTCAGCTAGGACTTTGACTTGAACAGTTCCCAAGGTGATATCACAATACGGTTTTTCTAACAACCCTGAGCTTTCCATTTTTAAACTCTACATGTCACATTCGCTACAGCTACAGAACTTTTGATTTCATTTATTGTCACTATAATTTCTTCTTGGAGTTCCTCTAAACTCTCTACAGCCTTCACACTAGTGTCTTGCATTTTCCCTTTTGACCTACAGACCTTAGCCAAATGACCTCTTCTCCCACAGGCCCTGCATGTGACATTCCTTGCACCACATGCAAGACTAGAAGCAATATGTCCAGGACAACCGTACCTGTAACATGTAATTTTCCTTCTATCTTCTACTTTACTACTCGCAGATTCCGCAGCTTTGAAGGGTTGCTTGAACTCGACCTCTTTCACTTCTACAGTAGCAGTTTCTTTCTCAACATTCCTAACACTGGGCTTAGCCATGTCAATTTCCTTCATCCAAACTGCAATATGCTCCATGCTTCTTGCTATCTGTTTAGATTCTTCCAAGGTGGATCAATGGACAAGAGCTTTTCTTGAACCTTTCTGTTATTTGTGCATCGCGCAATTTGATCACGAATTAAAGACTTAGTCAAATTTTGGAACTTGCACGTTACTGCTAAGCCCCTTAAAGCAGCAACATATGTCATAATATCTTCGTTGTGGCTTTGCATGCGACAGAAAGATTTATGTCTTTCGAAGACTACACTTACTTTAGGAGAAACATTTTTTCCAACATCTGCAGAGACATGTCATATACGTTTATGGGTTGCCCATCCCCTGTACCTAGAGAAACTTCTGGTAAGTCATCATAGATCCTCCTTCCCTCGGTGCCTAAATGATGAAGCAATATTGCTTGTCTCCTTACTGGCCCCTATTTATCTCCACCAATGGCCAGCATATAAGTGAAAAACATATTCTTCCAATGTTTCCTCGGTATGAGAGGTTCCCAAGGTGAAACCAAAAAATTAGGTGGAGCAGCCATGCCTTGTTCAGCCATTACTAAAAGGATGAAATAAAATAACAAACTACCACAATATACTAAAGTAACAAGCTATAATAATAAACTAAAATAACAATTTAAAATAACTATCAAAATAAATATTGAAAAAGACTTATGTAGAGTCTTTCTTTATCAGCAGGTACAGTTGGCAGTTGGATAGTCTTTCTTCCAGGATATAGAGGACAATGAGGGCTAGTCCTACTTCTATGTAGCTTGCTCTTGTCTGTACAGGAAGCTGAAGTGCCAGGGGAAGCCGATGAATTCACAGTTAGGTATGTTTGTGTGGAAGTGTGGACTTAATTGTGTACAACTCCGACATGTCCAAGAGCATCAAGAACTATTCCTTGAGGGTTCTTCATTTATCGTCTTGGAAAAGCATTAAAAAAACTAATTTGTCAATTTTAAACGGGGCCTCCCGTAGTGCTAATGGGTTTAGAAATGGGGCCTCCTGCAGTGCTAATGGCATGGACGAGTCAGCTCTTAGCCGGGCTAATGGTATTTCAGCGTGGCCGGGACATGCAGTAGCACGCGTGGTAACCTCGCAACCGCCCGAGAAAGCAATTCAGCGAGGCTGCTAGAATGTTAATGGCAGATCAAAGCAATGCTAGGTGCGTGTAGTGTCCTAGCACTGCGTGATACCAGGCCCAGTGTTGGGGCAAGTAACGACACGGACACTGGGGTTGCTTTGGTGGCCAGCAACCAACTTAGCCACGCCCGGCTCTTCCGGGCTATTTATTGGCTATCTATGTGCGCGCCGCGTGTCCACGTCGGTCACGCCAAATACTTCTAACACCCAGGGGTCGGGTACAAACACCCCTCCCTCTGGGACCCGAGTGGTGTAACCCACCACTCGGAATCAACATTACATTCCTCTTATACTAAATCCAAAAATAAACACCTTAACAAAAACCCAAACAACAGGAAATCTCGCAATGTTCATATATCAAATGGCGATATCACATGGAACAGTCTTACTTGATTTCACGCAGCAGCTCCTCGGTTACTGAGCACGGCCCAGCCACATCTATCCGTTACCAGGTCACAAAGTCTCGGTACTTCTGGGAAGGCCTCGGATGGACCCTCAGATTATACCGCCTCCGACTGTCCCTGGCGGGTGTAGACAGCGAGACCAGCTCCTGTTCTTTTGTCGCAGTCGGCGGACTCTCTCTCCTCTTCTCTGGCTCTGCATGGGGCAGGATTTCTTCCGATGGCTGTATTAATACCGGAGTTCCGCTCAGCCTTTCTGACGATGTTTCCGGAAAGTCGTCTGCGTCGTCCGACAAATCAAAACTCCTGAGTGGGGCATCCGTTCCAGCGACGTCTCCATCCGAACTTCGTTCTATGAGGTGACTATGAGTTTTCTTGAAATGAGACACATTTCTTGTCACCCACTCCCGGCCCCTTCTGGCAGTAACTCGAGTGCCACAGATCTTGGTCACAGTCCAAACTTCCAATTCAAATGGCAGGCGGAATTTTCCACCTGGATGCCGGTCGCGGACCAACACCCGGTCACCTATTGCCAACGAACCTTTGTGGGCACGCCTGCCGCCGAGAGGCGTCTTCATTGTTGTGCTGTCGCCGGGTCTCAGACTGGTTTGGCGGGCATGGAGCGTCAGCCCACTGTGAGTGGTGAGGGATAGTGTCACTGACCGCTCGATGAAAACACATTCGTCCTGGAGCAACACCTGCCGTGCAGTGCGGGGTTAACCGGTACTCTCTTAGGAATTGATACAGTGCCTGTTCTACAGGTCGATGTTCCGCTAGAGCAATCTGAACAGTCTTGTTTAGGGTTCGCATTAGCCGCTCTACTTCTCCATTTGCCTGCGGCCACCTTGGCGTCACTCTTCGATGTTTGATTCTGTAGGACGTAAAATAGTCTGCCAGTTCGTTACTGGTAAACGGGGGTCCATTGTCTGTGCGGATTTCTCCGAAAAGGCCATGGGTGGCCATCATTTTCTCCAGCTTGGATATCACTTCTACAGCCGATGTGGTGTCAACAAACTCGACTTCTGGATATCTGGAGAAATCATCCACGACCACCAGCATATGTCGCCCTCCCGGCAGGCTGCCAAAGTCTGCACTTACTCGCTCCCATGGTACGGTTGGGCCACGTTCTGTGATCACCGGTGCTGGTGGAGCCGGGAGGCTCGTGAGCAGGCACACCGGACAGCTCTTCACGATGTCCTCAATCAGATGATCCAGTCCGGGAAACCACACTTTGCTCCGAAGCCTGCTTTTCGACTTGACCATGCCTTGGTGGGCACCATGCGCTAGTGCCGCTGCTGTCTTGTGCAGGCTTTTCCGGTAAAACGAGGCGAGGGCCTCTCAGTAGACAGCCGTCGGGTGTCAACGATAATTCCAGGCGGACACGATACAACATCTTCAACACGGATCTGGCCATGTCAGTGCGATACGGAGCCGGGGTCTGCAGCTCTTTCCAATCTCCGGAGGTAACCGCTTGGATGGCTAGCTGTAGACAGTCATCCTCAGCGGTGGCTTTGACGACATCTTCGAGAGAGATCGGCAGGGGTCTCGACCGTTCCACAATCATTCGCACATAATCTTCCGTGGCCGCCGCCTCCGCAGTCTCCTGGAGGGTCACAGGCCGAGCGTGCCTTGACAGAAAATCTGCAGGGTTCTTGGTGCCTGGTTGATACTCCACCTTGAACTGGAACTCTTGCAATTGTAGGATCCATTTCTCTATACGGGGGGAGGTCTGGACGACGATCCTTGGAAGAGAGGAATAAGAGGCTTGTGATCTGTCACAACGGCAAACGGGTGCCCATAGAGGTAAATGTGGAAATGTCTACAGCCCCACAGGATCGCAATCGCTTCCTTCTCAATGTGAGAGTATCTCTGTTCCGTGGGGGTGAGTGTCCGGCTAGCATAGGCTACTGGTGCCCACTCTCCGCAGTCTTGGCGCTGTGCGAGGACGGCACCGAGGCCCGTAGGGCTGGCATCCACAAACAACTGGGAGGGCTTGCAAGGGTCAAAATACACCAGATTGGTGTCCGCTGAGAGGGCAGCCTTCGTGCGCTTGAACGCTTCTTCTTGCTCGGGGCCCCACTGCCAAGGACTTGCTGCTTTGGTCAATTCTCGCAGCGGGCCTGTCAGGTCGGAGAGGTTCTTAATGAACCGTCCGCAATACGTCACCATTCCAAGGAAACTACGGACACCTGACACTGAGGATGGTGCAGCGGCGGCTTGGATGTCGTCGACTTTCTTCTGGGTCGGGGCCCACACCGTTCTCAGAAAATCGGTATCCAAAGAAACTGATGTCCTTGCGGAGGAAATCACACTTTGCACGATGAAGAGTGAGCCCTTTCTCTTTTAGCCTGGCAAACACCGCCTGGAGCCTCATGAGGTGTTCTTCGAGCGTGGGCGCGTGCACCAGAATGTCGTCGCTCACGTTGAGCACCCCTGGAAGTCCATGTAACACAGTCTTTATGATGTTCTGGAAGACTTCGGCAGCACTGGAAATGCCAAAGTTTAGTCGAGTGTAGCGCCACAGGCCCACATGTGTCGAGAATGTAGTGATTGGACGAGACTCCGGGTGTAGAGGGATCTGGTGGTACCCTGACCGGAGGTCCATTTTTGAAAACCACCTCGAACCGGCTAGTTCTCCGATGATGTCATCTATGGTCGGGGTTAGGTGCCGCTCCCGCTTGATGGCTAGGTTCGGGATCCTCATATCCACACATATGCGTACAGCTTCGGGTTGCTTCGGTTACCGCGCCACCACGATGGGGGACACCCACGGCGTCGGGCCACTAACTCTTTCGATGATTCCAGCGTGTTCCAGTACGCGGAGTTCCGCTTCCACCTTGGGTCGGAGGTGGAAGGCAATCCTTCGATGCCTCAGAGCCACTGGGGTCACGGACTTGTCCACATGAAGTCGGATCGCTGGTTCTTGGAGGCATCCTATGCCGGTGAAGAGGGAGGCGAACTCTTGCAACAGATGGTCAAGATCATTTTCGTGAACTTCGAACGCGAACTGAATCAGATTCAAATCTTGGGCCGTCCGGCAGCCGATAAGGAATCCCGACCCCTCCTGGGAGACGTACACCTTTGCCCGCTGGCAAGTGTCTTTATGTTTGAGGTCTGTCTGGAACACCCCACACATCGTTAATGGGGCACGATTCCCAAATGCGTAGACCTGTACTTTCGTACGCTGAAGTGTGGGTTTAGCCGGGAGTTATCGATAAACGTCCGCGGCCATGATGTTGATCGTGGCTCCTGTGTCAATAAGTGCCGCTATTGGATGGTCGTATATCCTAACCTTACATACTGGGGCAGCTGCTTGGGTATGCGCCAGGGCGTTAAGCATCCTGACTACATGGACTGTGGCCGCATCGTCCTCATCCATATCACTGGTGGGGGAGTCTTCTTCTTCGATCGGCTCAATGGCCCGCACTTGTTTTCGCCCGCTTGTAGGCCGTTTGCGCTGAGACGATCGGCATACCGCTGCAAAATGGTTTACTTTGCCACAGGAGCTGCAGACCTTCCCGTTGGCGGGACACCCTCCGTCACGTGGGTGTTGACCACCACACCATCCACATAGGCGAGTCGCTGACACGTTCTTGGTGGGTCTCTTGATCGTCCCTGATGCTCTCTGTTTGTCTCCCGGTGGGTCCATGCGAATCGCGTTGACGGGCTCCGTCTTGACTTGCGTCGTGATGTTGGGGTCCATATGGGCTGCCCGTGCTCTGGACAGTTCCTTGGACCGACCAAGCGTAAGTATGTCTCTCATGGACATGTTGTGTTCTTGCAGTACCCGTTCTCGAAGTTTTACCGACGCGCACCCTTGGATGAACTGGGCACGTATCTCATCAGCCTCGTCCGGGAGAGTACAGGTGCTCGCTAGTTCCCGTAGGCGGTCATAAAAACGTCAACCGACTCCTCTGGCTGCTGCTTCGCCTGGCGCAGCAGGAATCTTTCGTAATCCGGGTTTGCGTACGGCTCGAAGTGCGCTGTGATGGCGTCGCGCATTGTGGCGTAGTTCCTCGGGGGGCCACCTTCCCTCACTGTCTTCGAGATCTTGTGTATCTCTGCACCACCCAGGTGCAACAACATGGAGCGTCGGCGTGGGGCCGCGATCTCGGCGGCATCGAAGTACGTTTCCAGCCGCTCCACCCACGCTTTCCAACGCGCTGCCTGCGACGGGGGGGGCCGGTGATGGCAAATGGCTCCAGAGAGGGGAACGAGGCCATGGTCCACTACGCTGGTGCGGGGCAGAGTCCTTGTGCCGACTGTTGTGTGGCACGGGCGCACTCGCAGGGTGTCCAGCGGGGCCACAGGGCAGCCGCGTAGGCGAGGCGAAGACCTTAGGGTGGTGGTCGACGGTGTGAGACCTGTTAGGGGGGCAGGTGCGGGAGAGAAAAAACCACCTCAAACCCCACTGTTGTAGCCAAGATATGAGCGTGTGTCTTGTAGTGTGGCACTGTCACCACTGGGGGGCCTCCACCCTGATAACAGCGAGCCGGTATGTCCACAAGCCTGGGGAGAGGGGCTGAAGCAGGACTAGCGACGCCCCCGCGGAGATCGCGGAATGCAGGGGGCGGAGTCACGTGCTCTCGGAGCTCGCGCTGTGAAGCTGATAACAGCGGAGGTGGCAGCGGGCACCCAGGAAAGCAGAGGGCGAGGCCGGCCTTACCCGCGGGATGTTTGAAGGCTCCGGCGGGAGAGAGGCAGTTTCGCTGAGCGGCAGAGAATCGTCGCAGGTGGTGCGTCGGAGCGCACACACGCGTTGCTGGAGATCGCAGCGGCAGACAGAAGTGCGGCGGGGCACGCGATGGGCAAGCAGCCCGCTCGTCGCCAATGTAGTGTCCTAGCACTGCGTGATACCAGGCCCAGTGTTGGGGCAAGTAACGACACGGACACTGGGGTTGCTTTGGTGGCCAGCAACCAACTTAGCCACGCCCGGCTCTTCCGGGCTATTTATTGGCTATCTATGTGCGCGCCGCGTGTCCACGTCGGTCACGCCAAATACTTCTAACACCCAGGGGTCGGGTACAAACACCCCTCCCCTCTGGGACCCGAGTGGTGTAACCCACCACTCGGAATCAACATTACAGTGCGCTCGAGCAGGACACATCACAAAACGATCTATTTCCTTTTTCTCGGCGAATTGAAAGTACATCAAATTAAAAGATATTGTAAAAAAACACGTCAAGCGAAGGAAGATCTTCACCACACCTCCACGAAATGTGCTAGAAATGTAAGGGTTCTAGCCGCAAGGAAGTGCTCAACTTCCAAAGTGTGCTTCTCTTCAAGGGACACAACGCAGTAACGATCCCACGAAAAACACTGGAATATCAAGAATAATATGTAACTTACAGTTCTTGTGGACACAGCACGCTTTTTGAAGTATTATATAGACACCATATACTTTTCATAGTATTGTCTAACGCTATGTAACAGTACTTCTCCAGGGGTAGAGGTCACAGGATACTCTCTGCCCCCTGCGCAGAGTTGATGGACGCTCGTCGCCAAAATCTGTAGTAATCAGGTATACAAATGTAGGTTTCCTCAAGAGTCTTCTTTATTAAGTGTACATCTTCACATCTCCATAACCTCCAGCATAACGCCTCACCAACAGCATTTCATAGAACATAGGTGAACCTCCCATTCTATTGACATCAACAGTGCCCAGCTACCATTCTACTCCACAGTGCATTCCCACACAGGGGTTCTGATGAGGAGACACCAGGCTGCAGGACCTCCATCAAGATGTTCGTCTTGACTGCCACAGAAAGGAGCTCGAGGACCAGGACCTCCGCTGCCCTTCGCACCGCCATAGAGTATGATGCTCCCTAGCCATGGTAGGGGGAGAAAGCGGGCCAGTATCTGGGGAGGTATCAAGTCTGCTGGCCTCACCCAATTCCTCACACCAGTTCATGTTGTGGTAGGGCTGGTCTTGTAAAGAGTCCAGCGACCCTTCCCAATCTTCCTCCATCCCTAACCCTTCAGAATAGGGCTGAGAAAATGACCCAGAACCCAAGGGCTCTATCGGCGCTGGTATCAGCACCGGTATTCGATCCAGATCGTTGAAGATAAGAATGGGGCTGGTGCCGCCGGTGGGTGTGGGTGGCAATGGGAGTCTCAGCATTGGGACTGGTGCCAGGGAAGGTAGCAAAGGTACGAACAGCGTTGGTCTGGATATATCACCAGATGCATGGAGTGGCATCAGCGCCGGAGCTGCCGGCGCGGAACCCGATGGAGCCCCCTCTGAGCCTCTGGGGCCAGAAGGCACACCGGTAGGGTCAGGCCGCCCAAATATGAGGCACATGGCGTCATAAAACTCATTGAGCTGCGTGAGGGTCGCTCTGGCTCCCAGGAAGGCTGGGAAGTGCGGTGCTGACCCAGGGGCAGGTTCCGAGGAATGAGGCCTGGAACGCCAAGGCTCCTCAGTCATGTCGACCAACAGACAGGGAGAAGGCAAAGCATGGTTCGACTTCTTATGCTTCTTGTGCTTCTTACCTGACGACTCAAAGACTTTGAGTGGGAAGACAAATAATTGGGACTCACGGAGCGGTCCCCGGACCTTCCTCTTGACCAGGACCGTGAACAAGACCTCTGAGGTGAAAGAGCCATTGCCGAGCGCCGGGCCGCAAGCAGCTTTAGGGACCAATTCCTCAAAGTTTTATGAGTCATGGCCTGGCAGTCGGAGCACGACTTCGAGTCATGGTCGCGCTCCAGGCACCAAAGACAAACTACGTGTGGATGTGTCACCGACATGGCGCAGTGGCAGGTGCCACACGGCTTGAATCCAGAAGTCTACTTGGACATGTTGAAACCTACGCACCAAAAAGCGTTCGACAAAACGTCGAAAAAAGCATGTCAAAACGTAACAGAGGGCAGCTCTCTTCATAGTTCTGCGCTTGCTGGTGCGGAAAGAAAAGAACTGACGTCAGAGCGCTGAGGTGGTGCCTATATAAGTGACATGGACATCACAACGGCGGAAACGATGCCGATGACATCACGTGTAGCCCACTGACGCCACCTAATGACACACAAGGGTATTGCTCAATAAAAAAAATCTTACGGATCAAGTCTGACGCCTGGGAAAGTTAAAGGTAAAGAATCTGTGGCTAGATGTCTCTATCAGATGTAGGAGATACAGGATGCTTCTATTAGCAAGGTTGTAGGACTGATGTTCTTCTGAACACCCCAGGTGTAAACTCCATCCACTCAGAATATCAGTTCAATTACAAAAGAGGTTTAAATCTCTATATTGGATGTATTTAAGAGTCCAAAGTTCTTAGGTTTGAGTTAGAAAATGTTACATTGAAGCTTGCAGAGGAAATGCAGTCTGCACAACAACCGCTTGTCAGGGCCGGACACGCCTTTTTTTCCACTTGGTATTTGACCTTGGAGGCTGTTCCTAGTGCCTCTGTCACTTTCCCGTGAGGTTAATTGCAGCAGGCATGGGGAGGTTTCAAAAGAGAGAGAGAAAGACGGGGTGGATGGGGGAAGTAGAGAGAAAGTGTTCAATCGTGGAGAAGAAAGAAAGGAGAGAGGGAGAATGGATGAATGGTAAGAGATAGATAGCAAAAAGAGGTGGTGGGACCGGGGCTGTTTTCTGTGTTTTTGCCAGAGCTGCTTTTGGCTTCCTAGTCCGACACTGCCTCTGTTGAGGTTTCTCTGACTTGTATTGGAGATCTGCAAACTAACACTATGTCTACCAGTGTTGAGGCAGAGAAGGGGAAAGTAAGGACCGCAATTCAGTAATACATGGGACATAGTTAACAAGGGACAATTAATTGCAATGTTATATATCTACTAAAAACAAAGGTTTCAGATATTCCCTCAAAGGGACCTGGAAGCTAATACAGTCACCTTACAGGGTGGCAGAGAAATAATTATGCAAGTGTTTCTTTAGGAGACACTTTGACGTTAAGCTGGAATAAGAAAACATCACAGCACAAAATATCAGATTGTATACACACACAGTTCCATGAATATTAACAGCAGAAAGGTTAAGTATGACCATTCAAAACTACATAGGATTTCATAGGGATTTTGATATGTGCTGGCATTATATTAATATTTGCCAATATCAGAATATTATAGAAGAATAACTGATTACAGCCACTGATCCTTTGATGGCATATAGAAACTACAGTATTATCTGGAAACTACGAAAACAATATTTCTTTTCACTATGTATGCCATAAACATTTACTGAAGTGTGGAAATCCGTTCTTCTACATTATATTGTAATCATATTTACTTTCGTCTCCATAAAACTATAAAAATGATGGCATTACTCTTGTAGGACCCTCACATAAAACATGAGTGTAGGTGTTCATTCCATATGCTGATTTATTTACCCCACAGCATTAGATGAGTTATCACACTAATTTCAGTGTATTGATCAAGAAGGCCCTGTCTGACTGACTTACCTGCTGCCTCGGTCCCTTTCGGACCCTACATTCGTTGCTACACCAGACTGAAGCCCCCTGCTTCCTGCCTTTTCCTCCCCGTTCTCCTCTCTTTGTGTCCTTTAACCCTGCCATCTTGTCCTTTTGCTCCTTTCCTTTCTGCCTCGTTTAACCTTTTTTGCATCTTTGGGGCTTTGTTTTGGTTTTGTGGTAGCATCTGTCTCTTGCGTACTTTCTTATCATGTTACCCATTTTTCTCAGGAAACATCGTTTACAATGCATGCGATACATAGCATGCCATTACAATGCGGTCATTAAAACAACCATGCTGTTACATCGCAAACCATTACAACGCAAGTTGTTACAATGACTTGCTGTAGGGGGCAGAAGGGGTTGAATTTAAAATCCAACACCTTCCATACTGTTGCACAGGCTGGAGTTGGAATAGTAAATTATACTATTCCAAAATCCAGCTCGCCCCCCACAGCAAGTCGTTGTAATGACTTGCGTTGTAATGGTATGCGATGTAACAACACGGTCGTTGTAATGACTGCGTTGTAATGGCATGTGATGTATCGCATGCGTTGTAACGTGGCCTATTCATTTTTCTCTCTCAAGTATATACTTACTCCTTCTTTGTCCCCTTGAAATGCTTTCATTCTGCTTACTCTCACTCACACTTTTTGCCCTGCTTCGTCTTGTTTCACTCATTTTCTGATGCTTTTTTCTCCTTTTAGCCTATGTCTGACTCTGACCCTTTGACACTTTTTTCCTCTTTTCTGACTTTTGTTGCTTTCTGCTGCCTTTTCTGAGATTTTTTCTGCCTTTGGTCCCCAGCACCACGCACTTACATGTTGCTTCCAATGTTCTTCTCCCGCCACCTTCTCCTGCCATGCCCAGCCCACCTCCACTCACAGCCCCCAAGATCTCCTACCCCCTCCCAGACCTTCTTAATGGCAGCGGAAGCAAGGATACATAGCAGAGGCATGCAGCGGGCACGTCACTGGGGTGCCAAAGAGAAGCAAGCTTGTTTGCACCAGTCTGCAACCTGCCCGTGCCGAGCGCCAAGACCCCTTAACCTCCACTTACATACAGCTGCCCCAGATGCTCAGAACCTACTTAGCCATGATCGCCATGCCCTGAACATCAGACAACCTCCCGGACGCTGCTCCCAAGCCCCCATGACTTGCACCAAAGGTTTGTTCTCCGCTGCCTGACATTTCTCCTGGGCGCCCCTGGCAGCAACTCCCATCCCCCTCCTACTCATCAAGCACATGTGAGTGTACCCTGTACAACACCCCCACGCACAACTCACCTTAAGCATAGCACCACACCCTGCACGACACTCCCGCACAACACACACCCCATCATAAATTACGTTCTTCTCAATACTTGCACCCTCGCAGGCAAGGCATCAAAATCTGGGACCTCCTGTGTGAACTCTCCTTCCTGCAGACCTCTCTTTCCTGCAGACCTTATCTTTCTAACTGAAACCTGGCTCACCCAGACTTCTGCTCCTGACATCGCAGTAGATACCCTCCATTCATGCTGGACAGAACCCACAGACCTTGAGGAGGACTAGCCATCATCTTCAAAGTCAGCATCCACTGCCCCATCACTGCTACCAACTCCAGTGACCACCTGACTTTCAAACTCAACATCTCCTGCAAGACCACCCTGGCAGTGACTATCTCTCGGAATGACCATCATGGACATCATCAGTCCTCAGGTGCTTGTCTCCAGCTGCTTCATCCTTCCAGTAACCTCAATTTCCACCTGGGTGACCTCACCAACAAGAACACCAACAACATCCAGGAAGACATGAACCCACGGACTCACCTTTTGGTTGACCCCACCCACACGCAGGATATATCCTCCACCCAGTTTTCACCAACTCCTCCCACATCTAGGCATAGGAATAACTCATATAATTTGCTGTTGTGTAATTACAGGCAAATTATGCAAGATAACAGAATTACACCAGGAGCATAACCCTGCATGTAGTGCAAATTTCATCTGAGGATGCATTTTGCGATTAAAAAAAATATTGCTAGATACAAAAAAACAGGAATAGCAGCTCCTAGCACATGCTCACACTCTGTTACTGTATCCTTGGGTAAGCATTTTTCCCCAAGTTAGGCAAACAAGAGTAATTGACTAACATGAAATAACTGAAAAAACTCTGATTAATCTTTAATTTGATTAATTACAAAATTTCACCTACCCCTGCCGACATCATAAGTAAGGCTCCCTGTTTTCCGTTTTACGGATTTTTACAGATAAATACGGACAGAAAACAATGTGTTTTCTGTCTGCATTTATTTTTAAAAGTGGATAAATACAGAAAATTGTGCTGCTTTAAATTGACTCTCCGTGCTGTCTTTCCTGAATTATAGCCCAACAGCTGAGCAGATGGACAGCATGGGAAATTAAAAAACAGGATGACATTTTTTAAATAACGGCATGTTTCAATATACAATTGTAGTATAATGCTAGTATTTACCAGTGGATGTACTGTTATGTAATATTTGGAAGCTTAAGTAGCTAAAACATGACAGACATCAAAGTATGAGCGCGCGTCTATCAGTTAAATAGATATGGAAATGTACAGTTTTACAACTTCATTCAGACACAAAACACAAAATAAATATGGATAAATACAGATAAAATGGGCAAAAAATAAATATGGATAAATACAGTCGGAAATGTTAAAAAAATAAATACCATAAAACTGGGAGCCCTAATCATAAGTGACAAGCCCACCCCCTCACCTGGGCCGACCACTCCCTCATCCACTTCAACCAACATCTTCCCCACCAATGTGGAACTGCACCCACCAAAACTTCCAAAGCAACTGGAACACAATCCCTGAGGAAATCTGGATGACTGAAATGACAGAGTTCCAAGCCTGCACTCCCACTACATCAAGATGACCTCTTCAGATCCATCACCAACAGGGATGTGGAATTCCTATAGCACGACGCCCAGGACACATTGTTTAGGGTCAAGGGCAACAAGTTTTCATGTGTATTTTGTCCTTGGGACAAGTAGGCCCAACCCCCTGCAGCACAAACTCTATGGCTGCCAGATTACAGTACCACATTATGGATCATGGAAGGGCATTGCCTGCAGTTAAGGTACTATTTGTGTCCATGTGTTAATGCTGTTCAAACTTCTATTTATAGTTCATTAATGCAAAGCCTTTAATATTTGGGTGAGCGCTCTAAGTATATGTAGGCTAGGACTGCACTACTGACATTGGTTCCAGTATAAAAATGTGTACACACGTTTTCAAAATTTAGCAATATGAGGCTCATGTATAACGCTCCCAGAATGCTCTCTGATTAGATTCAAATATTTGCTGAAGCATGAAAGCAAGAGTGAGTATTCTTTGCTTTCAAAATAAAATGTTCACAAAAAAATGCAAGTAGGAAAAAAAACATTTTGCTAAACTACTGTAAACTTTTAGGTACAATTTCTTTGCAGCATCATTTAGTAAAATGTGTTGATGTATGCTGGTACTTGCCAAAAGTATTCATAATAGAAAATAAGTGTAACCAGTTTCAATATGATTATGGGAAATGTATAAATATAAACAAGCACTGGCAAAGCCAGTAGGTCTGAAATTGGTGATCAGCCTTTTGGTTTTGTCAATGCGTGACTTGTTTAGGAATGGTTTTTGTAAAACCTTATTGGTGTCGGAGCTACCGGGCTTTCACCATTATAACAAACATTGGCAAAGCAAAAACAGTTTTTGGTCTCAAAAAGCATGCATTACCACAGTAGTTCCTGGCACTGAACAAAACTACTTTGTGCGCCGATATGCTCCTTGTGAAAGAGCCGAATGCCGTCACTCACAGTGAAGCCAGCCGTTAGACGGAGATAGAGAGACTGAATTTGTATAAATTGAAAAGGTCATGGTTAATGCCAGACCTAATCAGGGGCCCAATTAATAAAGGAAGTCTCAAAAGTGCACCCATGGTATATGTCCTTGCATTAAGTGCAGATATACTTCTTTCTATGAATTCACAAAAAATTACAGAAGTAGGCCAAGAAATAGTACTCCTAGAAAATATTTGTGAACTGCATTTTAGCATGAGCAAATATGTATGTGTTGATTTGCTCCTGCGAAAATATGAGTGTTTGCAAGTTCACTTTCCCTCCAACCACTTTTCTCCCAACCCTGGAAGAAGTTTTATGTCTACCATTGTCAGGAGTAAATTTCCAACCTTTCTCAGTATAGGAAAAGATTTGAGAAGAGTTGGTGAAAACCCTTAAAACATGCAAATTAGTAGGTTTGCACAGACTCAAAAGGGCATTCCAGTCATGGAACTATTGCTTACCACTATCTTCAGCCCCAGTATGCTGATCTGTGGAAATGTGACAACATAAGGGAATTGCTAGTATTCAAACCCTACTATGGTATGAGCCCTGGCATAATCAGAGAGGCTATATCAGCGCTCTTATATAATGAGATTGCTGCCGTAATTTGTCGCTGCATTACATGGCACAAAAGGGACAAGTGGATTTTCTGACAGGACAAGTAGATTTATGAAGCAACCTGCCCAATGGACAAGTAGATATTTTATTAAATTCCACACCCCTGATCACCAACCTCAATTCCTGGCCCACTCACAGCTACCACAATGACAAGGACAAGACCTCAAGCTAGTCAGTACAGAGAAGATTTACGATTCTCAAAACGCCACTGCAAGAAACTAGAATGCCAGTGAAGGCACACTCACAACGAAACCAACAGAAGAACCTACTGATCAGCAATCCAGTTCTACAATCAGAATCTCATATTAACCAAACACTCAGCTCTAAAAGAACAAATAGAGATCAGCTCCACAAAGAAATGTTTGCCATAGTAAAGGGCTTCACCACTTTCAATCTGGATTCAGGCCTAGTATCGCCCTCCTCGCTGCCACCAATGGCATCCATATGATTATGGACGGAGGAGACACAGCAGCACTCATCCTGCTTGATCACTCAATCGAGTTTGATACTGTCTATCATCTTTACCCAAAACCTCCACAAAACCGGCATACAAGGACCCACTCTCCGATGGATCAGGTCCTTCCTCATTCGGTGCACCCATTCAGTTAGCCTGACGACGTACACCTCCACCAACTTCATCTGCGAAGTCTCCCAAGGATCCTCCTCAGTTCCAGGCTGTTAAGTGTCTACATGGCACCACTTGCCAACACCATCCGAACCCACGGAATCAGAGATCATCCTCTCCCTCTCTGAAAACACCCCCGAAACCCAGACAAAGTTCAACACCCAAATGTTCAATGTTGCCACCTAGATGAAGACCAACTGTCTGAGACTCAACTCTGAGAAGGCAGAGTTGGTACTCTTTGGAAAAGACACCTCACTATGGACTGCAACCTGCAGGCTGGCTGGACTAGGACCGACACCTAACCCAACTAACCAAGCCAGGATCATTGGAATAGTGGTAGACAGCTAACTCTCGATGGCCAACCTCGATGGCTTGCCTCGTCCTGCTTCTACACCCTCAAGCGGCTCAGAAAAACCTGCAGTTGGCTCCAACTCAGAACCCATAGAACCGTCTAAAAGGCCCTAATCACCAGCAAGCTGGACTATGGGAATGCACAGAGATGTTGGCATCACTGTACATCTCAACAAGAGACTCCATGACAGAATGCAGCACACATAGAAAGAGGAAAAAAACAAGGAGAAATACATCCTTGTTGCGCCTCCCCTGGGAAGGTGTAAGCTTTTGACGCATTCCCAGTTTTACAAGTCCTTTTTCAGTTTCAAATCAGCCAAAAACCTGGGTGTTGTGTTCAACAATACCTTGAGCTTTGATACCCAGGTCAGCCGCAATACCAGCACATGTGTTCTCATTATTAGAACTTTTTGAAAGATCCTTCCTTATACTCTTGTGGATCTGCACCAAGCAGACATTATCGCACTTATCACCTTGTGATTGGACTACTCTGTACCTCAACATCAATGCTTCCTGTGTTAACAAACTTCAAGTTGTCCAGAACACAGCTGCCCAACTTATCCTTAACATCCCGAGGCATGTCTCAGTCAGAGAGGAGATTTGTTCCCTTCACTGGCTTCCAGTAAAAAAGGGTTCATTTTTAAGACCCTCTGCATGGTCTTCCTAGCTCTGCATCATAAAAGCTCCAGCCGACTCCACTCCCTGTTTCATTGGTACATCCCAAGTAGGCTTCTCTGATCCTCTTTTCGCAAGCAGGTGTTGGTTCCCAGATTCCGTAAGGCCAGATGGGGTGGTTGGTCCAACTCGGTAGCAGCTGCCAAACTGTGGAATACCCTACCCACCCACATGTCAGAAGCTGACTCTTTTGTCGCATTCAAAAAACCTCTTAAACCATGGCTCTTCTCTTTCCATCTCCCTTAGACATTGGGACTTCCCTGATTGCTGTTTACTATTGGGTGCTGTCCGCTAGCTCTTTGACACCGCCGGGTATAGTGCGCTCTATAAGTTCGAATACAATTGTAAATCTGGAAATGCGTCTAAGGTGAAGCAGAGATTTGCGGTGCTTTGCCGTACTCCAGATTTATGAAGCCATTCAAAGCCATGCAATGTGTCTTTGTATGGCTTCATGAATCTTACTTAAAGGCTTGCATCACTCATGTACCACTTTGCGTTGTGCAAATGTGACGCAAAGTCTCTCCTAAATATCCCCCATTTAGTTTTTCCAATACCATTTGTTTTAAATATCTACTCATGTCTAGGTGCTAGGGTAGCACCGAGTGGGACGGGTATGGCCAGACGTGGGTCCCGTGCTCTCCATGCCGCTGGAGTCAAGCTATCCTGGCTGAAGAGGGGTGAAACCCCGAAACCGGTCCTAGGATGCTTGTTTCCAGTCCAGGGAGGACCTGGCCTGGCAGTTCGGGCTGGACTGTTCCCATAGGGCACAGGGTCAAGACTGATTTGCATATGGCTGGGTTCAAACTGGAATGGCATGGTGAGCAAAAAAACGATGGATTTAGGCCCAGATCTCTGTACTGGGGTGAATGTATGACATTGTTCTGCATTCTGTCCATCAATTGTTGTTTTTGCATTTGTCACCCCGAGTGGGACGGGTATGCCCAGACGTGGGTCCCGTGCTCTCCATGCCGCTGGAGTCAAGCTATCCTGGCTGAAGAGGGGTGAAACCCCGAAACCGGTCCTAGGATGCTTGTTTCCAGTCCAGGGAGGACCTGGCCTGGCAGTTCGGGCTGGACTGTTCCCATAGGGCACAGGGTCAAGACTGATTTGCATCTGGCTGGGTTCAAACTGGAATGGCATGGTGAGCAAAAAAACTATGGATTTAGGCCCAGATCTCTGTACTGGGGTGAATGTATGACATTGTTCTGCATTCTGTCCATCAATTGTTGTTTTTGCATTTGTCACCCCGAGTGGGACGGGTATGCCCAGACGTGGGTCCTGTGCTCTCCATGCCACTGGAGTCAAGCTATCCTGGCTGAAGAGGGTGAAACCCCGAAACCGGTCCTAGGATGCTTGTTTCCAGTCCAGGGAGGACCTGGCCTGGCAGTTCGGGCTGGACTGTTCCCATAGGGCACAGGGTCAAGACTGATTTGCATATGGCTGGGTTCAAACTGGAATGGCATGGTGAGCAAAAAAACGATGGATTTAGGCCCAGATCTCTGTACTGGGGTGAATGTATGACATTGTTCTGCATTCTGTCCATCAATTGTTGTTTTTGCATTTGTCACCCCGAGTGGGACGGGTATGCCCAGACGTGTGTCCCGTGCTCTCCATGCCGCTGGAGTCAAGCTATCCTGGCTGAAGAGGGGTGAAACCCCGAAACCGGTCCTAGGATGCTTGTTTCCAGTCCAGGGAGGACCTGGCCTGGCAGTTCGGGCTGGACTGTTCCCATAGGGCACAGGGTCAAGACTGATTTGCATATGGCTGGGTTCAAACTGGAATGGCATGGTGAGCAAAAAAACGATGGATTTAGGCCCAGATCTCTGTACTGGGGTGAATGTATGACATTGTTCTGCATTCTGTCCATCAATTGTTGTTTTTGCATTTGTCACCCCGAGTGGGACGGGTATGCCCAGACGTGGGTCCCGTGCTCTCCATGCCGCTGGAGTCAAGCTATCCTGGCTGAAGAGGGGTGAAACCCCGAAACCGGTCCTAGGATGCTTGTTTCCAGTCCAGGGAGGACCTGCCTGGCAGTTCGGGCTGGACTGTTCCCATAGGGCACAGGGTCAAGACTGATTTGCATATGGCTGGGTTCAAACTCTAATGGCATGGTGAGCAAAAAAACGATGGATTTAGGCCCAGATCCCTGTACTGGGGTGAATGTATGACATTGTTCTGCATTCTGTCCATCAATTGTTGTTTTTGTAGAATGATGGTGCAGGCAGACGCACAAAGGCCTTCCTCCTGTACTCGGAGCAGCAGATTAACAGCACATGTGCACATTTCCACAAGGAGTCTCATGACGTTTAGGGGCTTGGGACTCAGATTCAATCATGCCTACACTGGCTGATCATGTCTCATGATGTGGGGGAGAGTGAGTAGAACAAAGCATTTGCTGCCTCCCTTCATGGTGCAGCCCAGCTGCCCACCCCTTTTCAAATCTCAATGCAGAGGGGAAGATTGACAGCTGGCTTCCCATTAAACATTCTGGACCCTTGCTATGTTCACAATGGGAGGGATTTCAAACATATTCTTGCGTGTCCTGCGTTTATTGTGAAATGAGGGTAGGTGGCATGGCTTGACTATTTATTTTGTTGTACTCGTTATTACTGACATATCAATACGGCCGCCACATTTTCTGCACTCTGTCCCTTTTTGTGGGCCTTTGTTGGTATCAATGCTGTGGTGCATCTGCTTTTTCCTTTTTTTACACCTGCTGGCTCAAACATGATTTACACTTTTGTAATATTCTTTTGAGATTACGTCTGGCAGTTCAGAGAGGCTGGCTAAAAACACTTACCGACAAATGTAACTTTTCTTTTCTGTCCTGCATGTTTCAGTTGTTTCCTTGACATCAGTTTTGTTTGTGATAGTGCGGTGTGATGAGAGGTACAGTGGCACAAGTGGGATTTACAGGCATACAATGGGCTAGCAGAAGTGGTGGCACATGCTTCAAGCCGGTATTCCGACATAATACTGAAAAGTTTATATCCACCAACATAAATATTGAGTTGGAAATATAGTTATACAGAAATATCGTCTGCAAGAATATAGTTGGCAAGAATAACGATTTTAAGGTAAGTAATATCAATGATAAAAATATAGAAAGTGTTAATATCGATTACAAAAATATCTATGTTGTTAATATCAATATTAAAAATGTTGTTAATATCGTTTTCTAATTATTTTTATGTATTTTACAATATATTTTAATTGTATATGTTATACATTTTTTTATAAATAGTGTTAAAGTTTTTTAATATAGTTTGTACATTTATAGTATTTTTTAATTTAATTTAATAGTTTTTTGTCATTTTTAATACTGTAGCAGGTTGTAGGATTTATAGGAGTATGGGGGGAGAACATTAATTATAAATAATTATTAATATTACTTATTTAATTGATAATTATTATTGTTAAATGCATAATTTGTTTTCTTTTTTAATGTAACTTTTAGGTGCAGGTTCTGAGTTTTGTTGGGCTATTGTGCTGGAAATAAATTAATTATAATTAATCTACAATAATTATTCATGATAATTAATTGTGTACTTAAGATATTGTTTGTGTTATATATTAGGTGTGAGTTGTATTTGTAGGGGTAAAGAGTGGGAACTTAATTAAAAACTATTCATTTGCTACTTATTTCTTATTAATTGTTTAATTGATTATGTAAATTATGTAAAAAAAAATTCAATATATATATTAGGGATTAACAGAATCTCACATTTCGCAATGGGAGCTTGTGCTATGGCCGGTTTACGGCCGCAGCCCATGCTCCCATTGAGTAAGGGGAGTTTGCGACCACACCATGTGCGGTCACATTGTGATTGAGGTGTCGGGACCACCGACCGGAGGTCAGTCCGTCCCGACAATGCGACGGTGTCAGTCAGAGGCAACTCCGACCAACATCGTAATCAAGCCCTATGTTTCAAAGATTGTAATAAATAGGTATGTGTTTATTTTTAAAAACACTTGTATACATAATCTTTCTATTTAATTAAATGTTTTGTTATTAAATATAATTATCAAAAAGTTTAATTTTTTTAAAGTGAATAGTGTGTGTCTAATGTTGCTTACAGTGTAGTGGGAATAGTCAATTTTACCCTTCCGCAATCCAACACTTTCCCTACTGTTGCACTGATTGTAGTGGGAATAGTAAATTTTACCACTCCGCAATCACACACTTTCCCTACTGTTGCACTGATTGGAATGAGAATAGTAAATTTTACCCCTCTGCAATCCAACACTTTCCCTAATGTTGCACTGATTGGAATGGGAATAGTAGATTTTAGCCCTCTGCAATCCAACGCTTTCCCTATGTTTGCACTGACTGGAGTGGGAATAGTAATTTTTACCCCTTCGCAATCACACACTTTCCCTACTGTTGCACTGATTGGAGTGAGAATAGGTAATGTTACCCCTCCGCAATCCAACACTTTCCCTACTGTTGCAGTGACTGGAGTGGGAATAGTACATTTTAGCCCTCTGCAATCCAACGCTTTCCCTACCGTTGCACTGACTGGAGTGGGAATAGTAATTTTTGCCCCTTCGCAATCTAACACTTTCCCTACTGTTGCACTGACTGGAGTTGGAATAGCAAATGTTACCCCTCCGCAATCCAACACTTTCCCTACTGTTGTACTGATTGGAGTGGGAATAGTACATTTTAGCCTTCTGCAATCCAACACTTTCCCTACCGTTGCACTGACTGGAGTGGGAATAGTAATTTTTACCCCTCTGCAATCCAACACTTTCCCTACTGTTGCATTGACTGGAGTGGGAATATTAAATGTTACCCCTCCGCAATCCAACACTTTCCCTACTTTTGTAATTTCTGGAGTGGGAATAGTAAATTTAACCCCTCTGCAATCCAACACTTTCCCTACTGTTACATTGACTGGAGTGGGAATAGTAAATTTTACCCCTCTGTAATCCAACACTTTCTCTACTGTTGCACTGATTAGAGTGGGAATAGGATAAGTTACTTACCTGTAATCCTAGTTCTCTTCCAGGGGTATCCTCATCAAAGTCATAAGCACATGAATATTCCCGCCCACGCGCGAGACCCCGGAGACATATAAAACATATATGTGGAAACCATATATGTAGCTCTATATATATATCCATATATATATATATAACAATAAAAACACAATGCAGCCTTCCATATACTAGAAACGCTGAGCAATGTTGTAAGAATTTCCCTTGCACATAAATACAATTCCAATAAAGCAGGGAGAAAGAGAACACATTTGAAAACTGCTTTAATGCACAGCAGAAAACATAGTCCTGCAAAGAGGAATAAAAGAACATTGCCAGCACATAGGCTGCATTGTAGAAACATCAGTGTAGAAAGCTGAAAAGCTAACCCACAGAAACACACACAGAATAAACTGGCACCGTGCCTTTAAGGCAGCCATGACCCCTAGCTTCCCATCATGCCTCAGGGGTGACAGTTAGGTCAGTTGTTCTTTGCGGAGCCCTGAAGGCCATGGCACAAAGAGATGACATGTATCTTGATCACTTGCTCGGGGAGGCGGGTGGGTTGCTTATGACTTTGATGAGGATACCCCTGGAAGAGAACTAGGATTACAGGTAAGTAACTTATCCTTCTCTTCCAGGGGATCCTCATCAATAGTCATAAGCACATGAATAGAATAGCAAGCCCATCCCCTCATCCTGCGGGCAAGTGACCAGAGTACAATAAAGATACATTGTAAGAAAAAACCATTACCAAGACTCCAATCAAGCTAGCATTGGAACAGATTCCTCAAGGAGGCCTGGCCTACTTGGGTATCCGCTCTGGAGTCAGAATCCGGACAGTAATGCCTGGTAAACGTATGGACCGATTTCCAAGTTGCAGCCTTGCAAATCTCGGCCATCGGTACATTGTGTAAGCAAGCTATTGTAGCAGCCTTGCCCCTAAGCGAGTGAGCTTTAGGGGAGGCTAACAAAGGCTTGTTCGCTAATTGGTAAGCCAATTTAATACAAGACACTATCCATCGTGAAATGGATCTTTTAGAAGCTGGAAAGCCTGTTCTAACAGAACCGTAGTTTACAAACAATTGATCAGCTTTTCTAATGGATTTTGTTCCCTCCAAATAGAATTTGAGAACCCTCTTGAGGTCTAACGAATGAAGAGACCTTTCTGCTGGTGTAGCAGGATTGGGAAAGAAAGAGGGAGAGAAATTGTCTGATTTACATGGAAATCAGACACTATTTTGGGTAGGAAGGAAGGGTGAGTTCGCATAACCACCCCATTGTAATGGAAAACCGTATACGGTTCCTTAGAACAGAGTGCTTGGATTTCACTCACTCTGCGTGCTGATGTAATAGCCACCAGAAAAGCTACTTTCCATGTAAGGTGTTGTAATGTGGCCTTATGAATGGGTTCGAAGGGAGGACCCATCAATTTGGACAACACTAGATTCAACTCCCAAGGCGGAGAAGGAGGTCGGACAGGAGGATAAACCTTCTTCAACCCCTGTAGGAAGTCCTTGACCACCTGAAGTTGAAAGAAAGAAGGCTGGTTAGGTGATTTTCTATATGCCGTAATGGCCGACAAATGCACTTTTATGGACGTATACTTCAAACCAGATTTGGCCAAGTATAGCAGATACGGCAAGATTACCTCTTCTTGCCCGTTAATTGGACTCCACCCATTACGGATACACCACAAGTAAAACCTCTTCCATTTAAAAGAGTATGAGGTCCTTGTGGAAGGTCTCTTTGACTCCCTCAAAATGTCCATGCAGTTTTGAGGGAGGTTCAAATGTCCGTACTGCAGGACTTCAGAAGCCATGCTGCCAAGCTGAGCGAGGGAAGGCTGGGGTGTAGAATCTTCCCTCCCATTTTGGTCAGAAGGTCCGGCCTGCACGGGAGTCTCCGATGCGGGCGGACCGAGAGTTGCAACAGGTCCGGATACCACCATTGGCGAGGCCAGTCTGGTGCTATGAGGATCATCATCATCCTGGATCGGATAAGTTTGGTCACCACTTTCGGAATGAGAGGGAGGGGCGGAAAGGCGTATGCAAACGTCCTTGACCAGTCTATCAAAAGAGCATTCCCTCTCGTTCCTGGTCGGTAAAACCTGGATGCGAAGGCGTGGCATTTTCTGTTTCAATCGTCTGCAAAGAGGTCGATGGATGGATGACCCCATTGATGAAAAATGTCAGCCACCACTTCGTCGTTGAGCACCCAGTCTTCTTGTTCCTCGAAGTGACGACTGAGGGCGTCTGCTCGCACGTTCTGTTCTCATGGCAGATGTACTGCCGTGATCGATAGGTTCCTGGCTAGCAGCCAGTGCCAGATCGCCTGGGATTCCAGAGACAGAGGGCGAGAGCGTGTTCCACCTTGTTTGTTCAAGTAATACATGTTGGTGGTATTGTCCGTTTGTACTAGGATCGACTCGGTCTGAATCGACGGCTGAAAAACCTTGAGGGCTAAATGAACCGCCCGCAGTTCTAGCATGTTGATATGATAGGACTGCTCCCTGCTGGTCCATCTGCCCTGAGTTTGTAGTTGACCCAGATGCGCTCCCCATCCCTGAAGGGACGCATCCGTGATCAGAGATTGTTTTGGCAGAGGTTGATGGAATGGGACTCCCACCAGAAGGTTCTTTGGCTGCAGCCACCAGAGTATGGACATCTTCGCCGTTGGAGAGAGGAGAACTCGGTCGTTCCACTGACCCGAGGATTGGCCCCATTTGTCCTCCAGATCTTGTTGCAAAGGTCTCATTCTCAATCTGGCGTTGGGTATGAGAAAAATGCAAGAGGCCATCGACCCCAGCAGAGAAGCCACTTGTCTTACTGATGGTTGATGTGCTTGGAGGATGATGTTGCTTTTGTTTCTCATTGATGACAATCTCTCCTCCGAAGGAAACACTTTTCCGAGGTCGGAGTTTAGGGTGGCGCCCAGATAGTGGAGCGATTGAGTTGGCTGAAAAACTGATTTGTCCACGTTGACATGCAGGCCTAAGCGTTGAAGGAGATCCAGGCATATGTGAAGGTGCTCCTGCACCATGTGGGGAGATGATCCCTTCAACAGCCAGTCATCCAGGTATGGATACACGAACAGACCTTGGCGATGTAATGCTGCTGCTACTACTGCCATGCATTTCGTGAATACCCTCGGGCAGATTTTAGGCCGAAGGGTAAGACCTTGAACTGGTAATGCTTCGCGTCCACCATGAACCGCAGGAACTTGCGATGCCGTGGTGTGATTGGAATGTGGAAATACGCATCTTGGAGATCCACCGAACACATCCAATCGCCTTTTCTCAGATGTGGAAATATTTGATGGAGCGCCAACATTCGAAACTTTTCTTTTTTGATGAACTTGTTCAGAGAACGTAGATCTAGAATTGGTCTGAACTTGTTGGGCTGGTCTTTTTTCTGAACAAGGAAGTATCTTGAGTAAACTCCCTTTCCTCTCTGTGCAGGAGGGACCTCTTCTATGGCCAGTTTCCTGAGAAGGGTCGACACTTCCTGACGCAGGAGATCTAGGTGTAGATGACGGGATTTTACCGGAGGAATGACTCTTGGGGACGCGCAAAGCGTAGTGCGTACCCATTGTTTAGTATATTCAGCACCCACTGGTCTTTGGTGATGTTGCGCCACTCTTGAATGTAGTTTGAGATACTTGCTCCCACTGGAGTGTGCAACGGTGCTAGAGGAAGCAGAAAATCATTGCTTCCCTTGAGTTTTTGCTGCGGAAGAGGACTGCTGTTGGTGTCCTCCTCTTCCTCTCGAGGAACGACGGCCTTGGAACTGGGACTTGTTCTGTTTGTTTTGCGACCATTGAGGGGTTTGAACCTTCTGTTGGTAATTTTTACGATTGTAGGGCGTGTAGCGTCGTTTAAACTCCTTTTTCTTCTCCAGGCCCACAGCCTTTAACGTGTCCAACTCGGCCTTCATTCTGGCCATTTCCTCATCTGTGTGTGATCCAAACAGTGAGTTGCCAGAAAACGGAAGATTCAAGATGCGTTGCTGCGCCTCCGGTTTCAAAGCTGTCAGGCGCAACCAGGAGGATCTTCGTGCACATATGCCATGTGCATAAGAATGAGCCGCCAAAGACGCCCCATCCGCTGCAGTGCTGATTACCTGGTTGGCTACCAGCGCACCTTCCTGGAGAATCTCAGAGAAATCCTGTTGATCCTCCTTTGGCAGTTTGTCTTTGAAACGCTCCAGTGAATCCCATAAGGACCTGTCATAACGGCCCAGCAGAGCCGCAGCGTTAGACACTTGAAGAGAAGACGCTGCAGAGCCACAAGCCTTCCTACCCCAAGAATCCTGTTCTCTACTTTCTTTATCTGGAGGAGCTGAGGAGGAAGAAGCAACTGCGTGTGTCTTCTTTGCTGCTGCAATAATGACAGAGTCCGGTGGCGGATCCGATTTGAGAAAAAGAGGATCTGATGCAGCAGGTTTATATTTTTTCAGGATCCGAGCCGGAGCTGCTTTAGCCGATGATGGAGTGAGGAAGATGTCCATTACCGGCTCAATGATACCAGGGACCAAAGGAAGCAATGGTCTAGTCGCAGACCTTTGATGGAGGGTCTCAAAAATAATGGACGTGGTGGTCTGAGGAGCTGACATGGTTATGCCCAGCTTTTGTGCTCCTCTGGCGAGAACATCGTGAAAGGTGTTCACATCATCGATGGGTGACACCCTAGAAGGAGGACTATCCGTAAGGGTAGGCGAGTAGTCCCTTTTGGATGAGTGCGTCGAAGATGAGGACGAAGATGGTGTTCGCCTCTATTGCGATGACCCTGAGTGGACCTGCGCTCAGGAGATCTGCCTCTGTGTTCTCTGGTCCGAGTGGTGGGGGACCTGTCCACTTCCTGCACGAGACGTTGTAACGGTGATCTGTGCAGTGGACTGGAATAGTCCGTAGGCCGCTGGGCGTGACCCGAGGGTTCTTTCTGCCAATGATGGAGAGGTTGTAGTCATCTGGGCGAAAGATGGATTGAAGGAGATCGCTGTCTCCTTGGAGAGCGTCTTGGAGGTGATCTTGGAAGCTCAGGCGAATGAGCAGAAGAATTGCGTGACGTCGCAATCGTCTGGGGTGAGCTCCGAATAGAATGAGAGGACTCTCTGCGACTTCAGAAGTGTGATCAGCGTCTTGATGATCGATGTGATGTCGATGGAGAGTGCCTCGACGTCGACCTGCTCTGCGTCACCATCACTGGTGAGTCCCTAGAGCCTGATCGTCTCCTCGACGTCGACCTCTCCGTGTGTTTCGACGTTGTATGGTGCGATGTCGAACCCCTGGAGCCCACAGACTTCGCCTTCGACGTTGAGCGTGCAGGAGACCCCAACGAAGAACGGATGGACGGAGAAATCCTTCTCGACGTCGCTTCTTGATGTCTGCTCGATCACTCTCTCGATGCTGACCGTCTACTGGAAGTGAGTGGAGTCGAGATCGGGGCACTTCTCACCGTCGACGGAGACCGCCGTCTCGACGTCGAACGGCGTCTGGTGTATTTCACTCTGGGCCTCGACGACTGATCTTTCCTCGACGTCGGCGAAGATCGAGCCTTCGACGTCGAACGTCGCTTGGACAACGACGGAGGTGATGAGTGCCTTGCCTCTGGTGACGAGGCGTGTCTCGACGTTGACCGTCGCCTGGTTGACGGCAACGGAGACGCCTGCTTCGACGCCGATCGCCGGTGACCTTGTGACGGCGGAGCATGTCTCGACGTCGAACGGCGACTTGACGGCGACGACGGAGATCTATTTCTCGACGTTGGGCGAGCCCGCACCAACGGAGAGCGACTCCTCGACGCCGATCGCCGCCGGGTTGACGACGGCGGAGGATCCGACGTACCTGTAGTCTTCATCGACGACCGGTGTTCTCTCGACGGCGAGCCCGCCGTCGATGGTCTTCTCGTCGACGTTTTCGTTGCCGATGAAGGTATTTGAGGCACCGAGCCCGACGCCGATGGAGAGCAGACTGGAACCTTACTTCTAGATGGAGTAGTGGCTCTCTCTTTCCTCTTCTTCATCGGAGACCTGCCTCTTGAAGGAGACTTCTTCTTCTCAGCCAGTCCATAGAGGCGAATCCTCACCCTGTCCTTAAGAGTTCTTTTGGACAGCAGCTGGCAATGTTGACAGGTCTTGGGATTATGTTCAGAAGGAAGGCAGAGAATACAGACAGGATGGGAGTCTGTTTTAGCCTTCTTCTTGCCACAGGCAGGGCCAGAGTCAAAAAGAGAGTGCATTTTTGACTGGAAAATAATGCTTAACTCTCTTAAAAACAGCAGAGATATACTTCAACAACAAAAAAACGTTGAAGTAAAAAGCTTTTGACAAAAAAAGAGAAGTATTTTCTGACAGAAATCAGAAAAAAGTAAGAGCTGAAGTAACCAGGCTCCTGACAGAAGGAGCCGGAAAGAACAACTGACCTAACTGTCACCCCTGAGGCATGATGGGAAGCTAGGGGTCATGGCTGCCTTAAAGGCACGGTGCCAGTTTATTCTGTGTGTGTTTCTGTGGGTTAGCTTTTCAGCTTTCTACACTGATGTTTCTACAATGCAGCCTATGTGCTGGCAATGTTCTTTTATTCCTCTTTGCAGGACTATGTTTTCTGCTGTGCATTAAAGCAGTTTTCAAATGTGTTTTCTTTCTCCCTGCTTTATTGGAATTGTATTTATGTGCAAGGGAAATTCTTACAACATTGCTCAGCGTTTCTAGTATTTGGAAGGCTGCATTGTGTTTTTATTGTTATATATATATATATGGATATATATATATGGATATATATATATAGAGCTACATATATGGTTTCCACATATATGTTTTATATGTTTCCGGGGTCCCGCGCATGGGCGGGAATATTCATGTGCTTATGACTATTGATGAGGATCCCCTGGAAGAGAAGTAAATGTTACCCATCCGCAATCCAACACTTTCCCTACTGTCGCACTGACAGGTGTGGGAATGAACAAGTTAGTTACCTTCGGTAACGATATATCTGTAAGAGACATATATTAGTTATAGATTCCTTACCTTAGAATTACCCCCAGGTGTCAGACTGGATCCGGAGAATTTTTCTTCAGCTGTACGTACCCCTGCGCGTCGGTAGGTGGCGTCGGTTGAATCAGCGTTCATCGATGGCGTCGTGATCGCCGGAATGACGTCGCGGTATCTACTTAGACGCCGCCCCTGCGCGCTGACATCAGTTCTTTACACGACATTCCACCCCAGAGGCGCAGAGCCGTGCAAGACACTGACCACTGGTGCACAAAACTAGGGCCCTGAAAGGGAGTCTCTTACACTAGAAGTCAGTTCACAGAACGGGGAGGATGGGTGGGGCGGTAAGGAATCTATAACTAATATATGTCTCTTACAGATATATTGTTACCGAAGGTAAGTAACTTGTTCATCTGAAAGAGACTATTAGTTATAGATTCCTTACCTTAGAATAGATACCCCAGCAATACCAACCCCGGAGGTAGGTCTGCGAACCAAGTTCACACCAGGAAGTCCTGGAGAGCTGAACGGCCAAATAAGCCGTCTCTCCAGACTTGAGTATCCAGGCAATAATGTCTAGTGAACGTGTGCAGCGATGCCCCCTTCCCTGGGCTGATTTCAGCCCCGGGGACCCCATTCCTTGGGGTCAGGCATGTTAAGAATGGGGAGGGAGCTGCATGGAACCCCTCCCCAGGGCAATTTCAGCCCCGGGGACCCTATCTCCCAGGGCCCAGGCTTTCTTTTTTTTATACATAAAGGAAGGGAGGGCCACGTGGCACCCCTTCCCTGGGCCATTTTTGACCCCGGGGACCACATCCCCTGGGGCCTGTCCTTTTTTTCCCAAAAAGATTTTATATTTAAAGGGAGGGGACGAGCAGCCCCCCTCCCAAGCCATTTTCAGACCCGGGGACCTCATCCCCCGGGACCTGCCCCTTTTCTATATTATAATTTTTTTGTTTTTTAAAGGGAGAGGTGCTGCGTGGCCCCCCTCCCGGGCTGATTTTGGCCCCCAGGACCCCATTCCAGTGGCCCAGACTGTGGTGTGGGTGCCCTGGTCCCTCCCAGTGAACCCACTTTTGAAATGATGGGGGGAGCCTGAAGGCCCCCGCAGTCTCTGCTGGCTTCCCGTCTCCTGCGGGAGCCGGCATTGCTTTGAGCCCCAGAGAGCTGCTAACATGCAGCTCATTGGATCTCAAAGCAATTTGTCTGTTTCCCTGCTCGCTTGACAGCAGGCAGGAAAACAGACATGCTGCGCTTTCAGCAAGCGAGAGCATTTTCTGCTCTCGCTTGCCCTCCCATTGGCCTCCTCCCATTTTAGAGTTTGGCTCGGGGAAGTGGTGGTCCCCGGGGCCCAGGTGGGTTCTGTGAGGCCCCCCTAAGCCAAATATAAAAAGCTCTGGGGAGGCAGTGTTCCCTGGGATGGGGGGGTCCACGAGGCCCCCCATATTATTGAAATTAGCCCCAGGGAGGTGGGTGGGACCAGGGCACTCACAACAAAGGCCAGGCCTCCCTTTAATGAAATAAAATAATAAAAATAAAAAGACGGGGCCCTGGGGATGGGGTCCTCGGGGCCAATATCTGACCGGAGAGGTGGGCCGCGCGCACCCCGTCCCCTAGTCAAAATAGGTCTGGTCCCAGAAATTGTGGGCCCCTGGGCCAAAATTGCCCCAGGGAAAGGGGGCCACGCGGCCCCCATCCCCCTAAAAAAGACCGGCAAGTCGTCCAAGGCCCACCCCCTTTCTTCACCATTCTGTAAACACATCTCATTGAGCACTGCCGGTTGGGAGATGAAGTCCCCTTAGGTCCAGAGGGTCCATTTGGGGTCAACAAGCCCTATTGTTACCTCCAGTAAGTTCCACACGGTGGGATTGCTGAGAGGTCTTTGGAGGCCACGCCCCCTTTCTCCACCACTCTGCAAACACACCTCCTGGCACACTGCTGGTTGGGGGATAAAGTTCCCTTGGATGCTGAGGGCCCTTGGGGGCAAGAAGCTCTCCTGTTACCTCCAGTGCGTGCCACAAAGCCTGACTGCTGAGATGAC
Organism: Calotriton arnoldi; assembly: GCA_963921515.1. Classification (NCBI taxonomy): domain Eukaryota; kingdom Metazoa; phylum Chordata; class Amphibia; order Caudata; family Salamandridae; genus Calotriton; species Calotriton arnoldi. Next base: position 704,327 of record CAWUFW010005100.1, read on the forward strand.
ATCGGAGGCCACATCCCCTTTCTCCCCCACTCCGCAAACAGACCTTCTGGTACCCTGCTGGTTCGGGGATGAAGTCTCTTTGGATACTGAGGGTCCTTGGGGGCCAACAAGCCCTCTTGTTACCTCCAGTAAGTCCCACACTGAGGGACCGCTGTTAGGTCTTCGGAGGTCATGCCCCTTTCTCTACAACTCTGTAAAAGCATCTCCTGGTGCACTTCTGGTGGGGTGATGAAGTGCCCTTGGATGCTGAGGGTCCTTGGGGGCCAACTACCCCTCTTGTTACCTCCAGTAAGTCCTACACAGCGGGCATGCTGACAGGCTGTCGGAGGCCACACCCCCTTTCTCAATCACACTGCAAATTACCCTCCTGGCGCACTGCTGGTTAAGGGATGAAGTCCCCTTGGCTCCAGAGGGTTCTTGGGGCCAACTACCCCTCCTGTTACCTCCAGTTAGTTCCACAGAGTGCAATCAGTGTGAGAAATTCGGCGGCCACGCCCCCTTTCTTCATTACTCTGCAAATGCGCCTCCTGGCGCAATACTGGTGTGGGGATGAAGTCCTCTTGGATGCTGAGGGACCTTGCGGGCCAAGAAGCCCTCCTGTTACCCCCAGTAAGTCCCTTACAATGGGAATCCTGAGAGCTGGTCGGAGACCCCACCCCCTTTCTCTCCCACTCTGCAAACACGACTACCAATTAAAAAACCATAGAAATTCACTTAAAAAAACAAAGGTTACAGGGATGTTATAGTTAGGAAGTAGAATTTTAAAAACCTTAGAAATTCATTGAAAAAAACAAAGGTTACAGGAACGTAATAATTCGACTCATATTTAAAATTCAGCAGTTATAGTTACCTGAGCTAACTATAACTTACGCCCCCTCAATGCACTGCTTATGACCTCACATATTACATCCCTCATTACATGGTCAGTGTTATCACTGATGACATCTCAAATGACATCACTGATGATATCACTGCTAACATCATCCACAGAACCACTCACATACCCATTCACACCCCCACACCTCTTGTACGCCCACTCACACACCCATACAACCACTTACATACCCATTCACAGACCCATACCAGTACTCACATACCTACTCACTCCTCCACAGAGGCCCTCACACACCCACTCACATGTACAGCCACTTACATAGCCACACACTCACCCATACACCTACTCACATACCCACTTATTTATCTACAGTCACTCACACACCAAGTCACTCACCCATATAGCCTTTCAACACAGCCACTCACTCACCCATATAAGCACTTACACACTCACTTATACACCCAGTTACATACCCATTCACTCATCCATACAAGCACTCACTCACCCATACATCCATTCACACAGACACTCACTCTCCAATAAAGCCACTCACTCACCAACTCACTTGACCAAAAACCCAAACAGCCACTCACTCACCCATACAGCCACTTACACACCGAGTCACTCATTCACACAACCATTCAGACACCCAATCACTCACTGTTAGAAATGGGATCTCTAGTTGGCAAGGGCTTGCACCTTTGTCCAAGTAGGGACCCTTCTTCCTAGTCAGGGTAAGGGTGTTACACTCATGAAGTAACCCCTGCTCACCCTCGTGGTAGCTTGGCACGAGCAGTCAGGCTTAATTCAAATGCTGTGCAAATGCTGTGTAAAGCATTTGCACATAACCAACAGTAATACAGTGTAAGCACTACAAATGGACACCACACCAGTTTAGAAAAATAACCAATATTTTATATACTCAAGACAAGACCAATTACGACAAAAATCCACAATACTATACTTTAAAAATGAAAGCTTGATAAGGTAACTTCTTCTTTGCAGGAATAGTCCAAAAACAAAGTTCGTACGAGTCGGTAGCTCCGTCCGAGCCTACCGCGATGCTGAAAACCACAGAGTCTAACAGTTCCAGCCGACCGCGTCGATACGGGCCAGCAGAGTCATGAACAGACTCGGTTACAGTACCTTTCTCGTTGTGGCTGGTACGGAGTGTACGGGCCGGTCGGCGTTCGTCGCGGTTGCGGTGCAAGACGGAGCGATGCAAGGTGCGGTGTCCCTCGATGCGGTGCAGGCAGCGGCTCGATGAGTGTCGTGTAGACGGAGTCGGTGAGTCCAAGGCGTGCGATGCAGGGTGAGACGATGCTCGATGCGGTGCTGACAGGTTGCGATGCAGGCGACCAAGCCGGAGTGCGGGAGCTGGCGTCGGACAGCGGTGCGAGTCGGAGCGGTGCGTCGCAGACGTGCGAGCGGTGCCCCAAAGGCGATGCGGTCACGACTCTTGAGCCAGTTGCAGCGACCGCGTCGGTCGGGTCCGGCTGGTTCAGTGAAGCGATGCGATGCGATGCGAACTGCGGTGCCCACAGGTCACGGTGCAAGCAGCGGCTCGGTGTTGGCGGCGTCGGACGTCGCCCACGGTGAGACCAGGGTTGCGATGCGAAGCGGGGCGATGCGGTCTGCGGTGCAAACAGGTCACCGGCCAGGGATGGATTCGGTTGACGGCGTCGGTTGCGGTTCCCTTCCTCTGTGGCAACTGAAACAGCGTTCCAGAAGCGGTACCCAGAGGCTTGTGAAGTCTTTGCAGTCCCTGAGACTTCTTAACAGGAGGCCAGCTCGGTTCCAGGCCCTTGGAGATACTCAGCACAAGTTTGTAGAAAGTTCAGTCCAGTCCTTTCACTGCCCAAGACAGAAGCAGCAACTGCGGGCCAACCCAACAAAGCAACAACACAGCAAAGGGGCAGTACTCCTCCTGGCAGCTCTTCCAGCTCTTCGTCTTGGCAGGTTCCTTGATTCCAGCGAGATCTAAATTCATGGGGTCAGGGCCCCAATATTTATATCCCAAATTCCTTTGTTCTCTGAAGGCAGAGAGGCCTTTGCATAGTCCAAACCAGTTCTGGAGCACTTTGTTGACAAGCCTCCGTCCCTTCTTTCAGTGAGTAGGCCAGGGACATCAGACGCACCACAGGAGGTGGAGCCAGCATTGTGGAGGGAAGGCACTGTCCTATTCAGGGCCCAGGTGCGACCCCTCCCACCCATCTACATGTAGATCTTGCTGTGCTGAATCACCCTGTCTCCTGGCATCCCCCAGCCCCTGTCACTCACATTCCAGACAAGGAATACACAACCTCGCAGAGGCAGGCTTGGATGGTTAGACAAGAAAATACCCACTTTCTAAAAGTGGTATTTTCAAACACAGAATGTTAAAACCAACTTCACTAAAAGATGCATTTTATCATTCTGAGTCCAGGCATACTAAACTCGAATTTCTACCATGTTCCCGGGGTCAGTTAGGATTATAAACTGTAATAATCAAAACTGCCCGTTCTGGCCTAGGGGGAACAGGTAGCCTTGCAATAGTGAAAAACGAACTAGGCTGTAATTCACTATCAGGACATGCCGCACACACCAGGGCATGTCCTACCTTTCGCATACAACGCACCCTGCCCACAGGGGTACCTTGCAAAAGAAACAATTGATGGACGGAATGCTGGACAATGCAAACATTCACCCCCAGTCACAAGGATCTGGGTTAAATCCATCATTCTTTTGCTCACCACACCACCCCAGTTTGGACCCAGCCATATGAAAATCAGTCTTGACCCTGTTCCTTGTGGGAACAGTCCAGCCCGAACTGCGAAGCCAGGTCCTCCCTGGACCGGAAACAAGCATCCTGGGACCGGTTTCAGGGCATCACCCTTCTTCAGCCAGGCTAGCTTGAATCCAGTGGTGTAGTGAGCACGGGACCCACGTCTGGGCATACCCTTCCCACTTAGGGCGACAAATGCAAAAGAAACAATTGATGGACGGAATGCTGGACAATGCAAACATTCACCCCCAGTCACAAGGATCTGGGTTAAATCCATCATTCTTTTGCTCACCACACCACCCCAGTTTGGACCCAGCCATATGCAAATCAGTCTTGACCCTGTTCCTTGTGGGAACAGTCCAGCCCGAACTGCCAAGCCAGGTCCTCCCTGGACCGGAAACAAGCATCCTGGGACCGGTTTCAGGGCATCACCCTTCTTCAGCCAGGCTAGCTTGAATCCAGTGGTGTAGTGAGCACGGGACCCACGTCTGGGCATACCCCTTCCCACTTAGGGCGACAAATGCAAAAGAAACAATTGATGGACGGAATGCTGGACAATGCAAACATTCACCCCCAGTCACAAGGATCTGGGTTAAATCCATCATTCTTTTGCTCACCACACCACCCCAGTTTGGACCCAGCCATATGCAAATCAGTCTTGACCCTGTTCCTTGTGGGAACAGTCCAGCCCGAACTGCCAAGCCAGGTCCTCCCTGGACCGGAAACAAGCATCCTGGGACCGGTTTCAGGGCATCACCCTTCTTCAGCCAGGCTAGCTTGAATCCAGTGGTGTAGTGAGCACGGGACCCACGTCTGGGCATACCCTTCCCACTTAGGGCGACAAATGCAAAAGAAACAATTGATGGACGGAATGCTGGACAATGCAAACATTCACCCCCAGTCACAAGGATCTGGGTTAAATCCATCATTCTTTTGCTCACCACACCACCCCAGTTTGGACCCAGCCATATGCAAATCAGTCTTGACCCTGTTCCTTGTGGGAACAGTCCAGCCCGAACTGCCAAGCCAGGTCCTCCCTGGACCGGAAACAAGCATCCTGGGACCGGTTTCAGGGCATCACCCTTCTTCAGCCAGGCTAGCTTGAATCCAGTGGTGTAGTGAGCACGGGACCCACGTCTGGGCATACCCTTCCCACTTAGGGCGACAAATGCAAAAGAAACAATTGATGGACGGAATGCTGGACAATGCAAACATTCACCCCCAGTCACAAGGATCTGGGTTAAATCCATCATTCTTTTGCTCACCACACCACCCCAGTTTGGACCCAGCCATATGCAAATCAGTCTTGACCCTGTTCCTTGTGGGAACAGTCCAGCCCGAACTGCCAAGCCAGGTCCTCCCTGGACCGGAAACAAGCATCCTGGGACCGGTTTCAGGGCATCACCCTTCTTCAGCCAGGCTAGCTTGAATCCAGTGGTGTAGTGAGCACGGGACCCACGTCTGGGCATACCCTTCCCACTTAGGGCGACAAATGCAAAAGAAACAATTGATGGACGGAATGCTGGACAATGCAAACATTCACCCCCAGTCACAAGGATCTGGGTTAAATCCATCATTCTTTTGCTCACCACACCACCCCAGTTTGGACCCAGCCATATGCAAATCAGTCTTGACCCTGTTCCTTGTGGGAACAGTCCAGCCCGAACTGCCAAGCCAGGTCCTCCCTGGACCGGAAACAAGCATCCTGGGACCGGTTTCAGGGCATCACCCTTCTTCAGCCAGGCTAGCTTGAATCCAGTGGTGTAGTGAGCACGGGACCCACGTCTGGGCATACCCTTCCCACTTAGGGCGACAAATGCAAAAGAAACAATTGATGGACGGAATGCTGGACAATGCAAACATTCACCCCCAGTCACAAGGATCTGGGTTAAATCCATCATTCTTTTGCTCACCACACCACCCCAGTTTGGACCCAGCTATATGCAAATCAGTCTTGACCCTGTTCCTTGTGGGAACAGTCCAGCCCGAACTGCCAAGCCAGGTCCTCCCTGGACCGGAAACAAGCATCCTGGGACCGGTTTCAGGGCATCACCCTTCTTCAGCCAGGCTAGCTTGAATCCAGTGGTGTAGTGAGCACGGGACCCACGTCTGGGCATACCCTTCCCACTTAGGGCGACAAATGCAAAAGAAACAATTGATGGACGGAATGCTGGACAATGCAAACATTCACCCCCAGTCACAAGGATCTGGGTTAAATCCATCATTCTTTTGCTCACCACACCACCCCAGTTTGGACCCAGCCATATGCAAATCAGTCTTGACCCTGTTCCTTGTGGGAACAGTCCAGCCCGAACTGCCAAGCCAGGTCCTCCCTGGACCGGAAACAAGCATCCTGGGACTGGTTTCAGGGCATCACCCTTCTTCAGCCAGGCTAGCTTAAATCCAGTGGTGTAGTGAGCACGGGACCCACGTCTGGGCATACCCTTCCCACTTAGGGTGACAAATGCAAAAGAAACAATTGATGGACGGAATGCTGGACAATGCAAACATTCACCCCCAGTCACAAGGATCTGGGTTAAATCCATCATTCTTTTGCTCACCACACCACCCCAGTCATATGCAAATCAGTCTTGACCCTGTTCCTTGTGGGAACAGTCCAGCCCGAACTGCCAAGCCAGGTCCTCCTTGGACCGGAAACAAGCATCCTGGGACCGGTTTCAGGGCATCACCCTTCTTCAGCCAGGCTAGCTTGAATCCAGTGGTGTAGTGAGCACGGGACCCACGTCTGGGCATACCCTTCCCACTTAGGGCGACAAATGCAAAAGAAACAATTGATGGACGGAATGCTGGACAATGCAAACATTCACCCCCAGTCACAAGGATCTGGGTTAAATCCATCATTCTTTTGCTCACCACACCACCCCAGTTTGGACCCAGCCATATGCAAATCAGTCTTGACCCTGTTCCTTGTGGGAACAGTCCAGCCCGAACTGCCAAGCCAGGTCCTCCCTGGACCGGGAAACAAGCATCCTGGGACCGGTTTCAGGGCATCACCCTTCTTCAGCCAGGCTAGCTTGAATCCAGTGGTGTAGTGAGCACGGGACCCACGTCTGGGCATACCCTTCCCACTTAGGGCGACAAATGCAAAAGAAACAATTGATGGACGGAATGCTGGACAATGCAAACATTCACCCCCAGTCACAAGGATCTGGGTTAAATCCATCATTCTTTTGCTCACCACACCACCCCAGTTTGGACCCAGCCATATGGCCATGTCTGAACTGGGGTGGTGGAGTGAGCTAAAGAATGATGATGGATTAAACCCAGATCAGTTGACTGGGGGTGAGTGTTTGATTGGCTCAAGCGTTCCGTCCATCATCCCCTTTTGTATCGCTTTGTTACGCCCTGAGTTGGCGAGGTATGCCCAGGCGTGGGTCCCTTGCTCACTTTGCCACTGGATTCAAGCAAGCCTGGCTGATGACAGCTGGAATGCCAGAAACCGGTCCTAGGATGCTTGTTTCCGGTCCAGGAAGACATGGCTTGGCAGTTCGGCTGAACTATTCCCATGAGGCACAGGGTCAGACTGATTTGCATATGGCCATGTCTGAACTGGGGTGGTGGAGTGAGCTAAAGAATGATGATGGATTAAACCCAGATCAGTTGACTGGGGGTGAGTGTTTGATTGGCTCAAGCGTTCCGTCCATCATCCCCTTTGTATCGCTTTGTTCGCCCTGAGTTGGCGGGGTATGCCCAGGCGTGGGTCCCTTGCTCACTTTGCCACTGGATTCAAGCAAGCCTGGCTGATGACGGCTGGAATGCCAGAAGCCGGTCCTAGGATGCTTGTTTCCGGTCCAGAGAAGACATGGCTTGGCAGTTCGAGCTGGACTGTTCCCATGAGCACAGGGTCAGACTGTTTGCATATGGCCATGTCTGAACTGGGGTGGTGGAGTGAGCTAAAGAATGATGATGGATTAAACCCAGATCAGTTGACTGGGGGTGAGTGTTTGATTGGCTCAGCGTTCCGTCCATCATCCCCTTTGTATCACAGAGGTACCTTGGGCCTACCTTAGGGGTGACTTACATGTAGAAAAGGGAAGGTTTAGGGACTTGCAAGTGTGTGCACTTGCCAAGTCGACATGGCAGCCCCAGGCTGCGCACAGGCTCTGCGATGGCAGGCCCGAGTTACACTTTACGGGCTGTTTGCGTGGGTGGCACAATCCAGTGCTGCAGCCCACCAACAGCATTTGGTCTATAGGCCCTGGCACTCGCAGTGCACTTTACAAGGGACTGACACATAAACCAAATAGGCCAATCATGGAAACACCAATCCATAACACATTTTATACAGGAGCACTTGCACTTTCCCACTGGACAGCAGTGAGGAAAGTGTGCAGAATCATTACACCAGCAAAAACAGAGTCAAAACCGGGAGGTCAGAAAGCAAAAGTCAGGGGAAACACGCCAAAAGATGCCAAGTCTAACACATGTCCCCTCCAGCTGAAAGTAGGGAGAACTACCCAACCCCATGGGAGTTCTCTTCACTAAGGCGGAAGAACCTGGACAGACCATCTGCGTTGGCGTGTTCTGTACCAGGACGGTGTTCCACCGTAAAGTCCATTCCCTGTAGGGAGATGGACCACCTCAGCAGTTTTGGATTCTCACCCCTCATTTGCATCAACCATCTGAGGGGCCTGTGGTCTGTCTGAACCCGGAAGTGAGTCCCAAACAGGTATGGTCTCAACTTCTTCAGCGCCCAGACCACAGCAAAAGCTTCCCTTTCTATGGCACTCCACCTCTGTTCCCTGGGGAGTAGTCTCCTGCTAAGGAAGACTACAGGCTGATCCAGGCCCTCTTCGTTCAGTTGTGAGAGCACCGCTCCCACACCATGCTCTGAAGCGTCAGTCTGCACGACGAATTCCTTGGAGAAGTCAGGTGCCTTGAGCACGGGCGCCGTGCACATGGCTGCCTTCAGGGCATCAAAAGCTTTCTGGCAGGACTCAGTCCAGATCACTTTCCTGGGCTGCCTCTTAGAGGTCAGCTCTGTTAAGGGGGCAACGATGGTGCCATAGCCCTTAACAAATCTCCTATAGTAGCCTGTGAGACCTAAGAAGGCTCTCACCTCTGTCTGGGTCTTGGGGGGCTCCCAAGCCAGAATGGTGTCAATCTTGGGTTGTAGGGGCGCCACCTGGCCGCTTCTTACCTGGTGTCCCAAGTACACCACAGAACCCTGCCCGATCTGGCACTTACTGGCCTTGATCGTGAGGCCTGCACCTTGCAGAGCCCTCAACACTTTCTCAAGGTGCTGTAAATGTTCTTCCCAGCTGGAACTGAACACAGCAATGTCATCCAGGTAGGCGGCACTGAAATCCTCCAGCCCAGCCAACACCTGATTGACCAACCTCTGAAAGGTGGCAGGGGCATTCTTCAACCCAAAGGGCATCACCCGGAATTGGTAATGACCTTCTGGGGTTGAGAATGCTGATCTCTCCTTGGCCCCATCGGTTAAGGCAATCTGCCAGTACCCAGACGTCAAATCAAACGTGCTGAGGAACCGGGCAGCTCCCAACCCGATCAATGAGCTCATCAGCTCTGGGGATGGGGTGCGCGTCAGTCCTGGTGACGGCATTGAGCCCACGGTAGTCCACACAAAATCGGAGTTCTGGTGTGGCACCGGGCGCAGCAGCCTTTGGGACCAAGACCACTGGGCTGGCCCAAGGACTGTGGGAGGGCTCAATCACCCCTAACGCCAACATCTTAGAGACCTCCTCCTTGATGCTGGCTCTGACCCGGTCAGTCAACCTGTAAATCTTGTGCTTCACAGGAGGGCTGTCACCAGTGTCCACGTCATGGGTACACCAGTGAGTAACACCGGGGTCAGAGAGAACAGTGGGGCGAACTGTCCCAACAACTGGTGACAGTCCCCTGCTGCTCCTGAGTCAGAGTAGGGGAGAGGATCACACCCTCTACTGATCCATCATGCTCCTTGGTAGACAGGAGGTCAGGGAGAGGCTCACTCTCCTCTTCCACCCCATCATCTGTCACCAAGAGCATACTCACTTCGGACCTCTCGAAGTGGGGCTTGAGGCGGTTCACGTGAAGGACCCTCAAAGGGTTCCTTGGAGCCTGCAAATCCACCAGGTAGGTGACGTCACTTTTGCGCTCCTTTACCTCATATGGCCCAGTCCACTTGTCCTGCAAGGCACAAGGTGCCACTGGGGCCATGACCCACACTTTCTGCCCAGGTTGAAATTCGACCAGAGTGGCATTCTGGTCATACCATCTCTTCATTTCTTCCTGGCTTGCTTCTAGGTTCGCCTGAGCGAGTTTCCTGAAGCGGGCAGTTTGGTTTCTAAAGGCCAGCATGTAGCTAAATACATCCTGGGGAGTTTTCCTGGGAGCCGCCTTCCTTTACCAAACTCAGAGGTCCTCTCACAGGGTGGCCATACAGGAGCTCAAAGGGGCTGTACCCAAGAGACTTCTGAGGCACCTCCCTGTATGCAAAGAGTAGGCATGGCAAGAGGACGTCCCACTTACGCCTCATGGGTTCTGTTAGACCCTTGATCATGCCTTTCAAGGTCTGGTTGAATCTCTCCACCAGACCGTTTCCTTAGTGGGTGGTAAGGAGTGGTGAACTTGTAGGTTACACCACACTCCTTCCACAGGGATGTCATATATTTCGATATGAAATTGGTCCCCCTATCAGAAACCACCTCTCTGGGGAATCCCACACGGGAAAAGATCCCCATTAACGCCCGGCCCACCACTGGCGCCGTCGTTGTCCTGAGAGGATTGCCTCCGGGTACCGGGTGGCATGGTCCACCAAGACCAGGATGTACCTGTTGCCCATGGCTGTCTTGGGATCCAGTGGCCCCACAATATCCATCCCTACCCTTTCAAAGGGTGTTCCAACAACAGGAAAAGGTTGGAGAGGAGCTTTGACCTTCCTCCCACTCTTACCACTTGCCTGGCAAGTTTGGCAAGACCTACAGTGTGAATCTGACTGCCTTCGCATTTGGGGCCAAAAGAAGTGGGTGACAAGCCTGTCAAAGGTCTTGTCCTGCCCCAAATGTCCTGCCAAAGGCACGTCATGAGCCAGACCCAGTAGGAAGGTCCTGAAGCGCTGGGGTACCACCAGCACACGGGCTGACCCAGGCTCAGCAACCTTAGGCTCACTGTATAGGAGACCACTCTCCCAGTAGATCAGATGTGACCCGGACTTATTGCCAGCTGCCTGGTCTGCAGCCTGCCGCTGCAGACCCTCCAGAGTAGGGCACTCGTTCTGCTCCCTGCAGAACTCCTCCCTGGTGGGACCCCCTTCTTGCTGCCAATGGGTCAGCTCAGAGATGTCTCCCAGTTCGGCTACCTGCTCCCCTGTAGGCACCGGGCGTCCCCTCGAGGTCCGCCTCCTCCCGGTCCGTGGGAACTTCGGGGCCGGTTTCCCGCGCCCCTGCTCTTTCTCTTGGCAGGGACTTGGGCCACTGTTCCAGGCTCCAAGTCCTCTTGATCACCCTTTCTGGCTGCCATTGACCGAGTAGACACGCATGCCCACTCTGGCAATCCAAGCATCTCCAAGTGAGACCTGAGCTCAACCTCCTTCCATGAGGACTGCTCCAGGTCGTTTCCTAGCAGACAATCTACAGGCATGGTAGGGCTCACAACCACCCTCAAGGGACCTGAAACCCCCCCATTCAAAGGGAACCTGCGCCACCATACATTGGCGCTCTGAGTTGTCTACAGCAACTACTTGGTGGAATGCCCCGGGGACTACTTGCTTCTCAGACACCAGGTGACACCGGACTGAGGTCACACTGGCTCCAGTGTCTCTGAGAGCCTCTACCCTGTTTCCATTAATGGTCACCCAGGTGCTATATTTCTTTGTGTTAGGGGGCACCTGGTTTCCTGGGACCATCTCACTGTCCCCTAGTGAGACAAGGGTCATTTCTGCGGGATCCCCACCCTCCTGTGGGCACCCCTCCTCCCCAAGCGCTACACTAGCCAACACTTTGGACTGTCCACCGGTGGGTGGCTGTGTCCCCTTCGGGCACTTGGGGTCCCCCTTAAAGTGACCTACCTGGTCACATGCATAACACTTGCGGGGCCGGTCTCAACAGGCTTCCCTGTAGAGACCCCTTTCTTCTTATCGCCGGGGGCTGGGAACCTTTACCCTGGGTACTAGTTTGGGGCCCTTTAGAGAACTCCTGTGCTTTACCCTTGTCCCCCCACCTTTCTGCTGGGGACCCTGCCCACCTTTGGCTGAGTCTCCCCCAAACGCTTTCTTGTGGACCCTGGTACTCACCCAGCGGTCCGCTTCCATAGCAAGCTTCCTGGGGTCAGTTAGCTTACTATCAACTAGGTGCTGGCGCAGATCTGCAAAACATAGACTAGACAAGTGCTCCCATGCAATCAAGTTGTAGAGCCCCTGAAAATCTGTTACACTACTGCCCTTTACCCAACCATCCAGAGACCTGCAGAACACATCCACACATTCCAACCAAGTGTTGGCATCAGACTTCTTACTGGACCTGAACTGATCCCTGTACTTTTCAGGAGTAAGACCATACTTTGTGAGAAGGGCATCCTTCATGTCAGCATAGGTGAGGTGATACCCCTTACCCAAAGCTATCAGAGCATCCCTTGCTTCTTCCGGGAAAAGTGGCCACAATCCTGCTCCCCAATTCTCCTCAGGGACCCCATTCATGTGTATGGCTGCCTCATAACCCTGAAACCACCTTTGTATGTCATCCCCCTTCTTGAACTCCTTGCCTACATTCTTGGGAATGTGCACAATCCTGTCTGCCTTTCTGGACGAATTGCTGCCACCATCTGAGCCTGACTTACTCCTAAGTTCTAGCTCCTTCAGTTCTCTCTCATGCTCTAAGAGCATCTTCCTCTCCTCTATGGCCAATCTCTTCTCCTCCCGCTCACTCTCCAGCCTGAGCTTCTGCAGCTCAAACTGCCTTGCCTCCCGCCTGTCCTCCAGCTCCTCTGGGGACAGACTGCTGCTGCCTGACCTGGCGGGTTCCCCCCTACCCAAAAGCACCTCCACCCTGGAAATAGGCTCCTCCACCTCCTCACTGAGATTACCAGGCTGCCCACTGGCATGTCTGGCTGCTACCCAGGCCCTCAGCGCCTTCTGTAGCTCCTCCTTCCTTGTGAGGCCTTTAATTTGGACTTTCAGGTTTTTACAAATTGCTCGTAGTTCCTTTACGGTGTAGGTTTCCAACCTATCCTCCTCAAAGATAATTTCCAGAGATGCAACGGATGATGCAGCTGTGTCAGGCATGACAAAAGTAGTGAGTTGAAAACTGGCAAGATCAAAAATAGGCCAAAAGAAAAAGAACCAGTATGTGGTACGTAATGGTCTGCGATATGGTAGTAGTGCACACCAATCACTGTAAGTCAAGTGCAAACACAAGTCCTATCCTCACCGCTGACAACCAATGTTAGAAATGGGATCTCTAGTTGGCAAGGGCTTGCACCTTTGTCCAAGTAGGGACCCTTCTTCCTAGTCAGGGTAAGGGTGTTACACTCGTGAAGTAACCCCTGCTCACCCTCGTGGTAGTTTGGCACGAGCAGTCAGGCTTAATTCAGAGGCAGTGTGTAAAGCATTTGCACATAACCAACAGTAATACAGTGTAAGCACTACAAACGGACACCACACCAGTTTAGGAAAATAACCAATATTTTATATACTCAAGACAAGACCAATTACGACAAAAATCCACAATACTATACTTTAAAAATGAATGCTTGATAAGGTAACTTCTTCTTTGCAGGAATAGTCCAAAAACAAAGTTCGTACGAGTCGGTAGCTCCGTCCGAGCCTACCGCGATGCTAAAAACCACAGAGTCTAACAGTTCCAGCCGACCGCGTCGATACGGGCCAGCAGAGTCATGAACAGACTCGGTTACAGTACCTTTCTCGTTGTGGCTGGTACGGAGTGTACGAGCCGGTCAGCGTTCGTCGCGGTTGCGGTGCAAGACGGAGCGATGCAAGGTGCGGTGTCCCTCGATGCGGTGCAGGCAGCGGCTCGATGAGCGTCGTGTAGACGGAGTCGATGAGTCCAAGGCGTGCGATGCAGGGTGAGACGATGCTCGATGCGGTGCTGACAGGTTGCGATGCAGGCGACCAAGCCGGAGTGCGGGAGCTGGCGTCGGACAGCGGTGCAAGTCGGAGCGGTGCGTCGCAGACGTGCGAGCGGTGCCCCAAATGCGATGCAGTCACGACTCTTGAGCCAGTTGCAGCGACCGCGTCGGTCGGGTCCGGCTGGTTCAGTGAAGCGATGCGATGCGAACTGCGGTGCCCACAGGTCACGGTGCAAGCAGCGGCTCGGTGTTGGCGGCGTCGGACGTCGCCCACGGTGAGACCAGGGTTGCGATGCGAAGCGGGGCGATGCGGTCTGCGGTGCAAACAGGTCACCGGCCAGGGATGGATTCGGTTGACGGCGTCGGTTGCGGTTCCCTTCCTCTGTGGCAACTGAAACAGCGTTCAGAAGCGGTACCCAGAGGCTTGTGAAGTCTTTGCAGTCCCTGAGACTTCTTAACAGGAGGCCAGCTCGGTTCCAGGCCCTTGGAGATACTCAGCACAAGTTTGTAGAAAGTTCAGTCCAGTCCTTTCACTGCCCAAGACAGAAGCAGCAACTGCAGGCCAACCCAACAAAGCAACAACACAGCAAAGGGGCAGTACTCCTCCTGGCAGCTCTTCCAGCTCTTCGTCTTCGCAGGTTCCTTGATTCCAGCGAGATCTAAATTCATGGGGTCAGGGCCCCAATATTTATATCCCAAATTCCTTTGTTCTCTGAAGGCAGAGAGGCCTTTGCCTAGTCCAAACCAGTTCTGGAGCACTTTGTTGACAAGTCTCTGTCCCTTCTTTCAGTGAGTAGGCCAGGGACATCAGACGCACCACAGGAGGTGGAGCCAGCATTGTGGAGGGAAGGCACTGTCCTATTCAGGGCCCAGGTGCGACCCCTCCCACCCATCTACATGTAGATCTTGCTATTCAGCCCTGTGCTGACTCACCCTGTCTCCTGGCATCCCCCAGCCCCTGTCACTCACATTCCAGACAAGGAATACACAACCTCGCAGAGGCAGGCTTGGATGGTTAGACAAGAAAATACCCACTTTCTAAAAGTGGTATTTTCAAACACAGAATGTTAAAACCAACTTCACTAAAAGATGCATTTTATCATTCTGAGTCCAGGCATACTAAACTCGAATTTCTACCATGTTCCCGGGGTCAGTTAGGATTATAAACTGTAATAATCAAAACTGCCCGTTCTGGCCTAGGGGGAACAGGTAGCCTTGCAATAGTGAAAAACGAACTAGGCTGTAATTCACTATCAGGACATGCCGCACACACCAGGGCATGTCCTACCTTTCGCATACAACGCACCCTGCCCACAGGGGTACCTTGGGCCTACCTTAGGGGTGACTTACATGTAGAAAAGGGAAGGTTTAGGGACTTGCAAGTGTGTGCACTTGCCAAGTCGACATGGCAGCCCCAGGCTGCGCACAGGCTCTGCGATGGCAGGCCCGAGTTACACTTTACGGGCTGTTTGCGTTGGTGGCACAATCCAGTGCTGCAGCCCACCAACAGCATTTGGTCTATAGGCCCTGGCACTCGCAGTGCACTTTACAAGGGACTGACACATAAACCAAATAGGCCAATCATGGAAACACCAATCCATAACACATTTTATACAGGAGCACTTGCACTTTCCCACTGGACAGCAGTGAGGAAAGTGCGCAGAATCATTACACCAGCAAAAACAGAGTCAAAACCGGGAGGTCAGAAAGCAAAAAGTCAGGGGAAACACGCCAAAAGATGCCAAGTCTAACACTCACCCATACAGCCACTGACACACCCACTCACTCACCAATACAGCTACTCACACAGCATCTCACTCACTCATACAGCTACTCACACATCCACTTATACACCCATACAGCCACTTACACACCCATACACACAGGGAAACAGTCACACAGCCACTCACATAATATATGTTAGGAGTAGCATCACTCAGTAGTAGTGCACCTAGTATATTAATTTAACTTTTGTAGTAAGTTACTATATATGTTTAACACACATAAACTCTTAAAAACCTTAACATGCACTTGATATCATACAGGGATGGTATAGTTAGGCTCAGATTTCACTCGTTCAAAACCATTGAAATTCAGCACTTACAGTTATCTGAACTAACTATAACTTACACCCCCACAATGCACTGCTTGTGATCTCACATATTACATCACTCATGACATGGTCAGTGACATCACTCATGACATCTCAAATGATATCAGTGATGATATCAGTGATGACATCAACCAGTGAGTGTAAGTGTTTTGAAAATGTTTCGGTGGTCTAAAGATATATACTGAGCTACTACTTAAGTTAAATTACTATTCTTTTTGTATCACTAATTATTGATCCTGTTTCTAACATATGTCATCTGAGTGGCGTTGTGTCTGCATCAGTGTGGGGACTGAATGTGTGAGCGGATTTAAGGGTATGAGAGTTGGTGTGTAAGTGGGTATGTGGGTGAATAAGTGGTTGTGAGCAGCTGTATGGGTAAGTGAGTGACTGTGTGAGTGGCTGTATTGGTAAATGAGTGGGTGTGTGAGTGGCTGTATGGGTGGGTGGGAGAGTGAGCGACTGTGTGAGTGGCTGTGTGCGTGGGTGAGTAGTTCCGTGAGTGGCTGTATCAGTGACTGAGTGGTTGTGTGAGTAGTTATATGGGTGAGTGAGTTGGCATGTAAGTGGTTATATGGGTGAGTGAGTAGCTGTTTGAGTGGGTAAGTTTGTGGTGGAGAGTAGCTGTATTGTTCAGTCAGTGTCTGTATGAGTGGCTGTTTAAGTGAGTGACTTGGCGTGTTAGTGGTTGTCTCAATGTGTAAATGGGTCTGTAAGTGGTTTGTGAAAGTGTGAATGTATGTATGAGTGGCTGTATGGGTGAGTGAGTAGCTCTTTTAGTACCTGTATGGGTGGTGAGTGGCTATGGATGAGTGAGGGGTTGTGTATCAGTAGTTTATGGTCTGTAAATGGGTATGTGAGTGGTTGTGTGGTTGTGTGAGTGGATGTATGACAGGTTGTATGGGGTGTAAGTGGGTGTATGGGTGGTTCTGTAGATAAGATCATGACTGATGTCATTTGAGATGTCATCAGTGATGTCACTGACCATGTTATGAGTGATGTTATATGTGAGGTCATAAGCAGTGCATTGCAAAGGCATAAGTTATAGTTAGCTCAAGTGACTATCACTGCTGAATTTCACTGGTTTTCTATGAGTGAAATGTGAGCCTAAATATAATGTCCATGTAACCTTTGTTTTTTTCAATGACTATATATGTGTGTGTATATACAGATATATATATATATATATTACCTACTGGCGGTCGCCAGTATGCAGTTATAGTTAGGACCTATTTTCCATAGGAAAAGCGTTTTTGATTTGCCAATATCTTTGGCGCCGTTTGACGAATCTTCGCGAAATTTTCAAAACTAATGGTTCACTCAGGTCAGCTCCTGTCTTGAAAGTTTGAGGGCGATTCGTCAAGCAGGGGCCGAGAAAAAAGGGGGGTCCCAAAACGCGTTTTCGCCATGTTAATTTCCATAGGAATTTTGAAACAGGCTACAGCTCGAACTGCTGAACGGAATTACACCAAATTTGGCAAAAAGGTAGGTCTCGGTCAAGAAGGCGTGCTTTTTTTTAAATGGTGTAAATCCATTCAGTAGTTGCTGAGAAATTAAAAAAATAAAATTATATATGTGAGCACCGAGGAGGAGTCGCGACTCCTCCCGAGCACGAGTTTCATTCTAATTGGCTGCCAACACTCCAAATCAGGAAGTGTTGGCAGCCATCTTGTGACTCGGTAACCGAGTCACAAGAAAAAGGTAAAAAAAAAGATATAAAAAACAAGAAAAGGGGGCAGGGTAGAAACACCCTGACCCCCTAGGCCTGCTCAGGGGGTCCCACAAGGACCCCCAGGCCCAAAAAAAGCATTAAAAAAAATAATCATTTCGGCCGAATTCGCGCTGGGTGGGTGAATCCGGCCACGCTTCGTTTGTTAAAAAGCCCCCAGGTGGGCCAGGCCCGGGGGCAATTGTAAATTATGGTCTGGGGGCCCGTGGGGGCCCCCACAGCCCCAGGGACCGCCACCTCTCTGGGGCTTTATAATTTATGCGTGGGGGGCATGCGGCCCCCCGCAGCCCTGGGGACCGCCACCTCCCCGGAGCTTTAATTAAATAAGGGCGGGCCCCAGGGACCGCCACCTCCCCGGGGCTTTATTTAAATTGGGTGGGGGGCCTCGCAGGCCCCCAAGCCCCGGGGGCTAGAGCCCCTCCACACTGCCCCGGGGACCACCACCTCCCCGGGGCATCGAATATGTAAATACGCGGGTCCGTTGCGGACCCCTGGCCCCGGGGACCACCACCTCCCCAGGGCTATTTACATGTTGGAGGGGGGCCGCGCAGCCCCCCTCGTGGAGCCCTTTATGGCCCTGGGGACCGCCACCCCCCAGGGTCGGCTCCTGCAATGTCCCGGGGTGCCCACCCCCAGGACATTGCTGTTGGCTATGGCAGGGCGGGAGCAGTGTGGCTCCCGCCCTGTCACAGCAAACCCTGCTTTGCTTTTTGGAAGCGAGAGCAGGAAACCTGCTCTCGCTTCCAATAAGCAAAGCAGATTGCTTTTGCACAAGGGGAGCTGCATGTCAGCAGCTCCCCTTGTGCAAAAGCAATGCCGGCTCCCGCATGAGGCGGGGAGCCGGCTGGGACCGTGGGGGCATTGGGGCTCCCCCACAGTCCCCAATGCTAAGGGCCGGCCCTGGGGGATGGGGTCCCGGGGCCAGAAGTGGCCCGGGAGGGGGGCCACGCAGCACCCCTCCCCTTTAATAAAAATTAGAGAGAAAAAAAAAACGGAAAGGCCGGCCCCGGGGATGGGGTCCCCGGGGCCATGCGGCCCCCCTCCCAAAAAAAAGATATAAAAAAAGAAGGCTGGCCAGGCCCCGGGGGGATGGGGTCCCCGGGGCCATAATTGGCCTCTGGAGGGGGGATTGCGGGCCCCCTTCCCAAAATAAAAAATAAAAAACAAGGCTGCCAGGCCCCAGGAGATGGGGTACCCGGGGCCAAAAGTGGCCCAGGGAAGGGGGGCCACGCGGCCCCCCTCCCATAAAATAACAAATTTATAAAAAAGAAAAAAGAAACCGGTAACTCGCCGGAGGCCCCGCCCCCTCCCTGCATGACTCTGCAAACGCGCCCCCTGGCGCGTTCTAAGTTGGTGAATTAAGTCCCCTTGAATACTGAGGGACCCTGGGGCCAACTAGCCCACCAGGTATTATTATTATTTTCAGATTTATACAGCGCATAGCTGCCCCAGCAACGGGGCGTCCCAGCGCTACTCCAGTAAGCGCCACACAGCTGGATTGCAGAGAGGTGGTCCAAGGCCACGCCCCTTTTTACACTACTCTGCAAACACGCCTCTTGGCGCACTGTTGGTGGGGCGATGAGGTCCTCTTGTGTCCTGAGGACCTCAGGACACAAGGGGACTTCATCCCCCGAGCAGCAGTGCGCCAGGAGTCGCGTTTGCAGAGTGGTGTAAAAAGGGGGCGTGGCCTCGGACCACTCTCAGCAATCCAGCTGTATGGGGCTTACTGGAGGTAACAGGAGGGCTAGTTGGCCCCTAGGGACCCTCAGGAGGAAAGGGGACTTAATCCCCCAACTTAGAACGCGCCAGGAGGCACGTTTGCAGAGTGGTGGAGAAAGGGGGCGTGGCCTGTGTCTACCTCTTAGCAATCCCACTGTGTGGGGCTTACTGGCCCCTAAGGACCCCCAGCAGTGAAGGGGACTTCAATCCCCATTGAAGAGCGCGCCAGGGAGCGCGTTTGCAAAGTGGTGGACAAAGGGGGCGTGGCCTGTTATGAGAAGGATAAGTTACTTACCTGTAATCCTAGTTCTCTTCCAGGGGTATCCTCATCAAAGTCATAAGCACATGAATATTCCCGCCCATGCGCGGGACCCCGGAAACATATAAAATATATATGTGGAAACCATATATGTAGCTCTATATATATATCCATATATATATAACAATAAAAACACAATGCAGCCTTCCAATACTAGAAAACGCTGAGCAATGTTGTAAGAATTTCCCTTGCACATAAATACAATTCCAATAAAGCAGGGAGAAATAAAACACATTTGAAAACTGATTTAATGCACAGCAGGAAACATAATCCTGCAAAGAGGAATGAAAGAACATTGCCAACACATAGGCTGTAGAAAATTTTACCAATGGGGTCCTCAGCAATGATAACTGAAACACCGTCTAACATTGCCACACTCTCTCCTTTGGTCACCCTCATGCCATCCAACTTCATCAGTGTGAATAGTATTCCACCTACCTTCACTATGCCTTCCTTGATAGTCCAATCGGGACTATTACAATCAGACATAAACAATGAGACAAGACATAATGCACCTCCATCATTAACTCAGACTCCATCTCTCTCCAATACGAACATACCCATCTTCAATCTATCCGCTCATCATCTATCCTCTGATGAGATTTCCTTACTCAGTAAAGGACTTTCCTTTGTCCCCACTGAACGCAGTAATTTCTTCAGATTACAGGAAGATTTACTCCTGTTTTTCAGACTTATCCGTCTGAAACAATTTTTTTCAGATAAACCCGAGAATGACATGCCTTTTGAAAAACAATTCAAACCTGTCTCTACCTTTTTGCCACCCACCTCGATGATGCCACCTGAAATTTTGGCCTTCGAAAAACTTGTTTTACACGAAGTCAAAGAACTTCAACATCAATCCGAATTTGTCCCCTACAATCTGCCACTTACAGAAAAAGTTGCCATAAACAGCCTTAGTGAGAATAAAAATATTGTCATCAAACCCGCCGACAAGGGTGGTGGCATAGTTGTGATGGATGAAGACAAATATGATAGCGAAATTCTTCGCCAACTCAATAATCCTTTGCACTACCGCAAATTGGCTTCAGATCCCCTCACTGCTATTCGAGATAAAATATCTACAGTTACTACTGAGGCACTACATACCGGTATCATCTGTAAAAAAGAGTATGCCTTCCTCAATAACCCACATCCCAGAACACCTGTGATCTATACTTTGCCTAAAGTGCATAAAAATCCATCTGTACCACCAGGACGCCCTATAGTATCCGGTTGTGGTTCCATTTTGGAACCAGTGGGCAAATATATTGATGCCATCCTCAAAGAGTTTGTTCCACTTACCAACACTTTTGTCAAAGATAGTACTCACTTGATCAATATCATCGAGGATTTCCCATTCAACCCCGAGACTGACCCGATGGCTGGTCTCGACATAGAATCCTTATATATTAACATTCCGCAGACAGAGGGCTTGGCAGTGATGAAACATTTGTTAGATACACGATTGAGACCTATGCGCATTCCCACAGACTTTATAATTCAACTTCTCCACATTGCTTTGACCAATAATTATTTTTTGTACAAAGATACCTATTACCTCCAGACAAAAGGAGTCTCTATGGGCGCTTGTTTCGCCCCCAATTTTGCTGTTCTGTACGTCCATCACTTGGAAACAACACTTATTTTGTCTATCCAAAATCCTTTTCTGAACAATATTATTTTATGGCATCGCTACATAGACGATATCCTTCTGTTGTGGCAGGGTCAACACGAAGATTTATCCTCCTTTGTCACATGGCTTAATAACAATCAACCTCACCTCACTTTCACTTCTGACATTAGGAAAAATGATTTACCCTTTCTAGACCTCACTTTACACATAGAGGATGGGACCATTGGCACAACTTTGTACCGCAAACCCACTGAGCGGAACACCTTGCTACTATACTCTAGTTATCATCCCGTGGGCTACGCGATGGCCTACCATACGGGCAATTCCTCCGTATACGGCGGAATTGTAAGTGGCGCAAGGATTATTTCCGTGAGGCAGCCATCCTTTCTGAGAAATTGAACAACAGAGGCTACCCTAAACATCTGGTCAGAAAGGCTCTTAAGCGGGCATGGTATAGCCATAGAGATATAATCCTGACACCCTCGATCAAACGTCCAAACTCGCGTATTCCTTTTGTCTCTACGTACAGCCCTTCTAGCAACAAGGTAGGCAGGATAATTAAAAGAAACTGGACCTTACTCCGTACCTTTCCATGCTTCAAGGAACCCCCTTTATTTTCATATAAAAGGGGCTACAATCTTTCAGATAAATTGGTCCACTCCATCACTTGGCCACTTAAAGAAAAGAATGACCAATCGGTTACATCTCTATGGGGACTCCCACCCATTTTAGGTCATTTCAAGTGCCAGACGTGCAATGTCTGTGACCTTACCAGCAACACCAAGGTATTTGTCACTACAGAACGCACTTACCAGCTTAAACAATTCTCCAATTGTCGCACTAACAATGTCATTTATGCGATCCGTTGCCCGTGTAATTTACTTTACATAGGTCAAACCACCCAGATGGTGAAGCAACGCATTTCCCAACACAAGAGTCGCATCAGGTGCAATATTACTACTGCACCACTGGTTTCACATTTCAAAGAACACAATCATTCTGAAACAGACTTGACATGGCAGGTCATAGACCGCCCACTATTACCCATTCGTGGAGGCAATCTCCAACTGTTACTAAATAAATGCGAGTGCAGGTGGATCACCCGCTGCAACTCTGTTGTCCAAGGACTCAATTCACTCGATGAGTGGAATACAGTGATCTCCACAGTTTAGTGTTCCTCCCTGCTACCATGTACCCTGTGTAAGCCTTGTCATCTATGATGTATGTACTCCTGATGACAATCTTTTGGCGGATAATATTAATTTTAATTTTAATTTTCTCTTTATGCTGAGGAAAATTTCATCCACCATTTGATGTGTAAATATTTTTTGTAATATCCCCATATGCGCTTACCCCACCTATGTATTACTTTGTTTTGGACCATACATATGAGATATACATATTATTATTTTGCTGGTCCCATATTTATTAGCGCTAATGTTGATATGATTGATCCTAATTTTTTCATTCTGTTTAGTGTATATTGCAATTTGTGTGCTTTTATTGTGTCCAATTTGTTCGTAATGTGAATGTACTGTAATTCGTGCTCCATTTTTCTTTTTTGTTTTAAATAATAATTTTTGAATTGTACATTGTTCACCTTGAAATTGTAATATACAACATAAGTTCCATACTGAGTTATGTTTATATGCCACTACATCTCGGTGTCAACTAGACGGCCATATTGGATCGGCCTACTACTCTGATCCCCCCCGGGGCACATGATCCTTATTACTATTGTACCAGCTCCCTCCTTCCAGCGCGCTCACGTGACTAATTTCCAAGCGTTCTCACGTGACCCATCTGCCGGCCTTCACTTATATCGAATCAGCCGAGCAGCACGCATGAGACGCTTTACTCGTCCCTCCGCCGGGTTAAACCCGGTAACGCACCACACGGTTCTGTGCAGAAGTATTCATTCTTTGCTCCGGACATTGGCTCCCGTACTACCGTTTGGATTCACCCTTAAGGTAAGCCCACGGTGCCTTTTCCAGCCCTTGTTTAGTTGTTACTGTCCACCTTCCCGACAATAATTCCCGGCGTTTCCATTCCCCTTTGTCAGCCCGCAGCCCAACCTTGCACATGCTGCCTACAATAGATGTGGATTTGATGCCCTAGACCGCCGCCCAGCCATTCTTGAGGCTGCCTCCATTCAGTGACGCTTTTACAGGTAACTTCTAAGCGGACTTCCTCTTACATTGACACGCTGTGCTTGGGCTCCTTATCCTGATCCCTTGCTTTCCTATTTATAGCAGTTCCTGAGTTACGGACCCCTGCCCTTCCCATTCTGGATTCTCTGCTCCTCAGTTACAGTGCCAGCAGGTATCCTTATAAACACTTTCCCTGGTTTTCCTTGTTTCTTTCTGGGCTTTATTCCTATTGATTATCCCTCGCTTTCTATCTTAATCTATAGAGCACTTTTCAAGAATTAAGTAACCATCGTCCTGATGATGACCTTAATCTAACTAGGTCGAAACGCCGTCGACTTCCCAACGTCATTCGCGGCACCCAAAAGGGTCATTTACAAACAAAGAAATTGTATATATAATTGTAAATACTTCTGTTTGACCTATGTTATTGTTTCACATTGTTTTCTTCGCCGCCTCACGTTGTTCCTTAATCACTTGTGTCACTGCGCCGTTTACTCACTGTAACATTTCCAGTGCACAATTGGTTGCTATGGTTACTGCAATTTAGTTGTATTGTAGTGCTTCTATATGCAAATAACAACCTTCTCACCCTTATTTGGTCTCCCTAACCCCCTTTTTTCCTTGTGCTATGTGATTGACGCACTTCTTTGAACAGTCCTCCCTACATGATATACCAGTTGAGACGTTGTTTTATGTTTATTACTTACCCGGTCTCAGCTGGGTCAACGGGTTTACTTCTGTTTCTGGTTACCCGCATTGTAGAAAACATCAGTGTAGAAAGCTGAAAAGCTAACCCATAGAACACACAGAATAAACTGGCACCGAGCCTTTAAGGCAGCCATGACCCCTAGCTTCCCATCATGCCTCAGGGGTGACAGTTAGGTCAGTTGTTTTTTGCGGAGACCCGAAGGCCATGGCACAAAGAGATGACATGTATCTTGATCACTTGCCCGGGGAGGCGGGTGGGTTGCTTATGACTTTGATGAGGATACCCCTGGAAGAGAACTAGGATTACAGGTAAGTAACTTATCCTTCTCTTCCAGGGGATCCTCATCAATAGTCATAAGCACATGAAGAATAGCAAGCCCATCCCCTCATCCTGCGGGCAAGTGACCAGAAAGAATACATTGTTAAAGAATATTTCAAAGACTCCAATTAAACTAGCATTGGAACAGATTCCTCAAGGAGGCTTGGCCAACTTGGGTATCCGCTCTGGAGTCAGAATCCAGACAGTAATGCCTGGTAAACGTATGGACCGACTTCCAAGTTGCAGACTTGCAAATCTCGGCCATCGGTACATTGTGTAAGAAAGCTATTGTAGCAGCCTTTCCCCTAGTAGAGTGAGCTTTAGGGGAGGCTAACAGTGGCCTGTTCGCTAATTGGTAGGCCAATTTAATACAGGACACTATCCACCTCGAAATGGATCGTTTGGAGGCTGGAAAGCCTGTCCTAACAGAGCCGTAGTTTACAAACAATTGATCAGCCTTTCTAATGGATTTTGTTCCCTCCAAATAGAATTTGAGAACCCTCTTGAGGTCTAATGAGTGAAGAGACCTTTCTGCTGGTGTAGCAGGATTGGGAAAAAAAGAGGGGAGAGAAATTGTCTGGTTGACATGGAAGTCAGACACCACTTTGGGTAGGAAAGAAGGGTGAGTCCTCAAAACCATCCTATTGTAATGGAAAACCGTATACGAATCATTAGAACAGAGTGCTTGGATTTCACTCACTCTGCGCGCTGATGTAATAGCCACCAGAAAAGCTACTTTCCATGTAAGGTGTTGTAACGTGGCCTTATGAATGGGTTCAAAAGGAGGACCCATCAGTTTTGACAAAACTAAATTCAACTCCCAAGGAGGAGAAGGAGGTCGGACAGGGGGATACACCTTCTTCAACCCCTGAAGGAGGTCCTTGACCACCTGAAGTTGAAAGAAAGAGGGTTGGTTGGGTGATTTTCTATAGGCTGTAATGGCCGCCAGATGAACTTTTATGGAAGTGTATTTCAAACCAGATTTGGCCAAGTATAGCAGATACGGCAAGATTACCTCTTCTTGCCCGCTAGTCGGACTCCAACCATTACGCATACACCACAAGTAAAATCTTTTCCATTTAAAAGAATATGAGGTTCTTGTGGATGGCATTTTTGACTCCCTCAAAATGTCCATGCAATCCTGAGGAAGGTTCAAATGTCCGTACTGCAGGACCTCAGGAGCCATGCTGCCAAGCTCAGCGATGGAAGGCTGGGGTGCAGAATCTTCCCTCCCATTTTGGTCAGAAGGTCTGGCCTGCACGGGAGTCTCCTGTGCGGACAGATCGAGAGCTGTAGTAGGTCCGGATACCACCATTGGCGAGGCCAGTCCGGTGCTATCAGGATCATCTTCATCCTGGATCGGATGATCTTGGTCACCACCTTCGGGATGAGAGGAAGGGGCGGAAAAGCGCATGCAAACGTCCCGGACCAGTCTATCAAAAGAGCATTCCCTCTCGTTCCTGGTCGGTAAAACCTGGACGCGAAGGCGTGGCATTTTCTGTTTAGATCGTCTGCAAAGAGGTCGATGGATGGACGACCCCATTGATGAAAAATGTCCGCCAAAGCCTCGTCGTTGAGCACCCAGTCTTCTTGTTCTTCGAAGTGTCGACTGAGAGCGTCTGCTCGCACGTTCTGTTCTCCTGGCAGATGCACCGCCGTGATCGAGAGGTTCCTGGCGAGCAGCCAGTGCCAGATCGCTTGAGATTCCAGAGACAGAGGGCGAGAGTGTGTTCCACCTTGTTTGTTTAAGTAATACATGGTGGTTGTATTGTCCGTTTGTATCAGAATCGACTCGGACTGAATCGATGGATGGAATGCCTTGAGGGCCAAATGAACCGCCCGCAGTTCTAACTTGTTGATATGTTAGGTCTGTTCCTTGCTGGTCTATCTGCCCTGAGTCTGCAGTTGACCCAGATGCGCTCCCCATCCCTGAAGAGACGCATCTGTTATCAGGGATTGTTTTGGAAGAGGCTGATGGAATGGGACTCCCACTAGAAGATTCTTTGGCTGAGTCCACCAGACAATGGATTTCTTCGCAGCCTGAGAGATGAGAACTCGGTCTTCCCAATGACCCGAGGATTGGTCCCATTTGTCCTCCAGATCCTGCTGCAACGGTCTCATTCTCAATCTGGCGTTGGGTATGAGAGAAATGCAAGAGGCCATCGACCCCAGCAGAGAAACCACTTGCCTTACTGATGGTTGATGTGCTTGGAGGATGATGTTGCTTTTGTCTCTCATTGATGACAATCTCTCCTCCGAAGGAAACACTTTTCCGAGGTCGGAGTTTAGGGTGGCGCCCAGATAGTGGAGCGATTGAGTTGGTTGCAAAACTGATTTGTCCACGTTGACATGCAGGCCTAAGCGTTGAAGGAGATCCAGGCAGATGTGAAGGTGCTCCTGCACTATGTGGGGAGATGATCCCTTCAACAGCCAGTCGTCCAGGTATGGATACACGAACAGACCTTGGCGATGTAATGCTGCTCCTACTACTGCCATGCATTTCATGAATATCCTTGGGGCAGATTTTAGGCCGAAGGGTAAGACCTTGAACTGGTAATGCTTTGCGCCCACCATGAACCGCAGGAACTTGCGATGCCGTGGTGTGATTGGAATGTGAAAGTACGCATCTTGGAGATCCACTGAACACATCCAATCGCCTTTTCTCAGATGTGGAAATATTTGATGGAGCGCCAACATTCGAAACTTTTCTTTTTGATGAACTTGTTCAGAAAACGTAGATCTAGAATTGGTCTGAACTTGTTCGGCTGGTCTTTTTCTGAACAAGGAAGTATCTTGAGTAAACTCCCTTTCCTCTCTGTGCCGGAGGGACCTCTTCTATGGCCAGTTTCCTGAGAAGGGTCGACACTTCCTGGCGCAGGAGATCTCGGTGTAGATGACGGGATTTTACCGGAGGAATGTCCCTTGGGGACGCGCAAAAGCGTAGTGCGTACCCATTGTTTAATATATTCAGCACCCACTGGTCTTTGGTGATGTTGCGCCACTCTTGAATGTAGTTTGAGATACTTCCTCCCACTAGAGTGTGCAACGGTGCTAGAGAAAGCAGAAAATCATTGCTTCCCTTGAGTTTTTGCTGTGGAAGAGGACTGCTGTTGGTGTCCTCCTCTTCCTCTCGAGGAACGACGGCCTTGGAACTGGGACTTGTTCTGTTTGTTTTGCGACCATTGAGGGGTTTGAACCCTCTGTTGGTAATTTTACGATTGTAGGGCCTGTAACGTCGTTTAAACTCTTTTTCTTCTCCAGGCCCACAGCCTTTAACGTGTCCAACTCGGCCTTCATTCTGGCCATATCCTCATCTGTGTGTGATCCAAACAGTGAGTTGCCAGAAAACGGAAGATTCAAGATGCGCTGCTGCGCCTCCAGTTTCAACGCTGTCAGGCGCAACCAGGAAGATCTTCGTGCACATATGCCATGTGCATAAGAGTGAGCCACCAAAGACGCCCCATCCGCTGCAGTGCTAATTACCTGGTTGGCCACCAGCGCACCTTCCTGGAGAATCTCAGAGAAATCCTGTTGATCCTCCTTTGGGAGTTTGTCTTTGAAACGCTCCAGTGAATCCCATAAGGACCTGTCATAACGGCCCAGCAGAGCTGCAGCGTTAGACACTTGAAGAGAAGACGCTGCAGAGCCGCAAGCTTTCTTACCCCAAGAGTCCTGTGCTCTACTCTCTTTATCTGGAGGAGCTGAAGAGGAAGAAGCAACTGCGTGTGTCTTCCTTGCTGCTGCAATAATGACAGAGTCCGGTGGCGGATCCGATTTGAGAAAAAGAGGATCTGATGCAGCAGGTTTATATTTTTTCAGGATCCGAGCCGGAGCTGCTTTAGCCGATGATGGAGTGAGGAAGATGCCCATTACCGGCTCGATGATACCAGGAACCAAGGGAAGCAATGGCCTAGTCGCAGACCTTTGATGGAGGGTCTCGAAAATAATGGACGTGGTGGTCTGAGGAGTTGACATGGGTATACCCAGCTTTGTGCTCCTCTGGCGAGAACATCGTGAAAGGTGTTCACATCATCGATGGGTGACACCCTAGAAGGAGGACTATCCGTAAGGGTAGGTGAGTAGTCCCTTTTGGATGAGTGCGTCGAAGATGAGGACGAAGATGGTGTTCGTCGTCTCTTGCGATGACCCTGAGTCGACCTGCGCTCAGGAGATCTGCCTCTGTGTTCTCTGTCTGAGTGGTGGGGGACCTGTCCACTTCCTGCACTAGACGTTGTAACGGTGATCTGTTCAGTGGGCTGGAATAGTCCGTAGGCCGCTGGGTGTGACCTGAGGGTTCTTTCTGCCAATGATGGAGAGGTTGTAGCCATCTGTGCGAAAGATGGATTGAAGGAGATCGTGGTCTCCTTGGAGAGCGTCTTGGTCTTGGAAGCTCAGGCGAATGAGCAGGAGAACTGCGTGATGTCGCAATTGTCTGGGGTGAGCTCCGAATAGAATGAGAGGACTCTCTGCGACTTCTGGAGCGCGTTCGGCGTTTTGATGATCGATGTGACGTCGATGGAGAGTGCCTCGACGTCGACCTGCTCTGCGTCACCATCACTGGTGAGTCCCTAGGGCCTGATTGTCTCCTCGACGTCGACCCCTCAGTGTGTTTCGACGTTGTATGGTGCGACGTCGAACCCCTGGAGCCCACAGACTTAGCCTTCAATGTTGAGCGTGCAGGAGACCCCAACGAAGAACGGATGGACGGAGAAATCCTTCTCGACGTCGCTTCTTGATGCCTGTTCGATCTCTCTCTCGACGCTGACCGTCTACTGGAAGCCAGTGGAGTCGAGATCGGGGCACTTCTCGCCATCGACAGAGACCGCCGCCTCGACGTCGAACGACGCTTGGTGTATTTTACTCTAGGTTTCGACGACTGATCTTTCCTCGACGTCGGCGAAGATCGAGCCTTCGACGTCGAACGTCGCTTGGACGACGACGGAGGCGATGAGTACCTTGCCTCTGGTGACGAGGCGCGTCTTGACGTTGACCGTCGCCTGGTTGACGGCGACAGAGATGCCTGCTTCGATGCCGATCGCCGGTGACCTTGCGACGGCGGAGCATGTCTCGACGTCGAACGCCGAGCAGACGGCGACAACGGAGATCTATTTCTCGACATTGTGCGAGCCCGCACCAACGGAGAGCAACTCCTCGACGCCGATCGTCGCCGGGTTGACAACGGCGGAGGTTCCGACGTACCTGTAGTCTTCGTCGACGACCGTTTTCGTTGCCGATGAAGGTATTTGAGGCGCCGAGCCCGACGCCGATGGAGAGCAGACTGGAACCTTACTTCTAGATGGAGTACTCTCTCTTTCCTCTTCTTCATCGGAGACCTGCCTCTTGAAGGAGACTTCCTCTTCTCAGCCAGTCCATAGAGGCGAATCCTCTCCCTGTCCTTAAGAGTTCTATTGGACAGCAGCTGGCAATGTTGACAGGTCTTTGGATTATGATCAGAAGGAAGGCAGAGAATACAGACAGAATGGGAGTCTGTTTTAGCCTTCTTCTTGCCACAGGCAGGGCAAGAGTCAAAAGAAAGGGCATTTTTGCTAGAAAATAATGCTTAACTCTCTTAAAAACAGCAGAGATATACTTCAACAACAAAAAACCGTCGAAGTAAAAAGCTTTTGACAAAAAAGAGAAGTATTTTCTGACAGAAATCAGAAAAAAGTAAGAGCTGAAGTAACCAGGGTCCTGACAGAAGGAGCCGGAAAAAACAACTGACCTAACTGTCACCCCTGAGGCATGATGGGAAGCTAAGGGTCATGGCTGCCTTAAAGGCACGGTGCCAGTTTATTCTGTGTGTTCTGTGGGTTAGCTTTTCAGCTTTCTACACTGATGTTTTCTACAATGCAGCCTATGTGCTGGCAATGTTCTTTCATTCCTCTTTGCAGGATTATGTTTCCTGCTGTGCATTAAAGCAGTTTTCAAATGTGTTTTATTTCTCCCTGCTTTATTGGAATTGTATTTATGTGCAAGGGAAATTCCTACAACATTGCTCAGCGTTTTCTAGTATTGGAAGGCTGCATTGTGTTTTTATTGTTATATATATATGGATATATATATAGAGCTACATATATGGTTTCCACATATATGTTTTATATGTTTCCGGGGTCCCGCGGATGGGCGGGAATATTCATGTGCTTATGACTATTGATGAGGATCCCCTGGAAGAGAGCTTAGCAATCCTGCTGTGTGGTACTTACTGGAGGTAATAGGAGGGGTAGTTGGCCCCCAAGGATGTCCTTGGGGCCAAGTACCCCTCTTGTTACCTCCAGTAAGTCCCACACAGTAGGATTGCTAAGACGTCTTCGGAGGCCATGCCCCCTTTCTCCACCACTCTGCAAACGCGTCTCCTGGCAGACTACAGGATGGGGGATGAAGTCCACTTTACTCCTGAGGGACTTTGGAGGCCAAGAAGCCCTTCCGGTACCTCCTGTAAATCCTACGCAGCGGAATTCCTGAGCGCTGGTCGGAGGCCCAGCACTCTTTATCCACCACTCTGCAAACGCGACTACTAGTTAAAGAAGTGTTTGCAATGTAATAGGTTTTGCATTTGCGAGAGTTAGAGCTATTGGCATTGTAAATGTAAAAGTTTTTTACTAATGTTTGTTGGAGTGGAGTGGATGTACGTTGTGTGTAGTGGAATTATGTGGTATGTTGTGCAGTGAAATTATGTGGATAGAAAGTATGTGGTATTTAGTGTATAGGAATTATGTAGAGTGGGATTATGTGTTATGGAGAGTAATTATGTGGTATGGTAGTCTGTGTTGTGGAGTGGTAACCTCAGGTTTAGTCTTCCTAGTTTCCATAGAAGCTTAACTATGAACTCAGTGAGACAAAAAAAGAAGGAATCACTGAGGAGCACTTGTGGACATAGTCAGAGGTACGAGCAGGGCACTGGAATTATGCGACTGTTTGGCTGCACCGACTTTCGCACAATTATACATTTTCTGCATTAGCTACATAATTTATCATCTGCTCCCTAATCTGCTGATTTGAACAAAAAAAGCCTTGTTTCTAGCTCAAACGGCTCAAACGTTACCAAAAATGCAGCGACAAGTGTTACAGCGTGGTGGAAGGCCCTTTGCAAACCTAGAATGGTCACCTGTTACTTATTGCTAAATGTGGGTGTTGAATTGGTACTAATGGTGTGCTTCTGCGCCTCTCTTGCCTCTTTCTGCATTTCTGTTGCTTCTTTCTGCACATTTCTTTTTCTGCAAATCTCTTCTACTTTCTGCACCTCTCTTCCCTCTTTCTGCACGTCTGTTGCCTCTTTCTGCACCTCATTTGCTTCTTTCTGTATCCCTCTTGCCTCTTTCTGCACCTCTCTTGTCATTTTATGTACCCCTCTTACATCTTTCTGCACCTTTTTTGCCTTTCTGCACCTCTGTTACTTTTTTCTGCACTTCTCTTCCTTCTTTCAGCATCTCTCTTGCTTCTTTCTGCACCTCACTTGCCTCTTTCAGCACCTGTTGCTTTTTTCTACAGATCTCTTGCCTCTTTCTGCACCTCACTTGCCTCTTTCAGCACCTCCGTTGGTTCTTTCTGCACTGCTCTTGCTTCTTTCTGCACCTCACTTGCCTCTTTCTGCACTTCTCTTCTTTTTTTTGCACCCCTCTTGCCTCGTTCTGTACCCCTCTTGCCTCTTTGTGCACCTCTCCTACCTCTTTCTGCACCCCTCTTGCCTCTTTTTGCACCTCTGTTGGTTCTTTCTGCACTGCTCTTGCTTCTTTCTGCACCTCACTTGCCTCTTTCTGCACTTCTCTTGCTTTGTTCTACACCTCTGTTGCTTCTTTCAGCAATTCTCT
This sequence comes from Calotriton arnoldi, assembly GCA_963921515.1. Taxonomy (NCBI): domain Eukaryota; kingdom Metazoa; phylum Chordata; class Amphibia; order Caudata; family Salamandridae; genus Calotriton; species Calotriton arnoldi. The sequence continues at coordinate 736,468 of CAWUFW010005100.1, forward strand.
TGCCTCTTTCTGCACTTCTCTTCTTTTTTTTGCACCCCTCTTGCCTCTTTCTGTACCCCTCTTGCCTCTTTGTGCACCTCTCCTACCTCTTTCTGCACCCCTCTTGCCTCTTTTTGCACCTCTGTTGGTTCTTTCTGCACTGCTCTTGCTTCTTTCTGCACCTCACTTGCCTCTTTCTGCACTTCTCTTGCTTTGTTCTAAACCTCTGTTGCTTCTTTCAGCAATTCTCTTGCCTCTTTCTGCACTTCTCTTCCTTCTTTTTGCACCCCTCCTGCCTCTTTCTGTATCCCTCTTGCCTCTTTGTGCACCTCTCCTACCTCTTTCTGCACCCCTCTTGCCTCTCTTTGCACCTCTGTTGGTTCTTTCTGCACTGCTCTTGCTTTTTTCTGCACCTCACTTGCCTCTTTCTGCACTTCTCTTGCGTCTTTCTGCACCTCTGTTGCCTCTTTCTGCACTTCACTTGCTTCTTTCTGCACCTCTCTTGCCTCTTTCGGCACCTCTGTTGCTTCTTTCTGCACCCCTCCTGCCTCTTTCTGCCTCTTCCCTATTTGTGCAACTCTCTTGCCTCTTTCTACACCTCTCTTCCCTCTTTCTGCACCACTCTTGCCTCTTTCTGCACTCCTCTTGCCTCTTTCTGCACCCCTGTTGCTTCTTTCTGCACTTTTCTTCCTTCTTTCTGCACCCCTCGTGCCTCCTTCTGCACCTCTGTTGCTTCTTTCTGCACTTCTCTTGGTTCTTTCTGCACTTCTCTTCGTTCTTTCAGCACTTCTCTTGCCTCTTTCTGCACCCTTCGTGCCTCTTTCAGCACTTCTGTTGCTTCTTTCTGCACTTCTCTTCCTTCTTTCTGCACCCCTCTTGCCTCTTCGGCACCTCTGTTGCTTCTTTCTGCACCTCTCTTGCTTCTTTCTGCACCTCACTTGCCTCTTTCAGCACCTCTGTTGCTTTTTTCTGCAGATCTCTTGCCTCTTTCTGCACCCCTGTTCCCTGTTTCTGCACCTTTCCTGCCTGTTTCTGTACCTCCCTTGCCTCTTTCTGTACCTCGGTTACCTCTTTCTGCCCTTCCCTTGCTCTTCCTGCACCCTTCAGGCCTCTTTCAGCACCTCTGTTGGTTCTTTCTGCACTGCTCTTGCTTCTTTCTACACCTCTGTTGCTTCTTTCAGCAATTCTCTTGCCTCTTTCTGCACTTCTCTTCCTTCTTTCTGCACCCCTCCTGCCTCTTTCTGTACCTCTCTTGCCTCTTTGTGCACCCCTCCTACCTTTTTCTGCACCCCCCTTGCCTCTTTTTGCACCTCTGTTGGTTCTTTCTGCACTGCTCTTCCTTCTTTCTGCACCCCTGTTCCCTGTATCTGCACCTTTCCTGCCTGTTTATGCACCTCTCTTGCCTCTTTCTGCATCTCTGAGTTAGAGGTAGTTTTAATCCCCCTGCCCTATTATGTACTAGGGCCAATCACAGGGGTACCCCAACCCATAGTGTACCCTAGTGTATGTAGGTGTTTTCACTGTATTCTAAATGTCTTTTAGCATAGCACTGGCTCCGGGCCTGGTTAATCAGAGTCAGTTACCACCAGTACCAGTCAGTAAAAAGTTGGGGGCACAGGATGACTTTGCAACAAGGCCTTTTTCTGCACCTCTGTTGCCTCTTTCTGCATTTCTCTTGCTTCTTTCTGTGCCTTTCTTCCTCTTTCTTCACATGTCCTACCTCTGTAGGCATAGTTAGAAATTATCATTTAAAAAACCTTTGAAATTCACTGAAAAAAACATAGGTTTCATGGACGTTATAGTTAGAAATTATCATTTAAAAAACCTTTGAAATTCACTGAAAAAAACATAGGTTTCAGGGACGTTATAGTTAGTTGGACATTTCACTTGTACAAAACCAGAGAAATTCGGCCGTTATAGTTAGTTGAGCTAACTATAACTCGCGCCCCCGCAATGCACTGCTGATGACGTCAAGTATTACATCATTCATGACATGGTCAGTGACATCACTGATGACATCACTGATGACATCTCAAATGACATCACTGATTACATCATCCACGTGATAATCTGATGCACCTCCTCACACCCTAATATAACCTTTGATACACCCACTCTAAAATACAGACTACCATTTTCGAAACCATAGACACACCAATACCAGTTACTACATATCCACTCACTGATTCCTAGGTCTACACACACATCCACTCATTCACCCATACAGTCACTCATACATGCAATCACTCATCAATAGAGCACTATCATTTGCACTCATACACCTATACAGACACTCACACATCACCACTCATCCATAGTTACTCACATACCTAGTCAATCATGCAAAGAATCATTCACACTCCCATTTACTCACCTATACAGTTATACACACACCACCTCACTTATTCATACAGATACTAACACATACTTACTCTCTTATACAATCACTGATACAAGCACACACTCATCCATACAGCCACTCTCACAATCACTCACTCTCACATATAGTGATTTATATTCTCCAACACTCACATATACTGCCTTTCACATATATAGTTACTCACACATGTACCACTCAGACATCCATTCACTCACCAACACACCCATACACACACTCACCCACCCATACAGCCCTTCACAGATGCACTCTTGAACCCATACACCCAGTGAATTACTCACTCACATATCTATGCACAGTCACACACCACCCACCCACACAGACACTCAGGCACCCATACAGATACTCAGAGAACCAATCAATAACCCATATAGACACTCATGTAGCTACTCACCAACCCATGCAGCCGCTTACACACCAACTGACAGACTGATACAGACATTTACCCAGTTTACTTACTAACCCATGCATTCAGTAAGACTTGTTTAATCACTCACTTATACAGTCAGTCACGCACCTACTAAATCATCTATTCAGACACTCATACACCCACTCATACTTCAATACACCTTGGCATATATATATATAAAACATATTTAAACTTTACAGAAATACAGAGTCACTGGATGATGTCATCAGTGATGTCATTTGGGATGTCATCAGTGATGTCACTGACCATGTAATGAAAGATGTAATATGTGACATCATCAGCAGTGCATTGCGGGGGCGCGAGTTATAGTTAGCTCAACTAGCTATAACGGCCGAATTTCTCTGGTTTTGTACGAGTGAAATGTCCAACTAACTATAACGTCCCTGAAACCTATGTTTTTTTCAGTGAATATATATATATACCTGCTGGTATGTTCCGGCCTACAATCCAGCGGCTATGGCGAGGGGTCTATGCACAGAGAGCTGGTGTTTCCCATACAGGAAGTGGAGGGATTGGTTGAATATCAGTATGAGATGAGTGCGAGGTACCGTTGTTATGTCCCGTATAGAGGCCCTAATGTAGACCTGTTCATACATGCCCTAAAATGGACGTATTCGTATTTGCCCTAATACAGTCATATTCGTACTTGCCCTATTATGGTCAAAGCCGCATATGCCCTATTACGGTCATAACTGTACATGTCCTATTATAGTCATGATTCCTTATATAGGCATGATCTTTCACCTACATTGGTCCTCGCTAGTACACAACGAGCTTTGAGGGCTGAACGTTATCTATCCTGTGGTTTTGAATACAGCAGGGTTTTTCCCAAACACAGGCCCACACTGTACTCATCAATTATGCATGGCTCTCTAGGAATACACCACCTGCATAATATGTATGTACAAAGTTCACCCCTGACGTCTTCCTCAAGTCTAACAAGGGCCAATACAAACCATACGAAGCAACTAGAGTCTTCAGGGTATAAATACACCACATCTTACCCCGGTAAGACAGAGGGAACCGAGACTTCCATGCTGACACACTGACCAGAGACGCTGAGGCTCCTGCATGCAGTCGCTCCAGCTGACAGCGGTCTAACACAGCCCTTGCGGGGTGTCCAACTCGAGACCAGGACGGGGTCCCACACTCTTTCTATTCAGGTATGGGGGTTCGACTAAATCCTAGAAGGATTCTTGGCTCTTAGGCTTTTAGACCTACACATATGCTAGGTACACTCAGGTACATCTAGTTAGGCATCGTAGGAGTACGCACACTTTTCATAATGCTTTTTGTATTCATGTATGTATTCATGACTATTGCAATATGGTAGAACTGTTCTATCCCTTTGCTTTTATCGTACTGCTGATAATATATCTCTGCTATTGTCTGCTGATTGCCGCAGCACATATATTTTACACTAGAATAACAACTGTTCAATAAATACTTATTGAAACGCCCAGACTGTTTATTCTGTGTAACTCTCTGAGACAAACCAAATAAGTAAGCACGAGTGACTGAGCAAAAAGTAGTATATTGTTTCCACGATTCTGAGGGTCAGGGTTGTCATGATCTAAGGTTGCCAGAAACTAATCTCTCCCCGATAAGAGGAGATTCTAGTGGCACTGTGAGTTAACTAATGCAAATCAGGCTAACATAGGCGGTGGGGGTGCACAGAGCCAGTCTACCACCAAACCCACAGCTTATGTCATCCAAACGCGCAGGTCCTGCATGGGTACTATAGGAACTACACGACACCGTGACCCCCCTGTAATTCCCATCGGGGAAGGATTTGAAATTATTCCGCATCTGTGCTCAACATGGAAATCGTTGGGGAAATTATGGTACACGGTCGGCATTGAAGCCGTACAAACTCTTCATTTCAAAATCTCCGGACCTCCCATTGGCTAGATACGCTCCAATGGCAGTGGTGATTACACCATTTCTAGCCTACCAGACTCTGTGTCACATCGAAGCAGCTCCAGCACTTGAGAAAGGCGATTTCGCCAAAACGCGTCGTGGAGGAGAAACTCCTGTCTTATGAATGTTCTTAAAAGAATTTTTGTACAAAGACCCCGTGAGTGCTCCAATTTTGTTAAAGGTTGCTACTAAGCAAGCAATTTCCTATCCTTGGCAGACTATAGCACCTGTCCTGAGTTCGGAGCTTTTGATGGGAAGGTGGAGCGAAGACATTACAAGCTCCTGAACCGCCGCTGAGGAATTATCCGGTCGCCGACCAAGGGCGCGAGTTATACAAACCTGTGGTGTTGCAGTTATGGAACGGACACTTGCTGGTATGTTCCGGCCTACAATCCAGGGGCTATGGCGAGGGGTCTATGCACAGAGAGCTGGTGTTTCCCGTACAGGAAGTGGAGGGACTGGTTGAATATCAGTATGAGATGAGTGTGAGGTACCGTGACCCCCCTGTAATTCCCATCGGGGAAGGATTTGCAATTATTCCGCATCTGTGCTCAACATGGAAATCATTGGGGCAATTACGGTACAAGGTCGGCATTGAAGCCGTACGAACTCTTCATTTCGAAATCTCCGGACCTCCCATTGGCTAGATATGCTCCAAAGGCAGGGGTGATTACACCATGTCTAGCCTACCAGGCTCTGTGTCACATTGAAGCAGCTCCAGCACTTGAGAAAGGCGATTCCGCCAAAACGCGTCGTGGAAGAGAGAACTGCTGTCTTATGAATGTTCTTAAAAGAATTTTTGTACAAAGACCCCATGAGTGCTCCAATTTTGTTAAAGGTTGCTACTAAGCAAGCAAGTTCCTATCCTTGCCGGTCTATAGCACCCGTCCTGAGTTCGGAGCTTTTGATGGGAAGGTGGAGCGAAGACATTAAAAGCTCCTGAACCGCGGATGGGGTGCAGACCGGACGTACTTGGATATCGGACTTATTATACCTGCAAACCCTCCAGAGTGTTCCAGTCTAATACACTGGTCCGGACTGACCGTATGAACTCCTATATTCGGCTTCTTTGAAATTACAGGTTTACTTATGCAAGAATCATTTTAACTGCAAGCCTTTCAGATTGTTCCAGCATATTACACTGGACTTTGACTTTTGGACTGGCCACATGAATCTCTTAATCCGGCCCATTGACACTACAGCCCTGACGAAGTTCCAATGGAACGAAACGCGTTGGCTGTGGTTGAATTTTAAATAAATTTAAAAAATAAAGGACATATTTGGAAAAATTTGAAGCTTCCCTTGACTTCGTTTCTGGTGCACCGTCCTTATCTTCACGATTTTGTCTGATCCTCAGTGGAGTGAAAGTGTGGCAAGCTCAGGACGGGTGTGCACAGACAAAGGACTTACCTTTTTACTTTGAAATCGAGGTGCTGAACCATGGTCAGCCGCATTGATCTTTTGTAACAGCTCCTGAACCGCCGCTGAGGAATTATCCGGTCGCCGACCAAGGGCGCGAGTTATACAAACCTGTGGTGTTGCAGTTATGGAACGGCCACCTGCTGGTATGTTCCGGCCTACAATCCAGCGGCTATGGTGAGGGGTCTATGCACAGAGAGCTGGTGTTTCCCGTACAGGAAGTGGAGGGACTGGTTGAATATCAGTATGAGATGAGTGCGAGGTACCGTGACCCCCCTGTAATTCCCATCGGGGAAGGATTTGCAATTATTCCGCATCTGTGCTCAACATGGAAATCATTGGGGCAATTACGGTACAAGGTCGGCATTGAAGCCGTACGAACTCTTCATTTCGAAATCTCCGGACCTCCCATTGGCTAGATATGCTCCAAAGGCAGGGGTGATTACACCATGTCTAGCCTACCAGGCTCTGTGTCACATTGAAGCAGCTCCAGCACTTGAGAAAGGCGATTCCGCCAAAACGCGTCGTGGAGGAGAGAACTGCTGTCTTATGAATGTTCTTAAAAGAATTTTTGTACAAAGACCCCATGAGTGCTCCAATTTTGTTAAAGGTTGCTACTAAGCAAGCAAGTTCCTATCCTTGCCGGACTATAGCACCCGTCCTGAGTTCGGAGCTTTTGATGGGAAGGCGGAGCGAAGACATTAAAAGCTCCTGAACCGCGGATGGGGTGCAGACCGGACGTACTTGGATATCGGACTTATTATACCTGCAAACCCTCCAGAGTGTTCCAGTCTAATACACTGGTCCGGACTGACCGTATGAACTCCTATATTCGGCTTCTTTGAAATTACAGGTTTACTTATGCAAGAATCATTTTAACTGCAAGCCTTTCAGATTGTTCCAGCATATTACACTGGACTTTGACTTTTGGACTGGCCACATGAATCTCTTAATCCGGCCCATTGACACTACAGCCCTGACGACGTTCCAATGGAACGAAACGCGTTGGCTGTGGTTGAATTTTAAATAAATTTAAAAAATAAAGGACATATTTGGAAAAATTTGAAGCTTCCCTTGACTTCGTTTCTGGTGCACCGTCCTTATCTTCACGATTTTGTCTGATCCTCAGTGGAGTGAAAGTGTGGCAAGCTCAGGACGGGTGTGCACAGACAAAGGACTTACCTTTTACTTTGAAATCGAGGTGCTGAACCATGGTCAGCCGCATTGATCTTTTGTAACAGCTCCTGAACCGCCGCTGAGGAATTATCCGGTCGCCGACCAAGGGCGCGAGTTATACAAACCTGTGGTGTTGCAGTTATGGAACGGCCACCTGCTGGTATGTTCCGGCCTACAATCCAGCGGCTATGGTGAGGGGTCTATGCACAGAGAGCTGGTGTTTCCCGTACAGGAAGTGGAGGGACTAGTTGAATATCAGTATGAGATGAGTGCGAGGTACCGTGACCCCCCTGTAATTCCCATCGGGAAAGGATTTGCAATTATTCTGCATCTGTGCTCAACATGGAAATCGTTGGGCAATTACGGTACACGGTCAGCATTGAAGCCGTACGAACTCTTCATTTCGAAATCTCCGGACCTCCCATTGGCTAGATACGCTCCAATGGCAGGGGTGATTACACCATTTCTAGCCTACCAGACTGTGTCACATTGAAGCAGCTCCAGCACTTGAGAAAGGCGATTCCGCCGAAATGCGTCGTGGAGGACAGAACTGCTGTCTTATGAATGTTCTTAAAAGAATTTTTGTACAAAGACCCCGTGAGTGCTTCAATTTTGTTAAAGGTTGCTACTAAGCAAGCAAGTTCCTATCCTTGCCGGACTATAGCACCCGTCCTGAGTTCGGAGCTTTTGATGGGAAGGTGGAGCGAAGATATAGATATATATATATATATATATATATATATATATATCCCAGTACCCCCTATCGCAATGGACCCAAGCCACTTGTTGACAGCGGGCTGTGGTGGGGTAGCGAGCCCCTAATAATCCAAAACTATGTCGTCCTCTCCATCTCCGTGAAACAAAACACCACAACCCCAAGGATGCTTTCAAGCAGATTTATTGCCAATGCAAATCAACGCATTTCGGAGAACAAGTCTCCTTGATCACGAGTAACATAGTCGCAGCACGTCTTGATTTAAATAAACATCACGTGTTCTTTAATACATGAATTGCTCTCATGGTTACAACACAAAAACCTTATATAATTGAAGTTTATGGCGGCTTAAGTATTTGTACGCTCATTAAATAATCTAATCGTATTGACACGGCACGTTCTTGTCCGTGACTGATAAAGTTGCTACTGGTTTGAAGTAAAAAACCGTAAGGAATAAAAGTAACATTTGCGCATTTAACGATATTGACCTATACAGAATGTAATGTTGTTTAAAACAAGTTGATATCTCTGATATGCTGATAAACCCAATACATTCGCCTTAAATACATTTTTGCATCCAATATGAAGTTAATATTGTATGTATATACAAAATCACGTAATGTTTCTGCTGTGATCTATGAAGTCTGTTCAGCATTTCTATTACACCAAAAGAAGACGTGATGTTTATTTAAATCAAGACGCGCTGCGACTATGTTACTCGAGATCAAGGAGACTTGTTCTCCGAAACGCGATGAGTTGCATTGGCAATAAATCTGCTTGAAAGCATCCTTGGGGTTGTGGTGTGTTGTTTCACGGAGACGGAGAGGACGACATAGTTTTGAATATATATATATATATATATATATATATATGTATATGTATGTATATACTTTTTTACAGAAAAGAGAAAAATGCAATACAAGAGCAGGTGTTTTCTTCTTCTGCCTTGCGAGCTCCAAAATGACCTGCATAAATCTTGGAGATGGTCATTTATGCTATGGAAAAAATAGCAGTCTTTTATATCAACTAAAACACGTAGATGAATAGAATGAGATTTATGTATGAAATATAAGTAGATCATAAAATTAATTAGGTATAGTTCAAAAAATGTAGAGAGCATAAATTATTACCGTTTTAGTTGCTTCGAGTTCTGCGGTGTAATGATTAAGAATAAGTCCGATGCTACTCGCAATTTCTGATTGAAGACATGGGAGGTTTAATTTCTGGAACCTGAAATCAAATACAATTAAATATATAGAGTTACAAGGAACAGTTATGTTGGTATGTTTTGCATAACACTCACCCCACTACCCATTATATGAGCTTATCATTTTTAAGGTGGCTCCTTCTTTACATTTCGTTCATAGAAATGCGATATTGCTTCAGCATATGTAAGCCACTATTATGCAAACACTGCACAATGTTTTTTCTCTTCTTGTCTAGAAATATTATTTAAAGACAGAACTGTACAATTTGCTGTTCTACAATTTTGAATTCTGAAATTCCTCAAAGTCTAACTTATATATCATTTAAATCAGAGACACTTGGGTTATAAACAGATTGGAAAATGTTACTTACCTTCGGTAACGCCTTAACTGGTAGAGACTCTATGTAGCCACAGATTCCTTACCTTAGAATTATCCCCAGGTGTCAGACTGGATGAAATGAAATGAAAATGTAATTTATAACGTGCACTACTACCCAAAGGTGTCTAGGCGCCAAGCTCTCATTCAGAGGAAAAAGAACAAGGTTTACTTGTTGAACTGCCAGAGTTTTAAAGATTTACAGAAGGAAGGAACATCAGATTTTTCTTAAGGGCAAGTGGCAAAAGTTCCAAATCCTGGCTGTGCCAGCCACAAAACCTCCCCCCATCCCCAAGGAAGCTGTTTTGACTTTAGGAATCACAAGATTAAACGCTGATGAAGAACGCAGATGTCTTGTGGGAACATACCAGAGAAATTTGTGTTTAAAATATTCTGGACCAAACCCATGCAGTGCCTTAAGGCAATGCAGAGGGACATGAATTTGATCCGTCTTTTTATGGGAAGCCAATGTAGCACTGGCAAAAGACGAGATACCGACTGATGTTTTGGTATGGCGAGCAGCATACGGACGGCAGCATTTTGCAGAATCTGCAGTTTATTCAAAAATCTGGTCTGGGTATTAAAAAAAAGTGGACTGCAGTAATCAATTTTTGACAATATTAATGCAGAAATAACTGCTTTCTGTAGATCAAGGGGGATAAAAGGCAGGACCTTCCTGAGAGTCTTTGACATAAAAAGCAGGATGATGTTATAGAGTTTACTTGGCCCTCAAAGGAGAGTTTGTAGTTGTAGGAAAGTAAGATCTGCTTTTATGGTTATCCCCACTTTTTGCCTGGTGCTATGCTGTTTCTGACTTGTCTGGCTGGGATCCTGCTAATCAGGACCCCAGTCTCTGTGCTTTCTCACCTAAATTGGTTATGGTAAGTACTTAGGTACATTCCAGATTGGATACTGGTGTGACCTCATCAGTCCCTAGTATATGGTACTGAGGTACCCAGGGCATAGGTACACCAGGGGTCCTCCATGGGCTGAAACACGCATTATGCCACCCATGGGAGACCACTCAAACTGTAACTACCGGCCTGCCATTGCAGCCTGTGTAAGCTGGTGCTAGCACCACTTACGAAAGATATAGGTTCCCTATATCTAAGGTCACTGCACTTAAAACCTATAAGTCACCCCTAAAGCAGGCCTTTCAATCGTGAAGGCAGGGTGCTTGGTTCTAAGTGTGAGGGTGCCCCTTCATGAGCAGGACACCCCTACAACCTTCGGAGTCCATTCTTCCGGGTTGTAAGTGCATCAGCCATTACGATACAGAGTGGCCATGCGTCATTATGCGATGACCATCTCTAAACTGGCTGTAATGAACCCTGTCATGTTTGGTATCAAACATGTTGGAATCATACCCCCAGACCGTGAACGGTGTGTGGGTATGATTCCATGGTGTGGGAGGTATGATTCCATGCACTGCAAAGCTCCTACGGGAGGCCCTAAGTGCTCCCGGTACCAGTCTTCTAGACCCGGACAGCACAACATGGCGGCTGCCGACCAGAGACACGATTCTGCCTTACCTTAGAATTATCCCCAGGTGACAGACTGGATGAAATTAAATGAAAATTTAATTTATAACATGCACTACTACCCAAAGGTGTCTAGGCGCCTAGCTCTCATTCGGAGGAAAAAGAACAAGGTTTACTTGTTGAACAGCCAGATTTTTAAAGATATATGGGAGGAAAGAACATCAGATTTTTTCTTAAGGGCAAGTGGCAAAAAGTTCCAAATCCAAGCTGTGCCAGCCACAAAACCTCCCCCCATCCCCAAGGAAGCTGTTTTGACTTTAGGAATCACAAGATTAAAAGCTGAAGAAGAACGCAGATGTCTTGAGGGGACATACCAGAGAAATCTGTGTTTAAAATATTCTGGACCAAGCCCATGCAGTGCCTTAAGGCAATACAGAGGGACATGAATTTGATCCGTCTTTTTATGGGAAGCCAATGCAGCACTGTCAAAAGACGAGCTACCGACTGATGTTTTGGTATGGGGAGCAGCAGACGGACGGCAGCATTTTGCAGAATCTGCAGTTTATTCAAAAATCTGGTCTGGGTATTAAAAAAAAGTGGACTGCAGTAATCAATTTTTGACAATATTAATGCAGAAATAACTGCTTTCTGTAGATCAAGAGGGATAAAAGGCAGGACCTTCCTGAGAGTCTTTGACATAAAAAGCAGGATGATGTTATAGAGTTTACTTGGCCCTCAAAGGAGAGTTTGTAGTTGTAGGAAAGTAAGATCTGCTTTTATGGTTATCCCCACTTTTTGCCTGGTGCTATGCTGTTTCTGACTAGTCTGGCTGGGATCCTGCTAATCAGGACCCCAGTCTCTGTGCTTTCTCACCTAAATTGGTTATGGTAAGTACTTAGGTACATTCCATATTGGATACTGGTGTGACCTCATCAGTCCCTAGTATATGGTACTGAGGTACCCAGGGCATAGGTACACCAGGGGTCCTCCATGGGCTGAAGCACGCATTATGCCACCCATGGGAGACCACTCAAACTGTAACTACAGGCCTGCTATTGCAGCTTGTGTAAGCTGGTGCTAGCACCACTTACGAAAGATATAGGTTCCCTATATCTAAGGTCACTGCACTTAAAACCTATAAGTCACCCATAAAGCAGGCCTTTCAATCGTTAAGGCAGGGTGCTTGGTTCTAAGTGTGGGGGTGCCACTTGATGAGCAGGACACCCCTACAACCTTCGGAGTCCATTCTTCCGGGTTGTAAGTGCATCAGCCATTACGATACAGAATGGCCATGCGTCATTATGCGATGATCATCTCTAAACTGGCTGTAACGAACCCTGTCATGTTTGGTATCAAACATGTTGGAATCATACCCCCACACCATGAATGGTGTGGGGGTATGATTCCATGGTGTGGGAGGTATGATTCCATGCACTGAAAAGCTCCTACGGGAGGCCCTTAGTGCTCCCGGTACCAGTCTTCTAGACCCAGACAGCACAACATGGCTGCTGCCGACCAGAGACACGATTCTGCCCTCCTGCTGCTGAGCCAAGCTCGAGCAGGGGAAGGCAGAACAATAGGTATCCTGTTACAGGGAGGTGTGACCACCTCCCAAACAGGGTTTAGTGTACTGGGGCCGGGTGGGGGCACTTGCCAGCGCCACTCAGTCTGCTTGAAGGGCACACTTGGTGCCCTCTTGCATAGTCCAGTTCAAACCAGCTCAGGGAGCCGTTGGCTCCCGCTCTGGTGCAAAACTGGACAAAGGACATGGGAGCATCCTCCTCACTGACTGACCCCTCCCCTGGGAGGGAACCCTGAAACGTCCCAAACCTTTCCTTAGGGTACTTAAGGACTTACCTGAGGGTGGGTCCCTAGATTCGTCGTGGGACAAAATTCATTTTAAGACACCACTTCTTCGACTGTCTGGGCACTCTGGACTTTGCTGGACTTCACTCTGGGCATCAAGACAGCAACTGGGAAGACTCCTGCTGCTCCTGGTCTTGTCGCCCTGCTAGTCTGCTGCAACGTCCGTGCCTGTGCTTCATACAGGAACCGTTCAAGGCCTCTGGACATCCAAGACACCTGAAGGAATCTCCCTTAAAGTGAAGGAGTCACTTCCCTGCATCTGCAGGCACCGCAACTAAGCTGAACAGTCTGCCGATCCTGGGCTCCCACAGACTCCGAAAGGCTCAGCAACACAGGTGGTGGTTCTTCACATCCCTTGAGGCCTGCCCTGTCCTCTCACCAAGTTTGAGGCCAGTATCCCTTGTCAGAGCCACAGGAACCGAACCCCTGTGCACTGCATCGACTTGCTGTTGCAAAGGCTTGTTGGCTTACTTCCATCAAGATCTTCGGGCTCCAAGTAGCCCCAACCTCAAGCATCTCCTGCACCAAGATCTTCGTCCTCAGCGCATCATTTGCATCGTGGGCTTGCATCTTTGGTGAGCTGCTTGAGGTCCTGTTGTGACTCCAGTGCCTCCGGCCTGTGGGTCCTGTTGAGGGTCTTCTTTGATTTCAGTGGGCTCTCCTGATTGCTCGGGGCCTGCCCTGACTCCCCTGCGTGTGGTGAGTCACCTGGACCTTGCTGGTCCCGACACTGCACCTTCTTCGCTTTCCACGTTGTTTGCGGTTGCCAAAGCTTGTTGGTGCTCCCGACGGACACCGACCCCTCAACTCTCAACATCCGACGTGGGGCAGCTTGTGAATGGCTCCTGGTCTTTCACAGCATTGCCTGGTCCACATAACTGCAGCTCCAAGGTCATCCTCAGCTCTCCTGCAGCACCCGACAACGGTGGGCATTTGTCCTCCATGCCTCCTGGTCACTCCTGAGTGGCATAGACTCTGTCCCCTCTGCTTGCAGGTACTTCTCATCTTGAATCCATCTTTGGGTTCCACCGGACACTTTCACCTTCTCCAGCAGCGGCATCTTCCTGCAGTCCTCCATTGAGTTCGACAGAGGTTTCCGATGCCATTTCACACCTATGCACCCAGCTTCCCTGGTGTAGGTATCCTGGTTCCTAGGATATCCAAGGTGGGGTGGCTCTCCAACCTTCTGTCTTCACGAGGTTTCTTCAGGGTCCACTGGGAAGGGTCCTTCCTCTTTAAAATTGCAACCGCGACTTACCCATTGACTTGTATTGAGCCTGTGGTCGTGTTCCCGCTCTGCACATGGCCTCCGTTGGATTCCTGGTTACTTACCTCAGGTGGTTCCTTGGGTCCCCGGCACTTCTACGTCTTCTGGGTATAGTCTTGACTTGAGTCGTGGTTCGCATACCACTAATTTAGTATATGGTTTGGTCTCCCCCTGGCGACCACTGTGTATTTGTGCTACTTACCTGTTTCTATTGAAAAGTATTGTGTGCATTGTGTATATCTCAGGCTAGGAGATATCTGTATGTGTTAGGGAGTGTCTTATAATAAATACATATTTTTATAAATATACTGAGTGGTTCTTTTTCCCTTAGTCTATATCAATAAGATTATGTTCTGGTAAAACAAGCTGCTTTACACTCCTTCTGGACTAAGTCTGAAGGCTGCTCTCCGCAGCTACCACTTAGAGAGCTTTCTAAGGTTGTCTAAGACCACTAAAATCACCATAAGGGTTGTCTGGATTGGTGCAGGGTGCCCACTTACATAAGTGTACACCATATACCAAGCCAGCTGCTCACAGTAGTCAAAATAGACTCCTAGGTTTTTAACCTTATTGACAGGGGTGGGAAGCTCTCCCATCTCATATGGCCCCCACTCAGGCGACCAAAAGGAGGTATCCCTTCCAAACAGCAGGACCTATGACTTTCCAGAGTTCAACTTAAGACAGTTGTTAGACATTCAATTCCCACATGCAGACATGGAATCTGAAGGCTGTGTCCTCTAGACTGCTAGCCAGTGATGCCATGATTTGAGTGTCGTCAGCATATGACACCACTTTAAAGCCAAACGCCTTTATGAGGTTGACCAAGGGGGTTACAAAGCGATAAAAAAGTGAGGGGCTCAGAGATGATCCATGAGGAACCCCACAAGGAAGAGAGAAGGACTTATACCTGAAGCCATTAAGCTCCACAAACTACTCTCTAAATCCGGAATTATTTTATGAGCAGTACCACTGCGTGCTTGTAGGTGGCATTGTTCAGCTCCGTATGGCATCGTCCACTCCAGAAGTGACGTGCGCGGTGCCTAAATTGGCGTCACCCAAGGGCGCTGACGTCAGTTTGCTTTTGTGACTTTCCACACAAGGAGCGCGGAGCCACAAAGAATACTGATCACAGGTGTGTAAAACTAGGGCCTGGAAAAGGGAGTTGCCCTGTATTTAAAAATCCATTTGCAGAGTGGGGAGGATGGGTGGGTAAGTAAGGAAATAGGAATCTGCGACTAGGTAGAATCTCTACCAGATAAGGTGTTACCAAAGGTAAGTAACTTGTTCACCTGATAGAGACTTCAAGCCGCAAATTCCTTTCTTTAGAATCGATACCCAAGCAATACCTCTCTGAAGGGGGCTCTGCAAACTTGATTTCGATTAGGTAGTGTTGCAGGACTGAATGGGCAAAGTGCTCATCCCGATGGACCTGACTGTCCAGGTAGTAGTGCTTGGTGAACATATGTAGTAAGGCCTAAGTTGCTGTCTGGCAGATGTCCAGGATTGTAACTCTGCATGCTAACGCAGTGGTCGCAACCTTTACTCTGTTGGAATGAGCACGCAAACCCTCTGGGTGTTGCTTATTGGCCAATACGTAGCAGACCTTAATGCAGAGCATGATCTATTGGGAGATGGTTCATTTCTGCACCGCTTTCCCTTTTTTGGCTCCGACAAATCCCATGAAGGGTTGATCGCCCACCTGGAATGGTATTGTGCGGTCAAGGTATCATGACAACACTCTTTTAGGGTACAGCCAGTGGAGTCTCTTCTCTTCCTTATGGGGATGAGGCGGAACGTAAAAGGTAAGCAAAGTGATGGACTGGCCTACGCGAAATGGGGTAACCACCTTCGACAAGAAGGATGCTCGGGTCCAAACTGGGAGTTTGTCTGGGAAGAAAGAGGCATATGGAGGCTGTAATGACAGCGCCTGTACCTCACTCACTCTCCGGGCAGATGTAATTATCACCACAAAGGCCGTCTTGATGGCGAGAAACCTAAGACGGCAGGTATGAAGTGGCTCAAAGAGAGCACACATTCAAAAAGTAAGAACCAAATTAAGGTCCCATTGAGGCGTAACGAAGGGAACTGACTGAAGGAAATAAGTGTTGAAAACCTTTAAGGAACCTATTTAGAATAGGGCACTTAAAGAGAAAAGGCTGATCTGGCAGCCGCAGAAAGGCAGAAAAGGCAGATAAATAACTCTTCAGTGTGCCCAATGCAGAGCCCTTCTAGGTGAGGGTAATGATAAATATTAGAACTTGGAAAAGGGGTCCAGATAAGGGATCAACCTGTTTGGCTGTACACCATGCCACAAACTTGCTCCAATGGCCAGCGTATACAATCTTGGTAGATGGACGCCAACCTGCCAAGATAGCATTATAGGCTTCGTTCGGAAAGTCGAATGCTGTCAACTGTCGCCACTCAATCTCCATGCATGAAGATGGAGCATTGACAGGTTCGGGTGGAGAACCCTCCCCTGCTGCTTCAACAGAAGATCATCCCGAAGGTGCAACCTGAAGGAAGGACAGATAGCCATGCTCAACAGCTTGGGAAACCAGACTCTGCAAGCCCAGTCCATAGCCTCAAAGATGACTAGGGCCCTGTTTTACCTGATTATCTTGAGAACTCTGAACACGAGAAGTATGGGCGGAAAGGCGTACAGGAGGCCGGAGCTCCATTTGAGAGGAATAACTTCTCAGGGAGCAGCCTTGGAAACTCCAGCATGTAGAACTGCTGACATTGCGAGTTCTCAGCAGTAGTGAACAGATCTAACCAAAGCTCTCACCACTGCTGAAAGAGAACTTGCACCACCTCTGGATGGAGATGCCATTGTGATCCGCTAGGCACCTTTGGCTGAGTTTGTCCGCTCTGGAAATCAGAGATCCCGCCAAGTATTGAACCACCAGGATAATGTCCTGACATTCTAGCCATGTCCAAAGATGTAGGGCCTCTTGATAAAGGGTCCACGACATCACCCCGCCCTATTTGTTGCACTACCATATGGCGGTGGTGTTGTCCAGCACTAGCCTTCCCTTGATGGAGGGTAGAAATGCTTTCCATGCCATTTGAATCGCTCAGAGCTTCAACAGGTTGATGTGGAGCCCGGATTCCACCACAGACCAGAGGTCTCAGATTTTTTCCTCACCTAGAAGGCCATCCCAGCCCTGGAGTGACACATCTGTCACTACTGTCAGATCTGGTTGGGGAAGGAAGAGGGGTCTGCCGCTAACCCAATCCCGGTTCGTTAACCACCAATGCAGATCTTTTGCAGTGGCCTCCGAGATTGGGACCATGTCGAAGAGATTTCCCTGATGCTACGCCTACTGGAACTCCAGGTCCAACTGCGGAGCTCACATATACCAGTGGGCATGTGTCACAAGCAGAATGCAGAAGGCCATAAGGCTCCGCAGCATCAGAGTCAGTCTCACCGAAATCCAGGATAGAGGTTGAAACATCAGTATCATAGCCTGAATATCCTGGACTAGCCATTCTGGAGGATAAGCCCGAAACTGCACTGTGTCCAGAAGAGCTCCAATGAAAGGGAGCATCTGAGAAGGGGTCAGGTGTCACTTTGGCACATTGATAGTCAACTCCAGGGCACTTGCACCAGCCAAGGCTTGTTCTTCTTCTAGCCCGGACACCACCGCCTTGGAAGTACCGGGGCACTTGCACCAGCAAAGGCTTGTTTCTTTATCCAGCCAGGACACTACCGCCTTGGAAGCCTTCCTGCACGTCGAGGGACTTCAGGTACGATGAGACCCACGACCAGAGTGGCCCTGCTGTCTTGTTTTTCCCTTCTCTACAGGTGTATCAACAACCTGGCAGAGGTGTGTTTACCTTCCTCTCAAGCAGACATTGTTCCTGACCTCTGATAGCGTTGGCTCTTCTGAGCAGAGGGTCAGAAACTTGTCTGAGGTGGCAGACCAATGCACACTACATGGCATTAAGATGGCTGCCTGATCACTTGCAATATCTAATACTGGGACCAGACATCACAGGGGCCCATCTGCTCATACAGATGTGCCCTCCCATAATATAATGCCCCCTGACTTAGGGCTCTGATGCCTGCTTTAGGGGTGACTTACATATAGCAAATGCAGTGTACTTGGGCATGGCACACAGGGAGTTTGCCATGTTGTATTTTCAAAATGGTTTGCACCATTTTATACATCCTGTAATGGCAGGCTGGAAGCAGTTTTTGTGTGCGTCCATAGAGACCCTCTTTAGTACCCAGGCCCTGGGTACCAGTGGTACCACTTACAAGAGACTTACGGGCGTGCTAAAGTTGCCAATTGGGTTACAATTAGACATTTACCTGTTTTAAGGAAAAGAGCACTGGCACTGGTAGCCTGATTAGCAGGAACCCAGTGCACTTTCAATTGAAACACATCAGTACTAGGGCAAAAAATGGGGGTGACCATGTCAAAAAAGGGGCACTTTCCTACAATATGTTTTAAATGGAAATGCACAAATGCCAATGTCATCAAAGTATTTGCCTCACTGCAAAGTGATAATTCAACTTGCTCAAATAACTTCAATTGCTTTTTTAGTTATGGTTTTTAAATAATGAACTAGGCTTTGTAGAAATTAATATCTAGATTTCTCATTTATTGGTTTTAAACATCACGTAATGTTTCAAAGGAATATAAGTAGGTTAAACGATAGGGGAACAAAGCATTATTAGATATAGAGGAACTTTGACCCAAGGACTTGAGGTTGAGTCATCCGGTAGCCATAACTACCCTTCCTTACTGAAGGCTACTGAGACGGCACATTGAGTCCTCCTACAAGCTTATCTCCCAGTTAGAGGAACATATCCACGAGACATGGCGACAAGTACAGCAGCTATTGTTTCCTTATTGAACACTGCTTCTATTGTTCAGAAAAGATATACAGGTGCAGACCTTTTATGTAACTCTAGTAGGCCTCTTTTTGGTGCAACATTTAACCCAGTTTGTCTGGGAAAAAGGAGCTGGGGATATTGATGTAAAGAGACCATCAGATACCATCACAATGGTACGGTATTTTCTATCGCTCTGCCTGCTGCCAATGTCTTGTTTTTTTTAATAATAGTTACCATTCATATTGTGTGCACTATGATAGGATTTTAATTATAAAAAATCTTCAAAATATATTCCTAGAATCCTACTGTTCTTCAATGTGTGTATTTATGATGAAAGAGGGTTTGGGTTCCGCTAACTAATCTTGTGAGCCTGACAGGACTGATCATTATCCTATATGCACCCTACATATGTAATACTCAGTGGCTTGTGGGGTGGTGCCCTCCATTTGGTTCTCTGTCTCATATTGGTACATTGACTGAGTCCTAAGTACCGGATGGTCTAGAAAGCACTTTTCTCGGGCTGTGTTCTTGAGAGATGTACAGAAAACATATCAGTATCCTGTAACTGATTAACCTTAAAAAACAAACTTTTTGAACTCATCCTGCAGGGATTTATTAACCCCTTCGCTGCTAGGCCTTTTCCCCCCCTGTGCTAAGCCTTTTTTTGGCTATTTGGGGTAGTTCGCGCTTAGGCCCCTGTAACTTTTTGACCACATAAGGTATCCACGCCAAATTTGCGTCCTTTTCTTCCAATATCATGGGGATTCTAAAGGTACCCAGGGTTTGTGGATTCCCCTGGAGGGGACCCAGAAATTAGCCAAAATATAGCTAAAAAATTTTTTGGGGGGGGGAAAAAGCGTCTGGTTGTTTCCCTCCAAATGGTATCAACAAAGGGGTTGTGGTGCTGAAATCACCATTTTCCCAGCTTTCAGGGACAAGCAGACTTTTGTCAGAAAACCAAAAAATTTTACACAGTTTTGGCATTTTTCTGGGACATAGCCTATTTTTGCTATTTTTTGTGCTTTCAACATGGGAAGCCATCTAGGGAAACCTACCAAACCCACACATTTCTGAAAACTAGACACCCCGGGGAGTCCAGGAAGGTATGGCTTGCGTGGATCCCCCAACGTTTCTCTACCCAGAATCCCCTGCAAACCTCAAATTTAGCTTAAAAAAATCACTTTTTTCTCAAATTTCTGTCTGGGAAAGTTCTGGAATCTACATGGATCCACAAATTTCCTACCACCCAGCGTTCCCCCAGGTCTCCCAATAAAAATGATACCTCACTCGCATGGGTGGGTCAAGTACCCGCGACAGGCAAGGGCCCAAAATGTATTGAGGAGACATCAAAATGACCTATCACAAAACAACCTGGTTTTGCAACGGGGGTCACCTGGGTTTTTGGCCCCGGGCTCAGCGGCCATCTAGGGAAACCTACCAAACCCACACATTTCTGAAAACTAGACACCCGGGGGAGTCCAGCAAGGTATGGCTTGCGTGGGTCCCCCAACATTTCCCTACCCAGAATCCCCTGCAAACCTCAAATTTAGCTGAAAAAATCACTTTTTCTCGAATTTCTGTGTGGGAAAGTTCTGGAATCTGCGTGGATCCACAGATTTTCTACCACCCAGCGTTTCCCCAGGTCTCCCGATAAAAATGGTACCTCACTCGCGTGGGTGGGTCAAGTACCCACGACAGGCAAGGGCCCAAAACCTATTGAGGCGACATCAAAATTACCTATCACAAAACAACCTGGTTTTGCAAGGGGGCTCCCATGGGTTTTTGGCCCCGGGCTCAGTGGCCATCTTGGGAAACTACCAAACCCACACATTTCTGAAAACTAGACACCCGGGGGAGTTCAGCGAGGTATGGCTTGCGTGGGTCCCCCAACGTTTTCCTACCCAGAATCCCCTGCAAACCTCAAATTTTTTTGAAAAAATCTATTTTT
The DNA here is from genome assembly GCA_963921515.1 of Calotriton arnoldi. Lineage (NCBI taxonomy): Eukaryota > Metazoa > Chordata > Amphibia > Caudata > Salamandridae > Calotriton > Calotriton arnoldi. The sequence continues at coordinate 757,493 of CAWUFW010005100.1, forward strand.
TTTTTCTTAAATTTTTTTTTAATTTGTCAACAAGAGGATAATAATTAAAAGAACACCATATTCATTACATACAAATATCAGAAAAATGAATACATACATAAAAGAAAAAGGGGGAAAGGAAAAAGACAACGAACACAATCGAAAAATTATTCATGAAACAGAAAGCATGGTAAAGCCAAGATAAACTTCATGTAACACTGATTAGAAATTAAAACAATGATTCCCAGATTGCCTTAAATTTGACTACAGAGCGAATGCCCCTAGATTTAGCCAGCGCTTGTTCCATATCGTGCGTCTGTCTTACTAACAGCCACCAATCCGTAACCGAAGGAGGTTTTGATGAGATCCAAACCCGGGCTATTGTTAGTCTTGCAGAAACCAGTAAAATAGTTAACAAGCTTTTAAATTTAGAGCTCGGATTCCCGCCACCCATCAAAATTTCCAAAGTCGTAAGAGGTGTTTCCATCCCCAACTTCTGAGACAATACTTGGCCAACCTTCTGCCAGAATGTTGACAATTCTGGGCATGTTACGAACATATGTTTTATGTCAGCCGCATATAAATCACACCTTGGACATTTTGTCCGATCACTGACTGAGTTGTTAGATGACCACTTAGCTATTCTTTCTGGCGTATAATATAATAGACATATTGTGCGATGCTGCTGCAATCGCAAACTGGTAGAATGCACAACCTTATCTATAGTACTAAAAGCTTGTGATATAGTGATGGCCGAGACCGACGTCCCCATAACCTTGCTCCATCGATCAGCTAGTCTCGCACAATCATCTGATCTATAAGTGCTCAAGCTTTTATACCCTCTGCTAATCAATGATTTTTCGTTTATAGCATGTAAGCAATCCCAAATATCAGAGCCGGATATGTTCGTCAAATTTAAGTGCCGTAAAAAATACTCACGGATCTGATAATACTTAAACAGCATATAGTCTGGTAGTTTATACTGTATCTGCAATTTCTCAAAAGAAACAAAGCCGCTGTAGTCATAGAGATCGCCTAAACATACGACGCCGCAGCTAGCCCAGCATTTGCCCACAGCATCATGAAATATCTCTGGCAGGCCAGGGTTATACCAAAGAGGGAATTTATCATGGAAAAGCGATGTATTACACTTGAGCAAGATAGCACGCCAAATAGATATGCTATCTCGTACGGTCTTAAACTTAACTCTTTTGTAATAGTTTGGGTCATTAGTTCTATAAAGAAACATATTGCTCTCTTCACCCAACATAAACTTGTGAAAAAAAATAGTGCTAGCAGGATTAATGAGGCTGCGAAGACGGCCAATGAAAGTTGACCAAAAATACATTTTAAAATCAGGAAAATCAAGACCGCCTTGACTAAAAGAAAGTTTTAACAGATCTATTGCTCGTCGCACTTTCATATAACCGCATATAAAACTGCTTATCATTCCCTCTAATCGCTTAAAAAAGAATTAGTCACCCGTAGCGGGATAGAACGGAACAAATAAAGAAATTTGGGCAGGATCTTCATTTTTATAATGTTAACTCGCTCAATAATACCTAAAGGTAGCTTATGCCAGTTCTTAAGTGACTTAGCTGTCTCTTTCAGTAGTGCTTCATAGTTCAGAGAAACTATCCTGTCTGTCTGTGCCGACACCCTGATACCCAGGTAAGTAGCAACCGAACAAACCTCATGCATTGGAGCTAAAGGTTTATGATTAAGAAGAACCTGGGTCTTGTTGACATTTAATTTATAACCTGAGATTGCCCCAAACCCACCAGCTTCTTCCATTATCGCTTTCAATGCATCCCCAGGTTCCGTTGAGAATACCGCAATGTCATCTGCATATGCGATGACCTTAAGAGAATTTGCCCCTAACGTAAAAGGACAAATTAGGGGATGACATTGCAGAACAGAGATGAATGGCTCTATGTATAAAGCGAATAACAAAGGGGAGAGGGGGCATCCCTGACGAGTACCACAGAGGATCGGGAAGATAGAAGACTGCAATCCCGTATATACTATTTTAGCACAGGGCTTGTCGTATAAGGCTTGTACCCATTTCTTAAATTGGCCCTTAATTCCAAAAGCTGAGAGTATGGCCCACAAGAAGTCCCACCCCACTCGATCAAACGCTTTTTCAGCGTCTAGCAGAATCATACCGAGTGGGGTTGACCTCACATTTGCCACATCAAAAGCAGTCACTGCCATATTTACATGGGCAGTAGTGTCTCTCCCTTGAATAAACCCATGCTGATGGGGAGATACCAGACTGGGCATTACTGGGGCAAGGCGACTCGCCAGAATCTTTGCAAAAATGTTTGCGTCGGCGTTGATGAGTGAAATTGGCCAATACGACCCGCACTCATCCGCTGGTTTACTTTTTTTTTTTTTAAAAAGACAATTTGCGTCACATTCCATGACTCGGGGACCTTACCCTCTGTTCCAATAAACCTTATTACCTGACTGAATGGTAACAGCAAATCGTCTTTGAAGATCTTATAAAATTCCAAAGGTATGGAATCTTCCCCCGACGCTTTGCCTGATGGTAAAGCGCTGACTGCCAGTTCTATTTCTTCCATTGTAATGTCGCTTGCCAAAGAGTGAGACATTTCTCCCCCCATACTTGCCAGAGAACTATTCTGGATATAATTAAAAATATCTTCCTGCTTTGGCCGGATCCTTGGGGTATATAACTCTTGATAATATTGAGCAAATTGTTCTATCTGTTGTGGATACTCATACAGTATGTTATTGGACCCCTTGATAGCTTTTATATAAGTTTTAGCCCTATCATCTGCCACCTTAAAAGCGAGAATCTTACCTATTTTTTCGCCGCATTCATATTGTGACAGACGATATTTATTGAATCTTACCATACTTTTCTCCCTGAATGTCTTCTTCTGAGCTGATCTGAGATCAATTAAAACAAGCCCCAGTTGCTCCATATCATCTGAACCTCTCAAAGCTGCTTCTGCATGTTGATCTTCTACTACACAAATAGCTATAGTAGTTTCTTTTATTGCTTTTTTTCGTTCTTTATTTTGCCGCCAGATATATTGTTGGGTGAAGCCCCGAATAATTGCCTTACATGTATCCCAAACCACTATAGGAGAGGCCGATCCTGTATTTTCTTTGAAAAATACTTTAAGTTGTGCCCTAGTCTGAGCCACAAACTCTTCATCTAATAGTAAATACCTAGGAAACGAAAAGGGTCTAGGCACCTTATTTTCAGCTAAGGACTTGAATGAAAGGAGAATAGGATTGTGGTCGGAGGTGACTCTCGGGCAAATTTCCATATCAGCTGACCATATAATTTGATCTGACGCCCAAGCCATATCGATTCGAGAGTACAACTTGTGTGGGGCGGAATCCATTTCAAAGGATGCGGAGGACACGGGCTGCGATTGGGGAGTTGGGTCGACTACATGCTATTAGGGATGTCTGGAGAACATTATACCCAAATGTATCGGGTACATTTGGGTATAATGTTCTCCAGACATCCCTAATAGCATGTAGTCGACCCAACTCCCCAATGCAGCCCGTGTCCTCATCCTTGAAAAGCACCTAGATCTTGTAGTATCTAACCCATAATCCATAATGCAGTTAAAATCTCCCATCACCACCCGTTCCCCCTCCCAATTCAGCATTTCCATATTTATTACATCAATAGTAGTAGGATTGTCTATGTTAGGACCATACAGTGAGCAAAAGACGTATTTTATTCCCTCTATCACCATCTGTGCTTTAGCCCATCTCCCCCCTTTGTCAGACAATGTCTTACACACTACAGCCATGAATCGTTTATGCTTCAATATGGCGACCCCCGTATGGAGAGATTTTGTGCCGAACTCACTACCACTTCAAATCCTAATTGTTTTAAAAGTCCACGGTCGTTATAAGAAAGATGTGTCTCCGTTAACATAACTATCTGAGGGTTATACATTTTTAGCTCTTCAGCAACTAGTTGCCTCTTAATCCTGCTATTCAGACCTGCCACATTCCACGCTAGACATTTAATCCACCCCATCTCAAAGATGATTCCCTGTCGCCTTTTCTAACGTCTAGCTTAATTAACTTAATACAACTTTTATCCATCCTATTTTCATTTTTATTTCTCAATACCCTCATGTTGACTTTTTCTTTTTTGCCACCTCCCGTGGTCTCCCACATCCCCTACACCCCTAACCCCTTCATCCACCCCCACATCTGGAAGGAGGAATCATCCCCTTCTCACAGCTGCCGCTGGAATGGCAGCTAACTGGAACCCAAACTCCACGGTAGCTCCTGAGACAAACCCACCCCCACAAATAGTTGCAAAAAAAAAAAGAAAAGAAAGAGGAAAAGAGGAGGAGGAGGCAAGATGGCGGATTGACGCCGTCTCTGTGAACCAGCACACGGAGAGACTCCCAAGACTACAGCCCCCATGTCTGTCTAACTGCTGTGTTACGTTCTGAGGGAATAATTATCGAAAGGCATTGAAAGGGGGAAAAGAAAGAGAAAACTTTTTACATTTACCTGCGATTTCCTTTGAAGATTAATGGCTGATTGACTCACCACCGCGTTAAGGACCCGCAGCTTGGGAGCAGCTTGGGAGCGCTGAATGCAGGCGATTGTTAGGATTGGCCTTAGGCGCTCACCGTCCACATACGTGGTTGCGCGGCTGGCCGCTTGGCGATTCTCATCTTGCTTCAGTCCCGGTTTTGCTTCACGGCCGCGGCTACATCTGAACTTTGTTACACCCTGGGACATGGCTCCGCCGAAGACCTCAGCCAGAGGCACTCGGGCAGCAAATCGATTGCCGGTGAGTTCAGCAGAGACTTCGGGGGGCGATCCGGTGGCAGGGAACGTGGATGTTGAAAGGGCGGCCCCCCCTAAGCAGGTTACAGGGCTTGGGAAGCCGGTATTACGTTTTCTGCATTCAAGGAAGTCTGCGGAACTGTTTTCTTCAGAAACTGCTACAGAATCAATTACCGGCAACAAGCTGGCAGAAATGGTTACTAATGCAATATGTGAGCAACAAGGTGACACGGAGCTCGTTTCCCCTGGCTCTTCTAAAGTAAATCATCTACAGTTTTCACAGTCTTCTCATCAGGCTCAGGTTGCAGAAATGGATATGTCTGATAGCAGTGGGAATTCTGTTAGGATATTGGAGGCTACTGAGAAGGAGGTCTCTGGTAGAAGTTGTGGGGAAAGTATGGATACTATTGTGAATAGCATGGATCAGGCTGTTAAATCTGATATTGCAACCGAAGGGAAAAGTGAGGGGTCATCTTCAGCTGTTAAGCCAGGTGAAGAGGGGCTGAAGGAAAAGCTGATATCTATTGTGGAACCATCAGAATCATCAGAATCTGCATCCCAGTCTGTTTCTCTGAAAGATGGCATAGTAGAACCTCGACATGTAGGGGGTAATATTAACAATATAAGGTCTTCAGCTTTAGAGCAGAATGGTGTGCTGTCTGGGGTCGAGCATACTCCTACTACTACTATTTTTTCTTCGGAACATATCGTCTTTAATGGTGATGACTCAATGCTGATTATCGATAACAACTTGATGTCTAATTCAGTGATATCCACTGCGGCCCAAGAAGAACAGAAGAACCAGAGCCCCTCAGCTCTACACGTGGGTCAGCAACACTTAACAGGTACAAAGGAAAAGCAATCTGCGCTTCCAGCGTCTGCTAGAAAGAAGAACTTTAAATCTAAAATAATGAAGGATGTGAAAAAGATGCAAAACGGGTCAATCAGGGGTCAGGTAATGGGAGGATGACACAACCTAAAGATGCATCAGCTAACAGCCCCATGCAGAGATGGGTACAGTCCAAAGGTGGAATTAAGACCACGATATCTAGACTATCGGGTGCCGGCTTAATAGGTGATGTCTGCAGTGCTTTTAGGGTAGCAGAGGATACGGAACCCGGCTCAGAGTCAACTACAGCAATGTCGCCTGGTACAACAGGTGTTTCAAGTCATCAAGGACTGTCCCCGGCATCTGGACCCTCTCTAACATCTCACATGTCACATATGGTAGAAGATTTTCAAGGCAAAAGGGCCCAGGATAGCGAAGTCCCGATGTTGTAATTCATTCTTCAAACTTTGAAAGACCAAAGAGAAGAAACACGAGAGCTCTTTGCCCAAGTTAGGGCAGATAATTGTAATATTCAGCAATCTCTGAGAGAGGTGACACTAAAAGTCGGGACTCTGACAAACGAGATAACTGAGCTACAGCAGAGAGTAGTCTGCACGGAGGAAGCTACTACTAAAGTAACAAGCTCAGTTCAGCAGCACAAGGACCAACTAACGATTATGCAACTCAAACTAGAAGATTTAGAGAATCGACAGAGGAGGCAAAATCTAAAAAATTTTGGAGTCCCAGAAGGACAAGAAGGGTCAGACCCCAGAGCCTTTATAGTACAGATATTACAGAAGGCTTTCCCGGATCTTGGGGACTGGGATTGGGACTGCAAGATACAAAGGGCTCATAGACTCCCGTTGGTGCAGCGTAGGCAAGACAATTGTTATCCAAGACCGTTTTTGATTTACTTTGGAAATTTTTTGCTGCGACAAGCTGTTTCTTTGAAGGCTGGCCCAAGATCACCGGTTGCTGTGGAATCTTCTTCTATCTTTTTCCGTTCGGACTTCTGTAAAGCAACAATGGACAGGAGATGGCAGCTAAGGCAGTTGATTGATCCACTAAAAGCTACTGGGGCTCAAGTACATTTGCAGGAACCTGCTCGTCTGAAGGCCATAAGGGGGGGGCAATCCTATTTTTTTTTTCTGAATCAGAAGTGAAGGAAGTACTTCACAAATGGCAGAAAGATGGGGTCGTATAAAGTATAAAGTTTGAGTTGTTGGGCATGGGTTGATAGGTAGATCGGAAAGGGGAAAGTTGGTTTTCCTTTTCTTCTCCTTTTCTTGCTACTATTTTTTCATACTAGGTCTACAGATAGGTCAAAATACTTATTCTTTTTTGAAAAAATCTATTTTTTCTCACATTTCTGTGTGAGAAAGTTGTAGGATCACCGGGCTGACACAAATTTCCTACTACCCAGCATTCCCCCAAGTCTCCCGATAAAAATGGTACCTCACATGTGTGGGTAGGCATAGTGGCTGCAACAGGAAATGGCCCAAATCGTACTGTGGAGACTTCAAAGTTACCTATAACAAATTTTGAGGTTTGCAAGGGATTCTGGGTAACAGAACCTGGTGAGAGCCAGACACGTCACCGCATCCTGGATTCCCTTGGGTGTCTAGTTTTCAAAAATGTATAGGTTTGCTAGGTGTCCCTAGGTGCCGGCAGAGCTAGGGTTCAAAATCTACAGCTAGGCACTTTGCAAAAAAGGGTCAGTTTTCACTGTGAAAATGTGGTGTGTCCACGTTGTGTTTTGGGCCGTTTCCTGTCACGGGCACTAGGCCTACCCACACAAGTGAGGTACCATTTTTCTTGGAAGACTTTGGGGAACGCGGAGTGGGTGGAATTTTGTGGATCCACGCAGATTCCAGAACTTTTCACCACAGAAATGTGAGGAAAATGTGTTTTTTTGGACAAATTTTGAGGTTTTCAAGGGATTTTGGGTAACAGAACCTGGTGAGAGCCAAACAAGTCACCCCATCCTAGATTCCCCTGGGTGTCTAGTTTTCAAAAATGTATAGGTTTGCTAGGTTTCCCTAGGTGCCGGCAGAGCTAGGGTTCAAAATCTACAGCTAGGCACTGTGCAAAAAAAGAGTCAGTTTTCACTGGGAAAATGTGGTGTGTCCACGTTGCGTTTTGGGCCGTTTCCTGTCGCGGGCACTAGGCCTACCCACACAAGTGAGGTACCATTTTTCTCGGAAGACTTTGGGGAATGCGGGGTGAGTAGAATTTTGTGGATCCATGCAGATTCCAGAACTTTCCACCACATAAATGTGAGGAAAATGAGCCAGACAAGTCACCCCATCCTGGATTCCCCTTGGTGTCTAGTTTTCAAAAATGTACAGGTTTGCTAGGTTTCCCTATGTGCCAGCTGCGCTAGGGCCCAAAATCCACAGGTAGGCACATTGCTAAAAAAAAAGTCTGTGCCTAGTGGGCTTTCTGCCGCCCTGTGGGGGAATCGGGGGGGGTTGCCCCGATATGCCCCCAAGGGGGGCAGAAATACTGTGGCTATTTTTTTGGGGGGTGGGGGCATTGGTATGCCCATTCTGGGCAGCCCCCACCCCCACGCATAAAAAAAGCCAGCGTAATCGTAGGCGCCTAGTGGGCTTTCGGCCCCCCCCCGGGGGGCAGATCAGGGGCCACTGCCCCCTTCTGCCCCCCCAGGGGGGGCAGAAAGACTGGAATTTCTCTGGGGGGGGTGGAGGTATTGGCATGCCCATTTTGGGCAGCCCCCACCGCTGATTCAAATTGGCAAAAAAATCCCTGGCATCTAGTGGGCTTTTTGCCGCCCCGGGGGGGCAGATTGTGGGCTACTGCCCCCATCTGCCCCCCAGGGGGGCAGAAAGGCTGTAATTTTGGCAGGGGTGGGGGCATTGGCACAGCCCCCACCCTAATTACAATTGCTCAAAAACAATCCCTGGTTTCTAGTGGACTTTCTGCCCCCCGGGGGGGAAGATTGGGGGCTACTGCCCCCATCTGCTCCCCAGGGGGGGCAGAAAGACTGTAATTGTTGCGGGGGGTGGAGGCATTTGCATGCCCGTTTTGGGCAGCCCCCACCCTAATTCAAATTGCCCCCAAAAAAATCCCTGGCGTCTAGTGGGCTTTTTGCCCTGGGGGGCAGATTGGGGGCTACTGCCCCCATCTGCCCCCCAGGGAGGGCAGAAAGGCTGTAATTGTGGCAGGGGTGGGGGCACTGGCATGGCCGTTTTGGGCAGCCCCCACCCTAATTAAAATTGCCCAAAAAAGAATCCCTGGCCTATAGTGGGCTTTCTGCCCCCCAGGGAGGGCAGAAAGGCTGTAATTGTGGTGGGGGGTGGGGGCATTGGCATGGCCGTTTTGGGCAGCCCCCACCCTAATTAAATTGCCCCAAAAAAAATCCCTGGCGTCTAGTGGGCTTTCTGCCCCCCAGGGGGGGCAGAAAGGCTGTATTTGTGGTGGGGGTGGGGACATTGGCATGCCCGTTTTGGGCAGCCCCCACCCTAAAAAACAATTGCCCCCAAAAAAATCCCTGGCGTCTAGTGGGCTTTCGGCCCCCCCCCCCCGGGGGGCAGAAAGACTGAATTTGGCCAATTTTTATTGGGGGGGGCAAAGGCCCTTGCCCAAGGGGCTGCTCCCCCCTCCCTGGTGTCTAGTGGGTGGATCCCTGCTTGGGGATCGCCCTCCTGGGGCGATCCCCAAGCATGGATCCACTGGGGAAGGGTACCATTGGAAAGGGAGATTCTCCCTTTCCAATGATACCTCTCCCGTCTTTCTACGTGCTCAGGGGCTGAGATAGCCCCTGAGCACGTAGAAGTGAAACTGAAATGAGCCCAAAGGCTCATTTCAGTTTCGGTTTCTATGAAATGACGTCAGCGCGACGTGCGCGCTGATTGTCATTTCACAGAAACAAGGGGGGGGCCTCGGAAGCTGGGGAAGCTCTTCCCCAGCTCCCGAGGCTTTAGGGGAGAAAAATAAATCCCTCTGGTGCCAGCACCAGAGGGATTTCCTGTGCAATGGCGTCGGACGCGCGGGAGCCGTCCGACGCACATCAGCACTTATGCGTCGGACGGCTCCCGCGCGTCAGACGCATGCAAGGGGTTAAAAAGTGCAGCTTCAAGAATTCTTATACTTGCAGTCAATCTGATAGAGACTTCTAGCTAATGATTCCTTACCTTAAAATTATCCCCAGGCGTCAGATTCGATCTGTAAATTCTTTTGTGAGCAGTACCCCTGCGTGCCAGTAGATGGCATTGTTAAACTCCACGTAGCATTGTCGGTGTCGTTCATCATGGCTGTGACATGGGACACCCCAGCGCACCACCCCAGCGCACTGATGTCAGTTCTTTTCTTTTCACGCAGGTCAGCGCATATGCGTAGAAGAGCTACCACCAGTCACTTTTTGGCTGACCTTTTTTTGACCTATGTTGGAGATTTTTTTGAGTCATTGTCTACTGGTATGGCAGGAATGTCCATGAGGAAGGCTGGTTTTAAGCCCTGTGGTGCCTATCACCGGCAAATGTCAGTGACAGACCCACACCTCGTCTGCCTCTGGTGTCTAGAGTGCGACCACAGCATCGATTGTTGCGCCATGCACCCCAAAGCCTTGAGGGAGTGCTCCCCCAAGCTCCTTGCTGCTTGACGTGCGACACTGAGACAGTTTCGATCTAGCCAAGAGGAAGGTCCCAGGATCGGTTGCGGAGCGTCTCTAAACACTTATCGTCGCACTCAAAGTCATCCAGGTGTTTGGCTAAGTCCCACAAGTGCAAAAAGAACCAGAAGTCGAAGAGGTCTTCGACTTTGCCCCGTCCTTTGAAGTCATCCAACGAGACGAGGCAGCATCAGCATTCAAGGCCTGGCTCCGTAGTTAAGCCTGTACCCAGGCTGTCTCTGCACCTCCCCAAGCTTCCAGAAGCCGGAGTAACCCCGTTCAACTCTGAGAATTTTATAAGGCCATGCACCTCATATTTGGGCGGCCTATCTCCAATGGAGCGTCTTTGGGCTCTGTGGGCACGAGAGGGGAACCTATTGGGCGTCCACCGGCAGGTTTACCCCCTGGGGCCAGACAGACCCCTTGGATCCATGGATGGATCTGCACCTCGACCTTCCCCGACAATGGCCCCACTGCCTAGGTCCCCGGTGCCGCTACCACATACTCATCCCCAACTCAGACACAGAGCTGGATGGGCGTCACCCGATGCAAACTCTGGCACTGACTGAAGACATTGCATTGAGGCTGGAGCCTATGTCCTATTCCTAAGGACTAGGACTTTGGGATGACTGGGAGGGGCCATGGACCCTGAGGAATACCTGCCCCTAGATGAAACCTGGTGTGAAGATTTGGCTGATGCCAGTGGACTGGACACCTTCCCTCCTACTGTAGCTACGGAGGAGGGCGCATCATTTGCTATGGTGATGAGGAGGGCAGCCAAGGTCCTTGACCTTCAGCTGCTCTCCATGGCTGTCAATACATACGTCTTGACAGAGGTGCTTCAGCCGGGAGTCACCCCCTCCAAACCGCTTCCCCCTTTTAATGAAGTCTACTTGGAGCCTGGTCCAAGCCCTGCACAGGGGCTCCTGTGAACAGGACAATTGCCTACTACCATCACCTTGCCCTAGGGGATCCCAACTTTGTCACACAAAACCCCACCTCAGACAGCTTGGTGGTCCAAGCTTCCACTTCCAGAGTAAATTTGGGTGCATTCCCTGACACTCCACCAGACAGGGAATCCGAGAGGCTTTTTTGACACGGTCACTTTGTGCTTACTGGTACCGATGCTTGTAATTTTAAGTGCCCTAGGTCCCTGCTAACCAGTGCTAGTGCTCTTTCCCTGAAATGATACAAATGTTGAGTATAACCCAATCTACACGTACTTTAGCCCCCTTGTAAAACCCTGGTAAATGATACCCCTGGTACTCAGGGCATGGGTACCAAAGAGGGTCTCTAAGGGCTGCAGCGTGTATTATGCCACACTAAGGGACCCACACACAAACTACAAGCAGACTGTAGGATGTGTGAAATGGTGAAAACCATTCTGAAAACATCACATTGCACACAATCTATGTACAATGCCCATACACACTGCATGTACTATATGTAAGTCACCTCTACAGCAGGCCTTTAGAGCCCCAAGCCAGGGTGCATTATATTACAAACACGTAAGGGCACATCTGCATGAGCAGATGTGCCCCTGTGATGCCTAGCTCCATTGCTAGTCATTGCAAATGCCAATATTCAATGAGTGTCTAGAGCACAAACCAAATTTCAGTAAATCCAATCAAAACTTAATTTGATGGCAAGGAAGACTGATTTATTAACAGCAATTTCATGATTTTATAACACAGCAAATTAGGTCTTTATAGCAAACACGTAGTACAAAGGTATTCAATAGGGCAAACAATTAGTCATGTATAGTAATACAACAATGAAACCTGTTAGCAAGTGAACAAGAACCCCCCCCCCCTTGATAAGGAGTTATATTCCTGAAGTTAGCATCCACAGCTGAGCAGAAACGCTTGCTAACAGGTTGCATCGCATATATTGATGGCCAACGACCTCTGATTGATTCCATATTCCTCGAATGTGAAATTATAGAGACTCATTTGACTCTATATAAATCATCTACATTATTTTATTGGATGATCAAACCATGTGTCTATAGAATTTTTTGTTACATGTTTATTAGCCATGAGGAAGTCTTCTTCCAAGACGAAAAACTTGTTGGCTGTATTGGGTATATCTGGACAACTGTGTTCGTGATCACATTCTGATGTCTTCACCCTGTATTAGGGACAGATCCAATTCACATTGTTTGTTGTATTACTATACATGTACTATCCATTTGTTTGCCCTGTTGGAAACTTTTGTATAAAAGTTTGCTATGAAGACCTAATTTGCAATGTTTTAAAATCATGATATGGTTGTTAATAAATCAGTCTTCCTTGCCATCAAATTAGGTTTTCATTCGATTTACTATTTGTGCTCTAGAGTGACACTCATTGAATATTGTGCCAGTTTCTGCTTTGGCAGTGTACCTGGGTGTGCCTCTTTGCAGCAGGGGTGCTGTTTGTAGTAGCACACTCTACTTATTGTCCTTCCTACTGACCACACTTGTGGGAAGGTTACTGTGCAGGGCATATTCTCCCACTGCTGCTATGTTTGTAACAGTCATTGCAAGCGTTTAGGAAGCCATTTTAAGAACACGTAAGGGGCACTGGTCATTATGGGTTACCCAGCTACATGATAGCTTCCCTGAAAGAAATGGTGTTTGGTATCAAGCAGCTTATCTTAATAAATCTGTACAGATTTCTGAAGACATGCACCCAGAGGGCACCTTAGATGTGCACCCTGTAACAATACTAGTCATTTAGTGTGTTGGCTGACTTGTATCTTCCAGCTTGCCATCACAGACGAGTTTCTGATCCCCTGAAAGGGAGAGCCAGCGCTCTCAGACGTCGGGAACAATGCCTGCTCGCCAGAAGGTGTTAGTGGTGTCCCATTTGGCAACAGAGCAGGTGAGAAAATTAGCTAGTCAGAAGGCATGTCACACTACCTCTAAGGTGGTCCACCTGAAGTGGACACTCAAAGAAGGGTTTGACCATCTTGTTTTTGTGAAACAAGGAACTCTGGGTCAGGTTTATGCCCACTCTCCTCAGGAAGTGGTCATATAGGGAGTTTAGTCACCCCAGGGGAGGTAGCCCATTGGCTACTGCCTTATACTCCACTTAATGCCCCTAAATTCAGTATTTAGGTGGTCCCCTGACACCAGGAACTCAGCTTTGTCTACCTGGGTACATAAGAATTACAAAGAAGAGCCAACAACGCAAGAACTGTGGACCAGCACCGAAACTGCCACCAAATCCTGCCTAACTACTGCTCTCTCGACAGTTGCAAGAAATGGCTTTTCCTGCCGCTGAACAGCCTCCCCAAACCCTTGGAGAACTGTCCAATACTTCACCAACCAAGCAGCATCTCCCTTGAGGTGGAGGAGCCATCTCCCTACATCTGCAAGCACCGGCTGCATCTGCCTGGCTCACCATTTTGCTGACCATTGGGTCCAACGAGGGAGCAACTCACCAGAAGGAGATCATCGATAGTCCAGGAGTTCAGCACCTTCGCTTCACCAAGTCCCTGCACTAGTACTGGGGTACCAGAGCCCTTGCAAGCCCCACAGCTTGTTGTGTGTTCAACCCGTACACCTCCAAAGCCAACACCAACCTGCCAATGAGGTAAGTCGGGATCTCCAAGGTCATCATCGAGAGTAACCTTGCAGTCCTGTTTTCCCGCCCTCTCCAGCTCACCGAAACCAAGTGAGATCCTCTGACTCGAGCAACCCACCGGACAAAACACCTCTGCACCCGAGCCCCCCACCTGGGTCCATGTAAACCAACTGTCTCTTCGTGCTCCAGAGACCCTCAAAGGCCAAGCTCCCCTTTGGGATCAGCCGGATAGGTCTCCCAGTCCCCACTTGCAGCCTTTCTTTTTGCAGGTACTTCTCCATTGACTTTACCGCGTAGCGATCGAGGCTACCAAAGCGACCAGCACCTCTACACCAAGGCAGGTAAACCAGAACTGCTGGTGGTTTCATGGACGTTGGCCCCTAAGTCCGGTAGAAAACCCTGTGTAGGAAAGTGGGTTTCTGTTGCAATACCCCCGCCCCACATTTTGCCTGATTCTGAAGCATCTTTGACTGAATGTGCACTGGGTTCCTGCTAACCTAGTTACTAGTGCCTGTGTTCTTTCCCAAAACTGTACCTTTGTTTCCACAATTGGCACACCTCTGGCTCACATAAAAGTCCCTTGTAAATGGTACCAAAGGCCTTGTGACCAGAGAGGGTCTCTAAGGGTTGCAACATGTATTGTGCTACCCTAAAAGATCCCTCACCAAACACATGCACACTGCCACTGCAGTCTGCGTGTTTTGGTGCAGATAAATGTGAAGAGTCGACCTGGCACACATCCCTGTGTGCCAGGCCTACCAGCACTGCAAGAGGCATAGGTAAGTCATCCCTCCAGCAGGTCTTACAGCCCTAAGGCAGGGTGCACTATACTGTTTGTAAGGGTAGAACTGCATGAGCATATATGCCCATATAGTGTCAAAGTCCATTCTTAGACATTATAAGTGCACAGTGAAGCCATACTGAGTGTATGGGCTGGGAGCTTGTCAATACAAGTTCCACAGCTTCATGATGGCTTCATCAAATTCCAAGGTGTTTGGTACCAAACATCTCAGATTAATGAGCCCACACTGATGCCAGTGTTGGATTCATTAATAAGTGCACTAAGAGGGCACCTCAGAGGTGCCTCCTAAAAACTGACCAAAGTACTAGTTTGTGCCTGACTGGTCTGCACCCGCCAGAACCCTGGGAGGACTGCCTGCCTTCTAAAAAGACTCCTGATCTCCTAATCAGCAGACCTGTCCAAAATAAAACCAAGTTTAAAGACCAAAGCAATGCCTGTGGAACTGCAAAGTCAACCACCTCTGCACCCGATACCCACGGCCCGAGTCCAAGCGGCCCACCGATCCAGGAAAGGTTCCCCAGCAACCCTGAGCAAAAGTTCCTTGTGGGTTGACCCCTGCCGAACTCCACGTCAACGCATGCAGCCTCTGCACAATGACCCCCCCCCCTAACTTGCGATCGTACCGGTAAGCTGATTCCCGACACCAAAGGACACCCCTGCCCCCAGAGCCCGTGTCTTTGGGAGATATACAGATGGTGTCCTGACACCACAACACATCCCAACTTACCTGTGCAGCTGTAGGTTTTCAGCAAACTGCCTCCTGGCCTGAGCCTGCAGCCTTTTTCCAAGTTCAAGATTCCCCATTTGTTTGCATTGGGCGCCCAATGCTGTTTTGGCACTCTGCACCCAACCACCCTTGTGCCACTGAGGGTGTAAGTTTGGTGCTGCCTTATGCCCCCCCTTCCTCCCCTGTGCTTACCTTAACCCCTGGAGACTAGGTTCCAAAACTGTGCTACTTACCTGCAAGTAGTACCACTTCTATTGCCCCCCTATCTCCATTGGATAACATTGGCACCAGGACCCGAGTTTGACCTCTGCACCCGGCCGCCCCACTGCCACTGGTGGTGCAGTTTTGTCACTTACCTCAATCTTGCCTGGTACTGATTCTTCATCCACAAGTTCAAAACTGTAAATTGTTTACTTACCTGCATATTGCTGATTGTGTTTCGCCCCTTAGGATAACATTGTACTGATTGAAAAATGCACTGTGTCCACTTTTGATACTGAAAAACAGTGATATTGCAAAATGTATTTGACTGCAACAAAGTATCTTTGGTTCTATGAAATAAATATACAAAAAGTAATATTTTTTCAAACAGTTGGTCTTGGATTTAGTCATTGAGTGTGTGTAATAATTTCTTGCCTGTGTGTGTACAACAAATGCTTAGCACTGCCCTCTGATAAGCCTAACTGCTCACCCACACTGCCACAAAAGAGAGCATTAGTATTATCTACTTTAGCCTCTGTAAAGCCTCTGGCGATCCACTGCACTCTGTGAACACTATTCCTTACTTTGATATAGTATATATAGAGCCAGCTTCCTACAGCAACCATCAGGAATGCAGTCAGAAAATTATATAGTACACAAAGTTACAGTTGGCAAAGCAAATCAGTATCTCTACTAGGAGGCATAACAAGGATTCTGACAATACAAATCTCCTATACCCATGGCTTGTCAGAAGGGAAAACCAGTACCAAAACCCTTGCTACCTATGGTAATCTGTGAGATCTCATGTAACAAAATACCTATCTGTAGGTTTTAATTTAGAGTAATTACAAATTAAATGCCTATTGACTTTGAAATATGCTTTTTAAGATCAGTATGTCGGGCCTACTGCTGTAATAAACAATCAGGCCTATAACCTTCATCATTGGCTTGCCACCATACCGAACTCAAGCCCATTGTACTGAGAGTAAACTTTCCACAACTCAACCATCCAGCATACAGTCATAAAAGTACAAATGTTTACAAATTACAGTTAGCAAAGCAAAATATTATCGCTCCTAAGAGAGCCTAAGAAGGGTTATTGTAGTACATATCTTCTATTCTCAAAGTTTTGTTCGGGTGGATCACCAACACCAAAACCATAGCCTACCACGGTAATCTGTGAAATTGCATGTATCAACATACCTGCCTACAGGCTTTAACACAGTGTAATAACAATCAATACTTAAAAGCCTATTTTTTTTTAATGCATGCTTTTCACAATAAGTAGGTCAGGCTTTGAAATAACGTTTCCTAATAAACAGCTCAAACCTGTGAATCTGCAAGACTTTTCCCAATGAACTGATTAATCTTTTACTTTTTAACATTAGCTTTACAATTTACCTAGCACTGGGCTATTTAAGTGTACATAAAACTGGCAACCATCATAACTATAGTTATAAAATTACAATACGTAGAAAAATACAGCTTGCAAAACAACTTACAACCCCTTTCAACAGGAGCCGAACAGGAATCATCACAGTGAAAATCCACAGGGTTTGTCTGAGTGGGTGGCCTATGACTGTAATCTGTGAGATTACATGTAACAAATTATATGTTTATAGCATGTAACACAATGCAATAACAACCAACCGTTAAAGGCTTAGTGGCTTTAACATTTGCTTTTCACAAATAATAAGCTAGGTCAACTACCCTTGTTATAGTGGTTCATTACAAGCAGACCAGATCTATGGCATCAGACATACCGATGCAAAAAGAACAAGTGATGGACAGAATGCAGAACAATGTCATACATTCACCCCAGTACCGAGATCTGGGCCTAAATCCATTGTTTTTTTGCTCCCCATGCCATTCCAGTTTGAACCCAGCCATATGCAAATCAGTCTTGACTCTGCGCCCAATGGGAGCAGTCCAGCCCGAACTTCCAGGCCAGGTCCTCCCTGGACTGAAAACAAGCATCCTAGGACCAGTTTCGGGGTTTCACCCCATATCAGCCAGGATAGCTTGACTCCAGTGGCATGGAGAGCACGGGACCCACGTCTGGGCATACCCGTCCCACTCGGGGTGACAAATGCAGAAAGAACAAGTGATGGACAGAATGCAGAACAATGTCATACATTCACCCCAGTACAGAGATCTGGGCCTAAATCCATCGTTTTTTTGCTCCCCATGCCATTCCAGTTTGAACCCAGCCATATGCAAATCAGTCTTGACCCTGCGCCCAATGGGGACAGTCCAGCCTGAGATGCCAGGCCAGGTCCTCCTTGGACTAAAAACAAGCATCCTAGGACTGGTTTCGGGGTTTCATCCCTCATCCGCCAAGATAGCTTGACTCAAGTGGCATGGAGAGCACGGGACCCACGTCTGGGCATACCCGTCCCACTCGGAGTGACAAATGCAAAAAGAACAAGTGATGGACAGAATGCAGAACAATGTCATACATTCACCCCAGTACAGAGACCCGGGCCTAAATCCATCGTTTTTTTTGCTCCCCATGCCATTTCAGTTTGAACCCAGCCATATGCAAATCAGTCTTGACCCTGCGCCCAATGGGAACAGTCCAGCCCGAACTGCCAGGCCAGGTCCTCCCTGGACTGAAAACAAGCATCCTAAGACTGGTTTCGGGGTTTCACCCCTCATCAGCCAGGATAGCTTGACTCCAGTGGCATGGAGAGCACGGGACCCACGTCTGGGCATACCCGTCCCACTCGGGGTGACAAATGAAAAAGAACAAGTGATGGACAGAATGCAGAACAATGTCATACATTCACCCCAGTACAGAGATCTGGGCCTAAATCCATCGTTTTTTGCTCCCCATGCCATTCCAGTTTGAACCCAGCCATATGCAAATCAGTCTTGACCCTGCGCCCAATGGGAACAGTCCAGCCTGAGATGCCAGGCCAGGTCCTCCTTAGACTGAAAACAAGCATCCTAGGACCGGTTTCGGGGTTTCACCCCTCATGAGCCAGGATAGCTTGACTCCAGTGACATGGGGAGCACAGGGACCCACATCTGGGCATACCCGTCCCACTCGGGGTGACAAATGCAAAAAGAACACTTGATGGACAGAATGCAGAACAATGTCATACATTCACCACAATACGGAGATCTGGGCCTAAATCCATATTTTTTTGCTTTCCCATGCCATTCCAGTTTGAACCCAGCCATATGCAAATCAGTCTTGACCCTGCGCCCAATGGGAACAGTCCAGCCCAAACTGCCAGGCCAGGTCCTCCCTGGACTGAAAACAAGCATCCTAGGACTGGTTTCGGGGTTTCACCCCTCATCAGCCAGGATGGCTTGACTCCAGTGGCATGGAGAGCACGGGACCCACATCTGGGCATACCAGTCCCACTGGGGGTGACAACTGCAAAAAGAACAAGTGATGGACAGAATGCAGAACAATGTCATTCATTCACCCTAGTACAGAAATCTGGGCCTAATTCCATCAGTTTTTTTGCTCCCCATGCCATTCCAGTTTGAACCCAGCCATATGCAAATGAGTCTTGACCCTGCGCCCAATGGGAACAATCCAGCCTGAACTGCCAGGCCAGGTCCTCCCTGGACTGAAAACAAGCATCCTTGGACCGGTTTCAGGGTTTCTCCCCTCATCAGCCAGGATAGATTGACTCCAGTGGCATGGAGCGCACGAGACCCACGTCTGGGCATACCCGTCTCACTCAGGGTGACAAATGCAAAAACAACAAATGATGGACAGAATGCAGAACAATGTCATACATTCACCCCAGTACAGAGAGGTAGGCCTAAATCCATCGTTTTTTTGCTCCCCATGCCATTCCAGTTTGAACCCAGCCATATGCAAATCAGTCTTGACCCTGCGCCCAATGGGGACAGTCCAGCCTGAGATGCCAGGCCAGGTCCTCCTTGGACTAAAAACAAGCATCCTAGGACTGGTTTCGGGGTTTCATCCCTCATCCGCCAGGATAGCTTGACTCAAGTGGCATGGAGAGCACGGGACCCACGTCTGGGCATACCCGTCCCACTCGGAGTGACAAATGCAAAAAGAACAAGTGATGGACAGAATGCAGAACAATGTCATACATTCACCCCAGTACAGAGACCCGGGCCTAAATCCATCGTTTTTTTGCTCCCCATGCCATTTCAGTTTGAACCCAGCCATATGCAAATCAGTCTTGACCCTGCGCCCAATGGGAACAGTCCAGCCCGAACTGCCAGGCCAGGTCCTCCCTGGACTGAAAACAAGCATCCTAAGACTGGTTTCGGGGTTTCACCCCTCATCAGCCAGGATGGCTTGACTCCAGTGGCATGGAGAGCACGGGACCCACATCTGGGCATACCAATCCCACTGGGGGTGACAAATGCAAAAAGAACAAGTGATGGACAGAATGCAGAACAATGTCATACATTCACCCTAGTACAGAAATCTGGGCCTAATTCCATCGTTTTTTTGCTCCCCATGCCATTCCAGTTTGAACCCAGCCATATGCAAATGAGTCTTGACCCTGCACCCAATGGGAACAGTCCAGCCTGAACTGCCAGGCCAAGTCCTCCCTGGACCTAAAACAAGCATCCTAGGACCGGTTTCGGGGTTTCACCCCTCATCAGCCAGGATAGCTTGACTCCAGTGGCATGGAGAGCACGGGACCCACGTCTGGGCATACCCGTCCCACTCGGGGTGACAAATGAAAAAAGAACAAGTGATGGACAGAATGCAGAACAATGTCATACATTCACCCCAGTACAGAGATCTGGGCCTAAATCCATCGTTTTTTTGCTCCCCATGCCATTCCAGTTTGAACCCAGCCATATGCAAATCAGTCTTGACCCTGCGCCCAATGGGAACAGTCCAGCCTGAACTGCCAGGCCAGGTCCTCCCTGGACTGAAAACAAGCATCCTTGGACCGGTTTCAGGGTTTCTCCCCTCATCAGCCAGGATAGATTGACTCCAGTGGCATGGAGCGCACGAGACCCACGTCTGGGCATACCCGTCTCACTCAGGGTGACAAATGCAAAAACAACAAATGATGGACAGAATGCAGAACAATGTCATACATTCACCCCAGTACAGAGACGTAGGCCTAAATCCATCGTTTTTTTGCTCCCCATGCCATTCCAGTTTGAACCCAGCCATATGCAAATCAGTCTTGACGCTGCGCCCAATGGGAACAGTCCAGCCCGAACTGCCAGGTCAGGTCCTCCCTGGACTGACAACAAGCATCCTAGGACCGGTTTCGGGGTTTCACCCCTCATCAGCCAGGATAGCTTGACTCCAATGGCATGGAGAGCACGGGGCCCACGTCATACCGTTTACAGTGCCCCAAATAGGCATTTAGCTTGTCACCATAACCAGCTCAAGTGACCAGTTTTGAGCATACGCTTTTCTACATGGCAACCATCAGACATACAGTTTTAAAGTTAGAAAGGTATACACAATTACAGTTGGCTAAGCAAAATATTATCTTTCCTAAGATGACCTAATACAGAGTCTCACAGAGCAAACCTTCTATATCCAATTTTCTTCACACTATGTGACTAACACCAAAACTTTTGGCTACTACAATAATCTCTGTGATTCCATGTAACAAAATAACTATCCGTAGGATTTAATATCGAGCAGTTAAGCAGGAGGATCGGCCCAGACCCCCCTTGGAACTAAGGAAGTACATAGGCCCGGCTCCCCTGGACTTACCCTGACCAGTCTTCCAACTGGTCAAGGACCTTGCAGGCTTGGCTCCATGGCCTCGAGGCACCCACATTGCCTCTCCCCCTCTTGGTCTCTTTCTGTGACTTTTGTGCCACATCTCAAAATCTTACTGTGACTTTTCATGCCTCTTTTACTCTCTTGTTTTGCCTTTTCTCTCACTCTGTGTGCCTATTCTCTTTGTACCTTTCCCTCTCACTCTTACAGTGACTTTCTGTGCCATTCTCTCGCTCTTTTTGCCTCTGTGTGTCATTTATCTCACTCATTTCTTGCTCTCTTTTTGACTTTTCTGTGGCGTTTCTTTTGTGCCATTTCTCTTACTGTTTTCTCACTCTATCTGTGACTTTCCTGTGCCATTTCTCTTGTTCCTTTGGCCTCTGTGTACCATTTCTCATGCTCCTTTTCTGACCTTTGCTTCTCTGCACCCATTCCCGCTCTCTCTACCCCCCTCTGTCCCGCCGCTCCTTCAAACCTCTCTCCTTCATTGCCATCGTGCTCCTACTCAGCCCTGCACCTTGCGCTCCTTCCACCTCCACAGACCTACTTAATCGCGGCCTGGCCATTAAGCAGGTGTATAAGCCCAGCCCCTCCCATCCCCGGCTTTACCTGCGATTAGTTTTCTGACCGCGTGCCGACAGTCGCCAGTGCCTCGAGGTACTCGCCTTGCCTCTCTCCCTCTTGCTCTCTCCCTCGTTCTCTGAAGTTTAAACTTCTCACACTCTTTCTGCCTTTTCTCTTACTATTACGGCAACTTTTTGTGCCTTTTTTACTTGCACTTTGTGCCTTCTATCAAATTCCTTGTGCCTTTTTCTCTCACTTTTACTGCAACTTTTCTGTGCCGTTTCTCTTGTTCTTTTTACCTCTTTGTGCCATTTCACTCACTTTCTCTGTGATTTTTCTGTGCAATTTCTCCCACTCTGTTTTTCTTTGTGACATTTCTGTGTTTTATTTTTATTTCTCTTGCTCTTTTTGCTGCTTTATGCCGCTTCCCTCGCCTTTTCTCACTTTCTCTGTGACTTTCCTGTACCGTTTTCCCCTGCTCTTTTTTGCCTCTGTGTGCCATTTCTCCCACTCTTTTCTCAACCTCTCTGTAACTTTACTGTGCTGTTTCTCAAATTTTCTCGCTTTTTGCCTCTTTGTGACATTTCTGTGACTTTTCTGTGCCATTACACTCTATATTTTTGCCTCTGTGCCATTTTTCTCACTCTCTCTGTGACTTCTATGTGCTGCTTCTCTCCCTCTTATTGCTTCTTTGTGTCATTTGTCTTACTCTTTTCTCCCTCTGTGACTTTTCTGTGCTGTTTCTCTCGCTCTTTTTACCTCTTTGTGCCATTTATGACCTTCTGTGCTGTTTCTCTTGTGCTCCTTATCTGACCTTTGGCATCTTTCCAGTTTCTCTGCACCCACTTTCCCACTCTCTCTGTGGCCATCCTCCCTTCTTCTCCCACTCCTCACCTGCTCCTTTGTGTCTCACTCCTTCATCATCATTCTGCTCCTCCTCAGCTCCGCCCACCTCCCCTGCACTCCTCTCCCTTCTCAGGACCTACTTATTGGCATCCGCAGCATGGGAATGCAGCAGACATGTGCAGCGGTCGCGCCAAAGGCAAGCCCGCCTGCACCCATCAGTGCCTGGCCAGTGTCCAATTGCCATAAACCCTGGTTCCCCTCCGACCAACCACAACCCCGTCACTCTACTTCACATCTTGAACTTCGGATGCTCCAGCACCTTCTGCTGGCATGCCACACCACACATTCCGGAAGGAGCCCTCACTAGCTCCCTTTGTCGCTTTGCCTGCACCTGTGCACCCACAACACCAACCAGGAGCATATCTACTACATCTATTCCCACACACACTCAAACACACCCACATCCCCCTCACACCAATAGCATGCATGCACCTCAACACCCGCTCACTCAGCAAGCATGCCACAGAGATCTAGGGCTTGCTGGAAGATGCCACCACGGACCTCCTTTTCCTCACGGTAACATAGCTGACCACAGCTTCAATAGCAGACGTTGCAACCGCCATCCACCCAGATACAAGATCTCCAGGCAACACTTCCAAAATAGGCCCAGAGGAGGTATCGCCATCGTCTGCACTGCCTCCGCTGAAGCCAGAACAAATTATATGGAGCATCTCAAATATAAATTACAATATACAGTAAATTTCACCCTGGGTCGGACCCTAGTCTACTGCCCCCACGCCCTTGAGCCAACTTCGCAAACAAGAGCACGGACTTAATCGCACCCCTTAGTCCTCAGTGCCAGCGCTTCCATCCTCCTAGGATACCTCAATTTCCATCTTGAAGACTACACTGACCCCAACTCAGCTACCCTTC
This sequence comes from Calotriton arnoldi, assembly GCA_963921515.1. Taxonomy (NCBI): domain Eukaryota; kingdom Metazoa; phylum Chordata; class Amphibia; order Caudata; family Salamandridae; genus Calotriton; species Calotriton arnoldi. The sequence continues at coordinate 781,074 of CAWUFW010005100.1, forward strand.
TTGACAACCTAGGGAAGCTGGGACTAACTCAATGTGTCACGGAGCCAACCTATGTCCCTGGACACATCCTAGACCCCCGTCTTCACATCTTTTGACAATATTTCGATCTACAACCCAGGCCTGTCACCTGGAACGGCCAGGCAATAGTCAGTTTTGCAAATGACATCCATCCACGCAGAAGAACCCCCACAGTGGGCCCAGCACACTGACATTGGAACAATCTAACAGGAGCAGGCTGGACAATCGCTCTAAACAAGAACATACCAGAACCCACAGGCATCCTAGTATGCAACATTGAGAACTTCAACAAGTGGATCACCAACTGCATCAACACACCTGGCCCCCATGAAACATAGCAACACAGCAAAAACCAGAACACAAGCCAGCTCGTACAAATAAGACCTCAAAATGATCAAGTGACACTGCAAACAACTGGATCAGAAATGGAGAACAAGCAAAGGGGAAGTGGAAAAAGATGCCTCGAAGCCGTCCAGAGAAGGTACCACTGCTCATCCGAGAAACAAAAAGGAAAGCCCTAGTTGAACTAATAAATGCCAGCTTCAAGCGCACAAAGAAATCTTTCAATCATCAAAGACTTCACCACACCCACAGCTGTCACCGGAAACATCAACCCATCACAAAATCTGTGTAACAGCCTCTCGATCTTCTTCTGCTACAAAATCAAAACATATACAGCAAATTCCTCCTTTAACTGGATCCCCTGGCCCTCTCCAGAAGTCTCCCAGTAACAAAGAAAGTCAACACAATGACCACATAGGACACCATTAGCAAAGAAGAAACCACGACAATCATGAAGACCATTAACTCTGGGGACTGGCAGTACCCTGCCCCTACCAAGCCTTTGACAAAGGAGCAATCTCTATCAGCGAGGTCCTCACCCCTATCGTCAACACCTCCATCAGTACAGCCACCTTCCCGGAACCATGGAAACAAGCAGCCATCAACACCCTCCTAAAGAAACCCCTCAGGTGACCCGATCAAACTCGCCAATAACCAACCAAGCTCCCTCCTTCCCTATTCAGCTAAAGTCCTAGAAAAAAGCCACAAACAAACGCCTCTCCAACCACCTTGTCAAACACCAGCTTCTCGACACTAGAAAATCAGAATTCGGACCCAACCCCAGCACAGAAACCGCCCTTATAGCAGCAACATATGACATCCGGATGATCCTCAACAGGGGGGAAATAGCAGCCCTCATTCTACTAGACCTATCAGTAGCCTTTGACACCATCTCCCATCCCATCCTAATACAATGACTTCATGAAGCAGGCATCCTGGTACTCGCCCTCAAATGAATCTGCTCAATCCTCTCCTTGAACTATTCATGCATCGATATGGGAAACTTCAAAGCTTGGCGTGTCTAACCAGAATGCTAAATTTAGGTTGGACGTATTGCCCTTCAGGAGTTGTAGAAAGGATTTGTCTTCCAGCTTCCAACAATGAGGGCTATTTATCTGATCAGCACGCTGAAGGCCAATGCTCACCCATTCTTGTTCTTTCCTTTTCACCATCAAATAGGAAGGAAATGGCTGCTCAGACTTTAAAGAAAGATAAACAGGAATCGTGATAAAGAGGTACTTGTGTAATATAAACTCACAACCTACTGTTGTATGTTTGTGTCAATTTTTTTGCATTAATCTGGATGAAATATTTTCAAATGGGCCAATTCATAGAATCTGCATTCCAGCCATAAGTCATGTTTGGTAATAGACACCCTATTGTTTTTCAGTCAGTAGACTGATCTATGTTTTTTGATTGCTTCTACAATCATGAATTTAGAACTATACGAAATTAGTTACTTGCCTGTAACTCCTGTTCTCCAGCTTTGGTATCTTTCACGAAAGGCATTTGCTTTTCTGACTAATTATTTGCGTCCTTCAGCCATCCAGGGATAGGCCGACTCCTGTCCAAACAGGGAATAGCACATTAGCTGTCCGCCTGCATCACCTTTTGCCACAACAAAGCGAAGTGTCCACTCCTAGTAAGGGTGGGGCGCATTCCCCCAGGAGCATGGCAACAAAATCTTGGGTGCGGCTACCTAGAGGAGCAGGCTACTGCCTCTGCAACCTGTTCAGCAAAGGTGAGCCTGCTTCCTGCTTTGTTATAATTGACGTGTACTGCTTACTATTCTGATTCATGCATGTGAATATATGGAATAATTAATGCTGGAAAAGAAAATAGTTGCCTGTAACTATTTCTCATGAGTTGGTATCTTTGATACAATCACGAACCATCCTCTTTCCTGGTCGGAGGCACATTTAATATGTACACTACTCACACTTTGTATCTGAGCCTTGGTGGCCTCTACAGGGAGTAGGAGAGTTTAGCAGTTGCACCTCAATAACCAAAGTTCAGATTATTTCAAATCAGTTAGGATGTGCTGTTAAACAAACACTGTTGTTGAGGCCTATGCCCATTTTACAGCTATTTACGCTATTTACACTACGGGGGATTCCCAACCTGATGACGGCTAATTATTCAAACATGTGAATATGAATGTATGAAAGGTTTAATGCTGGAGAGCCTATGTGTTGGTATGGAGTTTATTTTCCTATGTCAGCCCAAGAGGCTGATAAACAGTGGGGACGGTGTAAGGAAAGTAGGTGCTTCTTTGATTGTTTTCATAGGCACCATAAGTCTATCTGTATAAGACCTCATGATTTTTATCCTTTTTAGATTTGGATTGACACCTTTACCGTCGGACATAGTTTCTGTCAGCACATTTTCTAAAATATGCACGTAAGGGGTGTCGGTTATTTCTCTCCTGTCATCATGCTACTGGCTGTTTAGTGGCTGTTGGGTAAATTGTTCGAGCTCATAGAGTGCTTTCTTTGCATTGCATTTGGTGCATTATTTTCAGCATGTGGCAAGGACTAGGTAGTGACCACAGAATCAATTTTTAAAAGAATGCTAACCTCCTTGTCTTGCCTTTCAGTTCATAGTTGTAAGCACACGAGTCCTCACTCACGACACACACAATCAAATTGCCACAACCTGTCTTGCATATATTTGACATTTTCTTCAAAAAGTCTAATCTTAGTCCTTTTGTCTCTTTAACTCCTCCCTTTTACTGCTCCTAAATCCTCACTGGCCCATGCTGGTCAATTTTTTTCCATTCAGAGAGAAGGCTTTCACAATTCTACCATTGTGCTGCACTGCTTTCTTTTCCGTAGACTAGGGGTTTTAGGTGAGGTTTTTTTCTTCTGTTGACTGTCCTTTAGGATACGTATTGTACGGCAGAGGTATTTTACACCATTCTTTTTTCTGGCAGTGCTTTAGAAGGCCACCTACTCCCCATGGGGGTGCCTCTGCAATCAGCAGCAAGTGGGGCCTTGCTTCCAGCAGGGTCCGGCCACAGGGAGCTTGTGCACAGCCAGTGCTCCTACCCTGGCTGGTTCTGTTTCAGTGATGTCTGTACTGCTTGCAAGCAGAATCTGGGGGTAGCCTTGCAGGCTTCTCGATTTTACAATCTCATTTCTTATAGAGTCTGCCTTTCCTTGGACCAGGCCATGTCTATGTTTTCGTCTTCACAGTAGCAGGATGTTCCTTTGGTACCAGCCCTGTATTTTACTGCATGTTCGTACTCTGGATTTTGGAAGTTGAGGAGGTGTTTGCCCTTTTCTATGCCTGTAAACATGGCAGAGGCTGTGTCGCCTTGCATTGCTCGTAGGGCTCAGGCTTCAGGTCTGTTTCATTCCGCACTATTCTTGTGCGTTTGTGGAGGTTCATGGGCTTCCCTTGTTGTGTTCTGTTTTTCTGTCAGAATGGTAAGGGTTTGTTTACTTTCATGGAATTGTGCAGCTGCCTAGAGCAATTGGTTTTGTTGCAGTTCTCTGCCCTGCCGAGGTTTGGACTGGCATTTCATTTGTGCCTTGTGGGAACACTGTTTCTCCTGGACAGCTCTTACTGTTTGTTAGCTGGATGCTGCAACCCAGGCCACTACCCTTCTGGATGCTTTCCTTCTTATTTATTTATTTTGTGTTTTATTGAGCGTGAACGTGACCCGTTAAGGTATCAGAGCACTTTACAGGGATAACACCTTGTATACAAGTATGAAATAGTCAAAGGAAAAAAAAACATAAGTAGGGGTAGAAGGAAGTGAAACATTTGGGGAATAACAGGTTGTATTCAATGTTCAGATCCTAATTCAGAGAAATCCAGCAATTACATTTGTGGGAGTACAAGGTCAGTACGAGTTGGATAGCAGCCTGTCAGTCCAAACTCTAGCGGCAACTAAAATAAGCAAAGCCACTGAGCGGTGTGTGCAATGCATGATTTATGGGAGAGACTTGCCCATTAGGAAAGGTTTGGCTTCCTTTTTAGGTCAAGCATTTGAGACCTGTTGTAATTTCTCATGTTGGCTTAAAGCCATCTCCCTGCTTTTGATTTGTTTGTTTCAGTGTCCTTTAAAAATCCTTGCTTGCTAGTGGTTAGCCCTGCCTCTTAGTTCCTCCTTTTTCCCTTCTGTTCCTCCCATGCAGCAGGGACTAAGTACTGTCTCATTCCGCTATGGCTCTTTATGTGTTCTTGGGGGGACTATTTTTTTTCTTGGTTTCCTGGTCTGTTACTGTTTGCCTGTGTTCAGCTTTGGAGGCAAAGTTGCTTACATGTAAATATATCATTCCTCCCTCCCATCTCCTCTTAATGCCACAATTGTGTCAGTACTGCCTTCGTCTCTGTTCCTCCCGCTCTGTTGATTGAATTTATTCAGCCTGTTTGCGGCAGTTGGGCTTTTTTGGTAGGATATTTGGTTCATTTTGGGCTTCCTTTTAAGGGAGATTAGGCTTGTTGAAGTCTTGTTTGTGAAAAGGCATGAGTCATTGCAGCCCATCCCACTCCTCCATCCCATCCCATTCAGAGGGTTCCTTGCCGCATGGGGGAGGCAACAGCTGCAGCCTCGTAGGATCCATCAGCATCCACAGATTGAGCTCAGAAACAGTTTGCTGTTCAGACGTTTTGGTTGTGTCATGCTTTGAGGTAGAATCAATTCCTTGTTTTTGAAAAGCTGGCGCGCGCTGAATTGTGGTCTCAAAGCTGCTCTCCGAGACGAGGTGGGGCTAAGAGAGAACATTCTGTGAAGGGGAGGAGCTGAGGGAGGAGCTGCGAATGGATACCGGGTTTTTAGCCTGCTTCTGTTTTTTGCAAGCGTGTTCTGTGTTTTTTACTGCTGTTACTGTGACCAGGTTCAGCATCTCTTCCTGCTCCTCCGGTTCGGTTTCTATACCCCCTCACATGGTACTTGTTTTCTAAGTTGGAGGCTGTACAGCCGGGAGATAAAATGCACTGGGCACCGGGAATTGCAAGGCGAGTCTTTCCTCCTCCATCTCGCCCCTTCCGTGCCGTCCCTACAGTTCTAAATAGTACATACTTAGCTTGAATGTATCAGAGCACTTTACAGGAGCACCAGCTGCATTACAGATAGACACATTAATTTTTGGACCCGGGGAACTAATGTCACAGGATGCTTGAACCTCCAGCCAGACCCAGGTTCAAAGTCAGCATGGATAACTGATCACACCAATCACAATGCTTTCACTGTACAGCGCATTTTGCACTCACGCTGTACACGGATAATGGACTGCATTATACTTTCACTGCACTCGGCGCTGTACGTGGACCACTGTTCACACCTTCGCTGCTCTAGGCGCTATACGAGGACCACTATGCACTGCCGGTCCACATCTTCGCCACACCCTCAAATCTGTCATTTATCTGAATGTTGAAACTTCGGCTTTGTTTTTTCATTACAACTCTGTCCGATACTCACGGTTCCACCTCATTCAAGATGGCCGTTCATCAAACTCGTCCTTTCACATGTGCAATTTGTCTAGTGTTTAAAAATAAGTCTACAAAACATTTACACGCACGCTAGCCCTTTACTTGAATTCTATAATTCAGGAGTGAAAAAAAAGGCGGGTCAGTCTTGTTCAACTGATACCCTAATGTGTATGAAAAGCTTTCGGCACTGTAAATGTGGCCCACGCGCTAGCATGATAGCGGGGCCACTGAACTCGAGACAGAGACATACGGAGAAGAAATAAATAAATCCGGAGCCCCAACCTTGAGACGGTGAGATGTTCTGGCTTGGGAGAAAGAGGCGAGCCTCGAGGGAGTGAATGCAAATAGTACCCTGGGAAGGGTGCTTGTGTTGAACAATGTGCTGGTAGGTGCTCTGCTATATATATTTTGTTTTTGCAGATTTATATAGCCCGAACATGACCCAAAGGTATTGGAGCGCTTTTCCTGAGCACCAGTAAAGTAGGACCCAAACCTGACTTGATTACACGGACTGCATGCTTAAGCACTGTGCTGCAGGCGTGTTATATTTGTATATTTTAGCACACTGTAGTGCTTGGTGCGTGCGTTCGTGCTGATGCCTACTATAAATTGTGCATATGTGTGCTGCTCGCAGGAGGCGGGAAGCAGTGCTCATTTACATGTCACCATGCACCCCCTGGTAACCACCTTCGTTCCATGGTTCTAGCCGGTGTTTGTTTGAAGGAGTTCAGCGCTGCCTTTGCTCTCCTCTCCACAGCGGGGAACAAACACACAGATTTTCTTTGTGAATCAAACAGGGCTCCGACAGCCTGCGTAGCTCCAAACCAAAGAATAGAGCAGGAAGCTCGCAATAACATTTCCTCAGCTAGAAACGCATCTTACACTTTTCTATTATAAAACGTTCATATGTCTGGGGTTCCCCCTGTTTATGTATTTCATTTTAAACGCCAGAAATAGTGAATGTAAAGAAACACTGGCTAGATTAGCATGAACGTTTTTTTTAGTTTTTACATAGAAACAGTGTTTGCTATTTTCCCTGCCTCATGTTTTGAAAAAATCATGACCACATCCCTAAAACAGCCTTCTGCCTTCCCTCTACACCCGTTGGCCTGTCATTCGCATTTTGATCAGTGGTTTGTTCCTGAATCCTATTGCCACGCGCAGTACCGAGAAAAATCCAGAGGTAAAGAGGCTTGAGTGAAGTTTTGTGCACAAAAGTGATGACAGACAAAGTATCTTTGGTGAATGTAATTCATCTAGTGATGGTATGTTTCCATACATTTTTGTGTATGGCTGAGTCCCTTCCTGGCTGCAGGGTGTGATCATCTTTGCTCTGTTTGTTTAGGTTTGAGCCTTGAATTCATGCAGACTGTGGGTGGGACAGTGGCTGCATAGTGGCTTGTGGCCGGTTTGCATATCATCCACCTAGTGGTGGAAAGAAGAGTGGGGAGGAGGGGGCACAGAAGGGTTACCTTTCATATTTAATATAGCTTTGTCAGAGACCGAACGCAATCCAAGCTCTTCAGGACCCGGCACAAGTTGTGTGCAATCTGAAACCATGCTCCTGTCTCACTTTCATGTGAGCTTATATCTGTGCCTTGCTGTTGGCTAGCCCACCCTCATCTTGGGAACTTCCAGTCCAGGTTCTCCTGTTGGATTAGCTCCTCGCTTCCTTCCTACTTCTTGCTTTCTTTCAACTGGATTATAGCAGGAAAGATGTGTGCCTTGAGTTTGTAATTGTGAACTCTCATTGCTGCTGCTGCTCTCACAAGGACTGTGCCGAGGAGGTGAGTAGCTGTCAAAGAGGTTGGGATCGATGAAGAATGTGTTGGATGTTTTTCAATCACAATTTTTGGTAACAAGTTATTAGGAAGTAAAGCACAAGTTACTAACTTGTGTAACGATATATCTGTAAGAGACAGTAGTTAGTGACAGATTCCTTACCTTAGAATATCCCCAGGCGTCAGGCTGGATCCCGAAAGTTTTGCGTAGCAGTACCCCTGCGCGTCGGTAGGCGGCGTCGTGCGGCTCCGCGTCCGGCGTCGGGATCGCCGGATGACGTCGCGGCCAGTACTTAGACGCCGCCCATGCGCGCTGGCGTCAGTTCTGTACATGACTTTCCGCGCCAGGAACGCAGAGCCATGCAAGAAGCTGACATAGGTGTCTGAAAAATACTAGGGCCCTGAAAGGGATGTCCTTAACCCTAGAAATCAGTTCGCAGAACGGGGAGGATGGGTGGGGCGGTAAGGAATCTGTCACTAACTACTGTCTCTTACAGATATATCGTTACACAAGTTAGTAACTTGTGCATCTGAAAGAGACACGTTAGTGACAGATTCCTTACCTTAGAATAGATACCCCAGCAATACCAACCCCGGTGGTGGGTCTGCGAACAAAGATCAGACGAGGAAGTCCCGGAGAACAGAACGGCCAAAGAAGCCGCCTCTCCGGACTTGGCTGTCAAGGCAGTAATGCTTGGTAAACGTGTGCAGCGAGGCCCACGTAGCTGCCTGACAAATGTCCTGCAATGGGACACCACGTCCCAAAGCCATGGTGGCGGCTGTCGCCCTGGTGGAATGGGCACGCAGCCCAACAGGGGGCTCCTTCTTAGCCAAAGAATAGCAGGCCTTGATACACAAGACTACCCAGCGGGAGATGGTCCGCTTGTGTACCGCCCGACCTTTTTTGGCGCCCACGTAGCCAACAAAGAGCTGGTCGTCCACCCGGAAATGCTGTGTGCGGCTGAGATAGAAGGAGATCGCACGTCTTGGGTCCAGACGGTGGAGCCTCTCTTCCTCTCTAGAAGGATGCGGAGGCGGAAAGAAGGTGGGCAAAGTGATGGTCTGCCCAATGTGAAAAGCAGTAACCACCTTTGGCAAGAAGGACGGACGTGTCCTAAGAACAACCTTGTCTGGATGGACAGACAGAAAGGGAGGCTTGCAAGAAAGAGCCTGGAGCTCACTCACCCGCCGAGCGGAGGTGATGGCCACCAGAAAGGCTGTCTTCAGAGTGAGAAGACGAAGAGGGCAGTTATGTAGAGGCTCAAAGGGAGCGCACATTAAAAAGGTAAGAACCAAGTTCAAGTCCCACTGAGGCATTACAAACGGAACAGGAGGGAAGAGGTGTGTAATGCCTTTAAGAAACCTGTTAACAACAGGGGACTTGAAAAGGGAGGGCTGATCAGGAAGCCTGAGGAAGGCCGAGATGGCACAAAGATAACCCTTGATGGTACCCAGGGCAGAACCCCGTTGGGCCAGAGAAAGAAGGAACAGAAGAACCTCAGAAAGAGGGGCAGAAAGGGGATTCACAGCCTTTGCTGTGCACCATGCCACAAACTTGTTCCACCTGCAGGCGTATACCACCTTAGTGGAGGGACGCCTGGCTGCCAGAATCACATCACAAACTTCAGGAGGCAAGTCGAAAGGAATCCACTGCCGCCGCTCAATCTCCACGCAAGGAGGTGGAGACTGGACAGGTTCGGGTGGAGGACCGTCCCCTGCTGCTGCGACAGAAGATCCTCCCGAAGAGGCAGACGGATCAGGGGATCGACGCTCATACTGAGTAGCTCGGGACACCAAAATCTTCGAGCCCAGTCCGGAGCCACAAGAATAACTTTGGCCCGGTCGCGCCTAATCTTCTTCAACACTCTGGGTAGAAGTGGTATAGGCGGAAAGGCGTACAACAGACTGCAACTCCACTTGCGACGAAAAGCGTCGCCGAGCGAGCGCCGCCTTGCAAATTCCAACGCGCAGAACTGATGACTTTGCGCGTTCCCTTCGGTGGCGAATAGATCTAACCAAGGCTCTCCCCACTGTAGAAAGAGTCCTTGCGCCACCTCCGAGTGAAGACGCCATTCGTGATCCATCATGCACCTGCGGCTGAGTTCGTCCGCCCTGGTGTTCAGGGAACCTGCCAGGTGTTGAACCATCAGGCGCATGCCCTGATGTTCCAGCCAAGTCCAGAGACGCAGAGCCTCCTGACATAGGGTCCACGACCCCACCCTGTTTGTTGCAGTACCACATGGCGGTGGTGTTGTCTGTGAACACCTGCACCTTGACAGAGGGAAGGAATGCCTTGAGTGCAAGTCGGATCGCCCGGAGCTCCAAAAGGTTGATATGGAGCCGGGACTCCGCCGGAGACCAGAGTCCTCTGATCTCCGCCTCTCCCATGTGACCGCCCCATCCCAGAAGGGACGCGTCCGTCACAACTGTGTGCTCTGGCTGGGGAAGGGAGAGGGATCTGCCCATGACCCATTGCCGGTTCGAGAGCCACCACTGCAACTGTCTTGCAGTTCCCTCCGAGATCTGGACGTAATCGGACAGGTTCCCCTGATGCTGCGTCCACTGGAACTTCAGGTCCCACTGCAGAGCCCGCATATGCCATCTGGCATGATCGACCAGCAGGATGCAGGAGGCCATGAGGCCCAGCAGCCTCAGGGTCATCCGTACCGAAACCCAGGATAGAGGCTGAAAGATCGGAATCATAGCCTGAATATCCTGGACTCGCCGTTCGGGAGGATAAGCCCGAAACTGCGTCGTGTCCAGAACTGCTCCGATGAAAAGGAGCTGTGGAGAAGGAATCAGGTGCGACTTCGGCACGTTGATGGAGAACCCCAGCGAGTGCAGGAGTTCGGCCGTAGTCTGAAGGTGGGAGACGACTGCCTGGGACGAGCCCGCCTTCAACAACCAGTCGTCGAGGTAGGGGAAGACTGAAACCCCTGCCCGGCGCAGATGAGCTGCAACCACCGCCATCCCTTTCGTGAACACCCGAGGGGCACTTGTAAGGCCAAAGGGGAGCACGGTGAACTGAAAATGCTCGAGGCCTACCGTGAACCGCGGGTAACGCCGGTGGGCCGGCAGGACGGGGATGTGAAAATATGCGTCCTGCAAGTCCAACGCTACCATCCAGTCTCCAGGGTCGAGGGCAGTCAAGACCTGAGCTAGGGTGAGCATCTTGAACTTATCCTTCCGGAGGAAGCGATTTACGGTCCGGAGGTCCAAGATAGGACGCATGTCCTCCTTGTCCTTTTTGGGCACCAGAAAGTAGTGGGAGTAACAACCACGCCCTACTTCTGGGGTCGGAACGTGTTCGATGGCCCTCTTGGCCAAGAGGGCCGCAACTTCCTTCTGAAGAAGCACCAAGTGATCCCCTGACATGCGGTGGCACTGAGGTGGCATGGCTGGGGGGGTGGTCTCGAAGGGGAGGGAGTAGCCCCTTCGGACAATGTCCAAGACCCACCTGTCCGAGGTGACTGCACGCCAGAGGGGAAGGTGATGGTGGACCCTGCCCCGCACTGGCGTGGCGTGGACCGGAAAGGAAGGACTAGGAGGGCTTGGAGGCCGCGGACGGGGCGGGGGTGGTGGCCTGACCCGCACGCTGGTTGCCTGACCCGCCTCGGCGGGAGCTACGTCCTCGGCCGCGCGAAGACGCCTGCTGCGCGGGCCGGGCAGTGGATGTGACTGGGCGCCCCTTCCGTGGCCACGAAAGGGGCGAAAAGCAGACTGTTGCTGAGGGCGCACAGCAGAAAGGCCCAGGGACTTGGCTGTAGCCCGTGAGTCCTTAAAGCGCTCCAGCGCATGGTCTGCCTTGTTGCCAAAAAGACCGACACCATCAAAGGGCATGTCCATAAGAGTGTTTTGGACATCACCCGAGAAACCAGTGGTCCTCAGCCAGGCGTAGCGGCGCAGTGCTACTGTCGACGCAAGCGATCTGCCCAGCGAGTCGGCGGCATCTAGGCCACATCGGATGGTATATTTTGCCGCATCCCTTCCTTCCGCAATGGCGCGGGAAAGCAGTGTCCGGACCTCCTCAGGACACTGGGGCAGAACCTGCGCCACCGGATCCCACAAGCAGTGGGAATATCGGCCCAAGAGGCAAGTGGTGTTGACAGACCGCAAGCCAGCACTGCAGGAAGTAAAAACCTTCTTCCCAAATTGATCCAGTTTTTTGGATTCCCTATCCGGGGGAGCGGTAGGGAAGGCGCTCTGGGAAGCAGAGGCTTGGACAACCAAGCTCTCAGGGGTGGGGTGTTGGGAGAGAAACAGGGGGTCGCCCGGAGCCGGGCGATGGCGTCGGGCCACGTTCCTATCCACAGGAGCCCCTGTGGTGGGCTTGGACCAGGTGCCCAAAAGAACGTCAGAAAGTGCCTCGTTGAAAGGCAGCAGTGGCTCCGAGGAGGTAGCCGCCGGCTGAAGCACTTCCGTCAGGATGTTAGACCTGACAGCCACTGTAGGCAACTGGAGGTTCAAGGCCTCAGCTGCTCTACGCAACACCGTTGCAAAGTTTGCTCCCTCCTCCGTAGCCACGGAAGGAGGAGACAGCATGCCAACGTCTGGAGAGGTGTCCAGACCACTGGCATCCCCAAGTTCCTCAGCCCAGTCCTGTTCGTACTCACATTGGGCAGTGAGAGGGTCCTCAAACCCCTCCCAGTCCTCTTCGTCCTCCAAAACAGGTTCAAAGTAAGGAAGAGGGACCTGCGGGACCCAAGGCCGCATCGGCGTCGGAGCCGGCGTCGACCGACGCCGGTCCGGCGCCGTGTCCGGGTCCGGAGAGAACCGGGGCACGACGCCGCCCGGAGCCCCGGACGGCGTCGGGAATGGCACCGGTGAAATCGGCGCCGGTGGAGGTGTCGTCAGGTCAACCAGCGTCGATGGGGGTTGCGGCAACGCCGGGGTCGAGGCCGGGACCGGGGCTGGCGTTGCCGGCGGCGCTGGGACCGGAGTCGTCGTCGGCGCCGTAGGCACCCCAGAAGGGCCCGCGGGGCCCGAAGGCGCACCGGAGGGACCTTGAGGCCCGAAGAGGCGGGCCATGGCCGACAGGAACTCCTGTATTTCGGCCGGAGTCGCCGCCGAACCCGGGAAAGGCGGGTAATGCGACGGCGGCTCCACAGGCACTCCCGGAGCCTTGGGGACGGTGCCGACAGGACCCTCAGCCGAGTCGCGAGACCGGCGAGGGGAAGTCGTCGAGCGATGACGCTTCTTCGACTTCTTCTGCTTCGACTCACCGGAGGAGTGCGAAGACTTGGATCCGGACGACCGATGAGGACTCCGCGACCGGCCCCTCGACCTCTCACGTGACCGGGGCTTGGGTTGGCGCGGAGCCGACTGCCGGACCTCGAGGAGCTTTCGAGACCGCTCTCGCAAAGCCTTCGGATGTAAGGCCCGGCAGTCGGGGCACGACTTGGAGTCGTGGACGCGTCCGAGGCAGTAGAGACCGTCTCGATGCGGGTCTGTAATCGACATCATCCGATTACAGGCGTCGCATGGCTTGAAGCCGGGCATCCCTACTGACACCTGTGAAGTCGAACGACTTCGAGAAAAACAGTGATAAAAATCACCCAAAAACTTAGTCAAAAAATGACTAGGGCACTGCTCTTCCCGGATCTGCGCTTACTGGCGCGGAAAAAGAAGAACTGACGCCAGCGCGCATGGGCAGCGTCTAAGTACTGGCCGCGACGTCATCCGGCGATGCCGACGCCGGACGCGGAGCCGCACGATGCCGCCTACCGACGCGCAGGGGTACTGCTACGCAAAACTTTCCGGATCCAGCCTGACGCCTGGGGATATTCTAAGGTAAGGAATCTGTCACTAACGTGTCTCTTTCAGATATGGTGACTTGTTTGAAACTCATTTAACTTCCTCGGAAACAGAGTAACCCAGCTCTGGCATCCAAGTAACACGAGTCCTACTTCATTCAAAGTGTTAATACAAACATGACTCGCACAAATCCTAAACAGTCATAGCGGTTTGTCCTCGTTAATGTTCATGTAGCACATTTTGTACTCACCATGTTTATGCTTGCTTTTCAGTGTTTAAAAAAAATATCTGCACTGCCGAGACTGAAACTCCAATTCTCCAAAACCTAACTATGCCAAGTCCTTTTGGTTCTTTCAACTACACACTCTACAACTGAGATAAATGTGTGTTTCAATGTGGGGTCACTTTTAACCAATTGTTTAACTGTGTTCTAGTGCTCTTACCTCATCGGGAATAGCGCTTTTCCCGCAATTAGTACACAACTGGTGAAAGGTCCGTTTACATTTTAATGTTTTTTAAGCACATTCTTCATCACATTTGATGCTCTAGCTCATGGGTACCCGCAAGCATTTGCCCAGGGGACACAAAGTACGGTCTGTGGTATGACAGAGGGCCACACTGATGCCAGCAGGGTGGGCATAGGGGGTCTGGGTGGGCCAGGGGTTGTGCAAGGAGGTCTAGGAAAATGTTAAATAAACGGGCAGGCATTTAGTTGCAGGTTAATAAATGCTTGCCCATTTATTTAACATTTTTTTCTGAATATTAGTGCTCAGCAGCTAAACAGCAGTTTATGCTGATGTTCACCAAGGGAGCTGCGTGTAAAGCCAGCTGCACCTGGGCCGTACTTTGAGTATCAGTGAGCTAGCTAAATAAAATCCGTCACTTAACTTCATTCTGCTAACTGCGTATATCCTGAATCAGACTGCATGACCCAGTGTATAGTAATTGTATAGCTATTCAATCCCTGGCCGGCACAGCACCCAGAATAATATACTGCATCGCTAAACATTTATAAGGTCCGAAAGGCCACTGTACTGTAAAGGAAAGCACATAGGTAAAAGAAATTGTCATTTACACTGCCAATAGCTCTAACTCTTCCAAATGCGAGACCTATTGCATTGCAAATGCTTGTTAAATATTGACAGAGAGGGAATTCTTCTGATGAAAGACGGCAGTGAGTTCCAGATTCTTGGTGCGGCCCCAGAGAAAGCACGATTGTAAGTTTTTTCCTTTCGGAAGCGCGGTGGCTGGAGCACAAAGTCTCTAGCGGACCGGCAGTTTCTGGCTCCTCCAGAAACCATGATTTTCTGGGCGAGATATGCAGGGGATTTCGTGTGTAGCACTTTGTGGGTGATACATGCCAGTTTGAGTTGGATGATGGCTTCAAGAGGAAGCCAGTTCAGGGCCTTCAGATGCGGTGAGATGTGATCGAATTTGTTTGAGCCGGTTAAGAGTTTGGCATTGGCGTTGAGGCAAGCTTTTAGGGGGGCCGTGGAGATCTTGGGCAGGCCTGAAAGGGTTGAGCATCCATATTCGATTCTGGAGATAACTAATGCCTGGACTGCCATTTTTTGGTTTGAGGCATCAAGTAAAGGTTTTAGTTTCCTCAGGTAGCTCAGGTGAAACTTGTCAGTTTTAGCCATCAAGTTGATGTGGTCTCGCATATTTAGGTTGCTGTCTAGGATTATTCCGAGACATTTGGCAGATTTCACTATGGTCGGTGTGCAGTTTAGTGCTGTGATCAACTTGGTCCATTCCCGGATGTCAGTGTTACTTTTGGGGGGGGAGAGGGGGATTAGAAGGAACTCCGTTTTTTGTGCATTTAGTTTGAGCTGGTTGCAGGCGAGCGATTGAACAGTCAGCTTTAGGGCCTCATTCAAAGAGTAGATCTCCTATGGAGATGAGATTTTGATGTAGATCTGGGTATCATCGGCATACATGTGGAAGGAGATGTTGGCGGTACGTAGCAATTCAGCTTACGGTTCAAGGTAGAGATTGAAGGGGGTTGGGGAACGGGTTGATACTTGGGCGACTCCGATCGTTATTGGGGAAGGGGCAGATAGTTACTGTTGACTAAGAATCGCTGGGTGCGGTTCCGGAGGAAGGATCTAAACCATTCGAGAACGGTTCCCCTTACTACCATCCTGAATTTGAGGCGTTCAAGTAGTTACTCGTGGTTGACTGTGTCGAATGCCGAGGATAAATCCAGTAGTCAGTCAGTCAAATAGCTTTATTTCGATAACAAGTATCATAAAAGCATCATCATTCTTATAATCCAGCAATAAAAGATACAAGTTATCATAAAAACATTGATTAAAACTAGGTATGTACATTCCATCAGGGCATAATATATAAGCAACTGTTCATTTTGTTAGCAATTATTAACAATAGCACGCTAATCCCAAAATCAAGATGGAGAGTTCATTCGTACATTCAATAAATAGTAAAATGTAATTAGTGAATAAAACTAATTAAATGAAGTAAAAAAACATTACATCTTTTTAGGCTATTTGAGGACATTTGAAAAATATAAAAAGGGAACGCAATATAATATCAGACCTCCCTGCATAGGAATTTGGACCTGACAAGCCAAATACAACAAAGGTACTTTGCCACACCACAGACAAAAAGGGATCTTGGGTCTGATTTCAGAATCCGCAGAGCAACACAATGATCCGAGGTACCCAGCTGTCTACAGAGCAGTTTTAGCCATCTTAATCTAGCCCGGGTGTATAATGGGCATGCAAACATTATGTGGGCCACACTCTCTTTTGGTGCCTCACAACAGGGGCAACCCGCAATTGTCTGATAAGGGGGACTCCATTTTGCAGTTAGCTCTCGAACCAAGAGGGAGCCAACCCTGAACTGTATGTAGAGTGCCCTATCTCTTGGACTCTGGATAAAATCTAAATATGGTTCCAGAAGTATGTGCTGCTTAAACTGATAAAAATCTTCTGTCATCCTTCCTACTCTGGGATTACTGAGTTCCTGTGTATCGACCCAAGTCCAGTATGCTTTTTTGAGATCATCTTTACTGGTTGGATTCTGGCCTTCCCAAGAGTCTTTAAGGCCTAGGGTAAATCCAGTAGAATTAGGAGACATATTTTGCCTTGGTCAGGGCTTGAAGAGCATCATCCACAATATGGAGAATAGTAGTTTCCGTGCTGTGCCCAGGCCTGAACCCGGATTGGAATTCATCTTGCAGATTAAAGTTGGTTATATGTTGGCTCAGTTGAAGTTGCACACATTTCTATTGGTCTGAAATTGTTTGGAGTAGCAGTATTCAAGGTGTTTTTTTTTAAGATGGGCACGACCTGACCGGCTTTTAAAGAGTCCGGTATGGACCCTTACACTAGGGAAGCATTGATTATTGTAGTCCAAATGAGAATGATAAATTGGGAGGTCGCGTCCACGCAGCTGGAGGGGAGTGGGTCATTAAAGTGGTTATTCGGATTTCATATAACTTGAAGTTGGACCAGTGCCCTTGGTTCTTGGGTGTTGTCTGGGGGCGAAGAGAGGAGAGATGGGACCCGGCAGGAAGAGGTCGGATGTTGGTGGCGGAATTAGGTTCTTTTCCTACGGAGGTAATTTTGGCTGTAAAGAAGGCGGGGAACTCCTCACAGGTTATTAGGGATTTTGAGGTTTCTTTGGAAGTTTTAGCCAGTTTGTTAGATTGGTGTTTGACCATTTCAAAGAGCTTACGAGGTCTGTTCTTAGCGTTTTCCAGTTCTGATCTAAAGAACTCTTTTTTAGATTTCAGGATGTTCCTGTTCTAAGCATTTTTGGTCTGTCGGAGAAGTTTGAGTTGGGAGGCTGAGGGGTGCTGCCTCCAGGTTCTTTCTGTTAGCTGGAAGGTTTTCCTTTCATTGTTGAATGATCCGTTGAACCAGGGGTTTTTATCTATGACTCTGGATCTTTTTAGCTTTAGCGGGGCAAGATCATCAACTATGTCAGACATAGTTGAGTTGTAGTGTTCTGTAAGGTCGTTGACCTTTGAGAGATTTGGGGGGGAGGAGGTCATTCTCACAACTTGCAGCCAGCTTCTCGAGATCTAGGCTCTTTGTGTCCCTGAGCCACATTTTCGGTTTCACAGGTTGCGCTGGCCTTGTCTTGTGGGTAACAATAGTGATAAGTAACGGTCGCACACCATCAAGTATAAGTTTATAAATGCTTTCTCTTTTCTTCGATGCTTTTAGGGTGCTAGAGGCTATCACCTTCTGATCATAAGGTGTGAATAAGTCAATAATTGTAGAGCGTTCTCCTTCAAGGAAGGAACGAACCCGCCCAGCACTCCTTAATAAAATGAATTCAAAGTAATCCTGTTCGATGCAATGATTTCAAATCAATTTATTCGTCTTTTTGTTAATTTTCTTTTTTGAAACTTCATCTGTAACATGTTGTATTCACATGATTAAACAATTGCATTCCTGTCTGAAGCAATTAAACATTCTTGCTCACAGGTACCCCAATGCATTTCGGGCCCATGCCCTTCGTCAGGAGGTGTTTCCTAAAGGGAAGAAATACCTCTAATCAATCCAAAAGCTAGAAAGCCTCCTATGTATGTAACATCTGTGTCCACAGTGACTCAACGGTGCGAAGAGCAAGAAAAAACCATAACCGGCGTTCAACCAAGGCGTGCAAAGAAAAAAAGAAGATGCACCCCGTGTCATTAATTCAAATAAATGCCATACACAAAAAAAATATGTGCAATAGATTGCTAATAACAGAACTATGTCATTGTGTTCAAAGTAAAAGCGTCCCGTCATCTGAGCCCAGTGCCAACAATGCAAACAGTGAAGCGCGAACGTTAAAGTGAACGGAAGGTTTAAGCAGTTCCCATCATCCCTAATTAGTGTCAAGGTGCCGAAAGTAAAACGCAAGTGCTCGTATAACAGTGCGCGTAAAGTTGTACCCCTGTCTACCCCTCTTTATCTCCTTCTCATACCCGCATACCTGTGGAATGAAACTGGAACGGGAACCCCGCTGTAATCGCTGCTCGTGGCGATGTCCATGTGTTTAGTGAAAAGTGAAAACCAGGAAGTAAATACCCGGAGAAGAGCCGGAAGTGAACTTGCGGTGAACAAACAAGACGAAGAAAGACTAAAGTGCGAAAATAGAAAGAAAGACGAGTCTAACCCAACATTACGAATTCCTCAGAATTAATAAAAATTGATCAAACATAATAAACACCTTCATGTGTACAATGAAACGTTCGTATTGTAAAGAATTGTAGCAAAAAACTAGGTCTTGAATCACTGTGAAAGGCCATATACATGTGTATGTCATACTGCTAGGTGGCCAACATGTAAAATCATACATTATTAAATGAACAACATGGCTTCAAATCTTGTGCTTGAAACCCCTAAAGTAAAATATCAACAGCATAGTAGATAATGCGTTGTACCAACTGGTGCATCTATGATGTGAACCATCTGTATATACATTTTGGAGAACAATGAAAAAATATATTAAAAAAATTACAAAAAACAACTAAGTTCAAGACGTTCATTAAGTCCCTTCGGATGAATTGAATTTAGGCGATTGATCCAATAAATTTCACGCTGTAATAGGTACTTGTTGTCTCTCCCATCTTTAGCTTGTATTTGTTCAAGTACCAAAAAACGTAATTGGCTGATATTATGATTCATACTGGTAAAATGCGCAGCCACTGTGGATTTGAAGTTTTTGGTCCTTATGTTACTTTTATGCTCAATCAGCCGAGTCTTTATTTTACGCTCAGTCTTTCCAACGTAAGGTAACCCACATGGGCACTTCAATAAGTAGATCACGTTATTGGTGTCACATGATGCTGTAACCCTCAATTTTATTGGAGTTCCTTGGGAAGATGCATGATGATTGTGCCTTTTATAATATTATTGCAGCTCCCACAATTGTAACACGGTAGAGTCCCTTTGTATATAGTCTCCGTTTGACTCGTTTGTTTGTTGAGTAATTGTTTCAGGTTGTGGGTGCGTTGGTATGCAAAGATGGGTTGTGCTTGAAAAATTCCCTTAAACTCGCTTTCAGTTTGAAGTAATGGCCAATATTTTTTGATCACTTGTTTTACCTTAGTGCTTTTTGTAGAAAATTTAGACAGGAATACAGTTCTTTCCTCTTGTGTGTTGTTCTTATCTTTAGGCTTTAAAAGCTGAAAGCGATCCTTCTGTTTAGCTCTGTCTGTAGCTTCTTGTAAAATGGAGGTCGGCTATGATCTTTGTTTGAATTTCCGCAAATTGCCAGGCAATAGGAAGGTAATAGCATGGTGGTCAGACCAGTCGCATGGATCTATTTAGTTAAGCCTGACCGCCGTTGCCTTAGCAATGATCTAATCCAGCGTGGCGCCTTTCGTGTGAGTTGGTAATGTGCAGAAGTCTTTGAGGGCGTTAACCTGAGGGTCACTGAGGTCATTCCAGTGCAGATGAAAGTATCCGAGGAAAATGGCATTAGAGTGGGGGGAAGCCTTAGCTGTAATGATTTCCATGAGGTGGTCGATGAAGGTGTCATTCTTGCCTGGGGGGTGGTAGAAGATGTGCAGTTTGCACAACTGGGTAGCGTCGTTACATATGGAGAGTGCAAGATATCCGCAGGAGTCGGTGGGGTCAGCGTGAAGTTCAGTGACGAGAAGGGCTGAGCGGTAAATGCAAGCAATGCCTCCCCTTTTTAGGTCTCGCACAGGCAGCGCATGCGCTGCCGCTCCGAGGCATTAAGTAACTAGTAATGCCAGCGAAACTCCACCCATTGCATTTCTTTTTGTTTTTTCGCTTGCCAGTGGTCCAATCTGGCATTGCTTTTCTTACCTCGCTCATTGTTGGCTAGTGGTCTCATCCGTCACTTCCGTTTTCTTTCGTTTCTGCAGGAAGCAGCATCGACCAACTACAGTAGACATACACAGCAGGGCGATATCTTTTGATGTAGGGACTACTTTGTTGTTTTGTAGGTCTCGCATAGGGATCACCGAGAGCCGCGTGGACATCTGCTGCCCCGAGTGCGCTGAGCGCCTGCAGCCCCCACCACGTCCGAGCCGCAGCCCCCAGGCCCTCTGTTACTGCCCTGTCTGCACCGCTCACAATGCTTTCCCCCCTCCCGTTGTCCGTGCTCGCTTGCCCCTCTCTCCCCTGCATCCGCAAATGCTTTCACTCCTCTCCAACTCTTACCCACTTGGATGGCACTGTAAGAAGGCACACCGCAACAAAAGCCAAAACGATAGCCTTTGCTAAAGCTTAATTTCTTTAAAATGGCTTAGTAACAAAGGGATATCCTGTCTCAAAGCTTTCAACGCATTTCGGCATCTCCAGAAACTCAGGCACTGAGAACTAAAGTGATGTGCCCAGGATCACACATTGTGGTCTATTCGGACATTTGCGATTAAATAAAATTACGTTTTATTGTCTACCGAAAAATTCGGAGCGCTTAGAAGCCGGCCAACCACAAATAGGGCACGCTTTGTTTATTCAAATAGCCATGACATTGCTGTGGTTGGCTGAGTGAAATGTTTGTCGGCGGCAGATGGACGTATTACAATCATAACGTAGGGTGGGGGGAAATGGCAGGCAGTTAATCACCGAATCTGCATTCTTTTGGGGTTCTAGCGCTGTGAAGAAGCCATAGCTCCTCGCCTCATCTCTTCTGTGCCAGGAGTTCTTCCCGCCAATTGCCGGCCGATTCCTGTAGCTGCAGTTTCCTGCTCCCCCATCCCCCTCCAACGGCACATTCCCAAAGTGCTTCTCGCGTGGCGGCAGAACTGGTTTCGAGACTGTAGTGAGCGCCAGAACCACAGTAACACGAGACTGCTCGCCACAGGCGCTCACAGCGTTTATGCAATGCAGCGTCCCTATTTATAACCTGCTATGTTCTCAGCATCAGTATAGCGCCTTTCTGCCATTGGAATGGCCTTAAGGCACACAGTTCCAAAGGCGCTAACTGGCCATAGTGCAGTTAAAAAAAATGGCGAGCGCTTGTTTATTTTGAGAGTGAGAGTACCGGCACTTCTCAAGAGCGACGTATTACGTTTAATTGGAGAGTACCCGGGGTTCTCAGAAACAAGCAGGTACTCTGCTACAGAGTACCTGCACTTCTATTTTTCCATTTCAAGCACTGACTGGTGTATACCAGGGGGCATGAGTGCCATGGTTGAAATTAGAGCGAGTTTTCAGAGGGGCTATTTTGTCAAATGCAGAATTTAAGGCTGAATGGATGGAAATGTGAACTTAAATTCATTTGTGGACCGTCCACACAGGAAGAATCGACCTGCCCCCAACAGGAATGCGATGCCGTGACATCATTTGGGTGCTGTGCATTCAGCTGGTGACTGAACCACAAGGGTGATGGCATGGAGGGAGAGGTCACGCCGGCAGAGGAGGGTGCAAGGGGTGAGAGTTGGAACAGGGATACACCGGAGGGAGGGAGCGAGGCCTCTGACTGCAGATGGCTCAGAGTCAGAGGTGGTGCGAGTCCATTAGCTGCACTGGTTTCCTCCTGTCGCACGGAGCCCCTGGAGCTTTCTCACGACTTTGCGAGATGTGCATTGTGCACTGCACGCAATGTTGTTTTTTTCTGCACAGCTGCCAGTTAGTCGATTCCGGAACTTTGCACACCCTAGAGGCAAAACATAAAGCTGCAATATATCTTGTGATGGATGTCTTCAGATCAGCACTTTTGAGAGAAGTACATCATATTGCAGGCACCACTTTGGTGTATTTGCCTTTTAGGTGCAGGAAACGGGAAAATGTTACTCCGTGAGCCCACACATCGGGGCGGTAGCGCCGCAGCCAGTGGGCGGGGCTATGAATGGCAGAATCACGAAGAAGCGTGAAGTCAATATGAGTCAGACCATGCTCTCCAGCAAACACGCGTTTTATGTTTTACAAACTCCACTCCAGGAAGAAATGCGACAGGAAACCTGCTCTGGTTGACTTACTGGTTGCAAACACCCCGCATTTTATCCCAGCTTTAGGGCGGTAAGAATTCTGCCGCAGAGATCCATTGCACCAGGCAAGCCTCAGGATAAAATGACGACGAGAGGAGAGCTCAGGTTGTCAACCCGCACACTAGACAGACCTATGTGCAACCAGCCAGTTACAGCTGTGAACCGTCATAAAATAGCATAGTTGTTAAATGAGCCTGTCGCAGAGCACCGTGGGTGACCTACAAGTCCGATTAATTCGCCAATGATATAGCTCAGTGGGTGAATGCTCCTGTGGCAGAGATTCTTGTGCAGCCTGCAGCAGATAGTACCACACTGATCAAATATCGCACTGGTTCCTACTGAAAACTGTTGCCTACAAGTTTTAACTCAATCTTTGTCCTTCTAAGATTAACATGAATTGTGAATTAAAGAACACCAGTGTTAAGTTTACAACATGATTCGATTTGAATTGAGTGCTACATGAATGGTCGTGATTAGTGTGACAACACACTCAAAGATGAATACCATGCAATACTGCAGAGCTTGAGAGAGCAAGACACTTTATGTCTCGTGAAGTGATGCCCAGAGTGCATCTTGGAGATGACGGGCTGCTAACAGCGGCAAGGAGTGGAAGGCCCGGGTCTGCTGCCTTTAGTTTCTGACTCCTGCTGCTCCCAGCCGGTGTAGTGCCAGCAGAAAAGGAATCCTTAAAAACAGGCATTTAGAGCAGGGTGAGGGTCTCCAGCTCTCCCACAGACCGGGCGCTGTTCTCCAAGCTGCACACAGTGCACTGAAAGAGCACAGCCATGGAAGCAGCGCTTACTCCTAAAAGATATATGTAGTGACACTTTTATTTTACCATCGACACAAAACAACTTTCGTGGCTCTAAAGCAACCAACGACTTCATGGTGTTTCTTCCCTTGAAGGCGAAGCTTAGAGTGGCAGGGCTCCCATACAAACGCACCACTGTACCTAGAATCGAGCACAGCAGGTAATGTAACACGGCGGCTGCATTGTTCGCTGGGGAGAGGCGGCCGTGCACGTCTTCCCGCCACGGCACCTGATGGCCTGTTCTGCGAGCACCCGCGGGACGTGCACACACTGTCGGAATCCTCGGATCACGGTCCCTATCGCAAGGTATTGCACTAAATCTGCCTGCACTTTCGCGCGGCCGGGTAACTGTGTAACTGAAACTTGTGTGTGAGGAAACCGAATCAATTAACTGCACACACGAATCAGTTAAAAGTGACCGAAGGGAATCCTTTATTAAATCACAAATTATGGAGTGATCCGCACTGGCAGCCACGCACGTACCGGGCGAAGCGCTTTTTTTAAGATTGCTGCTCCACCTAGAAATGCTCAAATGTTAATGAATGAGGAGCCGATTTTACAAGCGCCATGCTTTAATGTTATTTGCAACCTGACCCCGTCACAACACTAGAGCCCGCCCCCACCACCACCTTTCGCTCCGAGGTTGCTGCTCGCAGTTCCCTCCCGTTTGAAATAACAGCAGCAACTGCATACATGAGCGCCTTGTTAGAGAAGGAAACCTTTAAGGGGACATGCTACACATTTAAAAATGTATGTGTGGGAACTATTCGTCATACATTGCCGTGTCTGAAGATGATGTGCAGTGTGCACTGAACTCTTTTTGCTGTGTACATCTTCACCTTCCTGATAATTGCTGAGCCCAGCACAGCTCATCCCTCACGTTTGTCAATAATGCTCCTGCCAGTGAGCGAATGTGGAAGGAAAATGGTCATCAGCGTGGGAAATTCTCACCTGGGCTCAAATACACACCCTCAAGAGTCTCTGGCGTCCGGAGATGCCCGCCAGTCTCCCAAACAATTCCCACCAGAGGTGCAGGAGACAGGGGTCCAATTACGCCGACCGGGCTCCCACTCTGTTCTCACCAGTGTCTGCAGTGAAATGACTATTCCCTCACGATAGACAGATGTGCAAAAACGCCTGTCGGGCTCTCAGCCCGTTACCACCAGAGGCTCGTGAGTCCGATGACGCTGACCAGGCTAGTCCCGCATCTCTCGTCAGAGGCCTGTGACTCGGCAGTTGTCCGAGTGGTAGAGATGCAGAAAATGGTGCCTGATGTCAACAAGCAACTTCCTCCAGCAAGACACGCACATGTGCTTATGCATGGGCCATCAGGTAGGCAAAACAGATAACAGCAGACAAAAGCCATGATTTGTTTTGTTTTGCATAACCTCCCCTCAAGCAGAAAATTTGGCATCTCGTCGGAAGGCCTTTCATCATTATCTGCGTCGCCATCTTTTGTCAATCTGGGATCAGCACCCAGACACTAAGCAATGCGATCTTTTCACCACATACTGTTACACTTTACACTCCCTTGAAAAATCCCAGCCAGTTGTCTACTTTCTGTCTCTGGTTCTTTTACTTTAAGGTTTCAAATACAAACACTTTACAGGCGCAGTTTTACCTGCAAAGCGACTCTTAAATTCAACAAAGTGTAAAATATGTTGCCAATGTGCCCACAATATTTTTAGCCGATTGGAGCACGCATTTTCTATGTATTTACCGTGCTTTGTACTGTTTAACAATGCAGTGCTAGTAAATATATGAATCATACGTGGGGCACATCCCTTGTTCAAGCCACGCATTTGCAATGCAATAGGTCTCGCATTCGCGAGAGTTTAAGCTATTGGCATTGTAAATGACAATGCGTTTTATGTATCAGTTTTAAAAGCAACACATGAATAAAATGCATTGTCATTTGCAATGCCAATAGCTCAAACTCTCATAAATGCGAGACCTAGTGCATTGCAAATGCTTGTTTTAATTGCCTGTCAAGCCTTATGATGCTATAATTTGAAGGGACCACTAAATCTAGGTAAGATGACGATGATTCATTGAGCCATGATTTGGTAAAGATTGCTACGTCAGATTTTTGGCTCAGGATGAGAGCGGCGATGTCGGAGGCATGATTTGCTGCTGATCGGCAGTTAATTAGGAGGCCGGAGAGAGGAGGATCGGTGCATGTCTTGTGAGTTAGGGAGGATAGGGGTACTTGCGCTAAGTTGTTCCTGTTTACTCCTCTGTTACGGAGAGTTGATGGTCTATTAGAGTTGATTGCAACCGTGTGAATTAAGTATTCATCTTTCTTGGCTGAAGGACTGGGGGCGTCAGAAGAGGACTTATAGGATAAGAGGAAGGCTTGAATTTCGTCCTCCGAGAGGTAGTTGGGATGCTTGCAAGGGCAAAGGAGTCTAAAGGATAGCGGCAAGGGTTGAAGAAAGGGCTTGGTGAGTAGGGGAAGAACTGAGTTCTGGGAGAGCTTGATATTCGAGATAGATTGTTCCGTGAGGTTTAGGATGCTTTTCAGTTCAAGAACGGAGTTATGGATGCTCTGAGCTATGTTGGCTGCTCTGAGGTTCAGAGTTTCAAGGTCCATAAGTGAAGGTTGAACTTGCGGGAAGGCGACCAGTGGGTCAGGACTTGTTCTGCTGGAATGGTCGGGTAGCCTGGTAGTGGAGCTTGACCACCCTGCGTCTAGGTTTCTGAGAGGAGGGGTGTGCAAAGGGCTAGGTGAGCTCAGCAGGGTGGACATAGGGCTATTGGGGCGGGTGTCTGCTGTGCTGTGAGTGACCAGTGTGTTAGTCACTATGAGTGATGGAGAGGAGCGAGGGTTGGAAGAGGGCGGTGATGGAGGTTGGGGGGGAGTGGAGGGAGGTTCCTTAGTAGATATAGGGGAAATGCTGCCCAGAGCGTCATCTTGCGTGGGGAACACCATGGGTAGAGTCGGGTCAGTCTGAACCTTAGGAGAGGGGGTGCAAGTGGGAGTGGCTGTAGCTTTGGTGGACATTAACGGGAAGCCCTTAGCCTTGTCCTTAGAGCTGCATTGACCGGAGCTATGAGAAGAGTCAGATGGCGACAGCAGGCGCTGGGGCAGCTTAGAGGAATAGGAGTCATGCACATGTTTTTTAATGAAGGTGAAAAAGTCAGCGAATTTGTTGAGATCTGAGTTTGGCGCTTGGATCAGAACAGTGCAGTTTTTGTATAGGGTAATAGTAAGGTCAGCTCTTAGATTATGGGAGGGCCCGATCGTGAGTTTGCACCGTACGGAATGTTCCTGGATTCATGTACGTTAAGTAGGTTAGATATTGCTGCGTGCCATAGTGCTGTTTTTCTTGAGTAGAAAATAAGGTCATTCATAATTGTGCCCTTGTCAGCGTTAAAGTACAGGTCGGAGATCAGAGTGTCAGGGCGTCTTCTCAGGAGGGTATGTTTGAAGGTTTTAGCAGCAGTCCTGGAAAGGTTAGGAGGGTATACGATGGTGTAGGAGTTGCCCCCTGTTGCATTCAGGCAAGAGTCTGCCATACTGGTGAGAGAAGGGGATCGGTGAGGCCAGGAAGGCGAACTTTGCTAGGCTGCAGGAGTGGTTCAAGCGTTAATTCAGAGAGATTCCTACTTTGGGGCACAGTCCGGGATGGCCGCTGAGTTGCAGGGCATCAGGAAGAGGGAGAACCTACATTAGATTCAGAGCCCAGGTAGCCCATTCATTGTGCTGGTAGATCATCAGGAGGGGTAGGGTTCAGTCCGTGAACGGCCCTTTTTAATCCAGTAGTTAAACAACAAGGCTGACCTTGTGAGGCTGACCCTGGCTAAGGCAGTCCATGGGTCGTCACCAGAGGAGGGCGGGGAGGAGCCCAAGAGCTCATTGGCCCAAAAGTTTACGGCCGGGCAGCTGGCAGTCCGGTCAGTCCAGGAACTCCATCCAGCAGGGAGATCGCAGTGAGTAGGATGATGCGATCTGGCTATGGGCAAATGAGTTAAATCCAGTATGTACATTAAGAAGTGTTCAGACGGTAAATCAGTAGGGCAAGCGGATGGTAGGCATTCCTTCCGGTCTCTCAAGGAAGGTTCCCACAATGCCCCAAATGCAAATATGCTCCTGCGTTTATATACATCAGAGGCAGGAGGGAGCCAAAAAGTAAGAAAACAAGTTACTTACCTGTAACTTTGGTTCTCCAGTATTGGAAGCTTTCATAGATTCCCATGCTTGGAATCATTCCCCGTCGTCGAGATGGGAGCCTCGGTAATTATATATATATATATATATATATACAACAGTAGTAAATAACATTACAAAAGAGAAACAGGCCTAGGCCTAATCCCATTTTGTAGTCAGACCATGTCTTTTTGTAAAAGAGACCAAAAAGAATCATTAGCCAATCAGAGCAGCCTCACCCTCTAGAACCTTGGTGAAAGAACCTCAGCTCCTCAGATTTTCGTATACGTTGTGAAAACATACACAGATAGAGGCTGAGCTTTCCCAGGGGAGGAGGGTGGGTCGCATGGGAATCTATGAAAGCTTCCAATACTGGAGAACCAAAGTTACAGGTAAGTAACTTGTTTTCTTACTCCAGTATTGGAGCTTTCATAGATTCCCATGCTTGGAATCAGAGTAGCTAGCAGTAAGGATACACATTTTCCATAAGACATTGTTTGCCCGAAAACACATTATCTAAATACATGCTTTACAACTAGCCGAAGGCATAGATAAGTTAGTGCATTTATAAACAAGAGAAAATGTGTATAAAGCAGATAAAAAGAAGGAAGGAGGGTAGCAAGGGAAAGCTCACCATTCATTGGAAGAGGTTCCTCAGAACTGCCTGTCCCACCGCCGCGTCGTCTTGGAGTGATGACTCCAGGCAGTAATGCTTCGTAAAGGTGTGAGTGCTGCTCCAAGTTGCAGCCCTACAAATGTCCTTGATCTGGACACCAGCAAACAAGGCAGCTGAAGATGCCATAGATCTTGTCGAATGTGCTCGGACAATACCCTCCAGGGGTTTGCCCGCTGCTGTGTGACAGTATCGAATAGCGCTCACAACCCAGCGAGATATCCCCTGTTTGGAAATGGGAAATCCCTTGCGGGGAGCGCTATATGATACAAAAAGTTGTGAAGACTTGCGGAAAGACTTAGTTCGGTCCAGGTAAAATTTCAAACATCTTTTTAGATCCAGAGAGTGAAGAGCTCTCTCAGCCGGCAACGTAGGCTGAGGAAAAAAGGCTTTAAGGATCACTGGTTCGTTGAGATGAAAAGAAGAAGGTACTTTAGGAATAAACTTAGGATTAGTTCTCAAGATGACAGTATTTCCCTTGTACTGAATTGTAAGAGCTTGTAATTCTCCTATTCTCCTGGCTGAAGTGAGGGCCAACAACAGAGCCACCTTCCAGGAGAGGAACTTGAGATCCGTCCGATGAATCGGTTCGAATGGATGTCTCATAAGTTGAGAAAGAACCAAATTTAATTGCCACGAAGGCGGTGGAGGCTTCACTGGCGGAAACACCCTGAAGAGGCCCTTAAGAAACTGTTTGACAATTCTGCTTGACCAAAGAGAAGGCCCAGAGGACGTGCGTCGAAAACGAGAAACTGCTGCTAAGTGCACCTTAATGGATGAAAGAGCCAAACCTGCCTTAGCCAAGGACAGGAAATAAGGAAGGACCTGGTGTGGTTCTGATAAGAAAGGATCCAAACTATTGCTTAGACACCATATACTAAAACGCTTCCATTTCAAGCGGTAGGTCCTGTTCGTGGAAGGCGCTCTCGCCTGCGAAAGGACATCCTTAATTTCTTCTGGAAGATTTAGGTGAAGAAATTCCCGCTGCTCAGGAGCCATGCTGAGAGCTGTAACGAGCGAGGATCTGGGTGCAGTATCTGACCCTGAGAAATTGTAAGAAGATGCGGAATTGGTCGCAGTTGAAGAGGATGGTACAAGGAGAGAAGGTGAAGTTCGGTGAACCAAAACTGCCTCGGCCAGGCAGGAGCTATCAGGATCATCTTGCACCGCTCCGCTTTCATCTTCTTGAGTAATCTGGGAATTAGCGGAATGGGGGAAAGGCGTAGACAAATGCGCCTGACCAGGCTATCGAAAGCGCATTCCCCAGTGACCCTCGATGGTGTAGCTTGCTGGCGTAACACTGCCATTTCCTGTTCTCTGGTGTGGCAAACAGGTCTATGGAAGGTCTGCCCCACCGGCGAAACACCCTCTCCAGCGTTGTCTGATCCAGTTCCCACTCGTGTGTAACAGACTTCAGCCTGCTGAGCCTGTCCGCCTTGTCGTTTAGCACTCCTGGCAAATGTTCTGCTTTCAGAGAAATTCCATGAAAGATAGCCCACTCCCAGATCATTTGGGCTTCTAGTGACAAGGGCAGTGACCTGGTGCCGCCCTCCTTGTTGATGTAGTGCATGGCTGTGGTGGTGTCCGTCCGGACAAGAACCGACAGACCCTGCCACCTTGGAAGGAAAGCTTGAAGAGCTAGACGAATCGCTGTCAACTCCAAGAGGTTGATGTGAAGGAGGCGATGTTCTGGAAGCCAGTGCCCACTGACTTGCAGATCCTGCAAGACTGCGCCCCAGCCCTCCAGTGACGCATCCGTAGTTACCACTTGAGGTGTTGGAGCGGTTACGAAGGATAGACCTCGGGACAAATGCTCTTGTTTTGTCCACCATAGAATGGCCTGGCGCATGTCCTGAGTGATCAGAAGCTTGTCGTTGAAGGATCCGCTCACTTGCCTCCACTGCAAATCCAGGAGCTCTTGCAGGGGACGCATTCGCAATCTGCAGTGAGGTATCAAGGGAATGCAGGAGGACATCATCCCCAGCAGGGATTTGTAGAGGCGAACAGAAAGATACTTTTTCTTCGCACTAGGTGGGCCATTGAGATTAGATTTCTTTGTCGCTCTAGAGAGGGAAAAACCTTGCTGAGAGATGTGTTTAAAATCGCTCCAAGAAACTGAACCCTTCTGGAAGGGCGAAGAGAAGACTTGGTGGTGTTGAGAGTCAAGCCCAGATTGGAGAAGAGGCAGGTGCAAGAGGTGACCGCCTCCGCTGCTGCCCCCCTGGACGGGGCCTTTAGCAACCAGTCGTCCAGGTAGGGAAACACTTGGAAATGACGCTTCCTGAGAAATGCCGCTACCGGTGCCAGCACCTTGGAGAAGACTCTCGGAGCTGAGCGAAGGCCAAATGGAAGCACTTTGAACTGGAAATGGCTCTTGGCGACTGTAAACCGAAGAAACCTCCTGTGGGCCGGATGGATGGGTATGTGGAAATACGCTTCCTCGAGATCGAGAGTGGCCATAAAATCCCCAGTGTTGAGAAGACGCAGAATGTCCTGGAGAGACACCATCCAAAAGGATTGTTTTGTGAGATAAGTGTTGAGCTCCCTGAGGTCGAGAATAGGCCGCCATTTGTCCAACGTCTTTTTTACCAGGAAGAACCTGGAATAGAAACCCTTGTTCCTCTGGGATAAAGGAACTGGTTCTACTGCCCCCTTGATCAGCAGTTGATGAACTTCGAGCCGAAGAAGACGCAGATGTTTCACGGAGATGGCGGAAGGGGCTCTGGATGGTGGTAGATGAATGAACTCCAGGGTGTGGCCACTCTGAATGATGTTTAGAACCCAACGGTCTGATGTAATCCGTTGCCAGTTTTGAAGGTAAAGAGATACCCTGCCTCCTACAGATGTCTTGGAGGAGGAGGAGGGCACAGCGCAAAGAGCCAGTTCGCCGCTATTGCCTCTTAGCGGCGTCTCGTCCCTGACGATTCTGTTTTCCCCTAAAGTTGGATCTGGAGAAAGATGACGTCTGGCCTTGTTTCTGGTTGTAAGAAGGCCGGTAAGATTGGGATGCGGGAGCATAAGAGCAATATCGCTGTTGTTGATAGGATCCTCTGTATGAAGGAGCACCCCTGCCCCTAGCACCCCGAAAGGGGACTTTCCGGTACTGAAGGGTCCCCAATGATCTAGCCGTCTCAGTGTCTTTTTTAATGTCTTGGAGACCATCATCTATGTGCTTGCCGAACAAAGCTTCACCGTCAAATGGGAGGTCCAGGATCTTATTCTGAACCTCTGGCTGGAACCACGTCGCTTTGAGCCAACCCTGTCGACGAAGCACCGCTGCCCCTGCCAAGGAGCGGAAAGATGTCGTAGCGATGTCCATCGCACAATCGATGATCTCTGCTGAAGTTAGTTCTCCTTCAAGTAGGATCTTTTTTGCTTCAGACTTAGCTGTATCAGGCAACTGATTAAGGTAAGGCGAAAGGTCGCACCACAATTGGCGGTCGTATCGGCTAAGTATCGCTAATGCATTAGCAGCCCTAATCACCAGACTTGCCATAGAGGAAAATCGTTTCCCTGCATTGTCTAGGCGCCTGCCTTCTTTGTCCGGTGGTGTGGTCAGAGGTGCTGAAGGATTCTTAGATTTCCTCTGCGCTGCCTGGGAAATGACTGAATCTGGCTTTGGTTGACCAGTCAAAGAGGCTGGGCTGTCCTCAGAGGCTTTATATTTTTGTCTAGCCGTGGTAAGACTGGGACCACTGTAGCTGGATTCTTCATGGCCCTTATCCCTTCTTCCCATACATGAGATACTATGGGAATGGAACGTATCATCCTCTTACTCGGCTCCTTAAAATCATATAGAAAACACTCCGTTTGAACAGATGGCATAGGAAGTTCAAAACGTAGCGAAGCCCTTTCCATCAGCTTGTGAAAACCCCCTATGTCAGCAGGAGGGGAGTCCACAGGGGCAGGAGTTGGAGAAGCGGGATCAGGAATCACGTAATCATCCCACTCCTCTCCCTGATCCGTCTGCACAAGTTCACCTTCCTCCTCATCAGAGGAAACATCCTGAAGTTGAGGAACTGCCGCCGTTGGAATTTGTGGGCGAGCCAATGGAGGTGGTGACACTATCACCATGGGTTGAGGAGTATGCACAGTCTGTGGTAGGAGAATAGGTTGCGGAGGATGCGAAGACAACCTCTGACGATAGTCTAGAAGCATCCCCTGTAAGTCCGATAACAGAGAGGTGGGGACAGATACCATCTGTTGCTGACCGTTCCCCTGTTGTGGATATTGTTCATGTTGAGTAGCCTGTTCCTGATAGTAATCACCCTCAGAATCAGTTTCTTGACATTTTACCAGAAGCTGAGAGGGACTGTTAGCATAGCCAAATTGGCTGTCCTCACCATCAGAGCCCTCTTCCTCCTCCAATAATAATGCAGGTGGTAAGGGATCCACTATCTTGGGTGAAAGCCTCTCCGGCGCAACCCCTTTTCTTTTAAAGGAAATCGAAATTTTCTCCGTCGACGACGTCGTCGACGGTCTCGTCGACGTGGAGGTGAAAACCGTCGTCGAAGCAGTCATCGTCGACAGGGGCACCATCGACGAGAAAGTAGATGGAACCAGCGACGAAACCCTCGACGACGAGCTGATCGTCGACGAGACGATGGGCGTCGTCGAACCTGTCGTCGACGAAATAAGCAGTACCCCTGCTGACGTCGTCGTCACTGTCGTGGCCGTCATCGTCGACACTCTCGTCGTCGACGCCACAGTGGTAGACGGAACTGTAGTCGCAATCTTCGTCGACACCGTCGTCGACGTTGTTGTAGAAGTGCTCGTCGACGAGCCCGTCGACACTGGGAAAAGAGACGGCGTCGACACAGGAGCATCTTTAGCCTGTGATTTTGACGTTTTCGTCGACGAGGGTTTACGCATCGACGACGAATGAGAACTCTTATCCGAAGATTGTGAAGAAAGCTTCTTCAATGACTTCTCTTTGCCTGGGATAGTGGTAGATGAAGATAATGGTTCTTCCCTCTCCTTTACACCGCAGTGAGGAGATTTGATAGAACCTTGGTCCTCTGACTCCTTTGGGGTCTTTTTGAGGCCTTAGAGGGGTGACCCAGAGATGATGAAGGGGAACCCCTACCCCTCTTGACTGACCTTCTTGATGAGACAGCGGAAGAAGCGTCCTCACTGTCACTGGACACCGACTCTTTCCTTGACTTTAACTTGTGAAGCCAGGTAAGTAAACGACCCTCACGATCCCGGAGAGTCTTAGTCGAGAAGGTGCGGCAAATCTTGCACTCCGCAGCCTTGTGGTCCGGGTACAGGCAATATATACAGTCCTTATGCCTGTCCTCCACATAAAGCCTCTTTTTTCCACAAGTGGCACAGGCCTTGAATAATGCTTTCTTTTCTTTTTCAGACATCTCCCCAAGAAAAAACTGAAGAAAACAGCTGAAAAATATGAGAAATAGTCGAAATAGAGCAGAGCTCAAGGAGACTCCCTTCTGCACAACGTGCGGTAGAAAATCTGAGGAGCTGAGGTTCTTTCACCAAGGTTCTAGAGGGTGAGGCTGCTCTGATTGGCTAATGATTCTTTTTGGTCTCTTTTACAAAAAGACATGGTCTGACTACAAAATGGGATTAGGCCTAGGCCTGTTTCTCTTTTGTAATGTTATTTACTACTGTTGTGTGTATATATATATATATATATATATAATTACCGAGGCTCCCATCTCGACGACGGGGAATGATTCCAAGCATGGGAATCTATGAAAGCTCCAATACTGGAGTAATCAGTAGCTGGCAGAGGCAGGAAGGAACATTAGAATTGGGTGCTGGGCTCCTCTCGTAGATTTGGTAGGATTTGGGCTATCTCAGTGGCAACAGAGGCCCCAGCGCCTTTTCCCATAGTTATAATGCCAGGTGGAAAGGGGGCAAGTAGGGGGGTAGAAGCTCCTCTTGGCCACCCCAGGAAGGCTAATGCACTGTTTTGGCCAAAAAGACGGCAAAGGCAGGCAGGGAGAGATCCCAGTCAATTGTTGGGCGACTTCTAGTATCCCTAGTAGGATTTGGGCTATATCAGCGGTCACGGAGGCCCCAGCGTCTGTTCCTCCAGCTTTACTCCTGTTGAAAAAGGGGGGGGGGAAAGGAGGGTAGGCACTCCTTCCAGGGCAAGTAGGGGGGGTTAGAAGCTCCTCCTGGCCACCCCAGGAAGGCTCATGCACCGTTTTGGCCAAAAAGGCGGCAAAGGCAGGCAGGGAGAGATCCAAGTCAAATGTTGGGCTACTTCTAGTATCCCTAGTAGGATTTGGGCTGTATCGGCGGTAACAGAGGACCCAGCGTCTGTTCTTCCAGCTGTACTCCCGGTGAAAAATCCTTCTGGATTGGTGCTCAGTGGTTGGCTTGGTTGCATGGTACTTAGCCTTCATCTTGTCTAGGTCCCAGTTGCCTACAGCAAGGGAAAACGCATTTTCTGCCTTTGGTATCTTCCCTGCAGGGCATGCATCTGGGCATTTCTTTATGCAACACCTTAGGTGATCCAGACCAGATGGTAGCCTGCATCCTGTGGTGTCCATGACTTTCAGTGCTTTAATTTTATACGCCCTGCCCGTGGCTGCTGCTTCTTGTGAGATACTTTCCTGGATGGTTGCTCCACCTCCCACTGGTGCTCGATGTATCTTTTGCGCTTTCAGGATCCTAGACAGAGCTTCCTTATGTGGCATGCTCTTGGATGATGGATCATGTTCCTGGCCAGATAGGAGGTCCTCCGCTGGGTTGTGTGGGTTTCGTGGATGTATGGCCCCTGACTACCTGTTTTTCCATTGTTTGACTGGCTTTGCCATGGCTGTTTTTGCTACTACACTGCTTACACATTCATCCTTATGGACATTTCTGCCCAGAATTTTCTGTATTCTGTGAGAACAAGCTTCTGGATGGCACTTGTTCTTTCGATTTTGACTTAAGGAACAGCTCCGAAGGGTACATTTTTTATGGTTTCTCTTGCTCATGTTTTGCTTGACTGTCAGAAGATCCTGCTTGTACTTGGTATATGCTGAACTACTAGACCTGTACTGTTCTTACTGGAGTAGGACCAAGGCTGGTTTGCATATGGCTGGTTCCTGTCTGACGTGGTATGGTGGGCAAGCAACAATGGGCTGGGATGAGGCCCAAAGTAATTACCAGTGGCTGAGAATAATTTAAGTATTCCATCCATCACTTATTTGTTTTTCTTGTTTTACTGCTCTTCCTCTTGCTAAAATGACCCACTGCTAGCTGAGCATCTGCCTGTACTCACCACAACCTTCATCCTATTACTGCATGGTGCTTCTTTATTCTGTGGCCAGCTCATAAATATCTCAGACACAGACAGCCCACGCTACAGCACCCCTTAAAAGTCAGGCAACTAAATGAACAATGGTAGCTTTTAAGGTTACACTGCAGAGTTTTCCCACAAGTGTTTCTTTTTAGCTCTCGCATTCATTCGAAACCAATCATTGCCCTTTCCTAATTTTACATTTCACAATGAGCATGGTATGCACGGATTTTACTAATCTACTAATTCAGCCTGTATTAACTAATCCTCCAGGGAAACAGGCAGCAATTTAAAAAATGTGTAGGTTTAACATGGATATACATAAGGAGTGTGGCCAGTGATCTTTCAGCACCTGCCCAGTATCTCTGCTGATAGAGCAGCATTAAGAGGTGATAAGCCTGCCCACGCCTTAATTTAAGTCACAGAGAACAGATATACTGTATTCTCAGTGCTGCAAGGCAAAAGAGGCACACGCTGTGTGGATCCCTAACTGACATCATTCGCTTACAGGAGCCGCATGCCTTGTGACTGGGCATCCCTCGTGCACCATGAGTCGTAGACTCAAAAAAAAAAAAAAGCGTCGACAAAAGTAGCTAAAAAAGTCAGTCAAAAAGTGACTGGAGGTACCGCTCTCTCCGGATCTGCGCTGGCTGGCGCGGAAAATCGTGTACAGAATTGACGTCAGCGCGCGAGGGCGGCGTCTAAGTAGCTGCCTTGACATCATCCCGGCGACCACGACGCCAACGACGGACGCGGAGCCGACCAATGCCACCTTCCGACGCGCAGAGGTACTGCTAACGAAAAAACTTTCCAGATCCAATTTGACACCTGGGGGTAATTCTAAGGTAAGGAATCTATAACGAATGTGTTTCTTTCAGATCATATGTACATCATCTGCATTCCCAGTGGAAAACTTTAGGCAAGGTTTGGTTCCTACGCCTCCCAGTTTTGATCATCTTTTTGGGGTCCTATACGCTCTGTGAGCCATAAAAATATGATTTCTTCTGAGAGGTGCAGCTTTAAAAATGGACTATAAAGTGAGCATCATACTTGCCATAGATATGTTACATCTATCGTCGGCAGGTCTCTCTTCCAGGTCTCCTCCGGAGGTGCTGACGCCATATCTTCCCCCTTTACCAGCATCCAGTAACCCTTGGAAACTTCTTTACGTTGATGAAGGGGCCCCTGCAGTTTATTTTCCCATTCTTTGTTTCCTTCCCCGTCTTTACCTAAGCCGCGTGCCCAGCTCGATAACTGGTAAAACATAAACTTAGATAAACTTTGGTTCGTGATAGTATTTAAGGTCTCCCAAGCACTATTTTGTTATCCTGCAGTAATTGCCCCCCCATTCATTTATTCCTGCTCCCATCAATGGGACAGCCAGTTTATCCTGCAGGCAATTAGGAGTACCTGGGGAATTCCAAATAGGTGCACCGATACTGTAATATGGTATCTTCAAAATTCTTCTTATCTGGTACCAGAGCTCACTTGCCGCCCTTAATATCTTAAGTTTAACTTTCTTAAAAAAATTGGGTGACCAGATTTAAAAAGAAACAAATCACCACCAAAAGGTAAGTTTTTTGTCATTGCTTGAAAATAAGGAGAAAAACAAGCCAAGTTAAACAAGAGAGATCTTCTATTTTTTAGCTGGAAGGCCCAGCAGTATAAACGAAAATCAGGCCCGGCAATGCCTCCCTCTAATTTAGATCTTCGAAGTTTCTTCCAGGCAATCCTCACTACTTTACAGGACCAAAGAAAACTTGTAATTTCTCCTTGCAGAGTTTTTATAGCTTTTAAAATAATGATAACGGGATCGTATTAAAAATAAAGGTGAATTTTGGTAAAATAGACATTTTCACCAAATTAGATCTGCCTATCATTGAGAGCGCAGACACCCGCAAGACCTTAACAAAGCTCCCTCATTTTTTTGTAAAAATTGGCCTGGGCCACCTTGGTAAGGTCCTGAGTAACCTGTATCCCAATATATCTTATCTCTAGTTTTATCAGGGGGTTATTTAATTGACTATTCCAAGACATCTCAGTTTTTTGTGGGTTGATTTGATAACCGCAAACCTCCCCAAAATCAATAAACATTTGCTCTAGCACAGGAATAGTCTGAGCAAAGTCCCTTCTAACGACCATCAAATAGTCAGCCTATAGTGCCACTTTTCTCACCCAAATGGCAGGATATTTTGATTTGCCCTAATTTTGCATGCTAAGGGTTCGATATATAAATCAATAAGCAATGGAGATATGGAACACCCCTGTCTTGTCCCTCGCTCTATCTTAATTGACTTGATGAGGGTCCCATTAACTAATATCCTTGCAGTAGGCTTTCTATATATGGCGCTAATATCTTTAGCAAACGTCTCGCCCAGACCAAATTTATGGATAGTTTGAAGTTAGAAAGGCCATCTTAATCTACCAAAGGCCTTTGCGGCTTCAAATGTAAGAACAGATAAAGGTAAGTTGTCCAGTGTAGCCAGATCAATTGCGCCTTTCAAATCATGTGTTATATCATGCAACTGGCAGTCTTTAATAAAGCCCTTTTGATCAACCTGAACCAAGGAACCAATTACTCGCTCCAACCTCTTTGCTAGAATTTGCGCATATATTTTATAGTCGCAATTTAGCAATGAAATTGGTCTGTAAGACTCGCAATTTTTAGGATCTTTATTTGGTTTCGGGATGAGGCTCTTCATCCCTAGACTTCGGGCTCGACAGATCCTCAGAAAATATTCCACCCATTAGCTTAGCCAAAATGGGCCTGAGTTCATCGGAGAGAGATTAATAAAACTCATTGGGTATACCGTCCAACCCAGCAGCGCTGCTTCTCTTTAGTTTTTTAACTGCCGCCTTAACCTCCTCTAGAGTGATTTTATGATTAAGCAACTGTTAGATCCTCGCTGAGCAAGGGCAGAGCTATACCATAAATATAGTCTTTCAACTGTGTCTCGGGAGCTGAGAGGTCATCCGTATATAAATCTTGAGAGAACTTTGTGAATGCTTGTTCTATTTCTGTGTTCTCTGTGCAGCCCCTCCCGGATTCTTTTGATACTATTTCTTTAAATATATTTCTTGTGCATTCAGTTCGTGACTTCCAGGCAAGAAGCTTCCCACATCCTTCCCCGTATTCATAAAGGGCTAGTTTGCTGGCCTCCCACTTTTTCCTTAATATATTGTCTAAGCAGTCTGCTAAGGCCTGTCTTGCAATTTTAATTTCATTATCTTTCTTAGCCTGGTTCTGCTCTTCTTGTTGCAAGTCTCTCTCTCTCAAAGCCCTTAGGATGTCACCTTCCAGATCTTTTATCTTGTATCTGGTATCCTTATGCTTTTTGCTGCGAGGCGAATTACCCTACCCATAATATAGGCCTTGTAAGCATCCCATATTACATGTTTTGGAGCAGAGGAGTTATTTACTTCAAAAAATTCCACAGTGTCTCTCTTCAACTGAGCTATTATTGTTTGATCTAATAATAGGGTTCTATCAAATGTCCACCTACTATGGGCAGAGCCCTTTTCTAGTTGTAACTCTAAGTGAACTGCAGAATGGTCCGAGAGGTGCTCGGGGATATGTTCCACCTTCTTAACTCTACTAACCAACCTAGTATCAACCAAAAAGAAATCCATTCTGGAAGCATGACCATGCCTTCTATTGTGGAAAGTAAAGTTTTGATTTCCACTAATCCCCTTGGTTTTAACTCTCCATATATCTGTTAATCCTAGATCTTCCATCATTGTCTTGATAAACTTCAGTTTTGGAGAATTAATGAACTCCCCTTTGGTAGGTTTATCGAGACTAGGGTTCAGTAACACATTAAAATCACCTCCCAGAATTATTGGGGCTTTAACTTCTTAAAGCTGACAATATAGGGATTTCAGAGGCATAACATCATCAATGTTTGGTCCATAATATCCTGCCAAGGCATACCATACATTCTGTATTTTAATATTGGCAATAATCTAAAGTCCCCCGTCATCTACCTTCCACTCTCCTAAAATGACTTTGAATGATTTCTTAATAAGTAAAACCACTCCCTTGGTACAACATGATTGGTTGGTGTGGATTGATTCTACAATCCACTTCTGTTTAGCCAGGATGGCCTTCCATTCGTCTTGAATTAAATGGGTCTCTTGCAAAATTATGATGTCATGGTCAACTTGTTTCAGATACTGCACGATTCTTCTCCTTCTACTAGCTACTCAGAGCCCATTAACATTCCAAGTTAGAATGCTAAGCGTGACACAATGAGCAAGTTACTTACCTTCGGTAACGATATATCTGTAAGAAACATAGGTTAGTTATAGATTCCTTACCTTAGAATTACCCCTAGGCGTCAGACTGGATCCGGAAAGTTTTTCGTCAGCAGCACCCCTGCGTGTCGGAAGGTGGCGTCGGTCGACTCCGCGTTCGTTGCGATTTTGGCTGCCCATAGATGGTGTGCATCGCTTCGTAAAATTGACGAAGCTGGGCAGGGGTTGCTCCAGGTCCCGGAAAGGGATGGAAACCCGGAGTCGACCCTTCGGGCTCCGCGTGCGGAGCCACGGGAGGGGCACCACCTGCATCCCTCGTCGCGTCGGCCGACGGACGGGGAGAAGTAGAAGAACGACGATGCTTCTTTGACTTCTTCTTGTGCTTCGACTTACCTGACCCCGAGTGCGAAGATTTGGATGAATAATGATGGTTGCTCCGCGACCGGTCCCTCGACCTCCTACGAGACCGGGTCCTCAAGCGGCGCAGAGCAGACTGCCGCGCCTCGAGAAGCTTTCGGGACCGCTCCCGCAAAGACTTCGGATTCATGGTCCGGCAGTCGGAGCACGACTTGGGGTCGTGGTTGCGCTCCAGTCAGAATAGGCACACGCGGTGCAGATCCGTCCCCAACATCAGTCGGCTACAGGAACCGCAAGCCTTGAAGCCGGGCATCCCTGATGTGCACCAGGAGTCGAAGACTCAAAAACGATGTCGACAAAAGTCAGCAAAAAGTCACTCAAAAAGTGACTGGAGGTACCGCTCTCTCCGGATCTCTGCGCTGGGTGGCGCGGAAAAAGAAAGAACTGATGTCAGCGCGCGAGGGCGGCGTCTATGTAGATACCGTGACGTCATCCCGGAGACCACGACGCCAACGACGAACGCG
The DNA here is from genome assembly GCA_963921515.1 of Calotriton arnoldi. Classification (NCBI taxonomy): domain Eukaryota; kingdom Metazoa; phylum Chordata; class Amphibia; order Caudata; family Salamandridae; genus Calotriton; species Calotriton arnoldi. Next base: position 821,361 of record CAWUFW010005100.1, read on the forward strand.
GAGTCGACCGACGCCACCTTCCGACGAGCAGGAGTACTGCTGACGAAAAACTTTCCGGATCCAGTCTGACGCCTGGGGGTAGTTCTAAGGTAAGGAATCTATAACTAACTGTTTCTTTCAGACCTAGAGAATCTGGCATCCTGGCCGTTTTTTTAAAGGACATCCTTCAACTTGTCTCATACACCCACCTCTCATACCTCCACCCCCTAGTTCTTAGTTCCTATGATTGAGGAATTTTATGTTTTCCTCCTTTTTTCCCATCTGCACCCACCCAGTAAATATCTAAACTTGCTATCTCATTAAGTAAACCCCACCCACTCCGGGGAACCTTCCCTAGAAATAAGACGGGTATGTTTGCTCTGATAGCCATTGGAGCTCTCGGCTCCCTCCGGTGTTTATCCTTTATGCTTTTGCTGCACCCTTCTCTGTTCGATGAAATTTCCTGCCTCCTTAGGGTCCCTAATACTGTGCATCTTATTATTCCACATGACTTTCAGTAAAGCCGGGAATCTTATTTGAGCCGTGGCACCTAATGATCTCAGCTCAGGTACAAATTTCCCCAGCTCCTACTGTCTGTCCTGTGTAATCTTTGAGATGTCTGAACGAACTCAAAACGACCACTCCCCTTTGGTGAAGCTGCCTGCTTTTAGGGCCTCCAGAAGAATTTGTTTTTTTTAAAGTATAAGAAAGGGTCCCGATGAATCCTCTGAATGTTTACCTCAAGCTCCGCAGCATCTATGGAGGGGATAAATTCTTTAAGTAAACTTATAATAAAGCCCTTGATATTATCCCCCTCAAGGCCCTCTGGGATATTGAGTACTCTGATATTATTACGTCTGGCATTGTTCTGCAATGACTCTATTTTATATAGAATACCCTTCTCCCTGTTTTTTATAGCTTGAATTTCAACTTGATTAAGTTCCACCTCCTTGATAAGGGCCTCTAAAGAGGCTTCCATCCAACAAATTCTGTCAGAAATAGAAGACATTCTTGCTTCTAGAGTCTCACAGGCCTCTTGAATTTTGGCTTGGTTTCTCTCAGATATAGCGAACTTACTTCTAATTTCAGTGGTTACGGTATCTAGCATCTCTGCCAAGCCCGGATGCTTCTGGCAACCATTATTTGTCCCAGGGGTGTCTGTTGTAACCGAGGGGTCGCTGTCCTGGGACCTCCTCTTTGTAGAGTTCACTTCACTGTCACCCAGCACCTGATATCTGTTAATGGTCTTGATGCCTGCACATAGTGCCTCTACTCCTTGTTTATCGGACTCCATTCTAGTTGTGCTTTTCCCTTAATCGTCAATGGTCTTATTTAATTCACCAGCAGCAGGGGAGGGTAGATTAGTTTTGTCGGGCCCTTTGGCCTGTGCCTTAGCCTGTACCTTAAAGAAGGATCTTAATGAGGGGGTTATCTTAACTCGTTCCGCTTTTCTATTCGATAAAGCAGAAGCAAAAGGATCTTTTACGTGGCAGAATCAGTGTTGGTATTTAATATGTTCAGACCCCCTGTTTTCCTGCCTCTCTGCTTACACTCAATTTTCTCTCGTACAGGGCCTTGAGGGAGTGAGAAGCCTTCCACTGTGCTGATATTTTTATTTCTTAGTGCATACCTATTTGGCTGCATCTCACTGTCACGTCAGTTAAACCAGTTAAGCCCCTCTCTCTTACTTGTGCCTCTTGCACCGACCTCTCTTTGAGCGTCTTCCTCTTCTCACCAACCACTGAAGATTTGGGGGAGGCACCAGACTCCTTACCCCCTGTATGTTTGCCTCATCTCGGGCTCATGTGCAAGCTCAGATCCAAATCACCGTCACGGTCCGAGAAAACAGGCTGCTTGGTGTGATCACAGCCGGGGGCTTCCGTGCTTCAGGCAGACACGGGGGCACCCAGCAGGAGCTGACCTTGCTTGGAGTGCCCTGGGAGGAGACCTGTGATGCGGCTCGCCTATCACTGCGGATGTCAACAGCTGCCTGCAGCAACTGCCCCCCCTGCCGGGAGGCAAGAACACATGCGGCGTGCACCAGCCGGCATCAGCTGGTGGCCAGACATGCGGAGGCAGGAACCCGAAGCCACCAGAGCCCACCCTGCTCCGCTGCAAACACCCAGTTGGGTGGAAGCAGAGGGGAAAGCCCGGAGCAGAGGCAGATTGGACACGGACACGAAGAGCAGCTGAAGAGCGCCGAGGTCAAGTCATCGGGCGCGGCGCCGGGGGAAGAATACGGAGCTCACGGCTGGTGAGTCTAGCCAGCCGCCATGTTCCCCCTATCTTTTCAATTTGTATGCTTGCTAGTAACCATGGATGGACCCAACACTTGTGGGGTAACTGAACTCACCATTCACATGGACTGCATGATGCCAGTCGAACTTAATACTTGTAACCTTGAGTAAGCACTTACTTGTCATCACACAAATAGTGATTACAATATATGTTACACTCTCACTGCCTGGCATTGTCCCAGATTCCACAAAAGTAACGTCCCTTTGGCTAGTAATTCATGTAGTTGCCTCCCAGAATGGCCAATTGTGAACCTGGATCTGACTCATAGATACACAAAACACACTTGTAGTACTAATTGGTGCATTTATTTACAAGTGCTTATGTTGTAGGAGATCACAGCTAAAGTTGATTGGACAACAACCCCAAAGGATGTTTAGAGCCAGTGGATGTCCAGACAGAATCCATGTGAGAAATATGTCATGGGACATGTTGAGGTGAGGAGTGCTTCAGTCAGGAGGATGACTGCAGGGAGGATAGGCCACATTTACAGTCCACAAATGGTCTAGGTGAACAGGGCAAAATCAAAATGAGGACATTGACAGCAGAGGTTCCCTAGAAGACAAAAGAGGTACGGTGTTCCTGGGTGGCAAGTTGGCCACCTGGTTAGTACTCAGGGAGGTGGGGAATACCTCCTTTCGGAACTAGGACCCTCCCACACCCAGCAAGCTAGGTGTCATGCTTCATCATATGCGTCTGCTCCTCGTCGAGCCGGCGCTGCAATGCTCGACGGGCACCCATAAAGGGGCTCTTTATCGGAGATCTTTTGTTCCTTGCCGTATAGGTGCCGTGGGTGTGAGGGGCCTGGTAAGATGTAGATGTGGTGTGTGGGTTAAAACAGGTAAGGGAATCCTCTGTAATTATTTTTATTCTGGAGAGGTCACAACCTGAATAAAAAGAAGGAGGGCGACTATTTTGTTTTAATCTGACAAAAATTACGCTCTACCCCTTAGTGGTCAACATGTTTCTCGCCTATAAAATGTCTCTAATAGATCAGTTGGCGATTCCTCAGGACCTAGTGACTAAATGAAAACTATCTACAGTGTGTGGTGTGGTTCTACATACCACTTCTTCTCTCGGTAGGACGTTGCCCCGGAGAAAAGCAGAGGGTGTGCCCAGACGTGGTTCCCTTGCTCACTTTGCCACTGGATTCAAGATAGCCTGGCTGATGAGGGTTATGAACCCGAAACCGGTCCCAGGATGCTTGTTTCCGGTCCAGGGAAGACATGGCTTGGCAGTTCGGGCTGGACTGTTCCCATGAGGCACAGGGTCAGACTGATTTGCATATGGCCATGTCTGAACTGGGGTGGTGGAGTGAGCTAAAGAATGATGATGGATTAAACCCAGATCAGTTGACTGGGGGTGAGTGTTTGATTTGCTCTAACGCTCCGTCCATCATCCCCTTTGGTATGGTTTTGCTACACAGCAGCAATGTCGTGGTGGTAGGCAGCCATGCGGAGTCAGGCTTCCGCTCCATGGACTCCAAGATAGTTCTGATAGTTCCCAGCTCTTCGCTGGCACCACTTTGCCAGGGCAGTTGTTGATGCCTCAGCCTCACGACACCAGCAATGTCAGCCAGGGTCTGCTGGAGGCCACAGAGCCGAGAGTAGGTGCCTCTGATGATGGCAGTGTTGTCCCTATTGTGACTGAGGCACCCACAGACTCCCTCTAGGGTGGCCGCCAGGGTCTCCATCCCCGCCTGCACCTAATCTGTGAACTCCCGCTGGACTTCCACCGCAGTCCGTTTGAATGTAAGGAACAGTTGCTTACGTGTAACTCGTAGGGGTAAATCATAAGCACTTGAATAGTCCCGCCCATGTGGGGGACCCCGGAGCACTTCTTTTAGATATATCTTTTTAGGTGGACACTCTTCTTCAACTTTCTTCAGGAAGGCCTGCAAAGACACTTAAGAGATAGAGAGACAAATAATGCAGCCAAAGTACATAGGCTACACTGGCCAAAGTCTTCATCATGAAGTGAAAAACGTGGCAGTATACTATTTTCTAGAAGAATTTGAACTGTTTAATACTCAGGAGGACAGAGTAGCTGTTGGAAAGTGCCCCTTTTTGCATGGTTACCCCCGACATTTTGCCTGACTTCTTTTGCAACCTGGCTTGATGTGCCCTGGGTCCCTGGCAATCAGGTTCCCAGGGCCTGTGTTCTTTCCCAAGACTGTACCTTTGTACCCACGATTGGCACATCTCTGGCCACTGGTAAGCCTCTTGTAAAAGGTACCATGGGTACCAAGGGCACTGTAACCAGGGAAGGCCTCTAAGGGCTGTAGCACCTATTGTGCCACCCTTAGGGGCCCTGTACCTTAACACGAGACACACTGCCATTGCAGGCTGCATGTTTTGGTGCAGAGACTAGTGAAGTGTCGACATGGCGCACATCCCTGTGTGCCATGCCTGCAACCCACTGCCTGAGGCCTAGGTAAGTCACCCCTCTAACAGGGTGCACTAGCCCTCAGGTGAGGGTACAGTAGCATGAACCCTGTATCCCTACTGTGTCTAAGTACATTCTTAGACATTGTAAGTGTAGTAAAGCCATAAGGAGTATGTGGTCTGGGAGTTGGTCATTATGAACTCCACAGCTCCATAAAGAATTTACTAAAAACAGGGAAGTTTGGTAGCACACTTCTCAGCACATTAAACCCACACTGATGCCAGTGTGGGATTTAATGTAAAATGCACTCAAAGGGCATCTTAGAGATGCCCCCTGAAAAATGCTGCCATTTGCTACCACCAGACAGGTTTCTGGACCCCTGGTTAGAGAGCCTCCTCTCTCTGGGTCCAGAAACAAAGACCATCCTGTGCAGAGGTGGCATGCCTCCTCCCTCAGGATAGGCTGGGTCCACAAAGGGGAAGCTTCAAAGGTCGGCCGCCTTTGGAAGCTGCCCCTGCCTTTTTTGTGCCCCCAGCACCAGACTCCCACAGGTTCTGCCCCCCACTTTGGGCAGGAGAATCGGCAGAAAAACCAAGCTAGGAAGAGAGGTGTGCCCACCTTTGCCAACCCCACCCCACAGGTGGTGGAGGCGAGGTGAAGCACACATTTCAGTCCCCTCCATCTTGAAAGTGGGGGGACTCAGCCAATTAGGGAGAGGCTCATTCCCCCTCCCACTGGAGGGTGGCATAATAGGGGGTGTACCCACCGCAAGGAAGGGACCCATTGGTCCCGACCTGCAAACCCCTTTTAACGCCCCTAAATTTAGTATTTAGGGGTGACCCTGAACTTTGCCTCCTCAGATTCGAGGAATAAAGAAGAAGGTCTGAACAGCCATGCTGACCCAGGAACAGGAGGACACCAACGGCTTTGGCCCCAGCCCTACCGGCCTGTCCCGACTATGACCTGCCTACAGCGAAGAAACTGGCATGTCCAGCAGCCCCCCCAGAGCCTGGAGGACCTGCCCTGCACTCACAGACTCCCATTAGCACCGGATTTGCTCAACAAAGACCCCAAGACCAGAATCCGGATTCTGGCAACTCCGCAATTCTGCACCATTGTGCACCGGGCGCCCACGGCCTGATTTTAAGTGGCCCAACACCACAAGGAGGTCTCCCCAGCGATCCTGACCTGGGATCTGGTGATCCCTGACCTCCCTCAAGCTTCGAGACGAGCCTGCAGCCTCAACCTGATGGGTCCCGCGACCGGAGCTTGTAAAGAAACCCGACGCCAAAAGACACCCCTGCACTCAACGCCCCACGGCCTTGGGTGGCCCAACCAACGTTGTCCAGTCATCCCCCAAGAACCCAACTCACTTCTCCAGCCAGTGGTCGCCTTCAGGAAGTCTCCCTGCCTGAGCCTGCAGCAACTTTGCCGAACCGAAGGTCTCCATTGAGAATCGCATGGTCTTTCAACTCACTTCTCCAGCCAGTGGTCGCCTTCAGGAAGTCTCCCTGCCTGAGCCTGCAGCAACTTTGCCGAACCAAAGTCTCCATTGAGAATCACAGGGTCCCCGATGTCTTCTTGGCACCCAGCCGCTCCTGTGCCGCTGGGGGTGCCACTCCAGTGCTGATTTTTGACTCCTGCAGCGCTGAACTTAACCCCATGAGCTTTGCTCCCACAACTGAGTGGCCTGCTCGCAAGCAGTCCCTAACCCAAGGTCCCCTCAGCCCAATTGGCTAAAATTGAGCCCCTCCACTCTGCATCCGGCCGCCCCAGTGCTGTTGGTGGTGTAACTTGAGTGCCTACCTAGTCCATGGGGAACCTTGGTCCTAACCCCCAAAACTCCCACTCGTGAGACGTTTACTTACCTGTGAAACCGATAACCATTTTTCTCCCATAGGACCCCATGTTATGAGTTTTTAGGCCTAAAATATTCTAAGTGTTGAACTGTGTTTGTATGAGGGAAAAAGTCAGTATAACTTAAACCAAGAAAAGTCTTACTTACCTTGAATTGTGAGAACCATTGGTGTGGTATCTAGGCATACCACCCCCAGTAGTCAAAGTATTCTAAAAGTAATCTGAAAGTATTCTAAAAGTAATTATGTGATGTAACCCACTTTTTGAACCAATACCAACCTGGAACATTTGCAAATTCAACCACAACTGCATGATCTTGTGAAGTCTTGCATTTGAGAATACATTTTACCTACGTGTGCCAAGTCCTGCTTGGTTCTAAAAATAAACCATAAGTATACCTTTTTTATACTTACCTAATTGGTCTGTATTCATTCTCTGAGTGTGTGTCATTAGTCTTGATTGAGCGAATACAATAAATGATTAACACAACCTCTGGATAAGCCTACCTAATTTAGCCTCTGCTATACCTATGGGGACTCCCTTGACTCTGTGCACACTATACCTTACTTTGGTATAGTATATACAGAGCCAGCTTCCTACAGTAGCCCCGTGGGCTGCCATTATATGGCTCAAAAACAGAGGCTGTGCCTTTAAGAATCCTTAGATCACCAGTATCCCATCATGCACAGCTGGTGGCAGTTACTTCAGTTCTGTGAGATTTATGGAGATTGACTGGACACCGGAGAGGCGGGAGGGTTGCTCATGACTTATCATGGAAATACCCCTATGAGAGAACTGGAGTTACAGGTAAGAAACTATTCCTTCTCTCGTAGGGGATTTTCATTTATAGTCATAAGCACCTGAATAGATTAGCAAGCCCCTTCCCACAGAGCGTGGTGGAGGAGAAGGAGAAACACTGGAGAAAGATTAAGCAAATAGGTTGCTAAAGGAAGCCTGCCCTACTTGAGCATCTTCCCTAGTGTCAGTCTAGACAGTAGTATTTTGTGAATGTGTGAACTGACTTCCAGGTTGCCGCATTGCAAATCTCTGGAATGGGAATACTGCGGAGCAAAGCCGTAGTAGAGCTGTTTTTCCCCTAGTAGAATGTGCTTTAGGTCTAGCAGAAAGAGTTTTGTTAGCCTTTTGATAACAAAGTAAGATACATGAAACAATCCATTGGGAAATGGATTGCTGAGCACCAATGAAAAGGAGCATATAATTACTTAATAAATATAGCTTAATTCAAAGCAAATAGGACACAAAAAGAAATAACATCCAATAATATTCCTCTGGAGTCTTGCACGTCAATTTCAAATCTGCTTCATTGAAGTTTAATACATTTGCACATCAGCCCAGCCAACGTGTTTCGTCCATGCGGACTTCATCAGAGTTGGATTTTTCTACAGGGATTAATGTCTATCCATGTGGGAAAAAAAATATGATAGCAGAAGTTCAACAAAGGTTCCAGATCCAATTTGTAGAGTGGTGTAGTGCCCTCTTGTTTAATCGTTGCAGTTTCCTCAGCTGACGAGAACAGCTGCCACTTCCTCTGCTCTCTATGAGGAGCTTTGTTGGTGCTCTCGCTGGACACCGACCCCCTGGTTCTTGGCTTCCGGCGTGGGACAGCACGTGCACGGCTCATGGTCTTCCTCTGCGTCGCCTGGTCCTCATAGCTGCAGCGACAAGGTCACCGTCAACGCTTCTGAACCATCCGATATTGGTGGGCATTGCTCTTCCGTGCGTGGGAAGGGTCCTTCTTAAAAACGAAAACTGCTACTTTCCCGTTGACTTCCACTCTGCACACAGCCTCCGTGGGGTTCCTGGGTATTTACCTTGGGTGGTTCCTTGTGTCCCCAGCTCCTCTGAGTCTTTGGTCCAAGTCCCGACACGGTTGCAGTTTGCATTCCACTTTGTTTGTATATGTGTTAGTCCCCCCTGGAGACCACTGTGTTTTGTGCTTACTTACCTATTTTGCAAGTGAAGTATTGTGTGCATTTGTGTCGATATCTCCAGGTAGGAGATATACCAATGTGTTAGTGAGTGATATGTAATAAATTGACATATTTTTATATATGCACTGAGTGGTTCTTTTTTATTAAACCTACACTACATGATTAAACTGGTAAAACAAGCTGCTTAACACTCCTTCAAGATAAGCCTGAAGGCTGCTCTCCACAGCTATCACTTTGAGAGCTTTCTATGGTTATCAAAGATACTAAAATCACCAAAAGGGTTGCCTAGATTAGTGCAAGGTGCTTCACGTAAATAAGTGTACACCTCATACTAAGCCGTCCTCCTACAATGGAAGAAAATTGTAAGCCAGATGGTGCCAAATGGAGCAAATATGGAAGGATGACATCTTGGAAAGAGGTAGGGTCCTCATTCTTTGATGAACACCATATACAGAATCTCTTCCATTTGAGGGCAAAAGCGGAACATGTGGAAGGCCGCTTTGCTTCCCTGAGGATCTCCATGCAGTCGTGCGGCAGGTTCAGGTGTCCATACTGTACTAGCTCAAGGAGCCATGCTGCCAAACTCAAAGAAGAGAGGTTGGGGTGCACCATCTGGCCTCTGAATTTTGTTAGTAGATCTGTCCTATATGGCAGCCTGAGATGTGGACGGATGGACCTGTGAAGGAGATCCATGAACCACCAATGAAGTGGCCACTCCGGAGTTATGAGTATTATCTTGGTCCTCGAGTGAGACAGTTTGATGAGGAATGCTGGGATCAGGGGAACTGGTGGAATGATGTAGAGAAATTTGCCGGACCAGTTGATCCATAGGGCATTCCCCAGCGTTCCCGGTTGGAAGTACCTCGATAATAAGTTTCAGCATTTGCTGTTTTCTGCGGTGGCGAACAAGTCAATATCCGGAGTGCCCCACCTTTTGAAGATATTGTGGACCACGTCGTCATTTAAGACCCACTCGTGATTTTCTTGTTGGAGTCTGCTGAGGGAGTCGGCCTGAGCATTCTGAACACCAGGGAGGTGAGCTGCAGTGATCGTGAGGGTCCTGGCCAGAAGCCATTTCCAGATTGTCTGGGCCTCTTGAGACAAGGGCCTGGACTTAGTCCCTCCCTGCTTGTTGAGGAAATACATTGTTGTTGTATTGTCTGTCTTAAAAGCAGGGAGGTGGAACTGAATAATGGCTGAAAGTCTTTCAGTGCCAGATGAACTGCCAGTAGCTCTAGGAGATTGATGTGGTATGTGGACTCCCTCTATGACCACTTGCCCTGGATTTGAAGGTGGTCCATGTGGGCTCCCCGTCCTAGGAGAGAGGCATATGTGACTATGGTCTGACGAGGTATCTCCCTGTGAAAAGAAATCCCTTGTAGGAGATTGTTTGGATAGCACCATCATTTGAGGGACTATTGGACATGCTGAGACAATCGTATCCTGTCGTCCCAATTGCCCGTCCGTTGGTCCCACTGGCCTTCAAGGCACTCCTTTAGGAGTCTCATATGGAGGCGTGCATTTAGTGTGAAGAAAATGCAGGAAGCCATCCAGCCCAGGAGTGAGGAGACTTCCCTCACGGTGGGATGAGAGCTTGTCATGAGACTCTGAGCCTTCTGAAGGATCAATAAGTGTCTCTCTTCTAAAGGACACACGCTTGCCCAGAGGGTATCGATGGAGGCCCCCCAGATAGTGCAGGAATTGCACTGGAACAGAGGTTGACTTTACATGGTTGATATGAAGGCCCAGCCGTTGTAGGAGATCAGAAGCCCAATTGATGTGAATCTGAGCTTCCTGAGACATGGTATGTGAAAGTATGCATCTTGGCGGTCGATGGGGCAGAGCCGATCCCCTTTGTGCAACTGAGGGTAAATTTGGTGTAATGCCAGCATCCAGAACTTTTCTCATCAAACTCACCTGTTGGCTGTTTTGAGGTTGAGAACGGGTCTGAACTTGTTCTTGTCTTTCTTTTTGATGAGAAAGAATCTTGAATACATCCCGTGCCTCGTTGGTAGGTTCCACCGCATGCTTCTGTAATAGAATGTTGGCTTCCAATTGCAAATGTTGCAATTGGTACCTGGATGGTTTCTGAGGTATGGACAGTGGAGAGCTGGTGAATCTGAAGGAATATCCATTGCGAACAATATTCAGTGCCCAGGTGTCTTGCATGATAGTTTGCTATTCTGCCAGGTAATGTTGGATGCTTCCCCCTACAAGAGTGGGTAACGGAAGAGGGGAAAGAAATAATTCAGGGTTTCTATCCTGTGGGTTGCTTGCCTCCTTGCGCAAGCTGCTGTCTTGATCGTCCTCTAGCCTGCCTTTTTTGATACAGCTGATAGGATTGTTGGTACTGTTGTTTTGTACCTGCCTAGCAACCCTGATACCAACAAGGAGTTTGAACTCTCTGTGAAGAATAAGGCCTGAAAGATTTACGCTGTTCCCTAGATTTTTCCAAACCGACAGCTTTTAGCGTTTACATTTCTGCCTTCATTCTGGCCATCTCTTCATTGGTGTGAGTACCAACCAGAGCCGTCCCCGAGATTGGAAGATTGAGGATGCGCTGTTGCGACACAGACTTAAGAGAAGTAAGACGCAGCCATGTATGTCATTGGAGAGCCACACCATGACAATATTCGTGTGCTGCCAGAAGAGATGTATCCGCTGCTGCACTGATTACTTGATTAGAAACCATAAGACCTTCTTTTACGATCTCATTAAAATCCTCTTGTTTGTCTCTAAGGAGGTAGTCCAAAAACTGTGAGTGATTCGCCCAGTGCTCTATCGTATCTGCCTAGGAAGTCTGTGGCTCTGGCTGCTTTCATAGACGTTGCTGCTGTGTTGCAGACCTGCCTTCCCACTGGTTCTAACTGAGACCTGGATTCTAACTGAGACCTGGAACGAGAGGTAGCAAAGGGCGTGAAACTGTTCGTTGTTGCAGGGTCTCAAAAATTACTGACGATGTAGGTGTCGGTGTGGACATTGGGATATTTAATTGTGGAGCAACCCTCACCAAGACCTCCTGAAAGGTAGAGATGTCGTCCACTGGTGAAATGCGTGGAGGTGGGGAGTCCAAGAGAGTTGGAGTGTACCTCCCCGTACGTGTGGAAGAGGTGTCTCTAGTATGTCTTGAACGAGACCTTCCTTCCTGGTGCCGATGATGGAAGCGCCTGGAAGGCTTAGAGGAGCAATGTCGACTGTTCCTGCGAGAACTATGCGAGTCTGAGATCGAGACCGCGGTCTTGGTGGTGGTGGACGTGGTGGAGGTGGAGGAGGTGTAGGCAGAGGAGGGGGAGTTGGAAGCCTTGGTTCCATATCTGTTGGATGAAGCGAAGGCTGTGGAAGAGGAAGCCCTGGCTGTGGAGATGATCCATCCGGTGATGGAGAATAGGTACGGGAATAATCTGAATCCGGTGATGTGTAGATTTGTCTTCTCTTTCTGCGCGCTTCTTGAATCCTTGAGGAAGCTGACAGAGTTATTGAAGACTACTTTTCCGTCCCCCCCCCAACATCGATCTACTTGCCGACAGCGTCCGCCGCCGACGTCTTGACGTCGGATCTTGTCTCTACATCGGATCTTGTCCCGACGTCGATTGACAATGGTGTCTTTTGGCCAATGGTGTCTTGACGTCGATTGGCGGTGGTGCCTCGACGTCGATCGACGGTGGTGTCTCAACGACGATCGACGGTGGTGTCTCGACGTTGGTGTCTCGACGGTGATCGGTGGTGATGGTGTGTCGAACTCGATCGATGTTGATGCGTCGACGACGATAAAGACCTCTACGGTGACCTGCAAGGTGTCGCAGTTTGCATCAGGCTCCTTGATGCCGAAAGGGGTGCAGGCACCATCGGTGTTGTAATTGATGTTGATATTCTCTGCCTCAACGTAGATCGTCAACGTTTCTTCGAAGTTGAGCCCTGGGTCGACGGCAAACAGGTCGACACTGTACCTCCTCTCGACGTCATAGTTCGCGGCGTCGACTGGGACCAGCGGCATTTTTCAGCCCTTTTTCTTCTGTGAAGCCCATCAGAGGCTGATGCCCTGGTAGAGGACTGGGCCTCTCCACACTCTGAGGTCCCACCTGAAGACTGTGCCTTCTGCTGTCGCCACTCCTCTGTTCCCTGAAGGCGAATCTTCTCTCTGTCACGAAGAGTGCGCATGGAGAATCTCTTACTAATCTAATCTGACAAGAGTCAGGAACATGACTTTCTGGCAAACAGAGTATACATACTCTGTGACAATCAGTCTTGGCCTTCTTTCTACCACATTCTGGACACTTATCAAAAAGAGATGGCATTTTTAAGTGAAAACTGTAATAATTCCTGTCAGACGTGAATTTTGAAGGGAAAAACCAAAAATTGGTCAAACTCCATGCTCCAGGGTACTCTGTTTTTGAGCCATATAATGGCAGGCTGTGGGCCTGTTATATTCCCAGTTTAGGCCCATGTAATGAAGCAGCTTTTTCTTACATTGTCCTTACAATAACATTTCAGCTGTGAACTTTTGCACATATTTGAGTGCGCGACAATGTTGCATTGACTTCCCTGAAACTAAACTTGTTTACACATCTGGCTTCGCAAAACATTATCACAATGCCCTGAACTTCATATACAAGGTCTCTTTTCGCACTATGTACAAATGTCATCTCTATCTTCATCCACGGGGCGAGTGGGCTATCTACATATTCATAACATCACTAATCTATACGCACATCGCAAGGCTGCTTTCTATTATAAAAGATGAGCATCCCTATAGATTGGTAAAGGAGGCACTTCAGCTGACACCGAGGGTCTCTGCATGCTGAGACTTCACCACGCAGTGGTCTGACATCTCCTGAGAGGTGTCTAGTTTGTGACCAAGATGGGGTCCTTCATTCTCTCCCGACAGGTAATGGGGTTGGATCTTTCCTTGGGGGATTCTTGGCTTCACACCAACACACACTCTAGGTATACGCAGATTACTGCTTTGTTATATGCCTGCATATATACACTGTTTTAGCACCATGGTAGAACTATATCTACTATTTACGCTTTTGGTGCTCATAATCACTTTTATCTGTTTCTGTCTATTAATCATTGCAGCACATGTATTTTATACAAAAACAACATTGGTTCAATAAACCTATTAAAAACGTCCCACTGTGTATGCTATCTATTCTTCTCTGAGAATAAGTGAGCATGAGTGACTGAGCGAAAGATTCAGTACTGTTTCCATGATCCCTGAGGGGTCAGGGATGTCATGTTCAGTGGTTGCCAGAAACCATTTGCTCCCTGATAAGGTTGGGGGGGCTTACAGTGGCACTGTGAGCTATCTGGTCTATAGGCCAACACATCCTGCAGGGGTGTCTAGAATCAGTCCAGGCACCAAGCCCCTAATTTATGTTTTCCAACAAACGAGCAGATCCTATGGACTACTCGACATGGCGCCCCCAAAGTTGGTTGGGTTCTTCTTTAACGGTCAATCTGAGTAGTTCAGTCGTGCTTTCTCAGAGACCCTACTCACATTTAACCAGACATGTTCATAGTGGGAAGGAAAATCCACCTCAGCTGAGTAGGTATACCATATGTATTGGCTGCAGGTTATTCAAGCTTGGAGGAATAAAATGTTCCAGCATTGTGCATACCATATCTCTATAAATTCATTTAATTAAATACCTTTTCTTTGACAATGACCGAACAAGGTGAGGACACTGAGGAGCAAGAAGTTGCTCTAAACATTACAAAAAATTGTAGACCAGTAGTTACTATGAAATTACTACAACATGGCCTTCGGCAACGGGTGGAGATATTACCTTCGTGGTTGAGGCACACGAAGCATGCAGAACAGAGGTATTCTACTCCGGTTAAATTCCCGCCTGCAGATACACGCACACAATTGTTTCACACTTACATTGAAGATGAACCACCTGGAAAATACTTTCCATATGTGGACATAGAAATTTCGTTAACTTACCAGAGCATATTAATTGGTTTAAAGGCGCCCTACCCCATACCACAGAAAACGTGAGACTCAGTCCGCTCAGAAAAGAAGGAGCGACCTGGCCAGTCTTAGCTTCTTATACACAGCATCCAGACATTGCTACTTTACCAGCAGCAGGAATGTGTCAACTTTATAGAGATTTAGTAAAAAATTACAGAAATCTTACACAATACATAATGAGAACATTGACAGTCCAACCTGCGAGGGCTGCTCAGGCTGCACAACCTTAATTGGCTACTACAGGTATTAGCCCCAAGACGCTGAACACCGTTATGGGAAATATTCCCACCAGTTGGGAGCAAATCCCATGCTGGATAGCACAGAAGACAGCTCAGCTTCAAGTTGTTTTCCCCAATACGGGCCCGCAGGAAAAACACAGAATATTAACAATTTCCATTCCAATGGGGATGGCTCCCCTGATAGAAGATTGTGCCACTTGGGGTACAGGCTTCGCTGCCGTTTATACCAGGACTCATGGTACCCCTTCAATAGCAGTTATACCGGGTTTACTGAAACAAATACAGAATGAGTACGAGGCATTGCCTGCCCTGAACCTGGGGATGAAACTATTGAGCAATTTTGCCCAAGTATCTCTCATTATGTTAAGTAACATAAAAAGGGAGGCAGCAGCAGTGGCTATACGCCAAAGCCTGAGGGAATTCACTCCTGCACAGCAGGAGCGAGAATTGCGTAGCATTATTCAAGAAACATATGCTTCACTAGGTAGAGAGAATCTGGGAGCCAGGCCTGGGAAACCAATAGTTAAGAGCAATTCTGAAAAAGATAATTAAGCAAGCACCCGATTCTTCCAAGAAGAAATGGGAAAACAAAGGGATCTGGATCTAATCAAGGCAAGAAGCATCAGAGGTGCAGAGGAGCTTGTAATATTCCATAAAACCTTTCTTTGCCAACCATACTTGAGAGCAGCAATTGAAAAGTATGCATTTAAGAACATTTTATCATTTAGGCTACTGACTACACCCATCAGGGAGTAAAGGGCACACTGGAACAACTGGGTACTGGCACAGGAACAATGTAGACTGTGCAATTACCACTCCGAATCAGTTGCCCACATCGTATGCTGCTGCGCAAGCTTATCACAACAGAGATGTAGGTATTTGAGGCCCATCCTTATGCAACACGAGATAAGATCATGCAAGGAAGCACTACTATTCATATATACATCAGTCACGCCGAAAGTCCTAGCACAGATCGACAAATTCTTCGCGGAAGCGGGCAGAAGACTACAAGAGTCTGGATCACCATTAGGGGGAGCTGATAATCGCACAAAATCTTACATGGAGCCGCCCCTTCCCGCATGACAGTACTCAGTAGAACTGCAGCACTTGGAGCTGACACTTTTATGAACCTGTCTGCTCGAATGAGCTGGCACATGCCGATTGCCAACCATCAAAAGACTTAGGTTCCATCTCGCTTCAAACACTGAGGAACTTGCACAGATTTTGCACAAATTTTAAACGCATCACATTTCATTACAGTTGAGCCTATTATTTCTGTCTGCATGAGCCATTCGGAGGGACAGAACAACTAGACTGGCTAATCAAATGACCACATCATTCTTTTTGCCACAAGGATCTGATACAGAGACACTCAAAAAAAGGAACCAATCTGAGATGATACTCTTAATTTCCCGTTCAAAGTTTACACATTGCTGATAATGAAGCGGGCCGCTTTAACCACTATCAGCTTCATGGTTTTAACATTGTTAATCTTCTCTTGACAATTCTTTTTATCATGTTTTATGATTTGTTTTGTGATAAATGATTCTTATGGTTTTAATTAACTAAACAATAAATTTTGATACATTCAGTGGCTATACGCCAAAGCCTGAGGGAATTCACTTCTGCACAGCAGGAGCGAGAATTGCCTAACATTATTGAAGAAACATATGCTTCACTAGGTAGATAGAATCTGGGAGCCAGACCTGGGAAACCAATAGCTAAGAGCAATTCTGAAAAAGATAACTAAGCAAGCACCCGATTCTTCCAAGAAGAAATGGTGAAACAACAAAAGAAACACAGTCACAGGGTGGCTCTCCTCAACAGAAAAACATCAAGAGAAAATACAATTTGAGAAACTGTGACAATATTAGGAAGTCTGACAGTTATCAGGATACTGATACACGTTCCTCTCGTTCCTGTCAGGAGTCATCTGAAAAACATTCGGAGAGAGACAGGCGGTCGGAGCACAGATCGGTAGAGCAAATCAAGCAAAAAGGGAGTCACATGCACTTCGGACTACGTCATTAAACAGGAAGACAAACAAAAGATTCCTAAACTTCAATTTAAAAAGAAGAAGGCAGCCGGGATTAAAATAAGAAATGACCAGGCTACTGAGGACTCTGCTTCTGAATTGGGAATGGGCAGTGACGATGCTAGACAGTGCGGCAGAAGTCACCATAGGTCTCCAGGACCTGATGGATTATCTGGCAGCAGTAGCGCTGAATGAGCATATTACGGTGGAAACACCTGATACAAGGATAAGTGTCCCACATTGTTTATATGAAATAACGCTCTAAATGGAAGGGGACATACTCAGGCAAGTGAAGGGTCTCTTTTGGAAGAACCTGACATATGGTTAAGACATTCTTATGGCTGAAAAAGATTGGCCACCTGAGTTCGTAATAGAGTGCCCAATGGGGGAAGACGTAATTTTACCAGCTTTTTCTGACCTCGTACCAGATCTAGTTAAAAATTCATACGCGCTGGAGTGTGCGTTAGAACTAGTTCCTGCACTTTATCGCAATCATGTTTGATGGGACGATGAGTCACCTCATCCTGAAATCCCATTAAAATACATTCCTCATCCACAGAGAGTACCCAATTAGACATGAAGCAAAGAAACAAGTCAGGGAGATCCCAGATCAACTTGAATACCAGGGTGTAATAAAGAATTGCACCTCACCCATGAATAATCCCTTGTTTCCCGTAATGAAACCCCATAATTCATACTGTCTAGTCTTAGACTACAGACATTTAAACGCTTCCAGACACAAATTTGCAGTACAAAATGCACATAGTGCCGCCATAATGAATAACATTGTGCGGAAAAATATAAAACAACATTCGATATCTCTAATGGATTTTCCTGCCAAAATATAGTGCCTGAGAGCAGATATTTGACAGCTTTCTCAGCGCTAGGTTCACAATGCCAATGTTGTCAATTACCACAGGGGTATAAGAATAGCCCCGGGCTGTTTTCAGCCAGAGTGATAGAGTTACTTAAAAAATTTTATGGGGAGGCATTATCCTATGTAGACAATATTTATCTGACAGACGAATTAATGGAACACTTGGCTAGAGTGAACCACATAATTCTAGGTTTTGCTCATCTGGGTTACCAATTCAATTTAAAAAATCAAAAATTGCCCACCTCAATGCCCTGTTTTTGGGATATGAGTTGTCAAGTGAAGGCAAAAGCCTGGCAACAATTTTTTTGAACAATTTGCACTACTCCAACCTTGGACGACTCTGAAAAGACTACAATCCATTTTAGGATTTTTAACTTTTGGTAGGACTTACATTTTGAATTATGCAGAAAACGTAAAACCTTTCTACAAGTTGATTAGACCCTTTTTTTAGTGCATCATTGGACACAGGAACATACAGATATTTTACGTTCTGTACAAGGTTACATGATAGCTTCTAAACATTTACACACGCATGATAACACAACTAACCTGGTGATCCGCGTAGTCGCTGGACCAAGCGGGTACACCAACATCACTTTCAATGAAGGTGATACAGTACCTATTGCATACAAATCACATTTGTACACAAACGCTGAAATCTGTTTTGCATCCACTGAGAAAATACAGCGGTAAAGACTGCTGTAGTGAGAGAGAGCACTAGCGCAGGGGAAACGCATAATTCTTGTGACCCCGGTACCGACCTTAGAGGCCGTCACCAAAGCAAGCGTTGGTTCTGCTCAGCCTGCCGTAGGAACGAAACAGCAACATTCTGCGGCATGCTCAATTTTTAAAGGGTGCATGCATGACGGAAAGTTCTGTCCTGGGAAAAACACACTCAATCCCTAGGGAACTGTACAGCGCAGCTGGTGGAGCTAAAAGCCCTGATACTGGCACTACAAAGTACGGATTGTGAATTCCCCACACTTATTCTGTGTGATTCATTTTACTGTGTCCAGTCCTATAATAAATATTTTCACTATTGGGGCCAGAATGGATTTAGAGATTCTAAAGGTTGCACAGTAAAGCACAAGGTGCTTTGGGAACAGGTGGCAAAGCTGAAAGAAGGCCTGCCAAGGGCTCATGTTATTCATGCATTGAGTCATCAGCGTGTTGGCGTTCACCTTGAAGGGAATTCGATGGCAGATGAAGCCGCCAAGGCAACAGTTCTTACTGCTGCCGTTGTTGCAATAACTCGCTCAAGTAGAAGGATAGACGGAACAACTATGGTGACAGTTAATGCCACGCGCAATCGAACTGCCCTGCCAAAAGGCTTTCCACTCAAGTACTCCTACAAGTTAGATGCACTTAACTTTGGTAAAGCTTTTTCTGGTGTATACAGTATCTGCCTGTGGATTCCTCACCTTCTAGATTCCTCACCTTTTGAATTTCCCCTTGCGCAGCATTCCACGGAAACTTTTTTCATAGCTCTCCCACGTCGACAAGAAAGGAGACGGCATGTAATGCAATACTGCATGCCTCTAGTGCCCACTCCAGTTCCGTGATTAATAATATTCCCTTTGGTGAGTTTACACGCATTAGGAGGAACTGCAGTGTGGAAGGAACATTCCTATCTAATGTTGGAGAAACAAGAAAGAGATTTCTAAAAAGAGGATATAGCAGTAAGGTCTTAGAGAGGGCGGAAACTAGGATACTTTCAACTGACAGGGAACATACACTCCAGGATAGGGTGGTATCCCGGGGAACATTCAAAAATAAGGACAAGGCAAGATTTATCACGCAGTATAATATACATAGTGATAAGATCTTTAAGGCCTTTCGCAAACACTGGCATCTACTGACTGAGATCCCGGGCCTTCAGGACTGCGTTACTGATGTGCCTGCGATCACATACAGAAGGGGGACATCTTTGAAAAAACACTTATGTCCAAGCTGTCACAACCCCTCAAACAATGGGAACCTGGTTATCTAGTAAACCAAAGGGTTTCTTTAACTGTGGGAGCTGTAACATCTGCCCGATGGGGAGGAATAGGACCAAGAATTTTTCCTACAACAGCCCAAGAGCATACTCCATCAAGCAGTTTATTAACTGCAACACCTCTTATGTGGTGTATGTCCTGGGATGTGAGTGCGGAATTATATATGTCGGAAGCACCACACGCTGTCTGAAAATGCGCATCCAAGAACATCGGAGGGCATTATTAAACAGGGATATTAGATATCCTATAACTGACCATTATAATAAGGAACACAATGGAGATGCCACATTTTGGTTTCATTTTACGAAAAAAGGGATCTGACCACCTTGCTTCCGTTTCTGCTTTTTATTTTAGCAGATAAGGGCCAATGTAATTTTTTCCTTGGTCCTGGCTATTGCATTGCCATTATTAACATATGTTTTAGTGCTTGTGTCAATACAATCAACTGTATACAAAAACATCGATTGATACACCTATTAAGCATCACCAACTCATAAGCAAAATGTGAAAATATAAAACAATTATTTCTGTGAACAAATGTAAAAATCACATTAGTTATAAGTGCTAAACATCACATTACTCCGCCATTTGTCAAAATGATCAATTTTCTGAAGGAACTCAAATATTGGCAACTATTTAACAGCTTTTTTCTATATTTTCTTGAAGGAAATGAAAAATCACCAAAAAGTTAGTCAAAAATTGACTAGGGCACTGCTCTTCCCGGATCTGCGCTTACTGGCGCGGAAAAAGAAGAACTGACGTCAGCGCGCAGGGACGGCGTCTAAGTACTGCCCGCGACGTCATCCCGGCGATCACGACGCCGACGACGGACGCGGAGCCGCACGACGCCGCCTACCGACGCGCAAGGGTACTGCTACGCAAAACTTTCCGGATCCAGCCTGACGCCTGGGGATATTCTAAGGTAAGGAATCTGTCACTAACGTGTCTCTTTCAGATACCGATGTTTGAGGCCAGAGGGTGTCCGGCTAAACACCCCAAGGTTTGGGGCAAATGGCTGGGGTAGATAGAATAAACGCATCTCATTTTAGAAACTGTGTGCACTACGTGGGATTCTATGGGATCATGTATTGCATATTCATCCCCTCCTGTATATGTATTGTGGAGACGTCTTATAACTGCTGTAAAATACTGCACTTGATTATTGCTGGTATTTTCTCGTTCAAAAAACCAATCAAATTGATTATCAAAAAAAAAAAATTAAAACACCTGAGAGGTGAGAGGTTCCTGATCCCCGATCTCCTCGTTCCTTTCAGGAATGGTCAGATCAACAATTCAGCGGAGGGGTACGTCAGGATCGCAGAGAAGGCGAGTCTGCGCAAGCAAGACGTGACCCGCAGCGCCAGTTTGATGCCTGTAGCTCACTAACCCTCCCGGCAGAGGTAATCTCAATCAGAAAAATTCTCTTGAATGAGAGAATCCTCAACAGACAACTATGTAGAGGCTCAAAAGGAGACACCATTAGGAAAGTAAGAATTAAATTTAAATTCCACTGAGGCATAATAAAAGGAGTGGGAGGAAATCTAATAGTGAGACCCTTAATGAATCTCATGACTATGGGAGACTTAAACAATGATGGTTGGTCTGGCAAACAAAGAAAGGCTGACAAGGCCGACAAGTAGCCCTTAACAGTCGCTACAGCACAACCCTGCTGAGCTAAAGAAAGAGAAAAACTAAGAATATCAGACAAATGGGCCTTAAAAAGGATCAATTGAACTCTCTCCACACCATTTAACAAACCTGGCCCACCTACTGGAATAAACAGATTTGGTGGAGTGTCTTCTGGCCGATAATATAACATCCACCACATCCAGTGGGAGAGAGAAAGAACTCAGGTTGCCCCATTCAATCTCCAGGCATGAAGGTGCAGGCTCTGGAGGTGGGGGTGTAGAACCTGCCCCTGCGATTGCGAGAGGAGTTCTGCCCTGAGCGGGAGACTGAGCGGAGGGTGGCATGAAAGGAGAAGAAGGTCTGTGTACCACACCCTTCTTGGCCAATCCGGGGCGATCAATATGACTTGGGCCCGGTCTTGGCGACCTTCCTCAGAACCCGAGGAATCAAGGGTATGGGAGGAAACGTGTAAAGAAGCTGAAAGCCCCAATCCAGTTGAAACGCGCCCCCCAACGCTCCCCGCATCGGATACTGGAGACTGCAGAACGACAGGCAGGGCGTGTTCTCTTGAGTGACAAACCGGTCCAACCGAGGAAACCCCCACATCCTGAAAATGTGGTGGACCACCTCCGGATGAAGATGCCACTCGTGATCAGCTGAGTATTGCCGACTGAGACTGTCCGCACACACATTCGGCAACCTGGCCAGATGATTTGCAATTACGCAAATCTGATGGTCCTGAGCCTAGGATCAGAGCCGCAGTGCCTCTCTGCAAAGATGATACGACCCTACTCCTCCATGCTTGTTGATGTACCACATCGCTGTACTGTTGTCCGTCAGGACCTGAACTGACTGACCGCGAAGGGAGGGAAGAAAGGCCTTGAGAGCCAAACGTATCGCCCGCAGTTCCAGAAGATTGATGTGAAGCAATCTTTCCTCTGGAGAACAAAGGCCCTTGATCTCCAGATCCCCCGGATGAGCTCCCCGCCCTAGAGTGGAGGCATCCGTTATCACTGTGGCCACCGGAGAAGGAGGTTGAAAAGGCTTCCCTTGAGACAGGTTGCCTGGAACACTCCACCAAGACAGCTCCGAAGCAGTGTCTCTGGAGATTCTGACCACCTCCCTGAGATCTCCGTTGTGTTGAAACCACTGTCTGCGGAGGCACCACTGGAGTGCCCTCATGTGCCAGCGTGCATGGCTGACCAACAGTATGCAGGAAGTAAACAGACCGAGCAGACGTGGCACCCTCAGGACTGGAACAGCCGCTCTATCTTCTAACAGTGGAATCATAGCCTGTATGTCCAGAATCCTCTGAGGAGGTGGGAAGGCATGACTCACAGTAGTGTCAAGTACTGCTCCTATGAACAGGTTGCGCTCAGAGGGCACCAGGTGAGATTTGGGTACATTTATTGCATTTGCAAATGATGCAGCACCATCTCTGGCGACCTCGCTTTGAGCAGCCAGTCGTCCAGATAGAGGAAAACAGGAATCCCGACCTTCTGAGATGTGCCGCTACCACCGCCATCACCTTTGTGAAGACCCGAGGTGCTGAAGTAAGACCGAACACCAAAAACTGGTAGTGCTGAGAACCCACCGTAAAACGGAGATACTTCTGATGCGACTTCAGGATGGGAATGTGAAAATATGCATCCTGTAAATCGATCAACACTAATCAGTCTTCCTACTGCAGCGCCAGTAGAACCTGAGCCAGGGTCAACATCTTGAACTTCTCCTGTTTGAGGAAACAATTCATGATCCTAAGTTCTAGGAACAGCCTCAATCGGCCGTCCTTTTTGGGAATCAGGAAATACCAGGAGTTGCATCCGTGACCCCTTTCCTGCTCCGGAACCACCTCTATTGCACCTTTCTGAAGCAAAGACAGAGGCTCCTGCTGCAGAAGCAACAGATGGTCCACTGAACACCAACCCTGACAAGGGAGGAAAGAAGGAGGAAACTCCCGGAAAGGAAGTGCGTAACGCACAAGTTACTAACTTGTGTAACGATATATCTGTAAGAGACAGTAGTTAGTGACAGATTCCTTACCTTAGAATATCCCCAGGCGTCAGGCTGGATCCGGAAAGTTTTTGCGTAGCAGTACCCTTGCGCGTCGGTAGGCGGCGTCGTGCGGCTCCGCGTCCGTCGTCGGCGTCAAGACCGCCGGGATGACGTCGCGGACAGTACTTAGACGCCGCCCCTGCGCGCTGACGTCAGTTCTGTACATGACTTTCCGCGACAGGAACGCAGAGCCATGCAAGAAGCTGACATAGGTGTCTGAAAAATACTAGCGCCCTGAAAGGGATGTCATTAACCCTAGAAATCAGTACGCAGAACGGGGAGGATGGGTGGGGCGGTAAGGAATCTGTCACTAACTACTGTCTCTTACAGATATATCGTTACACAAGTTAGTAACTTGTGCATCTGAAAGAGACACGTTAGTGACAGATTCCTTACCTTAGAATAGATACCCCAGCAATACCAACCCCGGTGGTGGGTCTGCGAACAAAGATCAGACAAGGAAGTCCCGGAGGACAGAACGGCCAAAGAAGCCGTCCCTCCGGACCCGACTGTCAAGGCAGTAATGCTTGGTAAACGTGTGCAGCGAGGCCCACGTAGCTGCCTGACAGATATCCTGCAGCGGAACACCGCGGCCTAAAGCCGTGGTAGCAGCCGTTGCCCTGGTGGAATGGGCACGCAGCCCAACAGGAGGCTCCTTCTTAGCCAAAGAATAGCAGGCTTTGATACACAAGGTTACCCAGCGGGAGATGGTTCTCTTGTGCACCGCCCGACCTTTTTTGGCGCCCACGTAGCCAACAAAGAGCTGGTCATCCACCCGGAAGTGTTGTGTGCGGTTGATATAAAAGGAAGGCGCACGTTTTGGGTCCAGACGGTGGAGCCTCTCTTCCACTCTGGAAGGATGCAGAGGCGGAAAGAAGGTGGGCAAAGTGATGGTCTGCCCAATGTGGAAGGCAGTAACCACCTTTGGCAAGAAGGACGGACGCGTCCTAAGAACAACCTTGTCTGGATGGACAGACAGAAAGGGAGGTTTGCATGATAGAGCCTGGAGCTCACTCACCCGCCGAGCGGAGGTGATGGCCACCAGAAAGGCTGTCTTCAGAGTCAGAAGACGAAGAGGACAGTTATGTAGAGGCTCAAAGGGAGCGCACATGAGAAAGGTAAGAACCAAGTTCAAGTCCCACTGAGGCATCACAAACGGAACAGGAGGGAAGAGGTGTGTAATGCCTTTTAGGAACCTGTTAACAACAGGGGACTTGAAAAGGGAGGGCTGATCAGGAAGCCTGAGGAAGGCCGAAATGGCACAAAGATAGCCCTTGATGGTACCCAGGGCAGAACCCTGTTGGGCCCGAGAAAGAAGGAACAGAAGAACCTCAGAAAGAGGGGCAGAGAGGGCAATCACAGCCTTTGCTGTGCACCATGCCACAAACTTGTTCCACCTGCAGGCGTATACCACCTTAGTGGAGGGACGCCTGGCTGCCAGAATCACATCACAAACTTCGGGAGGCAAGTCGAAGGGAATCAACTGCCGCCGCTCAATCTCCACGCAAGCAGGTGGAGACTGGACAGGTTCGGGTGGAGGACCGTCCCCTGCTGCTGCGACAGAAGATCCTCCCGAAGAGGCAGACGGATCGGGGGATCGACGCTCATACTGAGTAGCTCGGGATACCAAACTCTTCGAGCCCAGTCCGGAGCCACAAGGATGACTTGGGCCCGGTCGCGCCGAATCTTCTTCAACACTCTGGGTAGAAGTGGTATAGGCGGAAAGGCGTACAACAGACCGCAACTCCACTTGCGACGAAAAGCGTCGCCGAGCGAGTGCCGCCTTGGAAATTCCAACGTGCAGAACTGCTGACATTGCGCGTTCTCTTTGGTGGCGAATAGATCTAACCAAGGCTCTCCCCACTGTAGAAAGAGTCCTTGCGCCACTTCCGAGTGAAGACGCCATTCGTGATCCATCATGCACCTGCGGCTGAGTTCGTCCGCCCTGGCGTTCAGGGAACCTGCCAGGTGTTGAACCATCAGGAACATGCCCTGATGTTCCAGCCATGTCCAGAGGCGCAGAGCCTCCTGACAGAGGGTCCACGACCCCACCCGCCTTGTTTGTTGCAGTACCACATGGCGGTGGTGTTGTCTGTGAACACCTGCACTACCTTCCCTTTGACAGAGGGAAGGAATGCCTTGAGTTCAAGTCGGATCGCCCGGAGCTCCAGAAGGTTGATATGGAGCCGGGACTCTGCCGGAGACCAGAGGCCTCTGATCTCCGCCTCTCCCATGTGACCGCCCCATGCCAGAAGGGACGCGTCCGTCACAACTGTGTGCTCTGGCTGGGGAAGGGAGAGGGATCTGCCCATGACCCATTGCCGGTTCGAGAGCCACCACGGCAACTGTTTTGCAGTTTCCTCCGAGATCTGGACGTGATCGGACAGGTTGCCCTGGTGCTGCGCCCACTGGAACTTCAGGTCCCACTGCAGAGCCCGCATATGCCATCTGGCATGATCGAACAGCAGGATGCAGGAGGCCATGAGGCCCAGCAGCCTCAGGGTCATCCGTACCGAAACCCAGGATAAAGGCTGAAAGATCGGAATCATAGCCTGAATATCCCGGACTCGCCGTTCGGGAGGATAGGCCCGTAACTGCGTCGTGTCCAGAACTGCTCCGATGAAAAGGAGCTGTGGAGAAGGAATCAGATGCGACTTCGGCACATTGATGGAGAACCCCAGCGAGTGCAGGAGTTCGGCCGTAGTCTGGAGGTGGGAGACGACTGCCTGGGACGAGCCCGCCTTCAGCAGCCAGTCGTCGAGGTAGGGGAAGACTGGAACCCCTGCCCGGCGCAGATGAGCTGCGACCACCGCCATCACTTTCGTGAACACCCGAGGGGCACTGGTAAGGCCAAAGGGGAGCACGGTGAACTGAAAATGCTCGAGGCCTACCGTGAACCGCAGGTAACGCCGATGGGCCGGCAGGACGGGGATGTGGAAATAAGCGTCCTGTAAGTCCAACGCTACCAACCAGTCTCCAAGGTCGAGGGCAGTCAAGACCTGAGCTAGGGTGAGCATCTTGAACTTCTCCTTCTGGAGGAAGCGATTGACGTTCCGGAGGTCCAAGATAGGATGCATGTCCTCCTTGTCCTTCTTGGGCACCAGAAAGTAGTGGGAGTAGCAACCACGTCCTACTTCTGGGGTCGGAACATGCTCGATGGCCCTCTTGGCCAAGAGGGCCGTGACTTCCTTCTGCAGAAGCACCAAGTGATCCCCTGACATGCAGTGGAATTGAGGTGGCATGGCTGGGGGGTGGTCTCGAAGGGGAGGAGTAGCCCCTTCGGACAATGTCCAAGACCCACCTGTCCGAGGTGATGGCACGCCAGTGGTGAAGGTGATGGCGGACCCTGCCCCCTACTGGCGTGCTGTGCACCTGAAAGGAAGGACTAGGAGGGCTTGGAGGCCGCGGACGGGGCGGGGTTGGTGGCCTGACCCGCACGCTGGTTGCCTGACCCACCACGGCGGGAGCCACGTCCTCGGCCACGCGAAGACGCTTGCTGCGCGGGCCGGTGGCTGGGCAGCAGACGTGACTGGGCGCCCCTTCCGTGGCCACGAAAGGGGCAAAAAGCAGAGGTTAGCGGAGGGCGCACAGCAGAAAGGCCCAGGGACTTGGCAGTAGCCCGTGAGTCCTTAAAACGCTCCAGCGCATGGTCTGCTTTGGTACCAAAAAGACCGACTCCATCAAAGGGCATGTCCATGAGTGTGTTTTGGACATCACCCGAGAAACCAGTTGTCCTCAGCCAGGCGTGGCGACGCAGCGCCACCGTTGTTGCAAGCGATCTGCCCAGCGAGTCGGCGGTATCAAGGCCACAACGGATGGTGTACTTTGCCGCATCCCTTCCTTCCGCAATGGTGCGGGAAAGCAGTGTCTGGACCTCCTCAGGACACTGGGGCAAAACGAGCGCCACCGAATCCCAAAGAGAGTGGGAGTATCGGCCCAAAAGGCAAGCGGTGTTGACGGACCGCAAGCCAGCACTGGAGGAAGAAAAGGCCTTCTTCCCAAATTGATCCAGGCGTTTGGATTCCCTATCCGGAGGGGCGGTAGGGAAGGCGGTTTGGGAGGCTGAGGCTTGGACAACCAAGCTCTCAGGAGTGAGAAACAAGGGGTCGCCCGGAGCAGGGCGATGGCGTCGGGCCACGTTCCTATCCACAGGAGCCCCTGTGGCG
Source organism: Calotriton arnoldi (assembly GCA_963921515.1). NCBI lineage: Eukaryota > Metazoa > Chordata > Amphibia > Caudata > Salamandridae > Calotriton > Calotriton arnoldi. The sequence continues at coordinate 848,804 of CAWUFW010005100.1, forward strand.
GGCTTGGACCAGGTGCCCAAAAGAACGTCAGAAAGTGCATCATTAAACGGCAGCAATGGCTCCGAGGAGGTAGCTGCCGGCTGAAGCACTTCCGTCAGGAGGTTAGTCCTGACAGCCACTGTAGGCAATTGGAGGTGTAAGGCTCCAGCTGCTCTACGCAACACCGTTGCGAAATTTGCACCCTCCTCCGTAGCCACGGAAGGAGGAGACAGCATGCCAGTGTCAGGGGAAGTGTCCAGACCACTGGCATCCCCAAGTTCCTCTGCCCAGTCCTGATCATAGTCACACTGCTGTGTGAGAGGGTCATCCGACCCCTCCCAGCTCTCCTGGTCCTCCTCCGGTTGAAAATAAGGAGGAGGAGGGACGTCCGGGACCCAAGGTCTCATGGGCGCCGGCGTCGGGCGATGTCGGTCCGACGCCGCGTCCAGATCCGGAGACAACCGGGGAACGACGCCGCCCGGAGCCCCGGGCGGCATCAGGAACGGCACCGGGGACATCGGCGTCGGCGGAGGCGTGGTTAGGTCAACCGGCGTCGATGGGGGTTGCGGTACCACCGGAGCCGGGATCGAGGCCGGGGCCGAAGCCGGGGCCGGGAGCGAGGCTGGTGGGACAGGAGGCGCCGGGACCGGAGTCGTCGGCGGCGCCGGGGCAATCCCATTAGGGCCCTCGGGGCCCGAAGGTGCACCGGAGGGGCCTTGATGCCCGAAGAGGCGGGCCATGGCCGACAGGAATTCCTGTATCTCGGCCGGAGTCGCCCCCGAACCCGGGAAGGACGGGTAATGCGGGGGCGGCGCCACAGGCACATCCGGAGCCGCGGGGACGGTGCCGACAGGGGCCTCAGTCGAGTCGCGAGACCGGCGAGGCGAAGTCTTAGAGCGATGGTGCTTTTTAGACTTCTTGTGCTTCGACTTACCCGAGGAGTGCGAAGACTTGGACTCCGATGACCGGCGAGGACTCCGCGACCGGCCCCTCGACCTCTCGCGTGACCGGGGCTTGGTGCGGCGCAGAGCCGACTGCCGGACCTCGAGGAGCTTTCGAGACCGCTCTCGCAAAGCCTTCGGGCGCAAGGCCCGGCAGTCGGAGCACGACTTCGTGTCGTGGTCGCGGCCGAGACAGTAGAGACACTCTAAGTGCAGGTCTGTGATCGACATCATTCGACCACAGGCGTCGCATGGCTTGAAGCCGGGCATCCCTACCGACACTGGAGCCGAGATGACTCGAAGAAAACAGTGAAAAATCACCAAAACGTTAGTCAAAAAATGACTAGGGCACTGCTCTTCCCGGATCTGCGCTTACTGGCGCGGAAAAAAGAAGAACTGACGTCAGCGCGCAGGGGTGGCGTCTAAGTACTGTCCGCGACGTCATCCCGGCGGTCCCGACGCAGACGACGGACGCGGAGCCGCACGACGCCGCCTACCGACGCGCAAGGGTACTGCTACGCAAAAACTTTCCGGATCCAGCCTGACGCCTGGGGATATTCTAAGGTAAGGAATCTGTCACTAACGTGTCTCTTTCAGATCATTTTCTACTAGATTTAAAACCCAAAGATCTGATGTAACAGATTTCCTATTTTGTAAAAAATGGAACACCCGACCTCCCACTTGTCCAACATTCTCTAAGATGGGGGATCTAGAGCTGCTTCCCTTTATGAGCCAGTGGGGGGCAGGGGAGGAGGAGACCTGTTGGTAAGCAGACCCTCACAGACGACCTCTTCCCTTCCCTCTGTATGATCTATACAGCGGGTTCTGTTGTTGCTGCTGTTGCTGCTGCTGTCGGCCCCAAAATGGAGCAGCCTTCCCAAAGCCCCGAAATCTTTGGTATCCAAAACCCCCTAGGCTGGGATTGCAAGCCTAAGGATCTAGCGGTAGCTCTACTATCCTTAAATCGTTGCAGAGCTAGGTCCGCCTTGGTCCGAAGGAGTCTAGAGCCATCAAAGGGAAGATCCAACAGCGTGGCCTGAACATCCATAGAGAATTCTGATCCTCTCAACCAGGAGTGCCTCCTAGTTGCCAACAAAGAGCCCATCACCCTAGCAACGGAGTCAGCCGTATCGAGCCCGGACTGGATCACCTGACGGGCTGCAGCTTGAGTGTCCGATAGCACCTCCGCGAAGTGACCCCAGACCTCCTCTGGCAGCTTAGGTATCACTTCCTTGGCTGAGTCCATCAATGCATGGATGTAGCGCCCCAACAGGCATGTGGCGTTAGTTGACTACAAAGCCATGCTGGCCGATGAAAACACCTTTTTAGCCGACTGTTCTAGCTTCTTGGAATCCCTATCCCCCGGACTGGAGGGAAAGGAACCTGCGGATTGCTTTGAGGAGCATGAAGCTTGAACCACCAAGGTTTCAGGTGAAGGGTGTGACGATAAAAATGCTGGATCCCCAGGTGCAACCTTTTAAAGCCTTGTCACCGTTCTGGATACAGCTGGGGCAGACATTGGCTTCTGCCAAACCTCCAAAATTAGCTCTGTCAAGGCTTCATTGAATGGGAGCAAAGGTTCCACCACTGATGAAGGGGAGTGAAGAACCTCCGTTAGAATGTTAGACTTGACATCCGGAGTGGGCAACTGTAAATCCACAAGGTCAGCTGCCTTCCTTATAACGGAATGGTATGAAGCCATCTCCTCGGATGGAAGAGCTTTGGGAGAAGAGAGATCCCACTCTGGTGATGTGTCCAGCCCACTGGCTTCTTGAATCATCCATGGGATCCAGTATCTCTCCTTCCTCAGCTTGCTCCTGTTGCTCCTGGAATTCCCCCTCTTCCAGTAGCCTCTGAGCCTCCCTCCTCGATCGCATCTTTGGAATCGGCGTCGGCAGTGCCAGACGCGGCGCTGGTGACCTCGGAGCCGGCGTCGATGGAGGCCCTTCAGGAGCGGCTGGTGGTGCCGCATGAATTTGAGACGGCGCCAGACCGGAGCCCAACGGCGCCGAAGAATAGGCCATCCTTCCCTCCTGGGAAGGGATTGGCGTTGAGAACCTTGGTGTCGGGAAAGGCCAAGATGGAGTCATTGGCATGAAAGGCACGAAGGGTCCCTGGGCATAATGTTGGGAACACCCATATTAAAGGAAAGCGGTCCCACAGGGCCCCCAGGCATGCCAAATGGGTTAAATGCCCTGGAAAACATGCCATACACTGCATTTAAAAAATGCGAAGGATCCCCACATGGAGCCGGGAACGGTGGGTATGGATCTGGAACAGGCCAGGGTCGTAAGGCTGGTTCTGGCTACGGCGCCGGAGACGGGATCGGAGTGGCCGGAGGTGAAGGAGACGCTTTCCTGTGTGCCGGAGAGTCCCTCGGCGTCGGAGAATGCACCGGAGTCACCTAGTGTGAAGGTGAAGGCGAGATGTCATCCTTCCTATGACGCCGCAGGACCGGGGACACCGACTCTGGAGACTTGTCCTTCGAAAAGCCACGCTTGGACCCAAGACACAGCTTTTTCTTACGTTTTTTTGGATGACCTCAAGGTGTGTGGAGTCGGCGACTTCGACCTTGACTTTGTCCTCTTCCGACCTCTCTTCTCCTTCTTTGCCCGGGCCATAAACAACTTTGCTTCCTTCTCTTTGAGGGCCTTTGGGTTCATCCGACGACACGAACAGCATCCCTCGACGTCGTGGTCAGACGACAGGCACATAAGGCAAACTTCGTGGGGGTCCGTGACAGACATATGGGCCCCACATTCCCTACAGGGTTTAAATTTAGGCTTCTTCTGAGTAGCCATCGTACAGAAACAGTTTTCAGACAACTGTAACAATATAAACTACAAAGAAATGGAGAATCCTAGAAAAACCGTTACAGGTCGATGGCGCGGAAAAAAAGGAACTGACGTCAGCACGCTGACGAGGTCTTCTTATGGCTCCGATGACTTTACCCTGAGTCGCGTGCGGAGCCGTTCCATTGTGACGTCCTCTTTGACGGGGGAGAGCTATGAAAAAAGTTACCGTGGAATGCTGCGCAAGGGGTAATACAAAAGGTGAGGAATCCAAAAGATGAGGAATCCACAGGCAGAAGTATCCATCAGAAACATTCCCTATGCTCAGATTCCAGGAGTGGGGGATAGAGAGGAATACCAAACATTGCAGATACTGATACTAGCTGCACATGAGGGTCTGGGTTCCGCTCACGCAGGGATTACTGCTATGGTTTCATTACTGCACCGCACCGCTATTGGTGGCCAGGTCTATCAAAGCAGACCAAGGACTTTGTCCTTAATTGCAACATCTGCCAGCAGAGGAAAGGCTCCACCGTGGCACGTCCAGCACAGACACCTCTATTGATTTCAGACAAGCCCTTGGCTTGTGTGTATTTGGATCACTGCGGCCCCTTACAATCAGATGGGGCTTACAAGCACATCTTGGTGGCAGAAGATTCATGCTCCAGATTCCTGTGGGTTTGGTCAGAGCACTCGGCTGACGCTCAAACTGTAATAAAGGATTTGCGAGTCTTCATCGGGACATATGCAATTGGCACACTACATTCCGACCAGGGTCCGGCGTTTAGCTCTCATGCTTACAAAGAAGCCATGGGAAGTTTGGGTGTGGCCTTGCGGTACTCCTCCCCCTACCATCCCAGTGGAAATTCAGTGGTTGAGAGGAAAAACTGTGAATTAAAGCAGTCCATAACAGCAAGGGTAATAGGCTCGGGCGGCAGTTAGGTCAATCACCTATATGGGGTCCAGAAGGCACTTAACAACTGCCAAGAAAATCCCTAGGGGGTTGTACTTCTTATGAACACCTGTTTGGTGTGAGAATGTGGGTACCAGACCTCGATAGTGTCAGGACAGTGGCGGCTGAAACACCATTTGACATCAATTGAACGTTTGGCTGTTTTACAGGAACTCAATGAATTCCAGGCTTTACAAAGAAACGTCCAAGTAAAACGCACCGGCACTGGGGAAGTGAAGGCTGTGCTGGCAAGACCTGCCTGGCTCCTTAAGGTTGGGGACCTGGTCAGAGAAAAAATAGTGGAAAAGAAAGAATTCGGGCCATCCTACAGAGCGACTGTACTTGTCCTGGCTGTTGAAGGCACCAGAACTGTATTTCTTCAGCCCCATGCCAGTCACAGAGACAAAAGTTTTTTTCTATTGATCTGATCAAACCACATTATGTGGCCGATTCTCAACAGCAGGCCGCGTGGGCTCTTGAGTAGCTGCTGCACTCTTCTCGCTACAGTACAGGAAGATCAGGTGGAAGCTTTAATAATGACAGAAGATTCCACTCTCCAAAAAAAAGCTGTAAACAACAATGAAATCATACTTCTCCCTGTTGAAACCACTACAATTGTACAATCAACAAGTACAGAAATCTCAATTTGAAAAACTGGCGACGTCTATGTGAACATGCCATAAATAGTCATCTCTCAATTTTACAAGACCTGCTGAGCTGCCAAGAATCGACCGGGCGGCGTCTGTCTACTTCGTGCATTATGAGGACTTCTCATCGGATTCAAGTGAACCTGAACTGCCAACACTGCCTCTCACTTTCAAGCTATGAGTGCATGCTCTGTATCTTTGGCTGAAAAAGACATACTTTATTGTTCCATGAATACATCTCTGGATTACAATTGGATTCCTTTCCCTGGTTCTCTGGATTGGTTTGGTAACTGTTTTTTTCATACTTCTGAATGGACATTATCTCCCAGGATGCTCCGCAGTTCATCTTGTGAACTTGGTTCTTAACCCACATGCATCATCACACTGTCCCTGGTGAACATTACAGCAGTTCCAGTTCCTGAAGGAATAGTGTGGGAGAGGGTATCGTATACTGTGTATGGTCCTACTGAGCTTTTGCAAATTCCATATTTGTTTAGAATGTCCTTAAATTATATCATCACCTCTAGTACTTTCTCTGATGATTGGGACATTGAAACAGTGTACAATATGCTTGCAGATCTAGAGCAATCAGCTGCATTTTCTAATGATGAATTGCATGATGGTACATCTAATTATGGAGACATGTTCTGTTATTAACATTATGGTCACTGTTTTTCACACAAAGCTAGTGTCCCGTGCGCTGTTTATAATTACACACAATGGGAACACTGCCCAACACCGCCGAAAGGTAGTTGAAAGACATTTGCACAAACGTTTGCTTATTTTTCAGGTTTTGACACATCAGACCGAGCCTCATACTATTATAGGCTTGCACCTATGCCTGCAAAGAAAAATATACTAGCAAACAGCAAGCTGATATACTCAGTTTCCATAATTTCCCAACTGTCTATACATGGTTTCTACTTTGGAAACACACCATAGACACAAAATCTGTCTGGGGGACTAAAGATTGGCAGGTACAGGGAACACAGGCTTTGTTTAGAGCATCCCTCATACCACATCAAATGACTTTCCTAAAGAAAACAGTGCAACAAACATCTTGTCTTGGTATAGTCAAAATGAAGGATTTGAACATACCGCATATTCCCGCATTCTCACGCTGCAAGAATTGGCAGCACTTTACACACTTACTAAGGACACACTAGATATCATGATATGAATTGGTTCTTTCAATTCATCAGACCCCAATTGGAAGGGATGGTTGGTTTGGCAGGCAGACACAAATACGTGTCAATCTAGACTCCTGGGTAGCACCAAAGGGTATAAGTTCAATAGGCCTGATCAGCGATATGTACAAACATAACACTCAAGCACGCTGACGTCATATAGTGTTGGGAGGTTTTGCCTAGATTGGCTAAAAACCTCAACACTTTCCTAGATGAAGCTACACTTGTCCCTTCTTTCTATAACATGGATCTCAGGGATTTTTTATTAGGTCCCTGGAACCCATGTCAAAAGCGCGTTTTGTACGGAATATACAACGAGCTGTGGAAGATCTCTCAACAGGAAGCTGCCGAGTGATTGTGCGAGATCAACAGGGTTAATTTAGAAAAGGCTTTGGCTGTGGTTGACAACAGTATGACCACATTATCATCCAGGATTTATTCACTGGGCAACATAGTGTCTTCTGCAATTGACATAATACAGCAAGATATGACTATTTTACAACAAGGACAGTCACAATTACGGTCCATCGTAATTCTGAGCTGAACATTACGTTCTGGCCACATGCCATGGCGTTACCTCAAGAGTACTAGTCTGTTTTCTGAATATGATCTAACTAATAGACAGATAGTAATGGCACACAGATATGCAAATTATACCATGATGCTCATTGAAAAATTAGACCAATTACCTCTTTCACCATGGCTGAAATGCCATCCACAGACTGGATAATCCATGGTTACGTCACCTTACAGGTCACGACTTTCCAACCACATTCGCCTCCTAACTGGACTTGCACTTCCTCTTCCTCTTTCTCTGGGACTCTGGCTGCCCATCCTGGCGGTTAGTGAGGTGGGGGTTGTTGTCCTGTGTAGTGCTTCTCCGTAGTACTTTCAAGTAAGTTTAGCTTTTTTTTGTCTTCGAGGCGTTTTTGTGGTTTTTTTCACGATAGGCGCAGAAAAGTGACGTTAGGCCCCTACCAGTCACAACTTTCCAATCTCATTCGCCTCCTAACTGACCTTGCACTTCCTCTTCCTCTTTTCCTGGGACTCTGGCTGCCCATCCTAGCTGTTAGTGAGGTGGTGGGGGGGGGGGGTTGTTGTCCTGTGCAGTGCTTCTCCATTGTGCTTTCAGGTAAGTTTAGCTTTTTTTGTCTTAGAGGCGTTTTTGTGTTTTTTTTCACGATAGGCGCAGAAAAGTGACATTAGGCCGGCTAGCGTGTATTTTCTAGCCGCTAATTAGCCGAATGTCACTTTTTGTACTGTAGCGTAATTTTTTTTGGTCCTAATGCTGCCTAGCAATGTATTGTAAACATGATATTAACATGGCGTTAGGAAGGGTCGTACGGCAGCGGTAACATTTTTGACGCTCCGCTGTGGCAAAACAGCGGAGCTTCATTTCTTATAAATATACCCATAAGTGATGTCCCCTTACCTATAGGAAATGGTCTGTGAGGCAGACAATAGCCATGGTGGCATAGCAGCTCTCCAAGTATTCTGCTGAGCGCTTCCTTCCTTGGCAATTGAGGACTTGTAACTAGAAAAACAAGTGGGGTGGTGGGATCCAACTTTCATACACAACTGGCAGAAAAGAGATGCAAATCCCCTATCTGAAACTGCAGAATCAGTTTAGGTGCTTCTCCTTTCAAGTATCCTTTCCAGGCTGTTCCCAAGGCACAACTTTGTGCAGAGAGATGCTACTCACAGCATGGTTGTCTCCCTCCTGGAGCACCAAAGCTAGAGCCGCAAAGTGGAGTGAGCTTTCTGCACCAGGCTGTCACAGGAAAGTAAAAACAGCAGAGCCGTCCTCTAGGAAAATAGGATCTGCTTTCATGGTTAGCCCCACTTTTTGCTGGTGTCAGTATGTTTTGTTTACTAGTCTGACTGTGATCCTGCTAACCAGGACCCAGTCACTGTGCTTTCTCCCTAAATTGACTTTGGTAAGTATTTTTGTACCTCCACAATTGGATACTTGAGTACCCTTGTAAGTCCCTAGGGTACTAAGGTACCCAGGGCATAGGTACACCAGGGGTCTCCCAAGGGCTGCAGCATGTATTGTGCCACCCATGAGAGACCAATCAAACTGTGACTGTAGGCCTGCCATTTCAGCATGTGTGAGTTGGTGCTTGCACCTCTCACAGCAGATATAAGTTTCCTTATATCTGAGGCCACTACACTTAAAACCTATAAGTCACCCCTCTGGCAGGCCTTTCAGTCCTGAAGGCAGGGTGCTTGGTTATAAGTGTGAGGTTGCCCTTCATGAGCAGGACACCCCTATAAACCCCGTAGTCGATTCTCCAGGATTTGTAAGTGTGGACCGCCATTTTAATACATATAGTGGACATCAGTCATTATGAGATGTCTAACTATATAGTGGCTGCACCGAACCCGGTCATGTTTGGTATTAAACATGTTCGAATCATACCTCAACACTGATTCTGGTGTTGGAAGTATGATCCCTTGTACTGGGGGGCTTCCTTGGGGTATCCTCCGTACTCCCAGTAACAGCCCTTCACGATCTGACAGCAAGCTAGTGCTGCTGCTGACCACAGCCCAACTCAAGCAGGGGAAGGTAGGACAATAGGTTTCCTGTCGCAGGGAGGGGTGACTACCTTCTAGACAGGACTTAGTGTATTGGGCTGGTGTGGGGGCTTGCCAGCGCCACCAGACTGCCTTGAAAGGCACATTTGGTGCCCTCATTGCATACTCAAGTTTGAACCAGTTCAGAACATGGGAGTATCCTCCCCTCTGTGCAGCCCCTACTCTGGGAGGGACCCCTGAGTTGTTTCCCTAGGGTACTTAAGGGCTTACCTGTGGGTGGTTTTTCAGATTCGTCATGGTACAAGACCCAAGCCTGAACCACGTCACCCTTCGACCATCTGGACACTTGGCCTTCGCATGGAACTGAGACTACATCAAGGAAGACTCCAGCTGCTCTTGGTCTCGCTGTTTTGCAAGTCTTCTTCGTCATCTGTGTCTGAGCTTCTTCCAGGATCTTCAACAGACCTGTGGGCATCAAGCACACCCGAAGTAATCTCCCTTGGAGTGAAGAAGTCACTCCCCTGCATCTACAGGCACCACAACAAAGCTGATTGGTCTGCTGCTCCTGACATCCCCCGGACTTCGAAAGGCTCAGCAACACAGGTGGTGGTTCTGTAACTCCTGCGAAGCCTGACCTGTCCTCTGTGCAATTTTGAGGCCAGCATCCCTCATCAAACCGCTGAGACCAAACCCTTGTGCACTGTGTCGACTTGCCGTTGCCAAGGCTTGTTGGCTCTGCACTACAGAGCTCTTCAGGCTACAAGAAGCTCCAGCCTCCAGCATCTCTTTATGCCAATTAAAGCACCGTGGGCCTTCCTTCTTGGTGAGCTGCTCGAGGTACTCGTGCCACTCCTGTGCCTTTGGCCTGTGGGTCCTCTTGAAGGTCTTCTCCTGCTTCAGTGGGCTCCCCTGTTTGCCCGGGGCCTTCTCAACTCTCCTGGTTGCGGTGAGTCCCTAGGACCTTGCTAGGCCCAACGCTGATCCTTCTTTACTTTCCACGCCTGTTGCAGCTGCCAAGGCTTGTTGGTGCTCCCACCGGACACCTCCACCTGGCTCTCGACTTCCGATGAGGCACAGCTCGTGCACTGCTCCTGGTCTTCCTCAGCATCGCCCGGGCCTCCCAGCTGCTGTGACAGGGTCACCGTCAACTCCTTTGAACCGTCCGTCATTGGTGAGCATTGATAGTCCATGCATCCTGGTCACCTCCGAGTGGCATAGACACTGTCCCCTATGCTTACAGGTTCTCCTCATCTAGAATACATCCTTGGATTCCACCGGACTCTTGCACAGTCTTCTCCAATGGCATCTTTCCTAAAATCCTCCATTGTGGTCACCGGGGGTTTCGACATCACTCCGCACCTATGCAGCCGGCTTCCCTGGTGTAGGTATCCTGGTTCCCGGGATATCCACGGGTGGGGTGACTCTCCAACATTCTGCCTTCCATGGGGTTTCTTCAGGGTCCACTGGGAGGGTCCTTCTTCTTCCAAACTGCAACCATGACTACTCCGTTGACTTCTATTGAGTACGCGGCTGTGTTTCCACTCTGCACACAGCCTCTGTGGGGTTCCTGGGTACTTACCTTGGGTGGTTCCTTGTGTCTCCAGCTCCTCTAAGTCTCCTGGTTCAAATCCCGGCTTGGGTCGCAGTTCGCATTCCACTTTCTTAATATATGGTTTGATCTCCCCCTGGAGACCACAGTATTTTGTGCTTACTGTCCTGTTACAATTGACATATTCTTGTGTATTTGTGTTTATATCTCCGGGTAGGAGATATATCAATGGGTTAGTGAGTGCTGTGTAATAAATAGACCTATTGCACAAGTTACTAACTTGTGTAACGATATATCTGTAAGAGACAGTAGTTAGTGACAGATTCCTTACCTTAGAATATCCCCAGGCGTCAGGCTGGATCCGGAAAGTTTTTGCGTAGCAGTACCCTTACGCGTCGGTAGGCGGCATCGTGCGGCTCCGCGTCCGTCGTCGGCGTCGTGATCGCCGGGATGACGTCGCGGGCAGTAATTAGACGCCGCCCTGCGCGCTGACATCAGTTCTGTACACGACTTTCCGCGCCAGGAACGCAGAGCCATGCAAGAAGCTGACATAGGTGTCTGAAAAATACTAGGGCCCTGAAAGGGATGTCCTTAACCCTAGAAATCAGTTCGCAGAACGGGGAGGATGGGTGGGCGGTAAGGAATCTGTCACTAACTACTGTCTCTTACAGATATATCGTTACACAAGTTAGTAACTTGTGCATCTGAAAGAGACACGTTAGTGACAGATTCCTTACCTTAGAATAGATATACCAGCAATACCAACCCCGGTGGTGGGTCTGCGAAAAAAGATCAGACAAGGAAGTCCCGGAGAACAGAACGGCTAAAGAAGCCGTCCCTCCGGACCTGACTGTCAAGGCAGTAATGCTTGGTTCCGTCCATCATCCCCTTTTGTATGACAGATATCCTGCAGCGGAACACCGCGTCCTAAGGCCGTGGTAGCAGCCGTTGCCCTGGTGGAATGGGCACGCAGCCCAACAGGAGGCTCCTTCTTAGCCAAAGAATAGCAGGCTTTGATACACAAGGTTACCCAGCGGGAGATGGTTCTCTTGCGCACCGCCCGACCTTCTTTGGCGCCCACGTAGCCAACAAAGAGCTGGTCATCCACCCGGAAGTGTTGTGTGCGGTTGATATAAAAAGAAAGCGCACGTTTTGGGTCCAGACGGTGGAGCCTCTCTTCCTCTCTGGAAGGATGCGGAGGCGGAAAGAAGGTGGGCAAAGTGATGGTCTGCCCAATGTGGAAGGCAGTAACCACCTTTGGCAAGAAGGACGGACGCGTCCTAAGAACAACCTTGTCTGGATGGACAGACAGAAAGGGAGGTTTGCATGAAAGAGCCTGGAGCTCACTCACCCGCCGAGCGGAGGTGATGGCCACCAGAAAGGCTGTCTTCAGAGTCAGAAGACGAAGAGGACAGTTATGTAGAGGCTCAAAGGGAGCGCACATAAGAAAGTAAGAACCAAGTTCAAGTCCCACTGAGGCATCACAAACGGAACAGGAGGGAAGAGGTGTGTAATGCCTTTTAGAAACCTGTTAACAACAGGGGACTTGAAAAGGGAGGGCTGATCAGGAAGCCTGAGGAAGGCCGAGATGGCACAAAGATAGCCCTTGATGGTACCCAGGGCAGAACCCTGTTGGGCCAGGGAAAGAAGGAACAGAAGAACCTCAGAAAGAGGGGCAGAAAGGGGATTCACAGCCTTTGCTGTGCACCATGCCACAAACTTGTTCCACCTGCAGGCGTATACCACCTTAGTGGAGGGACGCCTGGCTGCCAGAATCACATCACAAACTTCGGGTGGCAAGTCGAAAGGAATCAACTGCCGCCGCTCAATCTCCATGCAAGCAGGTGGAGGCTGGACAGGTTCGGGTGGAGGACCGACCCCTGCTGCTGCGACAGAAGATCCTCCCGAAGAGGCAGACGGATCGGGGGATCTACGCTCATACTGAGTAGCTCGGGATACCAAACTCTTCGAGCCCAGTCCGGAGCCACAAGAATCACTTGGGCCCGGTCGTGCCGAATCTTCTTCAACACTCTGGGTAGAAGTGGTATAGGCGGAAAGGCGTACAACAGACCGCAACTCCACTCGCGACGAAAAGCGTCGCCGAGCGAGTGCCGCCTTGAAAATTCCAACGCGCAGAACTGCTGACATTGCGCGTTCTCTTCGGTGGCGAATAGATCTAACCAAGGCTCTCCCCACTGTAGAAAGAGTCCTTGCGCCACTTCCGAGTGAAGACGCCATTCGTGATCCATCATGCACCTGCGGCTGAGTTCGTCCGCCCTGGCGTTCAGGGAACCTGCCAGGTGTTGAACCATCAGGAACATGCCCTGATGTTCCAGCCATGTCCAGAGGCGCAGAGCCTCCTGACAAAGGGTCCACGACCCCACCCCGCCTTGTTTGTTGCAATACCACATGGCGGTGGTGTTGTCTGTGAACACCTGCACTACCTTCCCTTTGACAGAGGGAAGGAATGCCTTGAGTGCAAGTCGGATCGCCCGGAGCTCCAGAAGGTTGATATGGAGCCGGGACTCCGCCGGAGACCAGAGGCCTCTGATCTCCGCCTCTCCCATGTGACCGCCCCATCCCAGAAGGGACGCGTCCGTCACAACTGTGTGCTCTGGCTGGGGAAGGGAGAGGGATCTGCCCATGACCCATTGCCGGTTCGAGAGCCACCATTGCAACTGTTTTGCAGTCCCCTCCGAGATCTGGACGTGATCGGACAGGTTGCCCTGGTGCTGCGCCCACTGGAACTTCAGGTCCCACTGCAGAGCCCGCATATGCCATCTGGCATGATTGACCAGCAGGATGCAGGAGGCCATGAGGCCCAGCAGCCTCAGGGTCATCCGTACCGAAACCCAGGATAAAGGCTGAAAGATTGGAATCATAGCCTGAATATCCCAGACTCGCCGTTCGGGAGGATAGGCCCGAAACTGCGTCGTGTCCAGAACTGCTCCGATGAAAAGGAGCTGTGGAGAAGGATGATGCGACTTCGGCACATTGATGGAGAACCCCAGCGAGTGTCCTTTTTGGGCACCAGGAAGTAGTGGGAGTAGCAACCACGTCCTACTTCTGGGGTCGGAACATGCTCGATGGCCCTCTTGGCTAAGAGGGCCGTGACTTCCTTCTGCAGAAGTACCAAGTGATCCCCTGGCATGCGGTGGAATTGAGGTAGCATGGCTGGGGGGGTGGTCTCGAAGGGGAGGGAGTAGCCCCTTCGGACAATGTCCAAGACCCACCTGTCCGAGGTGATGGGACGCCAGTGGTGAAGGTGATGGCGGACCCTGCCCCCTACTGGCGTGCTGTGCACCGGAAAGGAGGGACTAGGAGGGCTTGGAGGCCGCGGACGGGTTGGAGGTGGTGGCCTGACCCGCACGCTGGTTGCCCGAACCGCCACAGCGGTATCCACGTCCTCGGCCACGCGAAGACGCTCGCTGCGCGGGCCAGTGGCTGGGCAGCTGACGTGACTGGGCGCCCCTTCCGTGGCCACGAAAGGGGCGAAAAGCAGAGGTGAGCGGAGGGCGTACAACAGAAAGGCCCAGGGACTTGGCAGTAGCCCGTGAGTCCTTAAACCGCTCCAGCGCATGGTCGGCCTTTGAACCAAAAAGACCGACTCCATCAAAGGGCATGTCCATGAGTGTATTCTGGACATCACCCGAGAAACCAGTTGTCCTCAGCCAGGCGTGGCGACGCAGCGCCACCGTCGTTGCAAGCGATCTGCCCAGGAAGTCGGCGGTATCAAGGCCACAACGGATGGTGTATTTAGCCGCATCTCGCCCTTCCGCAATGGCGCGGGTAAGCAGTGTCTGGACCTCCTCAGAACACTGCGGCAAAACAGCCGCCACCGAATCCCACAGGGAGTGGGCATATCGGCCCAAAAGGCAAGCGGTGTTGACGGACCGCAAGCCAGCACTGGAGGAAAAAAAAGCCTTCTTCCCAAATTGGTCCAGGCGTTTGGATTCCCTATCCGGAGGGGTGGTAGGGAAGGCGGTCTGGGAGGCAGAGGCTTGGACAACCAAGCTCTCGGGGGTGGGATGTTGGGAGAGAAACAAGGGGTCGCCCGGAGCAGGGCGATGGCGTCGGGCCACGTTACTATCCACAGGAGCCCCTGTGGTGGGTTTGGACCAGCCACCCAAAAGAACATCAGTGAGTGCATCATTAAACGGCAGCACAGTCTCCGAGGAGGAAGCCGCCGGCTGAAGCACTTCTGTCAGGAGGTTAGTCCTGACTGCCACAGTAGGCAACTGGAGCTGTAAGGCTCCAGCTGCTCTACGCAACACCGTTGCAAAATTAGCTCCCTCTTCCGTAGCCACGGGAGGAGACAGCATGCCAGTGTCAGGGGAGGTGTCTAGACCACTAGCATCCCCAAGTTCCTCAGCCCAGTCCGGATCATACTCACACTGTTGTGTGAGAGGGTCCTCAGACCCCTCCCAGCTCTCCTGGTCCTCCTCTTGTTCAAAATATGGAGGAGGAGGGACATTTGGGACCCAAGGTCTCATCGGCGCCGGAGCCGGCGTCGAGCGACGTCGGTCCGGCGCCGGAGAGAGCCGGGGACCGACGCCGTCCGGAGCCCCGGACGGCGTCAGGAACGGCACCGGGGACATTGGCGGAGGCGTGGTTAGGTCAACCGGCGTCGATGGGGGTTGCGGTACCACCGGAGCCGGGATCGAGGCCAGGGCCGGAGCCGAGGCCGGGATGAAGGCTGGTGGGACAGGCGACGCCGGGACCGGAGTCGACGGCGGCGCCGGGGCAACCCCATCAGGGCCCGCGGGGCCCGAAGGCGCACCGGAGGGGCCTGAAGGCCCGAAGAGGCGGGCCATGGCCGACAGGAATTCCTGTATTTCGGCCGGAGTCGCCCCCGAACCCGGAAAGAACGGGTAATGCGGGGGCGGCTCTACAGGCATGTCCGGGGCGGCGGGGACAATGCCGACTGGGGCCTCAGCCGAGGCGCGAGACCGGCGAGGCGAAGTCTTAGAGCGATGATGCTTCTTAGACTTTTTGTGCTTCGACTTACCCGAGGAGCGCGAAGACTTGGATTCCGACGACTGGCGGGGACTCCGCGACCGGCCCTCGACCTCTCCCGGGACCGGGGCTTGGTGCGGCGCGGAGCCGACTGCCGGACCTCGAGCAGCTTTCGAGACCGCTCTCGCAAAGCCTTCGGATGAAGTTTCCGGCAGTCAGGGCACGACTTCGTGTCGTGGTCTCGGACGAGACAGAAGAGACACTCGAGATGCGGGTCCGTGATCGACATCATGCGACCACAGGCTCCGCATGGCTTGAAGCCGGGCATCCCTACGACACCTAGGAGTCGTGAAGACTCGATGAAGAAACAGTGAAAAAATTCACAAAAAAGTTAGTCAAAAATTGACTAGGGCACTGCTCTTCCCGGATCTGCGCTTACTGGCGCGGAAAAGAAGAACTGACGTCAGCGCGCAGGGGCAGCGTCTAAGTACTGCCCGCGACGTCATCCCGGCGATCACGACGCCGACGACGGACGCGGAGCCGCACGACGCCGCCTACCGACGCGCAAGGGTACTGCTACGCAAAAACTTTCCGGATCCAGCCTGACGCCTGGGGATATTCTAAGGTAAGGAATCTGTCACTAACGTGTCTCTTTCAGATACACAAGTTACTTACCTTCGGTAACGATATATCTGTAAGAAACATTAGTTAGTTATAGATTCCTTACCTTAGAATTACCCCCAGGCGTCAGACTGGATCCGGAAAGTTTTTTCGTCAGCAGTACCTCTGCGCGTCGGAAGCTGGCGTCGGTCGGCTCCGCGTCCGTCGTCGTGGTCGCCGGGATGACGTCGCGGCAGCTACTTAGACGCCGCCCTCGCGCGCTGATGTCAGTTCTGTACACGACTTTCCGCGCCAGAATCGCAGAGCCATGCAAGACACTGACCACTGGTGCACAAAACTAGGGCCCTGAAAGGGTGTCCTTAACCCTAGAAATCAGTTCGCAGAATGGGGAGGATGGGTGGGGCGGTAAGGAATCTATAACTAACTAATGTTTCTTACAGATATATCGTTACCGAAGGTTAGTAACTTGTGCATCTGAAAGAAACACGTTAGTTATAGATTCCTTACCTTAGAATAGATACCCCAGCAATACCAACCCCGGTGGTGGGTCTGCGAACCAAGATCACACCAGTGAATCCTGGAGAACAGAACGGCCAAAGAAGCCGTCTACCCGGACTTGGCTGTCCAGGCAGTAGTGTTTGGTGAACGTGTGCAGCGATGCCCACGTGGCTGCCTGACAGATGAAATTCAGAGGCACTCCTCTTCCTAAGGCAGTAGTGGCTGCCGTCGCCCTGGTGGAATGAGCGTGTAGCCCGACTGGAGGCTCCTTTTTAGCCAGAGAGTAACAAGCCTTAATACACAACACGACCCATCGAGAAATGGTGCGTTTGTGTACGGCCCGACCCTTCTTTGCGCCCACGTAACCAACAAAAAGTTGATCATCCACCCGGAACTGTTTTGTGTGATCCAGTTAGGAGAGCGCACGTTTTGGGTCCAGACGGCGGAGTCTCTCTTCCTCCTTTGAAGGATGCGGAGGCGGAAAGAAGGTGGGCAAAGTAATGGTCTGCCCGATGTGGAAGGCAGTGAGCACCTTAGGAAGGAAGGATGGACGGGTCCGGAGAACCACCTTGTCCGGATGAACAGACAGGAAAGGAGGTTTTGAAGAAAGAGCCTGGAGCTCACTCACCCTTCTAGCAGAAGTGATGGCTACCAGGAAAGCAGTCTTAAGAGTCAAAAGACGTAAAGGACAGTTATGCAGCGGCTCAAAGGGAGCACACATTAAATAGGTTAGCACAAGATTCAAGTCCCACTGAGGCATAACGAAGGGGATAGGAGGAAAAAGATGTGTTAAGCCTTTTAAGAAACGGTTAACTACCGGGGACTTGAAAAGAGAAGGCTGATCTGGCAACCGAAGGAAGGCAGAGATGGCTGAAAGATAGCCCTTGATAGTGCCCAGAGCAGAGCCCTGCTGTGCTAAAGAGAGAAGGAACAAGAGCACTTCAGAAAGAGGGTCAGAAAGGGGATCCACAGCCTTTGCTGTGCACCATGCCCCAAATTTGTTCCACCTGCAGGCGTATACTGTCTTAGTGGAAGGACGCCTGGCTGCCAAGATTACGTCACAGACTTCGGGAGGCAGGTCGAAAGACGTCAACTGCCGCCGCTCAATCTCCATGCAAGGAGGTGGAGACTGAACAGGTTCGGGTGGAGGACCGTCCCCTGCTGGTGCGACAGAAGATCCTCCAGAAGAGGCAGTCTGATCGGAGGATCGATGGCCATGTTGAGCAGCTCGGGATACTAGACTCTTCCTGCCCAATCCGGAGCCACAAGAATGACTTGGGCCCAGTGGCGCCTGATCTTCTTCAGCACTCTGGGCAGAAGTGGTATAGGCGGAAAGGCGTACAACAGACCGCAACTCCACTCGCGACGAAAAGTGTCGCTGAGCGAGTGCCGCCTTGGAAATTCCAACACGCAGAATTGCTGACATTGCGCGTTCTCTTCGGTGGCGGATAGATCTAACCAAGGCTTTCCCCACTGTTGAAAGAGACCTTGCACCACCTCCGAGTGAAGACGCCATTCGTGATCCATCATGCACCGGCGGCTGAGTTCGTCCGCCCTGGTGTTCAGAGAACATGCCAGGTGTTGAACCACCAAGGAAATGCCCTGATGTTCCAGCCATTTCCAGAGGCGGAGGGCCTCCTGACATAGGGTCCACAACCCCACCCCGCCATGCTTGTTGCAATACCTCATGGCGGAGGTGTTGTCCGTGAACACCTGCACTACTCTTTCCCGTACAGAGGGAAGGAATGCCTTCAGTGCAAGACGAATCGCCCGGAGCTCCAGAAGGTTGATGTGAAGCTCGGACTCCGCTGGAGACCAGAGGCCTCTGATCTCTGCCTCTCCCATGTGGCCGCCCCATCCCAGAATGGAGGCATCCGTCACCACTGTGTGTTCTGGTTGGGGAAGGGAGAGGGACCTGCCACTGACCCAATCCTGGTTCGTGAGCCACCACTGCAGTTGTTGAACAGTGCCCTCCGAGATCTGGACGTAATCGGACAGATTCCCCTGATGCTGCGCCCACTGGAACTTCAGGTCCCACTGCAGAGCCTGCATATGCCACCTGGCATGATTGATCAGCAGGATGCAGGAGGCCATGAGGCCCAGCAGCCTCAGGGTCATTCTGACCGAAACCCGGGACAAAGGCTGAAAGATAGGAATCATAGCCCGAATGTCCCGGACTCCCTGTTCGGGAGGATAGACCCGAAACGGCGTCGTGTCCAGAACCGCTCCGATGAAGAGGAGCTTCTGAGAGGGAATCAGGTGCGACTTCGGCACATTGATGGAGAACCCCAGCTGATGCAGGAGGTCGGCCGTAGTCTGGAGGTGGGAAACGACTGCCTGGGGCGAGCCCGCCTTCAACAGCCAGTCATCGAGATAGGGGAAGACTGAAACCCCTGATCTGCGCAGATGAGCTGCGACCACCGCCATCAGTTTCGTGAACACCCGAGGGGCGCTGGTAAGGCCAAAGGGGAGCACGGTAAACTGAAAATGCTCGTGGCCTACCGTGAACCGCAGGTAACGCCGGTGGGCCGGCAGGACGGGGATGTGAAAATAAGCGTCCTGCAAGTCCAACGCTACCATCCAGTCTTGCAGGTCGAGGGCAGACAAGACCTGAGCAAGCGTTAACATCTTGAACTTCTCCTTCCGGAGGAAGCGATTGACGTCCCCTGAGGTCCAAGATAGGACGTAGGCCCTTGTCCTTCTTGGGAACCAGAAAGTAGTGGGAGTAACAACCACGACCTACTTCTGGGACAGGAACGCGCTCGATGGCTCCCTTGGCCAAGAGAGCCGTAACTTCCTGCTGGAGAAGGGCCAGGTGATCCTCCGACATGCGGTGGTAACGAGGTGGCATGGCTGGAGGGGTAGTCTCGAAGGGGAGGGAGTAGCCCCTTCGGAGTATCTGCAAAACCCACCTGTCCGAAGTGATGGTGCGCCAGTGGGTGAGGTGATGGCAAATCCTGCCGCCCACTGGCGTTTGATGGGCCTGAAAGGTCGGACTAGGAGGGTTTGGAGGCTGCTGCAGAGGGGGGGTTGGTGGACTGACCCGCCCGCTGGCCCCCTGAACCACGACGCTGGTTCCCACGTCCCCGCGAAGGTTGGGTAACTTGCTGCGACCTGTGGCCCTGGGTGGGACGTAGCGGGGCACCCTTTCCGTAGCCACGAAAGGGGCGAAAAGCAGACTGCGCTGGACGGGAGGAGAGGCCCAAGGACTTGGCCGTAGCCCGTGAGTCCTTGAAGGGCTCTAGGGCGTTGTCTGCTTTGTCGCCAAAAAGGCGACGGCCATCAAAATGCATGTGCATCAAGGTGTTCTGGACATCCCCCGAAAAGCCAGTGGACCTCATCCAGGCATAGCGATGGAGCGCTACCGACGTTGAAATGGTCCTGCCCAGAGAGTCGGCGGTGTCCAGCCCACAACGGATCGTAAACTTTGCTACATCTCTCCTGGCGGCAACAGCCTGGGAGAGCACTGCCCGGGCCTCCTCCGGACACTGAGGCAGCACTTGCGCCACCGTATCTCACACTGAGTGTGAATAACGGCCCAAGAGACATGCAGTGTTTATGGACCGCAGTCCTAAGCTGGCAGAAGAGAACATTTTCTTCCCAAAATGGTCCAACTTATTGGATTCCCTTTCCGGTGGAGCGGTAGGGAAGGTGCTTTTGGAGGTGGAGGCTTGGACCACCAAGCTCTCCGGGGTGGGGTGTTGGGAGAGAAAAGTGGGGTCGCCCGGAGCCGGGCGGTGGCGTCGGGCGATCATCCTGTCCACAGGAGCCCCCGTGTTGCTCAAAAGGACGTCGGTGAGGGCCTCATTAAACGGAAGCAGGGGCTCCGAAGAGCTCGTCGCCGGTTGAAGCACCTCAGTCAGGAGGTTAGTCCTGACCGCCACTGTAGGAAGCTCGAGGTTGAGAGCCTCGGCCGCCCTACGCAACACCACAGCGTATGACGCTCCCTCCTCCATAGCAACGGTAGGAGGAGACAACATGCCAAGGTCGGGTGAAGTGTCAAGACCACTGGCATCCCCCAGTTCCTCTCTCCAGTCCTGTTCAGACCCTAGCTGTTCAGTTAAAGGGTCACCTGACCCCTCCCAGTCCTCCTCATCATCCTCTGGGTGCCACTGTTGTTGGAAAGGGACCCCAGAAGTAAACAGGGGCATGAAAACCCCACCCGGCGCCGGATCTGGCTTCGCGTCCACGTCGGGAAGGAGGCTGGGGTCAATGCCGGCCGGGGGGCCGACCGGCGTCGGGCACAGTAGTGGTGCCGTTGGAAGCGGCGCCGGTGGAGGTGTAATAAGGTCAACCGGCGCCGATCCGGAGCCAGGCCTGGATGCAAGGGGGGCCTGCGGCGCCGGGGCCGCCAGCAGCGAAGACCTAGGCCCCCCAACCGAGTCCGCGGGGCCCGAAGACGCACCGGCGGGGTCGGTCCGAGCAAAGATGGCATGCATCGCCTCGTAGAACGTACGAAGCTGGGCGGGGGTCGCTCCGGGTCCCGGAAAGGGAGGGAAGCTCGGAGTCGACCCTTCAGGATCCGCGCGCGGAGCCGCGGGAGTGGCACTACCCGCGCACCTCGTCGAGTCGGCCGACCGACGAGGAGAAGGCGAGGAGCGACGATACTTCTTCGACTTCTTCTTATGCTTCGACTTACCTGACCCCGAGTGCGAAGACTTCGATGACTTCGAGCAGGACTGATAGTGGCTCCGCGACCGGTCCCTCGACCTCCCTCTCGACCGGGACCTTGAATGGCACGGAGCCGACTGCCGTTGTTCAAGCAGCTTTCTGGACCGCTCCCGCAAAGCCTTCGGCGTCAACAACTGACAGTCGGAGCACGACTTTGGGTCGTGGTCGCGCTCCAGGCAAAAGAGGCACACGCGGTGCGGATCCGTCACCGACATCAATCGGGTACAGGAACTGCAGGCCTTAAAACCGGGCATCCCTCGTGCACCTGTTCCGAGTCGGAGACTCGAAACAAGACGTCAACAAAAGTCGAGAAAAACGTAGTCAAAAAATGACTGAGGTACCGCTCTTCCCGGATCTGCGCTAGCTGGCGCGGAAAAAGAAAGAACTGACGTCAGCGCGCGAGGGCGGCGTCTAAGTAGCTGCCGCGATGTCATCCCGGCGACCACCACGACGCCGACGACGGACGCGGAGCCGACCAACGCCACCTTCCGACGCGCAAAGGTACTGCTGACAAAAAAACTTTCCAGATCCAGTCTGACGCCTGGGGGTAATTCTAAGGTAAGGAATCTATAACAAACGTGTTTCTTTCAGATTATATATATACACTGTGTGGTTCTTTTTCATTTAACCTACACTACATGATTAGATCTGGTAAAACAAGCTGCTTAACACTCCTTCAAGATAAGCCTGAAGGCTGCTCTGCACAGCTACCACTTAGCGAGCTTTCTAAGGTTGTCTAAAGCCACTACAATCACATTAAAGGATGTCTGAATTAGTGAAAGGTGCTTCACTTAAATAAGTGTGCACCATAAACTAAGCCAGCCTCCTACACCTCCCTAAAGGCTTCCCCACTTTTCACAACAGAGTCTGCAGTCCCACTCCTCACCCCTTATAGCCAACAAATAGCAGTGTTCAGGAAGACTACTCAGCAGCTCCTTGCTAACCGCAAGGACTCCTCTGCCTACACTTCAGTATTTAGGTCTTCTCTCTCCACCTTAAAGGTATCTGAGCACTACACTTCCACTGCCTTGAAGCACAGTCCTCACCTTCATCTTGTGCACGTCCAGGCCAGGGGTATCCTAAATATATCCCTTTGGCCTCCATGACTCTGGCTCACTAATACATGACATGCATGTAACACACAAGCTGTACACATCAACATGCTTTACAAGCACTCAGAATGTTCGTGCTATTGACTGCATAAGAGCACTGAAGTGGAAATTTAAACTAGGTTAGTAGGGTTCCACTCCAATGCCTCAAATAAAAAGGTCTGATCACATTATTAATTCTCAAAATATTTTATGCCTGCCACCACCGCTCTATGTACTGAAGCCATGGCAAGGAAAACAGCCCATGGCTACCAAATGAAAGTATGTGTGGTGCACCCCATCACAGGTCCCAGGACAAATCCAGGACCTACTCACTACATTAGCATGATTCTAGGGCCTAGAATCCAATGCTGGGATACCAGTACCAGATACAGTCAGGCATTCAGGGCAGGAGAACAAGCCTATAAAACATGCAGGGGACATCCCTGTCCAGAAAGCATGTGTTAGCACATTCAAGCTTGTCGTATCGCCTTTGAAAATGCTTATTCAATATATTCTCTGCATTTTAGTTTGTATAACAGGATTTTATGTGACACAGGTATACTTACCCAGAGATGTATTAGAAAGAACAGTATGCACAATGAGAGAAATTGAATAAATACTGATATTTGCGAGTACCTTTGAAGAAGCTGAAGGGCGCTCTGTGAAGATAAAATTCTTCCAAAACAGGATGCCATAAATGCTTGAATCTCTACCTAAAATGGATTAATCATATGTTATGTGAGTAGACTTCAATCATAACACAACATTTCTAAAAGCACATCATTTCTAACAGGACATCTTTTCTATTGTGAAAGTCTAAAAATCAGTTGGCTGCTGTCTCTGCTTCACATGCTTCACTGGCATAATTTCATTTATGAAATGCACTAGAACCAATATGTGCTATTCAATCATTGTTTGTATTGTGCTTAGACATCTTATGTTATTTCAAAGCCAAAAATCTATGAGAAGTAAGTAGCTACTCTAATGATAGCAGAGACTACAGACTTTGATGTTTTGTTAGGTGGCTCTATGCTTTCTGTCATCTCAATACAAGGCTCTTCTAGTTCCCAAGCTAGCTGGTTTCCATCCCCCATACTGTAGACGGGTGTGTTGGAGGCAGGCTTAGTATATGGTGCACACTTATTTAAGTGATGCACCTTGCACTAATCCAGGCAACCCTTATGGTGATTATAGTGGTCTTTGATAACCTTTGAAAGCTCTCAAAGTGGTAGCTTTGGAGAGAAGCCTTAAGGCTTATCTTGAAGGAGTGTTAAGAAGCTTGTTTTACCAGTTAAATCATGTAGTGTAGGTTAAACGAAAAAGAACCACACAGTGTAAATATAAAAATATGTCTATTTATTACACAACACTCACTAACACATTGGTAGATCTCCTACCTGGAGATATCAACACAAATACACAGTAATACTTCAATTGAAATAAGGTAAGTAGCACAAAATACAGTGGTCTCCAGAGGGAGACCAAACCATATACTAAGAAAGTGGAATGCGAACTGCGCCCGAAGTCGGGACTTGGACCAGGAGACTTAGAAGAGCTGGAGACACAAGGAAACCCCCAAGGTAAGTACCCAGGAACCTCGCGGAGGCTGTGTGCAGAGTGGAAACGCAGTCATGTCTCCAAAAGAAGTCAATGGGGAAGTCGTGGTTGCAGTTTTTAAGAAGAAGTACCCTTCCCAGTGGACTCTGAAAAAACCCTGTGGAAGACAGAAGGTTGGAGAGTCACCCCACCCGTGGATACCCCAGAAACCAGGATACCTACACCAGGGAAGCCGGCTGCATAGGTGCGAAGTGACGTCAGAAAACACCGCAGCCCACAGTGAAGGACTTCAGAAAAGATGTCACTGGAGAAGACTGTGCAAGAGTCCGGTGGGATACAAGTGTGGATTCTTAAAGTGAAGAACCTGCAAGCAGACGGGACAGAGTCTATGCCACTCGGAGGTGACTAGTAGGCACAGAAGAGCAATGCCCACCAATGTCGGATGGTTCAGAAGTGTTGACAGTGACCTTGTTGCTGCAGCTGTGAGTACAAGGTGTTGCAAGGATTCTGCGCCAACACAGAACTATGCGTAGGATTATGGGACCTTAGTATATAGGGACTGAATCATCCTACCACCTTAGTAACCATGAGCCCAGGACCGACTAGCTATAGTGTCTCACTTGCCCTCCTACTCACTTACAAAGAACAAGTGATTAGACACCCCAGAACACAACACTCCCGACTCTCACAGGAATTGTGGTTACAAGACACACCCTTTCACTCACACTCTTGTACTTGTCCACAATAGGATCTGACAGAGACACAAACAAGTTTAAAATCTTTATTTTGACTAACGTGCTCTATTATGCAGTATACGTGCCACAATAAGCAGAAAAATACATAACACAAATACGGTCAGCATAGCAAGTAATCCGTAGATCATAAAAGGAGCTGTCATAGTGAGAGACAGAGTAGCCTAACCTCCCTCCCGTTGCATAGACGCAGGATGATTATACATCAGAAGATGTCTGGGTGTTATCTGCAGTACCATGTACCTCAGTCTATAGATGGTAGTTCTAAATCATACCTGCTGTCAATCTCTGCTCCCTGGAAAGGTCCCTCTCCAAGTGTGTGCTACCTATCCGTGTATTCCAATAAAACCAAAGTACGTATTCCAAACAACAGCTGCATCTGTATGTTTTGTCTAGATGATAGGGCCTGACCAGAACAGAATAACAAGGGGCATTGTTGTTCAACCTTGTTCGCAATGTTCAGACTAAATCCCAGGAACCTGCAAAGCGTGAACACAACAGTGGGTTCTTATGAGAAAATATCAAAAGAAGCATTTGCAAAATAAGCTCATGTAGTAATGTGTGCAAAGCAGCGGACACTCTGCAGCGTGCTCATGCTAACTTAGGGAAGACGACAATGTCCCCACGGGCCACGTGACACCCTCCCCTTGGTCAGGACGTCTGCCCTGGACTAATACAGAAGTCACAGGTAAGCAGAACCAAAGCATCTCCGGCAGGTGACAAGTATGATCCACAAAGCCAATAGTGGACAATGATGGAAAGTCAAATTGAAAACACAAAGTCAGTAGTAAAAGAGTGTATATCCATTTACAGCATATCCTTCGGGCCAAAAACTTTGCGTGTCAAGTGGAATGCCATGAGCTCCAGTAAGGCGTCAGAACCGTCGATAGTAAAAAGCAACGCCATCCAATTAAGTAATTCAAAAGAACCGACATGCTGTTCATATCTTGAAGCCGCAAGGAGCATACCAGGGCAAACTGCGTCAGTCTTGATTAAACTCGGATCCAAGAGGAGCTGTACACGGGCACAGGTACTTGGTTCGGCCAATGGCCCCAGTGAAGAATCGTACACAAGCCGCGTACCCACGGAAAAGCCCCGTCTATGGGCCCTCAATGGACCAACCAACAGGTCATAATCCAGGGCAGCGGGTGACGTTGTAGAGAGACAGAAATCCAGGGCCCGTTAAAAAGGGCACCGGATGCAATAGAACACAGGTTGCACACAGGTGAAGAAGGCATAACGAATTGTCAGCCAATAGCCGATGTCAAGAGCTCCCAATGGCATTAAGCTAAAAAGCTGTTGCATTCCATCACGGTACAGGTGCAACTGTGCCTGACTGGGCAGAACCATAGATCGAGCATCCATTGCCGAACAGCAAAAGAAGTACCAGCACGCCACAAACCAGGAGGAGCAGCAGGGGAAACCCGAATACGCTGGAAAAAATAGAATGAATAAAGGCAGGCATTACTCCAAAGATTGTCTGAAACAATGTAACAAGGCCGGATCCCACAACTTTGAAAAAAGTGTGCGAGGCCTGCTGTATCAGACGCATTAAAAATTTGATGAATTAATTCCCCGAAGTGTAGGGGGAGATTCGTGTTTAACAAAGATTGTATTTCACTAGATGTTCTCGCCACCTGAAATTCGAAGGTCTCAAGAGCGGACGTGAGAGCAACCTATTGTTGAAACAACAGTACTTTGAGTCTGCTTAGCTTATTGAAATCTGTTTTCAAAGTCAGAATGGAAGGCCACAGTGAACTATCCACACTTCCATGTGGGGGAGGGGGGGACAGGACATTGCTGCAACAATTAACGCGTTGTGAAGCTGTAACTATGTACAGGATGCCTGCCTGTAAACTGCAGCAGTTCTGATTGTTGAGAATGAGATAACTGCCGTTTGAAAGCAAAGTGAGAGTTGGAATAATAGCAGGGACTGGTATGCCTTTTAAAAAACAAGCTAAATTGGGTGCCAAAACGTTGCAAGCGCTGTGGAGTTTTACTTGTTTACAAACAAGGGAGTGTCCGACAGTGGACTCACAATCGTCCCCTGTAAGGAAAACTTCCTTCTCTCCATACTGACAACGGAAAGTGAATGGCAATGACCACAATTCATGTATGATACTACTCCCGAGGGGTTCAAATCTACCGACAGGATAATGTTTCATGCAAGCTGTGAATTAAAAAAGTGAGATTGGCAAAGAAATAACCCCATGTATTAACCACACTGCTGAATCTATTTCTGCTACAGTGAATGGAAACTGTTCTAGTTTCTCAATGTGTAACATAGTGTAAATTGCATCTTTCATAGACATCATTTTCTGTTTGTCCGTCAAATTAAATGGTATAAACAGTGCAGAAGCATTAAGGTAATCCCATGGTAGTCTCCCATTTTTAAGTGTCTGTAAAGTCCAACTAAATTGCATAACTGAACATAACTGATTTTGACCATGATACAAGGTAGACACTTCGGGCCTAATTCACAGAACTAACTTACGTCAAAATCCTAAACTTACAACAATTTTGGTATTCACAGAATGAACTTACACATTTGGGTATTCACAGAATGAACTTACACATTTGGGTATTCACAGAATGAACTTACAATTTTGGTATTCACAGAATGAACTTCACATTTGGGTATTCACAGAATTAACTTACAACAATTTTGGTATTCACAGAATGAACTTACTCATCCTAACTTTATGTCCGCCACTGGGCCGGAAATTCCGCCCGAGTGCGGACATAAGGTTAGGATGAGTAAGTTCATTCTGTGAATACCCAAATGTGTAAGTTCATTCTGTGAATACCAAAATTGGTGTAAGTTCATTCTGTGAATACCCAAATGTGTAAGTTCATTCTGTGAATACCAAAATTGTTGTAAGTTTAGGATTTTGACGTAAGTTAGTTCTGTGAATCAGGCCCTTCATTCTGAACAACATCAATGACAGATGACAATATTGTCAAGGTATAAATACGAGAAGATAGTGTGTTTATGCTGTTATCAACCACTGCAAGAACCTTGTCTAAATTATCCTGATCAATTTGGCGCAAGCGCAGTGCTGCCTCATTTTTGTGAAAGTTTCCAAAATTCATTATAGGCAGCATACACTTGGGGCCAGATGTACGACCCTTTTTTGCGGCCGCAAACGGGAGAACCTCCTGCTTGCGGCTGCAAAAAAGGGTATTGGCATGTACAAATGCTATTGTGCGAGTCCCTGACTCGCAAAATAGCATTTGCGACTCTTGCTATTAGGAAGGGGCATCCCTTCCTAATAGCAAGTCAACATGCTATGTACTAGTGTTTTGCGACCGCATTTGCGGCCGCAAAACACTCGCAGTTTACCACCTACTTCAAGTAGGTGGTAAACCACTCGCAAAGGGGAAGGGGTCCTAGAGACCACTGCCTGCGCTTAAAAAAATGAAACTGAAAAGTTTCATTTTTCTTTTAAATGCATCCCGTTTTCCTTTAAGGAAAACGGGCTGCAGTTAAAAAAAAAAAAAAAGCTGCTTTATTAAAAGCAGTCCCAGACATGGTGGTCTGCTGAGCCCAGCAGGCCACCATCCCTGGGAGGGCTGTCATTCCCAATGGGCTCGCAGTCTGCGAGAGGCTCATTAATATTAATGAGCCTCGCAATTTGCGACCCCATTAGGAATCGCAAACAGTGTGAAATACACTGTTGTACATCGGAAATTGCGCCTTGCATATTGCGACTCGCAAAAGAGTCGCAATTTGCGATGCACAATTTTCTTAGTCGTACATCTGGCCCAAAACATTTAGTGCGCAGGGATTTTAGACCCAACAGAAAATGTGAAAGATGAATGTCACCTGACAATAGGGAAAGATGGTGTTTCACAGATGCTAATGTGGAATGTTCCAACCACTGTTGACATAGTTTTCCAACAGAATAAGTGGTAACTGTATGTAAATTTGGGTAACGGGGATGAGGTCTAATTTGGGTAAAACCCTTAGTAACATTTAAAAAACATAAATGGCAAGCATCAGTGTTTGTAGGCCACAACACCCAGCCCTCCGGATTTATCATAGATGTGTTAAAAGAGCCATTCTGTATCATCCGGATCAAGCCATCAATAGTATATATAATTGGTGTGTATGCTCCACAACTCGTAATGAGCCAAAGATGGAATAGAAGGAGCATTTACATTTTTTGCTGTGGCCAAACCGAAGCAGGTAGTTTGTTGCACAGTCTGGTTTAAAAATAATATTTGAGATGGTATTAAACACGCACATTGCAAGGATTAACTCCCTTGCACTTGCCAAACTTTAGTGCCCCAAATAGACTTTGAATCAACAGTGTCTTTCCACAAATCATAACCCTTCAGTGACAGATCCTCTATAAAATATGAGGAATAAATTAGTTTAGTCTGTGTAAGCATATATTTGTTCAATCTAGGGACATTCAATTTAAAATAATATGATGCTGGGTCAGATAGATTGTAACCCGTAAAATATGTACATTTCTTCATTTCTGTAACTGAACTAATTTGAGATGGTGTAGGACAATGTTCCCATTGTGTGTAATTGAAAGTGGGTCTTTGAGTACTGGATTCGTGAAGAAAGTGATGGCCATAATGTTGGTAACAAAATAGATCTGCATAATTTGCTGAATTCAAATACAGAACCTCTGTATCAAAAACAGTATAATATTGTAAATCAGAAAACAAAGAATTAACAGCATTGACATCCCAATCATCCGAATGCATTCCAGGTAATACAACATCCCCCAAAGAAACACGAAAGACATATGGAATTTGCAAGGTCTCCGTCAGAACATATGCATCGAAAGGTACTTTATCCCAAACGATGCCATCAGCGATTGGGACTGCCGAAATATTAACTAATGTCTGGTCTCTTTTCATTCTATGAGAGGAAGTATGCGGGGTCAGTAATCCGTCAGCTAGTTCCGCAGAGGAGCGTTCAGGTAAATGGTGTCCATTAATCAAAAGAAAGAAGACAGTCACAAAACCAATCCACATGAAAAGGAACGCCATTGACAACACAATCCAGATGCAAGTCCATTTTTTTTGTCTGATCTGTTTATTACACTTTTGCATATACAGTACAACCGAACAGCACATATTATACCTGTAGAACCAGTAGGTATATACAATCATAGTCTACGAAGACCGCTTAGTATTTTGGACATAATAAACGTTTACATAATCTATATCTGATCAATACAACAATCATCATTTACGGCATTAATCAAAGTTTTTCAAACATGACATATAATCGTTTCAATACGTAACCCCATTACCGGCGTCCAGCACATGAGCATGAACGTTCCATGTATACTATATTAGTGACTCATGTTAGCAATATCTCATTGTCAGGGTCAGCGATCAAACAGGTGAGAAAAAAATTAAATACTAACATAAATAACAGCTCCGTATAACAACAGAAGCGGGAAATAAGGCTGAGTGAGTCTGAGTGAGGGGCAGGTCATCTAAATCCGCTACAGCCGTGCCGCATTTACTATATACAACACAGTGTCCATATCCCCATAGTGTTACATTATTGTTCTAATGTACATTTATTTATTTATTTAATTTATTTATTTACTTGAGTTTTATATAGCGCTGGCTAGACCCGGAGGTATCAGAGCGCTTTACATAAGGACACAGCGAGTTACATGTTGCAAAAGTTTCACAATAATTACATAATGGATAGATAAACAATACAGGAGTAAATTAGCGAACACGAAAATCAGGATAAGAAAGACCAGGGGAAGCTGGTAATCCACAGGAAGGAGACAGCAGCGGGGAAGAAAACGAGACAAATGTCCGAAATCCGTCTGGGTAGGTGACGGCCATAGCGGTGTGCCAGAGCCAATCTCCCCTATAACTGTCGGAGCAGCTCCACCGGGAAACGGCCATGTATGCGTTTAGGGCTCCGCCAGAGTAGAGTGAGGATCAGGAGGCGAACGAGAGACTTGAGTACATGATAAGTGATGCATAGCCCAGTTCTCATTAAAACCGTGTCGTATTGGCACGCACAAACAATCCTTACTTATGTAGTATCAGAGGCATCAGGGGGGTCTTCCGGAGCTATTGCCGCTTGAAGAGCTGTTAGGATTGCGTTCCAAGCTACTGCAATGGGATATTTATCTAATCCTAGCGCGTCCTCTCTTGCCAGTGATATTGCTTCTGCATTAGCTCAGTTCAACATAGACTGAGTCAAGGCTTTTACCGATGGGGGATCTGCGGCTTTCCAGCGATGTGTAACTAGTCTCTTGGCCACCACTAGGCCCAGCAATTGTGTCACCTCCAGCCAGTAGTTCTGCAATCTAGGGCATGACCACATCATATGTAAAAAGGTAGCATCAACCATATTGCATCGCGGGCAGCAGGCGTCTGTCCTATGAAAATACCTATTAATTTTATCAGGGGAAAGGTATGCCCTGTGAACTATGTAAAATTGGATCAGCCTAAATATGGCATTCCTAGGGATCTGTCTTGGACTTCCCAACAACGAAGCCCACTCTTGAGGTGTGTAGGATCGTTCCATGTCTGCTTCCCATCTAGCCTGCAGTTGCGTTAGGTCAGTCAGAGTATACTCGCGGATAGATTCCGCAAACCATTTTATAAGGTGTCGCCCTGTACCCATCACATGGACATACTGCATCAAAAGATGTGTCGGAGCTCCTGAGAAATATTACCCCAGCGACGCCCCATCGTGGCCAGCCAGGAGGCATGATTAAAAACTGCCCCGGTGGAACTCCATCCTCTTCAGTCAGTGAGAGAAATGGACGTAACCCACCAACTGCATATAGGTCCCTAGTGTGTGTATGTCAGCAGCATGCCAGTCTACTAGCTCTGCCGTGCTAACTCGCCCCCCCCCCCAGCATACCCAGCAATGGGATAGCAGGTGCATATGGCGCTACTGCTCTAGTAAGGGACAGAGCTCTACGAAAGCACCTCAACGCTATTGATACCAAAAGTGGAAGCCCTGCATGCAAATTAGTGAATGGATGGAAGATGAAGAGGAGCCTGTCCAATGTATACGGGGGCCTACTCTCAGCTGTATCCTCAAGATGTAGTTCTGCCACCCACTTCGCCACCCACTGTATTTGGGATGCCAAGTAGTAATGTTCCATGTTAGGTAGAGCCAGGCCACCCCACTCCTGTGGTAGATATAGTTTAGCTAGCGCCACCCTGCAGCGTGTGTTACACCATATAAATTCCCTAACCATGCCTTCCAGTGATCGAAAAAAGTATGCCAGTACAAATAACGGGAGATTGGCAAAGTAATAAAGTAGGCGGGGCAGTATTACCATTTTAATGAGCGCCACCCGGCCTGCAACTGACAGATTCAGTGTCTTCCAGAACTCCATTTGAGATCTTAGACCTGTGACTGCTCGTGAAAGATTACCCTCCAGGAGATCCCGGTCAGTATGATACACTCTAATACCTAAATACAGAAACATAACCGGTTGCCAGGCCACCACCGCGCCGTCCACCACCAGCCGAGGATCCTCTCTACCATCAGCCAGACGTAAGTCCATGGAGGGACCAGGTATGTGCTCTTCAACCACGAGATGAAGACACAAATCTGATTAGGAGGCACAGCAATTGATGAAGACAACAAAGATGTATCAGAAGAAAAGTTATCCTGGTCAAGGTAGTAACCGCTGGAGCCTAGCTGAAACAGTGGAGGTTGTTCGTCAGTAGAAGTCAAATGGAGCACAGAGTCAGGGACAGGAACCGTAAGTTCAACTGGTGGGGAAGAATACTAATTTTCCACCATTGCAGGCGTTGAAGGCAAAACAGGCAATAAATCCATTGAAGACTCCAGCTCCCCTTCCATGTTTTGGAGAGATTCAGGAGAAACAGCATTCATCTGCTGGAGGGAAACATTCCGTTCTGGAACGCCTCTAGTCATGGTATTTAGAATCGGCCATATGGTGTAGTTTGACATGTTCCCCGGAAATGAAACAGTTATCTTTGCAACCAGGAAGTGGAGGTAAAATTACAGTTCAAGTGCACTTTAAACCAAGGACCGGGACCGGAGCACAGTAGGAGGGTCCAAATTCTTTCTAGTTCGCCACTTTTTTGCGGACCAGATCCCCAACTTTAGGAAGCAAGCCAGAAACGGGGACCAAGACTGCTGTGTCCATCGGCGAGGGCAAATGGGATTTTACAAGAGCATCCCGATTCGTTTGTAGGTCCTGTAACATAGTACAATGGTTATCTACGTCAAATGTTGCGGCAGCCGTCACAACGTCTAGACCATCAAGGTCAGGCACAAACATCATAATACCAAAGAGCATTTCGTACGGGGTCCGCCCACCCAGAAATCTTCAAGGGAATTATTGAGTGCACATTGAACCCCATATAGATTAGTTAACCAGCCTGGCCCGTACCTAATACCCTTGCTGTTAGAGATTGCTTTAAGTCACGGTTCATCCGCTCCACAATTAAATTGCCCCCAGGCTGATATGAAGATGAGATATGCACCTGCACCCCCAACGACTTTATTGAATCACAGTAAGCCTTAGCGGCAAAAGCCAGACCTTGGTCTGAATAGAAGGTGCCACAGGCATATGTCCCTACAAAGACATGCAAATCTTTTATAACAGCAAGAGCGTTAGCACAGCGCTGCGGCCAAACCCAGAGGAATCTAGTTCACGAATCCACTGCAACCAAAATATATTTGAAAGCATTGTCAGAGGTCAAAGGACCGCAGTGATCAAGATAAACACAACCAAACGGTTTATTAGAAATTAAAAGCTGAGTGTGTGGTGGACGCAAGACAGTAGAAGGTTTAATCTGTTGACAAACATCACAGGAAAATACATATTTGCGCGTTTGTTGATTTAATCCGCACCACTAATAACGTTGCTGAAAAAGAGCAATTGTGGCTGACACTTCAGCATGCGCAGAAGCCATTCCTTCATGGGCAGCCATAATAAGCGAAAGCCTGCAGTCCTCGTGGGAATCAAGAGATCGCCAACAGAGGGAATAGTCACAAATGGAACTTGGTCAGTGGTCAAGTGATAAGTATAATGTACGGGGAAACCCTTGGGATAAAGTGTCCCCTCTTTTGTTGCAGCGATAGCAACCAAAATATCATCGTCAATTTTAGTCATGGATAGTGTAACAGCTGCTACCGTGCATGTGTCTACTGCAGCTTTGGCTGCTTCATCAGCCATAGAATTACCAACAGTGTGTGCTCCCACACACTGATGGCCCAATGTATGGATTGCATGTGTGAGTGGCAAACGTTCCTTAAGAGTGGCCACCCAGACCCAAAGCGCTTTATGCTTTATTGCGCTACCTTTAGAATCACGAAAATCATTCTGTTTCCAGAAGAATAGGTTGTCATTAAAGGATTGTACACAGTAGAAGGAATCGCACACTACAAGAGGGGGCACTTCAGGATCAGCAAACTCAAGGGCTAATAGTAAAGCGCGTAACTAAGCCAATTGCGCCGTACAATCCCCAAGGGACTGTGTGTGAACCAGGAAGGGTTTGAAATCACCGTCCACTATCGTGCCTGCCACAATAGCACTGGCGGCAGAATAAGCATGTTTAGAACCAATAGCAGGTTGTGCAGACCCATCAGTGTAAATGATACATTTATACTGATCATGAGGGAGTAGGGATAAAGGAAGGGGATGAACGCGTTCGTACTGTAAAAACTCCGTCCGGTTTCAATATCGGAAAAAGAGGATTATTCATAGACAAAACACAGGGTTCAATAACACCCTGATATTCCAATTGTGTCAGAATGTCACTGAAGGACGCTTTAGCATCACGTTTAATGGGATGTTGAGGTTGAGGCTGAGGTGTAGATCGCAAAGGAATTACATGGAGAGGTGAATCCATATCCCAACTCCCCTGATTGCAAAATAAAGCAGGAGCTAAGTCCAGAGCCCACACCAAAGCATAAGCTTGTTTAGTCTCCTCTGGGACATATTGAGAGAAAGACGGTAAAATAACATCCTCACCCCTAGAGGAAGCAAGGACAAACGGGGGAGGCCAATCAACCTCCGCCAGCAAAATGTCATAAGAAGAAGTCAAATTGTCCCAAAAGACTGCATTTATTGTACATTTACTATTGTACATATAATATCACCTTCAATTTGAAGTTCAACGTGGTGAACTCTATCAGGGGGAGCTACGCGGGTGTCCGTGGTTTCAATTGTAATAAAAGTGTCAGTTGCTCTTGCATTCAGACGCTGGTGGAGTGTCTGCCGAACTATGGTAACTTTCGCAGCACTGTCGAGGAGAGTTACAGCCCAACTACTGTCCAGGAGGAGGGTTCTCACTGTCTGCGGCATACTTTGCTGTCAAAGTGGCAACTTTTTTCTTCTGAAACGGGGCATGATACTGAGGTGGTTCCTCCCGTTTGACTTTCACATCAAACTGGTGCTGCAGGTCGCGACTTTGTTGCGTGGACTCACGGTGTCTGCGATCATGTTGTCACCCCTCCGTCAGATTGTTGATATGACGATTCCTGAAAGGAACGAGGAGAACGGAGAACAGGAACCTGAAATCTCTCAGGTGTCTTAATTTAAGAGTGGTCATGTAAATCATATCTATGCCCAGAAGCATCCAGTGGAGGCGAACCCGCACGGGACCTAGGCTTCTGTTGCTGTCAAATTTTGTATCTTGGGAAAGACTGGATGACCCTCCTTGTCCGGCAGGGATTTATTTTGTACTTGTGTAACTGGTCTGACTCCAAAATTATTGCGACCTAGGGAGGTATAAACATCCGCAATAATAATCAGCAGCTGTCGTTCCCGATCAGCATCAGCCACCGCTGCAAGGCGCACCTGCAAACAAACTGCTTCACCTTTAGTATTATCCAGAATCATAACAGAGACAATAGGGAACATTCCCACTAATCTCATCCCCAGATCCAGGGCTGGGCCAGCCCCGTGTTCATCCTGTACTCGTTTAAGAATGCTCTACAGAACGCTCACGGAAGGGGTGCCAAAGCACAGTGTATACACTCATGCAAACACGTCCCCCGTGTTGCAATCCGCTAGAGGGGGAATCAAACCACTTGGCAAACACAGAGTAAGGATCCTCCACAGGACTCATGTGTGGGTAAACTGCTTCAATCTGTTCAATTTTCTGTGCTATCCAAAATGGAAGATCCTCACGATTCTGGGGATGTTTGCCCATCACTGAGTTAATCATGATGGGACTAATCACAATACCCCCGCCCTGAACTGGGGACGGAGGAGCAGCTCCAGCTAAAGCTGCCAAAAGTGCACAAGACAAAAACTGTATGACACGTCTATGAAGATGTACTAATTGTGTATATAGCAAACATAGCTCCACAATAGTAACATTGAGATAATTGGGATGTGGTGTAAAACTGGCAAAAACAGGCCAAGTAGTCCCACCAATAGACAAGGGGCCCATTCGAACAAAAGAGAGAGGGTGAGGAAGGGAGCCATTAAACCAAATGGTATGCTCCCAAGACGTCAACGTAACCTCAATCAACGCATAAGGATGATACGCTGCTGGAGGAGCAGCGGCCATGTAAGTATGAAAAAAATTATCATTTGCATTAACCGCTGGAAATGTAACCCAAGAATGAAATACCTTGAGCGGTATGCTGGATTCGCTTCCACTACGAAAATAAAGGTAGCCCCCAAATTGGTGACCCCGTGTTGAGTCAAATGTTGCGTAACTGCCGCCCGGCTATACGCCGGAATCGCGACCGGTTGTGCCATTTATTATGGAAAGTCAAAGAAAACGGTAGCGCAAAATGGGTCAAAGAAACCTTTTAGAATTCAAGCTTGAAAAACCTACAGAAACAGGTGCATCCTACAATTGTAGGAGGCAAAGCCCTTCCGCCTCGGGCGTCCCCGAAAATCGCCGAAAGGGTATTGTGGACAAGCACAAGCGCTACTCAGGGGTCCCGTGAATAAGTACCAGACTATGTATGTATCAAAATGGCTGACTGCACTTACAAAGTCTGGAGAATCAACTCCAGGGTTTGTAGAGGTGTCCTGCTCATGCAGGGGAACCCTCACACTTATAACCAAGCACCCTGTCTTCAGTACAGAAAGGCCTGCCGCAGAGGTGACATAGGTTTTAAGTGCAGGGACCTAAGTTATAAGAAAACGCATATCTGTTGTGAGAGGTGCAAGCACCAACTCGCACAGGCTTTAAGGGCAGGCCTGTAGTCACAGTTTGAGTGGTCTCTCATGGGAGGCACAATACATGCTGCAGCCCATGTAACACCCCTAGTGTACCTATGCCCTAGGTACCTCAATACCATATACTGGGAACTTACAAGGGTACACGAGTAGCCAATTGTGGATGTACAACAGAACTTACCATGTTCAATTTAGGGAGGAAGCACAGTGACTGGGGTCCTGATTATCAGGATCCCAGTCAGACTAGTTAGAAACATACTAATACCAAGCAAAAAGTGGGGGTAACCATGAAAGCAGATCCTACTTTCCTACAATCGGGATTGATCTTCTGGAATTCACATACTACTTCTACCACTCCTGTAACTGCTTATGTCTTTTTGAAGGCTTTAATATTTTTCTTTAAATACAAAATTCTAAAATTAAAAAATAACTCAGGGCAGGTGTTTGTGACATACAGCAGCAGAGAGCTGGGTTTATTAATACCTCAATTAGGCTGGTTGTGTACCTGAGAACACCATACAAGTCTTCTTCAAATCTTTTACATCCATTGATATAAATCACTGGCCTTCCCTCTCCCAGCTGATGCCTAACAAAAAGTTACTGACTTTCTGTGACACTGTTTTTGATAGATATATTTTCTCACTCATTCTAAGCTTCAGGCTGTTCAGGTATCTTTTTCCTCCGCCATGATTTTTTTCCCCACAGTCAGGTGGTACTACGCAAGCACAGCCAATACTCCACCTCCAGTTGTGAGATCACCAGAATATATTAGGTGTCAGTTCCTTATCATTTCCACAAGGGGAACCGAGACAGCTCCAACAGTGACAAATACAGCGCATAACACGTTTGCATACCCTGAGATCTTACTAATCTCAGCACTAGATCATTGGGGAGGAGGGATAGCAGTGAGGAATCTGCTGTATAGGTTATGAAACCACCAGAAATACTGTTCCTGAAGGTAAGTAACTTTTC
Organism: Calotriton arnoldi; assembly: GCA_963921515.1. Classification (NCBI taxonomy): domain Eukaryota; kingdom Metazoa; phylum Chordata; class Amphibia; order Caudata; family Salamandridae; genus Calotriton; species Calotriton arnoldi. Next base: position 886,644 of record CAWUFW010005100.1, read on the forward strand.
CTTCTAATGTATTCAATTTAGCACAGATTTCTCACCTTATGAATGAGTCCAAAAACAGTTTGACCGAGGGGTAGGACTGAGTAGGTGCTAAATGTCACGACCATGTTGTCCCTGCTCTCAAATCTCGCCAGTGACTCACAATGTAGGAAAGGATTAAGTTCAAAACTTTGTCTTGTCTAAAACGCTATGAATAACCGCTTTCCAAACTATATCTCCAGTCTTTTTGTTTCCGACCAAACACCCCGGTCTCTCTGCTGACACCACATCAATTCAGATAGAAACATTTTGGCAACCGAACCCTTCTTCATCGAAGTACCTCTCTCAAGAATACCTTACCTAATCCCCTCAGACTGGAAAAGATTAGTTCAAATTTAGGAAATCCAAGACCCTTGTCTTCTCTATGTCTTTCGGATAATATCGTACAGAGACCATATACATAAACTCCTTTCCAGCCAACCGGTCAGATGTCTTAGGCTAGATCTCGAGTATGAATAATGATGCTCAAAGGTTTACCAACTTTTTATTTATCTTTAATAGGGCTATTTTTGACTTGGTTTGAAAACCGCCAGCCCACCTCAAGGCTTCCCCAGGTCAACCACTGATACCACTGATACTCTGAATACAGGCTCGTAGAATTGTAACTGGTGGTGAGCAACATGCTAAAAACACAGTAAAAATAAATAAATAAAAGTATAACCTGCTTAACCTGCCTCATACGTGAGGCAGTAGGGCTTAGCGAAAGTATGCAAGGACTACCATGTAGCTGCCCAGTTGATGTCAACAACTGGGACGCTTGTGAAAACCACTGAGACCTGGGAATCATCCTGGACTCCGAGCTCAAAATGGACCGCCAGATCAACTCTGTCTCGTCTTCCTGCTTCCACATCCTCCGCCTCCTTCGTAAGACCTTCAAATGGATCCCCCTCGAACACCGAAAGACCGTCACTCACGCCCTGGTCACCAGCAGACTCGACTACGGCAACGCACTCTACGCCGGAATAAACAAAAACCTCACCCGCAAGCTACAGAACATCCAGAACGCCGCCGCAAGACTGGTCCTCAACCTGCCAAAACACTGCCACATCTCCCAGCACCTGCGCACACTCCACTGGCTCCCTGTCGAGGTGAGAATCACCTTCAAGATGCTCACCCACGCACACAAGGCCCTCCACGGCACCGGACCAGCATACCTGAACAGCCGACTCAAATTCCACGCACCCCAAAGGACCCTACGATTTGCCCAGCTCTCCTACGCCGTGGTCCCCCGCACCAGAAAGACCAGATCGGGAGGCCGCTCCTTCTCCTTCCTCGCGGCCAAAGCATGGAACGCCCTTCCGCTCCACCTCAGACAGACAACATCGCTCCCCATCTTCGCAAGAAACCTCAAAACCTGGCTCTTCGACAGACCCCCTCCTTGATGGATGGAACCTGCACCCCCCCACCGCCTTGAGACCCTTACGGGTGAGTAGTCGCGCTTTAACAAACCCCTGATTGATTGATTGATTGACTGAGAAAGCAGGAATTTTTCTTTTTAAAAATTTTTTTTTATTGGCATTTTGCAGGTTACTACATCAGCAGCAATTTATGCATCTAATCATAAAACAACAAGAACATCTCGCGACAACAGGATACATTAGTGCAGACAAATATTACAGTGCAAGGGCATATGCATGGTGTTCATATGTAGTAAAGTTACACATCAGGGTTAGATGACGCATCACATTCTTTAGATCTTAGATATATCAATAGCGGTTCCCAGATATCCTTGGGCTTGGAAGTGGCAGGGAGCTCTTCTGCATACAGCGCTAGTGTCGCGGCAGTATGCCATATCTGTTAACCATTGAGCAGTAGTGGGGCTAGCTTTTCTCTCCCAGGTCATGGCGACTCGCCGTTTAGCCAACAATAATGTTATTCTCACCAACTTACCCATGCTGCCCTTCAGGGATGGTACCAGGGTTAACAGACACATCTGAGGGGAGCAGGCCAGTACAGTATGGGTCATTTCTTGTATGACATCGAAGACAGCTGTCCAGTGTGCTATTTTCCCACATTCCCATGCTAAGTGCCAAAAATCCGCGCCCGTTTACCACATCTTTTACATCTATCATTATCTCTGATCCCGTATTTACATAGTTTATAAGGTGTGTGGTACACTTGGTGCAAATATTTAAAGTGAATAATGCGCAGGTTTCCATTAGGTGTGAGTGCGCTAGTGATCTGACAACAGTGCTCCCAGTCCTTGCGTGTAATCTGCGGATATAGCTTCTTATTCCATCGCTCCATACTGTTATTATGAGGTAGCGGTGTTTCCTCTCTAGCTGCCCTATATAGTTTAGTTACCAATTTGTGTCTCGTGGGGCTAATGAGCAAGGTGTGTAAAGTCTGCAGCGTCGGCGGTTCGAGGGGAAATGAGGGAAAATAGGCCTGCAGTGCTTTCTTCAGTCTATGTATAGTGAACGTGAATAATGGCGTTTGATTATGTATATAGCTTAGATCTGCAGGTGTTAAGAATGTGCCATTAGGGAAGACGTCCTGCATTCTGTCAATCCCTGCCATCGTCAGGATGCGCATGGCTCCCGCTTCATGCGTTACGGACGCACCCGCGTGGCATGCTAGGGGTATTAATGGGGAATATACAGGCAGTTTCGCCGCTCTGCGGCCAAGCGCTTGCCAGGCTGCGACTGCGGTGTCAATGGAGTTAATTTTGGACCTGTGCGTGCCCCTGTTCGTGTGAGTCAGTATAGATCTCAGTGGAATAGGGTGTGCATCGCCATCTTCCACTGCGACGTGTGGGATAAAGTTATGAGTAGTATACCAGTAGTGAGCATATTGAGCTTGAGCACAGAGATAATATAAGTGCATGTCAGGCACACTAAAGCCCCCCCTGCGATAGTCTAATGTAAGGGTCGCCAGCCCTACTCGCGCTTGCTTGCCGCTCCATATCAGCCGAAGTAGTAGTGATCGTAACGTTTTAAAAAAGGCTGTTGATAGTTGTACAGGAATGTTGCTAAAAAAGTAAAGGAACTTGGGCAGCACAACCATTTTTAGGTCTCGCTGAGCCAGCGCATGCGCTGCTCTGCGAGACATTTAGTAAGGGGCTTTTCAAAGTGCTACCAAAGGCTTTTTCCGGCCACCAGCGTGCGGTTACGCGTGCGTGCATGCGCACAGCCGCCATCTGCCTCTCTTCCAGCGCGATCACTGCTGCGCGCGCACCACTCACGATCACTGCTGCGCGCACCTCTCGCGTGCTTACCACAGAGCGCGTCATCGCGATCACTTTCACCGCGATCACTTTGGCTTTCACGGCCGCGCGGCCGTTACTTTTACGGCCGCGCGGCCAATGCTTGTTTCTGTCGTTCTTTCCCCTCCAGCATCAGATTTCCTTGAGCTCCTTTTTTTCCCACCTGTTCTCCTTTTCGCCGCTTCCCCTTTCACCTTCTCACCATTTCACCCACTCACTTAGCCCCCCTCTCTTTCACCTCCTCGCCCCTCTGATCTCCCCTTCTCTCATGCTCGTCGGTCTCCCCTTGTCCGCCTCTATATATTCCTGTTCTCCTTCGCCCCCACCTGTTTCCCAGCTGCTGACCCGCTCTCATCTCGCCCTGCACCCCCTTCTCGCGGCCTCTCTGCACACCCGGCCTCTTCCTTCCAGTCACATAGGCTCCCTCTGGCCTCTCTTTTTCCTCGTTCCTCGATATCTCTCCAAGGCCTTTCGCTCACCCACTTCCTTCTTCCCCCATACCTCATTTACCCACCTGCTCACTGTCTCACTCCCTGTCTGCATCGGTTTCATCCTCAGTCACTTTCTCTGGCGTCTCCCCTTTTCACAAGCCCCATCCCTGTCTCTCTCTCTCTCTCTCGCTCCCTAATGCCTTCTTTTTCTAATATATTTACATCTCTCTTACTCACCTGGCTCCTCTCTTTACTTCGTTTTGCTACCTCCCCTCCCCACTCCTTTACACCTTTCTCACCTGTATCCCTCTCTGTGCCGCATTCCCCCTGTCACACCTGTCTCCTGTTTCTCTTCCTCTCTCTGCTACATTCACCACTCCCCACCTTGAAACCCTCCTGCTCGCCCCTTTTCACCAGAGCCCCCTTTTGAATCTCTCTGCGCCCTCCCTCCTTTCGCGCCCACTCTCACCCCCTTCTCACCTTCTGTCCCTTCTATCCCTCCACACTCTCCCCCCCTCTCACCTGTATCCCTCGCTGTGCACCTCCCGCCCCCCTCCTCTCGCTACCAGCAGAAGTTGCTGCACTCATAAGGGCCCCTCTGACTTTAGCCCTGTGCGGCCGCCCCTCGGGCCCCCGCCACCTCAGGATCGGCTACTTCCCTAGTGAGACCTGCATTTGGAATCATTAGTTGGTGGCGGAGACTGGAGCTACTGTGTTTTCTCTTTCCAAAAATAACACTTTATTTTTAAACTTGAAACAGGCGCTTGTGACTTGGGGCCCTGCATAGTTGTTTGTATAGGGGTCCGTAAAAACTGCTGACAGGCCTGGTGCTGCTAGACGCTCCTCATGCTCTGCCTTGCACCCTTCTACCCCTCTGCCTTGCACCCTTCTCCACGTCTGCCTTGCACCCTTCTCCCCCTCCGCCTTGCACCCTTCTCCCCCTCTGCCTTGCACCCTCTCCCCTTCCACCTTGCACCCTTCTCCCCCTCCGCTTTGCACCCTTCTCCCCCTCCGCCTTGCACCCTTCTCCCCTCCGCCTTGCACCCTTCTCCCCTCCGCCTTGCACCCTTCTCCACATCTGCCTTGAACCCTTCTCCACATCTGCCTTGCACCCTTCTCCCCTTCCGCCTTGTACCCTTCTCCACCTCCGCCTTGCACCCTTCTCTGCCTTGCACCCTTCTCCCCTCTGCCTTGCACCCTTCTCCCTCTGCCTTGCACCCTTCTCCCCTCCGCCTTGCACCCTACTCCCCTCCGCCATGCACCCTTCTCCCCTCCGCCTTGCATCCAAGCATTGGCATAGCCAAAAGGTCTCGCTTTTGGAACCTTATAAGTATTTAGTTAAGCAGCACAATATCCTTGGTGCAACAACACCAACTGTTGCATGACTAAACACTTAGAAGGTCCCAAAAGCGAGACCTATTGGCTATGCCAATGCTTGTTATAAGCGCCATGCGGTCAGCTAGTGACAGTGGCAGTCGTATCCATCTGCCTACCTGCTGTTCTAGTTGCGTGTAGGCCTTGCCATAGTTTTCGCGGATAACGGTCTCAGGGTCGCGGTGCACCCACACCCCTAGATACTTAACAGGTTCTGTTGCCCAGATCAGGGGGAATTCAAGATCATGAGGAGTAGTTGTCTCAGTTAGTGGTACTACCACCGACTTGGACCAGTTTATTGTGAGGCCTGAGAAGCGTCCGAATCGTATATATATTGTTTGTATAGGGGTCCGTAAAAACTGCTGACAGGCCTGGTGCTGCTAGACGCTCCTCATGCTCTGCCTTGCACCCTTCTACCCCTCTGCCTTGCACCCTTCTACCCCTCTGCCTTGCACCCTTTCTCCACGTCTGCCTTGCACCCTTCTCCCCCTCCGCCTTGCACCCTTCTCCCCTCTGCCTTGCACCCTTCTCCCCTTCCACCTTGCACCCTTCTCCACCTTGCACCCTTCTCCCCCTCCGCTTTGCACCCTTCTCCCCCTCCGCCTTGCACCCTTCTCCCCTCCGCCTTGCACCCTTCTCCACATCTGCCTTGCACCCTTCTCCACATCTGCCTTGCACCCTTCTCCCCTTCCGCCTTGTACCCTTCTCCACCTCCGCCTTGCACCCTTCTCTGCCTTGCACCCTTCTCCCCTCTGCCTTGCACCCTTCTCCCCTCCGCCTTGCACCCTTCTCCCCTCCGCCTTGCACCCTTCTCCCCTCCGCCATGCACCCTTCTCCCCTCCGCCTTGCATCCAAGCATTGGCATAGCCAAAAGGTCTCGCTTTTGGAACCTTATAAGTATTTAGTTAAGCAGCACAATATCCTTGGTGCAACAACACCAACTGTTGCATGGCTAAACACTTAGAAGGTCCCAAAAGCGAGACCTATTGGCTATGCCAATGCTTGTTATAAGCGCCATGCGGTCAGCTAGTGGCAGTGGCAGTCGTATCCATCTGTCTACCTGCAGTTCTAGTTGCGTGTAGGCCTTGCCATAGTTTTCGCGGATAACGGTCTCAGGGTCGCGGTGCACCCACACCCCTAGATACTTAACAGGTTCTGTTGCCCAGATCAGGGGGAATTCAAGATCATGAGGAGTAGTTGTCTCAGTTAGTGGTACTACCACCGACTTGGACCAGTTTATTGTGAGGCCTGAGAAGCGTCCGAATCGTATATATTCCCTTAAAATTGGCGCCATAAAGGTGTGTGGTTATCTGATAAAGAGCAGCATGTCATCCGCATACAGTGAGATGCTGACGGGGCGGTGCACAAGGCATAGCGCTGCTTTTCTATGTCATTGTCTAATAACGCATGTCAATGGTTCCAGTATTACCGCAAAGAGAAGCGGGGATAGGGGACAGCCCTGCCTTGTCCCCCTGGTTATCTGTATAGCGTCCGTGGTGGTGCCTTCAACACGCACTCGCAGTGGGGGGGTGTATAGTAACCGTATCCAGGTGACGAAGAGCGGTGGAAACCCCATGCGTTGGAGAATGTAAAACAGGTATCCCCATTCAATGGAATCAAAGGCTTTGGCCGCGTCAAGCATCACAGCCGCCGCCTTTAACTCCGGGTCAAGTATATGATACATGGCAAAGAGTGTTCGTAGATTATGTGAGGTGGACCTATCAGGGATAAATCCCGATTGGTCCGGCAGGACCAGATTAGGGGTTTAAGTCTGGCAGCCAAGATAGTCGCCAGGATCTTCGCATCCATGTTTATAAGTGATAGCGGGCAGTATGAATCACAGCTATGTGGCGGCTTGTCTTTTTTTAGCAGGGTGATGATTAGAGCTTCCCTGAGCGTTGGTGGGAGCGTGCCCGTCTCATGCGCTTCTGCATACATTTCAAGCAGATGAGGAGTCAACTCCTCAGCGAATGACTTATAGAACTCGCAGGTGAGTCCGTCCGGGCCTGGTGCTTTTTTGTTAGGGAGGGTCTTGATCGCTGTTCGAATATCATCTGCAGTTATCGGCTGGCAGAGGTATTCTCTCTGGCCATCAGAGAGCCATGCGAGAGCAATGTCCGACAGATAGTCGTCTATGTCTGCAGTAGGTGCGCTGGTCTGCGACATGTACATGTCTGTATAGGTTTGATTGAACTGCGAGGCAATGTCTCGTGTGGTAAAGTGATCCACGCCGAATGGGTCAGTTATTTTGGTGATGGTGTGCCTGTCTTCTCTAGCTTTTATCCTGCTCGCCAGGTTGTGGCCTGGCCTGCCACCCTCCCCGTATGCCCGGGCAATGTGTCTTCTTGACAGATATCGGATTTCGTCGTTTGCAAGATCATTATATTTCAGTATTGATTCTTTGATTTGTGCAAGGAGTAGAGTGTCGGGGAGCTCGCAAATTCCTTTTCTAATCGGATTAAGGTATTTTCAGTCATGGTCAACTGACCACGAATGTCCCTCAATATTCCCGCTGTCGTGCTAATACAAATGCCGCGGATCGTGGCTTTGAAGGCCTCCCAGAGGGTTGCTGCACTATCTACCGACCCTTTGTTCTGCCCAAAGTATTGGACAATGGCTTCGTGGATGGTGTGCATGTAGAGTGGGTCTAGCAGCGCCTCAGAGCAAAACCGCCATGTGTACTGCCGGCTAATCGTTTGAGGAATGTGGAGTGTGAGCATGACCGGGTTGTGGTCAGACAGTGTCCTCGGCAGCCCCCAAATGTTGGAGACCCTGGTTGTCGCCGACTCGCTCATTATCCAGTAGTCTAGTCGCGACCAGCTACCATATGTTGTGGAAACATGTGTCTCCTCTAATGTAGCTGCGTGCCGCAGGCGCCATACATCCGTCAAACATAGTTCCGCCATCCCGTCGTTAATTACCCTGGCCGCTTTAGGTGATTGCCCGCCCATGCCACTTGATTTATCCTTGCCTGGGTCTAGGTGAGTATTGAGGTCTCCCCCCCATATTATTGTGGCTGTTGGCCAGTCCCTCAGTACAGATACTATCTTTTCGTACAGCTCAGGGGTGTCCATGTTGGGGCCATAGACATTTACCAGGGTGACGAGCTCCCCCGCCAGTTTGCAGTGGGTTATGGCATAGAGGCCTTCATCGTCTGTGCAGCTTTTAATCATAGTGAATGGCAGGATTTTTTTTGACGAGCGTGAGAACCCCCCTAGCATATGAGGAGTACGATGAGGCCAGTCGATACCCAGCCCATTTTGACCCAATGTGTGCCTCATTCTGGTGTGTCAGATGTGTTTCTTGGATGAGGGCAATTTTTACCTCGTGGCGATCCAAGTATGCGAGTACCTGGCGTATTTTCTTGGGTGAGTTAAGCCCGCGCACGTTACATGTCAAGCAAACTATTTTTACACTATCTGTGTGTGGCATGTGAGAAGGTCAAGTAGTGTATAAGGCACCAATTCTTGAATGTAATCCTGCCCTGTCTGCAGTTGGTTATATGAGTAACTTGTTGCCACTTAAACAAACCCCACAGTTTCCCCCCTCCCCCCCACACCCCCCAACCACTTCAGCAGCCCCAACATGCCAAAGCCATCCTAAACCACCCAGAACAATACCCAGAAATGAAACTGAGCTACACCCAGCTGTGGGGAACACCCGTCGGGGAGCGCTGGAGCACAGGTAGCCTCCCAGATTGAGAGGGAGGTGGACGGAAAAACAGTGGTGAAAGCAGAGTGACCCCCCGCTTGTCAGCAACAGTAAGAAAGTAGATAAGTAATAACATGTACAATGTAATAACAGGAGTCTTATCTGCATGGTCAGAGTTCAGGTCTTCGTGACAGATGGCGAGGGCTGGGGACGTGAGTGAGATAGTGTCTGTGTCTGGTTCGCATAGCAGACGATCGTCAGACTCCAACACCAGGTGTCTGTAAGTGGCCCAATAAAAACAGTTTCTCACTCCATAACAGCATGCGAAGAGCCGTCGCTGTCATCATCTGCGGGACTGGTAGATGTTCGGTTGTTTCGCTTTAAAGTCTTTGCGTAGTCCATCACGGCCTTTGGAGTGGTGAAAATCTTGGATTTACCATTTAGGTCAACGCGGAGTCGCGCTGGGTACAGCATCGCATAAGGGACCTTTTCCGCCATGAGGATCCGCTTCGCTGGTTGATTCTCTTTTCTCGCAGCTTGCACTGCCACAGTGAAGTCTGGATAGAAAGCCAGAGAGTTCCCTTCATGGACTACGTTCCCTTGTTCAGACACCAAGGCCTGCTTCAGGGACTGTATGCTCCACGTCAACAGGTGGATGAACGAAAACCATCTACAGCTAAACAGTGACAAAACTGAGATAGTACTCTTCGGGAATGCACAAAAACACTGGACTAATGATTGGTGGCCGGCTACTCTGGGCCCTAGTCCAATACCCAAACAATCGGTTCGAAATCTAGGAGTCCAAATCAATAATAATCTATCGATGAAAAATCAGGTGAACCACATAATCGGTTCCTGTTTTGGTACCATGCGCAACCTGCGTAAAGTTTTTAAATGGATCCCTTTGGAAGCCAGGAAACCGTTGGTCCAGGGATTAATTATCAATCGCATGGACTACGGAAATGCCCTACTGTCGGCAATAAACGAGGATCTTCTATCCAGGCTACAGGTTCTACAAAACACTGCAGCTAGGTTGGTCTTAAATCTTCTGTCAGGTTCTCCATCGGCCCCAAACCTGAGACGGCTCCACTGGCTGCCTGTTAGAAAGAGAACGCGTTTCAAGCTTCTCTGTTTAGTTCACAAAAACATGTATGGCAGGGGCCCCTGCTACTGGAAAAAGAAGTTAAACTGGCATCAACCAAGCCGACCCCTCAGATCCAGCAACCAGCACCTCCTTACCTCCATCAGAATTCGTACAACTCGTAACGGAGGAAGATCTTTCTCATTCTTAGCCCCCACTCTCTGGAACAAATTGCCATTACACCTCCGCACTATGGCCGACCACCATCGTTTTCGTAGGGAACTAAAAACATGGTCTTTTGACAACTGACCCCCCTGTTTCCTCTATCAGCTGTTTTAAGTAGGAGTTGCCTGTAAGCGCCATGAGACTTTCAGGTGAGATGAGCACTCTACAAATGCCCCATGATTTGATTTGATTTGATTCTCTGGCTAGTCGTAAGACGGTGTCCCGGTCTCTGTAGTTGAGTAGTCGCGCGATTATGGGGCGTGGTGGAGCGCCCGGTGGAGGACGGGTCGCCAAAGAGCGGTGTGCGCGTTCCACTATGAGCATGGGCGACAAGTGGTCGGCCCCAAAGATTGTCCGGAGCAGATTATCGATGTATGTTTCAAGGCGGCCGGTGTTGGTGGACTCTTGAAGGCCCGTAATCCGTAGGTTGTTCCGTCTTGATCTGGCTTCCAAGTCTTCATTTTTGGCCTGTATTACGGCCAGTACTTTCTCCATCGCCAGAGTTTTTTGGGACATTTGTTGCAGGCCATCCTCGGCGTCTGATATACGTGTTTCCGCTTCACCCAGGCGCAGAGCGTGTTTGTCCAGTTTGGTGGACATATGATCCATTCTTAAATTTAAGCTATCTATCTTGCCATCAATAGTTTGTAGGCTAGTCTGCACTGCCAGCAGTGTTTTTTCGATTGCGGGCAGACTGTCAGTGGGAGCATCCAATTCTGAGTCAGAGGTGGCCCGCTGTTGCGATTTGGTGGATCTGCGGGGCTCAAATGTGAGACGAGGCTGGCCGCGTTCAGTTTTGCCCATTTTGTGTCCTTCACTCTCACCGAGTGTACGTAGATACAAGAAGCGCTTTCCCTAGTTAGTTAGAGAGTTGCGCGTATCTGAGTTTACCACGCACTGTGCGGTTAGGTAGAATCGCCTGTTGAGTGACCAGGTGTTAGGCCGCTTCAGGGCGGGCGCCGAGTCGGTTCCAGAGAGCTAGGGCCTCTTCACGGCCTGGCGGCACAGGAGAGCAGGCGGACCCCGCTTTGAGCAAAGAGCCCTTAAACACTGTTCGAGTTAGCAGGTCGGCGGATTCCAGCCGGGGCAGAGGCGCAATGCAGCTCCTTCATTTTCTGGGTACGTATCGCGCTAGTGCAGGGGCCGTGCTGTGGTGAAGAGGTTTGCGCGCGCCTGTCTCCGTTATAGGGCCTGTCCGGTGTGGGCCTACTGATGCGGGTTAGCGGGGAAGGCCAGCGCGCTACTTCAACCTGGCAATGTAACACGTGCCACTCATGGTGAGCTTGCCGCGATTGCAATAATAGTCGCAGTGAGGGGGCTCACCGTCTGTGATGTGTCGGCCTGCCCTACAGCCTGGGTTTAAGCGTTCGTGTTCGGCGTGGGGGTCTGAGGCCCAAATGCAGGCGCCGGCAGTGAGAGCGGGCCCCGACGTCCTCCCCAGCACCCTGGTGCGCCACTAGTGATCTTCGCAGCGTCTGCGGTACCTCGGGGGCAGCGGGCCCTCCACGGGCGTGTTACGGTGTTCCTGGCCGGATCTCGCATACCGCGCCAGACCTCCGTCGTGGGGCCGCCCCGATCCGGAGGCGTCAGGGCCGTGTCGGGAGGGCAGCGACGACCGCCGCCGTCGCCCCTTGGTCTCTCAGCCACCGCCCGTCAGCTCCCTCGGAGGGGTGCCGGGTGGTGACGCGAGCCCTCGCAGTCCACCGCCGGTGTCAGCTGCAGTGCGTCCCCGCCTCCCGGGTATCGGCACTCGGCTTGCTCGTCAGGCCACCATTTTGTGATCTCGGGCCCAAGCTGCGGCTCCGCTGGTTTTCCCACCGATCTGGGGTGTTGTCAGAGTCTGCACTCGTCGTCAGCAGCCTCGGAGGTATTGCGTACTCGTCCCGCTGTTTATATGCATTTTTCGCTGCGGGGGATGCAGGATTGTTGACGGATGGGTTTCCGTCCGGCGGAGCTGCACTAAAGCGCAGCCATTTCGCTGTGTGCCCTCTAGCGCCCCCGAGGAAGCAGGATTTAGTTTGGAGGAGTGAATCCTCTAGTAGGCCGTTCTTAGCCAAAGCATAGCAGCTCTTGCAATAAAGGATGACCCAGCACAAAGTTGTGCATTTGGGTACCACCTTGCCCGCAGTACCTTGGACAGGTGTGGGATCAATGAGGATGTGTACAGCAGATCATGAGACCAACTGAATCTAAAGGCATTCCCCGGGGAACAGCTGGCAGGAAGAGTATGATACAAAATTAAGGGCAATTCCTATTGCGGCAGTGGCAAAGAGATCCACAAATAGAAACCCCAATCTGGAGAACATCGCCTACATCACTACATGATGTAGCCCTCGCTAGTAGTCCTCCAGGGAGACTGAAGACATCTGCTCTCACCCTGGAAGTGGCTGCTACTAGGAAGACTTCCTGTCACTGCACCCATGTCCAAAGGCAAACTGTCTCCAACATGGGGTCTGTGACTGCACAGGGCCCTGTTCTGTTTATTGATATACTAGACAGCAGTAGTTTTGTGGGACAGAATCTGTATGTTGACACCTAATATGGAACACCCAGGATATGCACTCCAATGGATCTGCTCCTTCCTGACTGGAAGGACCCAGTCAGTCAGCCTGTGTAGAAAATGAGGTATAGTGTGTATAGAGTCCAGGTGACCCCAGAGGTAGGCAGAGGTTAAAGTTAGATAGAACCTTACTCTCTATTTGTGGTAGAGTGGTCGAGCAGTAAGGCAGTATCAGAGGACAGTGTTAAGCATTTGATGTACACACTCAGTCAGCAAATGAATTCACACACTCAAGAACTGAACTCTAGGCCAATTGTTTTTGTATAAAAATATATACTGTTTTATTTTTAGAACCAAGCAAGCCTGGCACAGGAAAGCATTAAATACTTTACAGTAATAAGTTGCTGAATGTAGAACAGTTTGAAAATGCAATAGGAATTGTACTTTGTTTGATTTACAGGGGATGCAGTAGGTTGCAATACTTAGCAAATACAGTACATTGAAATGAATAGGCTTTTTCAGTAAATTACAGATAAGTTACTTTTTACGTTACTTTTCTAACTCAGTGCTGGATACCTAGATTCAGCAGTAGGACATTTCCTGCAAACAGGTAAGTAAATACGTTTTGGTTATTCGTGCGATTTTTAAAGAATATTTTCAGATTTCAAAACTCCACACTTAGAAACTTTTTGGAAGAAAATTGTCAATGTTATCCTATGGAGGAAAAACAGGTTATCGGTTCACAGGTAAGTTATCGACTGTGGGAGTTAAGGTTCTGGGGTTAGACTCAGGGGTCTCCCAGGGTCAGTGATGCACTCTTGTTGCACCCTCAGCAGCACTAGGGCGGCCTGGTGCAGAGTGTTGAGGCCCAATGTTATCCAATGGGGGATAGGGGGCCTACGGTTGGTGGCTGCTGGCAAGCAGGCCACTGGGTTGTGGGAGCAAAGCTCCTAGGGTTTAGGTCAGGGCAAATGGGGAAACAAAGTAGCACAAAAGGTGCACCCTCAGCGGCACTGGGGCGGCCGGGTGCAGGGTGCTGTTTCGAGGTCGGGTGCCCTGTTGTTTTCAATGGAGAACCTCCGGTTTGCAAAAGCACTGCAGGCAGGGAGACGAAGGACTTCTGGGTGCGACCACCATTTTGAGAGGTAAGTTGGGAAGTTAGGGGTTGGTTGGGCACACAAGGCTGTGGGGCGTCGGGTGCAGGGGTGCCTTTTGGGGTCAGATCTTACCAGCTCCGGTTCGCGGTTAGGGGGGCCTTCTGGATTTAGGCTGCAGGCGTCAGCTGGAGGCTTGAGGCAGGTCAGGGGTCGCCGGATCTCGGGTCAGGATAGCCGGGGTGACCTCCTCGTGGTGTTTTTCCACTCGAGCTCGGGCCGGGTTCGGCGGGTGCAGAGTGGGCTGGATTCGTGGTCTCCGGCTGCTGCCAGAGGTTGCAGTTGAACAAATCCAGTGTTCACGGGAGAAGCAGTCTTTGGAAGTGAAGGCAGGCAGGTCCTCTGGGGTTTTTGAGGTTGCTGGCTGCAGGACACACCGGGATTTCGCAGGAGCAGGTTCGAGGGGAGACAGGCCTGTAGGGCTGGGGCCAAGTCAGTGGGCGTCTTCCTCTTGTTAGCTGGCTGCACAGCTGTTCGGTCCTTCTTCTTCTTTTCATCTTGTCGTTTCTGGATCTGCGGAAGCAAGGTTCAGGGTGCCCCCTAAATACTAGATTTAGGGGCGTTACAGGTAGGTAAAGGGCAGGGACCAATGGGTCCCTTCCCTGGGGTGGGTACACCCCCTATCGTGCCACCCTCCAGTGGGAGGGGGGCAGGAGCCTGTCCCTGGTTGGGTGAGTCCCCCCGTCCTCAAGATGGCGGGGACTGGGAGTTGTGCTTCACCTCGCCTCCCCCACCTGAGGGGTGGAGTTGGCAGAGGTGGGCACACCTCTCTCCCTCACTTGTTTTTCCCGCTGGTTCTCCCGCCCAAAGTGGGGGGCAGAACCAGTGGGGACCAGTTGCTGAAAGCAGCAAGTGGTCTGGGGAAGCTCACAAAGGCGGCATGCCTTTGAAGCTTCCCCTTGGTGAACCCTGCCCATCCTGGGGGAGGAGACTTGGCACCTCGTCCCAAGATGTGCATTGTTTCAGGCCCCCGAGAGCAGCAGGCTCTCAACCCAGGGGTCCAGAAACATGTCTGTTGATGGCAGCCTAAGCAGCCACTCAGTCGGGACACTAGAGGTGGGTTAGTTTTCAGGGGGCATCTCTGAGATGCCCTCTGTGTGCATTTTTCATTAACTCCCACACTGGCAACAGTGTGGGTTTAATGTGCTGAGAAGTTTGATACCAAACTTCTCAGTTTTCAGTGTAGCCATTATGGTGCTGTGGAGTTCGTAATGACAAACTCCCAGCACCATATACTCTTAATGGCAGCACTGCACTTACAATGTCTAAGAATGGACTTAGACACTGTAGGGGTACAGGGCTCATGCACCTGTACCCTCACCACTGGTATAGTGCACCCAACTAGAGGGGTGACTGATCTATGCCAAGGCAGTGGGTTGTAGGCATGGCACACAGGGATGTGTGCCATGTTGACTCTTCACTTTGTTCTGCACCAAATCACGCAGCCTGCAAAGGCAGTGTGTGAGTGTAGTGGTACAGGACCTCTAAGGGTGGCACAATAAGTGCTGCAGCCCTTAGAGGCCTTCTCTGGTCACAGTGCCCTGGGTACCTGTGGTACCATTTACCAGGGGCTGACCTGTGGCCAGAGATGCCAATCAGGCCCTGGGAACCTGATTGGCAGGGACCCAGGGCACACCAAGTAAAAGTGCATCAGTAGTCTGGCAAAAAGTGGGGGGGTTACTGCAACAGAAACCCACTTTCCTACACAAGCCCCCCCCCCGCCCAAAGGCCAGGAGACTCTGCCAAAGCTGGGAGAGTCTTACTAGTCTTTCAGGCGAGGAAGAGTAGAGGAAGTGATTTGAAAGTTGCAGGGCCTACTCTGCCTTACATCCTTCTGTCCAGGTCAGTCCCTTTGGGGAGCTGGCCTACCTCGACAGTTTCAGGACCTAATTCCCAATGCTCCTTTCCTAGCTCTTTAGTGTCTTCACCCCATCTTTTTAGTTTGGGTTCAAAGGTGTCTACCTCTTCAAATTCTAACTTAGCTAGGGCAAAGCCCAGCTTACCCACAGAGGTTACCCACAGCTTGAGCAACCCCACCATGACCAATAGGGTCAGGGGGCCTAACTTGCTATTTGGCAGGGGCTATGCCACCATGCCAAGGACAGTGCTGCCATGAAGGCTAACACCCAGCAGAGGCTACTGACAGCTGTCAGTGCCCAGAACCACACCTTTAGCTCCTTAGTGGTAAGTGAAGGGGCTACCTTACAGGCTTATTTGGGTTCTGGTTGCCTGTCTGCTGTTTGAGGGTGGGGGGTCACTACACTGGGTAGTGAACACCCTTCTTCCACCCTCTGTTCTGCCAGCTGAGGACCCACCAACTCAGGCTGGAAAGGTGCCTGACTAGTCAGGTCTTTTTGTTGGCTAGGGGGGATTTCACCAGGGCCAATTTTGGAGTTCTCCCTTACTGGGATAGAATCTCCCTGGCCCACTGGAACTGTGGCTAACAGTTGCCCACCTTTCCTACACTGTTTCTTTTTTTTCTTTTGGGGCTTAGCTGCACTAACTGCAGGTTGAGCCCCCCCCAGGTTTCTTGGGTGAGGTCTGGCATTGGACCAGTACCTCTCTTTGGCTCAGACCAACCTCTGGGTGGTCATTCCCCAGGAGACAATCAAGGGGGAGGTTTTTACTGACTACCACCTTTCTCCATCTAAGGGACCCAGCTACTTCTAGGAGCACTACAGCCATAGGCCTAACAGTGACACCCCCTGGGACAGTCCTTACTCTTTTTGTTTCCCCTGGGACATACTGGTGTGGGAGTACCAACCTGTCATGCACCACAGTGTGACTGGCACAGGTATCTCTCAGTCGCAGTGGCTGGGATTCCATTCACCAGTAGGTGGTGGAAGTGTCTACTCCCCTCTGGAATTTCCAGCTCACCTTTTGGGCCCATTTTCCAGTTGAAGGCTAGGAGGACTTCCTCATCTGAGGAACCATCCTCCAAAGCTACACTGGCAACCCCTGGAGCTACACTAGTAACCCCAGGAGCTGCACTAGGGGCTTTGTTTTTCGGACAGCTAGGGTCCTTGGTGTGGTGTCCTGCCTTTTGACAGTTGTGACACCATACTCTGTTGGGATCCCAATTCTTACCTTGGTACCCTGTTTTAGTTTGTAAGGTGTCTTTGGGCCCACCCTCCTGGACAGGTTTTTGGGGGGCTACCTGGGACTCCTTACTTTTATCTTTAGGGGGTTCACTGTCTTTCCTCTGGGGAGGCTTTGTAACCCCTTTCTTTTGGTCACCCCCAGTGGATGTCCTAGTTACCCTTGTTTTGACCCAGTGGTCTGCCTTCTTTCCCAATTCTTGGGGAGAAAGTGGACCTAGGTCTACCAGGTACTGATGCAACTTTTCATCAATGCAATTACTTAATATACTTAATCATATTCCTTCATAAACAGGTTGTAAATTCCATCAAAGTCATGCACATTGTTTCCAGTTAACCAGCCACCTAGTGTTTTTACTGAGTAGTCTACAAAATCAATCCAGGACTGGTTTTGGGTTTTGTGAGCCCCCCTGAATCTAATTCTGTACTCCTCAGTTGTGAGTCCAAATCCCTCAATCGGAGTTCTCTTCATGAGGTCATAAGACCCAGCATCTGCCCCTGAAAGGGTCAGGAGTCTGTCTCTGCAGTTACCAGAGAACAGTTCCCAAAGGAGTGCCCCCAGAAAGTCTTCTTCACCCTTCTGGCTTCACAAGCACTCTCAAAGGCTGTGAACCACTTGGTGATATCATCACCCTCCTCATATTTAGGGACAATCCCTTTGGGGATTTTAGGATCATGAGATTGCTCTCTATCCTTATTATTTTGATTGCTGCCACCATTGATTGGTGCTAATCCCATCTCCTTTCTTTCTTTCTCCAGAGCCAGGAGTCTGGTCTCTAGGTCCAGTCTTTTGGTCAGCCTTGCTAAAAGGCTGTCCTCCTCATTGAGGCTGTCCTCAATGTCCTCACCAGAACCTGAGCCACCTGTGTGGCCTTTAGTTCCCCAGAGGTTGACTCTTGGAAGTAAGGGTACAGGGTCCCTTTCTTCCCTAGGAAGTGGTGGAGGTGGGCACCTATCTCCATCCTCCTCACCTCCATCTCCCTCTGATGGGTCATCACCATTTTCAGAAGGGTGGGCCTTTGCATATTCAGCCAACAGCTCCTGGAGCTTTTGTTTGGTTGGATGGGGGCCCATTGGTATGTTATTAATTTTACATAAGGACCTTACTTCCTTGAAAGACAAGTGAAGGTAAGGGGTGAGGTCAAGCTCCTCAACCATGTCCTGTATGTCATCATGGTTATCTTCACTAATAGCTGGGTTCTTATTTTGAGACATTCTAACCCCTCTACCCTTGACTACAGTGACTTTTTCCCCCCCTAAAATTCTAAAGGGACTTAAGCAAGGCCCTAACAAGACTTTTAGTATTTTGGAAAAAAATGCCAATTTGAAAAAATCAGAATTCTAAAGGCAATTTAAGAGTTCTGTTGTGTGATCAGGTGGTAACCAAGTAGTCCAACAAATGCAAGTTGTATATCCCACCGCAGATCCACCAATGTAGGAAACTGGCTCTATATATACTACACCAAAATGAGTTATAGTGTGTATAGAGTCCAGGTGACCCCAGAGGTAGGCAGAGGTTAAAGTTAGATAGAACCTTACTCTCTATTTGTGGTAGAGTGGTCGAGCAGTAAGGCAGTATCAGAGGACAGTGTTAAGCATTTGATGTACACACTTAGTCAGTAAATGAATTCACACACTCAAGAACTGAACTCTAAGCTAATTGTTTTTGTTTAAAAATATATACTGTTGTTTTATTTTTAGAACCAAGCAAGCCTGGCACAGGTAAGCATTAAATACTTTACAGTAATAAGTTGCTGAATGTAGAACAGTTTGAAAATGCAATAGGAATTGTACTTTGTTTGATTTACAGGGGATGCAGTAGGTTGCAATACTTAGCAAATACAGTACATTGAAATGAATAGGCTTTTTCAGTAAATTACAGGTAAGTTACTTTTTACGTTACTTTTCTAACTCAGTGCTGGATACCTAGAGTCAGCAGTGGGACATTTCCTGCAAACAGGTAAGTAAATACGTTTTGGTTATTCGTGCGATTTTTAAAGAATATTTTTAGATTTCAAAACTCCACACTTAGAAACTTTTTGGAAGAAAATTGTCAATGTTATCCTATGGAGGAAAAACAGGTTATCGGTTCACAGGTAAGTTATCGACTGTGGGAGTTAAGGTTCTGGGGTTAGACTCAGGGGTCCCCCAGGGTCAGTGATGCACTCTTGTTGCACCCTGAGCGGCACTAGGGCGGCCGAGTGCAGAGTGTTGAGGCCCAATGTTATCCAATGGGGGATAGGGGGCCTCCGGATGGTGGCTGCTGGCAAGCAGGCCACTGGGTTGTGGGAGCAAAGCTCCTAGGGTTTAGGTCAGGGCAAATGGGGAAACAAAGTAGCACAAAAGGTGCACCCTCAGCAGCACTGGAGCAGCCGGGTGCAGGGTACTGTTTCGAAGTCGGGTGCCCTGTTGTTTTCAAAGGAGAACCTCCGGTTTGCAAAAGCACTGCAGGCAGGGAGACGAAGGACTTCTGGGTGCGACCACCATTTCGAGAGGTAAGTTGGGAAGTTAGGGGTTGGTTAGGCACCGTCGGTTTGGGCACACAAGGATGTGGGGCGTCGGATGCAGGGGTGCCTTTTGGGGTCGGATCTTCTTACCAGATCCGGGTCGTGGTTAGGGGGGCCTTCTGGATTTAGGCTGCAGGCGTCGGCTGGAGGCTTGAGGCAGGTCAGGGGTCGCCGGATCTCGGGTCAGGATAGCCGGGGTGACCTCCTCGTGGTGTTTTTCCACTCGAGCTCGGGCCGGGTTCGGCGGGTGCAGAGTGGGCTGGATTTGTGGTCTCCGGCTGCTGCCAGAGGTTGCAGTTGAACAAATCCGGTGTTCACGGGAGAAGCAGTCTTTGGAAGTGAAGGTAGGCAGGTCCTCCGGGGTTTTTGAGGTTGCTGGCTGCAGGACACACCGGGATTTCGCAGGAGCAGGTTCGAGGGGAGACAGGCCTGTAGGGCTGGGGCCAAGTCAGTGGGCGTCTTCCTCTTGTTAGCTGGCTGCACGGCTGTTCGGTCTTTCTTCTTCTTTTCATCTTGTCGTAGCTGGATCTGCGGAAGCAAGGTTCAGGGTGCCCCCTAAATACTAGATTTAGGGGCGTTACAGGTAGGTAAAGGGCAGGGACCAATAGGCCCCTTCCCTGGGGTGGGTACACCCCCTATCGTGCCACCCTCCAGTGGGAGGGGGGCAGGAGCCTGTCCCTGGTTGGGTGGGTCCCCCCAACCTCAAGATGGCGGGGACTGGGAGTTGTGCTTCACCTCCCCCACCTGAGGGGTGGAGTTGGCAGAGGTGGGCACACCTCTCTCCCTCACTTGTTTTTCCCGCCGGTTCTCCCGCCCAAAGTGGGGGGCAGAACCAGTGGGGGCAAGTTGCTGAAAGCAGCAAGTGGTCTGGGGAAGCTCACAAAGGCGGCATGCCTTTGAAGCTTCCCCTTTGTGAACCCTGCCCATCCTGGGGGAGGAGACTTGGCACCTCGTCCCAGGATGTGCATTGTTTCAGGCCCCCGAGAGCAGCAGGCTCTCGACCCAGGGGTCCAGAAACATGTCTGTTGATGGCAGCCTAAGCAGCCACTCAGTCGGGACACTAGAGGTGGGATAGTTTTCAGGGGGCATCTCTGAGATCCCCTCTGTGTGTATTTTTCATTAAATCCCACACTGGCATCAGTGTGGGTTTAATGTGCTGAGACGTTTGATACCAAACTTCTCAGTTTTCAGTGTAGCAATTATGGTGCTGTGGAGTTCGTAATGACAAACTCCCAGCACCATATACTCTTAATGGCAGCACTGCACTTACAATGTCTAAGAATGGACTTAGACACTGTAGGGGTACAGGGCTCATGCACCTGTACCCTCACCACTGGTATAGTGCACCCAACTAGAGGGGTGACTGATCTATGCCAGGGCAGTGGGTTTTAGGCATGGCACACAGGGATGTGTGCCATGTCGACTCTTCACTTTGTTCTGCACCAAAACACGCAGCCTGCAAAGGCAGTGTGTGAGTGTAGTGGTACAGAACCTCTAAGGGTGGCACAATAAGTGTTGCAGCCCTTAGAGGCCTTCTCTGGTCACAGTGCCCTGGGTACCTGTGGTACCATTTACCAGGGGCTGACCTGTAGCCAGAGATGCCAATTGAGTTAAGTTTTGGGGAAAGAACACAGGCCCTGGGAACCTGATTGGCAGGGACCCAGGGCACACCAAGTAAAAGTGCATCAGTAGTCTGGTAAAAAGTGGGGGGGGGGTTATTGCAACAGAAACCCACTTTCCTACAGCCTGGCACCATACATCTCTGATGCCTGTAACCTCATTTGCAGAGTTCCTGCAAGGATCCTCCCTGATCCCTCTAGCCAGCCTCATTTGTCCTAACAACATTAATGTTCTCTCCTACGTCAATGGCACGCAACTCATTATCTCCCTGGCGGACAAGACAGCCCAGTACCCGGATCAAGTTCATTGCCTGCATGACTGAACTCACCCACTTGATGAAGACCAATGGTTTGAAGCTGAACACCAACAACACCGAAATTGTGATCTTCTGTAAAGGCTCTTTACCATGGGACACCCAGCCCCACCATCCATGCCAAGCATCCCGGGATCATCATCAACAGCAAACTCCACATGACCGCCCAAGTCAACGCCATCACAGGCTCATGCTTCCTTATCCTGAAGATGCTGGGGAAGATTTCCAAATGGCTCCAAAACAGCACTCGGAAAACCCTCTATGCAAGGATTAACAAAAAACTTGCCAGAAGTCTGCAGATCATTCAGAACTCAGCAGACAGGATCACTCTCAACCTCCCATGGCACGCTCACATTGTACCATACCTGAAGGAGCTCCAATGGCTTCCCAAAAACAAATGAGGACAATTCAAACTCCTCACCCACACTTTTAAAGCATTACATGACACCAGCCTAGCATACCTTAAGAATCGCTTTCACAAACCTTTCTAAATCTCCGCTCACGTGGACTCCTACTTGCCCAGATCCCACGCACACGGAAAGCCAAATCCGGCAGCTGAGCCTTCTCCGACATCATTCCCAAAACGTGGAACGACCTGCTGCTACACATAAGAGCCTGCACCTCACTGCTTACATTTCATAAGAAGCTGAAGACCTGATTTTTTTAGTAGTCCCACTTGGCCCTGGTTTGGCTAGACTCACACCTGCTCAGCACCAGGATACCTCCCGGGTGATAGTGCGATCTACAAATCTGCATAACATAACGTGGGTGGTAGGGTAGCCTTGAGTGCAAGACGTACAACCTACAGCTCGAGCACACTTGTATGCATGTGCTACTCTGATACGTTCCAAAGACCTGCACTGCCATGTCACCCAGATGAATACCTGTGAGGAAATAGGCTTTTACGGCTTCTCTCCCACTTTCTGTCCCGTTATGACTACTAGGCACTGGTGTAATGGTTTGGAAATGCACTGAGCCCTGCTAATCAGGACTCAGGACATCTGCTCTGACTAAGGGTCACATTTGCTCTGACTAAAGGAAAATGTTTAATTGGTTTAGTCCCAATTAGCATAACTTAACATACTCCGAAGTCCCTAGTATATGGTACCAGAGATACCTAGGGCCTCTAGTTACAAATGTCCCTTGTGAACTGCAGCACTAGTTGTGCCACCACAAGTGTGACAAAGCAAAAGCATGACACCCAGCCTTCCACTGCTGACTGACAGTGCAGTTTTACACTGCTAACTCGACTTTGCCATTCCAAACAATTGCAAAGCCCAAGCTTTCCTTTTAAATATCTGTAAGTCAGCCCATAGGCAGGCCTACAGAGCCCTAAAGGCAGGGTGCATATTGAAATGTTGTACCTGATGTTTCAGGTTTTTGAGGTCCTAACAGTTAAAACCATCATTGTCATTTTTACTGTTGAAATCCTAGTAGCCCCATTGGCAAGTGCAGAGTTACAGGCTGACATATCCGTCCTGCTAACCTCTGAATGGGACTAGCAAAGTTGGAACTTTAAGGTATCAAAAGAATCAGTGCATTAAATCTGACTTAATGGTTAAATGGAATTATATGTCACCGGTGGGTAAAGTGCACTTTAGTGAGTTGCCACTTTGCTGTCCAAGGTTTCCAGTGCTCGTTTACGGTTGCAAACAAAGGTCTGTCCACAAGACAGTCTTCTTTCCTCCTGGGGAGAAGTGTAAACGACTCCCAGGAAAGCCTACAAAGGATCTGCCAGGGAGGAGAATATATCTCCTCCTCGCAGGGAAATCTGCACAGGGTGTGAGCTCAAAATGCGAGCTTCAACAGTTTATTTTTTATAAATTGGTGTCAGATTATCGAGAGTCATTTTTCTATCTTCCTCCATTGTTTTGGTGCTGTTTAAATGCTTTACACTTGTTCATTTGTTGAAGCTTGACTGCTTGTAGCCATAGCCTCCCAGGGTAGAGCTACGGTTTGACAAATGAACCCTGACTGGTCCTTAACCCCTTGACCGCGATCGGAATTTCGCTCGTGTGCTGGACATTCCGATCGCGGGTGCGGTCGTGACGAGCTCAGCTCGTCATGCGCACAGCGCTACCGCGCAGCATGACGAGCTGAGCTTGTCACGCGCATCGAAGGGGTTAAAAGAGTTGGAAGGTCAGTCTATGTGTGAGAGTAAGGTAAGGCATCTGACTGTTGATGGTTCGTGGTGAAGAGCCAACGTTTGATGGAGAGATGGAGAAGTTTGTGGACCAGTGTCAGGGACTCCACCTAGACTAGCCAGTCAACAATATACAGAAATACATGGACTCCTGACCTCTGCAGCAAAATTTCCACATTCGCAAGCACCTTTGTCAAGACACAAGGGTCTGCCGTCAGCCTGAATTGGAGGACTGTAAAGGGGAGACTGAAAGATTTGCGTTGGTGCCCTGGAGGTTTAGGGACACCAATCAATCGCCAGAGTTCAAGGCAAACAGTACCTGGTTTGGGGATAGCGTTTTGAACTTTTCTTGCCAGATGAACGGGTTCCAAAAGGCAAAGACCTAGGACAGACCTCAGGACAAAAAGGTAAAGGCAGTAAAATGCCCATCTCTACTGAAGGCATCACTCTTATGGCCCCTTTGGCCAGAACGGTAGGACTTCTGCCTCCAGTATGGAGGCATGAGCCAGCGAGCACACTGTAAAGCAAGGGGTGTTATCTGGGGAGAGAATAGAAGGGGCATGGCCCTGGTGTATCAGCTGGATCATCAAAAGGTCCACCGTGATCGTGTCCCACCGAATGACAAAAGTGAAAACCGAAATTCCCCCCACCACCCACTGGAAGGTGATGTTATGAGAGGGAGGAGTCTGAGGAGTATGGAGGCAGAAACCGGATCTCCTTCTGGTGATACCTTCTGGATCCAACCCCACTTCAAAAGGAACTATACAGTTCCTGTGGTGTTTGGACAGTTGGAGACTGTTTCCTTTGATGGGACTTTACAGACCTATAATCGCCAACAAACTAGCAAAACTGTTAGGGGAATTACTGTGCAGGAATGCCAAGCCAAAGTGTACGAGCTGTAATCATGTTGTTCATTAATCGTTTTAAGGAGGATTCAGCCAGATCACCAAACTGAAGAACGGCTTCTTCATGTGGTCTGGAAGGCTGAGAGTCATAAGATTCACAAGTTATCACAAGGCATAGATCTATGCCTGGGTGCATTCATCTGAACTTCAAGGATTCTTGTGTCTTCCACTGCAGAGCAGGTCGGAAGTGCGTAACATAATATATTGTGTACTTATAAAGCACACGTTCACCCAGACGTGTATCCTGGGACTGAATAACAGATGTTTATTGTTACCTAACCAAATGATACTCATTTTATCGACCTCAGAAGGATGACAGGATGAGTGGACCCACCACGATTTGAATCTGCGACCATGAGTTCAAACACTGGCCCCTACAGTGTACGCATTAGTCCACTAAGCCACCAGATCCGGCCTAAAGAGTGGGGCAGCCACTTGGTGTGACATTTTGCGGAAGTGACTCTTGCACTACTTAAAGCAGGCAAGTGAAAACGAGGCAAACTACATTTCTTGGAGCAAGACAGGTCCCTCTCCAGACTTGGTGGTAGCCATCTTGGATACCTTGAGAATAAGTTCCTCATGTTTCACATCGTTCTTACAAGGCAATTATTCTACTTAGTACTATAGCTGGCATAGTATGGTATTAAGGTATAGCCAGTAGAGAGAAAATGAAAGCATATTGCCAAGACTGACAGCATAATACTAGTGAGTATTCATTATGTTACAGCTGATGAACTCTGTGTATTGCGAATCATTGAGATCACAGACTTAATTTCTAACTGAAAGTAGTAATAGAACGTGCATTATGTATTATATTTCAGGTTATTCTGTGCACTTATTCCAACAGTTTATTACCTCCTTCAGATCTAGGAAGTCATAGAGTTGTCAGCAACCCAAGACAGTGGGTTATACAGAGACTGTCATAAGGTATGACAGATGTCATTGTAGAAATACTGAACGACAATATCAGTGGCCAAAAACGAAAATAATTATTTCTCATTGTAGACATTTGCACCACTTCAGTGAAGGTTGAAGATGCCATTAAGAACAGGCAATGTGAAGGTATCCAATATATCTGTTTCTTTCGCTCTTTCCCCAACCTACAATGTCCTTTGCATGGTCTCTAATGGCTTTGGATAGTGTAGATACTAGCATTGTTCCTGTTGGATCCAGATAGCCAGGTTAACGCAACCTTGACACGTATAAGCCTTAAAGGCAAGTGGCATTAGCTGTACAGAGAACCAAGCTGTGACGGCAAAAACGTTAATCCCAAAGTATCTAACTTCCTAGATTCCCAACCTGGGGGAGCTATAGGAAATGCACTGGAGTTATGCTTTAAAGGTGATGTTTAAACACCCAGACTCTCCAGTGACCGATGGGAAGACAAAAGAGAGACGTCAGTAGATTGCCCATGGTTTTTAGTGGACTGCCTGCGAACTTCCAGGCCAAAGAATAGTTTCTCCCATGCAGCCCCTATCGGGCCAAGGACAGCCAAATAAATGCCAGCATCAGTATTGTAAGGCGGAAGAAAGTGATCAGCCATTGATTCATCATCCTGAGTGCAGTCATAATCCTTTTCCTCCATTGCAAGAAGCTTCCAGACGCCTACCTGTGCCCAGATTGCAGTGAGCAGAGTCCGGGAAGTGGTAAGGAGGCAGACTAGTGCTGTCTCTTTCCTAAAAAAGTTTAAAAAACGATTTTCCCCACCTGTGATTGCATCATCTTATTTTTTTCTTTTTAAATTTCTTTACCTGTCTTTGCCTGTGGTTGTTACAGTTTAAAATTGTAGTTTTAACCTGCCAGTGATTGCATAATTTATCCCATGTTTTTGTGTTTCAACTTGTGGTTTTTCCTGCCCGTGACTGCTTCCATTTAACCTGTTGAATTGTGGGATTTGCAGTCCAAACTCTGTAGTTTTTCCCTCTCATTCCCCGTGACTATCAGTTTTTCCCTCCAAATGTCTCCTTTGCTCTGTGCTAAGACCTGTATGTTAAGCAGTGCACCCCCAGCGACCATTTTGTGTTAACAAGTCAGTGAAACCAGCGCCCCCTCTTCCCCCTGAGACAACAGTAATCTGCTGTAAGCTGTTTAAACTGTGTTTAATAGGGACTGTGCACTTCGTTTTTTGGCCAGGAGAGGGAGTAAAGCTTTATACAAATAGTGTTGTTAGAGGACAAGTTTGTTAGGGCCTTACCAAAGTGTGGATTGAGCCTGTCTGTCTCCTAGGAGATCTCTGAATAGAGCAGCTCCCCAGTCCCAGCCCCACCCCAGGCCAGCAGACCTAGGACTGCTATTGGTTTTCCCCAGCTCCAAGCAAATCTGAGCCCTCCTCTCAAACCTGCCCAGGCCCCTTAAGGCTTTGCTGGGTGCACCCCAAATCATTCTCCTCCATCTTGTGAGTTGCAGCCTACCTGTGCCCAGATTGCAGTGAGCAGAGTCCAGGAAGTGGTAAGGAGGCAGACTAGTGCTGTCTCTTTCCTAAAAAAGTTTAAAAACGATTTCCCCACCTGTGATTGCATCATCTTATTTTTTTCTTTTAAAATTTCTTTACCTGTCTTTGCCTGTGGTTGTTACAGTTTAAAATTGTAGTTTTAACCTGCCAGTGATTGCATAATTTATCCCATGTTTTTGTGTTTCAACTTGTGGTTTTTCCTGCCCGTGACTGCTTCCATTTAACCTGTTGAATTGTGGGATTTGCAGTCCAAACTCTGTAGTTTTTCCCTCTCATTCCCCATGACTATCAGTTTTTCCCTCCAAATGTCTCCTTTGCTCTGTGCTAAGACCTGTATGTTAAGCAGTGCACCCCCAGCGACCATTTTGTGTTAACAAGTCAGTGAAACCAGCCCCCCTTCCCCCTGAGACAGCAGTAATCTGCTGTAAGCTGTTTAAACTGTGTTTAATAGGGACTGTGCACTTCGTTTTTGGCCAGGAGAGGGAGTAAAGCTTTATACAAATAGTGTTGTTAGAGGACAAGTTTGTTAGGGCCTTACCTGTAGAAGTCCAAAGTGTGGATTGAGCCTGTCGGTCTCCTAGGAGATTTCTGAATAGAGGAGCAGCTTCCAACTCCCTGGCCAGCAAACCTTGTCTGAGGTAGCTGAGACCTTATATAGTCTGATATTGTTTGGTACATGTGTACACTGATTGGTGGTTGTATCTGATGTTTCTATTGGATTAGGGTTAGTGTCCTCATTGGTTGGGTATTTGAGGGTTCTGATTGGTTTCTGGGTCTGTGATTCAATCAATGTAGGGTTGGGACTAGGGCTAGGGTTAGGATTTCTATTGGAAGTAGGGACTAGGGCTTCCTGTGTTATTGGTTGTTGGGACTAGGGCTAGGGTTAGGATTTCTATTGGAAGTAGGGACTAGGGCTTCCTGTGTTATTGGTTGTTGGGACTAGGGCTAGGGTCAGGATTTCTATTGGAAGTAGGGACTAGGGCTTCCTGTGTTATTGGTTGTTGGGACTAGGGCTAGGGTTAGGATTTCTATTGGAAGTAGGGACTAGGGCTTCCTGTGCCATTGGTTGCTTGGACTAGGGTTGGGACTACTGGTAGGGCTAGGGCCTCTATTGGACGTAGAGATCAGGGTTTTTGAAACTGATTGGGTTCTTGGACTAGGGCTAAGATTGGCTGTAAGGTCCTGGTCTCCTATTGGTTCTAGATTTTAGGGCTAGTGTTGTGATTGGATAGTGTTAGGGCTAGGGTTCCCATTGGCTGAAGGGGTCATCTGACTACTAGGGCTATAAACGGCCAAGGCTTAGGGCGTCTCAGCCCGGGCGTCGAGGCTAAGGGTGGAGAGGACAAGGGTGAGTGCCTGTTTGAGCCTGGTCGAGACTGGTCGGGACCTGGGCCAGAAATGCTGCCCATTTTCCCATTCATTAATACCCACCCTATGTATGTGTCCCTTTGTATATAAGCATTTATTTTCACTATAGATATGTACCTATCGTTGTGTATTGCTTTGTATAAACATGTACAATAATTATGTTGTTATAAAAAAAAATCATCTTTGGTCTACATGTACTTGCTTCCATTGTGCATCTATGTACCTCCATGTACTTGGATCTGTGTGTCTGTTACTTTTCTCCTGAAAAAGCATATCCAATGCACTACCCTATTTCTCATCCTGTACCTCTATCAATATCTTTAATCTGCGTATACTTACCTCCTTTATGCATCTATATACTTTCAGTGTACTTATGGATCTATATATTTATCACTTTCTTCTAATTTAGCATTTCCAATGCACTACCCTATTTCTCAGCCTATACTTCTCTCAATATATCTTCTAGCCCAACTTTCTGACTCATCTCAAACTTCTTTCTACTACTCCTTCCAATGCACTACCCTATCTCTCACCCTATACATCTATCATTATATCCTCTACACCCACTCTCTCATTTATCCCAAACCCCATACCACTACTATGTTCCCCAAAATAACCCTTTCTTGACTCTCTCCTACTCTACCCCTCCTTCCATCATCTGACACCTCTTTTACTATACCGATCCCCCAAAAGAAACCTTTCTAAACTCTTCCCTCTGACTCTTCCCCTCCAAAAACCCTTTTTACTCATCCAAAAGCCTCCTCCTATTGCTATGACCTAAAAAAAGAAATCCTTCACTCTTCTATCCCTCCACTATCCCTTTCAATAAAAATAACAGACTAACATGTTCACTTCTCTAATTCCATATTCCACTATACTAATTCACCACTAATCCTTTATGGGTTCCAGAGTAGCGTGCTACTCGCCAACAAAGCGTTTCAACACCTCATCAGGGTTACAAACGCTATATAAATGCAAACCTTTTTCCCTTTTTTACCTCTCCCCAACCCTTCTCAATCCAAATAACTGACTAACATATCCACCACTCAAATTACTTCATATTTCACTATACCAATTTTCAACACTAATCCTTTATGGGTTCCGGAGTAGCCTGCTACTCGCCAGAAAAGCGCTTCAACACCCCATCAGGGGTAACAGGCGCTATATGAATGCAAACCTTTCTTTCCCTTCTATCCCTCCGCTATCCTTCTCACTCCAAATAACTGACTAATATCCACCACTCAAATTACTTTCATATTTCACCATACTAATTCACCACTAATCCTTTATGGGTTTCCGGAGTAGCGTACTACTCACCAAAAAAGCGCTTTAAACCCCATCAGGGGTAAAAAGCGCTATATAAATACAAACCTTTTTTCCTCTTCTATCCTTCTGCTATCCTTCCGAATCCAAATAACTGTCTAACATATCCACCACTTAAAATTTACTTGCATGTTTCACTATACTAATTCAACACTGATCCTCTATGGGTCCCGGAGTAGCGTGCTACTCGCCGAAAAGCGCTTCGATGCCTCGTCAGGGGTAGTAAGCGCTATACAAATGCAATTACAATACAATTCAATAGCCAAGGCATCTTAATCTGAATTGAAGTGAGTAAACCTTTGAGTCCTGTAGGTGTTAAAAATAGGGTTAATCATTAAAATGATCCTTGATCCTTTGCCACACAGTCACAGATAATACTGTTGGCTCCCTCGCTAATGCCAGAGTTGGCTCCTTATGCTGCGTTACCATCGGCATCAAAATTGGTGCCATAGAAGGACCCAAATAAACATGGGATGGCGTCTTAGTCAGTATCGACCTCGCCATAGGTGCTTGGACTGAAGCCCATAGATAAGCAGAGTCAGAGATGCTGTAGTCGCCAAGCCTGCATTAATGGATCCCTCTATCCTGATGGAGAGCTAGGGAGAGTTGTGTCTAAACGGCTGAATATCCAGCATTACTAGCTGGAAAGCCTCAACCTGCATAAGGTCAGCTGAAGAACCAGGAAACTTCAGTTTCATCCTTTAAGGTGCCAGAGTCTTGCTTGAAGAGAGACCTGTAGTGCACGTCATTCTATATGTCTTCTAGGAAGAAGGTGTGAGTATCCCTGGACAGAATTACATGATTAGAGTCAAGTTCTAAGGTGATTACTTTTCTGTGCCAAATTTAGAGCGTAAAATCACAGCTCTTGGTTTTGATGACGAAGAGAGGAGTGGCCATACACTGGGAGCATGGCAGCGTGGCAGATTGTCTGAAAACTCTATATTTCTGCCATGTTATGGCAGATCGGGATGCTTCTCTACTCCACCTACCATTTAGAACTACTTCATTTGTGACAGGGCTATTCTGATGATACATATATGTTACACAGTATGAGAAAAGTGGTGTATTATATGGTATGGTTGTGTGACCTCACCATGTAATACACTCACAATGCCATCTTGGATCCAGTCAGGCTCATTGGTTAAACCTTAGCTCTACCCTCGGTAGCTGTGGCTTAGAGCAGTCGTGCTTAAACAAAAGAGCAAGTGCAAAGCATTTTATGTACCAAAACAACTGAATAAGAAAGTCACACAATGCGAAAGAAATCCAACACTAATTAAAAACAATTATCTGAATTTTATTAATTTGCAGCCACCAAAATGAACAAAATAGACCAGAGGGTTCTAGAGATAGAGATTTTAAATAAAATATAAATGACAGCTTTTCATTCAGAATGTAAAAAAGCATTGGTAACTACTGTGGTTAGTGGAAACTTTGGAAAACTTTTGTAAAGTTGTGTTCGGGTATTCTGGCCCACTTTGGGTGACGAACTTTGGCAGGGAGCAGATCAAGGTGGCCAGTGTGAAGTTGCAGGACAGTTAAACAAGTTACTTACCTTTGGTAAAACGTATCTGGTACAGATTCTATCTAGCTGCAGATTTCTTACCTTAGAATAATCCCCAGGCGTCAGACTGGATCCAGACATTTTTCGTGAGCAGTACCCCTGTGCAGTGGTAGGTGGTGTCATCAGCTCCGTGTGGCATCGTCCAAGCCGGAAGTGACATGCACGGTTCTTATATAGGCGTCACCCCAATGTGCTGACGTCAGTTTTTTTGCGACTTTCCACACCAGAAGCGCAGAGTGTGAGATATCAGGACCTGTTTACAGTGTCCCCCCACTTATTGCCCCCATTTTGACCACTAGATGCTGATTTTCTGACTGTGAACGTGCCCTGGGCTCTGCTAACCAGACCCAGGGCATGTGTTCTGTGTTACAAGTGCATGGTAATTTGGTATAATTACAACAGGGAATTACAGACCCCTATAACTCCCTAGAAGATAATAGGGCAAGGGAGATTCAAATCACCAATAAGTCCCTAGTATATAATTGAACAGGGAGGTTTAGAAGCCCAGTAGATTTCCTGCACTGGAGTGTGCACTACTGTTCTGCTTTCTGTCATTTTAAAAGTCAACCCTGTCTTGCAGGCTGCTTTTAAATTGAAATTATATGCAAATTCAAGTTTGGATTTAACCCTTTTGGTGCTTGCGTCGGCCAATGGCCGACGCAAGCACTACCTCCCTGGTGCGGCGCACATCCATTGGCCATAGCCAGGGAGGGCCCCATTTAATCCTCCGATGCTCTTTTAAAAATTTCTCCGCGTCTCACCCTGCCCCCCCCTCTAGCCCATCTGTGACGTCAGCACGCCGCGAGGCGCTCTGACATCACTGATTTCCCCACCGGAGGCCTCGTTTGAAAGGGAGAGTCTCCCTTTCAAACGAGGCCTTCCTAAAGATTTCCTGGCCGTGGATCGCGGCAGCGCTGCGATCCACGGCCAGGAAACCCCACTAGACACCAGGGATGTCTTCGGGAGGTCGGCCCTCGTGGGAATGGGTCGCCCCCCCTTGGGGGCAATTATTTAATTAAAAAATACTTGGCTTTCCCTCGGGGGGCTCGATCGCCCCCCAAAATTAAAAACAAATAACAAAAACAAAGTTCCCCCAAAAAATTAAAATGGCCGGCGATATTGGCAGGTGGTCGGTCCTCCTGCTCAGTGGCCGACCCCTGTGGGGGCAATTGTTTTTTTATAGCCATGTGCTTTCCGTGGGGGCTACAATCGGCCCCCAGGAAGCCATAACTATAAAAAATTGAGAAAGAGAGATATCTCTTTCAATATATATATATATATATATATATATATAGAGTATATATATAGAGAGAGAGCGAGAGTCTCTTTCTCTCTGTAGATGATATATGTATCTATATACATATATATGTGTATATAGATACATATATATTCATAAGTCGTCTACAGAGAGAGTTATATATATGTATCTATATACATATATATATGTTAAAGGCACTCCACCCGTCACTCGACGCCCTTATCACGAACAATGGAGCACGGACCACAAGATTAGTGCAGGTAAATTGCTTTATTCCGTTTGAGCAGCAGCCATAACGCGTTTCAGTCCCGTAGGACCTTGATCACATGACGCGCATCACAGCCCACATTGATTTTTTATACCATTTTCTTAACATTTTCTTAAAGTGACATGTGCATTACAAACTTGTAGTCATTAACATAGACAAAATATTCCGGGTTTTTCATCAACACTATGTAAAAACCCACAAATGTAGTTATACATTGTCATTTTTGTGTGGATTTTGATCATATAATACTTATTACAATTCTGGTATAAATACCGTAATTCATTATTGTCTATTCACAGTTTCAGTTGTCCCACATTAAAATCATATTGTTTTATGGCGGCACTAAAAGACTGTTAAAAACTCCCTTGCGATGTTTCTGTCTGAATACAGATTGTGCAAATCCTGCCAAAATACAGTACTGTGAAACTGGTGTCATTTTAGTTTTTTTCCATGACTCCTTAAAGTGCTGATGCAACTCGACATATGTATAGTACAAACTGAAGCCTTGCTGACTACTTAAAAGTGCTGGTGCATATTTCAAATAAAGTGCATGTGCTACAAAACCCCTTAGTGCGAAAAAGTTAAAATTGAATTAAAAAATGACTGTGTTGGGGCGTGGCCTGCAGCCGAGGAAGATGGCCGCATACTAAGTAAGCTGCGGTAGCAGACAGCGCAAAACCACTCCATATCCGTAACAATCCAGCCATAGGGTGACGCAGACAGCGGAGCTGACCGGCGGTGTGCCGCTTGCAGGTGTAAACGCGGCAGCAGCGAGGACGAGGAGGCTTTCGTGACGGTGGGGCGGACTTCAGGGCTCAGCGCCCGTGAGGGAGAAAATGGCGCCGATGGCGGACGAGCGCTCGGCCTGAAGCGGCAGGTCCCGAGACGTGCACCGGAGCCGGACTGGACGGCGGGAGGCGCTCGGGCTGTGGCGGAGCCCGGGAGTGGAGCGCATACGAGCGGCTGGAGAGGCGGCCTGAGGAGATCGGCGGCCGCAACAGAGGTGGGTGCGGAGGTGCCCCGTGATCGTCGCTTGGCCAGCTTGGGGCCCGGTGGTGAGCTTGCAGTGCAGGCGCACAGACGCTACGGGCGATCCCGCTGTCGGAGCGGGGGAGCGCGCTGGGCATGCTTGGCAGACAGTACAGTGATCCGGAGGCCGGGGAAGCGGCGAAGAGAGCCTGTGATCCGGGGAATTGGCCGCATTGGTGGGGCCCGTGAGAGTGAGTAGGGCCTGCTGAGCGTTGGTGCCTCCCGCCGGAGGGCCAAGTTATTGGATAGTCCGGGGTCTGTGCCCCGTGAACTCTGGGGCTAATTCATCGTGGTAGGAGGCCCGGACAAGCATCGAGTGACCCGGGAGGTGCTGGGGTGAGGATTCATCTGCCCGCCCCTGGCGCCCCGCTGCAGCCGGAGTGAGTGATTGGAAGCCTGCTGCGTGGCCGGTGGCAGTAGGGTCTGCTGAGCCGGCCGGCGTGTGACCCGAGCGAGGGTACGCGGTGGTGTCCCCCACGGCTGGGGTGGCGGGCGACCAGGAGTGGACTGGGCGGTTCCTCCGGCCTGCGGTTGGACGGCTGCGGCGGAGGCAGGGGGCCCGGCGTGTGGGCCCTCCCACCACGGCCTCGTCTACGGCCATGGGCCGGCATAAGCTGCCCCTTCAGAACCAAGCCAACCAGATTGACAAGTACACGGTGGCCATGGGGAAGGGAGAGGGCCTCCGTGATGGGGGTCAACAGGGTGACGACGCGGACGGCGGATCAGACCCGTCACTCAGAGACATCATGCAAGCCATCAAAGATATGCGTGGCACCATGGAGCCCAAACTCCTCCGAGCTGACTTTAGGAACATGTCGGGCAGGGTGGCCGAGACGGAGAGTGGCATTGGGAATCTGCAGGCCAGAACAAAGAAGCTTGAAGAGCAGGTTGCCACGCTAGTGAAGGCCCAGGGCGACGTCGTAGCCCGCCTGGAGGATCAGGAAGGCCGGGCGCGACGCAACAACGTCCGTATAGTAGGGGTGCCGGAGGGGTTGGAAGGGCCGTCCATGGATTGTTTTGTGGAGGAACTGATATTGCAACACCTTAAGCCGAAGCGTCTCTCCAAATTTTTCTCCGTTGAAAGAGCCCACCGTGCATTGGGGGAGGCCCAAGCCTGGGGCCCCTCCGCGCACCATCATTGCCCGGTTCCTGAACTACCGGGACCGGGATGCCATCCTGCAGGCCTCACGCACCACCGGGGACCTACGAATGGAGAACGCAACGATCCGTTTTTTCCCCGACTTCACTCTACAGGTCCAGCGCCAGCGCAGGTCCTTTGAGGGCGTCAAGCGAGCCCTCAGGGACCAGGGTGTGAAGTACATGATGCTTTTCCCTGCAAGGCTCAAAATCCTGGATGGAGAAAAGGTGTACTTTTTCGATTCTCCGGCGGAGGCGAGCGACTGGATAGAGGGATGGCGGACCGTGGGCCGTCAGGGTGGATCGCGACGCCGGACCTCCAACGACACCTCTCGTGAGGTTGGGGAAGGACATAGCACCAACCCGAGAGAGCCAGGAGCGTGAACGCCCGCCGCCTGAGGACTGATGGCGACACAGGCCGCACTGAGGGCTACATATGGGTGAGGCAGGTAAAAGCGCGCGCCTCTTGCGCCCTGGAAAGTTGGGGGCCACTAGTCACGCTGCACAGACATTTTGAACATCTCCGAGACTGTAAGTGGCCGCGCTGGCTGATAAGGACTGCACATCCAAAGGGCTTTAGGCGTTGGCCCGTTGGGGTTTGGGGGAGGGGGAGGGTGTGTGCTAGTTTTTCGCTCAAGGGGTGGGAATCCGACAGTCAGTTGTGCCAGTTTCTGCGAGTTGTGGGCTTACGTTCCCTAATTTAGTTGGAATGGGATTATTTGGGCGACAGGCACTCTGCAGGTTTTTAAGGTGGGTGGTTGGGGGCCCACTTAGCAGGGAGGCAGGGAGGGGGGCAGATTGGGGGGTGGGATGGGGTTGATGGGAAGTTTAAGTTTAGCTCATGTCAATGTATTTATTTCAATGCTGTTGTATTGTGGGGGCACTACGCAGTGGCAGGTTGGGAATCCGTCGAGGTCGTGGACTCACAGTGGGGATGGGGGATCAGGCTAAGATCAAAATATGGACATGGAATGTCAATGGGATGGGCAACAAGATCAAGAGAACTTTGGTATTGCAGCACTTGAAACGCCATTCCCCAGACGTGGTGCTCTTGCAGGAAACCCACCTCCGGGGTAATAATTGCAGGGCCTTGGATAGGTTCGGGTACAAGATGGTAGCACACTCAGGATTCACGTCCGGCTCGAGGGGTGTGGGAATATTGGTCCGTAGGAGTCTGCCAGTGACCGTATTGGATTCCTGGACAGAGGACTCTGGGTGCTTCGCGGCGGTGAGATGGGAAGGACGTACGGTGCTCCTATGCTCATGCTATATCCCACCCGGCCTGCATGCCACACTCTACAAGAAACTGGGGACACACTTGGCGAACCTCCCCAACGGCACTCTGGTCCTGGGGGGTGACACTAACGCGGTAATGAACGTCGAATTGGATCGGTCAGGGGACAGACGGGCCAGCGGAGGGGAGATGGGCCTGCGGGGCTTCACGGACGTAATGGGTATTAGCGATATATGGCGAACATGGTTCCCAGCCCGTAGACTCTACACCTTCTATTCGGCCAGACATGGTTCCTTCTCGAGGTTGGACCATATTTTCACACGGGGGGATCAGTTGGGAGATTTTGTAGACCCGTGCATCATGGCGCGAGGTATATCGGACCACTCTCCGGTGGGTGTTCTCCTTAGGGGACGGCGGTAGACAGGGCCGCATTCCCGCAAATAGATCCATGGCGGTTAAAAGACACTTCGATTACTGATAAGCTTCGGGAGGGTTCCGAACATTATTTTTCCGACAATCAGGGGTCGGTTACCTCCCAGCTAACGTTGTGGGAGGCATACAAGGCGGTCCTGAGGGGACAGGCCCAGGCTTTGATCGGCGCCCAGAAGAAAGAGGAATCGCTGCAGATTCAACAGTTGGAGCGCGAAATTGAGTCTCTGGAGCGAGAGGCCAGTGCGTCGCCCTCGCCGGAGCGCAACCATGCCCTGGCCATGAAACATAAGGAACTTCGCTCGTTAGCAGAGGGTGAGGCACGCGCCTACTCCCTCGCCACGCAACATCGGATATACGACGCAGGGGACAAGAGTATGAAGCTTCTCGCGTGGCTGGAGCGTCGTGACAGGGAGCGTTCCTGGGTTACGGAGGTGCGGGATGGTTCTGGGGCCCTGGCTTCCACGAGCGCGGCCATAGCGGAGGCTTTTGCATCCTACTATGAAGGAGTATATACCCCAGTGTGCACTAGAACTGAGAGAGACTGTGAGGAATTCTTGCGAGACTTTGCGTTGCCTAGGCTATCTCAGGAGCAAACTGAGCGTCTGGATGCAGACCTCACAAGAGCGGAGCTGGGAGAAGCCCTTAATGCCCTCCAGGCCGGCAAGGCGCAGGGACCCAATGGACTCCCGGTTGAAATTTTTAAGAAACAGGCGAGTGTGGTACTGGAGCCCATGCGATGCATGCTCCTTGAGGCGCGGGAGGTGGGCGTGCTTCCGCCCGACCAGAGAGAGGCCACAATTGTGGTTATTCATAAGGCCGGGAAACCGGCGGACTGCTGCTCTTCCTATCGGCCTATCTCCCTCCTGAACGTGGAGGCGAAGGTATTGGCCAAGGCCTTAGCGACAAGACTGCTATCCGTACTTCCCGACCTTGTGCACGTGGACCAGTCGGGTTTTATGCCCCACAGGAGCACTCGGCACAACCTGCGGAGGCTCTATGGTATTCTGCACATGACTAAGGACGTGGGCAATGCGCAGACGGCATTGATGGCGCTGGACGCCTCAATGGCCTTCGATAGCATCGAATGGCCATACCTATTTATGGTGCTGAATAGACTGGGCCTGGGCCCGGTGTTCGGTAGCTGGGTGAGACTCCTATACACGCAGCCGATGGCAAGTGTGAGGGTCAATGGGGTGATGTCCCGGGCTTTTTCCTTGTACAGGGGCACTAGGCAGGGCTGCCCCCTGTCACCACTCCTGTTTGCCCTGGCCCTGGAGCCGCTCGCTCATTGGATCAGAAGAGATAGGGCCTTTTGGGGCCTGGCACTCACGGATGAATGGGAGGAGCGTATTTCTTTATACGCAGACGATATTGTCCTATATATGGCCAGACCCTACCACTCGATGGCGCGGGCTCTCCACCTCTTCGCTCTTTTTGGTAGCTATTCTGGCTACTCGATCAATTGGGCCAAGTCGGTGGTTTATCCTCTGTTGGGTCCACCTCCTCGGATCCCGAGGGACTGCCCAGCATCGCTGGAGACCGCTGGATTCCGGTACCTGGGAGTGTACGTCACCAGAGACATAGAGGAGTTTTTCGCCCGTAATCTGGAGCCTCAACTGACGAGGCTGGGGGTGGACATTGGACACTGGAGGTCTCTGCCCCTGTCCTTGATGGGGCGCGTGGCGCTCTTTAAAATGCTGGCGCTGCCACGACTTCTATATATCCTACAAAATACACCGTACCTGGTCCCGACGGCGACATTCAAGCGGATCTCCCGGGAGTTGCGGACGTTACTTTGGGACGGCGGCAACCCGAGGATTGCACTGCAGAAGCTTACGCGGGGGGTGTACGACGGGGGCTGGCCCTCCCGGATGTTCAACTCTAATACTGGGCAGCGCAGTTGCAGGTAGTCAACGACTGGGTTTATGCGCCGATCTCGGAGCCGGCTTACAGAATGGATAGGCACGCTATGATTGGGGGAACCTGTGAGCCATATCTCTACTCCCGCAGGCGGGGTCGTGACCTGCCCGCGCATACCGGGGTGGTGCTCCACTGTTGGAGGGAGGCCAACAAATTCTTGGGCTGGGCGAACACCCTAACGGGACGGACCCCGCTTTGGACGGGCGACCAGCTAAAGGAGGTGGCAGGACTATCAGGCTATAAGGGGTGGAAACTGATTGGCATCGAGTATCTTGGTGATGTGTGGAAGGGGGGGCTCCTGTCCCCTTTGCGGCTCTGAAAAAGAATACCAACTTAATGACTCCCAACAGTACCACTACCTGCGCCTTGTACATGCATTGCGCGCCCACATCCACGCTGGCACTTCCATCCCGGAGTACTCCCTATGGAGGACAGGCTCCTTCTCGACCCCATCCTAGCGAAACCCACGTCAACGATCTACCGAAAACTTATAAATAATATGCCGGACCCCCTTGGTCCCCTGCGGGCGAGATGGGAGGGAGACATTGGGACACTAGACGATGACGACTGGCAGGACGCCCTGCAGAGCCCTCGCGAAGTTGCGATCCGGCCGCGATTCCGCCTCGTGCAGCTAAAAATACTTCACAGGGTCTATTATCCCCGCACCCACCTGTTCTCCTGGGGTAGGATTCTATCACCCTTGTGCGTGAGGGGCTGTCAAGGGAGGGCTCATTCTATCACATTCTATGGGATTGCCCACTCATAATTCCGTTTTGGACCAGGGTGGCGCAGACGATGGAGGGGGTGGTGAGGTCCCCGGTCCCAATGGAGCCCAAGTGGCTCTTACTCATGATTAAAGGAGCCACAGATTGGACACGGCATAATGAGATTTGCTTAGGGCTGGCAGCAGGGGTGGCGAAACGCAACATTGCCAGATGCTGGGGTGCACAGGCGCCCCCCTTGTGGGATCAGTGGCTCTGTGACTTGGATTGGTGTCAGAGGGCGGAGGAAACGGTCTATAGGTCTCGGGGTTGTGTGAACAAATGGAGGAAGGTGTGGGGTCCCTGGCAAAGGTTTCGAGCCTTACAGGATGGGTTGGGATAGGAGATTGTTGCAATTACTCATCTGTATTTCCATGCATGCAAAACCATATGACGAACTGTGATCCCTGTTACTGTATCATGAACTGCCGCTGTGTACTGTACTTGAACATGAGCAATGTTAATAAAAAGAATTAAAAAAAAAAAATGACTGTGTTATCGATTGGTTAGGCGACCACGTTTTGAATGAGTATGGCTAAAATGACATACATAGTATAACTACAATTTGTCTCTTAAATATTGTTTAGCCATAATCCAATATTTTGTGAACTTACTAAATATTTTTATAAGCATGTGTATAGGTCTTCTGTGGTGTTGAGTCCCCCTGGGTACATAGCATCTAACTCAAGGATATAGCGGGTCTCCAGTTTACGCAGGGCTTGTTCTCTATTGCCTCCTCTTTTGTTAACCGGGACGGCATCTATCAGATAGTATTTGAGATCTTTGGGGTTAAATTGATGTGTTTCCCCAAAGTGGCGAGCCACCGGGTAGGTTTGATCTTGGTTTTTGATGGCCCTAATATGTTGTAATACCCTTTTATGACCCTGAAGTTTCGTGCTGCCTACGTATTTTAAACCACATGGGCACTCAAGTACGTAAACAACATGATCTGTCTTGCAGGTGAGGGCTTTGTTTATGATATGTTCTTGGTTACCGAAGGGTGTCACAAAGGTTTTCTTATTTTCACCGTGTTGGCAGGCTTTGCACACTTTACATTTAAAGAAACCTTTTCTTTGTGCCAGCCACGTATTTCCCATTTGACTGTCCAGAGTGTTTTAACCAGACAATCCTTCATAGATGGTGCTTTACTGTAGGTGATGGCCAATTTGGTGGGTAACAGATGGCCTATGATGGGATCATTATGTACAATAGGCCAATTTCTGCAAATGATACAGTTAATTGCGTTTCCTTGTCTGCTATAACCTATGAACATTCGGAAGGTGTCTCCCTTCTCCTCCTGTGCTTTAAATGTGCGAGTCTGTACCTGGTTTTTAGTGTTCCTGAGTAGGTCATCTCTAATCAGCGCATTGCTCTTGTTAATTGCTGCGTTAATACATTTGTTAGAGTACCCCCTTTCCAGGAACCTGACTTTGCTCGCTTGCTGTGCTGCCTGCAAATCCCTCTCATTGCTATATATCCTTCTCAACCTGATCATTTCCGCATACGGGATACTTTGTATGAGGTGTTGTGGGTGGGCACTGGCTGCGTGCAAAACTGAGTTGCCCGCCGTTGACTTTCTGTGTATTGTTGTTTCCATCCTACCTTCTGTGATGTATATCTTAACATCAAGAAAATTTACAGTTTCTTCACTGATATTTGCCGTAAATTGTAAATTGATTTAATTGTCATTGAGACCCTCGATAAAATTCACTGCTTCTGACAAGGTCCCTTGCGAGATTAAAAACAGGTCATCAATGAACCTTAACCATAATTTGACATTTTTGCGCAGGACATCCTCATGATTTTTTTGCAGAACCAGCTCCTCCGACCAACCCATGTGTAGACAGGCGTAGCTGGGGGAGATGCTGGCCCCCATTGCTACCCCGCGTAGCTGTTGATACAAAGCACTCTGAAACATGAATATGTTGTTATGCAGACAATAGTCTATCATATTTATGAGCATCTTGTTGTGGTGATCATATTCGGCTGCTCTTCTTCTAAGATAGTGTTGTATGGCCCTCATTCCGTCCTGATGATTGATACTCGTGTAGAGTGCTGTAACGTCTAGAGTTATTAACAAATAATCACTTTGCCATTTGAACTCTCGAATTTTTGATAAAAAGTCCCCTGTGTCTTTTATGTAAGAGGGGAGCTGCTGGACGTGTTCTTGTAGGAAATAGTCCACATATTGTGATGTTCTTTCAAGTAGACTATTCCTCGCAGATATTATCGGACGTCCCGAGGGTTTGGATGGATCTTTGTGTATCTTGGGGATAAAGTATATTACTGGTGTGGTTGGGGTGTCGTTCCTTAAAAATTTGTATTCGTCCATTGTATATGTATATATATATGTATATATATGTATATAGATACATATCTATAAATATATGTAGTTATAAAATCATATATATATATATATATATGTGTGCGTGTGTGTATATATATGTGATGGGGAGACAGGCAAGAAATACGGGCACCGGGGCCACAAGCGGAGAGCGACCCTTGACCTTGCCAGGTAGGTCGCTCCCCCACCACACAGCTCCGCCTGTGTTGTCTGCCCGCTGCTTCTGCAGGTAAGATCGCCCTCCGCTTGTGGCCCCGGTG
This sequence comes from Calotriton arnoldi, assembly GCA_963921515.1. Lineage (NCBI taxonomy): Eukaryota > Metazoa > Chordata > Amphibia > Caudata > Salamandridae > Calotriton > Calotriton arnoldi. The sequence continues at coordinate 928,237 of CAWUFW010005100.1, forward strand.
CCCGTATTTCTTGCCTGTCTCCCCATTTTCCTTCTGTGCCCCTCGCTGCCCCATTTGCGTTCTGCTGTAATTTGTCTGTTTTCTCCCCCCCTTTTTCCTTTCTGTGCCCCTCGCTGCCCCATTAGCGTTGTGCTGTAATTTGTCTGTTTTCTCCCCTTTTTTTCCTTTCTGTGCCCCTCGCTGCCCCATTAGCGTTGTGCTGTAATTTGTCTGTTTTCTCCCCCTTTTTTTCCTTTCTGTGCCCCTCGCTGCCCCATTAGCGTTGTGCTCGCAATTTGTCTGTTTTCTCCCCCCTTTTTCCTTTCTGTGCCCCTCGCTGCCCCATTAGCGTTGTGCTCGTAATTTGTCTGTTTTCTCCCCCCTTTTTCCTTTCTGTGCCCCTCGCTGCCCCATTAGCGTTGTGCTGTAATTTGTCTGTTTTCTCCCCCTTTTTTCCTTTCTGTGCCCCTCGCTGCCCCATTAGCGTTGTGCTCGTAATCTGTCTGTTTTCTCCCCCTTTTTCCTTTCTGTGCCCCTCGCTGCCCCATTAGCGTTGTGCTCGTAATTTGTCTGTTTTCTCTCCCCTTGTACTTGTGCCCCCGCTGCCTCTCGCCATTCCCGCCGCTGCGTCCCCTGCGGCCCCGCCCCCCTGACTGCCCATTCGCTGCCCCTGCCTCCCGCCTCCCAGCTGCTCCTCCCTCCCACCTCCCCATAAATGGCGGCCGCTGCGCGGTGAGGAGAGCGACCCTTGACCATGCCAGGTAGGTCGCTCCCCCACCACACAGCTCCGCCTGTGTTGTCTGCCCGCTGCTTCTGCAGGTAAGATCGCCCTCCGCTTGTGGCCCCGGTGCCCGTATTTCTTGCCTGTCTCCCCATTTTCCTTCTGTGCCCCTCGCTGCCCCATTTGCGTTGTGCTGTAATTTGTCTGTTTTCTCCCCCCTTTTTCCTTTCTGTGCCCCTCGCTGCCCCATTAGCGTTGTGCTGTAATTTGTCTGTTTTCTCCCCTTTTTTCCTTTCTGTGCCCCTCGCTGCCCCATTAGCGTTGTGCTGTAATTTGTCTGTTTTCTCCCCCTTTTTTTCCTTTCTGTGCCCCTCGCTGCCCCATTAGCGTTGTGCTCGCAATTTGTCTGTTTTCTCCCCCCTTTTTCCTTTCTGTGCCCCTCGCTGCCCCATTAGCGTTGTGCTCGTAATTTGTCTGTTTTCTCCCCCCATTTTTCCTTTCTGTGCCCCTCGCTGCCCCATTAGCGTTGTGCTCGTAATTTGTCTGTTTTCTCCCCCCCTTTTTCCTTTCTGTGCCCCTCGCTGCCCCATTAGCGTTGTGCTGTAATTTGTCTGTTTTCTCCCCCTTTTTTTCCTTTCTGTGCCCCTCGCTGCCCCATTAGCGTTGTGCTCGTAATCTGTCTGTTTTCTCCCCCCCTTTTTCCTTTCTGTGCCCCTCGCTGCCCCATTAGCGTTGTGCTGTAATTTGTCTGTTTTCTCCCCCTTTTTTCCTTTCTGTGCCCCTCGCTGCCCCATTAGCGTTGTGCTCGTAATCTGTCTGTTTTCTCCCCCCCTTTTTCCTTTCTGTGCCCCTCGCTGCCCCATTAGCGTTGTGCTGTAATTTGTCTGTTTTCTCTCCCCTTGTACTTTGTGCCCCCGCTGCCTCTCGCCATTCCCGCCGCGGCGTCCCCTGCGGCCCCGCCCCCCTGACTGCCCATTCGCTGCTCCTGCCTCCCGCCTCCCAGCTGCTCCTCCCTCCCACCTCCCCATAAATGGCGGCCGCTGCGCGCCCGCGCCGCTGGCGCGCCGAAGGCGCGCCTAAGGCAAGCCCGTCTGCGCCCGTCCGCGACTGGACCGCGCCCAGCGCCAGAACCCCTGGATCCCACCGATGCAACACTACTCGACGGACCTACGACGCCGCCACCCTCACCGCACTCAATGCCGGCCGGAACCCTGCCTGCTACCGAGCCTCACCGAGACGCACCCACGGACCCTTCACCTGCCAAACCTGCCGATTCACCTGCCCCCGGACGTGCACCACCTCCGCCAAGTCGAGCACCAGCAGCAACCACCTGAAATGCATCCTGTTGAACACCCGCTCCGTCCACAGGCACGCCGTGGAACTCTGGGACCTGCTCGACGCAACAGCACCGGACGTCGCCTTCCTCACCGAAACCTGGATGAACGCCTCCTCAGCGCCCGACATCGCCATAGCCATCCCGGACGGATACAAGATCACCCGGAGGGACCGCGTCAACCAGACGGGAGGAGGCATCGCCATCGTACACAAGAACACCATCCGCATCTCGACTAACTCCGACGAGACCTTCACCGCCGCCGAACACCTACACTTCCAGATACACACTGACCCCAAGACCACCCTCCGAGGCACCCTCATCTACAGACCCCCGGGACCACGCACACTATTCAGCGAAGACATCGCAGACTTCATCAGCCCGCGCGCCATGCCCTCCGCCGACTACATCCTCCTAGGGGACCGCAACTTCCACCTGGAGAACAACAACGACAGAAACACCACCGCCCTGCTGGACAACCTCGCCAACCTCGGACTCAAGCAACTGGTGAACACGCCCACCCACTACGCCGGCCACACGCTTGACCCCGTCTTCTCTTCCAGCAAGCACATCTCCTTCAGCCACGCCACCGGACTCCACTGGACCGACCACAGCTGCGTCCACTTCAGCTTCAGAAAGACTGCGACCCACCACCACCCGCAACAGGCTCCCCGCCGGAGCTGGAGCAAGATCACCGCCGAGCAGCTCACCGCCTCCCTCAGCCAGAACACACCCACCAACACAACGGACCCAAACGAAGCAGCCAGCAACCTCGCCAAGTGGCTGACCGCCTGCGCCGACGACCTCGCACCACTAAAAACCCTCCCAGCAGACCCGGAAGCAAGAAAACCCCTTGGTTCACCAACGAACTCAAGGAATCCAAGAAGAACTGCCGCACTCTCGAGAAAACCTGGCGACTCGACCAGACCACAGACAACAGGACCGCCCTCAAGCACGCCACCCGCAAACACCACCAGCTGATCCGTGCCACCAAGAAGTCGGCACTCAAAGAACGACTGGACAACAACGCCCATGACAGCAAGGAACTTTTCAGCATCGTCAAAGAGTTCTCCAACCCCAGCGCCGGAAACAACGACATCACCCCCTCGCAAGACCTCTGCAACTCACTCGCCGCGTTCTTCCACCGCAAGATCACCGACATACATAACAGCTTCGACGCACATACCACGCACCCTACCGCCCGAACCAACGCCCGCCACCACCACCCTCTGCAACTGGACCCCGATCAGCACCGAAGACACCACCCGCACGATGAACTCCATCCACTCCGGATCACCAACCGACCCCTGCCCACACCACGTCTTCAACAAAGCCGACGCCACCATCGCACCCCATCTCCGGGACATCATCAACTCCTCTTTCCACACCGCCACCTTCCCGGAGAGCTGGAAGCACGCCGAGCTTACCGCCCTCCTGAAGAAACCAACGGCGGACCCCACCGACCTCAAGAACTACCGTCCCATCTCGCTCCTTCCGTTTCCGGCCAAAGTCATCGAGAAGACCGTCAACAGACAGCTTGCCGCCTTCCTCGAGACGAATGGATCCCTCGACCCCTCGCAGTCCGGGTTTCGGGCCAACCACAGCACCGAGACCGCCCTTATCGCAGCCACCGACGACATCAGAACCCTAAACGACAACGGGGAAACAGCAGCCCTCATCCTCTTGGACCTCTCCCGCGGCGTTCGACACCGTCTGCCACCGCACCCTAGTGAAGCGCCTCAGCAACATCGGAATCCGAGAGAAAGCACTGGAATGGATCATCTCGTTCCTCGCCGGAAGAACCCAGAGAGTCCGCCTCCCCCGTTCAGATCCGAGGCCACCGAAGACATCTGCGGCGTTCCACAAGGATCTTCACTCAGTCCAACCCTCTTCAACGTCTACATGAGCCCCCTCGCAGCCATCGCACGCCAACACAACCTCAACATCATCTCCTACGCCGACGACACCCAGCTGATCCTCTCCCTCACCAACGACCCCACCACCGCCAGAGCCAACCTACACGACGGGATGAAAGACGTCGCCGACTGGATGAGGAACAGCCGCCTTAAACTGAACTCAGACAAGACGGAAGTCCTCATCCTGGGCTCATCACCCTCCGCCTGGGACGACTCCTGGTGGCCCCCGGCCCTGGGCACCGCGCCCAAGCCAACGGACCACGCACGAAACCTGGGCTTCATCCTGGACTCCTCCCTGTCGATGACCAGACAAGTCAACGCCGTCTCATCTTCGTGCTTCAACACCCTGCGCATGCTCCGCAAGATCTTCAGATGGATCCCCACTGAAACCAGGAAGACCGTCACCCAGGCACTCGTCACCAGCCGACTGGACTATGGGAACACCCTCTACGCCGGAACCACAGCCAAACTTCAAAAAAGACTCCAGCGCATCCAGAACGCCTCCGCACGACTCATCCTGGACATCCCCCGACACAGCCACATCACCGGACACCTGAAAGACCTGCACTGGCTCCCCGTCAGCAAGAGAATCACGTTCAGACTCCTCATCCACGCACACAAGGCCCTCCACGACCTGGGCCCAAAGTACCTCAACGACCGCATGACCTTCTACACGCCCACCCGCCAGCTACGATCAACCAGCCACGCCCTCGCCACCGTACCACGCATCCGCAGAACCACCGCCGGAGGAAGATCCTTCTCCTACCTGGCAGCCAAGACCTGGAACTCCCTCCCCACTCACCTTCGGCGAACCCAGGACCATCTCTCCTTCAGGAAGCAGCTCAAGACCTGGCTGTTCGAGCAGTAACTTACCCCCTCCCCCAGCGCCTTGAGACCCTCCCGGGTGAGTAGCGCGCTCTATAAATGCCGTGATTGATTGATTGATTGATGTGATCAAGATCGCGGGAGGCGATCGAAACACGTCATGGCAGGCACTATGCCTGAACAGCTTTGGAGGTTATAATTTATGGGTGAATAAATCACAGCACTGCGAACAAGCAACATTGGAGTTGTCTATTCCTTGAAGCGTACAAGAGGGCCGTGCCTGGGGGTCCCGTTGAGTCACTGACGGGCCAGGAGTTTGAGTTATATATATATATATATATATATATATATTCAAAAACACAAAGGATGCCGCACTCCAGAGATTTGTTTCAGAGTTGCTTTATTTTCACCACGACTGGGGGTAGTGGTGGTGTAAATAAAGCAACTCTGAAACCTGTCTCTGGAGTGCGGCATCCTTTGTGTTTCTGAATTTAAATATCGGGTAAGGATTCTACCCGTTGCTGCCTGCACCAGGTATTGAGCGTGCTGACATTGGGAATCAATTGGTTGTAATATATATGTATTATATATATATATATATATATATATATATATATATATATATATATATATATATATATATATATATATATATATATATATATATATATTTACAGAGGGATTTCTCAGTGCTGAAAATATGAGACTGTGAAAGAACTATAATGAGTCTCTTTGAAGTTACATGAAAGGCAGTAAAGTGTGGTACTGCTGCAGAGTGCATAAAAAATTTCCTGCTCGATAGAGATATCTGACTTTTGTCTAGTGGCAGTTTTGACGCCATAAAGAAATGCAGAGGGCATGCTGGAAAGAACAGATCTGTATTATGTGGATAGCTAAGTGGATTAGTAAAGCCACGCATTAGAAACACTTTGAAACAGATGAAATGTATGTGAGAGAGGGGCTATGGAGAGATGAGGGGCACGTTTGCAAGGATGGTAGTGAGGGAATCAAAGGAGGTCATAGTGTGCAATTGTAAAGCACACGTTCACCCGTAGGCATCTTGGCGCCAATATGATGGTCGCTCTGGCTTTCACCAGCGCTAAAAGGCTGCGATGAGGGGTATGTGGCAAGGTAAAGTAATACTGTGTCTTTTTTCTCTCTTTCTTAGTCTTTTTGGAGAGCGCACGGATTTCGCAAAGGAAAGGTAAGGTGACTTTGTCATTTTTGACTGTTAAACACTTCACTCACGCACACACCCACCTACACTTTGAAACCAACAACCTATCTGCCTTCTACGTAGGATAGTGTTTTAAAAGGATAGCTTTAGGCACTAGCAGAGATGGCGTATCGTTGGATGAATGCAGCCCAGGCCCTAAGTCTGGTTTTGGAGTCCAGCTCTGAGGCAGGATCTGAGACAGCAGATACTGAGACTGCATCTGAGGGAGAGGACAATGGAGCAGAATCCGGAGGTGATTTTTCAGTCGGCGCAGCTCCATCTGATGACTCATCTTCCAGCGATTCTGAAGGAGACGATGTCAGTCGTGATGTCCCTTTGCCAGCACAGTCTGTGCAGCGGGACACCAGTAGCAGGTTAGAGCAACCCAGAGAGCAGGCACGTGCGGCCGCAAGCACAGATGGAGCGCGGTCTTGGCAGCCTCCCAATTTAATTCAGCCCCAAATTCCGCCTTTCACTGGTGACGCTGGATGTAAACTCAATTTGGCAAATTTTTCGCTAATTGACTACGTCCATCTCTTTTTGGATGTTGACTTCCTTGATGAAATTGTGCAGCAAACAAATTTGCGTGCCAAACAATTTTTGAGGGAGCATGGAGGCACTCTTGGTCCTCATTCTAGGGCACGCAAGTGGACTCCCACTTCTTTAGGGGAGTTGAAGATATTTTTGGGCCTCACGCTTAAAATGGGGGTAGTGCATAAACCAACCTTTCTATCCTACTGGTCTACTCGCACTCGTTTGTTTAACCCCCATCTTCGCACCATACATGAGCAGAGATCGTTTTTTGCTATTGCAAAACATGTTGCATTTCAATGACAATTCTGCTGCATTGCCCCGGGACCATTTAGACCATGACAGGTTGTTCAAAATTCGACCTGTCGTGGAACATTTGTCTGCCAGGTTTCCAGAGGTTTATACTCCTGGAAAGAATATAGCCATTGATGAGTCCTTGATCTTGTATAAAGGGCGGCTGCTGTTTAGGCAGTACATTCCGAGCAAACGCGCTCACTATGGCATCAAGCTGTACATGCTGTGTGAGAGCACAATTGGCTATGTGTACAGCTTGAGAGTGTATACAGGGAAGGACACAACTCTTAACCCTGTAGGTTGCCCTCCCACGCTAGGGGTCACAGGAAAGATCGTATGGGAGCTTGTCCAGCCACTTTTTCACAAAGGTTATAACCTTTATGTGGACAATTTCTATACAGGAGTAGAGCTGTTCAGTGAGCTCTACAAAGCTGGCACCGTGGCTTGCGGTACAATTCGTTGTCGCCGCAAAGGATTCCCGCAGGAGCTTGTTTGCAAGAAGCTCCAGAAATTCCAGAGCACTGCGTTGCGTTCCAACGAACTGCTCGCAGTCAAGTTCTCAGATAGGCGTGACGTGTACGTGCTCACTACAATTCATGCTGAGAGCACTTCCCCTGTCACGGTTTGGGGTCAGATGGCCGAAGTCCACAAGCCCACCTGTATACTTGATTACAACAAGTACATGGGCGAAGTGGACAAGAACGGCTAGGTTCTTCAGCCATACAATGCGATTCGTAAAATTTGCACTTGGTATAACAAACTGTTTACTCACCTGATCCAGATGGCAACATACAATGCATATGTTGTATATCGTCAGACCACCACAGGAAGACTCATGTCTTTCCTTGACTTTCAGTTGTCTGTGATTGAAAGTCTCCTTGCTACAGAAACAGCAGCCTCCACTTCATGTGTTCTGGAGGAGGTGGCAAGGCTGCAGGAGCGACACTTTGCTGATGAAATTCCTGCAACAACCAAAAAGGAGCGACCATGTCGTCGTTGTAAAGTGTGCTAGAGGCAGGAGACTCGTGTTTACTGTCCCCAATGCCCAAGTAAGCCTGCCTTCTGTTTTCCTACTTGCTTTATGTTGTATCACACTAAAGCAAAATACTGGGAAATTGACTGAGGTGGAGCTGCCAATAGGTAAACCTTTCAATTGGTGTGAATGGATACCTACTGTCTGTGGGCTACTCCTTCACTACTCAAGCAGCTGCAGAATATTTGTTCCTCTTCTTCAGGAAATCATGGACTTCTCAACACCTTTATCTGCTTTGAGAACGTGGTAGTTGTGCTGTTCGCCAATTGACAAGTGCATTATAGTCCCCGAGCTGCACATACTGGTGGACAGAACATACGCCACGTTGTCACGGAGTACCCGTGTTTCACATTCAACCGTTCTTCATAGTTTATGATGTTTGCTTTAGAAAGCTTTTGAAAATTTCCAGCATGTTTGCCTAAGTTTCAAAGGTAGATATGCTCGCTCAGTTCGAGATATGGCCTACAGGATACTCAGACACCCCCCAACTTGCATTCACAAACTGGAAGGAGTTGGATTTAGCACAGTGAGAGCATTGATAGCACGTGACAGAAATGTTTTCTCAAGCTTCAAGTAGCTAGAGATGGAAGGCATTAGTATAGGGTCTCTTGACAATTAGACAGGATTAGTCAGGACTCTGATGAGGACAGACACACGAACGGGTTAGTACAGCTTATGGTAGGTGCGCTTTTCGAGGAATATTGCAAAGGAAGAAGGCAGATAGTAAAGGTAGCATAGATACACGTCATGACTTCATCTTCACCCATGGATTCAAATCCATTGCTGCCACACTCGCACTGAATTTACTATATTACTTATGGGTCAATGCTGCTTGCCATGTTCATCCTCCGTTAGAACTTAGTAGATGGTCAGTTTGCTGTATAATAAGTGCATTACAGTCACTGCACATAACGGTGGGTTGGACATATGCTACGTTGTCACGGACTACCCGTGTTTCACATTCATCCATTCTTCATAGTTTATGATGTTATCTTTTGAAAATTTCCAGCATGTTTGGCTTAGTTTCAAAGGTAGATATGCTTGCTCAGCTCGAGGAATGGCTTTGCGGCATACTCGGGCACCCCCCAACTTGCATCCACAAACTGGAAGGAGTTGAATTTAGTACAGTGAGTGCGTTAAAGGCGCATGAAAGACATGTCTTCCTGAGCCTCATGTGGCTGTCATGGGAACCATTAGTAAAGGTTCACTCGCCATGCATTCGGTAACGTTCAGGAAGAAGGAGGGGGAGACTTGACAGGTGGTATAATGTAGTCAAACTCATTATGAATTGTGGCATATGAATGTGATGGGCCCTTGTATGGCGGCGGTATGTTTGTGTGAGTGCAAGTGATCTGGTTGATTGGGCCCGTGGCTGGCGGTATGGAAGTCTTGTGTGTGGTGCGTGAATGGCGTGTGAATGGACCATAAAGTGGTTGGTGCCGTGAAGTGGCTTTATGGCTCCCCTTCAGAAGGCTTGGCTTCAATATTTATATACTTTGATAAGTATTTGTGCTTTGAAGCCAGCGTCTCTGGAGGTGCTAAAACCAACCAGTGTAAGTGGTGGATTAGCTTTATCAAATTAGTGTTAGATTTATATTTGTGGCGGTTTAATGGCCTTTTGTAAGACTTTTTTTGTCAATATGGGTAGCAGGGGAGTTTGTGCCCTAGCTCCGTCGTCACCTAGGCAAACCTTCACATTTTTGAGTAGTAGACAAGGGGGGAAGTACAAGGGTAAATGACTTGCGTGGCTCTCACTGGTTTCTTTTTAGCCAACATCCCCTGCAAACCTCAAATTTAGCTGGAAAAAACACTTTTTCCACACATTTTTGAGTGGGAAAGTTGTGGGATCACTGGGCTGACACAAATTTCCTACCACCCCGCGTTCCCCCAGGTCTCCCAATAAAAATGGTGCCTCACCCGTGTGGGAGGCCCAAGTACCCTCGACAGGCAAGGGCCCAAAACGTATTGAGGCGACATCAAAATTGCCTATCACAAAACTACCTGGTTTTGCAAGGGGGGTCACCCGGGGTTCTGGCCCCGTGCTTGGCGGCCATCTAGGGAAACCTACCAAACCCACAAATGTCTGAAAACTAGACACCCGGGGGATTCCAGGGATGTATGGCTTGCGTGGATCCTCCAATGTTTTCTTACCCAGAATCCCCTGCAAACCTCAAATATAGCTGAAAAAAATCACTTTTTCCAACAATTTTGTGTGGGAAAGTTGTGGGATCACCGGGCTGACACAAATTTCCTACCACCCAGCGTTCCCCCAGGTCTCCAGATAAAAATGGTGCCTCACTCGTGTGGGAGGCACAAGTACCCGCGACAGGCAAAGGCCCAAAACGTATTGAGGAGACATCAAAATTGCCTATCACAAAACTACCTGGTTTTGCAAGGGGGGTCACCTGGGTTTTTGGCCCCGTGCTCGGCGGCCATCTAGGGAAACCTACCAAACCCACACATTTCTGAAAACTAGACCCCGGGGGATTCCAGGAATGTATGGCTTGCATGGATCCCCCAACGTTTTCTTACCCAGAATCCCCTGCAAACCTCAAATTTAGCTGAAAAAAATCACTTTTCCCACACATTTTGTGTGGGGAAGTTGTGGGATCACCGGGCTGACACAAATTTCCTACCACCCAGCGTTCCCCCAGGTCTCCCGATAAAAATGGTGCCTCACTCGTGTGGGAGGCCCAAGTACCCGCGACAGGCAAGGGCCCAAAACGTATTGAGGAGACATCAAAATTGCCTATCACAAAACTACCTGGTTTTGCAAGGGGGGTCACCTGGGTTTTTGGCCCCGTGCTTAGCCGCCATCTAGGGAAACCTACCAAACCCACACATTTCTGAAAACTAGGCACCCAGGGGATTCCAGGGATGTATGGATTGCATGGATCCCCCAACGGTTTCTTACTCAGAATCCCCTGCAAAACTCAAATTTAGCTGAAAAAATCACTTTTTCCAAATATTTTTGTGTGGGAAAGTTGTGGGATCACCGACCTGACACAAATGTCCTACCACTCAACGTTCCCCCAGGTCTCTCGATAAAAATTATGCCTCACTCGTGTGGGAGGCCCAAGTACCCGCGACATGCAAAGGCCCAAAACGTATTGAGGAGACATCAAAATTGCCTATCACAAAACAACCTGGTTTTGCAAGGGGGGTCACCTGGGTTTTTGGCCTCGTGCGCGGCGGGAAGCTAGGGAAACCTACCAAACCCACACATTTCTGAAAACTAGACACGCGGGGGATTCCAGGGAGGTATGGCTTGCTTGGATCTCCCAACGTTTTCTTCCCCAGAATCCCCTGCAAACCTCAAATTTAGCTGAAAAAATAACTTTTTCCAAACATTTTGTGTGGGAAAGTTGTGGGATCACCGGGCTGACACAAATTTCCTACCACCCAGCGTTCCCCCAGGTCTCCCGATAAAAATGGTGCCTCACTCGTGTGGGAGGCCCAAGTACTCGCGACAGGCAAGGGCCCGAAACGTATTGAGACAACAAAATTGCCTATCACAAAACTACCTGGTTTTGCAAGGGGGGTCACCTGGGTTTTTGGCCCCATGCTCGGCGGCCATCTAGGGAAACCTACCAAACAAAACTAGACACCCGGGGGATTCTAGGGATGTATGGCTTGCATGGATCCCCCAACGTTTTCTTCCCCAGAATCCCCAGCAAACCTCAAATTTAGCTGAAAAAATCAATTTTTCCACACATTTTTGTATGGTAAAGATGGTGGATTAAGGGCTGACACAAATTTCCTACCACCCAGCGTTCCCCCAGGTCTCTCGATAAAAATGGTGCCTCACTCGTGTGGGAGGCCCAAGTACCCCCGACATGCAAGGGCCCAAAACGTATTGAGGAGACATCAAAATTGTCTATCACAAAACAACCTGGTTTTGCAAGGGGGGTCACCTGGGTTTTTGGCCCCGTGCTCGGCGGCCATCTAGGGAAACCTACCAAACCCACACATTTCTGAAAACTAGACACCCGGGGGATTTCAGGGATGTATGGCTTGCGTGGATCCCCCAACGTTTTCTTACCCAGAATCCCCTGAAACCTCAAATTTAGCTGAAAAAATCACTTTTTCCAAACATTTTGTGTGGGAAAGTTGTGGGATCACCGGGCTGACACAAATTTCCTACCACCCAGCGTTCCCCCACGTCTCCCGATAAAAATGGTGCCTCACTCGTGTGGGAGGCCCAAGTACTTGCGACAGGCAAGGGCCCGAAACGTATTGAGACATCAAAATTGCCTATCAGAAAACTACCTGGTTTTGCAAGGGGGGTCACCTGGGTTTTTGGCCCCGTGCTCGGCCGCCATCTAGGGAAACATACCAAACCCACACATTTCTGAAAACTAGACACCTGGGGAATTCCAGGGATGCATGGCTTGCGTGGATCCCCCAACGTTTTCTTACCCAGAATCCCCTGCAAACCTCAAATTTAGCTGAAAAAATCACTTTTTCCACACATTTTGTGTGGGATCACTGGGCTGACACAAATTTCCTACCATCCAGCGTTCCCCCAGGTCTCCAGATAAAAATGGTGCCTCACTTGTGTGGGAGGCCCAAGTACCCGCGACAGGCAAGGGCCCAAAACGTATTGAGGAGACATCAAAATTGCCTATCACAAAACTACCTGGTTTTGCAAGGGGGGTCACATGGGTTTTTGGCCCCGTGCTCAGCCGCCATCTAGGGACACCTACCAAACCCACACATTTCTGAAAACTAGGCACCCAGGGGATTCCAGGGATGTATGGCTTGCATGGATCCCCCAACGTTTTCTTACTCAGAATCCCCTGCAAACCTCAAATTTAGCTGAAAAAAATCACTTTTTCCAAACATTTTTGTGTGGGAAAGTTGTGGGATCACCGGGCTGACACAAATTTCCTACCACTTAGCGTTCCCCCAGGTCTCCCGATAAAAATGGTGCCTCACTCGTGTGTGAGGCCCAAGTACCGGCGACAGGCAAGGGCCCAAAACGTATTGAGGAGACATCAGAATTGCCTATCACAAAACTACCTGGTTTTGCAAGGGGGGTCACCTGGGTTTTTGGCCCCATGCTCGGCGGCCATCTAGGGAAACCTACCAAACCCACACATTTCTGAAAACTAGACACCCAGGGGATTCCAGGAATGTATGGCTTGCGTGGATTCCCCCAACGTTTTCTTACCCAGAATCCCCTGCAAACCTCAAATTTAGCTGAAAAAATCACTTTTTACACACATTTTGTGTGGGAAAGTTGTGGGATCACCGGGCTGACACAAATTTCCTACCACCCAGCGTTCCCCCAGGTCCCCCGATAAAAATGGTGCCTCACTCGTGTGGTAGGCCCAAGTACCCACGACAGGCAAGGACCCGAAACGTATTGAGGAGACATCAAAATTGCCTATCACAAAACTTCCTGGTTTTGCAAGGGGGGTCACCTGGGTTTTTGGCCCCGTCCTCGGCCGCCATCTAGGAAAACCTACCAAACACACACATTTCTGAAAACTAGACACCCGGGGGATTCCAGGGATACATGGCTTGCGTAGATCCCTCAACGTTTTCTTACCCAGAATCCCCTGCAAACCTCAAATTTAGCTGAAAAAAATCACTTTTTACACACATTTTGTGTGGGATCACTGGGCTAAACACAAATTTCCTACCACCCAGCGTTCCCCCAGGTCGCCCGATAAAAATGGTGCCTCACTCGTGTGGGAGGCCCAAGTACCGGCGACAGGCAAGGGCCCAAAACGTATTGAGAAAACATCAAAATTGCCTATCACAAAACTACCTGGTTTTGCAAGGGGGGTCACCTGGGTTTTTGGCCCCATGCTCGGCGGCCATCTAGGAAACCTACCAAACCCACACATTTCTGAAAACTAGACACCCGGGGATTCCAGGGATGTATGGCTTGCGTGGATCCCCCAACGTTTTCTTCCCCAGAATCCCCTGCAAACCTCAAATTTAGCTGAAAAAATCACTTTTTCCACACATTTTTGTATGGGAAAGTTGTGTGATCACCGGGCTGACACAAATTTCCTACCACCCAGCGTTCCCCCAGGCTCCCGATAAAAATGGTGCCTCACTCGTGTGGGAGGCCCAAGTACCCGTGACAGGCAAGGGCCCAAAACGTATTGAGGAGACATCAAAATTGCCTATCACAAACCTACCTGGTTTTGCAAGGGGGGTCACCTGGGTTTTTGGCCCCGTGCTCGGCGGCCATCCAGGGAAACCTACCAAACCCACACATTTCTGAAAACTAGACATCCGGGGGATTTCAGGGATGTATGGCTTGCGTGGATCCCCCAACATTTTCTTACCCAGAATCCCCTGCAAACCTCAAATTTAGCTGACAAAATCACTTTTTCCACACATTTTGTGTGGGATAGTTGTGGGATCACCGGGCTGACACAAATTTCCTACCACCCTGCGTTCCCCCAGGTCTCCCGATAAAAATGGTGCCTCACTCGTGTGGGAGGCCCAAGTACTCGCGACAGGCAAGGGCCCGAAACGTATTGAGGAGACATCAAAATTGCCTATCACAAAACTACCTGGTTTTGCAAGGGGGGGTCACCTGGGTTTTTAGCCCCGTGCTCAGGCCGCCATCTAGGAAACCTACCAAACACACACATTTCTGAAAACTATACACCCGGGGATTCCAGGGATGCATGGCTTGCGAGGATCCCCCAACGTTTTCTTACCCAGAATCCCCTGCAAACCTCAAATTTAGCTGAAAAAATCACTTTTTCCACACATTTTGTGTGGGATCACTGGGCTGACACAAATTTCCTACCACCCAGCGTTCCCCCAGGTCTCCAGATAAAAATGGTGCCTCACTTGTGTGAGAGGCCCAAGTACCCGCGACAGGCAAGGGCCCAAAACGTATTGAGGAGACATCAAAATTGCCTATCACAAAACTACCTGGTTTTGCAAGGGGGGTCACCTGGGTTTTTGGCCCCATGCTCGGCGGCCATCTATGGAAACCTACCAAACCCACACATTTCTGAAAACTAGACACCCGGGGGATTCCAGGGATGTATGGCTTGCGTGGATCCCCCCAACGTTTTCTTCCCCAGAATCCCCTGCAAACCTCAAATTTAGCTGAAAAAAATCACTTTTTCCACACATTTTTGTATGGGAAAGTTGTGAGATCACCGGGCTGACACAAATTTCCTACCACCCAGCGTTCCCCCAGGCTCCCGATAAAAATGGTGCCTCACTCGTGTGGGAGGCCCAAGTACCCGTGACAGGCAAGGGCCCAAAACGTATTGAGGAGACATCAAAATTGCCTATCACAAACCTACCTGGTTTTGCAAGGGGGGTCACCTGGGTTTTTGGCCCCGTGCTCGGCGGCCATCCAGGGAAACCTACCAAACCCACACATTTCTGAAAACTAGACATCCGGGGGATTTCAGGGATGTATGGCTTGCGTGGATCCCCCAACGTTTTCTTACCCAGAATCCCCTGCAAACCTCAAATTTAGCTGAAAAAATCACTTTTTCCACACATTTTGTGTGGGATAGTTGTGGGATCACTGGGCTGACACAAATTTCCTACCACCCAGCGTTCCCCCAGGTCTCCCGATAAAAATGGTGCCTCACTCGTGTGGGAGGCCCAAGTACTCGCGAGAGGCAAGGGCCCGAAACGTATTGAGGAGACATCAAAATTGCCTATCACAAAACTATCTGGTTTTGCAAGGGGGGGCACCTGGGTTTTTGGCCCCGTGCTCGGCCGCCATCTAGGGAAACCTACCAAACACACACATTTCTGAAAACTACACACCCGGGGCATTCCAGGGATGCATGGCTTGCGTGGATCCCCCAACGTTTTCTTACCCAGAATCGCCTGCAAACCTCAAATTTAGCTGAAAAAAATCACTTTTTCCACACATTTTGTGTGTGGGATCACTGGGCTGACACAAATTTCCTACCACTCAGCGTTCCCCCAGGTCTCCCGATAAAAATGGTGCCTCACTTGTGTGGGAGGCCCAAGTACCGGCGACAGGCAAGGGCCCAAAACGTATTGAGGAGACATCAAAATTGCCTATCACAAAACTACCTGGTTTTGCAAGGGGGGTCACCTGGGTTTTTGGCCCCATGCTCGGCGGCCATCTAGGGAAACCCACCAAACCCACACATTTCTGAAAACTAGACAGCCGGGGGATTTCAGGGATGTATGGCTTGCGTGGATCCCCCAACGTTTTCTTCCCCAGAATCCACTGCAAACCTCAAATTTAGCTGAAAAAAATCACTTTTTCCACACATTTTTGTACGGTAAAGATGGGGGATTACCGGACTGACACAAATTTCCTACCACCCAGCGTTCCCCCAGGTCTCCCGATTAAAATGGTGCCTCACTCGTGTGGGAGGCCCAAGTACCCGCGACATGCAAGGGCCCAAAACGTATTGAGGAGACATCAAAATTGCCTATCACAAAACAACCTGGTTTTGCAAGGGGGGTCACCTGGGTTTTTGGCCTGGTGCGCGGCGGCAAGCTAGGGAAACCTACCAAACCCACACATTTCTGAAAACTAGACACACGGGGGATTCCAGGGAGGTATGGCTTGCTTGGATCTCCCAATGTTTTCTTCCCCAGAATCCCCTGCAAACCTCAAATTTAGCTGAAAAAATAACTTTTTCCACACACTTTTGTGCGGGAAAGTTGTGTGATCACCAGGCTGACACAAATTTCCTACCACTCAGCGTTCCCCCAGGTCTCCCGATAAAAATGGTGCCTCACTTGTGTGGGAGGCCCAAGTACCCGTGACAGGCAAGGGCCCAAAACGTATTGAGGAGACATCAAAATTGCCTATCACAAAACTACCTGGTTTTGCAAGGGGGGTCACCTGGGTTTTTGGCCCCGTGCTCGGCGGCCATCTAGGGAAACCTATCAAACCCACACATTTCTGAAAACTAGACAGCCGGGGGATTTCAGGGATGTATGGCTTGCGTGGATCCCCCAACGTTTTCTTCCCCAGAATCCACTGCAAACCTCAAATTTAGCTGAAAAAAATCACTTTTTCCACACATTTTTGTATGGTAAAGATGGGGGGATTACCGGGCTGACACAAATTTCCTACCACCCAGCGTTCCCCCAGGTCTCCCGATTAAAATGGTGCCTCACTCGTGTGGGAGGCCCAAGTACTCGCAACAGGCAAGGGCCCGAAACGTATTGAGGAGACATCAAAATTGCCTATCACAAAACTACCTGGTTTTGCAAGGGGGGTCACCTGGGTTTTTAGCCCCGTGCTCGGCCGCCATCTAGGGAAACCTACCAAACACACACATTTCTGAAAACTATACACCCGGGGGATTCCAGGGATGCATGGGTTGCGAGGATCCCCCAACGTTTTCTTACCCAGAATCCCCTGCAAACCTCAAATTTAGCTGAAAAAATCACTTTTTCCACACATTTTGTGTGGGATCACTGGGCTGACACAAATTTCCTACCACCCAGCGTTCCCCCAGGTCTCCAGATAAAAATGGTGCCTCACTTGTGTGGGAGGCCCAAGTACCCACGACAGGCAAGGGCCCAAAACGTATTGAGGAGACATCAAAATTGCCTATCACAAAACTACCTGGTTTTGCAAGGGGGGTCACCTGGGTTTTTGGCCCCGTGCTCGGCCGCCATCTCGGGAAACCTACCAAACCCACACATTTCTGAAAACTACACACCCGGGGGATTCCAGGGATGTATGGCTTGCGTGGATCCCCCAACGTTTTCTTACTCAGAATCCCCTGCAAACCTCAAATTTAGCTGAAAAAATCACTTTTTTCCACACATTCTTGTGTGGGAAAGTTGTGAGTTCACCAGGCTGACACAAATGTCCTACCACCCAGTGTTCCCCCAGGTCTCCCGATAAAAATGGTGCCTCACTCGTGTGGGAGGCCCAAGTACCAGCGACAGGCAAGGGCCCAAAATGTATTGAGGAGACATCAAAATTGCCTATCACAAAACTAGCTGGTTTTGCAAGGGGGGTCACCTGGGTTTTTGGCCCCGTCCTCGGCGGCCATCCAGGGAAACCTACCAAACCCACACATTTCTGAAAACTAGACATCCGGGGGATTTCAGGGATGTATGGCTTGCGTGAATCCCCCAACGTTTCCTTACCCAGAATCCCCGGCAAACCTCAAATGTAGCTGAAAAAATAACTTTTTCCACACATTTTGTGTGGGATAGTTGTGGGATCACCGGGCTGACACAAATTTCCTACCACCCAGCGTTCCCCCAGGTCTCCCGATAAAAATGGTGCCTCACTCGTGTGGGAGGCCCAAGTACTCGCGACAGGCGAGGGCCCGAAACGTATTGAGGAGACATCAAAATTGCCTATCACAAAACAACCTGGTTTTGCAAGGGGGGTCACCTGGGTTTTTGGCCTGGTGCGCAGCGGCAAGCTAGGCAAACCTACCAAACCCACACATTTCTGAAAACTAGACACGCGGGGGATTCCAGAGAGGTATGGCTTGCTTGGATCTCCCAACGTTTTCTTCCCCAGAATCCCCTGCAAACCTCAAATTTAGCTGAAAAAATAACTTTTTCCACACACTTTTGTGCAGGAAAGTTGTGTGATCACCGGGCTGACACAAATTTCCTACCACCCAGCGTTCCCCCAGGCTCCCGATAAAAATGGTGCCTCACTCGTGTGGGAGGCCCAAGTACTCGCGACAGGCAAGGGCCCGAAACGTATTGAGGAGACATCAAAATTGCCTATCACAAAACTACCTGGTTTTGCAAGGGGGGTCACCTGGGTTTTTGGCCCCGTGCTCGGCCGCCATCTCGGGAAACCTACCAAACCCACACATTTCTGAAAACTACACACCCAGGGGATTCCAGGGATGTATGGCTTGCGTGGATCCCCTAACGTTTTCTTACTCAGAATCCCCTGCAAACCTCAAATGTAGCTGAAAAAATCACTTTTTCCACACATTTTTGTGTGGGAAAGTTGTGGGATCACCGGGCTGACACAAATTTCCTACCACCCAGCGTTCCCCCAGGTCTCCCGATAAAAATGGTGCCTCACTCGTGTGGGAGGCCCAAGTACCCGCGACAGGCAAGGGCCCAAAACGTATTGAGGAGACATCAAAATTGCCTATCACAAAACTACCTGGTTTTGCAAGGGGGGTCACCTTGGTTTTTGGCCCCGTGGTCGGCGGCCATCTAGGGAAACCTACCAAACCCACACATTTCTGAAAACTAGACACCCGGGATATTCCACGGATTTATGACTGGCGTGGATCCCCCAATGTTTTCTTACCCAGAATCCCCTGCAAACCTCAAATTTAGCTGAAAAAATCACTTTTTCCACACATTTTGTGTGGGAAAGTTGTGGTATCACCGGGCTGACCAAATTTCCTACCACCCAGCGTTCCCCCAGGTCTCCCGATAAAAATGGTGCCTCACTCGTGTGGTAGGCCCAAGTACCCGCGACAGACAAGGGCCCAAAACGTATTGAGGAGACATCAAAATTGCCTATCACAAAACTACCTGGTTTTGCAAGGGGGGTCACCTGGGTTTTTGGCCCCGTGCTCGGCCGCCATCTAGGGAAAGCTACAAAACCCACACATTACTGAAGACTAGACACCCGGGGGATTCCAGGGATGTATGGCTTGCGTGGATCCCCCAACGTTTTCTTCCCCAGAATCCCCTGGAAACCTCAAATTTTGCTGAAAAAATCACCTTTTCCACACATTTTTGTATGGGAAAGTTGTGGGATTACCGGGCTGACACAAATTTCCTACCACCCAGCGTTCCCCCAGGCTCCCGATAAAAATGGTGCCTCACTCGTGTGGTAGGCCCAAGTACCCGCGACAGGCAACGGCCCGAAACGTATTGAGGAGACATCAAAATTGCCTATCACAAAACTACCTTGTATTGCAAGGGGGGTCACCTGGGTTTTTGGCCCCGTGCTCGGACGCCATCTAGGGAAACTTACCAAACACACACATTTCTGAAAACTAGACACCCGGGGGATTCCAGGGATGCATGGCTTGCGTGGATTCCCCAACGTTTTCTTACCCAGAATCCCCTGCAAACCTCAAATTTAGCTGAAAAAATCACTTTTTCCTCACATTTTTGTATGGGAAAGTTGTGGGATTACTGGGCTGACACAAATTTCCTACCACCCAGCGTTCCCCCAGGCTCCCGATAAAAATGGTGCCTCACTCGTGTGGGAGGCCCAAGTACTCGCGACAGGCAAGGGCCCAAAACGTATTGAGGAGACATCAAAATTGCCTATCACAAAACGACCTGGTTTTGCAAGGGGTTCACCTGGGTTTTTGGCCCCGTGCTCGGCGGCCAGCTAGGGAAACCTACCAATTCCACACATTTCTGAAAACTAGACACCCGGGGGATTCCAGGGATGTATGGCTTGCGTGGATCCCCCAACGTTTTCTTCCCCAGAATCCCCTGCAAACCTGAAATTTAGTTGAAAAAATCATTTTTTCCACACATTTTTGTGTGGGAAAGTTGTGTGATCACTGGGCTGACACAAATTTCCTACCACCCAGCGTTCCCCCAGGCTCCCGATAAAAATGGGGCCTCACTCGTGTGGAAGGCCCATGTACCCGCGACAGGCAAGGGCCCAAAACGTATTGAGGAGACATCAAAATTGCCTATCACAAAACTACCTGGTTTTGCAAGGGGGGTCACCTGGGTTTTTGGCCCCGTGCTTGGCGGCCAGCTAGGGAAACCTACCAAACCTATACATTTCTGAAAACTAGACACCCGGGGGATTGCAGGGAGGTATGGCTTGTGTGGATCCCCCAACATTTTCTTACCCAGAATCCCCTGCAAACCTCAAATTTAGCTGAAAAAAATCACTTTTTCCACACATTTTTGCATGGGATCACCGTGCCAGCACAAATGTCCTACCACCCAGCGTTCCCCTTGTTCTCCCGAGTAAAATGATACCTCACTTGTGTGGGTGGGGCAAGGGCCTGTGACAGGGAAGAGCCCAAACCATAGGGATTAAGGGTATAGCACTGAGAATTCTAAGCGCTACATTTTTTTAAAAATACGTTTTTAGACAATTCTGTATTGGACGCTGTAGGATGCTGGCTCTGTATATACTATACCAAAGTGAGGTATAGTGTGCACAGAGTCCAGTAGATCCCCAAAGGTAGGCAGAGGTAAAGTTAGATAGCACCTCACTCTCTATTTGTGGTAGTGTGGGCGAGCAGTAAGGCAGTATCAGAGGACAGTGTTAAGCATTTGTTGTACCCACTCAATCAGCAAATGATTTCACACACTCGAAGACTGAACTTCAGACCAATTGGTTTTGTATAAAAATATTCTTTTAGTTATTTTATTTTCTAGAACCAAACAAGCCTGGCACAGGTAAGGTGATAAATACTTTGCAGTAAATATACAGTTTGAAATGCAATTGTAAATGTACTTTGAAATGGTCACAGTTTGAATTACTGGTAATGCAATACTGTGAAATGCTGTACATATACTTTGTATCGACTTTGCACTGAAAATTACAGGTAAGTTACTTTTACGTTACTTTTGAGATTACTTTTTAGATTACTTTTTCTACTCAGTGTGATATGCCTAGATATCACACTGGGACATTTCCTAGAGAAAAGGTAAGTAAAATCAGTTTTGCACAATTGTTATTTTTCTGGTTTCCATACAAATCAACTCCACACTTAGAACATTTTTCAGAGAAAAACAGTCAATAGATTCCTATGGAGAGAAATGAAGTTAACGGTTACCAGGTAAGTAATCGGTCTTTGGAGTTGAGCTTCTGGGGTTAGAACAAGGTTTCCCCCAGGGTCAAGGATGCACTCTCGTTACACCCTCAGCGGCACTAGGGCGGCCGGGTGCAGAGTGCTGAGGCCCAATGTTATCCAATGGGAGATAGGGGGCCTCCGGTTGGTGGCTGCTGGCGAGCAGGCCACAAGGTTGTGGGAGCTAAGCTCCTGGTGTTATGCTCAGGGCAAAGGGGGATCAGGTTTAGCACACAAAGTGCACCCGCAGCGGCGCAGGGGCGGCTGGGTGCAGGGTGCTGTTGTGGCGTCGGGTGCCCTGTTGTTTTCAATGGGGATTTTCAGTTTTGTCTTTTAGCTGCAGGCTCGGTCCAGGAAGACTTCCGGGAGGAACCAACAGCTGGGCAGGTAAGTTGGAGGGCTCGGGGACGTAGGTGCACCTCGGGCTCCTTTCTCAAGGGCGCAGGGCGGCTGGATGCAGGGGTGTCTTTTGAGGTCGTATTTCACCTTACCAGGCAACTCGCGGTTGGGGGGATCTCCCTTTAGAGGCTGCAGGCGACGTCGGGGAGTCCTGGAGGGGTCAACCCACGGTGAACTCGGACTCTGGAGCGCTGGGGGACCTCGCTGGGACCGGTGGGCCATTTGAACTTGGGCTGTAGGCGACGGGTGCAGTGATGGTTCCAGGCGTCGGGTTTCTTTTTCCTCAGCAGGCTCGGAGTCTTTGTTTGGTGTTTCTTTTGAACAGAGCTGCTGTTCACAGGAGATCCGGTCTTTGTTGAAGGCAGTAAGTCCTCCTGGGGTTCTGGAGGTCACTGGCTGCAGGACAAGACGATTTTTGGCGCAGGATCTCCGGAAACTGCAGACGGGCTGGGACCAAGTCAGTTGTTCTCTGCAGTCTCCTCTGCTAGGCGTCTTCTTTCGTCCTTTTTCTTCTTAAGTTGCGGGAATCTGCTTTCTTGGTTCAGGGCTGCCCCCTAAATACTGTATTTATAGGGCGTTTTAGGGGTCTTGAGGTCAGTAGCCAATGGGCTACTAACCTTAGGGTGACTACACCCTTGGTGTGCTCACCCCACGTGGGGGAGAGAGCACAATCCCTAATCCTGATTGGGGAGTGCCTGCTATCTGCAAGATGGCGAGCACTGAAGAGAGGGCTTCACCTCACCTACCCCACCTGAGGGGTGAAGTTGGCAGAGGTGGGCACACCTTCTGGGCTGGCTCGTTGTCCCACCTGTCTTCCCGCCGAAAAGACGGGGAGACAGGAAGGGAGCCTGCTCCTGCTAGCAGGAGAGGCTGGGGGTCGCATTACAAAGGCTGCCAGGCCTTTGAAGCTCCCCTGCCACAGATGGCTCAACCTGGCCAGGGGGAGGTGTGAACACCTCCACCAGGAAAGGCTTTGTTTCTGGGCTCAGGGAGCGAAGGCTCCCACCCTAGGGGTCCAGAAACATGTCTTGTGGTGGCAGGCTGGTGTGTACCAGTCAGGGAACCTACCAGAGGCCGGTCGTTTTTCAGGGGACATCTCTAAGATGCCCTCTGTGTGCATTTTTCATTAAATCCCACACTGGCATCAGTGTGGGTTTAATGTGCTGAGAAGTTTGATACCAAACTTCTCAGTTTTCAGTGTAGCCATTGTGGTGCTGTGGAGTTCGTAATGACAAGCTCCGAGCACAATATACTCTTAATGGCAGCACTGCACTTACAATGTCTAAGAATGGACTTAGACACTGTAGGGGTACAGGGCTCATGCACCTGTACCCTCACCACTGATATAGGGCACCCAGCTAGAGGGGTGACTGATCTATGCCAGGGCAGTGGGTTGTAGGCATGGCACACAGGGATGTGTGCCATGTCGACTCTTCGCTTTGTTCTGCACCAAAACACGCAGCCTGCAAAGGCAGTTTGTGTGTGTAAAGGTACAGGGCCTCTAAGGGTGGCACAATAAGTGCTGAAGCCCTTAGAGGTCTTCCCTGGTCACAGTGCCTTGGGTACCTGTGGTACCATTTACCAGGGGCTGACCTGTGGCCAGAGATGCCAATTGGGTTTGGGTACAGTTTTGGGGAAAGAACACAGGCCCTGGAACCTGATTGGCAGGGACCCAGGACACATCAAGTCAAAGTGCATCAGTAGTCTGGCAAAAAGTGGGGGGGTTACTGCAACAGAAACCCACTTTCCTACAGACACCCACACAAATGAGGTATCATTTTACTCGGAAGACTGAGGGGAACGCTGTGGTGTAGGACATTTGTGCCGGCACGGTGATTCCACACACAAATATGTGGAAAATGTGTTTTTTTCAGCTAATTTTGAGGTTTACAGGGGATTCTGGGTAGGTAAACGCAAGCCATACCTCATCGGACTCCCCAGGGTGTCTAGCTTTCAGAAATGTGTAGGTTTTGTAGGTTTCCCTAGATGGCCGCGAGCCCGGGGCCAAAAAACCAGGTGCCCCCCCTGCAAAACCAGGCCGTTTTGTGATAGGTAATTTTGAAGTCTCCACAGTACGATTTGGGCCATTTCCTGTTGCAGCCACTTTGCCTACCAACACGAGTGGGGCACCATTTTTATCGGGAGACCTGGGGGAACGCTGGGTGGTAGGAAATTTGTGCCAGCCCAGTGATCCCACAACTTTCCCACACAAAAATGTGTGGAAAAAGTGATTTTTTCAGCTAAATTTGAGGTTTGCAGGGGATTCTGGATAAGAAAACATTGGGGGATCCACGCAAGCCATACCTCCCTGGAATCCCCCCGGTGTCTAGTTTTCAGACATGTGTGGGTTTGGTAGGTTTCCCTAGCTGGCTGCCGAGCACGGGGCTAAAAGCCCAGGTGACCCCCCTTGCAAAACCAGGTAGTTTTGTGATAGGCAATTTTGATGTCTCCTCAATACGTTTTGGGCCCTTGCCTGTCGCGGGTACTTGGGCCTCCCACACGAGTGAGGCACCATTTTTATCAGGAGAGCTGGGGGAATGCTGGGTGGTAGGAAATTTGTGTCAGCCCGGTGATCCCACAACTTTCCCACACAAGAATGTTTGGAAAAAGTGATTTTTTTCAGCTAAATTTGAGGTTTGCAGGGAATTCTGGGTAAGAAAACGTTGGGGGATCCACGCAAGCCATACCTCCCTAGAATCCCCCGTGTGTCTAGTTTTCAGAAATGTGTGGGTTTGGTAGTTTTCCCTAGATAGCTGCCGAGCACGGGGCCAAAAACCCAGGTGACCCCCCTTGCAAAACCAGGTAGTTTTGTGATAGGCAATTTTGATGTCTCCTCAATACGTTTTGGGCCCTTGCCTGTTGCGGGTACTTGGGCCACCAACACGAGTGAGGCACCATTTTTATCGGGAGACCTGGGGGAACGCTGGGTGGTAGGAAATTTGTGTCAGCCCGGTGATCCCACAACTTTTCCACACAAAAAATGTGTGGAAAAAGTGATTTTTTTCAGCTACATTTGGGGGATCCACGCAAGCCATACCTCCCTGGAATCCCCCAGCTGTCTATTTTTCAGAAATGTGTGGATTTGG
The DNA here is from genome assembly GCA_963921515.1 of Calotriton arnoldi. Lineage (NCBI taxonomy): Eukaryota > Metazoa > Chordata > Amphibia > Caudata > Salamandridae > Calotriton > Calotriton arnoldi. Next base: position 953,285 of record CAWUFW010005100.1, read on the forward strand.
TAGGTTTTGCTAGATGGCCGCCGAGCACGGGGCCAAAAACCCAGGTGACCCTCCTTGCATAACCAGGTTGTTTTGTGATAGGTAATTTTAATTTCTCCTCAATACGTTTTGGGCCTTTGCCTGGTGCGGGTACTTGACCCACCCACACAAGTGAGGTACCATTTTTCTTGGAAGACTTTGAGGAATGCGGGGTGGGTGGAATTTTGTGGATCCCCGCAGATTCCAGAACTTTCCACCACAGAAATGTGAGGAAAATGTGTTTTTTTTCACAAATGTTGAGGTTTGCAAGGGATTCTGGGTAACAGAACGTGGTGAGAGCCAGACAAGTCACCCCATCCTGGATTCCCCTGGGTGTCTAGTTTTAAAAAATGTATAGGTTTGGTAGGTTTCCATAGGTGCCGGCAGAGCTATAGTTCAAAATCTACAGCTAGGCACTTTGCAAAAAAAGGGTCTGTTTTTACTGTGAAAATGTGGTATGTCCATGTTGCGTTTTGGGCCGTTTCCAGCCGCGGGCACTAGGCCTACCCACACAAGTGAGGTAACATTTTTCTCAAAAGACTTTGGGGAATGCAGGGTGGGTGGAATTTTGTGGATCCACGCAGATCCCAGAACTTTCCACCACAGAAATGTGGGGAAAATGTGTTTTTTTGTTTTACAAAGTTTGAGGTTTGCAAGGGATTCTGGGTAACAGAACCTGGTGCGAGCTAGACAAGTCACCCCATCCTGGATTCCCCTGGGTGTCTAGTTTTAAAAAATGTACAGGTTTTCTAGGTTTCTATAGGTGCCGGCAGAGCTAGGGTTCTAAATCTACAGCTAGGCACTTTGCAAAAAAAGGGTCCGTTTTCACTGTGAAAATGTGGTGTCTCCATGTTGCATTTTGGGCCGTTTCCTGTCGCGGCCACTGGGCCTACCCACACAAGTGAGGTACCATTTTTATCGGGAGACTTAGGGTAACACAGAATTGTAGAGCAACTGTTATTACCTATTGACTTTCGATGCATTTCTGCCTTCCAAATGAAAGACAATGTGTAAAAAAGAAGTCACTTTGAAAAATGTCCTATAATTGTCATGCTAGTATGGGTACTCACAATTTCGGAAATGTGCAAATAGCTACTGTTTCTAAACTCTAAATTTTGTTCCAATTTCAGAAATACATAGGTGTCTTTCATACCGATTTTTCACTGTATATATTTTCCCAAATTAATTGCTATATACCTGGTACATAATAAAAAAACATTGCAAGACGCTGCTCAGTTATTGGCTCTGGGTTCGTCAGGTTCTTGGTAAACCTACAAGTCCTATATATCCTCACAACCAAAAAGGTCCAGCGGATGTAACGGTATATTGCTTTCAAACATCTGTCATAATTAGAAAAAGTTACAGGTGAAAACGTTGGCACAAATGACTGTTTTTTCAACTTATTTCCAATTTTTCCTATTTTCAACTGTTAGTTTCTATAAAGAAACCTTGAAAAATCTACACACATGACCCCCTGCTGAATTCAGAAATTTGTCTACTTTTTAAAATATATAGCTTTCCAGGATCCATTATTGCTTTCATACCCATTTCTACCATTAACAGGAAGAAGGTTGAAAGCACAAAAAATAGGCTATGTCCCAGTAAAATGCCAAAACTGTCTAAAAAATTTTGGTTTTCTGACAAAAGTCTGTCAGTCCCTGAAAGCTGGGAAAATTGTGATTTCAGCCCCACAAACTCTTTGTTGATACCATTTGCAGGAAAACAAACAGACACTTTCATTTGTAGCACTTCTTTCCCCATTTTTCCCCCCCAAAAAAACATGTTGCTTTATTTTGGCTAATTCCTGGGTCCCCTCCAGGGGAATCCACAAACCCTGGGTACCTTTAGAATCCCCATGATGTTGGAAGAAAAGGGCACAAATTTGGCGTGGATACCTTATGTGGTCAAAAAGTTACAGGGGCCTAAACGCGAACTACCCCAAATAGCCAAAAAAGGGCTCAGCTCTGGGGGGGGAGGGGGAAGGCCCAGCAGTTAAGGGGTTAAAGGTACTTCCAAAGTATTAATCTACCTCATTTTTACATATAAGTCACCCTTAAGGTCTCCCCAAGGTGCCTATAAGCAGGGACATTATAAAATATGTTTTATAAGCCCTTGTGAGGGAAAAACTGCCAATTTAGTGTTTCCCCATTGTAGTGAATGGCTCCATAGGCTAACATGGTAATATTGTATATAAATATTAGTAAGAGCCATGTAAACATATACTTCAGGGTATCAAATTAATAGTTAAGATAAATCCAATGACCTGACACTGTTAAATTTATAATAACTATGACAGAAGAGAAGGTATTAAACTTTCTTTTCTGTGAGCCAAAATCCAGCTTTCCAGTGCCTTCTCCTGATTGGCCAGACTTTCCCAGGCTGAGCCTGAGCTGCTTGATGAGGTGTGAAGTGTCCTGTCAGAGTAGACAACGGGTTTTCTCTGGGTAGAGAGCTTTAGCTGCAGAAGCCAAAAGGCAGGAAATGGGTGGGGGAGCCAAACTAGTCTTTAAAGGGAGAACACTATTTTAGGACAGCACAGGCTGACCCCTCCCAAATCTGGCAACCCCTCCCCCCAGCCACATAGGAGCCTCAGTAATTAGATTAAGGAGTGGGGTGGAAGGCAGTGTTAGTCAATATTAGCCACATCAGTAGGTTGGCTTAGCCTGATTCAGCTCCATTGGAGAGATTTCCTCCATGTTGGATTTTGAGAGAATGGTGCTTTCTGAGCCACGAATAAGCCACACCTGGGTGGCACCCTGCATCCCATTGGTAAGGAGTGCCACCCTGCTTGATGCCCAGGAACTGTGAATACATATGGGAGCGCTGCACAGCTCCTCAGATCTGCTGCCTGAAGGAATGCCCTGCTGGAATCTGGATCTGCACCCAAAGGCCTGCACCCTGAGTGATTCCACCTGCTGCACAATCTGGTACTACAGCCCTAAGGCCTTGCTTCCAGAAGGATTAAGGAGTGGACTCCCTGCAAGCTACAGGTTAACAGAGCCCACCTGCATAATTTTCACCAATAGTCCCCATCCTGGAGTATGTCCAGTGGACTGTTAAGGATTTGGCTAGGTGCATTGAGGGAATTGTAGTCCAGAAAACACGAGAACCACCTATAATAATAATAAAAGACATTAATAAAGCGCGCAGCTACCTCAAATGAGGTGTCCCGGTGCTAAACTGGATAACATCGCAGCCATGCTAGCAGAGAACTAGTCTCTACGACTGAACAGCCAGGTCTTCGAGGCCTTTCTAAACTCCTGCTCAGAGTGCATCATACGTAGTTGGAGGGGCAGGTCATTCCAGCATTTAGAGGTTCCCACCTCAAAAGTTCTGCCCCCCATTCTCGCTTTAACAAAATGGGGGATGAATAGGTAGCATTTAAAATTGGACCTCAGCGATCTACCCTGCTGGTAGGGGCGAAGTCTCATCCTCAGATAGTTAGGGCCTCTTCCCTGGTAGGCCCGGAAGGCAAATGTGAGGGCCTTAAATTCAACTCTCTTGGCCACAGGGAGCCAATGGAGTTGTCTGAGGTGGGGGGAGATATGATGGCGGAGAGGGACCTTGCGGACCAGCCTAGCTGCCGCATTTTGCACTATCTGCAGCCTACGGATCAAGCCACAGGGCAGACCCAGATAGAGTCCATTGGCGTAGTCGAGATGGGAGGTGACTAACGCATGCACCACAGTTTTACGTGCTGTCTCTGGCAAGAAGTTGATGAATTTCCTAATAATTTTCATCTTACCAAAGCAGACCGCAGAAACATGCTGGATATGCGTGGAAAGGGATAAGTCGTTGTCCCAACAAACACCAAGATTCTTGACCGAGTCCTTAGGAGTGGGAGCCGTTCCCAATTCAACCGGCCACCACAAGGCCGCTGGGGAGGGACTGCTTGGTTAAAAAACAGAACCTTCGTCTTGTCGGCATTGAGCTTTAAATCATTGCTGCTCATCCAGACGGAGATATTTTTAAGGCACTCTCTAAAAGAGTCAAAGGCGGATGCCGACACTTCACTAAAGGAAAACATCAGTTCGGTGTCATCCGCGTAGGATATCACCTTGATCCCTGTGCTAGCGATGAGTTCAGCCAATGGTGCCAGATAGATATTAAATAGAAGTGGACTCAGGGCCGAGCCCTGAGGCACCCCCCATCTTAGAGGCTTGGCCTCGGAGGAGAAAGGGTGGAGAAAGACCTGTTGGTTTTGGCCATGAAGGTAAGACGTGATCCAGTCCAGCGCCGTCCCACGGATGCCAATTTGCTTAAGACCATCAAGCAAGATGGAATGGGACACCGTGTCAAACGCTGCTGACAGGTCAAGAAGTACCAACATGGACGCCGCACCCTCATCCACCGCCCAACGAATGGCATCAGCCATCTCAATCAGAGCGGATTCGGTGCTGTAACCGGAGCGAAAGCCAGACTGAGAATCATGCAGAAGCCCATTAGATTCAACAAAGGCAGCCAACTGCTGATGCGCTAATTTCTCTAAGATTTTCGCAGGGGACGAGAGAAGAGAGATGGGCCTGAAGCTACTGGCGATTTCCGGGTCAGCATTAGGTTTCTTCAATATGGGGAGGAGAAACGCATTTTTCCAGGCAGATGGAAAGACCCCTAGGCTGAATGAGGAATTCCAGATGGCATTAAGGGGGGGCTTAAGCCATTCTGACAGCACGCTGTAGCGTCTAGCTGGCCAGGGATCACTAGGTGACCCAGATTTGCATTTCTGCAATTCAACCAGGGATGCCTCAACAGGAATCATGGCGAGCTCAGAAAATACTGTCCGGTTCTGGCTAAGGTCACAGATTGCGTCCTCCCCCCTAGGGTGATGATCTACAGGGAACGAGGCATAGATCTGTGATATTTTCTCCTCAAAGAAATTCGAAAGATTGTTGCACATCTCCACAGAAGGAACCACAGGATGCTGAAGTGCCAATGGGTTGGTGAAAGATTTCACCACCTTAAAAACTTCCCTAGAGGAATTCCTAGCACTGGCAATCTGATCGGCCAAGAAATCTCTTCTCTTAATAATGAGAAGTTTGCGGTATTCTTATAGAGCCACTCTATACCCAATTTTATCCTCCGTAGCGTATGATTTTCTCCACTTACGCTCCCGTCTTTTACAGTCGCTTTTTTTAGCACTAATGTCCTCGGCGAACCACGGAGCGGAGGGGGTTGCTCTGGATGAACTTACAAGCTTCAGTGGTGCAATTTTATCCAGGGCCTTCGTAAACCATGCATTGAAATTTACAATGCTGTCCTCAAGATTATTAGTGAGGAGGGGCTCGGAATCCTTAAGAAAAAGAGTTAGGGACTCCGAAGAGACCCTACTCCAGTTCCTCCGCAATTCCTTAGGGGGAGAGGTAACCCTGGCCCTAGCTTTCAGGTGTAACTGGAAGGGGATCAGGAAATGATCCGACCAAATCACAGGGGAGGGCATAGTCACTGTAACCTCCTGTAAATTGGAGCAGATCAGGTCCAGAATATGGCCCGCTTTGTGCATAGGAGAGGAGACCAGTTGGGTCAGGTTAAAACCCGCCAGTGACGATACAAAATTTGCGCTATGAGAACAGGTGGGATCATCAACATGAAGATTGAGGTCACCTAAAACTGTAAAATTAGAGTAGCGGGTGCTAGCCTGTGCGATATAGTCTGCCAGAATGGGGGTGGAACTATGGCAACAGCCCGGGGGCCTATAGAGAAGGAGCCCCGCAAAGGATTCTGAAGAGGACAGGTTAATGCAAAAGGGGAGTCCTTCGATACTGCCTATCTGCCCGAAGTGAGTAGTTGATGTCACCCAGATGTCTTTGTGGATAATCGCCAGGCCACCTCCCGGTCTGTTATCTCGTCTATTCGCACAGACTATACGATAGCCTTGAGGAATAGCTAAGGCCACAGCCGGGTTTGAGACTTCGCGAAGCCACGTCTCCGTCAGGAACATAAGGTCCCAACTATTATCCACTAGGGATTGGTGTATGTCAAGTGCGTGTTTTGGCAGCTACCTGCAATTAATAAGGCAGGCTTTTAAGTCCCAGTGCATAAGGGATTTGAGTATCCAGACCCTTGGATTTGTGTTTTGAACACTTTGAAACCTCAAGGGGAACTTCAGTAAGAAGTTCCAGAAGTTTAGAGAAGGTTGGAGCAACTTTTGGAACAAGTTTCATAAGGGGACCGACTCGACATCGGGAGTCAAGTCAGCTACCTTTAACCGCAACCCGGCCTGGATTTCAGGTTCGTCCCGCTGAAAGCTCAGGTGCTCCAGACTTCCAGGATTTGACCGAGGCTTTGCAGAAAGTCAAGCCGGCGTACCTGTAGCGAATTCGGCTGACGAAGCGCCTTGCTCGACGTCGAGGGAAAAAGCTCCAGAAAAACAACTAAGTGTGAAGCCAAAATTTTGACCAAGGCCTTACACTTAGTGTATCCGACCAGAACTCCATCACGGTTGGCCTCAAACTTTGACTTTGTGCCAGTCAAGTGCGACCAGATGTCCCAAAGTGTCGCTATATGTTTTTGAGCACTAGAAAGTGTTTATTCTTTAAAAAAAAAATCATATCTCCAGTTCCCTACAATGGATTTTCATTGTTTTGGTGTCTTATTTGTTCCTAAAAATATAATCTATTTTTATAAATTGGAGTTGGATTCTTATTGTGTGTTGTGTCTTACTTATTTAATGTATTGGTGTGTTTAAATGCTCAACACACCTGTCTCTTAAGTTATGACTGCCTGCTCGTTGCAAGCTACCAAGGCTTGAGCGGGGGGATAATTTATTGAGACCTTGTCGGAACCTTTTATTGTGTTTGTGGCCTTATTACTAGTAGTAAGTCACTACATATAACTACTAATAATCCACTTTCCAACATGGAGCCATGAAGAACACTGACCACTGGTGTGTCAAGCTAGGGCCTTTAAAAAAGGAACAACCCTTAACTCTGAAATCGGTCTGAAAGTGGGGAGAATGGGTGGGTCAGTAAGTATTCTGTGGCTAGAGAGAGTCTTTACCGGATAAGGTTCAGGATTCCCTCACTACCACTCAGCCAAAGATCCCCTCATCTCTCGATAGCCCCTCTGTCACATAAATTTCTATTGTTTTAAAGCGCTGGTAAAGGCTAGCTTTACTAATCCACTTAGCTATCCACATGAAATGCAGATCTGTTCTTTACAGCAGGCATATTAACACTGTGCGCTACTTTATGGTGAGTTAAAACTGCCATTAGAGCAAATTTCAGTCATTCTCTCTAGCAGGAACATTAATCAAAAGAGATATCTTCACATTTTTATTGCTGCCTGAAAGCTGCACCCAGAAGGAACTCTGCAGTGGGTGCTTTTAAATCGTAAGTGATTGCTAAACATAGCACCCCCCACAAGGTCAGTGCCCAATGCAGCCACAACAGTCGCACTGCGCTAAAGCCGGCCCTGTAGGCAATGGTACGGACCCAGACCCTTGAGTTAGGCAATAGACAACCTCTCAAGGAACCGAAACAGATATGTCTGTTTGGCAGGCCAGGATCCTGCTGGTCATGGTGGCAGTTTGGACTGCATGCAGTCCACGATTTGCGCTCCCCTCAGTAAACACACTGAGGGGAGTGCAAATCATGGACTGCATGTACCCTGCCCACTGAGGGGAGGGCAAATTGTGGACTGCATGTACCATGATGCCAAGGAGCAAACTTTTCTGGGATATGATGTAGTGTCTGGCCACACCCTTTTCCCTGCCCAAACTGATTTTCAGGACCTCCTCTGCCATTTATCACACGTTCCTAATAGCCCTATTCGTTAAAAATTGTATTCCGTCCCATTGATTACACTTCATCCGGCCCAAGCCAGAGAGTACGGCCACAGCCGGAGAGTACGGCCCAGGTGCAGAGAGTACGGCCTTGGTGCAGGGATTCCGGCCCGACTGCGGACGTAAAGATACGACTCGTAAATGACCTCTGTGAATACCAAAAGTTGTATAGTTAGACTTTTGTCTCAGATTGCCTTTGTGAATCGGCTCTGTGTGCTTAAGTTATGCTGCTTTGGGTACTCTGTGCGAGATGTATTAGTGGTGAGTTTGCCTGCGGCATGGCGATGGAGAAGGTCAGCTGGTGACCACTCCCTTACACATGGGGGGATTTATGCGTGGATGTTTGTGTTTCCATGGGATGGAGGGGCCAAAGTTGCTTTTATTTCCCTCTGCATGGTTTTAGTATAGGTTTGTTCATACAGGGATTTGCGATTGGGGCTCTAGAATTGTCTTAGTTTACGCATCTTGTGTTGATGTGTGCGTGGCTGTCTGTGTCAAATGTTGTTATGGGACTCCATGTGTTTCTAACTTTTTTAACGTATTTGCATTTTCCTGTAAGCATGGTGATGTCACCGTGTTTCTCTTGGTGTGTGTGTGTAGGTGTTTGTGGCAATATTTGCATTTGTCAGCACTTATTTGCTGCCTATAGCGTTGGTACGTGTGTTCTGCTGTTTATTTGGTGGTTTTTGTCAGTGTGCAATTTGCATGTTTTATGTGTTACTATGTGTTTGAGTTAGTGTATGCGTGTATCTTTGTTGCTATGCATCTACATCTGGTAGTATTTGTAGGAAGGTGGAATCTGACTGCATGGTTACCCCCACTTTTTTTTCTGGTGTTTTGCTGGTTTTTGACTAGTCTGACTGGGATCCTGCAAATCAGGACCCCAGTTTATCTGCTTACTCCCGAAATTGGTTGTTTCTGTACTTTAGTTACACTCCAGATTGGATTCTGGGGTACCCTTATAAGTCCCTAGTATATGGTATACTATGTACCCAGGGCATAGGTACCCCAGAGGCCTCCCAGGGGCTGCAGCATGTATTATGCCACCCCTGAGAGACCATTTAAAATGACACCACAGGTCTGCTACTGCAGCCTGTGTAAGGTGGTGCATGCACCCCTTACGTAGATATAGGTTCACTATATCTATCCTAATCACTGCACATATAAACCTATCAGTCACCCCTATGGCAGGCCTTATCAATCCTGAAGGCAGGGTGCTGGGTTTTATGTGAGAGGGTGCCCATGCATGAGCAGAGCCCCTCTGCAGCCTTCGGAACCTATTCTCCGGGGTTGTTTGTGATGCAGCCAACCATATATACTTAACTGCATTATAACCTCTCGGTAAATGCTAACTTTAATATGGCTGCATGGAAACATGTCGTGTTTGGTGTCAAACACCTTGGAATCATACCTCCACACCAGTAACTGGTGTGGGAGGTATGATTCCACTCTCCTAGAGGGAGAAATATGACAGCACTGGTACACCCGGTACCAGCTTTCTTGACCCTGGCATCACAAAATGCATGCTGCCAGCCACAGACACGAGTCTGCCATCCTGCTGCGGGACGAAACTCCGGCAGGGGAAGGTTTGACAATAGGTTTCCTGTCACAGGGAGGTGTGACCACCTCCCAGACAGGCTTTAGTGTATTGGGGCTGGGTGGGTGCACTCTGAGAGTGCTTTGATGTCTGCACTGGGGGCATATTTGGTGTCCCTGTGCATTGTTCAGCTCGAACCGATTACAGGAGCCATTTGCTCCTGCTCTGGCGCGAAACTGGACAAAGGACATGGGTGTAGCCACCCCTCTGTCCTGACCCTCCCATAGGTGGGTCCCCAGAGTTTGTCCCATCCCTTCCTTGGGTATAAAATAGGAACCCCTGACTACAGGACTTTAGATTTACCTGGACTAAACTCTGCTACAGAAACCAAGTACTTTTGACGATCTACACTTCGTTGGACGACAGAAGAATCTCCCTTGGAGTAAAGGAGTTACTCCCCTGCTGAGCAGGCACCAAAACGCATCTGACCGGTTTGCATCTACGAAGCTCCCGAAGGACTCCGAAGATTTCTGCAACACAGGAGGTGGGTTCCCGAGGTCTCTGAGGTCGATCTGAGCTCTCAGCAATTCTGAGGCCCATATCCCTCGTGGGGACCGTGAAACCCGTACCCCTGGGCACCGTGTATATTTGCAGCAGCATATGCTTTTCGGCGATCCCTGAAGCTGTGCTTTGGGCTACTTGTAGTCCTGACCCCGAGCAGTAATTCCACCGAAGATTTCCGGCCGAGTGTTCCGTGGGCTGGTATTTAGTGATTCAGCTTGAGGTCCCTTCGCAATCCCTGGTCCGTTGGCCTGTGGGTCCCTGAGAAGGCAACTTTAACTTTCAGTGAGCTTCCCTGGTTGCTCCAGACGTGCCCTGACTCTCCATCGCTTGGAGAGTCCCCAGGACCTTGCTGGTCCTCGCAGAAGCATCTTTCCTCTGACCGCGTGGGTTGCCGTTGCCAAGGCTTGTTGGTGTTCAATCCGGACACTGACCCCCCAGCACTCGACATCCTTCGTGGGACAGCTCGAATCCGGACTGTGGTTGTCGTAGACGTCTCCTGGTCCCCATGGCTGCAGAGTCAAGCTTCACCTCATCTCACCTGAAGCACCCGACATCGGTGGGCACTCGATTGCTCCGCTCCTGGTCACGTGATAAAAAGGAACTATGACATTCTATAAAAGGTCATACAAGATTATCAGGTCTATCAACGAGACAAGAAGGCTAGAAAGGTGAAAAGGGATGAGAATGACTATCGGGAGGGCAGGGTGTACACCTTCGCCAAGAAATATGACAACGTTAAAATCACAGAGACAGCAAAAAGGGTGAGGGATGAGACCTCAGACTCAGGTTCAATCAGTGGTAGCTCATTTACATCCACAGAAAGTATCCCAGCAGTTGGTACTAGCAGCAATGGCACACAACCCTATGTCCAGAATTCTTTTTTATTAGAGATGGAAGGCTGAGACTAAACAGCAAACAACTAAGAAAAGATCCATAACAAGGAGGGGAGGCAGGAGGTGGTCAAAGAAAAAAGGTGGTGCCAGGACTAACTGTGAAACTTCGGTCATCCAAAACAAAGTAAACCCTCATATCATCACGGGGCTGTGTCCAGGTGGGAATGGGGAGCCACCCACATTGGCACAGGATGATCTAGTGATTGTTAACCTGTCAGACTGTGTACTCAATGAAGATGAATGCTCTGTATTACAAAAGGGGCTGGGCTTCTGCCCAACACAGCGGTGCGATATTGTGGATGCTTCTGTTGATTTGCATAAATTTGTATGCTCTTTAAAATTAAAACACTCTTTTTCATACAAACCCCAAGTGTATTGTGCCTAGCATGGTGGAACATCAATCCCCTAGCCAGACGGTGGGTGATGTGGAGAACATCCAGTTACTGATCTCTTTATCTGACAATGACACCACACAGATAGAACAATTGACGGAGGAACTAGGGATTAGAGCTAAACCGGACATAAACAGTGGCCTGAAACTTAAATCTAAATTCACGCCACAGGTAACACATCCCAACATTGACCTTTTCAAAACCAAGGTAGCTGAAGACCTACATAAATTACTGAATGGACGCAGACACAGGGAAATGGGTCCCCACAATCTCACCCAAAAAGAAAAATTAGCCCAAAACAACTTAAGAGACAATGACCAGTTAATCATACGGGAAGCCAATAAGGGTGGAAACATTGTGCTTATGAGAAAAGAGGACTACATGGGAGAAATAGAGAGACAACTAGAAGACCGTAATTGTTATGAACGTGTCTCCACTAACCAGATGAGAGAACTCACCTTGCACGTCAGAATGAAATTGGGCGACTGGAGGGACAAGGGTCTATTCACTGACGATGAATTCAAATATCTAGCTGTTCAGAATCCCAGCTACCCCTGCATATATATCCTCCCCAAGGTCCACAAGGGGGGGGGGGGTATTTCCCCCAGGCAGGCCCATAATTGCTGGGATAGACTCCCCGACCGAAAGCCTCTCAGAGTATGTGGACACATTTTTGCAGCCATTGGTAATGAACCTACCCGCTTTCATTCAAGATAGTAAAGACATCTTAACTAAGTTTGAGGATGTACCATGGTCTGAGGGGCTCTCTTTTGTCACGTTTGATGTCACCAGCCTTTATACGTGCATCAAGAAACAGTTTGGTCTTCATGCCCTCACCCATTTTCTAAAAAACAGGACAGCGGACTGGTATGAACATAATGAGATGCTCCTAGAAATGACAGATCTCATCTTATCAAAGAACTACTTTTTACACAACGGGCATTGGCACCACCAGCTCCAAGGGACCGCGATGGGTTCAAAATTTGCCCCATCATACGCGGGACTGTTTATGGGCTGGTGGGAAAGGGAACATGCCAGGGGCCATCATGCCTCCCCCTGGCTAGAAAACATAATTTTCTGATGAAGTCCACACCAGTTGGACGAAACGCGTCGGCTGTTTGGCTGTTATTTTATTGAATACGAAGAATAAAGAAACTGTTTATATAATATCAACAGTGGATGGACATAATCATTCTTGGTGTCGGTGGTGCATTCCACATTTGTGTGAAATTGGACATTAGTCTTGGAGACTGCTCCTTGGAAACAGCGGGTGCGGTGGAGATGCACACCGTTTGAGCAAAAAGGCTCACAATTCGGGACTCTTTATGGGTGATTGTTGTGTGGGGAGGTGCGTCACAAGTACACAGTGGTATACTTGTCTTGGCTTGCTGTTTCAAGTTTGGGAGTGAATCTTGGGAATTACCATAAAGATTTCGATGCCGAAGCAGGGATCGACAAGTGTTTCTTAGCGGTACAAACTGTAGGAGCGCTTTAAGTGGATCACTCATATGTCAGGATATAATGCTGCACGGGGCTTGTAATGGTTCTGTAGCAAACTTGTCCTGTCATCTGAGGGGTTCCCCAGCTGCAGTGATTACTCCAGCATTCGGGCTACTTTCAAATAGGAGTTACTTGATGCTGAATGATCAAGGCTGCTGCGGAATGCTTCCGGGCATCGCACATCTGGTAACCGTGAGCTCCAGGGTTACTTGTTGTATGCAAGTATTGTTTCCACCGACACATAAAGTCAGGGAGGCGCCGTTATGGCCTTCACTGGATGTTTCTTTAATACGGTTTGATACTCTAAGCAGAATGAAAGCCATGCTTTTACAGAAGTCTGTGCCCTTAACCTCCGCTCTAGAGACTTTTGATCTCCAGATCGCAAGGACTTCAGCAGAGATACAGGCGCTTATTCATAAAACTGCCCTTTCCATTTCGTAGAAATGGTAAATCGTATCTTTAACATGTCTGATACGACTGGCATTGTCCACCTATTTAAGACCATACGTTCTGGACTTCTAAGCACCTTTCAGACGGTACTTGGAGTTATACCAAACTTCATACACTCCGTATTTGGAAGCATCTTTGGAGGACTTCCGCTGATCCTGTTTCTAATAGCAGGAATCCTGATTATTTTCTACCTGCTATGCAATGGGCGTCCCAGTCACCAAGGAGATGGAAAAAGCACTCCTGGAGCGGAAATACCGTGACCGCATGGTACAACATCTAGGCACGCCTCGCCTAAGAGAACTAAGTGCGTCTTGGTTCCTGTCATTTCGACCAGTCTGGATGGACTGCATCTTACCTGTCCTCCGATGCCTGTTTTGCGGAGAAGAATGCGTGTTAGACCTTTGTTTGACAATCCCATCATGTGCACAACTGGATGTGAATGCTCTACTGGACCCGATAACGGCCCATGTTCTGCAATGTCCTCAGCGTATTCCAATGTTGATGGCGGCATTCCTTGAGCCACCACAGGTAGTAACTGCACCTGTTGGTATGGACACCGGCTCCTCCACTGACACCCAGGCTTTGGACGGCACACAGGCTGCCCCAGCACCGGCTGCGGACAGCGTGGAACATCATCTGTGCTCGATTGACGTGCTTTGTGAGGTGTTACAGGGGCCGTCTACTGCGGAAGCAAGCAACGAAAATGTTGCGTCTACCAGCCAGGACACATAAACTATTGACTCATTTTGGCTTGCCGTGTGCTGGAAGAAATTCGCCCTTTTTAATAACAAGCACAATTTGGAACTCAGCCAAAATTGACATTCCTTTTAATTTATTTGGGCATGAATGGCTTTCTAATGCTTATAGTCATTCGGACTATAACAACGGACACTTTTTAGAGCTAGGGCCTGCAAAATATTTTTTCTTTTTACATTTTTAAGTCTTTTAGAAATTTGTAGACGTTTTTAGACATTTTTTAGCTAAGGAAATGTTTTTAACACTTTGTGCGTACCAATGTCTAGTTTAGAATGGTAGTACACTTATAGTTTACATATGTCATCCAGTCGGAAGAGGAGTGGATGTTATATTCCATATAGGTACCTTATATAGGCGCAGGTAACATCACAACCTTTCACCTATATTCTTCCCTACATTACATACATAACGGTTCTTAGGCACTGACCTTTTACCTAGATACAACACTGCATTCAGAACGCGGGGTTTTCCCCTACTTCGAATCTCATACATTATGCATGAGGCTTCTTGGAAGCACAGCAGGACTAACAGCAGGACTGACATCTCCTGTATAATATCTCTGTATAAAGTTCAGGGCCAACGTCATCCTTTAGGCCGACACAGTAACACAGCAAGGTAGGACCCCTGGGGAGACCTGTGGGTATATATACATCATGTCTTGCATAGACAGACAGAGGAGACCGTGACTTCCCGGCTGACACAATGACCAGAGACGCTGAGGTTCCTGCACGCAGACGCTCCAGCTAGCAGTGGTCTAACATCCCTCGCGGGGTGTCCAACTCGAGACTAGGACGGGGTCCCACATTCTCTCATTCTCAGGTAATGGGGTGGACTAGATCCTAGAGGGATTCTTGGCATAACACCTACACAGATGCTAGGTACATTTAGGTACAACTAGTTAGGGAGACATCGTAGGAGTACGCAATTTTTATCATGTGTTTTATGTACATGTTTATTTTCATGATTTCTGCAAGATGGTAGAACTATACCATCCCTTTACTTTTGTAGTATTGCTAATCATATATCTCTGCTACTGTCTAATGGTTGTTGCAGCTCAACTGTTCAATAAACCTTTATTGACAAATACCCAGTATGTTTATTCTGTGTATCTCTGAGACCAACTAAGTGAGCACGAGTGACTGAGCGAAAAGTAGTACATTGTTTCCACGATCCTGGGGGATCAGGGTTGTCATGTTCTGAGGTTGCCACAAACTATTCTCTCCCCGATAAGAGGAGATTCTAGTGGCACTGTGAGCTAGCTAATACAGACAAGCTAACGTATCCGGTGGGGGTACACAGAATCAGTCTGCCACCAAACCCACAGTTTATGTTATCCAAAACGTGCAGATCCTGTATAGGTAATATAGGAACTACACAACAGTACCCAGGGCATAGGTTTTCCAAGGGTCTTCCATAGGCTGCAGCATGTATTGTGCCACCCATGAGAAACCACTCAAACTGTGACTACAGTCCTGCCATTGCAGCCTGTGTAAGCTGGTGCTAGCACCACTTACGACAGATATAAGTTTTCTTATATCTGAGGTCACTACACTTAAAATCTATAAGTCACCCCAAAGCAGACCTTTCAATCCTGAAGGCAGGTTGCTGGGTTATAAGCGTGTGGGTGCCCCTGCATGAGTAGGACACCCCTACAAACGCAGGAGTCGATTCTCCTGGCTTTGTAAGTGAGGCCAGCCATTTTGATACATATAGTGGCCAGCCGTCATTACGCTATGGCTATGTATATAGTGGCTGTGCCGAACCTGCCCATGTTTGGTATCAAACATGTTGGAATCATACCCCAACACTGTTACCTGTGTTGGTCGTATGATTCCATGCACTGGGGGGCTCTTCCGGGAAGGCCTCAGTAGTCCCAGTAACAGCCTTCCAGAGTCGGCTAGCAATCTAGTGCTGCTCCCAAACCCAGAAACGATTCTGCCCTTCTGCTGCTGAGCTGAGCTTGAGCAGAGGAAGGTAGAACAATAGGTTTCCTGTCACAGGGAGGTGTGACAACCTCCCAGACAGGACTTAGTGTATTGGGTTGGGGAGGGGGGCGCTTGCCTGCGCCACCAAACTGCTTTGAAGGGCACATTTGGTGCCCTTCCTTGCATGCTCTGGTTTAAGCCAGTTCAGGGAGCCCTTGGCTCCCGCTCTGGCATTAAACTGGACAAAGGACGTGGGAGTTTCCTCCCCTCTGTCCAGCTTCTCCACTGGGAGTCATCATAACCCCTTCCTAGGGTATTTAAGGGCTTATCTGTGGATGGATCCTAAGATTCATCATGAGACAAGCCACAAACCTGAAACCACATCACTCTTCGACCACCTGGACACTTGGACTTTGGCTGGAACCAAGCCTGCATCATAGAAGACTCCTGCTGCTTCTGGTCTCGCTGTTCTGCAAGTCTTCTTCATCGTCTGTGTCTGTGCTTCTTCCAGGATCTTCAGCAGACCTGTGAGCATCAAGGACACCCGAAGTAGTCTCCCTTGGAATGAAATAGTCACTCCCCTGCATCTGCAGGCACCACAACAAAGCTGACCGGTCTGCTGCTCCTGATGTCCCACGGACTTCGACAGGCTCAGCAACACAGGTGGCAGTTCTGCAACTCCCTTGAGGCCTGACCTGTCCTCTCTGCAATTTCTAGCCCTTTGATCCTCATCGGAACCGCTGGGACCAAACCCCTGTGCACCGCGTTGCCTTGCCGTTGCCAAGGCTTGTTGGCTCTGCACTCCAAAGATCTTCAGGCTACTAGAAGCTCTAGCCCCCAGCATCTCTTTCTGCCAAGATCAGCGTCCTCACCATAACCTCTGCACCATGGGCCTTCATCTTTGGTAAGCTGCTTGAGGTCCTCCTGCGACTCCTGTGCCTTTGGCATGTGGGTACTCTTGAGGATCTTCTACTGCTCCAGTGGGCTCCCCTGCTTGCTCAGGCCCTGCTCTGACTTTCCTGCTTGTGGTGAGTGCCTTCGACCTAGCTGGTCCCAACATTGCTCCTTCTTCGCTTTCCATGTCTATTGCAGCTGCCAAGCTTTGTTGGTGATCCCGCCGGACACCGACCCTCTGGTTCTCGACTTCCAACATAGGACAGCTCGTGCACGCCTCCTGGTTTACCTCAGCATCACCTGGTCCTCACACCTGAAGCGACAACGTCACCGTCATCACTCCTGAACCTTCCGACATTGGTGGACATTGCTCTTCCGTGCCTCCTGGTCACTTCCGAGTGGCATACACTCTGCCCCCTCTGCTTGCAGGTTCTCCTCTTCAAGAATCCACCCTTGGATTCTACCGGACTCTTGCACAGACTTCGCCAGCGGCATCTTTTCTGAAGTCCTCCATTGTGGTCTACGGCAGTTTCCAACGTCACTTCGCATCTATGCACCCGGCTTCTCGGGTGTATGTATCCTGGTTCCTGGGGTATCCACGGGTGGGGTGACTCTCCAACCTTCTGTTTTTAATGGGATTTTTCAAGGATCCACTGGGAAGGGTCCTTCTTCAAAACTGCAACTTTCCCATTGACTTCCATTGAGTACACGGCTGTGTTTCCACTCTGCACACAGCCTCCGTGGGGTTCCTGGGTATTTCCCTTGGGTGGTTCCTTGTGTCTCCAGCTCCTCTGAGTCTCCTGGTCCAAGTCCCGACTTCCGTCGCAGTTCGCATTCCACTTTTTTAGTATATGGTCTGGGAAGATACCTCTTTGGGATCAGTGTCTCACTCCAGCAGAGGCCAGCAGGTCTCAGACAGGTCCAGTGCAGTATATCAGCCGGGCAGTTGCAGAGAGACCTCTGGAGCTTGTTGTGTCCCTGTAGCTCAAAACAGATTCCAACCAACTGACCCTTGGAGTCACTCATGTTAGCCTGGGTTTAAGGGAGCAGGTTCAGTCTTCCTTCTCACACAGCAGGGCAGGCCTCAAGCGGCAGGGCAGTCCTCTGGGAACAAGGCAAGCCTCAAGCAGCAGGGCAGTCCTCTGGGGAACAAGGCAGGCCTCATGAAGCAGGACAGTCCTATGGTAGCAGGAGGGCAGTCATCTGAGGAACAAGCCAGGCCTCAAGCAGCATGATAGTGTTCTGGAAAACAAGGCAGGCCTTAAGAAGCAGGGCAGTCTTCTGGGGAACAAGGCAGCCCTTCTTCTGTAATGTCCACAGGCCCAGGAGGGGACTGAAGAGGACTTCTGAGGGTCCAATATTTATACCTGGTGCCAGCCTTTGAAGTGGGGTGCTTCCCTATATTAACCCCACATCTGGTCCTGGAAAGTCCTTCCCTTGCCCTGTCAAAGCTCCAAGAAGTATAGACTGAATAAAGACTGGTGTCAGGTTCCGTTGTGTGTGCTGGAGGCAAGCCCCTTTGAAATGTAAGTAGGGTAGGGAACCACTGTGTCCCCAGCAATCCTGGCAGGATGGCCTATCCTACCTATACCCAGTTCCCTCTGTTTGACTATCAGGCAAAAATACACAACCACCAACAGCTGAGCCATTTGCAATTGTGTGACCCAGGACACTAGCAGCAGACACCAAATGGTTACGGAAGAAAATACCAACTTTTTAAAAGTGGCATTTTCTGAATTGTGACCTAAAATCTGACTTTATCATTAAAGAGGATTTTAACTTACAATTCATTTGAGTCCAAACAGGTAGCCGCCATGCCTGATCCCGGGCTGTGTTTTCTTCTTTCCGCACCGGGACCACAAAGACCAGGAGCCTTTGCAGCCACAGCGCGCTTGAAAAGCGCCCGCAGCCCCGCGGCCGGTGTAGCCGCCAACGCTTGATCCCAGGCTGTGTTTTCTTCTTTCCGCGCCGGGACCACAAAGACCAGGAGCCTATGCAGCTACAGCCACAGCACGCTTGAAAAACGCCTGCAGCCCCGCGGCACAGGACGATCGCAGGGGCGCCCCCGGGCAAAGCCCGGGCCCTTCCACGCCCAAAAGAGGATGGGCTGGGCCAACCCTTTAACGCCGGGTGCTCGATCCTCTTGTAATCGTTTCAAGCAAAAATGATAAAGCGAAAGCAAAGACCTTTGAATCAGGGAGCGAAGCTATTAACACCTTGGACTCTTTCCTGTTGAGTGCGGCGGATGTGCTGTCCAAGGAAATAGAGATAACGGAACGGTGCCTTTCGATGGAAGAGGTAAGACACGCCCCGATATAAGTGGATCAGCGTTAACTGTGTTAGCCCATTGACGAACCCCTAATCCAATCTCTACTTCTGATATTGCCTTGGACACCCCCCCTGAAGGTAGCTCGCTGATTGAACCCCCGGGTAAAAAGAAAAGGGTAAGGGCGAGACCAGACTTTCAAACATTGAGGAATCGCTGACTCTGCTGTGTAATAACTTCCGGAGTTCTAATCTAGGGAGGGAACGCGGTCCAGGGGGATATATGCCTAGCTCTGAACAACAGGAATTATTACCTGTGGGGTTGAACTATCCTGCCGCCCCCATTGCTCCGCCTCAGGACCCTACATCTTCACATCAAAGACTGTTACGACCATCCCTTGCTATTATTCCTAATGCTAGCCCCCTATTGAAAAAGTTTTTAACCCTGTGAATAGGCCTGGTCGGAGGTTACCCCTAGAGGCCTCACATCCACCGAAAACACGTAATATCCCAACCATTCCTACTAAAGAGCAGTCTCAATCAGGGGAGAGAGTTATTGATAATGTCCCAGCTGCAAGAAGTGGCCCCGTGGGTATGTGGGGTATTGGTGATTCTGATAGAAGGCATCCAAATTATCAAGAGGAGCACCTATATAAAGAAAAAGTGAGCATAGATCTTCCACCAGCTGCGTGCCCATATGTTATATTGCTAACCAATACACCAGAATTAAGACCTGACCAAGAGGAATCCACTGAGCAGCTAATGCATAAAGTGCTTCATTGGCTTAATACATTTTCGGGTAGCAGACTTAAATTATTCCAATAGCTCATTATGGCCAGAAGAGTAAATTGGGTGGGAGTTGGGTTGAAAGTTATAGGAGGGGATTGTATTGTTTTGATTTTTAATAACCAGCACTTAGTGGGCGATTTGTTGAGATTAGTGCCATCCACTCTCTCACTTGACTCTGATATTTGTGCCCTCCTGTTGGGCTTTTTCTATAAACCCCCGGTCTTTCTTCAACCGTACACTATAACATCAAACCTACACATTATCCTTATCATCCTGTGATCACACACCTGCCATATATAAACCCTTGAGTACCCCTTAGTAACAGATTTATGGTACTGGGGGTGTTGCGGGGATTCTGCACATATACAGAACTATGCGCAGGAAAACAGGACCTCGGTGTATAGTGGTGTACCAACCATCCACCTTAGTGCCCAAAATCCCAATCCGACTAGCTATAGTGTCTCATTCGTTCTCCGTACTACAGCGAAGCTACCAATGATTAGACATCCCAGAACACGGACTCTTTCAGGAATCGCGGGAGCAAGAACACTCTTTCATTACTCACTCATACTTGTCCACAACGTGCGTATTAAGAGACACTGTATAGTTTAAAATGTTTATTTCCACTAACGTGCTCTAAGACACAGTACACGTGCCAGTACTAGCAGCATAATGCATAAAGACAAAATAGTAAGCATCGTTACAATTCCATAGAATACAAACGGGGACAGCATTTTATAAAGACAGTGGATAACGGACTATAATGCCTTGCCACCCTCCCCGTGCTAGTAACTAGTTTATTATAAAAATAGAAGACCTCTGGGCTTTGTCAGGGGGACCCCCATACCTTAAGAACTAGATGCAAGGTTTACATCATCGGACAAGCACAGCTCTTCTCCCTGGAAAGGTTTTTCTCCAAGTGTCTCTAACAGGTATCTTGCAATATTAAAAGCACTCGAATTTCAGCAGTGCAGCTGTGCTTCGTGTTATGTCTAAGTGCGTGGGGCTGACCAGAACAAAATAACAAGGGACGTTGTTTTCCGACCTTGTATATCGTGTGCAGACGAAAACCACAGAGAACAGCAGAAAACGTGAAAGGCAGAAATGTTGACAGTTCTCATGAACATAGGCACAAGCAGAGTCTAGAAAAACAAAGTCACGAAGTAAGGTGTGCAAAAGAGGCATCATGGCAGCTAGGCCTAAGCTAACTTAGCAATGTCGACAATGAGGCCACAATCCACACTACACCCTCCCCTGGTCAGTCCATAGGTCAAGACATAGGACGAAAACAGAGTTCAAATAGATGGAGCAGAAATGCAAACGTCTATAGGTGGGAACAATGTTTTGGAAAAAATGGGGAAAAAATTCTGAATAGGGCCAAAAAAAAAAAAAAATGGTCACTCAAAGAGAATAAAAAATCCGGATATGCAGTTTGTTGAGAGCCAACCCAACTAATCCATCAGAGTGTATGCGCAGAAGACTGCAACACCTTCCAAAAAGACATCATTGTCATCGTTTGAAAAAGAGATGCCATCCAGTTCAACAAATCAAAACTGCATTCATGTTCCTCATAATAGGAAGCCGCGATCAGCATTGCGGGACAACTTGCGTGATATTCAATATAACTTTGTTGTAGGAGATTCTGAGCAGCCGCACAGATATCCCATTGTGCCAAGACTCCAAGTGCAGCCGCACGCGCCATTAATCTATCACCGGAACATTCCCGTTCATGGGCCATTAAGGGGCTCATCAACTGGTCGAAATCCGGGTCCGAACAAGACGTATTGGAGAGGCAAACATCCAAGGACCATGAAAAGGGACATCGTAAACAGGACAGCACAGGTCGCACGCAAGTGAAATACGCAAAGCAAAAAGATAATCCATAAGCCACGCTGAGTGTTGCCAGTGGCAGTGTACCGAAGCTTTCATTCATACGGTCACGGAGCATCCGTAGTTGCCCTGGGCTGTGTAGGCCCACAAGAGGTGCAGCCATTGCGCAGCAGGCAAAGCAAAAGCAATATTCCAGCAGCTAAGGCTAGGATTAATGGGAAGCCACCAAAGACGCTAGAAAAAATGGAATGAATAAAAGCTGGTATTACACCAAATATCGTCTGAAAGGACGTCAGAAGGCCAGAGCCCACAACTTAAAAAAAGTGCACAAGGCCGTTGGTATTAGATGCATTAAATATACGGTGAATCAGTTCACCGAAATGTTGGGGAGGTTAGTATTTAAAAGGGCCTGTATTTCACTGTGGGCGCTGGCCACCTGGAGGACGAAGGTCTCCCGTGCGGAAGTTAGCATAACCTCCTAGTTTAATAATAGTGCCTTTATTCTGCTCAATTTATTGAAATCTGCCTTCAAAGTCGGTATGTAAGGTCAAATGGAACTATCTAACTTCCCACGGGGGTGGAAAAAGCACATTTTTGCAGCATACTACGCGCTGCGAAACTGTTACAATTTAGGGTATGCCGGCTTGCAACCCACAGCAATCTTGATTATTTAAAAGCAGATAGCTACCGTTAGCAAGCATAGTGAAAGTAGGTGATATAGCTGGAACAGGAATACCCTTTAAAACACATGCAAGATTCGGGGCAGAAACATTACAAGCCCCGTGCAATTTAATGTTTTTACAAACAAGGGAATGACCCGCTGTAGAATCGCAAGACTCCCTGTAAGGTACACCTCTTTGTCATCCCTAAGGCATCTGTATGTGAAAGGCAAGGACCACACTTCATGCAGAAAGGTACTGCCCAAGGGCTCAAATTGGCCAATCGGGTAATGTTTCATGCAGGAACTGAATTCAAACAAAGAGAAAGGCAAAGAGAGCCAAACTGCAGAGTCAGTTTCCGCCACAGAGAAAGGTAAAGGATCTATTTTTTCTATATGTAGAAGAGTGTATGTTGCATCTTTCATGGACATGAACTGCTGTTTCTCAGTCAAATTAAACGGCAAAAACAATGCAGAAGCGTTTAAGTAATCCCATGGTACCTTCTCCATTTTCAGAGTTTGCAAAGTCCATGCAAACTGCATCACTGAACGCAATTGATCCTGACCATGATATAACACAGACACTTCATCTTGTACAATATCAACAACAGAAGAAACAATGTTATCTAATGTGTAAATGCGGGTTGACAGCGTGTTAATACTATTGTCAACAACAGTAAGTACTTTTTCTAAATTTGCTTGGTCTATTTCCCGTAAACGGGAAGCAGCTTCTATTTGAGAAAGCTTCCAGATTTCATTGTAAGTCGCATAAATAAATCTTTTTGGTCTCGGACCTCTAGGTCCCAAAACAAAGTCGGCCAGATCAATGTTACTGGATAACAAAGATAAATGTTGTTTCACGGACTCTAGTGTAGAGTGCTGCAACCACTGTTTACATAATTTACCCACTGAATATGTTGTAACCGAACGTGAGTTAGAAAAACGTGGATCAGGTCTATACTGTTTGTAACCAGGGGCAGAGTTATGAAAACGCAGTTGGCAGGCATTAGAAGCTATTGGCCACACCAACCATTCTGAGGGATCTAATGAGACATTAAATGAATTATTTTGAAACAAAGCTTGCAACTCGTCAATGGAATAATTTAAATGCAAGCTCCAGTTAGGCAATGAAGACAGCGCAGGAATCGTAGGTGCATTCAATTGTTTGGAACTCGCCAAACCAAAACAAGTTGTTTGGTATATAGTATTATTTAAAAATAAAATTTGGGTCGGGATGAGGCAAGCGCGATGTAAGGCCTCGGTACCGCGTACCTGCCAGGACTTAGTGCCCCAAATAGATTTCAAATCAATGGTGGCCTTCCCGTGCTCGTAGCCACCAACAGCTAATGCATCCATAAAGGAACTGGAATACAGTAATTTGGTGTGGGTTAACATCACCTTTGGATTGGAAGAAATGTTTTCTTTAAAATAATAGGACCCTAGGTTTGACCTATCAAAGTCTGTAAAATAAGTAAACTTATTTATCAGAGTTTGGGAGCTCCCTTGCAGAGGGGTGGGGCAATGTTCCCACTGGGTATAATTAAAACTACCTCGAAGTGTACTAGATTTATGCAAGAAATGGTTACCATAATGTTGGTAACAATACAAATCGGCATAATTAGCAGAATTCAAATACAAATCCTCAGCATTAAAGGCAGCATAATATTTCAAATCGGAAAACAAGGATTGAATTGCATGCACATCCCAATCATCTGAACGTATGTTTCTTGTTACCACATCACCCATGGAAACACGAAGTACATTTGGTACATTGATAATTTCTGTCGGTCCATGAATTTGGAAATTCACTGCATCCCATACGATGCCATCTGTGACTGGAAAGGCAGAAATGTTCACAAATGTCTGGTCACGCTTCATGATGTGTGACGAAGAATGCGGAGCCAAGGTTCCAGCAACAGAGTTCACCGCAGAGCGCTCCGGCAAGTAGTGACCATTGATGAGTAAGAAAAAACTGTCACAAAGCCAATGGACATGAACAGGAAAATCAGGAATAGGACCAACCAGATGTAAGTCCAAGGAGGGACCAAAAAATGGTCTCTAAACCAGGATACAAAAACACTGAATTTGGTTGGGACAAATGATGAAGTGGAACTCGAGTCAAAAGAAAAACGGGACTGGTTCAGTGGTGTTGTAGGCAAACCAGTCAATGACTCGCTTGTGGGATAAGCATATTCAGTTTCCTCGTTGCAGGTGGAAGCTGGTGGGACGAGCAGGCGATCTGGTTGAGAGACCATCCCAATGGCAACATCGTTAGACGTCGTGACCGGAGGGCCACCAGCAGGATTCCTTGAAATGGCTGGACATGATACCGCAGGTGTTACACTATTCAGAATCAGCCAGATGTTGTAGCTTGACATTGTCCACTGAGATGTATCTGTTGTCTTTGCGACCAGGAAGCGGTGGTAAGATGACTGTACGAGTACCCTTTAAGCCAAGGACTGGAACCGGTGCACGATAAGAGGGGCCAAATTCTTTTTTGTTTTCCACCTTCTCTCGGACCATATCTCCAATCTTCGGAAGCCAGCCGGCAACCGGAATCTGCAGCGCAGCGTCAGTGGCTGAGGGTAAGTGTTCACTTGCAAGTCTGTCACGGGTCTCTTGTAAGTCCTGTAACATAGTAGAATGATTATCTACGTCAAGGACGCGCGCAGACACGAGTCAGTTGCTGCTGCTGAAACTGACCTGAATTGTAATTGATCAAGTCTCCTGATTTTTAAAACCAGCACGGATTTTATTTTATTGCTTTTACTCATTATACTTTTATTCTGTAACCCACATTGCTGCTCCGTACTCGCATTTTGCACTTTCTGCTTGCACTGTTGAGTTCACGCTCGCATTGCGGTCCACCACGGGGTTTCCCCGATTGTTGTGGAGGGTGCCGGTGTTTCTGAGTCCTGGTTTTCTGTTGCTGGGGGCGGAGCAGAGTGGTTAGCGCTTTAGTGCTCGCAGCCTATATAATTGGCATGCCTTCCTCGTCGCGCAGCAGACGCGCGCAGACACGAGTCAGTTGCTGCTGCTGAAACTGACTTGAATTGTAATTGATCAAGTCTCCTGATTTTTAAAACCAGCACGGATTTTATTTTATTGCTTTTACTCATTATACTTTTATTCTGTAACCCACATTGCTGCTCCGTACTCGCATTTTGCACTTTCTGCTTGCACTGTTGAGTTCACGCTCGCATCCCGGTCCACCACGGGGTTTCCCCGATTGTTGTGGAGGGTGCCGGCGTTTCTGAGTCCTCGTTTTCTGTTGCTGGGTGCGGAGCAGAGCGGTTAGCGCTCTAGTGCTCGCAGCCTATATAATTGGCATGCCTTCCTCGTCGCGCAGCAGACGCGCGCAGCGGGCACACCGCCGGTGCCCCAAAGGCAAGCCCGTCTGCGCCCGTCCACGGCCGGCCGGGGCCAGTGGCCATACACTATGCCCATTCCCTCACCTATTCAGCATTAGACCTGAAGCGGCTGCAGGGCAATTGGCCTGTCAATATTGAAATCTTGGCTAGAGCTGACAAGGCGGGGATTCAGTCACACAGGGACACCTTCCCAGAAATCTACTATAGCTGCCGAGAGCCTCCCATCGACGTAAAGGGCCAGCCAGACTTAATCTTTCCTGAGCGACAGAAGGGGGGGACTTACTATTATTTCCTTGAATACCCGCTCAATGGTGAAACATCAGCTCGAGATTTTCCAGCTTTTAGACGCTGATAAACCAGATATCCTCCTCCTTTCCGAAACATGGAGTCCACTCCTGATATCTTAGCAGCAGTCCCTGACGGCTACTACATTCACAGGCCAACAGATCCACGGGTAAAGTTGGGGGAGGGGTTGCAGCTATCATTCATCGAAAACACCACTTGACTTCACTAGGGATCACAGGTATACCCTCGGTTGACAGCCTCATACTGAAATTTGAATCTCCTCAGTCCCCTTTTATCTGCGCTTTACTTTATAGACCCCCTCACCACATGCCCTCCTTCCCCCAATTGTTGGGTGAAATGATCTCCCATTTAGTAATTAATCATGTCAGAGTTCTTATAATTGGAGACTTTAACTATTGGCCTAACGATGCACGGGAGAGTGCTGGTTCTGTAGAACTAACAGACCTCCTTTCGGGAATGAATTGTACTCAGCATGTGAACACAGCTACCCATGTAAAGGGGCACATTTTAGACCAAGTTTGGACATCCAATTTGGAAATTTCAAAGTTATTAATTTCCCCATGTACATAGTCAGATCATTATTTTATCACATTCACTATTACCTGTGTCCCCCCAGCAAAAATTCCCCAGTTAGGAAATCATTTGGCTAGAAACTGGAATCATGCCAATATTGGCGAATTCTGCTCATTATTAACTGCCACTGCGCCTGCTGAACAGGAGTCCCTCTGCAATCAGGCAATAAGCATCAAGAATTGGCTTGAAGCTGCCAGTGATAGCATTGCTCCTTTTAAGAAAATCAAGATGAAGCGACTTCATGACGCCCAACGCTGGTTTTCTGACGACCTAAAATCAAAGAAACTAGCCTTAAGGCAAGCGGAACGTAGTTGGAGACGTGATTATTCTTTAGATAAAAAGGTCTTTTATATAACTCAGCTCAAAGAATATAAAAATGCCATCCTTCAGACCAAGGCAGCTTACTTCTCTGCAAAAATTGTAAACTCGGCTAACAAGGCCAAGGATATCTTCTCTATAGTCGATGAGCTCGCTCAACCGGACAGAGTTATGGCGAAACCTGTTCCCTCACAATCCTTATGCGACTCTCTCAACTCTTATTTTATTGAGAAAATTGCCACAATCAAGGCTAGCATCCCTATCCCCATCCCTTCCATGACCTCTCCTATCATATGCAAAAACCCGCTCCTACTTGACCAAATTCCTTTAATCTCAAGGGAAGAATTCCGTGCACTGCTTAAAAAAGTTGGATCTGGTTCCCCTACTGACTGCTGTCCTCCCCATATTTTACGGGAAGCTTTCCTCATTTGCCCAGATCCACCCCTCTCATTCCTGAACAACTCTCTTAAATTAGGCATTGTCCCAGACACCTTTAAAAGCGCCGAAATTGTGCCGATTCTGAAGAAGCCCGGTTCTGACCCTCTGGTTCTTAGCAACTACCGTCCCATTTCCCTATTGCCTTACTTAGGCAAAATTTTAGAAGCCCACGTGGCCAGCTGTCTCAGTTCATTCATTGAACACTCCCACTTCCTTGACTCCCACCAGGCAGGATTTAGACCTGCACATTCAACGGAGTCAGTGATCCTTGCAGTTATGGATGAACTCAGAATGGGGGCCAACAAAGGCCTCACCCAAGCTCTGGTACTCCTGGATCTGTCAGCTGCTTTTGACACGGTCGATCATGGTCTCTTGATCGACCGTGTCAGCAATGCTGGGATCCAGGGTTTGGCGCTGAAGTGGATTTCTTCTTTTCTTAGCAATCGATTTCAAGCAGTTCGCCTTGTCAATTTCTCCTCCAAACAAATGAAACTGACCTGCGGGGTTCCTCAGGGTTCTTCCCTATCGCCCCTTCTTTTTAACCTATACTTATTACCTTTGGTTCGGTCTCTGCGTGAAAGAATGGTTGAAACTTTTAACTACGCTGATGACCTTCAGTTGGTTTTTGATATCAATTCCTCCATCTCTTCAGTGTCCAATATCCAGTCCACAATGTGCTTCATCAGTGAATGGATGAACGACAACCAACTAAAACTGAACCCCGATAAAACAGAGTTGATTTTAACAGGAGGAACTGCGAATCCATGGAATCATAATTTCTGGCCACTGCTGCTGGGTAGCCTCCCAAGCCCAGTCAGCTCCGTTAAGAGCTCGGGGATTGTGATCAGCAATGATCTGTCCATGAAAGCCCAGATTGGCTCAGCGGTCTCTGCTTGCTTTTTCCATCTGCGCAGAATCCGGAAGATCAGTAGATTTTTGACCACTGAGGCCTTGACCCTGGCTATCCTTGCCTTGGTAATCTCCCGCATTGATTATGCTAACTCATTATATGTGGGTATCCCAGCATATCAATTACATCGTTTGCAGCTGGTGCAAAATCAAGCGGCTAGGCTAATCTATCGCCATCCCAGACACCACCATGTTAGACCTCTGATGAAGAGTCTACACTGGCTTCCGGTGGCTAAACGCTGTGCCTTTAAACTGGGATGTACCATCTTTAAAGCCCTCGCCGGGAATGGCCCAGCTTTCATCTCCTCAAGGATCGAGCGCTATATCCCTTCTCGGGAATTACGGTCTTCCAACCTGAACTTGTTAACCATTCTCTCATTCAAACGTAAAAAACATGGGGGCCTCAGATTTGCGGTCCTGGCTCCGCAATTCTGGAACTCGCTCCCTGCGGAACTATGGTCTATGACTCTCTATGCACAGTTCAGGAAACAGCTCAAGACTTGGCTATTTTCTCAGGCATATGAGTATGCCATCTGTCCCGTCGAGGCCGCCTCCTCTTTGCTTACAGCGGCATGAAACCGCTTGGTGTACGCGCGCTTAATAAATATTTTTAACATAACATAGGTTGTGGCAGCTGTCGCCATGTCTAGACCATCAAGGTCTGGCACAAACATCTGTATGCCAAAGAGCATTTCGTATGGGGTCCGCCCACCCAGAGATCTTCTAGGGAGATTATTGAGTGCACGTTGCACGCCATACAAGTGGGCCAGCCAGTTCCTGCCAGTACCTAAGACTCTAGCTGTCAAGGATTGCTTTAAGTCACGGTTCATTCGCTCCACAATTGAGTTGCCCTCAGGCCTGTTTGGAGATGAAAATTGCACCAGCACCCCCATAGACCTCATCGCATCCTTGTACGCCTTAGAGGCGAACGCTGGACCTTGGTCGGAATGGAAGGTGCCACAGGCAAAAATTCCCACAAAGACGCGCAAATCCCTGATGACATTTTGAGCGTCAGCACTGCGTTGTGGCCAAACCCAGATGAAACATTTGCACGAATCAACTGCAACTAATATGTATTTATATGCAGTATCAGAAGAAAATGGACCGCAGTGATCAAGATATACACAACCAAAAGGTTTATTAGAAATGCAGAGCTGTGTTTGTGGCGGACGTGTAACCGTAGAGGGCTTAATTTGCTGACAGATGTCACAAGAAAGGACATAATTACGGGTCTGTTTATATAAACCACGCCACCAATAACGCTGCTGCAAGATTGAAACAGTTGCAGACACGCCAGCATGGGCCGAAGCCAAGCCTTCGTGTGCGGCTGTTATCAAAGAAATTCTGCGGTCCGCGTTGGGAATCAACCGATCACCAACGTCTGGAATTCTTACATAAGGAACCTGGTCGGGACTTAAGTGATAAGAGTACTTGGAAGGGAAACCCTGAGGGTAATTTGAACCTTCCTTAGTAGCAGCAATAGCTGCCAAAATCTCATTATCTATTTTTGTCATGGATCTTGTAACGGCTGCTACTGAGCACGTGGCGACTGCTGATTTGGCAGCTTCGTCCGCCAAACTGTTACCAACCGCGTGTGCACCCACACGCTGGTGGCCAAGAGTGTGAATCACCTGTGTGAGAGGCAGACGTTGTTTAAGATCTGCTACTCGAACCCAAAGCAGTTTATGCTTAATTGCGCTGCCCTTAGAATCTCGATAGTCGTTCTGAGACCAAAAGAATAAGTTGTCATTAAAAGACTGAACACAGTAGTAAGAATCGCATACAATGAGAGTAGTCACATCCGGGTCTGCAAACTCAAGTGCCAGCACCAAAGCACGCAGCTCGGCCAATTGGGCGGTACTGTCTCCCAGTGCCTGCGTGTGCACAACACTCGACTTGAACTCACCGTTCACCATGGTACCCGCCACAATAGCACATGCTGCTGAATAAGCATGCTTAGAACCCGTGGCCGGTTGCGCCGAACCATCGGTGTAAATGATACATTTGTACTCCTCAAGCGGCAGTAAAGACAGAGGAGGAGGATAAACAAATTCATACTGCAAGAACTCCTGTGTCTGAAGAGAGGAATCCAAGATAAAGGTGACATCCGGAGACGTCAAAGAATCAGCCCATTGTATCCAACGCGGGTGCAAAGCCTTAGAGTTCGGTACACTTGCCTTTGTCACTGCCTCGAGGGCAGTGTATGGTGTTACCACCAAAATGCGTTTTCCCTGTGCCAGTGCGCGTTCCTTAAGAATCGCCATTTGCACTGCAGTCAAAACTTTTTCCACAGTTGAAAAGCGCAACTCGGCAGAAGTGTAAAGATGCGACCTGTATGCAATAGGTACTGTGTCACCTTCGTTAAACGTTGAGTAAGTGAAACCCACTGCGCCTGGCACGATTCTGATCACCAGGTTTGTGTGGTTATCACGAGTCAACAAGAACTTAGATTCAAGTAGATCAGACTGCAAAGATTGCAGAATAGCCGAATGTTCCGGAAGCCAGCACGACTTTGAAAAGGTTGGTTGTATCAAGGTATAAAGAGGCTTGATACGCTGGGCATACTCGGGAATGTAAGAACGCCCAAAGTTCAAAAATCCCAGCAAAGACTGAAGTTTTTTCAGGGTTGTTGGAGGGCGCAGAAGTGCGCACTTCTCCAGGAAGTGGGGAGCTAAGCCCCTACCTTCATTGTTGAGCTCGTAGCCCAAAAACAACACTGCGTACTCTGCGATGTGTGATTTGGCAAAATTAAATTTATACCCGTAGTCCGCAAATTCAAGAATAATGCGGTCGACGCAGGAAAGATGCAGCCATAGTTCGTCATCTGTCAGATATATATCATCCACGTACGAATACGCATCTGGGTCTATGCTGTCCAACAAAGAGACAACACAGGCGGCGAAGACCCCCGGGCTGTTCTTGTAGCCCATTGGCAAACGCCGGAATTTTATTTGTTTTCCACCGGAAGTGAACGCGGTCCATTGACTGCATTCAGGGGACAAATTGTGTGTGTAAAATCCATTGGAAAGGTCAAGTGTCGTTTTATATTTTTTACGAACAAGACTGTCGACTAGAGCAGAACTATGGGTATTCTGTACCGCAAAGGTTCAACAATGAGAGTTCAAATGCCGGTAATCTAAAACTAAGCGGTACGACCCATCGGGTTTAGAAACCGCGAAAAGGGGGTTATTCATTGGTGACGCGCATGTCACAATCACTCCTTGATACTCTAACTGTGTCAGAATGTCTGAAACGGGACCTTTAGCTTCCCGCCGGAGGGGATATTGGGGTTGAGCCTGTGGCATAGACCGCAAAGGTACTTCATGGGGGGG
Source organism: Calotriton arnoldi (assembly GCA_963921515.1). Taxonomy (NCBI): domain Eukaryota; kingdom Metazoa; phylum Chordata; class Amphibia; order Caudata; family Salamandridae; genus Calotriton; species Calotriton arnoldi. Next base: position 984,783 of record CAWUFW010005100.1, read on the forward strand.
GAGAATTTTTATCCCAGCCCACGTGATTACGGTACAGTGCCGGGGATAGGGTCACAGCCCATTCTGCTGCGAAAGCCTCCGCATGCTCCTTGGGGACATAACGTGAAAAACTCGTATTACTTCCTCCCCTCTCGGAGCACCGAGATCAAATGGTGGTGGCCAATCCGCCTCTGCCAATAATATGTTGTAAGAAGAGGTCAGATTTTCCCAAAAAATCCCTTTAATAACACGCTCAATGTCACCTTCAATTTGAAGGACAATATTAAATAGTCTATCAGGGGGTGCCACTCGGGTGTCAGCTGTCTCGACAGTAACGAAAGTGTCAGTTGCTGTCGCCTCCACATGAGGACATAGTGCCTCCCGCACTATGGTAACTTCTGTGGCGCTGTCTAGCAGCGTCACTGCCCACGTCCAATTTAAGAGTCTCGTTCTCACCATCTGTGGCATATCTAGCTGTTAAAGCAGCAACTTTTTTCTTCTGAAATTGAGGACGGGAACGTGGAAATTCTTCTTGTTTCCCCTTGCCTCCAGTCTGACGAGGCTGGTCCCGTCCTTGGGGGTGTCTCGACCCTTGCCGCGATCCTGGAGATCTCCTCCACCAGCCTGTGAGCCCGATGGTGCCTGTGAAGAACGATGAGAACGCTGTTCAGGGACCTGAAACCTGTCAGGAGACTTAATTCTTGCTCGGTCGGGCAAATCATAAGTGCGTTCAGAAGACTCGGAAGCCGGTGACGCAGCACGCGACCCCTGTTTCTGTTGTTGCTTCCCCTGCTTCTTTATTTTCCAGTTCTTTTTAGAAAAGAACGGTTTCTCATCTTTATCAGACTGAGATTTTTGTTGTGTTTGTGTCTGAGTTTGCGTTTTAGCAAAAGGCTTAACTCCCAAACTATTGCGGCCAATGGTTTTATAAGCCTGTGCAATAATTTTCGGTAATTCGCGAGGCTTGTCCAGCTCTGGGACCAAAGCCAAAGCGTTAGCTACTTGAAAGTTAACTGCAGCACCCTTGACATTGGCAATGATTAGATCAGCCACTACATCGAACACTCCAACTAGTCGCATCCCCAATTCTACAGCCGCTTCAGGGCCATGTTCGTCTTGAACACGCTTAATCACGGCGGGGAGGACTGTCATGGAGGGAGTGCCGAAACACTTCGCATACACTGCCGCAAATACCTTACCCCAGTTGTTGCAGTCTGTTAACTCGGGAATTAAGTCCTTTGGCAAACTTATAGTCAAAATCCTGTGTTTTTCCACAGGAGAGGTATTCGGAAACACTGCCTCCAGCTGGTCAAATTTCTCAGCAAGCCAATAAGGTAAATCATCCTTATTCTGTGGGCGCTTGCCCATCACCGAATTAACCATGACGGGACTTATAGTTACACCGCCAGGCCCAGCTGGTTGCGCTGCAACTCCAGGAGGGGCCAACTGGACGTTGCGTGTGACATATTGTACCAAAGCTCTGTGCACACGTACCAAAGACGTATGCAGCACGCGCAGTTCATCTACCGGAACCGCTAAATAACGTGGATGCGGGGTGTACCCGGCCAAAACAGGCCAAGAGGCCCCATCTATCGATAAAAGGGGCCTAAACGAATCGGGGTGACCGGGTGTGGGAGGGCGCCATTAAACCAAATTCGGTATTGCCATGCCGTGAGCGGAACCTCAAGAGCCTGATAAGGCCGATAAGCATTAGGAAGGGCCATGGCAGTGTACACATCGAACAAATTATCAGCTTCATGCACCGCCGGAAAAGTGACCCATGAATAAAACACCTCAAAGTGGTAAGCTGGATCAGCTTGCACCACAAAGATTAGAGCGACACCCGCGTCAGGCACTCCATACGCTGTCAAATGAGCTCGGAGCGCAGCGCGGCTATGTGCTGGGATATTTATATTCACAGCATTTGAGACCAAGAATGAATAACAACCTAGTGCGTGGCAGCGCAATATAGGGTTAACAATAAAGAGAATACCTTTAAATAACTACAAGCTTGAAAGAACCTATAAAAACATCAATATAGGAGGTTACACCCTCACATCTGTTTCCGGAAACAGAAGTGAGGGAATTGTGGACAAGCACAAGCACTACTCAAGCGTCTCGCAGATAAGAACCAGACCAAACGTTGTGGGCGCCATGTTGCAGGGATTCTGCACATATACAGAACTATGCGCAGGAAAACAGGACCTCGGTGTATAGTGGTGTACCAACCATCCACCTTAGTGCCCAAAATCCCAATCCGACTAGCTATAGTGTCTCATTCGTTGTCCGTACTACAGCGAAGCTACCAATGATTAGACATCCCAGAACACGGACTCTTTCAGGAATCGCGGGAGCAAGAACACTCTTTCATTACTCACTCATACTTGTCCACAACGTGCGTATTAAGAGACACTGTATAGTTTAAAATGTTTATTTCCACTAACGTGCTCTAAGACACAGTACACGTGCCAGTACTAGCAGCATAATGCATAAAGACAAAATAGTAAGCATCGTTACAATTCCATAGAATACAAACGGGGACAGCATTTTATAAAGACAGTGGATAACGGACTATAATGCCTTGCCACCCTCCCCGTGCTAGTAACTAGTTTATTATAAAAATAGAAGACCTCTGGGCTTTGTCAGGGGGACCCCCATACCTTAAGAACTAGATGCAAGGTTTACATCATCGGACAAGCACAGCTCTTCTCCCTGGAAAGGTTTTTCTCCAAGTGTCTCTAACAGGTATCTTGCAATATTAAAAGCACTCGAATTTCAGCAGTGCAGCTGTGCTTCGTGTTATGTCTAAGTGCGTGGGGCTGACCAGAACAAAATAACAAGGGACGTTGTTTTCCGACCTTGTATATCGTGTGCAGACGAAAACCACAGAGAACAGCAGAAAACGTGAAAGGCAGAAATGTTGACAGTTCTCATGAACATAGGCACAAGCAGAGTCTAGAAAAACAAAGTCACGAAGTAAGGTGTGCAAAAGAGGCATCATGGCAGCTAGGCCTAAGCTAACTTAGCAATGTCGACAATGAGGCCACAATCCACACTACACCCTCCCCTGGTCAGTCCATAGGTCAAGACATAGGACGAAAACAGAGTTCAAATAGATGGAGCAGAAATGCAAACGTCTATAGGTGGGAACAATGTTTTGGAAAAAATGGGGATAAAATTCTGAATAGGGCCAAAAAAAAAAAAAAATGGTCACTCAAAGAGAATAAAAAATCCGGATATGCAGTTTGTTGAGAGCCAACCCAACTAATCCATCAGAGTGTATGCGCAGAAGACTGCAACACCTTCCAAAAATACATCATTGTCATCGTTTGAAAAAAGAGATGCCATCCAGTTCAACAAATCAAAACTGCATTCATGTTCCTCATAATAGGAAGCCGCGATCAGCATTGCGGGACAACTTGCGTGATATTCAATATAACTTTGTTGTAGGAGATTCTGAGCAGCCGCACAGATATCCCATTGTGCCAAGACTCCAAGTGCAGCCGCACGCGCCATTAATCTATCACCGGAACATTCCCGTTCATGGGCCATTAAGGGGCTCATCAACTGGTCGAAATCCGGGTCCGAACAAGACGTATTGGAGAGGCAAACATCCAAGGACCATGAAAAGGGACATCGTAAACAGGACAGCACAGGTCGCACGCAAGTGAAATACGCAAAGCAAAAAGATAATCCATAAGCCACGCTGAGTGTTGCCAGTGGCAGTGTACCGAAGCTTTCATTCATACGGTCACGGAGCATCCGTAGTTGCCCTGGGCTGTGTAGGCCCACAAGAGGTGCAGCCATTGCGCAGCAGGCAAAGCAAAAGCAATATTCCAGCAGCTAAGGCTAGGATTAATGGGAAGCCACCAAAGACGCTAGAAAAAATGGAATGAATAAAAGCTGGTATTACACCAAATATCGTCTGAAAGGACGTCAGAAGGCCAGAGCCCACAACTTAAAAAAAGTGCACAAGGCCGTTGGTATTAGATGCATTAAATATACGGTGAATCAGTTCACCGAAATGTTGGGGGAGGTTAGTATTTAAAAGGGCCTGTATTTCACTGTGGGCGCTGGCCGCCTGGAGGACGAAGGTCTCCCGTGCGGAAGTTAGCATAACCTCCTAGTTTAATAATAGTGCCTTTATTCTGCTCAATTTATTGAAATCTGCCTTCAAAGTCGGTATGTAAGGTCAAATGGAACTATCTAACTTCCCACGGGGGGTGGAAAAAGCACATTTTTGCAGCATACTACGCGCTGCGAAACTGTTACAATTTAGGGTATGCCGGCTTGCAACCCACAGCAATCTTGATTATTTAAAAGCAGATAGCTACCGTTAGCAAGCATAGTGAAAGTAGGTGATATAGCTGGAACAGGAATACCCTTTAAAACACATGCAAGATTCGGGGCAGAAACATTACAAGCCCCGTGCAATTTAATGTTTTTACAAACAAGGGAATGACCCGCTGTAGAATCGCAAGACTCCCTGTAAGGTACACCTCTTTGTCATCCCTAAGGCATCTGTATGTGAAAGGCAAGGACCACACTTCATGCAGAAAGGTACTGCCCAAGGGCTCAAATTGGCCAATCGGGTAATGTTTCATGCAGGAACTGAATTCAAACAAAGAGAAAGGCAAAGAGAGCCAAACTGCAGAGTCAGTTTCCGCCACAGAGAAAGGTAAAGGATCTATTTTTTCTATATGTAGAAGAGTGTATGTTGCATCTTTCATGGACATGAACTGCTGTTTCTCAGTCAAATTAAACGGCAAAAACAATGCAGAAGCGTTTAAGTAATCCCATGGTACCTTCTCCATTTTCAGAGTTTGCAAAGTCCATGCAAACTGCATCACTGAACGCAATTGATCCTGACCATGATATAACACAGACACTTCATCTTGTACAATATCAACAACAGAAGAAACAATGTTATCTAATGTGTAAATGCGGGTTGACAGCGTGTTAATACTATTGTCAACAACAGTAAGTACTTTTTCTAAATTTGCTTGGTCTATTTCCCGTAAACGGGAAGCAGCTTCTATTTGAGAAAGCTTCCAGATTTCATTGTAAGTCGCATAAATAAATCTTTTTGGTCTCGGACCTCTAGGTCCCAAAACAAAGTCGGCCAGATCAATGTTACTGGATAACAAAGATAAATGTTGTTTCACGGACTCTAGTGTAGAGTGCTGCAACCACTGTTTACATAATTTACCCACTGAATATGTTGTAACCGAACGTGAGTTAGAAAAACGTGGATCAGGTCTATACTGTTTGTAACCAGGGGCAGAGTTATGAAAACGCAGTTGGCAGGCATTAGAAGCTATTGGCCACACCAACCATTCTGAGGGATCTAATGAGACATTAAATGAATTATTTTGAAACAAAGCTTGCAACTCGTCAATGGAATAATTTAAATGCAAGCTCCAGTTAGGCAATGAAGACAGCGCAGGAATCGTAGGTGCATTCAATTGTTTGGAACTCGCCAAACCAAAACAAGTTGTTTGGTATATAGTATTATTTAAAAATAAAATTTGGGTCGGGATGAGGCAAGCGCGATGTAAGGCCTCGGTACCGCGTACCTGCCAGGACTTAGTGCCCCAAATAGATTTCAAATCAATGGTGGCCTTCCCGTGCTCGTAGCCACCAACAGCTAATGCATCCATAAAGGAACTGGAATACAGTAATTTGGTGTGGGTTAACATCACCTTTGGATTGGAAGAAATGTTTTCTTTAAAATAATAGGACCCTAGGTTTGACCTATCAAAGTCTGTAAAATAAGTAAACTTATTTATCAGAGTTTGGGAGCTCCCTTGCAGAGGGGTGGGGCAATGTTCCCACTGGGTATAATTAAAACTACCTCGAAGTGTACTAGATTTATGCAAGAAATGGTTACCATAATGTTGGTAACAATACAAATCGGCATAATTAGCAGAATTCAAATACAAATCCTCAGCATTAAAGGCAGCATAATATTTCAAATCGGAAAACAAGGATTGAATTGCATGCACATCCCAATCATCTGAACGTATGTTTCTTGTTACCACATCACCCATGGAAACACGAAGTACATTTGGTACATTGATAATTTCTGTCGGTCCATGAATTTGGAAATTCACTGCATCCCATACGATGCCATCTGTGACTGGAAAGGCAGAAATGTTCACAAATGTCTGGTCACGCTTCATGATGTGTGACGAAGAATGCGGAGCCAAGGTTCCAGCAACAGAGTTCACCGCAGAGCGCTCCGGCAAGTAGTGACCATTGATGAGTAAGAAAAAACTGTCACAAAGCCAATGGACATGAACAGGAAAATCAGGAATAGGACCAACCAGATGTAAGTCCAAGGAGGGACCAAAAAATGGTCTCTAAACCAGGATACAAAAACACTGAATTTGGTTGGGACAAATGATGAAGTGGAACTCGAGTCAAAAGAAAAACGGGACTGGTTCAGTGGTGTTGTAGGCAAACCAGTCAATGACTCGCTTGTGGGATAAGCATATTCAGTTTCCTCGTTGCAGGTGGAAGCTGGTGGGACGAGCAGGCGATCTGGTTGAGAGACCATCCCAATGGCAACATCGTTAGACGTCGTGACCGGAGGGCCACCAGCAGGATTCCTTGAAATGGCTGGACATGATACCGCAGGTGTTACACTATTCAGAATCAGCCAGATGTTGTAGCTTGACATTGTCCACTGAGATGTATCTGTTGTCTTTGCGACCAGGAAGCGGTGGTAAGATGACTGTACGAGTACCCTTTAAGCCAAGGACTGGAACCGGTGCACGATAAGAGGGGCCAAATTCTTTTTTGTTTTCCACCTTCTCTCGGACCATATCTCCAATCTTCGGAAGCCAGCCGGCAACCGGAATCTGCAGCGCAGCGTCAGTGGCTGAGGGTAAGTGTTCACTTGCAAGTCTGTCACGGGTCTCTTGTAAGTCCTGTAACATAGTAGAATGATTATCTACGTCAAGGACGCGCGCAGACACGAGTCAGTTGCTGCTGCTGAAACTGACCTGAATTGTAATTGATCAAGTCTCCTGATTTTTAAAACCAGCACGGATTTTATTTTATTGCTTTTACTCATTATACTTTTATTCTGTAACCCACATTGCTGCTCCGTACTCGCATTTTGCACTTTCTGCTTGCACTGTTGAGTTCACGCTCGCATTGCGGTCCACCACGGGGTTTCCCCGATTGTTGTGGAGGGTGCCGGTGTTTCTGAGTCCTGGTTTTCTGTTGCTGGGGGCGGAGCAGAGTGGTTAGCGCTTTAGTGCTCGCAGCCTATATAATTGGCATGCCTTCCTCGTCGCGCAGCAGACGCGCGCAGACACGAGTCAGTTGCTGCTGCTGAAACTGACTTGAATTGTAATTGATCAAGTCTCCTGATTTTTAAAACCAGCACGGATTTTATTTTATTGCTTTTACTCATTATACTTTTATTCTGTAACCCACATTGCTGCTCCGTACTCGCATTTTGCACTTTCTGCTTGCACTGTTGAGTTCACGCTCGCATCCCGGTCCACCACGGGGTTTCCCCGATTGTTGTGGAGGGTGCCGGCGTTTCTGAGTCCTCGTTTTCTGTTGCTGGGTGCGGAGCAGAGCGGTTAGCGCTCTAGTGCTCGCAGCCTATATAATTGGCATGCCTTCCTCGTCGCGCAGCAGACGCGCGCAGCGGGCACACCGCCGGTGCCCCAAAGGCAAGCCCGTCTGCGCCCGTCCACGGCCGGCCGGGGCCAGTGGCCATACACTATGCCCATTCCCTCACCTATTCAGCATTAGACCTGAAGCGGCTGCAGGGCAATTGGCCTGTCAATATTGAAATCTTGGCTAGAGCTGACAAGGCGGGGATTCAGTCACACAGGGACACCTTCCCAGAAATCTACTATAGCTGCCGAGAGCCTCCCATCGACGTAAAGGGCCAGCCAGACTTAATCTTTCCTGAGCGACAGAAGGGGGGGGGGACTTACTATTATTTCCTTGAATACCCGCTCAATGGTGAAACATCAGCTCGAGATTTTCCAGCTTTTAGACGCTGATAAACCAGATATCCTCCTCCTTTCCGAAACATGGAGTCCACTCCTGATATCTTAGCAGCAGTCCCTGACGGCTACTACATTCACAGGCCAACAGATCCACGGGTAAAGTTGGGGGAGGGGTTGCAGCTATCATTCATCGAAAACACCACTTGACTTCACTAGGGATCACAGGTATACCCTCGGTTGACAGCCTCATACTGAAATTTGAATCTCCTCAGTCCCCTTTTATCTGCGCTTTACTTTATAGACCCCCTCACCACATGCCCTCCTTCCCCCAATTGTTGGGTGAAATGATCTCCCATTTAGTAATTAATCATGTCAGAGTTCTTATAATTGGAGACTTTAACTATTGGCCTAACGATGCACGGGAGAGTGCTGGTTCTGTAGAACTAACAGACCTCCTTTCGGGAATGAATTGTACTCAGCATGTGAACACAGCTACCCATGTAAAGGGGCACATTTTAGACCAAGTTTGGACATCCAATTTGGAAATTTCAAAGTTATTAATTTCCCCATGTACATAGTCAGATCATTATTTTATCACATTCACTATTACCTGTGTCCCCCCAGCAAAAATTCCCCAGTTAGGAAATCATTTGGCTAGAAACTGGAATCATGCCAATATTGGCGAATTCTGCTCATTATTAACTGCCACTGCGCCTGCTGAACAGGAGTCCCTCTGCAATCAGGCAATAAGCATCAAGAATTGGCTTGAAGCTGCCAGTGATAGCATTGCTCCTTTTAAGAAAATCAAGATGAAGCGACTTCATGACGCCCAACGCTGGTTTTCTGACGACCTAAAATCAAAGAAACTAGCCTTAAGGCAAGCGGAACGTAGTTGGAGACGTGATTATTCTTTAGATAAAAAGGTCTTTTATATAACTCAGCTCAAAGAATATAAATATGCCATCCTTCAGACCAAGGCAGCTTACTTCTCTGCAAAAATTGTAAACTCGGCTAACAAGGCCAAGGATATCTTCTCTATAGTCGATGAGCTCGCTCAACCGGACAGAGTTATGGCGAAACCTGTTCCCTCACAATCCTTATGCGACTCTCTCAACTCTTATTTTATTGAGAAAATTGCCACAATCAAGGCTAGCATCCCTATCCCCATCCCTTCCATGACCTCTCCTATCATATGCAAAAACCCGCTCCTACTTGACCAAATTCCTTTAATCTCAAGGGAAGAATTCCGTGCACTGCTTAAAAAAGTTGGATCTGGTTCCCCTACTGACTGCTGTCCTCCCCATATTTTACGGGAAGCTTTCCTCATTTGCCCAGATCCACCCCTCTCATTCCTGAACAACTCTCTTAAATTAGGCATTGTCCCAGACACCTTTAAAAGCGCCGAAATTGTGCCGATTCTGAAGAAGCCCGGTTCTGACCCTCTGGTTCTTAGCAACTACCGTCCCATTTCCCTATTGCCTTACTTAGGCAAAATTTTAGAAGCCCACGTGGCCAGCTGTCTCAGTTCATTCATTGAACACTCCCACTTCCTTGACTCCCACCAGGCAGGATTTAGACCTGCACATTCAACGGAGTCAGTGATCCTTGCAGTTATGGATGAACTCAGAATGGGGGCCAACAAAGGCCTCACCCAAGCTTCTGGTACTCCTGGATCTGTCAGCTGCTTTTGACACGGTCGATCATGGTCTCTTGATCGACCGTGTCAGCAATGCTGGGATCCAGGGTTTGGCGCTGAAGTGGATTTCTTCTTTTCTTAGCAATCGATTTCAAGCAGTTCGCCTTGTCAATTTCTCCTCCAAACAAATGAAACTGACCTGCGGGGTTCCTCAGGGTTCTTCCCTATCGCCCCTTCTTTTTAACCTATACTTATTACCTTTGGTTCGGTCTCTGCGTGAAAGAATGGTTGAAACTTTTAACTACGCTGATGACCTTCAGTTGGTTTTTGATATCAATTCCTCCATCTCTTCAGTGTCCAATATCCAGTCCACAATGTGCTTCATCAGTGAATGGATGAACGACAACCAACTAAAACTGAACCCCGATAAAACAGAGTTGATTTTAACAGGAGGAACTGCGAATCCATGGAATCATAATTTCTGGCCACTGCTGCTGGGTAGCCTCCCAAGCCCAGTCAGCTCCGTTAAGAGCTCGGGGATTGTGATCAGCAATGATCTGTCCATGAAAGCCCAGATTGGCTCAGTGGTCTCTGCTTGCTTTTTCCATCTGCGCAGAATCCGGAAGATCAGTAGATTTTTGACCACTGAGGCCTTGACCCTGGCTATCCTTGCCTTGGTAATCTCCCGCATTGATTATGCTAACTCATTATATGTGGGTATCCCAGCATATCAATTACATCGTTTGCAGCTGGTGCAAAATCAAGCGGCTAGGCTAATCTATCGCCATCCCAGACACCACCATGTTAGACCTCTGATGAAGAGTCTACACTGGCTTCCGGTGGCTAAACGCTGTGCCTTTAAACTGGGATGTACCATCTTTAAAGCCCTCGCCGGGAATGGCCCAGCTTTCATCTCCTCAAGGATCGAGCGCTATATCCCTTCTCGGGAATTACGGTCTTCCAACCTGAACTTGTTAACCATTCTCTCATTCAAACGTAAAAAACATGGGGGCCTCAGATTTGCGGTCCTGGCTCCGCAATTCTGGAACTCGCTCCCTGCGGAACTATGGTCTATGACTCTCTATGCACAGTTCAGGAAACAGCTCAAGACTTGGCTATTTTCTCAGGCATATGAGTATGCCATCTGTCCCGTCGAGGCCGCCTCCTCTTTGCTTACAGCGGCATGAAACCGCTTGGTGTACGCGCGCTTAATAAATATTTTTAACATAACATAGGTTGTGGCAGCTGTCGCCATGTCTAGACCATCAAGGTCTGGCACAAACATCTGTATGCCAAAGAGCATTTCGTATGGGGTCCGCCCACCCAGAGATCTTCTAGGGAGATTATTGAGTGCACGTTGCACGCCATACAAGTGGGCCAGCCAGTTCCTGCCAGTACCTAAGACTCTAGCTGTCAAGGATTGCTTTAAGTCACGGTTCATTCGCTCCACAATTGAGTTGCCCTCAGGCCTGTTTGGAGATGAAAATTGCACCAGCACCCCCATAGACCTCATCGCATCCTTGTACGCCTTAGAGGCGAACGCTGGACCTTGGTCGGAATGGAAGGTGCCACAGGCAAAAATTCCCACAAAGACGCGCAAATCCCTGATGACATTTTGAGCGTCAGCACTGCGTTGTGGCCAAACCCAGATGAAACATTTGCACGAATCAACTGCAACTAATATGTATTTATATGCAGTATCAGAAGAAAATGGACCGCAGTGATCAAGATATACACAACCAAAAGGTTTATTAGAAATGCAGAGCTGTGTTTGTGGCGGACGTGTAACCGTAGAGGGCTTAATTTGCTGACAGATGTCACAAGAAAGGACATAATTACGGGTCTGTTTATATAAACCACGCCACCAATAACGCTGCTGCAAGATTGAAACAGTTGCAGACACGCCAGCATGGGCCGAAGCCAAGCCTTCGTGTGCGGCTGTTATCAAAGAAATTCTGCGGTCCGCGTTGGGAATCAACCGATCACCAACGTCTGGAATTCTTACATAAGGAACCTGGTCGGGACTTAAGTGATAAGAGTACTTGGAAGGGAAACCCTGAGGGTAATTTGAACCTTCCTTAGTAGCAGCAATAGCTGCCAAAATCTCATTATCTATTTTTGTCATGGATCTTGTAACGGCTGCTACTGAGCACGTGGCGACTGCTGATTTGGCAGCTTCGTCCGCCAAACTGTTACCAACCGCGTGTGCACCCACACGCTGGTGGCCAAGAGTGTGAATCACCTGTGTGAGAGGCAGACGTTGTTTAAGATCTGCTACTCGAACCCAAAGCAGTTTATGCTTAATTGCGCTGCCCTTAGAATCTCGATAGTCGTTCTGAGACCAAAAGAATAAGTTGTCATTAAAAGACTGAACACAGTAGTAAGAATCGCATACAATGAGAGTAGTCACATCCGGGTCTGCAAACTCAAGTGCCAGCACCAAAGCACGCAGCTCGGCCAATTGGGCGGTACTGTCTCCCAGTGCCTGCGTGTGCACAACACTCGACTTGAACTCACCGTTCACCATGGTACCCGCCACAATAGCACATGCTGCTGAATAAGCATGCTTAGAACCCGTGGCCGGTTGCGCCGAACCATCGGTGTAAATGATACATTTGTACTCCTCAAGCGGCAGTAAAGACAGAGGAGGAGGATAAACAAATTCATACTGCAAGAACTCCTGTGTCTGAAGAGAGGAATCCAAGATAAAGGTGACATCCGGAGACGTCAAAGAATCAGCCCATTGTATCCAACGCGGGTGCAAAGCCTTAGAGTTCGGTACACTTGCCTTTGTCACTGCCTCGAGGGCAGTGTATGGTGTTACCACCAAAATGCGTTTTCCCTGTGCCAGTGCGCGTTCCTTAAGAATCGCCATTTGCACTGCAGTCAAAACTTTTTCCACAGTTGAAAAGCGCAACTCGGCAGAAGTGTAAAGATGCGACCTGTATGCAATAGGTACTGTGTCACCTTCGTTAAACGTTGAGTAAGTGAAACCCACTGCGCCTGGCACGATTCTGATCACCAGGTTTGTGTGGTTATCACGAGTCAACAAGAACTTAGATTCAAGTAGATCAGACTGCAAAGATTGCAGAATAGCCGAATGTTCCGGAAGCCAGCACGACTTTGAAAAGGTTGGTTGTATCAAGGTATAAAGAGGCTTGATACGCTGGGCATACTCGGGAATGTAAGAACGCCCAAAGTTCAAAAATCCCAGCAAAGACTGAAGTTTTTTCAGGGTTGTTGGAGGGCGCAGAAGTGCGCACTTCTCCAGGAAGTGGGGAGCTAAGCCCCTACCTTCATTGTTGAGCTCGTAGCCCAAAAACAACACTGCGTACTCTGCGATGTGTGATTTGGCAAAATTAAATTTATACCCGTAGTCCGCAAATTCAAGAATAATGCGGTCGACGCAGGAAAGATGCAGCCATAGTTCGTCATCTGTCAGATATATATCATCCACGTACGAATACGCATCTGGGTCTATGCTGTCCAACAAAGAGACAACACAGGCGGCGAAGACCCCCGGGCTGTTCTTGTAGCCCATTGGCAAACGCCGGAATTTTATTTGTTTTCCACCGGAAGTGAACGCGGTCCATTGACTGCATTCAGGGGACAAATTGTGTGTGTAAAATCCATTGGAAAGGTCAAGTGTCGTTTTATATTTTTTACGAACAAGACTGTCGACTAGAGCAGAACTATGGGTATTCTGTACCGCAAAGGTTCAACAATGAGAGTTCAAATGCCGGTAATCTAAAACTAAGCGGTACGACCCATCGGGTTTAGAAACCGCGAAAAGGGGTTATTCATTGGTGACGCGCATGTCACAATCACTCCTTGATACTCTAACTGTGTCAGAATGTCTGAAACGGGACCTTTAGCTTCCCGCCGGAGGGGATATTGGGGTTGAGCCTGTGGCATAGACCGCAAAGGTACTTCATGGGGGGAGAATTTTTATCCCAGCCCACGTGATTACGGTACAGTGCCGGGGATAGGGTCACAGCCCATTCTGCTGCGAAAGCCTCCGCATGCTCCTTGGGGACATAACGTGAAAAACTCGTATTACTTCCTCCCCTCTCGGAGCACCGAGATCAAATGGTGGTGGCCAATCCGCCTCTGCCAATAATATGTTGTAAGAAGAGGTCAGATTTTCCCAAAAAATCCCTTTAATAACACGCTCAATGTCACCTTCAATTTGAAGGACAATATTAAATAGTCTATCAGGGGGTGCCACTCGGGTGTCAGCTGTCTCGACAGTAACGAAAGTGTCAGTTGCTGTCGCCTCCACATGAGGACATAGTGCCTCCCGCACTATGGTAACTTCTGTGGCGCTGTCTAGCAGCGTCACTGCCCACGTCCAATTTAAGAGTCTCGTTCTCACCATCTGTGGCATATCTAGCTGTTAAAGCAGCAACTTTTTTCTTCTGAAATTGAGGACGGGAACGTGGAAATTCTTCTTGTTTCCCCTTGCCTCCAGTCTGACGAGGCTGGTCCCGTCCTTGGGGGTGTCTCGACCCTTGCCGCGATCCTGGAGATCTCCTCCACCAGCCTGTGAGCCCGATGGTGCCTGTGAAGAACGATGAGAACGCTGTTCAGGGACCTGAAACCTGTCAGGAGACTTAATTCTTGCTCGGTCGGGCAAATCATAAGTGCGTTCAGAAGACTCGGAAGCCGGTGACGCAGCACGCGACCCCTGTTTCTGTTGTTGCTTCCCCTGCTTCTTTATTTTCCAGTTCTTTTTAGAAAAGAACGGTTTCTCATCTTTATCAGACTGAGATTTTTGTTGTGTTTGTGTCTGAGTTTGCGTTTTAGCAAAAGGCTTAACTCCCAAACTATTGCGGCCAATGGTTTTATAAGCCTGTGCAATAATTTTCGGTAATTCGCGAGGCTTGTCCAGCTCTGGGACCAAAGCCAAAGCGTTAGCTACTTGAAAGTTAACTGCAGCACCCTTGACATTGGCAATGATTAGATCAGCCACTACATCGAACACTCCAACTAGTCGCATCCCCAATTCTACAGCCGCTTCAGGGCCATGTTCGTCTTGAACACGCTTAATCACGGCGGGGAGGACTGTCATGGAGGGAGTGCCGAAACACTTCGCATACACTGCCGCAAATACCTTACCCCAGTTGTTGCAGTCTGTTAACTCGGGAATTAAGTCCTTTGGCAAACTTATAGTCAAAATCCTGTGTTTTTCCACAGGAGAGGTATTCGGAAACACTGCCTCCAGCTGGTCAAATTTCTCAGCAAGCCAATAAGGTAAATCATCCTTATTCTGTGGGCGCTTGCCCATCACCGAATTAACCATGACGGGACTTATAGTTACACCGCCAGGCCCAGCTGGTTGCGCTGCAACTCCAGGAGGGGCCAACTGGACGTTGCGTGTGACATATTGTACCAAAGCTCTGTGCACACGTACCAAAGACGTATGCAGCACGCGCAGTTCATCTACCGGAACCGCTAAATAACGTGGATGCGGGGTGTACCCGGCCAAAACAGGCCAAGAGGCCCCATCTATCGATAAAAAGGGGCCTAAACGAATCGGGGTGACCGGGTGTGGGAGGGCGCCATTAAACCAAATTCGGTATTGCCATGCCGTGAGCGGAACCTCAAGAGCCTGATAAGGCCGATAAGCATTAGGAAGGGCCATGGCAGTGTACACATCGAACAAATTATCAGCTTCATGCACCGCCGGAAAAGTGACCCATGAATAAAACACCTCAAAGTGGTAAGCTGGATCAGCTTGCACCACAAAGATTAGAGCGACACCCGCGTCAGGCACTCCATACGCTGTCAAATGAGCTCGGAGCGCAGCGCGGCTATGTGCTGGGATATTTATATTCACAGCATTTGAGACCAAGAATGAATAACAACCTAGTGCGTGGCAGCGCAATATAGGGTTAACAATAAAGAGAATACCTTTAAATAACTACAAGCTTGAAAGAACCTATAAAAACATCAATATAGGAGGTTACACCCTCACATCTGTTTCCGGAAACAGAAGTGAGGGAATTGTGGACAAGCACAAGCACTACTCAAGCGTCTCGCAGATAAGAACCAGACCAAACGTTGTGGGCGCCATGTTGCAGGGATTCTGCACATATACAGAACTATGCGCAGGAAAACAGGACCTCGGTGTATAGTGGTGTACCAACCATCCACCTTAGTGCCCAAAATCCCAATCCGACTAGCTATAGTGTCTCATTCGTTGTCCGTACTACAGCGAAGCTACCAATGATTAGACATCCCAGAACACGGACTCTTTCAGGAATCGCGGGAGCAAGAACACTCTTTCATTACTCACTCATACTTGTCCACAACGTGCGTATTAAGAGACACTGTATAGTTTAAAATGTTTATTTCCACTAACGTGCTCTAAGACACAGTACACGTGCCAGTACTAGCAGCATAATGCATAAAGACAAAATAGTAAGCATCGTTACAATTCCATAGAATACAAACGGGGACAGCATTTTATAAAGACAGTGGATAACGGACTATAATGCCTTGCCACCCTCCCCGTGCTAGTAACTAGTTTATTATAAAAATAGAAGACCTCTGGGCTTTGTCAGGGGGACCCCCATACCTTAAGAACTAGATGCAAGGTTTACATCATCGGACAAGCACAGCTCTTCTCCCTGGAAAGGTTTTTCTCCAAGTGTCTCTAACAGGTATCTTGCAATATTAAAAGCACTCGAATTTCAGCAGTGCAGCTGTGCTTCGTGTTATGTCTAAGTGCGTGGGGCTGACCAGAACAAAATAACAAGGGACGTTGTTTTCCGACCTTGTATATCGTGTGCAGACGAAAACCACAGAGAACAGCAGAAAACGTGAAAGGCAGAAATGTTGACAGTTCTCATGAACATAGGCACAAGCAGAGTCTAGAAAAACAAAGTCACGAAGTAAGGTGTGCAAAAGAGGCATCATGGCAGCTAGGCCTAAGCTAACTTAGCAATGTCGACAATGAGGCCACAATCCACACTACACCCTCCCCTGGTCAGTCCATAGGTCAAGACATAGGACGAAAACAGAGTTCAAATAGATGGAGCAGAAATGCAAACGTCTATAGGTGGGAACAATGTTTTGGAAAAAATGGGGATAAAATTCTGAATAGGGCCAAAAAAAAAAAAAAATGGTCACTCAAAGAGAATAAAAAATCCGGATATGCAGTTTGTTGAGAGCCAACCCAACTAATCCATCAGAGTGTATGCGCAGAAGACTGCAACACCTTCCAAAAAGACATCATTGTCATCGTTTGAAAAAAGAGATGCCATCCAGTTCAACAAATCAAAACTGCATTCATGTTCCTCATAATAGGAAGCCGCGATCAGCATTGCGGGACAACTTGCGTGATATTCAATATAACTTTGTTGTAGGAGATTCTGAGCAGCCGCACAGATATCCCATTGTGCCAAGACTCCAAGTGCAGCCGCACGCGCCATTAATCTATCACCGGAACATTCCCGTTCATGGGCCATTAAGGGGCTCATCAACTGGTCGAAATCCGGGTCCGAACAAGACGTATTGGAGAGGCAAACATCCAAGGACCATGAAAAGGGACATCGTAAACAGGACAGCACAGGTCGCACGCAAGTGAAATACGCAAAGCAAAAAGATAATCCATAAGCCACGCTGAGTGTTGCCAGTGGCAGTGTACCGAAGCTTTCATTCATACGGTCACGGAGCATCCGTAGTTGCCCTGGGCTGTGTAGGCCCACAAGAGGTGCAGCCATTGCGCAGCAGGCAAAGCAAAAGCAATATTCCAGCAGCTAAGGCTAGGATTAATGGGAAGCCACCAAAGACGCTAGAAAAAATGGAATGAATAAAAGCTGGTATTACACCAAATATCGTCTGAAAGGACGTCAGAAGGCCAGAGCCCACAACTTAAAAAAAGTGCACAAGGCCGTTGGTATTAGATGCATTAAATATACGGTGAATCAGTTCACCGAAATGTTGGGGAGGTTAGTATTTAAAAGGGCCTGTATTTCACTGTGGGCGCTGGCCGCCTGGAGGACGAAGGTCTCCCGTGCGGAAGTTAGCATAACCTCCTAGTTTAATAATAGTGCCTTTATTCTGCTCAATTTATTGAAATCTGCCTTCAAAGTCGGTATGTAAGGTCAAATGGAACTATCTAACTTCCCACGGGGGTGGAAAAAGCACATTTTTGCAGCATACTACGCGCTGCGAAACTGTTACAATTTAGGGTATGCCGGCTTGCAACCCACAGCAATCTTGATTATTTAAAAGCAGATAGCTACCGTTAGCAAGCATAGTGAAAGTAGGTGATATAGCTGGAACAGGAATACCCTTTAAAACACATGCAAGATTCGGGGCAGAAACATTACAAGCCCCGTGCAATTTAATGTTTTTACAAACAAGGGAATGACCCGCTGTAGAATCGCAAGACTCCCCTGTAAGGTACACCTCTTTGTCATCCCTAAGGCATCTGTATGTGAAAGGCAAGGACCACACTTCATGCAGAAAGGTACTGCCCAAGGGCTCAAATTGGCCAATCGGGTAATGTTTCATGCAGGAACTGAATTCAAACAAAGAGAAAGGCAAAGAGAGCCAAACTGCAGAGTCAGTTTCCGCCACAGAGAAAGGTAAAGGATCTATTTTTTCTATATGTAGAAGAGTGTATGTTGCATCTTTCATGGACATGAACTGCTGTTTCTCAGTCAAATTAAACGGCAAAAACAATGCAGAAGCGTTTAAGTAATCCCATGGTACCTTCTCCATTTTCAGAGTTTGCAAAGTCCATGCAAACTGCATCACTGAACGCAATTGATCCTGACCATGATATAACACAGACACTTCATCTTGTACAATATCAACAACAGAAGAAACAATGTTATCTAATGTGTAAATGCGGGTTGACAGCGTGTTAATACTATTGTCAACAACAGTAAGTACTTTTTCTAAATTTGCTTGGTCTATTTCCCGTAAACGGGAAGCAGCTTCTATTTGAGAAAGCTTCCAGATTTCATTGTAAGTCGCATAAATAAATCTTTTTGGTCTCGGACCTCTAGGTCCCAAAACAAAGTCGGCCAGATCAATGTTACTGGATAACAAAGATAAATGTTGTTTCACGGACTCTAGTGTAGAGTGCTGCAACCACTGTTTACATAATTTACCCACTGAATATGTTGTAACCGAACGTGAGTTAGAAAAACGTGGATCAGGTCTATACTGTTTGTAACCAGGGGCAGAGTTATGAAAACGCAGTTGGCAGGCATTAGAAGCTATTGGCCACACCAACCATTCTGAGGGATCTAATGAGACATTAAATGAATTATTTTGAAACAAAGCTTGCAACTCGTCAATGGAATAATTTAAATGCAAGCTCCAGTTAGGCAATGAAGACAGCGCAGGAATCGTAGGTGCATTCAATTGTTTGGAACTCGCCAAACCAAAACAAGTTGTTTGGTATATAGTATTATTTAAAAATAAAATTTGGGTCGGGATGAGGCAAGCGCGATGTAAGGCCTCGGTACCGCGTACCTGCCAGGACTTAGTGCCCCAAATAGATTTCAAATCAATGGTGGCCTTCCCGTGCTCGTAGCCACCAACAGCTAATGCATCCATAAAGGAACTGGAATACAGTAATTTGGTGTGGGTTAACATCACCTTTGGATTGGAAGAAATGTTTTCTTTAAAATAATAGGACCCTAGGTTTGACCTATCAAAGTCTGTAAAATAAGTAAACTTATTTATCAGAGTTTGGGAGCTCCCTTGCAGAGGGGTGGGGCAATGTTCCCACTGGGTATAATTAAAACTACCTCGAAGTGTACTAGATTTATGCAAGAAATGGTTACCATAATGTTGGTAACAATACAAATCGGCATAATTAGCAGAATTCAAATACAAATCCTCAGCATTAAAGGCAGCATAATATTTCAAATCGGAAAACAAGGATTGAATTGCATGCACATCCCAATCATCTGAACGTATGTTTCTTGTTACCACATCACCCATGGAAACACGAAGTACATTTGGTACATTGATAATTTCTGTCGGTCCATGAATTTGGAAATTCACTGCATCCCATACGATGCCATCTGTGACTGGAAAGGCAGAAATGTTCACAAATGTCTGGTCACGCTTCATGATGTGTGACGAAGAATGCGGAGCCAAGGTTCCAGCAACAGAGTTCACCGCAGAGCGCTCCGGCAAGTAGTGACCATTGATGAGTAAGAAAAAACTGTCACAAAGCCAATGGACATGAACAGGAAAATCAGGAATAGGACCAACCAGATGTAAGTCCAAGGAGGGACCAAAAAATGGTCTCTAAACCAGGATACAAAAACACTGAATTTGGTTGGGACAAATGATGAAGTGGAACTCGAGTCAAAAGAAAAACGGGACTGGTTCAGTGGTGTTGTAGGCAAACCAGTCAATGACTCGCTTGTGGGATAAGCATATTCAGTTTCCTCGTTGCAGGTGGAAGCTGGTGGGACGAGCAGGCGATCTGGTTGAGAGACCATCCCAATGGCAACATCGTTAGACGTCGTGACCGGAGGGCCACCAGCAGGATTCCTTGAAATGGCTGGACATGATACCGCAGGTGTTACACTATTCAGAATCAGCCAGATGTTGTAGCTTGACATTGTCCACTGAGATGTATCTGTTGTCTTTGCGACCAGGAAGCGGTGGTAAGATGACTGTACGAGTACCCTTTAAGCCAAGGACTGGAACCGGTGCACGATAAGAGGGGCCAAATTCTTTTTTGTTTTCCACCTTCTCTCGGACCATATCTCCAATCTTCGGAAGCCAGCCGGCAACCGGAATCTGCAGCGCAGCGTCAGTGGCTGAGGGTAAGTGTTCACTTGCAAGTCTGTCACGGGTCTCTTGTAAGTCCTGTAACATAGTAGAATGATTATCTACGTCAAGGACGCGCGCAGACACGAGTCAGTTGCTGCTGCTGAAACTGACCTGAATTGTAATTGATCAAGTCTCCTGATTTTTAAAACCAGCACGGATTTTATTTTATTGCTTTTACTCATTATACTTTTATTCTGTAACCCACATTGCTGCTCCGTACTCGCATTTTGCACTTTCTGCTTGCACTGTTGAGTTCACGCTCGCATTGCGGTCCACCACGGGGTTTCCCCGATTGTTGTGGAGGGTGCCGGTGTTTCTGAGTCCTGGTTTTCTGTTGCTGGGGGCGGAGCAGAGTGGTTAGCGCTTTAGTGCTCGCAGCCTATATAATTGGCATGCCTTCCTCGTCGCGCAGCAGACGCGCGCAGACACGAGTCAGTTGCTGCTGCTGAAACTGACTTGAATTGTAATTGATCAAGTCTCCTGATTTTTAAAACCAGCACGGATTTTATTTTATTGCTTTTACTCATTATACTTTTATTCTGTAACCCACATTGCTGCTCCGTACTCGCATTTTGCACTTTCTGCTTGCACTGTTGAGTTCACGCTCGCATCCCGGTCCACCACGGGGTTTCCCCGATTGTTGTGGAGGGTGCCGGCGTTTCTGAGTCCTCGTTTTCTGTTGCTGGGTGCGGAGCAGAGCGGTTAGCGCTCTAGTGCTCGCAGCCTATATAATTGGCATGCCTTCCTCGTCGCGCAGCAGACGCGCGCAGCGGGCACACCGCCGGTGCCCCAAAGGCAAGCCCGTCTGCGCCCGTCCACGGCCGGCCGGGGCCAGTGGCCATACACTATGCCCATTCCCTCACCTATTCAGCATTAGACCTGAAGCGGCTGCAGGGCAATTGGCCTGTCAATATTGAAATCTTGGCTAGAGCTGACAAGGCGGGGATTCAGTCACACAGGGACACCTTCCCAGAAATCTACTATAGCTGCCGAGAGCCTCCCATCGACGTAAAGGGCCAGCCAGACTTAATCTTTCCTGAGCGACAGAAGGGGGGGGGGACTTACTATTATTTCCTTGAATACCCGCTCAATGGTGAAACATCAGCTCGAGATTTTCCAGCTTTTAGACGCTGATAAACCAGATATCCTCCTCCTTTCCGAAACATGGAGTCCACTCCTGATATCTTAGCAGCAGTCCCTGACGGCTACTACATTCACAGGCCAACAGATCCACGGGTAAAGTTGGGGGAGGGGTTGCAGCTATCATTCATCGAAAACACCACTTGACTTCACTAGGGATCACAGGTATACCCTCGGTTGACAGCCTCATACTGAAATTTGAATCTCCTCAGTCCCCTTTTATCTGCGCTTTACTTTATAGACCCCCTCACCACATGCCCTCCTTCCCCCAATTGTTGGGTGAAATGATCTCCCATTTAGTAATTAATCATGTCAGAGTTCTTATAATTGGAGACTTTAACTATTGGCCTAACGATGCACGGGAGAGTGCTGGTTCTGTAGAACTAACAGACCTCCTTTCGGGAATGAATTGTACTCAGCATGTGAACACAGCTACCCATGTAAAGGGGCACATTTTAGACCAAGTTTGGACATCCAATTTGGAAATTTCAAAGTTATTAATTTCCCCATGTACATAGTCAGATCATTATTTTATCACATTCACTATTACCTGTGTCCCCCCAGCAAAAATTCCCCAGTTAGGAAATCATTTGGCTAGAAACTGGAATCATGCCAATATTGGCGAATTCTGCTCATTATTAACTGCCACTGCGCCTGCTGAACAGGAGTCCCTCTGCAATCAGGCAATAAGCATCAAGAATTGGCTTGAAGCTGCCAGTGATAGCATTGCTCCTTTTAAGAAAATCAAGATGAAGCGACTTCATGACGCCCAACGCTGGTTTTCTGACGACCTAAAATCAAAGAAACTAGCCTTAAGGCAAGCGGAACGTAGTTGGAGACGTGATTATTCTTTAGATAAAAAGGTCTTTTATATAACTCAGCTCAAAGAATATAAAAATGCCATCCTTCAGACCAAGGCAGCTTACTTCTCTGCAAAAATTGTAAACTCGGCTAACAAGGCCAAGGATATCTTCTCTATAGTCGATGAGCTCGCTCAACCGGACAGAGTTATGGCGAAACCTGTTCCCTCACAATCCTTATGCGACTCTCTCAACTCTTATTTTATTGAGAAAATTGCCACAATCAAGGCTAGCATCCCTATCCCCATCCCTTCCATGACCTCTCCTATCATATGCAAAAACCCGCTCCTACTTGACCAAATTCCTTTAATCTCAAGGGAAGAATTCCGTGCACTGCTTAAAAAAGTTGGATCTGGTTCCCCTACTGACTGCTGTCCTCCCCATATTTTACGGGAAGCTTTCCTCATTTGCCCAGATCCACCCCTCTCATTCCTGAACAACTCTCTTAAATTAGGCATTGTCCCAGACACCTTTAAAAGCGCCGAAATTGTGCCGATTCTGAAGAAGCCCGGTTCTGACCCTCTGGTTCTTAGCAACTACCGTCCCATTTCCCTATTGCCTTACTTAGGCAAAATTTTAGAAGCCCACGTGGCCAGCTGTCTCAGTTCATTCATTGAACACTCCCACTTCCTTGACTCCCACCAGGCAGGATTTAGACCTGCACATTCAACGGAGTCAGTGATCCTTGCAGTTATGGATGAACTCAGAATGGGGGCCGACAAAGGCCTCACCCAAGCTCTGGTACTCCTGGATCTGTCAGCTGCTTTTGACACGGTCGATCATGGTCTCTTGATCGACCGTGTCAGCAATGCTGGGATCCAGGGTTTGGCGCTGAAGTGGATTTCTTCTTTTCTTAGCAATCGATTTCAAGCAGTTCGCCTTGTCAATTTCTCCTCCAAACAAATGAAACTGACCTGCGGGGTTCCTCAGGGTTCTTCCCTATCGCCCCTTCTTTTTAACCTATACTTATTACCTTTGGTTCGGTCTCTGCGTGAAAGAATGGTTGAAACTTTTAACTACGCTGATGACCTTCAGTTGGTTTTTGATATCAATTCCTCCATCTCTTCAGTGTCCAATATCCAGTCCACAATGTGCTTCATCAGTGAATGGATGAACGACAACCAACTAAAACTGAACCCCGATAAAACAGAGTTGATTTTAACAGGAGGAACTGCGAATCCATGGAATCATAATTTCTGGCCACTGCTGCTGGGTAGCCTCCCAAGCCCAGTCAGCTCCGTTAAGAGCTCGGGGATTGTGATCAGCAATGATCTGTCCATGAAAGCCCAGATTGGCTCAGTGGTCTCTGCTTGCTTTTTCCATCTGCGCAGAATCCGGAAGATCAGTAGATTTTTGACCACTGAGGCCTTGACCCTGGCTATCCTTGCCTTGGTAATCTCCCGCATTGATTATGCTAACTCATTATATGTGGGTATCCCAGCATATCAATTACATCGTTTGCAGCTGGTGCAAAATCAAGCGGCTAGGCTAATCTATCGCCATCCCAGACACCACCATGTTAGACCTCTGATGAAGAGTCTACACTGGCTTCCGGTGGCTAAACGCTGTGCCTTTAAACTGGGATGTACCATCTTTAAAGCCCTCGCCGGGAATGGCCCAGCTTTCATCTCCTCAAGGATCGAGCGCTATATCCCTTCTCGGGAATTACGGTCTTCCAACCTGAACTTGTTAACCATTCTCTCATTCAAACGTAAAAAACATGGGGGCCTCAGATTTGCGGTCCTGGCTCCGCAATTCTGGAACTCGCTCCCTGCGGAACTATGGTCTATGACTCTCTATGCACAGTTCAGGAAACAGCTCAAGACTTGGCTATTTTCTCAGGCATATGAGTATGCCATCTGTCCCGTCGAGGCCGCCTCCTCTTTGCTTACAGCGGCATGAAACCGCTTGGTGTACGCGCGCTTAATAAATATTTTTAACATAACATAGGTTGTGGCAGCTGTCGCCATGTCTAGACCATCAAGGTCTGGCACAAACATCTGTATGCCAAAGAGCATTTCGTATGGGGTCCGCCCACCCAGAGATCTTCTAGGGAGATTATTGAGTGCACGTTGCACGCCATACAAGTGGGCCAGCCAGTTCCTGCCAGTACCTAAGACTCTAGCTGTCAAGGATTGCTTTAAGTCACGGTTCATTCGCTCCACAATTGAGTTGCCCTCAGGCCTGTTTGGAGATGAAAATTGCACCAGCACCCCCATAGACCTCATCGCATCCTTGTACGCCTTAGAGGCGAACGCTGGACCTTGGTCGGAATGGAAGGTGCCACAGGCAAAATTCCCACAAAGACGCGCAAATCCCTGATGACATTTTGAGCGTCAGCACTGCGTTGTGGCCAAACCCAGATGAAACATTTGCACGAATCAACTGCAACTAATATGTATTTATATGCAGTATCAGAAGAAAATGGACCGCAGTGATCAAGATATACACAACCAAAAGGTTTATTAGAAATGCAGAGCTGTGTTTGTGGCGGACGTGTAACCGTAGAGGGCTTAATTTGCTGACAGATGTCACAAGAAAGGACATAATTACGGGTCTGTTTATATAAACCACGCCACCAATAACGCTGCTGCAAGATTGAAACAGTTGCAGACACGCCAGCATGGGCCGAAGCCAAGCCTTCGTGTGCGGCTGTTATCAAAGAAATTCTGCGGTCCGCGTTGGGAATCAACCGATCACCAACGTCTGGAATTCTTACATAAGGAACCTGGTCGGGACTTAAGTGATAAGAGTACTTGGAAGGGAAACCCTGAGGGTAATTTGAACCTTCCTTAGTAGCAGCAATAGCTGCCAAAATCTCTATCTATTTTTGTCATGGATCTTGTAACGGCTGCTACTGAGCACGTGGCGACTGCTGATTTGGCAGCTTCGTCCGCCAAACTGTTACCAACCGCGTGTGCACCCACACGCTGGTGGCCAAGAGTGTGAATCACCTGTGTGAGAGGCAGACGTTGTTTAAGATCTGCTACTCGAACCCAAAGCAGTTTATGCTTAATTGCGCTGCCCTTAGAATCTCGATAGTCGTTCTGAGACCAAAAGAATAAGTTGTCATTAAAAGACTGAACACAGTAGTAAGAATCGCATACAATGAGAGTAGTCACATCCGGGTCTGCAAACTCAAGTGCCAGCACCAAAGCACGCAGCTCGGCCAATTGGGCGGTACTGTCTCCCAGTGCCTGCGTGTGCACAACACTCGACTTGAACTCACCGTTCACCATGGTACCCGCCACAATAGCACATGCTGCTGAATAAGCATGCTTAGAACCCGTGGCCGGTTGCGCCGAACCATCGGTGTAAATGATACATTTGTACTCCTCAAGCGGCAGTAAAGACAGAGGAGGAGGATAAACAAATTCATACTGCAAGAACTCCTGTGTCTGAAGAGAGGAATCCAAGATAAAGGTGACATCCGGAGACGTCAAAGAATCAGCCCATTGTATCCAACGCGGGTGCAAAGCCTTAGAGTTCGGTACACTTGCCTTTGTCACTGCCTCGAGGGCAGTGTATGGTGTTACCACCAAAATGCGTTTTCCCTGTGCCAGTGCGCGTTCCTTAAGAATCGCCATTTGCACTGCAGTCAAAACTTTTTCCACAGTTGAAAAGCGCAACTCGGCAGAAGTGTAAAGATGCGACCTGTATGCAATAGGTACTGTGTCACCTTCGTTAAACGTTGAGTAAGTGAAACCCACTGCGCCTGGCACGATTCTGATCACCAGGTTTGTGTGGTTATCACGAGTCAACAAGAACTTAGATTCAAGTAGATCAGACTGCAAAGATTGCAGAATAGCCGAATGTTCCGGAAGCCAGCACGACTTTGAAAAGGTTGGTTGTATCAAGGTATAAAGAGGCTTGATACGCTGGGCATACTCGGGAATGTAAGAACGCCCAAAGTTCAAAAATCCCAGCAAAGACTGAAGTTTTTTCAGGGTTGTTGGAGGGCGCAGAAGTGCGCACTTCTCCAGGAAGTGGGGAGCTAAGCCCCTACCTTCATTGTTGAGCTCGTAGCCCAAAAACAACACTGCGTACTCTGCGATGTGTGATTTGGCAAAATTAAATTTATACCCGTAGTCCGCAAATTCAAGAATAATGCGGTCGACGCAGGAAAGATGCAGCCATAGTTCGTCATCTGTCAGATATATATCATCCACGTACGAATACGCATCTGGGTCTATGCTGTCCAACAAAGAGACAACACAGGCGGCGAAGACCCCCGGGCTGTTCTTGTAGCCCATTGGCAAACGCCGGAATTTTATTTGTTTTCCACCGGAAGTGAACGCGGTCCATTGACTGCATTCAGGGGACAAATTGTGTGTGTAAAATCCATTGGAAAGGTCAAGTGTCGTTTTATATTTTTTACGAACAAGACTGTCGACTAGAGCAGAACTATGGGTATTCTGTACCGCAAAGGTTCAACAATGAGAGTTCAAATGCCGGTAATCTAAAACTAAGCGGTACGACCCATCGGGTTTAGAAACCGCGAAAAGGGGTTATTCATTGGTGACGCGCATGTCACAATCACTCCTTGATACTCTAACTGTGTCAGAATGTCTGAAACGGGACCTTTAGCTTCCCGCCGGAGGGGATATTGGGGTTGAGCCTGTGGCATAGACCGCAAAGGTACTTCATGGGGGGGAGAATTTTTATCCCAGCCCACGTGATTACGGTACAGTGCCGGGGATAGGGTCACAGCCCATTCTGCTGCGAAAGCCTCCGCATGCTCCTTGGGGACATAACGTGAAAAACTCGTATTACTTCCTCCCCTCTCGGAGCACCGAGATCAAATGGTGGTGGCCAATCCGCCTCTGCCAATAATATGTTGTAAGAAGAGGTCAGATTTTCCCAAAAATCCCTTTAATAACACGCTCAATGTCACCTTCAATTTGAAGGACAATATTAAATAGTCTATCAGGGGTGCCACTCGGGTGTCAGCTGTCTCGACAGTAATGAAAGTGTCAGTTGCTGTCGCCTCCACATGAGGACATAGTGCCTCCCGCACTATGGTAACTTCTGTGGCGCTGTCTAGCAGCGTCACTGCCCACGTCCAATTTAAGAGTCTCGTTCTCACCATCTGTGGCATATCTAGCTGTTAAAGCAGCAACTTTTTTCTTCTGAAATTGAGGACGGGAACGTGGAAATTCTTCTTGTTTCCCCTTGCCTCCAGTCTGACGAGGCTGGTCCCGTCCTTGGGGGTGTCTCGACCCTTGCCGCGATCCTGGAGATCTCCTCCACCAGCCTGTGAGCCCGATGGTGCCTGTGAAGAACGATGAGAACGCTGTTCAGGGACCTGAAACCTGTCAGGAGACTTAATTCTTGCTCGGTCGGGCAAATCATAAGTGCGTTCAGAAGACTCGGAAGCCGGTGACGCAGCACGCGACCCCTGTTTCTGTTGTTGCTTCCCCTGCTTCTTTATTTTCCAGTTCTTTTTAGAAAAGAACGGTTTCTCATCTTTATCAGACTGAGATTTTTGTTGTGTTTGTGTCTGAGTTTGCGTTTTAGCAAAAGGCTTAACTCCCAAACTATTGCGGCCAATGGTTTTATAAGCCTGTGCAATAATTTTCGGTAATTCGCGAGGCTTGTCCAGCTCTGGGACCAAAGCCAAAGCGTTAGCTACTTGAAAGTTAACTGCAGCACCCTTGACATTGGCAATGATTAGATCAGCCACTACATCGAACACTCCAACTAGTCGCATCCCCAATTCTACAGCCGCTTCAGGGCCATGTTCGTCTTGAACACGCTTAATCACGGCGGGGAGGACTGTCATGGAGGGAGTGCCGAAACACTTCGCATACACTGCCGCAAATACCTTACCCCAGTTGTTGCAGTCTGTTAACTCGGGAATTAAGTCCTTTGGCAAACTTATAGTCAAAATCCTGTGTTTTTCCACAGGAGAGGTATTCGGAAACACTGCCTCCAGCTGGTCAAATTTCTCAGCAAGCCAATAAGGTAAATCATCCTTATTCTGTGGGCGCTTGCCCATCACCAAATTAACCATGACGGGACTTATAGTTACACCGCCAGGCCCAGCTGGTTGCGCTGCAACTCCAGGAGGGGCCAACTGGACGTTGCGTGTGACATATTGTACCAAAGCTCTGTGCACACGTACCAAAGACGTATGCAGCACGCGCAGTTCATCTACCGGAACCGCTAAATAACGTGGATGCGGGGTGTACCCGGCCAAAACAGGCCAAGAGGCCCCATCTATCGATAAAAAGGGGCCTAAACGAATCGGGGTGACCGGGTGTGGGAGGGCGCCATTAAACCAAATTCGGTATTGCCATGCCGTGAGCGGAACCTCAAGAGCCTGATAAGGCCGATAAGCATTAGGAA
Source organism: Calotriton arnoldi (assembly GCA_963921515.1). NCBI lineage: Eukaryota > Metazoa > Chordata > Amphibia > Caudata > Salamandridae > Calotriton > Calotriton arnoldi. The sequence continues at coordinate 1,013,537 of CAWUFW010005100.1, forward strand.
GGGCCATGGCAGTGTACACATCGAACAAATTATCAGCTTCATGCACTGCCGGAAAAGTGACCCATGAATAAAACACCTCAAAGTGGTAAGCTGGATCAGCTTGCACCACAAAGATTAGAGCGACACCCGCGTCAGGCACTCCATACGCTGTCAAATGAGCTCGGAGCGCAGCGCGGCTATGTGCTGGGATATTTATATTCACAGCATTTGAGACCAAGAATGAATAACAACCTAGTGCGTGGCAGCGCAATATAGGGTTAACAATAAAGAGAATACCTTTAAATAACTACAAGCTTGAAAGAACCTATAAAAACATCAATATAGGAGGTTACACCCTCACATCTGTTTCCGGAAACAGAAGTGAGGGAATTGTGGACAAGCACAAGCACTACTCAAGCGTCTCGCAGATAAGAACCAGACCAAACGTTGTGGGCGCCATGTTGCAGGGATTCTGCACATATACAGAACTATGCGCAGGAAAACAGGACCTCGGTGTATAGTGGTGTACCAACCATCCACCTTAGTGCCCAAAATCCCAATCCGACTAGCTATAGTGTCTCATTCGTTGTCCGTACTACAGCGAAGCTACCAATGATTAGACATCCCAGAACACGGACTCTTTCAGGAATCGCGGGAGCAAGAACACTCTTTCATTACTCACTCATACTTGTCCACAACGTGCGTATTAAGAGACACTGTATAGTTTAAAATGTTTATTTCCACTAACGTGCTCTAAGACACAGTACACGTGCCAGTACTAGCAGCATAATGCATAAAGACAAAATAGTAAGCATCGTTACAATTCCATAGAATACAAACGGGGACAGCATTTTATAAAGACAGTGGATAACGGACTATAATGCCTTGCCACCCTCCCCGTGCTAGTAACTAGTTTATTATAAAAATAGAAGACCTCTGGGCTTTGTCAGGGGGACCCCCATACCTTAAGAACTAGATGCAAGGTTTACATCATCCGACAAGCACAGCTCATCTCCCTGGAAAGGTTTTTCTCCAAGTGTCTCTAACAGGTATCTTGCAATATTAAAAGCACTCGAATTTCAGCAGTGCAGCTGTGCTTCGTGTTATGTCTAAGTGCGTGGGGCTGACCAGAACAAAATAACAAGGGATGTTGTTTTCCGACCTTGTACATCGTGTGCAGACGAAAACCACAGAGAACAGCAGAAAACGTGAAAGGCAGAAATGTTGACAGTTCTCATGAACATAGGCACGAGCAGAGTCTAGAAAAACAAAGTCACGAAGTAACGTGTGCAAAAGAGGCATCATGGCAGCTAGGCCTAAGCTAACTTAGCAATGTCGACAATGAGGCCACAATCCACACTACAGGGGATATGGCTGATTGTGATTGACTTACCAAGCCACATATAATGTTACATAACGGAATAGTCAGGACTCCCATTCCTCATCATATATCACAAGCAACACAGATTGTCCAGGGTGATAGTTCTCATGCGGGCCAGGGCTTAGTCCACTCTGGACATGAAAGGCAGCATGCAAAAATCATCCTATGGAACATTGCAGGATATAAGCAAAAAAAGAGGAATGCTGAATGGCTGACCTTGATAACTCAGTATAACATACTATGTATTCAGGAAACCTGGGAGGGTGAGCAGATCCACCTAAATGGGTATTGCTTATTTCAGATGCCTGTTGTACCATCTTGTGCATGTCGTTCTCGAGGTGGTTTAGTTACACTCACTTCTAATACACTTACCTTAAAGGTAATAACTTTCTTAAATACCTCACCATACAATCATATTCTCCTCTGTGAGTTTTATAAAGGTAGGAATTGGATTCTCATAAACTTCTCCAATAACAACTTTGAAAGTAATAGAGCATTGTGATTTTGGACCGCTGGAAAAACGATATCACTAAATTAGTGAATGACTCCCAATACCCTTGTGATATTCTCTGGCTGGGTGATTTCAAAGCACATACCTGCAATAGGGTCAATTCGCCAGCATGTGGACTGACCGATGACGACGGAGAGCCTTTTCCCCATTTCTGTCACAACGATTTTGGTAATACCCTTAACAGGTTATAAATAGGCAATGGCCTAGTGATAATAAATCCATCTGACAATAGAACGGGCCAACTGGAGTTCACATTTTCTACTCGCTCCTATTTTTCATCCCTTGATTACATTTTGGTCTCAGAATCATGTATAAACCATTTCGCTAACATAAAGATTAATTTTAATGCTCTTAGTGATCATGCTGCAATCACTTTTAACATTTCTTAAAACAAAGTCAGAAACTTTGTGGGAACTAAGGGGCCTATTACGATAGTGGTCGGAAATCCTCCCCGACCGCCATGGTAACGGGAAAAGACCGCCCGCAAGGCCCGCGACATAACCGCCGGTCGCATCATGATGTTCCTTGCTCGAAATCCGACCGCGGCGGTCGGATCGCGGGGCTTAACTTTGCGGCGGTTGCTGCTGCCCGCAGCACCGCAGCGATGTCCAAATGAGCATGTCCTGCATTTCCCTGCACTGCGTGGCAGGCACTGCACAGTGCCTGCCACCTGGCACAGGGACATGTAGGGGGGACCATGGGTACCCCCCCAGTGCACACACACACCCCACAAAACATTGGGGGCCCGCAACGGGCCCCCGGAAGACAATCACTGCATGCCTTTCCATGGCGGTTTGACCGCTGAGGAAAGGCTGGCTACCGCCGGCATCATAATCGTGCCGGCGGAGCCTGCCCTGCACCGCCACCATTATCCCGGTCCTTCTCCGTCCGCAGGGCAGGAGTGCGGATGGCTACCGGCGGAAAAGCGGCGGTCGGAATTTCCCACCGCCGCAGTCACCACCGCCATCCTAATCTGACCGGCGGTTTTCTGGCTTGCAATCGCGGCGGATGTCCGCCGCAGGTCCGGCGGTTGCCACCGCCGGCCGGGCGGAGGTCATCCGACCGCCATCGTAATAGGCCCCTAAGTTCCGAAACCTGTGATTGAGAGAAAAAATGGGGTTGTCTTAAAGTGGATACAGTGAAGTTTATTGGAATCATTGTAGCCAAAATGGCACTAGAGATCTTTACCTGTCTCGACCCAAACTCAAACAATAATGATATTTCACTGGCTTTCGAGCGGATTTTACTGGAAATTAATAATAACCTTCTCTGCTCCACTTCCACTGGAAAACATAAAGATGCCACTTGGTTTGACGAGAAATGTGCTAAAGCACTCAAAAATCTCCATGCGGCCTTGAAGGCCAACCCTAGAGTTGTGAATCTTGTGATGCTCCTAAGGCAGACTTACAAAAAGCGAGGTCAGCCAGATTAGAATCACTAAAGGAAGACCTGTGGGTTAAGCTACAAAATGCAGCAGCCTCAAACAATAGTCAGGATTTTTGGTCTTTAATTAATGCTCCCTTCTTAACAGAGGAAAATATGATCTCTTTAGATACCCATGTAGATGAAGAGGCCTGGATAGCACACTTTGAATGGGTTTTTGGGAATTTGGAGGAGGCAACCGATCTTCGACCATTGTTGCCAACCTGTAATGACGGAGGAAATCTCAACTTTACTTTGGAAGAAATAATGCATGCCCTAAAACAGTTCAAAAGATCGAAGGCCCCTGGACCAGATAGGGTCCCGATTGATTTATTTCTAAATAACCAAGACCTGTGGGCCCCACTACTCACAAATGTTTTTAAAGTAATTGCACAGAGAAGCGTTCCAGCTTCGTGGAAAAAAATCGGTCCTACTCCCCATCCATAAAAAAGGTGATAAGGCAGTCCCAAAAAATTACAGGCCCATCTCCTTACTGGATTACACAGCCAAATTGATGGGCCAGATAATCTTATATAGACTGGAGGATTGGGCAGAGGAAAAGAGTATAATAATCCCCAGCCAATATGGCTTCAGGAAAGGAAAGGGGACGGTGGACCAGTGCCTTAATCTAAATTTAATAATTGCAAAATATAAGGCGGCAAAGCGTGGCAACCTATACATGGCTTTTATGTATCTGTCAGCGGTCTTCAATTGCGTAACGCATCCTAAGTTGTGGACAATCATGAAGGCCATGGGGGTTGAGACCCAGATAATGAATTTTATCCGAGATATGTATTCTGAGGCTGTGGCTTGTGTCCGATTTGGAAAGAATGGTTAATGCACTAGACACTTTAGAATTACTCGGGGGGTGAGGCAAGGGTGCGTTCTCGCCCCTTTTTTATTTTCCCAATATACAAACGCCATCCAATCCGCTTTACTAGGGTCCACAACAGACGTTTCATCCATTAATTCAATTCTTGTCCTGATACTCCTCTATGCAGACGATGCGGTGCTGCTGGCACGCACTCCCAACGCACTCCAGCGACTTATAGAGGAGTATGTAAAATTTATGGATAATCTGGACTTGAAAATTAATCATGCCAAGTCCTTTGTTCTTGTGGCAGGCCCTAGACCACAGAAGCAAATTAGAATGTACATTGAAGGTTATGGATTCTTTTAATTATTTAGGGATTATGTTTGATAGGGAAAATAATTGGCGAATTATGATAGCCAACAGAGCAAATCTAATGGAAACAAATATAGGAGGCCTTTTCAGATTTGTAAAAAAATTGGGAACTAAACCGTTAGAGCTTATTAAAAAAATATATGCTGCAAAAACAGTAACTGTCGCCTCCTACGGGGCAACCGTTTGGGGTGTATTGGACACCTCTAAGCTCCAGTGTATAGAGGACGGCTTTCTGAAAAACCTGGCTTCTTTACCACAATCTTGTGCCAACTATATTTGTCATCTTGAGCTGAATGTTCCATACATCACAGATAAGATCCGTATTGCCCCGATCCTCTTGTGGCACTCAGTGTGACGAAAAGAAACCTTAGCCTTAACTAGACACATTGTAATGGACTGCCTGAACCTGGACGTCGTAGGAAAAATAACATGGTTAAAATACATTGAGACAATTCTATAGGCTATTGGCTTACATAACCTGTATAGGCATCCGAGTTCATGTATAACAATAACAAATAAAGACCTAAAGGCCCGCCTATTGGTCCATTTTGATGAAAAAACATTTGATTTCAATTTTAAATTATGTACTGTCAGACAATATCATATGGTACCTAGTATAAATAATGTAAAATCTTCTTATCTATCATTTGTTTCAAATCTACAACATAGATACATACTACTGAGATTTCGCTTAAATTACATTCCTCTAATGCTAGGTCAACCTTCTAAAACGTATGTGATTGATGCACTCCCACTTTGTCCTTGTGATATGCAATCTACACAGAATGACCTGCATTTTATATTCTTCTGCAAATTTTATACTTAAAATTAGGCACAGACACTCTACAATCTACACGTTTGGAGAAATATTCTCCCCTGACGAAGGGCACTTCTACGCCCGAAATGCATCGGAAGACACGTTTGAAACTTTGAATGACACAATATATATTTGGATTGATCCATGTCCGATATGCAAGATTAATATCGAAGCATGAATAAACATAATCCTAAATGCAACCTTTGCTCATGATGTTATATCATTTGGAACACGCACTACATCAACATTTCAGACCCCTCACTTCGGGGTCCAACAGCAGTGCTTGGCGGGACGTCCCCTAATTTAGGTGACGCTACCCGGATTTTGATACTTATGAAAGAAACAGATATATTCTCCCTCCTATGCGAAAGTTGGATTTTAGACAATGTCGCCTAGCCCTTTATTCCTTAAGTCATTACCGAACCCTTTTATATGCTTTTGCTTGGCCTCGTTTTATTTATCGGCTCTGAATAGGAGGAGATTAACTTCTTTAATATGAATGCTCACGTATAGTTAAAGGAGTTTTTGTGTATAAACTATGAGCAAATCTCTATAAACTAAGGGTTTTTTAACTTGTAATTCTTATCTTCACATTTTTAAAGTGTTTTTTAACTTGTTTTTAATTCATTATGTAATAGTCTGTCCTAATTACTGTTGAATCTGCTTGTGTAGAATACTTTTTATGCCAGTAGTTTACCGGCGAAATAAAGTTATTTGACTGACTGACTGAGTCCAAACATGATATTTCAACCTGCTCCCAATCAAAAGTTAGCACTTATTAAATGTAATAAGGTACCCCAATGTTATCCAACAGAAGTGTTAGGCATTACAGTAGTGAAAAATGAATTTAAGATTTCTTAGGGGTGACATATGTATTAGAAAGGAAGGATTAGGCCTGGCAAAAGGTTTAGTGAGCCAGGTTGAAATGGCAGTTTAAAACTGCACTATAGGCTGCAGTGGCATGGCAGGCCTGAGGCAAGTTGCTATCTTAGTATGTGGAACAAAGACTGCTGCAGGCCCTCTAGAAGCATGCAATTTACCGGCCTTGGGTACCACGTAGTACCATATAATAGGGACTTATAAATAAATTAAAGGTACCAATTGGAGGTAGGCCAATTTCACAACATTTTAGGGAGACAGCACAAGCACTTTAGCACTAGTTAGCTGTGGTAAAGTGCACAGAATCCTAATACCAACAACAGCGAATTCAGATAGCTGGAGGAGTGAAGGCACAACATTTGGGGGTGACCTTGAAGAAAGGGTCAGGTCCAAGACAGAGGGGCCCGATTCACAAAGGTAGACTTAGATCAATAGTTTAAGTTTATGACTTTCGGTATTCACAAAGGTAAGTTACGAGTAGTATCTTTAAGTCCGCACTCGGGCGGAATCTCAGCACTTGGGGCGGATTTCGACCCGAGTTCGGAGATTCTGCTCTGAGTGCAGACGTAAAGATACTACTCGTAACTTACCTTTGTGAAAACCAAAAAGTAGTAAAGTTGGAATTTGGACTGTTTAAAAGGCTTGCTTATTTAAACGTAACCTTGCAGTTGGGAACAAACAACATGAGAAAAATGATCCAAGGCATTTCCCTCTGGAGGTTAACAGCAAGTCAGTGACTTCATATGTGAAACTGAGCATTCATCTTCCCAAAACTTTGTGGCCCCTGTCATTGACACTGCTCCCTCAAATCTGATTAGTCAAGCCAAAGTGCAGTGCTAGCAAACCAATGCGCGAAGCATAGGCTTCATTCGTAAACATATTCAGACCAATGAGTATGTTTCTCCATTAACCAGTAAATGGGAAAAAACAAATAGTATGTAATGGGCAGGCCAAAAATAACTGTACCTTTTGCACACAATTTAGTAGGTGAAGTTGTCTATTTTTTAGACAAACATATATATTGTATTTGCAAACTAATGTTGTATTCCAAGGAACTATACAATTATGCAAGTCTACGGTACGTTTTGCATGCAAATCAGTACAGTAAACATGCAAAAAAGAGGGTTATATATGAGAACTACTATTATCATGCATGCAAATGACTTTGTAATAATTTCAAACCAATAGGTTGTACATTTAAACTAATATGGGCAACATGTACTAAACCATTTAGTAGATGCAAAACCTATGATTTGCTAAATCACGGGGTATGCGACCACTAAATGGCTTTGTTAAATGTGGTAAATCCATTTTGTGATTCGGTAAATATTTGCCGACTCGTGAAATGGTTTAGAAATTCATACATATTTGCAGTTTGGAAGGGGCGTGAAAGGGCATCCATTCCAAACTGTGATTCGGAATGCTATGCATCAGTGGTTTGTATCCCACCAGGGAAGGGGATAGCCCTTTCGCAGAATGGGAAGTGAATGAAAAAAAAGTATTGTTGCAGGTGGGCAGTGTTCCAGGGGATCAAATATTTTACCCTACTTTAGCCTAGCAGGGGTGGGCAAAACCTGAACCATTTAAACATTGGGTACTTTCTGCTCAATGTGTTGGCAACCTTGATTCCTGTTTATGTCTTTCCACACTCATGATGTGTACTTGTGCTGCACAAGGCAGTATCCCTGCCTTTAAAAAAAGGTGCACAGCTACTGCTCAAATTAACAGAGACCTATTAGGTTTGCAACTGACTAGAAAAGACAGCGAAATACATTGACCTTGTGCCCATTGTGAAGGAATGGCAATCATAGCTTGGAGACACAATGAACAAATTGTTACATTTACAAAATAATGCAAGCCACTCGACCCACAGGTTGACAACCATAAACGTGACTTAATTATACACCATCACATCACATGAATCGGGGATAAGAGCAAGTGAATCTTTTCTTCACAAAAATGCTCCTAGAAATTAGAGTACGTCAAAATGTTCCTAGAATAAAATAAAAAGTTTCTTACTTGCACTAACGATCTTTCTGGTGGATACTCTATCTACCTGCAGATCCAGTGGAATAATCCCAGCCATCAGACTGGATCTGGAAACCTCAAAGCTCTCACGTCGTCACTAGGGGGAGCTGGCTTCATGTTGAAGCCTGAAGTGGCATTAAATGATGTCCCTGAAGCCATAGAGCACCCACCTCGACACAACAACACAATTTTAAATCCATTTTTTCCCATCAACATGGACAAAGTAGTGCAATGCCAGAACATAATTTGGGATCTTATTAACTTTCCATACAAGAATCCATCAAACAAGGAGGCGGGCATGTTGGTGAGGAATCTGTAGGTAGATAGAGTATCCACCAGAAAGATTGTTACAGCACGTAAGTAACTTTTTTTTCATGGACACTTCTACCTACAGATTACTCACCTGTAGACTAGAATATACAGCAAAAGCCTATCTAGGAGAAGGGTTGATGGATGGATATATAACAAAATCCGACAAGCTGGGTCTCTATCGAATTGACTGTCTCTGCACACTTCGGAATCCAGGCAATAATGTTTGGAGAAGGATGTGCAGAGATGCCCATGTAGCTACCTTGCATATATCTGCAATTGGGACTCCTTTTGCATGAGCAGAAGTGGTGAATTTGGTGGCACTGATGTCATGGGTCATGAGCCCTTCTGAAGGTTCTTTCTTGGCCAAAGCGTAGCAGGTCTTAAATCAGTGGATGATCCACCTGAATAGGATCCTTTTTTCTTACACTAACTCACCACTCCTTTCTGTAGGAGTGCTGCCGCCACTTGATGCAGTATGGTTAGGTGGTCTTCAGGGGAGAAGAAGGTGAGGGAGGGATAGGTGGTGTAGCTTGTGGGAAAGAAAGGGTGTAATTCCTTTTTTCAACTTAGAGGACCCACTGGTCCAAAGTAATGGCCTTCCAGGCTGGGAGAAACAAGGACACTTGTCACCCCTCAGGCTACGAATGGGATTGGGAAAGCAAACTAGGTCTGCTTGTCAAATGGTGTACGGGAGAAGGAGGAGAGTTGCTGAGCAGATCCACAGCCCTTACCTCTGCCTCTGTCCCTGTACTGCCAGACAAGTGAATTTGTCTGGGGTTAGTAGGCCTGGCGTTGTTCAAAATAGAAGCCTCTTAAAAAGCCATGAAAATGCTTGAACTGGCGGTATAATCCCTCATAAGGGGTGGCAGTTGAAAGCCCAAGGAGTGAGCTCTGGCCTTGCTGATCTTGAACCGCTCTAATGATGAGTCTATCTTTTCCCCAAAGTGGTGCAAACCATTGAATGGAAGGTCCATGCGTCCTGGCCTAAACATCAGATGAAAAGTTGACATGAGCCATGCATACTGCTGAATGGAGAGAAAGGAGCCCATAGTCTGGGTCAGAGTCTGCAGTGCCCAGCCCAAACTTAATAATATGCCATTCCTTTCCTTGAAGTGCACCCTCATATCCTCTGGTAGATGGGGCACAATCATCTGAGCCATGTCCCATAGAGCGTGGTTGTAGAAAGCTAGGAGGCAATTTGAATTCAGTGACTTAAGTGTCATACTCCCTGCAAGAAGTCTTCTTCTTTTTCCAGGCTTCTAGACATTTTGACTCCCTGCCTGAGGGGACTAATGGGAAAGTACCTGCTGACTGTCTGAAAGAACAAGATGCCTGGATTACTAAGTTTTCAGGTGGAGGGTGGGTAAAAAAAACAGTGGATCAGCTGGAGTGGGCGGTAAAGTCTAGTCACCAGTCTGTTGACCACAGGAGCTGAGATGGGTTTGTCCACCACTGTCAGGACTTGGTCTAGGAGGGCATCATTCAAGAGCAATAATGGTTCAGATGTAGGAGTTGTCAGTAAGAGAACCTCGGTGAGGATCTTGGTTTTGGCCACTATTGTGAGGGTAGGTCTAACACGTCCGCTACTTTTGTGACTATCGTAGGGCAGCATATCACTTCTGGAGTGGGGGTCCCAGATGGAAAGTCCATCATCATCTCAGTTGAAGTGTCTAATCACTAGCAGAAAATAGGCCTTGCAGCTCATGGGCTTCGTTGGTTCCACTGTGACCTCTTATGGATAAAGATTTTAGGGGCACAAATATGTTCCATACAGATCATGGCATAGGTGGTGAAGTGTGGTGCACCTCAAACCCAGTTCAAAGGACACAGGAGCCGGCGTCGGTCCGGGTGGGATGGAGCCTAGTAACGTTGGGGCCACAGGCAAAAACATCAGGAAGCCACAAGGTAGCATGGGGCTCTGGCAAAGATGGAATACATGGTATTGAGGAACCCTGCTGGGTCTGTTACTGGGGCTGAGAATTCTAGAAGAGTCAGCGTCGGTGTTGGATTCTCTACCGAAGGGCCCAAAAAAGAAAATGGTAAAGCCGGTGGAGATCGAGGGTTGCTCCAGGACCGGGCCAGTGGTATCACGGACGCAGCGTTGCTCAAAGAAGGTTGGATCGGCTCCACAATAACCAGCTGTGGTTCTGAGGATGAAGATCCTGTGAAAGTCGGAGGGCTTCTGTCTAACTAACCTTTTTGCTTCTTGTGTTTTTTGTTCGCACTTAAAGATTGTGAAGAATGTGAACTAGAATGAGGTTTCAAACCTCAACGACTATGCCTGTCATCCTTGGGGTGAGCCATGAAGAGTCTGGCCTCATGTTCTTTGATGGCCTTGGGGTGTATGCTCTGACGAGATTTACAGAAGCGAGAGTAGTGACTTGGCTCAAGGCACCAGAGACAAATGGAGTAGGGAGTCTGTTTCAATATCTGCGCCTCACAATCCCAGCATGTCTTAAACCCGAGTGCTAGGGTGATGACATTGTACGGCACTACATAAAATTTTAGAGAGGAAAACTCACAACTCTCAAGATCAGCCTCCGTATCTACGTCAAAGGTGCAGAAAAAAGGGAACTGAATTTGTTGCGCCAAGGTGGGTGCCATATGGCTTCAGTAAAATCATTTGATGCCACTTCTGGCATGCATGAGCGACCAGAAGGATGCAAGAAGCCATTAGACTGAGGAAACAAAGGACCATCAGGACTGTAACTCAAGCTCCCATCCGGAACATAAAAATTATATCCTGAATATCCGGTATCCTCTGCGGAGGAGAGAAAGCTCTGAGAGGGCTCTAGGTGAACTACAGGGACGCTGTTGACTGCATGTGGTGGGACACCAACTAGGGGAACTGGCCTTGATCAACCAGTCATCCAGGTACAGAAATACAATGATTCATGAACTGAGATGGGTCACCACAACCGTCATCACTATTGTTAAGACTGGATTTGCTGATGTCAATCCAAAAAGAAGTAAGGACTGTGAATAGTTGTGGCACTGCAGGATCAGAATGTGAAAGTATGCCTCCTGAAATCGAAAGACACCGTCTAGTCTTTGAGCGCCAGTGCTAGTAAAACCTGAGCCAGGGACAGCTTCCCGAACTTGTCCAACCTGAGGAAGCAATTCAGGGCCATGAGGTTGAGGATCATCCCTAGACTGTCGCCCTTTTTGGGAACTAGGAAGGATGCTGCAGGATCTGCCAGTGGCCTGCTGGAACCTGAGAGGAATGATAAGGGCAGGTAGGGGGATGCTGGAAGAAGGGTATGGTGTCCCCCTTTTCTATAATCTGTAGGACCCAGTGGTCCGAATTAATAGCCTTCCACTCCAGTAAAAAAAGGGACACCCTTCTTACTAGGAAAGTGTGCTCATTTCCATGCGCTCTATTACTGCTTGCTCTGTGGTATGGGGGAAGATGAGGAAGAAGAGGGAGGTTGTTGTCTTGAACATCCCTTGCCTTTTCCTCTGTACTGCTGCACAAATGGATTCCTCTGCTGTTGCTAACCTGGTGCAGAGGCCTGAAAGTTTTTGAGGAATCTTTTGTATAATGAGGAAGCTTCTTACATGAGCAAAAGGATCTTGCGCTAGACTGTAAAATCAAGCAGTGCGTGAACAGCCTGCTTTCCTTAAGATGCTCCAAGGCTGTATCTGCCTTCAGTGCAAACACCAACTCTCCTTCAAAGTGCATATCCAACAGGGTATTATGGACTTCTGAGGAGAATCCTGTGGACTTTAGCAGCACATGGTGTTTCAAAGATGATGATGTGCTCATCGATTTTGCTATACGGTCTGTGGTGTCCAGAACGTACCATGTAATTAGCAGCATCCTGGCCATTTTTAACCACCTCTGTAAAGTGGTCTTCTAGTAGATCTGAAAGGTTTGGAATTACCATGGTCACATGTCCCAGGGAGCATGGGTATACCGACTTATAAGTTAGAGTCCCCTACCGACAACATGAGAGCTGTGAAGTTTCCGGATCCAGCCTGATGACTGAGATTATTTTACAGGTGAGGAATCTGCAGGTAGAAGTTTCCATCAGAAATGGTAATGATATGTTTGAACAATAACGTTTGACTAGTCAACACATAAATATGTAGACAAAGCTGTGGGATTAACAAGTGCAATTTGTTTTCCCTAAGCTATGCCAACACTGTGATGGTTTGAGGGAAAAAGGAAATGCTTGGAGTTAAGAATATGATAAGTATGTAGGAAAAAAATTATGTGGAACCGTTATAGCAATGATTTAATCCTGATATGGGACAGAATGACTGCAATTTCAAAGATTGCTTTGAGATATTAAATAACAGTAATATGAATTTACATTTGACATAAGTGATTAAAGAGTGACATTCTTGGACATAGAGATTTATGTTAATAACAGGAAAACACATGCAGCCCTACATTGCAAAAAGAGGACTATAGTTTTCACCAACCACCACCACCATGTGACCACTGCTTACTCCTAAAAAAGGTTTGTGTAACTTTTCTTTTTTTTAAAACGCATCCCATTTTCTTTTAAGGAAAACGGACGGCTTTATTATTTATTTATTTTTTAAATGCTTTATCTAAAAGGAATCACAGATATGGAGGTCTAGTGACCCTAGCATGCCACCTTTCCTGTGATTGTGGACAATCGCAGTGGGTCGCAGTTTGCAACCTACCACAGAATATTAATGAGGTAGGTTGAAACTCAACCTACTACAATTCTGTGTTTTGTAACCCGACCAATTAGCACACTGGTTGGTTTCCAAAATAAAAAACAATTCAATAAACGTTTGTGCCCAATTTGCGACCACTTTTACTGAACAGATTCTTTATACTTGAGGCCCATGGTGTTTTCCTGTGTGACATATATTTTATTTACAGCCTGGCTGTTTGCTGTTAAAAATATCCAGCAAGGGATTGTTTCTTTCAGAACTGGTATGCTGCTGCGATTTGTGAGGACTCAAGATAGGAACTGACGAGGAGCAGACTTTGGTGCGGCGTCCAGGTCCAAAGGCTCTCCTGCACTGTGCCATTTTTAACAGTAATACCTACCCGAAGTGCACCCCAAAGGGTAAAGAGGTTTTGTACCAACTTGTGGTTGGCACGAAGATGCCAAATGAAACTGTTGGCCCTGATGTTCAGAGCACAATCCAGATGGCTGGCCACTATCCAACAGACTGAGGAGATGAAGGACCATTAGGGCTGGGACTCAAGCTCCTATCTGAAACACAGGAATCTTATCCTGAATATCTAGTATCCTCTGCGGAGAAGAGAAAGCTCTGAGAGGGCTCTAGGTGAGATTTGAGGCGATATATTGAAAACCCCAAGTTGAACAATTGATCTTGCTATACTCTGTGGTGTCTAAGCCAGCACGTACCATGCAACTAGCAGCATCCTAGCCATCTTTTACCACCTCTGTAAAGTGGTCTTATAGTAGATCTGGGAGGTTTGGAATTACCTTGGTCACATGTCCCAAGGAGTATGTATGTACCGATTTAGAAGCCAGGTGAAGTTTAAAGAACAAAGAGTTAAACTGCGAGCCAAAAAGGATTTCTTTCCTAAGGCCTCCAATCGTTTTGACCCAGGGATTCATTCTAGATTTGGATGAACCCTGCACCACCAAGCTTCCTGGGGATGGGTGGTTCTTCACGTAGGCTGGATGCCCTGGTGCAGGCTTATAACTGAGAACAATGGATTTTCCGTCATCCATCTGCACAAGAATTGACATCACTGGATTCCCGCCAAACCGTCTTTAAAAAAAGAAGCCAAGCAAGAGGATTAATTTCCATCATCCATCTGTACAGGAAGTGGCGTAATTCCTCCCCCACCCCAGGACCTAATTGGTGGCTGCAGCGGGGACGCGCTAAAGGCAAGCCGGTCTGTGCCCAGACCAAGGCCAGCGCCAGGAATCCTCTCCTATCACTGCCCCACTGCAACCCTCTGCATCCTCAACCCCTGCTGCTTCCCACGATGATGCTTTGCTGCACCCCACAACACCACAGGAGCATTTTCCTCTGCTTCCTACTACTTTTCAAGAACTTACCCACATCCAACACTCACCGCACCTGCACGAACAGCACCCAAAACCCCACACTCTCACACAGTCCTGTAATTACCAACATAAAATTTCACACTCACATGTATACTCAACACTGCTTATTCACTAAACACGCCACAGAGAACTGGAACCACCTGCTACATGACAATGCTCAAGACCTACTTTTCCTCACGGAAACCTAGCTGAACCACGCATCGGCACCTGACATTGCCACAGCCATCTCCACCCAGGCTACAAGATCACCAGGCAAGACAGACTTCACAATCCCAGAGGTGGAATCGTCATCATCCACAAGAACGACATCAGCTGCACTACATCCACGGACATGTCAACCTTCAACATGCAACATCTATCATTCAAGCTCCACGTCACAGCCATCTTCATGCTAAGCGGCACTGTAATCTACAGACTGCGCACCAACTTACCCGACATCATCACGATCATCATTGCCCTCGAAGCTAATAATTACATCCTACTTGGAGACATGAACTTCCACCTGGAAGGCCACGCCGACCCCAACTCAAAAGCACTAATTGAAGACCTTGGAAGTCACCTCCTGGGCTCTATTTTTACCACCTTCAACAACCTCCAAGTTGGCGAGCCCACTCCAGTCTCCTGGACAGATCATGCCCTTCCTTGTCAAGATCAGCATTCCCATCCTGGTCCAAAGCACACACACCACCTGGTCCAAAGCACACCACCGCAGACCAGCCTGCCAAAACTAGAACAGCATCACTGACAAGCACTGGAACCCTGCTCTCAACCTCCACCGACCCGAACACAGCCGCCACAAAGCCATCAAGAATTTCAGCAATTGTATCACCTTCTGCATAGACTCCGTTGCTCCCCTCAAACACAGAAATTCATCAAGATCTAGACCCCAGGCTAGTTGGTACAAGGATAACTCAGGCTGATGAAACACCGCTGCAAGCAACTGGAGTGCAAATGGAGAATAAACCAGGACAATCAAGACAGCAGCACGTAAAAAAATGCCCTGAAATGCTACCACCAAATAAAATACTACAGACTACCAAATGTGCCCCTGGTTGTGCCAGCACCAACAGAAGCAAATAAATCTTCACCACCTCACCAGTGGCCGCCTCCAACTCAATCACCACCTCTCAGAATCTATGCAACAATATATCTCAATTCTTTAGCACAAACTCACCGCTTCAACCTGCAACCAGACCCAATAAATTTGAACTTATCCAAAAAACCAACACTTACCACAAGGCCTTTCGCCATTGCAGATGAAATCACCCTTGCTTATGCAATTCAGGAAGGATCTCAAGACCTGGCTCTTCAGATGAACTCAGCACTTAGTCTGATCCACTGCCCCCCACATCGCCTTGAGACCCTCACTGGTGAGTAGCTGCGCTTTACAAACTGTGATTGATTGATGAAAATGCCACCACCATGAAGTCCATCCACTTAGGGGCTCCATCAGATCCCTACCCCCACCATGTCTACTCCAGAGGACTGCAATTCATCAGCACCATGCATCCACCTCTTCTGTGACATTCCGAGATGTTTGAAAACATGCAACTGTCCTCCCGTTGCTGAGGAAACCATGGGGCATATTTACAATGCCACTGCGGCACATTTTACGCTGCCAGAGCGCCACTTGTGTGACGATCCGAAGGCGCAGTGTGCCAGACCATATTTACAAGGCCATGCAAAGCCACTCTGCATGGCTTTTCATGGCCTTGTAAATATAAAGTAAGGCAATGCCTTACTCTGCGTGGAAGGAGCGTTTCCATGGATGTTGTTGTGGGTGTTCCCATGCAACACCCATGGTTTTTTACGCTGCCCCATATTTACAACATAGCGTAAATCTGGAGTAGCACCAAAACTAACGCCTTCCCAAAGCAGGTGTAACGAGGAGAAATGTCTACATTTCTCCTCGTTTTTTCCTATTTCCACATGTGCTGCATTCTGCACACATAAAACGAGGAAAACACCTTCTTTGGTTGTTTTTGTGCAGGAAGGTTTCAATCAATCAATCAATCAATCAGGGAATTGTGAAGCTCGCTACTCACCCATGAGGGTCTCAAGGCGCTGTCGGTGGGGGAGTGCAGTTCCGAGTCAGCCAAAGAGTCAGGTCTTGAGGCTCTTTCTGAAGGTGTGCAGAGTGGGGGAGCGTCTGATGTTGATCGGGAGCTCGTTCCAGGTCTTTGACGCGATGTAGGAGAAGGCTCTTCCACCTGCTCTTGTTCTGTGGATGCGCAGGGTTTTGGCGAGGGCGAGGTTGGCAGATCGGAGGTTTCTTTTGGGTACGTGGAAGGAGACTCTGTCGTTGAGGTATTTGGGTCCGGTGTCGTGGAGGGATTTGTAGGCGTGGGTGAGTAGCTTAAAAGTTACTCTCTTCTCGACGGGGAGCCAGTGGAGGTCTCGCAGTTGTTGGGTGATGGGTTCATGTCGTGGGATGCTGAGGACGAGTCTGGCTGAGGTGTTCTGGATGGTCTGGAGTTTGCACAGCAGGGATTTGTTGATTCCGGCGTAGAGGGCATTTCTGTAGTCCAGTCTGCTAGTTATGAGTGCGTGGGTGGCGGGGGGGATCCATTTGAAGGTCTTGCAAAGGATGCAGAGGGTGTTGAAGCAAGTGGAGGCGACGGCGTTGATCTTGCGGTTCATGGTGAGGTAGGAGTCGAGTATGATGCCGAGGTTCTGGGCGTGGTCCGTGGGGGGCAGGAGGTTGCCGAGGGCAGTGGGCCACCAGGTGTTGTCCCAAGCTGAGGGGGTGTGCCCGAGGACGAGGACTTCTGTCTTCTCCGAGTTGAGCTTCAGACAGGATGCAACGTCTTTCATTCCTTCCTGGAAGCTGAGTCTGGTGGCGTCGGGTTCCTTCATGAGGGAGAGGTTGAGCTGGGTGTCGTCGGCCTAGGATACTATGTTGTCTGACGATGGCGGCGAGGGGGGCCATGTAGATATTGAAGAGCGTGGGACTGAGCGATGATCCTTGGGGTACTCCGCAGTTGATCTCTGTAGGTTTGGAGAGGAAGGGCGGGAGTCTGATCCTTTTGGGTGCTGCTGGTCAGGAAGGAGCGGAGCCAATCGAGGGCGGTTCCCTGTCTGCCGGCGTCATGGAGTCTAGCGGTGAGGGTGCAGTGGGAGACTGTGTCGAAGGCTGTGGAGAGGTCTAAAAGGATGAGGGCTGCGGTGTGGCCTTGGTCGAGAAGCGTGCGGATGTCGTCTGTGGTGGCGAGGAGGGCGGTCTCGGTGCTGTGGTTGCTGCGGAATCTGGATTGGGAAGGGTCGAGGATGGTGTTCTCCTCGATGAAGTTGGTCAGCTGGGCGTTGACGATCTTCTCAGTGACTTTGGCCGCGAAGGGAAGGAGAGAGATGGGTCGGTAGTTTTTCAGGTCCATCGGGTCTGCAGAGGGTTTCTTGAGGAGGGGCTTGACTTCTGCGCGTTTCCAGTCATCGGACAAGGTGCCGGATTCGAAGGTGGCGTGGATGCTGCGTCGTAGCTCGGGTGCTATGGCGACGGCGGCTCTGTGGAAGATGTGCGGCGGGCAGGGGTCCGTGGGGGCTCCTGAGTGAGTGCTCTTCATGGTCGTGGCGGTATCTTCAGTGGTGACTGGGGTCCAGGCGGCGATGGTAGGCTGGCTGTCGTTGCTGGAGGAAGGAGTTGTTTCTGGAGTCTGTTCGCTGAAGTTGTCGTAGAGGGCCTTGATTTTCAGATGGAAGTAGGAGCCGAGCTTGTTGCAGAGGTCCTGGGAGGGTGTGACGTCCGGGGCTTCACTGGGGGGTTTGGTGAATTCCTGGATGATGCTGAAGAGTCCCTTTTGAGTTGCTGGAGTTAGCAAGCATTTTGTTCCGGATGAAGGTCCTTTTGGTGAATCTGATGAGTTGGTGGTATTCTGTCATGGCGTTCTTGTAGGTGGTCTGCTTTTCGGTGATTTTGCTGTTCCTCCATTGCTTCTTGAGACATGTGCAGGTGCGTCCGGATTCTCGGAGGTCGGTGGTGAACCAGGTGGCCTTCATGGGGCGCTGTCTGTTGGGGTTGCGGAGGGGAGTGAGCTTGTCTGTGCAGTTGGTGATCCACCGGTGTAGTTCGTTGGCTGCAGAGTTGGCGTCGGGGGAGGGGGATCGTGGTTGAGGATGGAGTTGAGGTGCTCCTCTGTGACCTTGCTCCAGTTCCTTCACAGTGGGTGTGGTGTAGGTTTGTGAGGGGTGGTTTTGTTGAAAGAGAAGTGTATGCAGTGGTGGTCATTCCAGGGGGGGTTGGGTGGTGGGTGGTGTGGCTGAAGTGGAATTTGTTCCCTCCTGCAAAGATGGGGTCGAGGGTGTGTCCTGCCTTGTGGGTGGGGGTGGTGACGAGCTGTTAAAGTCCAAGGTTGGCGAGGTTGTCCAGGAGGATGGCGGATTTGGGGTAGCTGAGGTTGTCAAGGTGGAAGTTGAGGTCCCGGATAAGTATGGAGGCGATGGCGTGGGGCGCGATGAGGTCGGCGATGGTGGTGGTGAACGTAGTTCAAGGTCCAGGGGGTCTGTAGGCGAGGGTGCAGCGTAGGGTCGTTTTGAAGGCTGGTCTGGAAATGGAGGTGTTCGGTGGTGGATGGGGAGTCGCTCGTGCTGGAGGTGGAGAGTCGGAGGGAGCGCTTATGTGCGATGGCGAGCCCTCCTCCTGGGCGGTTGGGGCGGTCCTTCCTCTGGATCTTATATCTGTCAGGGATGGCGGTGGCGATGTCACGGGCAGAGGTGGCGTTGGTCCAGGTTTCCGTGAAGAAGGCAACGTCTGGGTGTCTAGGAGGTCCCAGATCTCTATAGCATGTCTGTGCAGGGAGCGCACGTTGAGGATGATGCATCTCAGGGCTTCGAGGGTGCTGGAGCCCGCTGTGGGTGCCGCAGCCGTGGGGGTGCAGAGGATGGTGAAGGATTGTCGGCAGTGTCAGCAGGAGAACTGCCCGTGGGTGGTGTTCGGCATTGCCAGCTGGCAGTTGTTGTTTCTTCCGGAGTTGAGTGCGGTGAGGTCAGCTGAGTCATAGCGGTGGGTGGTCGGAGAGCTAGGGTCCCTGGCGCTGGTCGGGTTTGGGCGCAGACGGGTGCCTGCGTTGGCGCTCAATTGCAGTTTGTGCGCTGGCAGAAAGGACAGGAATGCACATTATCTTGAAGATATGAAGCATTTCTGCCCTTTTCTTTTGACGTAGGGCAGCACAGCTAGAAGGCTTGCAGTGCTGCCCTACGCCAAAATATTGTAAATAAGCCCCCATTTGCGGGCCCTTCAACGCTTGCCAACTACATACTGATTTCCCTGCTATCACTCCTAGCCAAATTCATAGTGAAAATCATCAGCAGACACCTCACCAAATACCTTAACAACCACTAGTCAGTCTGGTTTCAGGACCAACCACAGCACAGAAGCTGCCCTCATTGCCACCATGGACGACATCTGCATGACTGTGTAGTGAGGAGACATGGCAGCCCTCATCTTCCTGGACCTCTCCCCAGCATTTGACACCATCTCCCACCCCATCCCCACCAAACGCCTTCACAACATTGGAATTCAAGAACATGCACTTTGATGGATCTGCTCCTTCCTCAGTTGCACCGTACACCTCAGACACCTGAGATCTCATCTATGGAGTTGTAAAAGGATCCTCCCTGAGCCCATCCCTCTTCAACGCATACATGATCCCTTTAGCCAGCATCACCCATTCTAGTAGTATCAATGTTCTTCCTTATGCTGACGACACACACCTCATTCTCTCCCTCACAAACAAGATGCCCAGTACACGATTCAAGTTCAAAGCCTGCATGAATGAAATCGCTCACTGGATGAAGACCAACTGTCTGAAGCTGAACTCTGACAATATCAAAATCGTGGTTTTTGAGAAGAGCACTTCATCGTGGGACTCAACCTGGCGGTCAACAGAGCTAAGGCCGACCCCACCCCCCGAGCCAAAAACCTTCAGTTTGTCAACAACAGCAAACTCAACATGACCGCTCATGTCAACAATGTCGCCTCCTCATGCTTCCATACCCTGACGATGTGAAGGAAGATCTTCAAATGGCTCCCAATCAGCACCCAGAAAACTGTCATGCACTCCCTCGTCACAAGCAAGGTTGACTATGGGAACATCATCTAAGATGGGATCAACAAAAAACTCACCTGAAGGCTGGAGACCATTCAGAACTCGGTGGCCAGAATCACTCTCAATCTCCCATGCCGCACTCACATCACACCACACCTCAAGGACCTCCACTGGCTTCCCATACACAAACAAGCACAATTCAAACTCCTCATCCATACTTTCAAGACACTACATGACACTGGCCCAGCATACCTCAGCAATGGCATCTGCTTTCACAATCTTCCAGACACCTCAGCTCGTCTGGACTCCTACTTGGAGATATTCCAAGCATAAGGAAAACCAGATCCAGCAGTCGAGCCTTCTCCTACATCACTCCTGGAATGACCTGTTGCTACACATAAGAGCTTCCTCCTCACTTTTTGAATTCTTCAATAAGCTGAGGACGGGGCTTTTTGAATATTCCCACTAGGCCCTAGGTTTGGCTAAACTCACACCTGCTCAGCACCAGGACATGCTCCCGGGTGATAGTGCGCTATACAAATCTGCATAACATAACGTAACATAACATATTGATGTGTCTGTTGACTGCCGGGCATGAGGATGGTTTCACCCAGGGCTCTTTTAAAGAGTCACCAAGAGACTTTTTAAGTGGAAGGAATGGCTCGGAGGTTGTCTATTGTGCCTGGAGAATGTCAGTAAGGATATTAATCCTGTGCTCCACTGCGGAAGAGCTGGACCTGTGTTTGGGTCAATATCTATGTATCCAAACCACAAGCATATTGTATGCTAGTATTTCTGAAGGTGGCCCAGTATAAGTATTGTCACCCACTGTAGACTGTCCGTCTGAGTCAGTGTCCATAGTATTGTATTCATACAGGCTTTCTTCCAGGAGATGAAGTGCCTAACTCTTAGATCTATGTATCTTAAATGGTTAGCCGGGTTTCAGGAGAAGTCTACAGCACCACTGCGGATGGCGGGGATGATGCTGCTACTGTTGCAAAGGCAGTGTAGTTCGCAAAGTTGAAATTGGTTGCAGCATCGAGTCAGACGCCGGTGTTGAGCTTGGTGAAGGGTCAGGTCTGAATGGAGCAGGTGTTGTTACTGTCGTAAGACCCGAAACTGGAAGGTATGGCAGTATGGAGGCCTAATAGTCTGCTATGGCATACATACATTGGTGATATATATATGTCTTCAAGGTAAATAGATGAAAGGCAAGATGGCTGCCGCAAGTCGGCCGATCGGCTAGCGTTCCCGGATCTCCCCTCTGCCCGCGGACAGCCTGAATATGGCATAATACCCCGCAGCCCATGTTCACAAAAAGACGTAACGGAGCCCCTGACGGCATGCTCTTGCTGGCGATGATCATATGGGCTGCAGCGCCGCGATTCCTCGGCTTGGGCTGGCACCTCACTCGACCTCTGCTATCAATGCGGGGCGGCTACAGTGTTGGGGGCGGAGCCAATAGCTCCAGATTCTTTGTGACGATGCCTCCGAAGGCAGCTCAAGGAAGAGCACGCACCCCGACGGATCCAACAGATATGGGAAGAGCTGGTCAACCGCAGCGGAGCGGAAAGAATGGCACTGCAGAGAAAAGTGGAGAGATGGGGGAAAAAGGACGCGAAAAGAGATACGAACTAAACAATGAGGATTGCAGTAAGCGCAATATACCTGCTCTGTTTCTATCTGACAGAGGGGAAAAACAACACATTTCCAAAAGTGTGGGGGGGTCAACAGGAGATATGTGTAAGGGGGTGAGTTCCACCTCAAATGCTGTACAAGATGAGACCAGCAAAGATGACCTCAATGATGACCAATGTAAAGATCAAACAAATAAAGCCGAAGATACCTTCTTAAGCACCTTAGCCACCGGGGCAACAGGGGAATCGCTAGCTGCTGAGGCCCTCATGTTGCAGACAAAGGAATGTGAAACGCCCAACACGATCAGGAGGGACCCCCTGGGCAAAGAGATACAGAAGGATATTATGCTGAATGTGGACGAATTAAGTGAAGAGATGGAGGGGGGCGATGACAACACTATGCAAACCATGATCAAAGAGATTGACTCTGGCGACTACTTTTTTCTCTCTCAGACCCCTCAGATTCATCGGGAGATGAAACTGATTTAAATCATCCATAGGGATGTCCCCGAGTAGTGGGCACAGCGAATCAAGCAGTATACAAACTACCCCTCGGACAGTCCGAAAGAATCTGGGCCATAATGAAAATGCCATTCCGGACGGGGTGAACGAGGCTCTGACATGGGATTATTCATTTTCAGCCGGGACAGGGGTAAATGAAGGTGCGGTGACTAAGCAACTGACGGAAACGGCAGCAGAGAAACCTGAAGAGATATCGCTGACTATGATCTATGAGACTATTATGGCTCATAGAGAAGAAACCTGCACAGAAAGTCAACAGACCCAGGGGGCATGCCGTAAATTGCAAAATTCAATTCGGCACATTGCAAAGTCCTGCTCTGAGTTCGCGGAAAGAATTACTGAGGCAGAAGCACAGATATCTAATCTGGAAGACGAACTGGCAGCTCAAAAAGCCATACTGGAATCAATACAGGCATCTAAGGAGGACACACAATGGAAGCTGTTGGATCTCGAAAACCGCCTCCGGTGTAACACTCTAAGAATTTTGGGGGTCGCAGAAGGCATGGAAGGCCAGGATATAAGAAAATTTGTTATAGATCTGTTTTCAGAAGCGCTTCCTGAGCTCTCACAATGGGACTGGATTCAAGAAATACAGAGAGCGCACAGATTCCCATTTACACAGCGAGCAAAGTCAGGGCAGAACATCACTAGACCTAGAGCAATCTTGATTTCAGTCAACAATTTTCTAACCCGTCAAGCTGTCTATGAGCTGGCTTACGATTCAAGCTGTGTATAGGACCCCCAAAGCCCGAATCTGTATTAATGGCTTAGAATCGGCACCGGTATATATATCAAGAGGTACGAGGCAGGGCTGCCCGTGCTCCTCACTGCTATTCGCATTGTATATAAAGCCGTTTTTAACTATGTTAGAAAGGAACCCGAGAATTAAATCCGTAGACTGTGGACAGGAGCAACTCCGAGTGCTAGCGTATGCAGATGATATTGCAGTCGTAACAGCTGATCCGGTGGTAGCAATACCCGAGATAGAACGAATGGCGCACAAGTTTGGATCTGTGTCTGGGTATAAACTCAATGCATCTAAGACACAAATTCTGTGCACTAATCAGACCTGTATCAGAGACCCTAGGGTGACCAACGAAGTGACTTATCTGGGGGTCATGATTAGGACATGCTTAAATGAATTAGTAGAAGTTAACTGGAATGCTATTCTCGCAAGCGTGAAGAGTCAACTAGATAAAATGGAATGCCTCCAGCTTTCAATGGTGGGGAGATGTAACATATTAAAAATGGTAATTTTACCTAAAGTCCTATATTTTTTCACATCTGTACCACTGGAGCTGTCTAGGGGACAGCTGCAGCAGCTGCAATCATGCTGTACTAGATTTTTATGGTCTCAAGGGAAACCGCGTAGAGCAATGTGTCTTATGTCACTACCCCGAGAGAAGGGCGGCTGAGCCGTACCAGATTTTACATTTTATTATTATGCATATATCATTCAAAACATGCGGATAATGCTTACTGGGAAGAAAATAGTTAATCCTGCAGAGTGCCCATATATATATCAGATGTTACTCGGTGCGGAGGTGAGGAATTGCCTATTTAGAATATTGGAATTTAATTACTATAAAAAAACTCGCTTCAAGGTGATAACAGCTGCTTATAAGGTATGGAAAGTAGTACGGAGAAAGCTACAGATTGAGGGGGTCTGTCATTACCCACCTATAAATACACCCATTTTGTTACCTGCTGTCTTTTCCGATACGATAGCTCATAAGTAGAAAAACAAATGGATTACATGTATGGGCAATTTATATAAGAATGGAGATTTGCTTTCTTTCTTGACATTAGCCAATAAATACAAACTCCCTTAAACAGAATTTTTTTAATTTTTACAGATGAGGGATTTCTTGAAGAAAAGACAAAGGATAATTGAGCCAAACGTGATAATCGAGGCTATCAGACGTAAACAGCGGATTGGTGTGATATACAATTGTTTATTAGACACACAGAGAGATGATCGACAGGCTCAAAACATAAGATGGAGGAATCGATTGAGGTGTCAAGATGTACATATAGAACAATCAATTGATATGGCAGGGAGAATTTTAATATCCGCTAACCTAAGAAGACAGCATTTTAAAACTATATTTAATCTATATCATACCGCTGCAAAAATGTTGAAATGGGGGGGACTTAATGACGGGAAATGCTTTCGGTGTAGTGCAGACTCGACTGATATTGTACATATTTTTTATATATGTAGGAAATTAACTCAGTTTTTTGGGCCATATAGAAAAGTTTATCTCGGAAATCACTGGAGTCGTAATATTATTACATCATCCACTATGTTGATGGGTATAGGGGATGACATGACTGAGGGAGACCCAGCTTTTGAATTCCGATATTTGATTTTTATTGCAGTTGCTGTAGCTCGTCTCTGTATAGCCTCCATGTGGTTGCAAAAGGAAACCCCTACATTTGAAATCTGTAGAGCTAGATTTTATGTCATTTTTAATCTAGAACATAGTCTATATGCTCTCAAGGAGACACGGAAATGGAAACTAGGGCTATCAATCTGGGGGCCCGTGATCGAGCATATGAAGGATTAATATGAATTTATTTATATATTGCGGGTTTTGTATTTTGCTTATGAGGGTTTTATCCGGTTTTTATGTCTAATGAATTTGTATTAACCTCTCTGGAAGAAATAGGGAGATTTTATGATGTATATCTCATTCATGACATGAATTTGTATGTACTTAAGTATTGGATTTCAATAAAAAAAAAAAGAAGGTACATAGATGTGGAGTTAGGAATAGTAAATCCTTATCTCCCTTTGTGCACTTACCTTTCAATATTTTCTCCCTCAATAGTGCTGTAACAATATTCTGTCCCATCAATATTTTAATTTTGGTATTCTCTACTGATTTGTATAAGGTGGGCCCCTGTCTACAATTGCACAGTGAGTGGATAAAAAATTAGAAAGTGTTGCAGGCTTGGGAGGAGCTGACAATGCTGACAATGCAATATCCAATAACTCCAGCGAGAGGACTGTCAAGGAGAAGAGGAGTGCTGTGTCTTTTTCTTGTGACTCCTATTCACTTTTGAAAAAGTGGTGAACTGTGGAGACTTTGAAAGCAAGCTGGATCTGAATTTTTAAAACTATCGCAACCTCATCCTGTGGAGCCCCTAGTAGCCTTCTTCAGAGTGAGAAACAAAATGTTTGGCTGTTTACTCTTTGATGGCCTTTGAGTGCATTTGCTGAAAAATATCACACAACAGTGTCTTGTGCCTCGAGTCAAGGTACCAAAGATAGTCCTCGTATGGGTCCATTACAGACATCTGGCCATCACAACAATGACAGGTTATGAATCCTGACTTCTTTGGAGATGACACGTCCCTATTGTACTGCTGACAACATTTTCTGAGAAAAATATGTATCTTCACACTAGTTGTGTGAAGCTCTGAATGCTTAGAAGGAGAGCCGAATAAAAGGAAATTACATTAGAACATGGGTTCTAGCGGTATATGACTGTGCGGCCCGATGATATCATCACGACTCCATACCCGACATTAAACAGAATCTGCACCCTTTACTAGTGCCAGAGTGCTATTGCAGACGTTCCTGGACTAGTCCGGTGCCTAGGGGATATTCAAAGGTGAGGAATTGTAAGGTAGAGTTATCCATCAGAAAGATGATGTACAGAAACACTGCAAGAGAAGAAAAGGATAATGTTACTTACCCAGTAAGCATCTGTTCTTGGCATGTAGAGCTGTAGATTCACATGCTTTGCATACTCCTGTCATCTAGTGTTGGGTCCGGATGTTTGCAAGTTGTTTTTCTTCGAAGAAGTCTTTCCAGTCACGAGGTAGGTGACTCCTTCTTTCGGTGATAGAGCGCATGGGCATCGACTCCATTGTTAGATTGTTTTCCCGCAGAGGGTGAGAATGGAGTTAGTAAGAGTAGAATAGAGATGATCATGCATATGTATATAAAGTAGGAGAGAACTGCAACAGGTATAAGTACCCGGGGAGGCAGGTGGGCGCATGTGAATCTACAGCTCTACATGCTAAGAACAGATGCTTACTGGGTAAGTAACATTATCCGTTCGAGGCATGTGAGCTGTAGATCACATGCTTTGCATAGACTATACAGCAGTATTCTCCCAAAGCGGTGGCTAACCTGTAACTGTTGCAGTTGTTTGATAGAGTGTTCTAAGTACTGCCTGGCCTACATTAGCTTGTTGTCTTGCTAACACATCTACACAATAGTGCTTGGTGAATGTGTGTGGTGCAGACCATGTTGCAGCCTTACAAATGTCAACTATGGGAATGTTTCCTAAGAAAGCCAAGGTAGCCCCTTTTTTGCGAGTGGAATGCGCTCTAGGGGGTATTGTTAAAGTTCTTTTTGCTTTTTCATAACAAGTTTGAATACATTTAACCATCCACCTGGCAATACCTGATTTGGAAATAGGATTGCCCTTGTGAGGTGGAGCAAAAGCAACAAAAAGTTGTTTAGTCTTACGGAATGACTTTGTTCTTTCTATGTAGTATAAGAGGGCTCTTCTGATATCTAAACTGTGTAGAGCTTGTTCTGCCACTGAATCCGGTTGAGGAAACAACACCAGTAACTCAAGCGCTTGATTGATGTGAAAGGCAGAAACTACTTTAGGTACAAATTTAGGGTTGGTACGAAGAACCACTTAGTCTTTGTGAAGCAGGAAAAAAGGTTCTTCTATGGTTAGTGCCTGTAGTTCACCCACTCTCCTCAGTGAAGTGATTGCAATGAAGAAAGCGATTTTCCACGAGAGAAATTGCAGTCCACATTTATGCATGGGTTCAAAAGGTGGGCCCATTAATCGTGTGAGGACTATGTTAAGATTACACACTGGGGCAGGCGGAAGTCTTGGTGGCAAAACTCTTTTTAGTCCTTCCATAAAAGCTTTGATAACTGGTACTCTAAAGAGAGATAAGTTTTGCCTGTTTTGCAGATATGCAGCTATCGCAGCGAGATGTAAACGGATAGAAGTGTAAGCTAATTCTGACCGCTGCAAGTGTAACAAACAACATATGATATTTTGTATGGAAGCATCAAGAGGATTGATGTTGTTATTATTACAATAAATAACAAAACGCTTCCATTTAGCTGCGTAACAAGCTCTTGTAGTAGGTTTTCTGGCCTTTCTGATAATGTTCATACAGTCTGGTGGAAGATTCAGATAACCAACCTCCATGACTTCAGGAGCCAGATCGCTAGGTTTAGTTCTTTGGGATCTGGGTGTTTGATTTCTCCATGGCTCTGTGTGAGGAGATTGGATGTGAGATGAAGCTTTTGATGTGGAAAGTTTGATAGCTCTAGCAGGGTCGTGAACCAAGGTTGACGGGCCCATTTGGGAGTTATTAAAATCAGTGTGAGGGATGTTTGCCTGAGTTTCCGAACCATTGATGGAATGAGTGGGAGAGGCGGAAAAGCGTAGGCAAATATCCCTGACCAGTTCATCCATAGTGCATTGCCTTGGGAGAGTGGGTGTGGATACCTGGAGGCGAAGTTTGGGCATTTTGCGTTTTCGTGTGTGGCGAAAATATCTATTTGAGGAAACCCCCAACTTTGAAAGTATGGGAGGAGAACTTGAGGGTGAAGTTCCCACTTATGGATTTACTGCCTCTGTCTGCTGAGAAGGTCGGCAATCTGATTGTTTACTCCTGGCAGGTGTTATGCTAGGAGATAGATTTTGTGGTGTATGGCCCATTTCCAAATGTCTTGAGCTAGGTGTGACAGTTGGAGAGAGTGTGTCCCACCCTGTTTTTGTATATAATACATAGCTGTCATGTTATTGGTGCGAACTAGGACAGCTTTGCCCACAAGGTGAATTTGAAAGCCTTTGAGCTCTAGAAACACTGCTAGCAGCTCTAGATGATTTATGTGGAAAGCTTTTTGCTTTTGACTCCACAAGCCTTGAATTATGTGTTTCTGGAGCTCCCCAACCAGTGAGCGACGCGTCTGCTGTTAGTATTGTCTGTGGAACAGGGTCTGTGAAGGGCCGTCCTTTTGACAAATTTTGTGGGTTCCACCACTGCAGAGAGCGATGAGTATGGCCGTTTACCAACACTAGATCGGTTAAGAGACCCTGAGACTGGTTCCACTGGCTTGCTAAGCATTCCTGAAGGGGACGCATGTGAAGCCTGGCATGGGGAACAATCATGATGCAAGAGGCCATCATTCACAGGAGCTGCATATACACTCGACCTGGTAGTGAGTGAGTGGGCTGAAACTGAAGAATCAGAGCCTGAATATTGCAAATTCTGGCTGCATTGGGGAAAACCAGAGCTTTTTGAGTTTCTAAAGTGGCTCCTAGATAGTTTTGAGTGTTGGAAGGTTGAAGATGCGATTTGAACACTTGGGGGTCGATTCCGATCTCGGTCGGAGGCGCACCTAACACTATTCGTCCGGAAAAAAACCCAGCCGAATGCGTGTTTCCCGACCGATTCGTACATACGTCCGAACGAGCAAGTACGATGCGCATAACTGCCCAGATCCCGACCCAGTTGTACTCACCCAATCCAGGTCCTGTTCCCCGACCGAGCCGGATCCGTAAACGCAGAATCGAGTCGCACGGAAGCCAAAATGCAGCCCCGTCCGGCCGGACTAGTATGATGCGCACTCCGTACGCGCCGAACCCATCGCTACGCACGGCACGTCAAAGCATCCGGGAGAGGCGCACATAAGCTCCGATTCGCGCCACAAGACGAACCACGGCTACGAGACGAACACGCCAGCCACGAGTACGAGTCGAAGCAACGAGAAAGACGAACGAGACAAACCAACCATGAATCCCATCGCGCAGGTCCTACCAATACTCTACATCTATTACCGGAACTGGTACGGACGCGTACGGCGCAGAAGGTAAGTCAGACACCCACCACACAAACAAACCACACGTACCCGACATATAACACACACACATAGGGATGCAGAAATTACTTACACCAGCAACAGCAGCACCATAGGGGCGGGATGGCTATCACCAATGCCATATACACACATAGGGGCCTGGATGCCAACCACTAACACCACCCCTACCCATGGGGGGCTGGATGCCTACCACTACTACCACCCCTACCCATGTGGGGCTGGATGCCCACCACTATCACCCCTACTAATGGGGGGCTGGATACCTGTCACTACTACCACCCCTACCCATGGGGGGCTGGATACCTACCACTACTACCACCCCTACCCATGGGGGGCTGGATGCCCACCACTACCACCCCTACCCATGGGGGGCTGGATGCCAGCACTACTACCACCCCTACCCATGGGGGGCTGGATGCCTACCACTACTACCACCCCTACCCATGGGGGGCTGGATGCCTACCACTACCACCCCTACTAATGGGGGGCTGGATACCTACCACTACTACCACCCCTACCCATGGGGGGCTGGATGCCCACCACTACCACCCCTACTAATGGGGGCTGGATACCTGTCACTACTACCACCCCTACTAATGGGGGGCTGGATACCTGTCACTACTACCACCCCTACCCATGGGGGGCTGGATGCCTACCACTACTACCACCTCTACCCATGGGTGGCTGGATGCCTACCACTACTACCACCTCTACCCATGGGGGGCTGGATGCCTACCACTACTACCACCCCTACCCATGGGGGGCTGGATGCCCACCACTACCACCCCTACTAATGGGGGGCTGGATACCTACCACTACTACCACCCCTACCCATGGGGGGCTGGATGCCTACCACTACCACCCCTACTAATGGGGGGTTGGATACCTGTCACTACTACCACCCCTACTAATGGGGGGCTGGATGCCTGTCACTACTACCACCCCTACCCATGGGGGGCTGGATGCCTACCACTACTACCACCCCTACCCATGGGGGGCTGGATGCCTGCCACCAACACCACCCCCACTCATAGGATGGGTAATGCATGACACAACCAGCATACTCCAACATAAGGAATGTAAGAAAAAGACATCCCCCCAACACCATGACAAGCGTGTGTAGACTGTGTCAAATGCCTACAACACTGAACATGACATTGAACATACAATGTGACCCCCTATCACATTTGTCACACATAAATGTGTGTGGCCTCCACAATGCAAGCAGACCATGACCACTGTGGCAATGGGGTCTAAACCCCCATCATCACAGTGACCAAAATGTAAGTGTGGGGTCCATAGCTGAAGCACATTTTGAACATTGTGGCAATGGGGTCCAAACCCCCATCATCACAGTGACCAAAAGGTAAGTGTGGGGTCCATAGCTGAAGCACATTCTGAACATTGTGGCAATGGGGTCTAAACCCCCATCATCACAGTGACCAAAAGGTAAGTGTGGGGTCCATAGCTGAAGCACATCTTGAACATTGTGGCAATGGGGTCTAAACCCCCATCAGCACAGTGACCAAAATGTAAGTGTGGGGTCCATAGCTGAAGCACATCTTGAACATTGTGGCAATGGGGTCCAAACCCCCATCATCACAGTGACCAAAAGGTAAGTGTGGGGTCCATAGCTGAAGCACATTCTGAACATTGTGGCAATGGGGTCTAAACCCCCATCATCACAGTGACCAAAATGCAAGTGTGGGGTCCATAGCTGAAGCACATCTTGAACATTGTGGCAATGGGGTCTAAACCCCCATCATCACAGTGACCAAAATGTAAGTGTGGGGTCCATAGCTGAAGCACATCTTGAACATTGTGGCAATGGGGTCTAAACCCCCATCATCACAGTGACCAAAATGTAAGTGTGGGGTCCATAGCTGAAGCACATCTTGAACATTGTGGCAATGGGGTCTAAACCCCCATCATCACAGTGACCAAAAGGTAAGTGTGGGGTCCATAGCTGAAGCACATTCTGAACATTGTGGCAATGGGGTCTAAACCCCCATCATCACAGTGACCATAAGGTAAGTGTGGCCATGGAAAAAGCTGCAACTGCCAAACAGCATGGCTGATTCCTGGTCACAGAACAACAAACACATCAGTGGCAAAGTAGTGTTCGTGTCCCATAGCAACATATATTGGGTGAGGCAAACAGTGCAGTGCAAATAAGACATACCTTTGGCCATGTGCAGACAAACATCACCCATGGGGGATGACACTGTCAACATTCATCAATAACACAATGACAGAAGTGACCATCATAATGCAGAACCACATATCTGCTCCAATGGGCACACAAATGTAGATATCCTGTGGAGACTGTAGATGTGAGGTGAACAGATACCATACCATGGCAGCAATGGGACACACAAACCATGATCATTGTGCTGACTGATGACCTAGGAGTCCCAGGGACAGCAGGTGAAACCCACCAAACAACATACAGCCAATGGCACACTATAGATATGCCAATGCAGTGGTGCAGATGCACAAACACAAACAGGCAGCCCCACACTGCATATCAAACACAACAGGTGAGAGGGGCGTGCCAGTGTCCCCAGGCAACCACACAACACATGATGAGGCCTGAATACCAATTACACAGATGCGCATACAGTGCCACACAAAAGTAACTCATGGATCCGAATCCCCTATGTGGGCAATCAGGCATTGTTAGATGAGAGGGAGCACAAATCACACATGTCACACAAGCTTGTAGGAACAGCAACTAACACAGCAAGACACAGACCCACCACAGCACTACCCCCAGGGTCCCCACAATGTGGTGACCCTGGGCTGCATGAGAATCCCACTGTGATGACAAAGCTAGATGTCGTTCACACTGTGAACCACAGTCATGTGTCCTGAGCAACAAACTACCATCACACCTACACAAGCACAAATCAATCAGCACGGCCTGTCAGCCAAGGCCAACATGGAGGCAGGGGTCTAGCCGGGCAACAACTCTCATCTGCACACACTCAACACCACACACCTCGACCTCCAACAATGTGCAGCAGTGAAGCTCACATGCACTGGTGACATTGCACATGCACCCATGACAATCCCAGGGGTGGTGGTGGGAACTAATGTGCAGAAACCCATCACACATGGCCAGTCAACAAG
The DNA here is from genome assembly GCA_963921515.1 of Calotriton arnoldi. NCBI lineage: Eukaryota > Metazoa > Chordata > Amphibia > Caudata > Salamandridae > Calotriton > Calotriton arnoldi. Next base: position 1,046,290 of record CAWUFW010005100.1, read on the forward strand.
ACTCCTGAATGTCTGACACACTGCACAGTACGCCGTACATGGACATGACGTCAATACCACACCAACCAATGGGATCCCGGCCACAGTCCCACACCAATGAAGAAGCCAAGGTCACCCACAAAGAACACACATAGACAACTTCCAACATTGCAGCTCTGACCCTGAGGAGTGGCAGCAGTCACACACACAACGTGTCACAATCACTGAAAGCTAACACAAACTGGAAATTACATGACAGGTGTAAACAACAAGTGCCAAGGGGAATCCTGACTGTGTCCCATCTGCGTTTGCCCACAAACTCAGCCCTGACAGCAAACACACCTATGGGTGACACCCTGATGACCAGTAATGTGCCATGCACCCACATCACAGAGAACCCAGGGAGAAGAGTTTGGGGGAACATAGGTCAACTCAGCAAGCATCACAAACAGGAACATCACTAGGGATCCCAGCCTGCCTAGCAAAATGGAAGTGAACACACACAGACATGCTCACACAACACACACCTTGTGCTCAGGCAATGTCACAGAATTACACACTGCCATGAGGGGACTCCACTCCTGTGTGAGGAAAGCTGTGCCATACGTTGTCTCAGTAGGGCTCCATCATGTCAGCAGAACACTTGGTCACACAGTCAACAATTAGCACTAAATGAAGGCTCCCGTCATATCAGCCTGGTCATGGGAGTGTCACCGAAATCATCAGCACAGATCCAACACACATGTATAGCAAGTTGCACTGATAACACAGATGAGTCCTTCCCCATTGATGCCCAAACTTGCATGTCCAGTGGAGATGGCCACACGGTCAGGGAAGTAGACTAATTGAACAATGGCAAGCACAACAGATGTGCAGGGCTGTAAGCCACAGATGTGATATTGCAAATAAAACTAGGAAATCCCATTGCCAAATCTTGAAAACATGACACCCTCATATTGCTGCAAAGGATGACATGGATACACAACAGGATAGGACACATTCCCCCTGGACCACATGGGGTCCTGCACAGTAACACTTCATTTTCATGAGACCAAAAATCACCATCACTGCAGCAAGGGCACGGTTAGCATCATCAACAACATGTACATCAGAAGCAAAACCACTAGAGAACAGAAAGTTGCTTTATTCAGCATTTGTGTGTGAAGAAGTGAAAGAAAAAATATAACAAAGGCCAATGGCCAGTCCATAATTTGAGTCCAAACAGGGTGACAGTGCCAGATGTCACCCTTCGCATGCCTGCACTGCTACACACCAGGGACATTCCCCTCGGAGGGGCATACGGGGGGGCAGGCCAGGCACCGCAGGGACAGGATCAGGGCTCACCAGAAGGAGGCAGGGAAGGGGTGGTGGGTGCTGGAGAGTCACTGACAACTGCAGTGGAGGTGTCTGACATGGTGTGTGCCGGCACAACTGGGGGGCATGACTCAGATGGTGTGGGTGCCGGCACGACTGCAGTGGGCCGTGCAGATGGAGTGGACAGGTTCCCCACTGCAGTGCCCAAGTCAGACGGGGTGGTAGTGGACTCCACTGCAGTGCCTATCTCCAGGGGAGGAGAATGGGGTTCAGGTAAGGTGGGCAGGACAGAGGGGGAGGACACCGTCTCCACACCAGTGGCACAGACATGCGCAGCGGGGGTGTGGTGCTGGAAGAGCAAGTGGCAGGGGGAGAAGGCCGGATCATTTTGGGGATGGTGTATCTGTGGGTGGGGGAACCTGGGGCAGGGTGTGGTGGGGGCACCTGTGGAGTGGGGGCCTGAGGGATGGAGGAAGGAGACTTGGTGGTTGAGCTGCAGGGCGGCGGAGGGGTCTTGCTCTTCCGGGTCCGGGGGGACTTGCGGATGGGGGCCTCAGTCTGTCTGCGCCTGGGGGAGGGTGTCCGGGGGTGAGGGGCACTCCCCTCTGTGTGGGTGGGCTTCCTCTTCCCCCTGAATGCTGGATCAGCTGGATTGGAGGGGAAGAGGCCTAGGTCACAGAGGAAGAGCCGCTGTGTAGGTGGGGTTGCAGGTGAGGCAAGGGAAGGGGCCTTGGAGGGAGAGGTATCTGAGGACTGCGCAGTGCTCGTGGATGCGTGTGTGTGTGCCTGGGCCCCATCCCCTGTGAGTGAGGTATCAGTCCCCTGACTGTGCGTGCGTGTGCGTCTGGATTTTGGCGTGTGTGTCTGTGTGCTGCTTGTGTCTGTGCTGGTGGGTGCCTGTGCCGGTGTGTGTGTGCTTGGGACAGGTAGGGTGCTGGGGAGTGTGGATGGGGCAGAGGTAGGAGGGGTGAGGGACTGTTGGAGGAGGGACACTGCTGCCGTCAGGGAGGAGTCCATGGACCTATTGCTCCTCTGTAGGGCAGACATGCCCGATGAGATGCCCTCCATGAACGACACCAGCTGAGTCAACAGAGTGGTGTGGGCATGGAGGACACTCAGCATTGCTGTCTGCCCTACATGGAGCTGGCGAAGTAGGTACACAGACTCCTCACTCAGGGCAGCAGGGGACACAGGGGCAGGGGGTGCGGTGCCTGGCACGAAGGAGACATGCTCCCGAACACGGGAGCCTCCACGGACCTCTGGAATGGGAGCCGATGGGAGGGCGGTGGTGGTGGTGGTGGCGGGGACAGCAACACTAGCTGGGGTGTGGTGGCTGCTGACACCCGCCTCCACAAGGGAGTCATCCTCCGAGCTGCTGTGGTCCTTAGCTGAGGTGGATGCTGCTGAGGACTCCTCGGTGTGGCTCCCCTCGCCCTCCGTGCCACTGGGTCCCTCCGACCACTCCTCGGCTGCTGACCCAGTCTGGCTCTGCGGCTCCTCCTGGTCCGTGGAGCTGTCCCCTCCTGTGGCCGTGGATGTATCTGCAAACAATAGGGAAACAGACAAACATCAGTCACCTGCACTGACCGCACACACCACAGTAAGTACAGCACATTACAGACCAAGCCCTGGCATCCTTAGTTGAACATTGCCAAAAGTGCCCAAACAGAGTAGGAGAAGCCAATTGTCAGTCTGATGGTCAACCATGGCACTCACATCCCTCCTGGCCTTGCACCCATCTGTCTGGTGTCTGTCGGATGGCAATACCCCAGTGTGGACACATGCACCACCTACACAGTAGTTGGACAGTGCAGAGAACACGGTGAAGTATGTGAACATGCACACATCACAACTCTTGCCACTGAGTCAGTACAGATGTCCGGATAAAGGGATGGCCAGAGTCTATTTTGAAATGCATGTGATGCATACCAGCACCAGACACCATGATGCACCCATGTCCTGATAGTCAATGCCACAATGGGGTGCATGTAGCACATGTCACTCCCCTGCAGGATCACTCATAGGAAGTTTAATGCCATGGCACAGGCATGCCTGCAAAGTCATACATCACTGTCTCCAGTCACATGGGCAGGGCAGCCAGACAACAACAGTCTGCACTGTGTCACAATCCTAGGTCATGGGGAATGCAAGTCCTGGAGCTGAACAAGTGCACATGTCCATCCCCCACACACCACATCATCTGAACTCTTATTTGTCCACGTCATACCAATTGGACATAGGGGAGACCTGTAACACAACCCTCGGAACCTGAGCACCTCACAATCTGCTGTGAATGGGAAACAGCTGCCTGAACTTCACATTCGCATACCCCAGTCTGCACGGTCAAGTGATCAAACACCTATGTGTCACACAAGTATCGTCTCCTATGGTCACATCTCCGGTGGCATGCTGAGCCCTAACCGAGAAACACCCCAGTAGTCCTGACAACGAAGCCACAGCACAATGACACAGAGGCAGACACCTGAGGGGACATATCACTGAGCACAACGTGTCAGCTGATACACGGGAGTGGGAGTACAGAGTGTATTGTATGGCCTGGAGTAGGCATGACTGTCCTGCTCCACGTGAATGAGGGATGAGCCCTGGACAGTAGGCAGGTGGCTAAGTATGTGTGACACACTTGATATACATACTCCTGAGGCCCAAACATTGTTCCCACCCGCAGCATGGGTGTGTGCCAAATACCCCAGGCACATGTGGTGAATCAGATCAGCAATTGGACCACATATCAAAGTAACACGCAGATTACATGTCAGAACTCAGGCATTGTGTAAGCAATGGACCCACCCATGATGCCCACCACAGAGTTAGGGGAACAAATGCTGTCCCCCACCTTGAGCTAAGCAAAATGCAAGGACACAGTACCCAAGTGACACAATTCCCTGACTGTAAGGGCCACACCTGGGTATCAGATGAGGAGTGGGCAGTGCACAATTGAGGGACATGGGTCCTGGACCACATGACTGATGTACTGTGGAAGTTTAACCAGGCCAGAGGAGGGCACATAGCATGGCAGACAAAGTTCACAATGCAGTCATGGGCTCCCCCCCTCCTTGCTGCTGTCTGGCCTTCAGCTGCCCATCCAGATCAGGGAAGACCACCGCCAGGATCCTGAGCATGTGGGGGGTCAGGGTCCGGTGTCCGCCCCTCCTGCGAGGAGGCGACAGCTTCAGCTGGACCCGTGCGATCCTCCGGGTCCAGCCCCGAAGGTCCTGCCACCTCTTCTGGCAGTTGCGGATCCGGCGCTTGTAGACCCCCACGGATCTCACTGCCCGGACGATGGTCAGCCATATCTTCTGCTTCTGGTGGGCATCAACCTGTGAGGATGACAAAGTGAAAAGGCCATTACTACACATGCAACATATCCGTGCATCACACAGTTGGATATACATGTCTCAATCACAGGGGCACATGATGTACACAGGCAGTGCAACGATGGCTATAAACAGTTTGCCAGCAGTTACTACATGGTATCATTGCCTGGGAAGTAAAACCTCGTTTAAATGCACTGTTACTGCACTATACCTGTTCAGTGCATGTAACTACACACTATGGGGGGTGACAACTACTCAGTGAGCCTGCTAGCCAGTGGCGTGCACACTGTAAGTCTTGCTAGTCAGACAACATGCACATTTAGTAAGGCAGTGGACAGCACACTCACCTGCTCCCCTGGTTTCCCATACAGCTTGCTGTACTGTGGAAGGAGGCTGTCCAGCAGGGCCTGGTTCTCCTCAGTGGTGAAGGCTGGGGCTCTCTCCACAGTACGTGCCATTGCAGGATCCAGAGGATGCAGATACAGCAGCAGTGGTGGTGGCAGATGTCGTCCTGGAGCATGTAGTGCAGGCAAGTGAGCTCTCAGGGGAACAGCCAGCATTATATGTGTGCTGCAGAGGCAGATACTGTCCCATGTGTCCAAAGTGATAGGTCCAAGTCGTTTGCATCTTCTGAATCTGGCCAATCCATGGAATTGCACCACTTACACACGCCCACAGCATCCTTCAAAAGTTCAACTTCATGACACCCATGAATTTGCAACATTGTTGTGGGTGACCAACTGAATTCACTGCATCAGACTTATTAAAGGTTTGAAAACGCGTCCGTTGCCATGCCAGGCCATAGCCAATGGGTGCGCACCGATCGGTCCATTGCTGTACAACGCGTACATCGGATGACAACGCGTACCCGGTCACATCATATGCAATGGCCAATGCGTGCGCACCGATCGGTCCATTGCTGTACAACGCGTACCCGGTCACATCATATGCAATGGCCAATGCGTGCGCACCGATCGGTCCATTGCTGTACAACGCGTACATCGGATGACAACGCGTACCCGCTCACATCATATGCAATGGCCAATGTGTGCGCACCGATCGGTCCATTGCTGTACAACGCGTACCCGGTCACATCATATGCAATGGCCAATGCGTGCGCACAGATCGGTCCATTGCTGTACAACGTGTACCCGGTCACATCATATGCAATGGCCAATGCGTATGCACCGATCGGTCCATTGCTGTACAGCGCATACATCGGAGGACAACGCGTACCCGGTCACATCATATGCAATGGCCAATGCGTGGGCACAGATTGGTCCATTGCTGTACAACGCGTACCCGGTCACATCATATGCAATGGCCAATGCGTGCGCACAGATCGGTCCATTGCTGTACAACGCGTACCCGCTCACATCATATGCAATGGCCAATGCGTGCGCACAGATCGGTCCATTGCTGTACAACGCGTCCCTGTACATGTCACTGGCATATGTCACCATGCCTGTCACAGATGAACGTATGCCAGCCACATTTACGTTCCAGGGACTCAGGGGCACACCTACAACAGCACAGCCTGTCCACACTGTATCCTAAGGCATGTAAGGCTGCATTACCTTTTCCGTGTATGGGGGTCAACATGTGGTTTTTTGGGTGGCACTTGGGGGCAGCCACTCCCAGGCTGTGCACGTGTTCATGGGGACAGAATCCTTTGTGTGTTGTGCACATGACCACTGTGATGTGCAACTGTTCAGTTCAGAGCATGTGGCATGGTCACATTTCCAGGTTGTGTATGTGTATGTCATGTCACATACCCCCTGAGTCCCATGTGGGACGGTATGTATGTCACATGCTGACCCATTGCCACAATAGTGATGGCCCTCCACAGTCTGTGTGCATGTTGTGTTTACAATGTCTCTTGATTCCATGTGCACAATGGGGGACAGTCTCCACATCCACGTTGTTCGTGCATGGACTTTGATGTTGTGCGTGTGTGTGTCACAGACGTCCATGTCTGTCCTGCCGAGGGAAAAGGGACCACTACCTGTGGGGGTCATAGTTGTTTTGCTGTGGTGTATTCATGATGCACCATGTCATGCCAGTGTCCATGTGGCAATACAGGGTCCCTGGGAATCTACCTGTCAATGAGCTGTGATGCCTGGGGCACATCTGTCCTCACATGTCACTGTGGTGTGTGTTTGGAACGTGACAGCAGTACATGGGAACTGTGACACAGCCTAATGATATCCCATGGCACAACCTGGGACTTGTTGACGACACATGTTGAACTGTGATGTTAGATGTTGGCCATGTAGGTGCCATACATGTCCTTACGGAACAGCACACATCATGTACTTGTGTCTCATAATGATGTATCATGTGATATTGAGTATGGTCAATGCCACATATGTGGGGTGACTGACAATCTTTCTTTCTTCACCTATGCACTGCAGGGCACCAGCTGTCCATAGACCATTCCCTGACCTTGCATCCATGGTCGAACGGGACTGCATCCGACGGTACCGCTTCACCAGGCCGCTGATTGAGGAATTGACGGTGCGGTTGGCCCCACATTTGCAACCTGGCCGGACATACCCTACAGCGCTGACCCCCAAGGTGAAGGTGATGGCAGCCCTACACTTCTTTGCCACCGGTACCTTTCAACACACTGTGGCGTCTGCTGGTGGGATGTCACAGACCATGTTCAGCCGTGTGCTACGCGATGTTTTGGAGGCTATGTTGAGATACCTGAACCAGTACATCTATTTCCCTAAACTTCAACAACTCACTGACGTCAAGAGTGACTTCTATGCCCTGGGGAGGATGCCGCATGTCATTGGCTCCATTGATGGGACACATGTGGCTTTGGTACCACCACAGGCACATGAGCAGGCATACAGGAACCGCAAACATTACCATTCGGTCAATGCACTGGTGGTATGTCTTGCAGATATGAGCATCTCACACGTGTGTGCCCGTTTCCCCGGTTCTGCACACGATGCCTACGTGATGAGGAGTAGTCGCATCCCGAGGATGATGTCACAGATGCGGAACCAGCGTGCCTGGCTTGTCGGTGTGTACTGACTTTGTACCATTGTGTGTGTTCTGCAATGTAGTATTCCACCCTCTTTTCCAACTCAGCTAATGTGCAATTGTCCGTATGTAGGTGACTCCGGATACCCCAACATGCCGTGGTTGCTGACGCCCCTCAGGAACCCTGTGACACCAGCCCAGATGCGCTACAATGAGGCACATGGTCGGACCAGGAGAGTGATTGAGCGGACATTTGGTCTCCTGAAGAGCCGCTTCCGCTGCCTGGACAAGACAGGAGGGGCCCTCCCATATGCCCCAGCAAAGGTGTGCAAGATTGTCATCGTCTGCTGCATGCTACACAACCTGGCAGTGCGGAAGGAGTTGCCTCTCATCCTGGATGACGATGACCAACATCCGCCACCTGTGGAGGATCCTGGCCTGGACCACGATGCCAGTGATGATGATGATGATGAGGGTGATGTCCGCACACAGCTCATCACCAACTTCTTCAGCTGAATGTGAGTATCCGGAGATGTCATGTCAATGATGTGAGTTTGCGTGATATGTGTTGGTGGTGCTCTGGTGCTGTTTGAGTGTGTCCATGTGCTACATGACTGTATGCGTGCAGCGATGTGTCCTTACAGGTAGTCTGTACTCCCCAACAGTGTTCACATGCTAACTTGGTTCTGTGTAGGTATCTTGTGACATGTATTGGGCATGAGTATTGCAGTTCTGTCCTGTTCTTCAGTGCTTTTGACTGTGTGTCATTTCTGTCCTTCACAGGGTACTTTCAGAGTTGTTTGGTCAACTGTGATCCCCCGACACCGTGATTCAACTTCCAGGGTGGAAGCTGTCGTTTCCCTACAGGTGATGTGCGCCACACCCATGGACTTCCTTTCTTCTACACTTGTTGACTGTGTGCCCACTGCCACGTGGGATTACCTTGCATCTGTAGTGGTTACAACATGTTGCAAATGTGTAATATACCTGTGCTTCACTTTGTGATGTGCGTTGTCTGTGGTCACACATCTGACTGACATTTGCTTACTGCACCAGTGGGCTAGTTAACACAGACTGTGAATAGGTGTTGTGTCTGTGCATTGCACCGTATTTCCTGGCAACATCAGTGTAGGCGATGAGTCAGATGGCCCTGGTGTGTATGTGTTGTGTAGCCCTGGTGGTGTGTCTCCCTCATATGTGTCACGTCGCCATGACTCACATGACGGTGTTGTACTTGCTGTAGCAGTTAGCATGCACAGTGTCATTTCGCAGATCATCATCTCCATGACAGAAACCACGTTGGAATCACAACAGAGGCAAGTATGGTGTATTAGTGAGTTTATTGACATACATGTGTGAGTATAGTGCACAGGATGGTGGGTGCTGTACATTGGGATTGTAATCCAAAGTTCCTAGATGATTTGGAAGTCCTGGTAGCAGAAATGTCCTGAGTAAAGTCCACAGTCATCTGATACATTTGTCCAACTTGAACTCCCCATGTCATGTGGGAGAGTTGTGTTGCATTCGACAGGGTGAACAGTTTGCACACAAAGGTGAATTTCCAGAACAGGTGTTGGCTTCCTGGGGGTTGTGCATGGCCATCGGCCTCTCAGTTGTCCTTCCTCGGACGACCCCTCTTCTTTGGGGGGGACCCTCAAGTGCAGGCTGCTGCGGTGCAGGGGACTCTCCGCCAGAGTCATCCTCCCTCCCTGTGGCAGTTGCAGTTGTTGCAGCACCAGATGTTGTGGGCACACAGGGAGGTGTTGACATGTTGGTGCAAATCTGGCGGAGGCATGTCAATATGTCCCTATGCACCGCCGTCAGTTCTTGCAATGTGTCCCACTTGGACTCCATGCGGGACATGTGGGAGTCCAAGCGGGCATGATGGGCAGCCTGCTGCTGTTGAATGTCCTTGAGGATCCCCACTACCTGGCTGACCTCTCCGATGCTAGTCTGGTACGCATCAGCAATGCGTACCAGTTGTGGGTCATCATGCAGTCCAGACCCCTCTGCAAACAGCGACCTATGTCTACCACCCCTCCCACCACCCCTGGCGACACGTGCAGGACCTGCGGTGGCACGCACAGGTCACCCTGGGCCCCCTTGGGGGTTGTTACTGGTGTTGGTGTCCGTAGCTCCACGTTGGGCCGGGGTCCGTGTGCTGTTGTCGTTGGTGGTCCTTGGTCTGTCCGTGTCGGCAGGGGTGGTCTGTGTGTTGGCAGTTGTTGGAGGGGTGGGTGCAGTGGGTGCAGCTGGTGGTCCTGCTGGTGCTGCATGATGACTCACTCCAGAGGTGCCAGGTAGGTCTTCGGCATCCGAGGAGGGCAGAGGCGGTTCCACACCAGTGAGCTCAGTGTCCCCCGGAGCCTGGGACAGGGACTCCTCAGCGTCTGCTGCTGTGTCCCCATCATCACCTGTTTTTGGGAGACACACACAATGTATGTTATGTTTCTGCAGGCATCAATGGTTCACACACCTGACAGTTGTGACTGTACCTCTGGATGCGGGCCTGTACATTGCATTGTCCTAAGTTGTCACAGTCAGAGGTTGATATTGGTGTAGCACATTGTCCTGCATACTTTAAGCATTTCAATATGAATGTTGAGGTGTGTACATGGCCAGCATTGGTTGTATTTGGTGGACATCCGGCCCTCATTCTCCCCCCAGCCCAGTTATCCCACCATGAAGCATGCCACCCTTGCAGTGGGTTCAGGTTGACTCTCAGGATGTCAGTCAGTGGTGTCCTGTTGTTTGTTGGTGCCCAGTTCCCAGCATGGCCTTGTGCTCCCCACAGCAGTACCCAGTGTCAGCCATCTTGTCAGTTCTTTTCCACTCCCTGTGAGGTGTGCATGCTTCAGTGTGAGCTTGCTGGGCCATGTGGGTGGGGGATGTTGGGCTGTGACTACCACTCCCATCATGCTATTGCCTCCACCCCCCTTCCCAGCATGCCCATGCTTCCTTCCTTTTGAGTGGACTTCACTGTGTGTGAGTGTGACAGCAATGGCAAGATGGCTGACAGTGGTGTCCTGTTGTTTGTTGGTGCCCAGTTCCCAGCATGGCCTTGTGCTCCCACACAGCAGTACCCAGTGTCAGCCATCTTGTCAGTTCTTTTCCACTCCCTGTGAGGTGTGCATGCTTCAGTGTGAGCTTGCTGGGCCATGTGGGTGGGGGATGTTGAGCTGTGACTACCACTCCCATCATGCTATTGCCTACACCCCCCTTCCCAGCATGCCCATACTTCCTTCCTTTTGAGTGGACTTCACTGTGTGTGAGTGTGACAGCAATGGCGAGATGGCTGACAGTGGTATCCTGGCGTTAGTTTGGCTACAAGTCCCATGTGTGTCCCTGTGCTTCACACAGCATAACCCAGGGTGGTGGTTCTTTGTGGGATATTTAATTAGAGTGTGAGGCTATGCATTCTCCCAGGTGAGTTGTGTGGAGTTTGTGTTAGGGGTGTGTGTGAGAAGAGCTGCTGGTAACTATGGTCAGTGCTGTCAGTCCTCCTTCCCACCCAGCCAGATATCCCACCATGGAACGTGCTTCCATTGCAGGGAGTGCAAGTTTGCTTTCAGGATGTCAGTCAGTGGTGTCCTGCTGTTGGTTGGTGCACAGTTCCCAGCAGGGCCTTGTGCTCCCCACAGCAGTACCCAGTGTCAGCCATCTTGTCAGTTGTTTTCCACTCCCTGTGATGTGAGCATGGTTCAGAGTGGTGTTGATGGGCGTATTGTGAGGGTGGGCAATATCTGTGACTACAACTCCCATCATGCTATTGGCTACACTGACTTGACCAGCATACACAGAATTCCTTCCTTTCAGTGGGCTTCCCTGTGAGGTGGTGTTGTAGTGGTGGCTACATATCTGACTGTGTTTGTTGGTTAGATTTGTGCCACTGCCTAGCTGTATTTGTTGTTGTGTTTGTACATGTCATGACACAGTTACATATCACTATGAGATGGCATGTATTGTGTTTATCTGACTGACATACACATCTTGGGATGATTATCTTTTGGTTGGTGTGTATTTGCTAAGGGTGCATGGTTTGACTATCCCCTTGACAGTGATGTGTGTGTATTGTCACACAATATTGTGTATATTTGTTGTGTTCTCACCAGGCTCTGGGATGTTTGATAGTCCATATACGCTCACTGGTGGTAGGATGGCCTGCACCTTCTCCTCCCAGGGCCTGAGGTATACAGGTTTGGCAGGAGGGCCACTGCCGGTGTGTTGGCTCAAGGCGTAGTCCTTCTTTAGTAGCTACTTGACCCTCCTGCGCACGTCATACCACCTGTTCTGGATGTCTTCCTTTGTGCGCAAACATGGTGATTGTGCGTTCACCCTGTCGACGATCCTCTCCCACATCTTGGTTTTCTGCGATATGGGGGTCTGTTGGACCAGTGTACCAAACAGCTGTGGCTCTACCCTGAGGATCTCATTTACCAGGACTTCCAATTCACTGTCTAGGAACTTTGGATTCTTCTTTGGGGGCATGGTGATGGGTGGTGGTGGTGAGTGATGTGTGTGTTGGTGTGCCGGTGAGGGTGTGTGAGTGTGGGTTTTGCTGGGTGTATGTGAGGGTGCTATTTGTTGAGGTGCTGATGGTGTGTGGCTTATGTGATGGATGAGCTGTGAGTGTGTCTGTGGTTGCTGTCTGTTGGTGTTTTGTGCTGGCAGGTAATTAGAATTTGCAAAGGATCATGGTAGGGATTTGTGTCTTTTATATGGGTGGAGTTGTGGGTGTGTCTTTGTTCCATGTCCCTCCCCCCCCCAGTATTTATTGGATTTGTAATTGCTTGTTTGGCCCTTTTTTGTGTGTTTTTTCCTTTGTACTTTTTGTGCATGTAGGAGACGTTCTTCTGACCGAGTAGGACGCTGCAGTTGGTCTCGTGCGAGCTTCTCCGACTCGTTCACGCTGTATTTCTGCTGTGTTTCATGTGCGGCGTACGCGTCGGTCGCGGTGTATTGGGTTGCTTCGGCTCGCTGTTTTGTATGCGTGTCGGTCGTACGGCTTGAGCTCCGTGCGACTCGTTCGGGTTTTCCACGCATTGCATCGTACTGTGCGGGTCGGAGTTTGCGGGTACGTTTCGTTCGGGTTCCTTCCTGGTGCGTGTCGGTCGGTTCGATTCGCGTTTTTTTCCAGCCGGATAGCTGTTTTCCGTGCGGTTCGGTCGTTCGGCTTGGGTTCCGTGCGAGTCGGTCGTAAATCGCATGCATTTCATCGTACTAGGCGGATCGGGCTGCACCGGTACGTGTCGGTCGGAATAGATTCCCAATCCGAGTCGGTCGGTACGTTTTCCGGCCTGAATCGGAATCGGCCCCATTGACTGTGAACCCCAGTTGGTGCAGTAACTGCAGTGTTATGTGAGTGTGCTAGAGACACTTTGAGTACGTACTGGCTTTCCAAGTACGGGAAGACATGAATGTATTGTCTTCATAGGTGAGCAGCGACTACCGCCAGACATTTCGTAAAGACTCTGGGAGCAGTGGTGACTCCAAATGGGAGTACCTTGAACTGGTAATGCTGCCCCGCTACCGCAAATCTGAGAAATTTACGATGAGCGGGATGTATTGGAATGTGGAAATGGTTCACTGATAGAATATCGACCCCCAAAATATCCCCATACACAAATATCGAGTTATAAATATCGTTGTCAGAAATATCGACATCCTATATTTATAATGGTAAGTACAAAAATATCGAGAAAAAAAATATTGATGTAAAAAATATAGTTGTACAAAATATCGATTTTGATATATGTATAAAAAATAATATTAAATATATTAAATAATAAAATTAACTTTAAAAAAATTAATTTGATTTAATATACATTTTAACAAATATAACAAATACATTTAATTTAAAAAAAAAATATACGTATATAAAATGTAATATCTATATATATATTTACTTTAAAACAATTAATAAACTATTAATTTTAATTTATTTTTATAATTGTATATATGAAAATTTACAAATAAATATATATATATATATATATATCACAACAAACGCCATTTCCGATAAAGGACAGCTACTGTGGACACAGTTTCCTTTGGAAAGCAGTTTAATGAATCAATCACCAGCTCGACGCGTTTCGGGAAACACTCCCTTGCTCACGAGCAAGGAGTGTTTCCCAAACGCGTCGAGCTGGTGATTGATTCATTAAACTGCTTTCCAAAGGAAACTGTGTCCACAGTAGCTGTCCTTTATCGGAAATGGCGTTTGTTGTGATGTTATGAGGCTCGCCCCCTGACTGTGGACCGCCGCTGAGGAGAGGAAGGGGTAAGGCGATTACGGTGCGCAAGCACCGTTTGGCGGTTGTTTATATATATATATATATATATGTATACATACACAAATAACATAAAATCTAATAAAAAAACATTATATTATAAATTAAAACATTAAACTATTTAAAAGTCTTTAAACTTAAATTTTCCACTTCAGTGAGTGCAACAGTAGGTAAAGTGTTGGATAGCTGAGGGGTAAAAATTACTATTCTCACTCCAGTTAGTGCAACAGTAGGGAAAGTGTTGGATAGCAGAGGGGTAAAAAATACTATTCCCATTTCAGTGAGTGCAACAGTAGAGAAAGTGTTGGATAGCGGAGGGGTAAAAATTACTATTCGCACTCCAGTGAGTGCAACAGTAGGGAAAGTGTTGGATAGCGAAGGGGTAAAAATTACTATTCCCACTCCAGTGACTGCAACAGTAGGGAAAGTGTTGGATAGCGGAGGGGTAAAAATGACTATTCCCACTCCAGTGAGAGCACCAGTAGGGAAAGTGTTGGATAGAAAAGGGGTAAAAATTACTATTCCCACTCCAGTTAGTGCAACAGTAGGGAAACTATTGGCTAGCGGAGGAATACAAATGACTATTCCCACTCCAGTGAGTGCAACAGTAGGGAAAGTGCTGGATAGCGGAGGGGTAAAAATAACTATTCCCACTCCAGTGAATGCAACAGTAGGGAAAGTGTTGGATAGCGGAGGGGTAAAAATTAGTATTGCCACTCAAGTTTGTGCAACAGAAGGGAAAGTGTTGGATAGCGGAGGAATAAAAATGACTATTCCTACTTCAGTGAGGGCAACAATGGGGAAAGTGTTGGATAGCGGAGGGGTAAAAAATACTATTCCCACTCCAGTTAGTGCAACAATAGGAAAAGTGTTGGATAACGTAGGGGTAAAAATTAATATTCCCACTCCAGTCAGTTCAAAATTGAAAACAAACACAATATCACCAGCACAAAATATTTAAAAAATATATATATATTTTAAAATATTTAAAAAATCGAGACATATTATAATGTTAAATAGATATGACCAATACCTAGAAATATTATATTAAATAAATGTAAAAATAATTTACAAACAAATAACTATTTTTAATTAGAAATTATTTATAAACAAAAATCTTAATTATTACATAAATGTAATCTTTTTTATTTCCTACCCTATAACACCGCACAATTTACAACACACATCTAAATTTTTTTTTTAATTACCTCCATAATTAACATAATTAAGTATCAATTATTAATTAAAAAACAAATTAAAACAGATAAAAATGTATTTACTCCCCAATCGTTACCCCTATAAAACCAAAACTCACACAAAAAAAACAATTACCTTAATTAATTATCAATTGATGAATTAATATTGATGATCAACTAATTATTAATTAATTAAACATAAAATACTTTCTACCCTCTACCCCTATAAACTCCACAACCCACACCTAAAAATCATTACACAATTTCCATAATTAATTTTAAAATAATAAATTAATATCAATTAACAACAAATTAATAATTAATTAAAAATAAATTACTTCCCACCCTTTACCACTATAAACCCCACAACTCACATCTAAAATTAATTACACAATTGCCATATTTACATTTTAATTAATAAATTAGCATTAATTAACACATAATTATTAATTAATTAAAAATAAATTACTTCCCACCCTTTACCCCTATAAATCCCACAACCCGCGCCTAAAAAAATGACACAATTAACTTAATTAATTACCAATCAATTAATTATTAATTAACAACCAATTAATAATTACTAAATAATAAATTACTTCCTACAATTAGCACTATAAAATCTAAATTAAATAAATATTAATAAATGTAAAAAAATCATTAATTTATGATGATTAAATTACTTCCCAACCTTTACCCCTATAAACCCATAACCCGCTACGGAACTAAAAAACGCAAAATTTAATTAAAATAAAATTGATAACAACTAAAAATGTAACACATATATTCAAAAACAATACTTATACAAAAAAAATAGATCACATACATTTAAAATACTTACTAAAATATATAACACTAATAAAAAATCGATATTTTAAACAACTATATTTTTGCAAACGATATTAATGACTTCGATATTTTAAAAAACGATATTTCTTACCTTAAAGTCGGTATTCTTGACCACGATATTCTTGCTGTCGATATTTCTGTGTCACGATATTTCCAACTCGATATTTGTGTAAGTTGACATTTCCAACTCGATATTCTGTCTGCATACCCTCTTCAGTAATTGCTCCTCTGCACGGCTGCCAATGCGTGTGCTGCTCTGCTGCGAGGAATGACAGTTTTTTAGCGCTGTTTGTGTTTTTAAATGCAGCTTTAAGGAACTGTTTCATATTCTCAACTAATCTAGGCAGTGGAGTAGGAGTGAGGTGCACGCTAAGAAGTAGTGTCTGAGCACTGGGAAGAGGTCAGGTGCGCGCGTGCAGGCGCGCACCTTACAGGGAACACTGCTCTCTTCTATTTTTGGCAGAATTTGTTTGTGTTGGCCTTAGGACTCTGTGCACTTTACCACTGCTTACCAGTGCTAAAGTGCTTGTGCTCACTCCTGACAACAAGGTAAAATTGGCTCACGCCTGATTGGAATTTTCTATTTACTAGCAAAGTGGCATACCATATACCCAGGGCTCGTAAATTAAGCACTATTAGAGGGCCTGTAGCACTTATTGTGCCACCCACTTAAGTAACCCCTTAAAACATGTTTTCAGGCTTGCCATCACAGCCTGTTAACAGTTTTAAACTGCCTCTCAGACTTGACAAAATAACTCCCTTGTCAAGTCCAAAACTCCCTTTTTATTACATAAATGCCTCTCCAATAGGACAACATTGGGTTACTGTTAGACCTGTCAACCTTTGATCTTCCCCCAAACTTTTTGCCTACACCTCCATTTTGCTGATCTTGTTTTTGTTGGCCATAGGACTCTATTCACTTTACCAATACTAAGGTGTATGTGCCCACGCCCACCTAGTACACCCCATTGGCACATGCAATTTGCTTGTAAGCCCTTAGTACAGGGGTATTACCTGTAACCAGGGGCCGTGAATTATATGCTACTAGTGAGCCTGCAGCACTAATTGTGCCACTCACTTTGCAGCCTGTGTATGCAGTTTTAAACTTCCATTTTGATCTGGCAAAGAAACATCCTTTTTAATAAATATCAATCACCCCTAGGGTAGGCCCTGCGCAGCCCATAGGACAGGCAGTGTGTTTAAAAAGTTGGACTTGTACTTTTTACTTTTACATGTCCTGGTAGTGAAAAACTCCTCAATTTGTTCTTCACTGCTGCAGGACCGGCCTCTCCCATGGGATAAGATTGTGTTACCTTATTACATTTAATGAGTGATAACTTTCGATTGGATGCAGGGAGGAACATCGAATTTGGTGCCTAAAGAATTGTAATTTAAAACCCTCTTTGATAGTAAAGTCAGATTTCTAATCACAATTCTGAAAATGCCACTTTTAGAAAGGTGGCGTTTTCTTGTTCCAGCCATTTATTGCCTGTGGCCTCTATCCTGGGTCACATGAATAGTTATAGATGCCAGTTGGTCTTTGTGTATTGCTCCCAGACAGGGAGACAAAGGGGAAATAGGCGTTGACAGGATGGGCCATCTCTGATTTGTTATGGGGAAGGAGCTGCCACTTACCACACATGCACATCAGAAAGGTTCTGCCTCAGCATAATCAAAAAGGGTTTCACACTAGTTGGACAGGTTGGGGCCAGGGCAGGGAGGCAGGAAATTCCAAACACCTCTAGGGGCTAACAGTCAGTACAGCAACACAGCTGCTCAGCCAAACTAGTGGCAACAAGGACTCCGAGGATACCGGAGAACTAACCCCAGATTACCCGGACTACCCGGACCTCACGTAGTCCTCCAGTCGCAGCTAATGAGCAACCTGGACGATCGCCTGGAACGCAGTGAACGTCATCCACGGAGAATACATAGACCAATAGATCTAAGAAGAGGGAACGCAGGAGGTGCTCGCCGAAGACCAAAAATACCTAAATATAGGACCTTAGACACTTCAACAGCCGGTAGGACAAGCGGCTGGAAAATTGACTGGAAAATTGCCCCCGAGTGTCGAGGGTGGGGACTATGGTAAAAGGGGGTAAAAAACGTCAACCAGGAGGGAGGGGAGGAGCCCCAGAGAGTGCCCAGAAGATAGAAAAAACCTTGTATGACTACTATAGGAGAGTAGATACAACCACAGATGGCAACCTTGAAACCACGCCCAAAAACAACCAAAGCGGAAATGACGGCCAACCAGTTAGAAACGCGCAACAACAGTCTCCTCTGGCCAGTAAGGACAGCGGGGACGCAATTCCAATGCTCTCTCCAGAGGCTGGTCATGGTGCAGACGTCGGCACAGAGTGGGGCACACACAGTACAAACAAAGCGGATACCATCACTAAAGGGCATATTTACAGCATATCCCTACTGACAAGAGGGGAAGAGAACAGTGTGATCGAGCTCTCTTCAGAGCTGACAGCTACGTCCTGCATCGAGTGGGACCGATCTAAGAACTCATCTACTAAGACCTTGAGCCCAAGACTGCCCATATGACAGACAGAGCCTGGTGGACAGATAAAAAAGGCTTGCGATCCAAAGTCGGCGCGGGGGTTAACGACACAACAGAATCGGATCTCCCCCAAACTAGCACCCAGAACCCAATTGAGTGGGAAGTTGCCGGCAGAGACAGCCCTAAGACACAACCCCTAGGGGAAAAGCATGAACACGCCACCCTGTAGGAGGCTCACAACCGACAGGCCACCCGAAAACAAGAAGGAGGAATGCACAGAGATCAGTGAGGTTGAGGTCGACTCCAACAAACAAAATAATTGGCTATCCTCGATCAATAACACACTCATGGCAGCCATAAACGCCCTTAACTGGCAATCACATAAACTAGAGGTCCAAATGGACACAATGCAAACTATAGCCTTAGCCATTGCAAATATAAGCCTCAAGCTAGAAGTACTAGAAAAACGTGCAAACATCAAGGACTGCCACTGCAGAGTCATCGTGGAAAAACTTTCAACTCTCCCGGAAGTCTTGATAATGCTAACTACGGACTTGAAAAAACTTAGCTTAAGTAACGGAGGAAATAACAACTCGGAAACAAAGGCCGAAATCACGGCCATAGCAGAAAACACAGAGGTACGAGGGACACAACCTAGTTCAATAACTCCAAGGAAAGAGGCCAGTCAAGAGGCGGCCCCAGCAATCGCCAATCCTCAACAGAGCCCATGTAAGGCAACAACAAACAGGGCAAGAAGAACCAACAGTCCCAGTATCAACTTCACCGTTAACTCGAACCCCAAGAATCCTCACAATCTGCTAAAACGGAGCATTAGTAGTCAGAATCAACAGCCAGACACATCGGAGGAGCACCCCGAGACCAGGTGCATCAGTAGTCCAAGGCCCGCCACCTCCGCCACAAAGGATAGCAAGTCCCTGTCCAGACGAGAGAAAAAAAGACTAAAGAAAAGACAAAAAACGAATAGGCAAATTCAAGCTCAAAAGTCCTGGGAGCATTCATCCATGGAAGGAAAGATAACTCCCATAAACGAAATTCCGCCTAGCACAAAGCTTTTTCCGATTTTCGAAAAACAGAGAAGGACCTCTATGAGGAACATACAAGTCTATGTTTCAACATCATCTTAAACTGATAAAGTATGCAGGAGCTCAATCCCTGAACAATCTTATGATGATACAGAGTCAGGGCCAACCCAAGGCGCAGTGGGGTGCAGCTCGAAACCCACTCATAGGTCCAAGCCTGAGGAGAACAGAGGAAGTCCGAGACAAACAAAACCTCATGGCACAGACGTCGCCTGTCAGGCGTCGCAGGAGGAGCAGAAGGAACGAAAGGAAAAGACCACAGAGGGAGCAGGGACTGAGAGAAACGGAACACCAATGGAGCAATCCCAAGTGCATCTAACAGAGAACAGATCCCCAGGAGCACAGTTAAACACTGAAGAGAAACATCCGATATATGCACCGACTTCATTGAAAGTCATGTTCTTCCCCCAGTACAGGTCACGTGGAAGGAGAGACACCCTCAACAGGGGTAATATTCTGAAGTTGCTGCATCACATCCCTTCGTTAGCATAAATAACGAACAAAGACCTCCTCAGTATACAATTTGAGGTGAATAAACAGCAACCCCAAATGAAAAATACATGGAAGTCATCAACCCTTGCCAACATGGTTCTAAGAGAAAAGATTACTTTCGATAAATGAGGCATAGTGGTTCGCGAACTAGAAGAAGAAAAATACCAATACGTGCTAGCCACACAAGACGGTGGCCTGACCAAACATCATAGAAACGATCCAAAGACACAAAGCTTCCTAAAAAGGGACTCACCCCGGAGACACCCAGTTGAGTTTTCACAACTTTACAATTGAAATCAGCGAAAAAAAGGGTCACAGTGAGAGGAAAATACTCGAAAGGAACACAGGTGACGGAGGCCGGTATAGACCGCCGACAAGAACGACACCCAGCAAAGCTACCTCACTGCGTGAAGGCCACATCATGCAGTACTCCTAGCCCCGTAGTACAAAATAAGTCATATGCCGCTATTCCACCACAAAAAAACATTGAGGGTCCGGCAAAAAGAGACCACATGACAAGCCTGAGGCTCATAACATGGAACGTGGCAGGAATTCAAAACACAAGAAATAGTGTTTCTGCAATGGAAAAGATCCAGAAGGGGGACATTCTCTGCCTGCAGGAAACATGGGCCACAGAGACACCCACCTACAAGGGTTCGCCGGTATTCACGTACCAGCCAGGAAATTACATTCTCAGGAGGCCTCTCAATCTATGTGAATCATGCAGTAGAGGTCTCAATTAAAGAGATTGGAAGATCAACGGACACCGCACAGTGCATTGTGATAAACGGCTTATGGGATGGTAAATCTAGAAAAGAACTCTTAATCATCAACGTACACCTTAACCATAAGGGAGCTGCAAAAATGGCAAATACCAAACAGATTATCCCAACCCTAGAAGAAGTGCTCTGTGAATTCACCAATCTGGATTCGATCATCACTGGGGATTTCAATCTCCACTACCTGAGCCCGGACAACGGCCAAGGCTCACCTGCGGAAAGAGAATACAATCATTTTCTAAGGTCATTCCATCTAATCTCAGTTCAGGCTTGGACATAGCAACATAGCCCCAATGCATCAAACCTTTTGACTTTTAACAATCAAACTACAATCGATTATATCTTCATGAGGAAAAGTATGAGGAATGGAATTCAGGACTTCCAGATACAACAACATGAAACAAGTGACCACGCAATGCTTATCGCAGAATTCAACCTCCAGTGCGTCTGCCGTGAGGAATTGGTGCCCATAAGTAACACATCTGGGTGGGAGGAGCACAAATTAGTGAAGAGGATTAGATGGAACCACTTCATGGTCTCGAATTGGGAAAGCCGTAAGCAGGAACTAGTACGGAAGGGACATAGTGGACTTCTCTCTCCTACCATCCGGAGTTGGCACACCTGGATCGAAGCACTGCGGGCAGTCCTACTGACAGGGGCAAGGAATACAAACCACAAATCGGTGGGGCAACAAGAACGAACCAGGAAATACAATATTAAGGTGAAGAACAGCACCCGCACCCTCAGATATACCAGACGGGCATATCGAAAAAGCGGCACTACGGCGCCAGAGAGCGCCTATAAAGACGCCCAGCGGAACCACAAACACTTAATATGGAATGAAAAATGTCAGACGATGGAGAAGGAATGGATCAAACTATTCTAACTATGCAAACCGAATAAACAGAAGCAATTCTGGGAGTACATAGCCAAGATGGAAAATACAAAAATGGACAGGCCGAATGCAGTCACAGCAGATGCCTGGCTGGACCATACAGCAGTAATATACACAACGAAACCAGGTGGCCAAAATGTCAGTCCTTTCCCCGGATCAGATGGGGCTGAAGCAGAGGAAGACAACCAGACAGATGAGGGGGGCCAAGCCCAGGAGCCGAAAGAAGTTATAAAGGTCTTAAAAAGGATAAAACGGGACGGAGCCCGCGGCCCGAACGGCCTACCGGGTGGACTGTTCAAGCAGGATCCTAAGGAGTGGGCTGACCTGTTAACACCTTTGTACAGGGAATGCAGAGCCCTGGGAGACGTGCCGGACGCCTGGTGAGGCTCACCATTGCAGCCAATACATAAGAAGGGAGCAAAAACCGACCCAAAAAATTACCGACTCATTGCCTTGTTAGATATTGAAGGCAAAGTATATGCTAGTACCTTGCTACATGAATTAACAGCCTGGATAGAGGATAACAAAATAATACCTTTTTACCAGACTGGATTCCGAAAAGGCTGTTCCATTATAGACAACATTATGGCACTTTCGTTCATGGCATATCAGGCAAACTCCAGTAAAAACCTGCCAGTATTCGCATGCTTCATAGACTACTCGGCCGCCTTCGACGGGGTTAATCGAAGTAAGCTGTGGCATAAATTGTACCGCTGGAAGATCCCCGGTAAACTACTGAAGGCAATGATGTCACTATACACCAATACGTGGGTGAGAATCAAACTGGCAGGAGACACAGTCACACACAAGATGTCAACTGACCGTGGCCTAAAGCAGGGCTGCGTTTTAGCACCCACACTCTTTAACCTTTATACGGCAGACCTGGGGAAAGCTATACAAGGAGCAAGTTTGGCAATCCCAAAAATCGGACAGCAACGATTAAATGTACTTCAGTATGCTGATGATCTGGTGATCCTTGACCACACCAGAGTAGGTTTGCAAAGAGGGTTGAATGCATTAAACAGCTACAACCAGGAAAACAAACTCGTGGCCAACCACAGTAAAACAAAAGTCGTGGTGTTTGGTAAACACCTGAAGAAAACAGGCTTAAAGTGGAGACTGGGCAATAACAGCATAGCCACAGAAAGAGCATATCATTATCTAGGTGCGTGGCTGAACGACAAAGGCAAGGCAACCTTGCACCAGGTCAAGACGCAAGCCAAAATACAAGCCACTATCTACGCCCTTTGCAAACTTCAAGGCAAACTTCACAGCCCTACTACGAAACCCATCATGAGAGTCACAAAATCTAAACTCCATGCGGTTGCTGGGTATGCATCACAGGCATTCCCAGGTAAGATGGAAAAGATGATGGAAAAAGCCCAGTGCCAGTGTTACAAAAGGCTTTTTAGGCTCCCCAAGTACACACGAAATGCCCTGATTCGGCTTGAGTTTGGCCTTGTACAACAAAAATACGAATGCAGGAGCACACCGGTTAAAGCACAAGTTACTAACTTGTGTAACGATATATCTGTAAGAGACAGTAGTTAGTGACAGATTCCTTACCTTAGAATATCCCCAGGCGTCAGGCTGGATCCGGAAAGTTTTTGCGTAGCAGTACCCTTGCGCGTCGGTAGGCGGCGTCGTGCGGCTCCGCGTCCGTCGTCGGCGTCGTGATCGCCGGGATGACGTCGCGGGCAGTACTTAGACGCCGCCCTGCGCGCTGACGTCAGTTCTGTACACGACTTTCCGCGCCAGGAACGCAGAGCCATGCAAGAAGCTGACATAGGTGTCTGAAAAATACTAGGGCCCTGAAAGGGATGTCCTTAACCCTAGAAATCAGTTCGCAGAACGGGGAGGAGGGTGGGGCGGTAGAATCTGTCACTAACTACTGTCTCTTACAGATATATCGTTACACAAGTTAGTAACTTGTGCATCTGAAAGAGACACGTTAGTGACAGATTCCTTACCTTAGAATAGATACCCCAGCAATACCAACCCCGGTGGTGGGTCTGCGAACAAAGATCAGACAAGGAAGTCCCGGAGGACAGAACGGCCAAAGAAGCCGTCCCTCCGGACCTGACTGTCAAGGCAGTAATGCGTTGTAAATGTCTGCAGCGAGGCCCACGTAGCTGCCTGACAGATATCCTGCAGCGGAACACCGTGGCCTAAAGCCGTGGTAGCAGCCGTTGCCCTGGTGGAATGGGCACGCAGCCCAACAGGAGGCTCCTTCTTAGCCAAAGAATAGCAGGCTTTAATACACAAGGTCACCCAGCGGGAGATGGTTCTCTTGTGCACCGCCCGACCTTTTTTGGCGCCCACGTAGCCAACAAAGAGCTGGTCATCCACCCGGAAGTGTTGTGTGCGGTTGATATAAAAGGAAAGCGCACGTTTTGGGTCCAGACGGTGGAGCCTCTCTCCTCTCTGGAAGGATGCAGAGGCGGAAAGAAGGTGGGCAAAGTGATGGTCTGCCCAATGTGGAAGGCAGTAACCACCTTTGGCAAGAAGGACGGACGCGTCCTAAGAACAACCTTGTCTGGATGGACAGACAGAAAGGGAGGTTTGCATGATAGAGCCTGGCGCTCACTCACCCGCCGAGCGGAGGTGATGGCCACCAGAAAGGCTGTCTTCAGAGTCAGAAGACGAAGAGGACAGTTATGTAGAGGCTCAAAGGGCGCGCACATGAGAAAGGTAAGAACCAAGTTCAAGTCCCACTGAGGCATCACAAACGGAACAGGAGGGAAGAGGTGTGTAATGCCTTTTAGAAACCTGTTAACAACAGGGGACTTGAAAAGGGAGGGCTGATCAGGAAGCCTGAGGAAGGCCGAGATGGCACAAAGATAGCCCTTGATGTTACCCAGGGCAGAACCCTGTTGGTCCAGGGAAAGAAGGAACAGAAGAACCTCGGAAAGAGGGGCAGAGAGGGGATTCACAGCCTTTGCTGTGCACCATGCCACAAACTTGTTCCACCTGCAGGCGTATACCACCTTAGTGGAGGGACGCCTGGCTGCCAGAATTACATCACAAACTTCGGGAGGCAAGTCGAAAGGAATCAACTGCCGCCGCTCAATCTCCACGCAAGCAGGTAGAGGCTGGACAGGTTCGGGTGGAGGACCGTCCCCTGCTGCTGCGACAGAAGATCCTCCCGAAGAGGCAGACGGATCGGGTGATCGACGCTCATACTGAGTAGCTCGGGATACCAAACTCTTCGAGCCCAGTCCGGAGCCACAAGGATGACTTGGGCCCGGTCGCGCCGAATCTTCTTCAACACTCTGGGTAGAAGTGGTATAGGTGGAAAGGCGTACAACAGACCGCAACTCCACTCGCGACGAAAAGCGCCGCCGAGCGAGTGCCGCCTTGGAAATTCCAACGCGCAGAACTGATGACATTGCGCGTTCTCGTCGGTGGCGAATAGATCTAACCAAGGCTCTCCCCACTGCAGAAAGAGTCCTTGCGCCACTTCCGAGTGAAGACGCCATTCGTGATCCATCATGCACCTGCGGCTGAGTTCGTCCGCCCTGGCGTTCAGGGAACCTGCCAGGTGTTGAACCATCAGGAACATGCCCTGATGTTCCAGCCATGTCCAGAGGCGCAGAGCCTCCTGACAGAGGGTCCACGACCCCACCCCGCCTTGTTTGTTGCAGTACCACATGGCGGTGGTGTTGTCTGTGAACACCTGCACTACCTTCCCTTTGACAGAGGGAAGGAATGCCTTGAGTGCAAGTCGGATCGCCCGGAGCTCCAGAAGGTTGATATGGAGCCGGGACTCCGCCGGAGACCAGAGGCCTCTGATCTCCGCCTCTCCCATGTGACCGCCCCATCCCAGAAGGGACGCATCCGTCACAATTGTGTGCTCTGGCTGGGGAAGGGAGAGGGATCTGCCCATGACCCATTGCCGGTTCGAGAGCCACCACTGCAACTGTTTTGCAGTCCCCTCCGAGATCTGGACGTGATCGGACAGGTTGCCCTGGTGCTGCGCCCACTGGAACTTCAGGTCCCACTGCAGAGCCCGCATATGCCATCTGGCATGATCGACCAGCAGGATGCAGGAGGCCATGAGGCCCAGCAGCCTCAGGGTCATCCGTACCGAAACCCAGGATAAAGGCTGAAAGATCGGAATCATAGCCTGAATATCCCGGACTCGCCGTTCGGGAGGATAGGCCCGAAACTGCGTCGTGTCCAGAACTGCTCCGATGAAAAGGAGCTGTGGAGAAGGAATCAGATGCGACTTCGGCACATTGATGGAGAACCCCAGCGAGTGCAGGAGTTCGGCCGTAGTCTGGAGGTGGGAGACGACTGCCTGGGACGAGCCCGCCTTCAGCAGCCAGTCGTCGAGGTAGGGGAAGACTGGAACTCCTGCCCGGCGCAGATGAGCTGCGACCACCGCCATCACTTTCGTGAACACCCGAGGGGCACTTGTAAGGCCAAAGGGGAGCACGGTGAACTGAAAATGCTCGAGGACTACCGTGAACCGCAGGTAACGCCGGTGGGCCGGCAGGACGGGGATGTGAAAATAAGCGTCCTGCAAGTCCAACGCTACCAACCAGTCTCCAGGGTCGAGGGCAGTCAAGACCTGAGCTAGGGTGAGCATCTTGAACTTCTCCTTCCGGAGGAAGCGATTGACGTTCCGGAGGTCTAAGATAGGACGCATGTCCTCCTTGTCCTTTTTGGGCACCAGAAAGTAGTGGGAGTAGCAACCACGTCCTACTTCTGGGGTCGGAACATGCTCGATGGCCCTCTTGGCCAAGAGGGCCGTGACTTCCTTCTGCAGAAGCACCAAGTGATCCCCTGACATGCGGTGGAATTGAGGTGGCATGGCTGGGGGTGGTCTCGAAGGGGAGGGAGTAGCCCTTCGGACAATGTCCAAGACCCACCTGTCCGAGGTGATGGCACGCCAGTGGTGAAGGTGATGGCGGACCCTGCCCCCTACTGGCGTGCTGTGCACCTGAAAGGAAGGACTAGGAAGGCTTAGAGGCCGCGGACAGGGCGGAGTTGGTTGCCTGACCCGCACGCTGGTTGCCCGACCCGCCACGGCGGTAGCCACGTCCTCGGCCATGCGAAGACGCTTGCTGCGCGGGCCGGTGGCTAGGCAGCGGACGTGACTGGGCGCCCCTTCCGTGGCCACGAAAGGGGCGAAAAGCAGAGGTTAGCGGAGGGCGCACAACAGAAAGGCCCAGGGACTTGGCAGTAGCCCGTGAGTCCTTAAAACGCTCCAGCGCATGGTCTGCTTTGGAACCAAAAAGACCGACTCCATCAAAGGGCATGTCCATGAGTGTATTCTGGACATCACCCGAGAAACCAGTTGTTCTCAGCCACGCGTGGCGACGCAGCGCCACCGTCGTTGCAAGCGATCTGCCCAGCGAGTCGGCGGTATCAAGGCCACAACGTATGGTGTACTTTGCCGCATCCCTACCTTACGCAATGGTGCGGATAAGCAGTGTCTGGACCTCCTCAGAACACTGGGGCAAAACGGCCGCCACCGAATCCCACAGAGAGTGGGAATATCGGCCCAAAAGGCAAGCGGTGTTGACGGACCGCAAGCCAGCACTGGAGGAAGAAAAGGCCTTCTTCCCAAATTGGTCCAGGCGTTTGGATTCCCTATCCGGAGGGGTGGTAGGGAAGGCGGTTTGGGAGGCAGAGGCTTGGACAACCAAGCTCTCGGGGGTGGGATGTTGAGAGAGAAACAAGGGGTCGCCCGGAGCAGGGTGATGGCGTCGGGCCACGTTCCTATCCACAGGAGCACCTGTGGTGGGCTTGGACCAGGTGCCCAAAGAACGTCAGACAGTGCATCATTAAACGGCAGCAATGGCTCCGAGGAGGTAGCTGCCGGCTGAAGCACTTCCGTCAGGAGGTTAGTCCTGACAGCCACAGTAGGCAATTGGAGGTGCAAGGCTCCAGCTGCTCTACGCAACACCGTTGCGAAATTTGCTCCCTCCTCCGTAGCCACGGAAGGAGGAGACAGCATGCCAGAGTCAGGAGAAGTGTCCAGACCACTGGCATCCCCAAGTTCCTCTGCCCAGTCCTGATCATACTCACACTGCTGTGTGAGAGGGTCTTCCGACCCCTCCCAGCTCTCCTGGTCCTCCTCTGGTTCAAAACATGGAGGAGGAGGGACATCTGGGACCCAAGGTCTCATCGGCGCCGGAGCCGGCGTCGAGCGACGTCGGTCCGGCTCCATGTCCGGAACCGGAGAGAACCGGGGAACGACGCCGCCCGGAGCCCCGGGCTGCGTCAGGAACGGCACCGGGGACATCGGCGCCGGCGGAGGCGTGGTTAGGTCAACCGGCGTCGATCGGGGTTGCGGTACCACCGGAGCCGGGGCCGGAGCCGAGGCCGGGATCAAGGCTGGCGGGACGGGCGACGCCGGGACCGGAGTCGTCGGCGACGCCGGAGCAACCCCATCAGGGCCCGCGGGGCCCGAAGGCGCACCGGAGGGATCTTGATGCCCGAAGAGGCGGGCCATGGCCGACAGGAATTCCTGTATTTGGGCCGGAGTCGCCCCCGAACCCGGAAAGGACGGGTAATGCGGGGGCGGCTCCACAGGCACGTCCGGGGCCGCGGGGACGGTGCCGACAGGGGCCTCAGCCGAGTCGCGAGACCGGCGAAGCGAAGTCTTAGAGCGATGATGCTTCTTAGACTTTTTGTGCTTCGACTTACCCGAGGAGTGCGAAGACTTGGACTCCGACGACCGGCGGGGGCTCCGCGACCGGCCCCTCGACCTCTCACGGGACCGGGGCTTGGTGCGGCGCGGAGCCGACTGCCGGACCTCGAGGAGCTTTCGAGACCGCTCTCGCAAAGCCTTCGGGTGTAAGGCCCGGCAGTCAGGGCACGACTTTGTGTCGTGGTCTCGGCCGAGACAGTAGAGACACTCTAAGTGCGGGTCTGTGATCGACATCATTCGACCACAGACGTCGCATGGCTTGAAGCCGGGCATCCCTACCGACACCTAGGAGTCGAGATGACTCGAAAAGAAACAGTGAAAAAATCACCAAAAATTTAGTCAAAAATTGACTAGGCACTGCTCTTCCCGGATCTGCGCTTACTGGCGCGGAAAAAGAAGAACTGACGTCAGCGCGCAGGGGCGTCGTCTAAGTACTGCCCGCGACGTCATCCCGGCGATCACGACGCCGACGACGGACGCAAAGCCGCACGACGCCGGCCCCTGCACGCAAGGGTACTGCTACGCAAAAACTTTCCGGATCCAGCCTGACGCCTGGGGATATTCTAAGGTAAGGAATCTGTCACTAACGTGTCTCTTTCAGATTTTTGGTTTAAGACGACAAAAGCTCAGAAAGGATCCCTCAAGGAGGTACAGAGAACTATATTTGAGGGGGCATTGAACCCATGGCAGAAATACTGACTGGAGACAGTGGCAGAGTTGGACTTATCCACAGCATCCTGGTCCCAAGAAGAAATAAATTACTTTGCAATAAAGAGGGCGCTAAATAATCACAACGCCCAGATTTCAAGGAGCGAAGATATACTTAGACTGAAGGTAAACAGAGGGCTGGCTGGCTTAATTAAAGCATACGAGTCGTATAAAATCCAGCCATATATGAACAATCCTCTGGGAAAGAAGTGTTTGAAAGAAATTCAATGGGCGTGCCTAGTCCCACTGCCAATAAAATAATTGAACCCGGCCTGGAAATCGTTGAACAATATAGTCAGTTGCAGGCTGTGTAATTATAGGGCAGAATCGTTGGTACATCTACTATGCTGCTGCCCTGCATTACTACAACATCGATGTATACTTTTAAAACCAATGTTCCTAAGGCATGGGACAAGAAAATGCGCTGACGCAGTGGTATTGCTTCAGTAAAGCATAGAGCCCTCAGACCTGGCCAAATTCGGCAAATATATGAATATGACGCGAAGGGTCCTAATTGAAAACAGCACAGAGGAAAAGTGTTCGGTGGCAACTGTTGAGTCTCTGGTAGCAACAGAAGGAGCAGAACGGTGAATAGCCCCTTCCAGGAAAGAACTGTATGGGACCCGTAAACCCCACAACGATCTAAGTATCAATTTCCCATGAATATATAGGGACCACAGACTTTGCTAATACTTAATTTTAAAATCAATGAATTCAAGAACAAGACCACATTTTAGAAACGGTTTTGGCATTACCAACCAAATGACATTCCTAATCTTTTATACACGCTCAGATATATGTATTATAATGGTGCAAGATACGTATTTTTAGTGTTATTTTGGATAATGTACTGCAACTTGGCAATGATTTTAAGTGATTATGCAAAAAAAAAAAATTCATTCATTCATTCTAGGGGATGGAAACCTCCAGAATCTTCTACTTCAAAGCTGGCACCATGTATTGATACATCCATGGGCCAGTATAAGGTTTAGAAGGACTGCTGTGCTGCTCTGCTACAAGAACCACTCCCATTCGGCTGCCCTACTACTCCACTGTCTGCTGCCCTGCTGCCTGATTGAATAGGACTGTGTCTGCATCTTGAATCCAGGACCAACAGAGTGACTACAAGCGCTAGTTGGCTGGTCTTCTGATCAGAGCCTCAAGGACAGAAAAGACCCCAACTACCTTGAACCTAGTACCTGCACTCTGTTTGCTGTGAGTCTTGCCCCCTCCCAAGTGGTGCCACTTCAGTCCTGGAGCCTTGGAAGTGGGCCTGAAGGTTCTCTGCCAGTCCAATTGTAGATTCTTGGACAGAACTGATGCACTGTAATGCATCTCCTCGCAGCACATCGCCTTGGAACCATAGCTGCGCTATACATCCCCAGCGCAGGACTACACATCGCAAGCCTCCATCTGCGGCATCCTTGATGACAATGCAGGACCTCACAACACAAGCCTCATCGACGGCTTATTGGAACCGCCGCTGTATAACGCATCCTCGATGCCGGACCTCACATCGCTGCCTGCAGCTTATCGGAATGGCCACTGTACGATATAGGATCTCGCAACGTCCCGCAACCAGCATTTAAGGCCCACACCCCATTGCGGTCGGCCTGAACTTCTGACTTTGTAACAGTCCAGTGGAACCACATAACCATAGTTGGCGCTCTATGCTTCTAGGCACTATTTTCACTTAAATCTTTAAAATTGCTTATCTCCGGCTCTACCAATCGGATTTTTGTTGTTTTGTTCTCAAATAGTTTATTAAATTTTACTCTCTTTTTCTAAATCTGAGTGGGATTTTTCTTGTATTGTGTTTCCACATTATTACTGTTTAAAGTGCTGCACAAATACTTTACACATTACCTCTAAGTTAAGTCTGACTGCTTTTGTGCCAAGCTGCCAAAGGGTTGAGCACAGGTTAATTTGGGGTTGCTTCTGTTTCACCCTGAAAAGAGTTGTCATTGCTCCTTGAGTAGGGTTACACTCCACCCACCCATTAACCCAATTTCCTACAGTGATGTTCAGCGATTAGATTAGGACTTGTTTTTGTGCACTGCCAGTCAGTGATTTTGCGTAACACTAAAATCCCATGTAAATAATTTGATACCAATTTGAGTTTCTTTTAAATTCTTTTGCTTTTTCCAAATGCACTCTCTTTCTACATGACTGTCTGTGACCATACCTGCAGAAATGGAATTCAAGCTCATCAACCTGGAGAGCTACACTGTGGATGAGCTCAAGGAGTTCTGGAAGGAAAGGGGACTTCCAACCAAGAAAGGTACCATGACGTTGGAGCTTCAGAAAGCTCTGAGGGCCTGGGTGGAGGCTCACCAGTTGCTAACAGTAACAGAGGACCCAGATGACGAGGATAATGTGGAGGAGCAGCATCTGGGAGCAGGTCCTGAGATGCTGCACACAGGGGAGGAGGATTACTTGTCTCCTGAATTAGACCTCCCCCCCCAGAGCAGAAGGCAGTGTGTCCTCCCAAGATCTGTCCCCAGAGGAGCTGGCAGACAGGAAGGCTGTCAGGGAGTTTAGAATGCATGTGGCCAAACTACAGATGGAGGAAAGAAACTTGTCATGAAATCAGAGAAGGAGGAGGTTGATTTTGCCTTGGCAAGAGAAAAACAGGCCACAGTAGAAAGGAGTATGGCCCATTAGCTAAGTCTCAGAGAGCTGGACATCAGAGTTAGAAAAGCGGAGTCCAGCAGTAATGGTGGCAGCACACCCACAGTGTCTGATGGGGACAAGAAAGTTCACATACCCAAAGATATGATGCCCAGCTATGTGATAGGGAATGACCTTGACAAGTGTTTTTTTGCCGATGAGGTGGCCCTAAAGATGCACAGGGTCCCAGAAGAGATTGGAGGGGCATCACTCTGGAAACACATGCCTACAGTGGGGAAGGATACCTTGCTTACACTTGAGGTGGGGGACCAGATGAAATACACTCCAATGAAAATCATCCTTGTTACCAAATTTGGGCTCACCCTAGAGAAGTATCGCATTAGATTCAGGGAGAGCTAAAAGATGCAGAAGCAGTCTTGGGTGGATTTTCTTGATTATGCCAGCAAGGCGTGCGGGGCAACAAAGCTGATGATTTTACCAGGTAGTGTAATCTGATACTGAGAGAGCACCTGTCCAATATCTGTTTTCAAGCACTGCACCAGCACCTGATTGTAAGTTCGCTGACCTCCAGGGAGCTTGCTAAGGAGGCAGACACCAGAGTGTCCAAAAAGGAATTGGGGAGGGGAATCACCAGAAAGGTGGTCAGGGGTCCCATCAGAAGCAAGAGGAGGGAGAAAAACTTAAAAAATAAGGAGTTCTCTGAAGGCCTCTAAAATAATCCCCAAGAGAACAACAGTAAGCAGTCTCAGTCTGAGCCTAAAAGAAAGGGGTTTTATGACAAACAGACAGGGAGGTTCGTCCCCAAGTATACTGAGTGTTACAAATAAGCGCATTCCAAGGGAGACACCAAATGTCTCAAGAGGGCACAGCCCTTACTGGTGGGCAGACACCTGGGGTGGTTAGTGTAGCACTAGGGGAGGAGGTGGTCCCAGTAAGCATGGGAGAGAGATCAGAGGTTACCTTAGTGTCCACAGGGGATAGAGAAACAGTGCTAAAAGCCTATGTCTTCCAATAGTTCTCGGTATAGGCAGTGGGTCACCATCAATGGGCAAATATGGAGGCTCTGAGAGACACAAGAGCCAGTATGACTAGTGTGAGGTGTCATCTGGTGTCCTCAGAGCAGGCCATCCCATACAGATTCCACCAGGTCATATTCGCAGACAACCATGAGAGTCACTACCCAGTGACTCTGGTTCCCTTTGAATGGGTGGGTCTCAGGTTCTCTAGAAGTAGCTGTGAGCCTTTCCATGCCTGTAGAGTATCTGTTAGGTAACGACCTAGAGTACACTTTCTTGAAGAAAGTGAAGCTCAGGTCACACCTGGAGATGTTAGACTTGCCTTAATGGGTCTGTATGACCACAAGGTACATGGCTGCTCAAGAGGGAAGTCAAAGAAGTCTGGAGCAGTCCAGGCAGCTGCCAAGAATGGGAAGGGCATGTGGCATGGGAAACCAGCCCCTGAAATTCCCACGGTCCAGACTGATGGGGCACCTGAGGAGGTGACCCTGGAGACTCCCAGGGAAGACATTGCTGCCATGGGAGACCTACCTGAGCTTGCTGGATGGCATGCTGAGGGTGGTCCAGCCAGGGAAGAATTCTGCAAAGCACAGAAAGAATTCCCCACCCTAGAGGGCTTGAGGCAGCAAGCTGAGGCCCAGGCAGAGGCAAACCTCTGGAGATCACCTTATCTATTGGGAGAATGACCTCCTGTATAGTGAGCTTAAGGTTTCCTGGTTCTGGGACAGCCTATGTGCGAATAGTCCCCCAGATGAAGACAGCCTGAGACACGTTCTGCAGGTCCTGTCCCACCTGCAGGATAGCATGGAAAAAGCTGAAGGCTCCTCAAGTTCCCTTACCTGCCATTGGTAGTCGCTTTGAGAGGGTTGGCATCAACATTGTTGGCCCTTGGACCCCAAGACAGCCTTAGGCAACAAGTTTGTACTAGTCTTGGTGAACCACGCCACACGGTACCCAGAGGCGATCCCTCTGAGGTCAGTAACTAGACATGCAGTGCCTAGGGCCCTGATGGGAATTTTTACCCCCATGAGGTTCCCCAAGGTGGTGACCTCCTGGCCAGAGACCCTGCTCTCTCCCGCAGCAGCTCCGCTGTTGTGCCGCTGCCCTGTGAAGGTAGGTGTTCGAGGCCTTCCTCCACCCGCAGGCTCTTGCCTGCGCCTCATCCCTGGTGGTCCAGTGGGACAGCCTTGCTCTTCTGCTGGTCCACTGTTGTCTTTGTGTTTTGTGCCCGGTTTCTGTTTTCTATCTGACTTCTTGTTATTGTGTCTTTATATTTGGTATTTTCTGTATTTTATTGTAGTTGTATCTGTATTCTGTATTTTCTGTAGCTCTATCTATTTTTGCCCATTTTACCTGTTTCTTGTACCTGTGCCCTTGTCCTCCGTGCCTGTTTTCCCCGCCCTTTCCCGCCGCTGTTTCCCGCACCTACCTACCAGCTGAGCTTCCCTCCTCCTTCTCTATTTACCGGCAGCCGCTGAGCGGCCGCGCCGCCGGCGCACCAAAGGCAAGCCCATCTGTGCCCATCCGGGACCCGACCACGACCAGCGCCCCAGGATCTCCGACAACCCACCGCTACAACTCAGCTGCCCTCCTCGCACTCAACCCCGGAAGGAACAACAACTGCCAGCTGTCTACGCCAAACACCACCCACGTCCAGTTCTCCTGCCGACACTGCCGCCAAACCATCACCACCCTCTGCACCCCCATGGCCACCGCCCCCACAACGGACGCCAGCACTCCCGAAGCCCTGAAGTGCATCCTCCTCAACGTGCGCTCCCTGCACAGACATGCTGTAGAGATCTGGGACCTCCTTGACACCCTCTCGCCTGACCTTGCCTTCCTCACGGAAATGTGGACCAACCCCACCTCCGCCCCCGACATCACCACAGCTATCCCCTACTGATACAAGATCCATAGGAAGGACCACCCCAACCGCCCAGGAGGAGGACTCGCTATTGCACACAAGAGCTCCCTCCGTCTCACCACCTTCAGCACGAGTGACTCCCCGCCCACCACAGAACACCTCCATTTCGAGTTCCAGACAAGCCCCAGAACAACCCTCACCTACAGCCCCTCCGGACCTCGAACCGCGTTCACCACCACCATCGCCGACCACATCGCCCCCCACGCCATCGCCTTCACGGACTACATACTCTTCGGAGACCTCAACTTCCACCTCGAGAACCTCAGCGACCCCAACTCCTCCACCTTCCTGGACAACCTCGCCAACCTCGGACTGAAACAACTCGTCACCACCCCTACCCACAAGGTGGGACACACCCTTGACCCCATCTTCGCAGGCGGTAATAACATCCACTTCAGCCACACCATGCAACCCCCCTGGACGGACCACCACTGCATACACTTCCACGTCGACAAACCCACCGCCCCCAAACCTGCACCCCACCCTCCATGAAGTAACTGGAGCACGGTCACCGAGGAGCACCTCAACTCCACCCTCCACCGCGATGCCCCCCTACATCAACCGACGCCAACTCCGCAGCCAAAGAACTTCACAGATGGATCACCAACTGCGCAGACCAGCTCGCCCCCCTACGCAACCCTGACAGACAATGCCCCAGGAAGGCCACCTGGTTCACCGCCGACCTCCAAGAATCCAGACGCATCTGCAGACGTCTTGAGAAGAATTGGAGAAACAGCAAAACTTTGGAGGCCCCACCACATACAAGAACGCCATTACAGAATACCACCAACTCATCAGATCCACCAAAATGACCCCCATCCGAAACAAAATCCACGCCAACGCCAGCAACTCCAAAGAACTCTTCAGCATCATCCAGGAATTCACCAAGTCCCCCAGCGAAGCCACAGACATCACACCCTCCCAGGACTTCTGCAACAAACTCAGCTCCTACTACCACGTGAAAATAAGATCCCTCTACGACAACTTCAACAAACAGACTACGGACACTGAACCAACTCCCCCCCCCCTAGCAATGACAGCCAGCCCACCATTTCCTCTCGACCCCAGTCACCACCGAAGACACCGCATCGACCATGAAGGGCATTCACTCAGGAGCCCCCACAGACCCCTGCCCTCCTCACATCTTCCACAGAGCCGCCACTGCCATTGCACCTGAGCTACAACGCACCATCAACGCAACCTTCGAAGCCGGCACATTCCCAGACAATTGGAAGCGCGCAGAAGTCAAGCCCCTCCTCAAGAAGCTCTCAGCAGATACGACGGACCTCAAGAACTACCGACCCATCTCTCTCCTCCCTTTTGCGGCCAAAGTCACCGAGAAGATCGTCAACGTTCAACTAACGAAATTCATCGAAGAGAACACCATCCTCGACCCCTCCCAATACGAGCACCGAGACCGTCGTACTCGCCGCTACAGACGACATCCGCACCCTCCTCGACCAAGGCCACACCGCAGCTCTGATCCTACTCGACCTCTCTGCAGCCTTCAACACTGTCTCCCACCGTACATTCACTGCCAAACTCCACGATGCCGGCATACAGGGATCCGCCCTCGACCGGATCCGCTCCTTCCTCACCGGCAGCACCCAAAGAGTCAGACTTTCCCCCTTCCTCTCCGAACCCACAGAGATCAACCGCGGAGTACCCCAAGGATCATCGCTCAGCCCCACGCTCTTCAATATCTACATGGCCCCCCCCTTACCGCCATTGTCAGACAGCATGGACTCAGCGTAGCATCCTAAGCCGACGACACCCAGCTCATCATCTCACTCACCAAGGACCCCCTGACCACCAGACTCAGCTTCCAGGAAGGAATGAAGGACGTTGCGTCCTGGATGAGCAGCAGCTGCCTGAAGCTTAACTCGGAGAAGACAGAAGTCCTTGTCCTCGGACCCTCCCCATCTGCATGTGACAACACCAGGTGGCCCACCGCCCTCGGCAGCCCCCGACCCCCACAGACCAGGCCCGGAACCTCGGCATCATACTCCACTCGTCCCTTACCATGACCTGACAAATCAACGCCGTCACCTCCACCTGTTTCAACACCCTCCGCATCCTTCGCAAGACCTTCAAATGGATCCCCACCGAATCAAGAAAGACTGTCACCCACGCACTCATAACTAGCAGACTGGACTACGGAAACGCCCTCTATGCTGGGATCAACAAATCTCTGCTCCTCAAGCTCCAGACCATACAGAACACCACAGCCAGACTCGTCCTCTGCATCCCTCAACACGTACACATTACGCAACACCTACAAGACCAAGACCCTACACTGGCTCCCCGTCAAGAAGAGAGTAACCTTCAAGATGCTCACCCATGCCTAGAAAAGCCTTCACAACACCGGACCCCAATATCTCAACAAAAGAATCTCCTTCCACGTACCCAAGAGAAACCTCTGATCGGCCGATCTTCCCCTCGCCAAAACCCTGCGCATCTGCAGAGCCAGAACTGGTGGAAGAGCCTTCTCTTACATCGCAGCAAAGACCTGGAACGTGCTCCTGATCAACGTCAGACGCTCCCCTACTCTGCACATCTTCAGGAGGACCCTCAAGACCTGTCTCTTCTACTGACGGGAGCTGCATCCCCCTCCCCCGCACCTTGAGACCCTCACAGGTGAGTAGCGCGCTTCTCAATTCCCTGATTGATTGATTGGTGTCTGACAGAGGCATTAACTTCATGTCAGCGTTCATGAAGTCCATGTGGGAT
Source organism: Calotriton arnoldi (assembly GCA_963921515.1). Classification (NCBI taxonomy): domain Eukaryota; kingdom Metazoa; phylum Chordata; class Amphibia; order Caudata; family Salamandridae; genus Calotriton; species Calotriton arnoldi. The sequence continues at coordinate 1,083,689 of CAWUFW010005100.1, forward strand.
GAGAGTGGGGTAACCTACTAGTTCTCCACACTCTATCACCCTCAAACAAATGGGCTTGTTAAGAGATTCAACAAGACCCTGAAGGGCATGATAATGGGCATGCCTGAGCCCATGTTGTGGAAGTGGGACTTTCTCTTGCCATGCCTGCTGTTTGCCTACAGGAAGGTACCACAGAAGGGGGTTGGTGTTAGCACCCTGTTAGGGGACCTCTCAGCCTTGTGAGAGACGGGTGAGAGCAAGCTCTCAGGAAACCCTCTGAAGTGGGCCTGAACGTGCCCTGCCAAACCAGATGTGATCTCTTGGGCAGAACAGGCACAGAGTGACGCATCCCTAACGCAGGATCTTGCATTGCAGCCCGCAGCTCCTATGAAATGGCCACTGCACAACGCATCCCCGGTGGAGGACTTCGAATCACAAGCCCCCATGGACGGCATGCTTGACGACAATGCACAACCTCGCATCGCAAGCCCCATCAACGGGTTCATCGGATCCGCTGCTGCATGACCCATCCTCGACGCTGGCCCTCACATCGCTGCCCGCAGCTCATCAGAACCACCGCTGCACGACACATCCTTTGCGCAGGATTTTGCTATGCTCCCGAATTAATCTTTAAGGCACTTTGTTCAGCTGGCCTAACTTGAGCACTGTATCTAGCCCTGTATCTGGCCTGCGCTCAATCACTTTCAGCCTAAACTTCAGACTTTGTCCTGGTCCGACATGGGCAGACAACCACAGATGGTGTTTTGTGCTTTTAGGCACTATTTTCACTTCAATCGTAAAACTGCATATCTACGGTTCTACTGATTGTATTTTTGTTGTTTTGGTCTACCTTTTTAAATCAGAGTGGGGTTGTGTTGTGTTTTAACTTTATTACACTTTGAAGTGCTGAATAAATACTAAAAAAATACCTCCAAGTTAAGCCTGACTGCTTTTGTGCCAAGCTACCAGAAGGCTGGGCACAGGTTAATTTGGGTATCTTGTTTTTCACCCTGGCAAAAGTTTTAGTTGCTGCTTGCGTAGGGTTTTCCCTTCCTCAGCTGGTAATCCAATATTCAACTGTTACCTTATTACATTTAATAAGTGCTAACTTTTGATTGGGAGCTGGTAGGAATATCATATTTGGTATTTGAGAAATTATAATTTAAACTCCTCTTTAATGGTGAGGTTGATTTGAAATCACAACTTTGAACATGCCACTTTTAGAAAGTTGGCAATTTTCCTGTCCTAACTATTTGCTGCCTGCACAGTGTTCCTGGGTCCCATGACCGGGTGTGAGTGGTAGTTGTCCTTTGTATATTCCTCCCACACAGCCACACTATAGAGGGATTAGGTGTGCATGGATGGACATCTTAGGCAGGATAAAGGGGCGGAGGAAGTCAATAGGGTATACCGTGCCTTCACACAAAGTCTTAATTGCCTGTACTCAGGCTAGAGCCAGGGCAGAGAGGCAGGAAATTCCAAGCACTTTTTAAAGGGGAACTTCCAGAATATTCTTCTTCTTCAAAGGAGGCACCAGGTATAAAAATAAGACCCTCAGACCCACTCTTCTGTTCACTTCCTGGAACTGTGGAAGGACTCTCAGAGGACTGCCTGCTGCTGTGGCCCTCCATGTACTTCAGAAGACTGCTTTGCTGCACCAAGAAGGACTGCTTTGCTGCCTGAAGCCTGCCCTGAGCCCCTAGAGGCCTGCACTGGACTTCTCCTAGAACATACAACTGCCAGAGTGACTCCAAGGGCTAGTTGGCTGGCCTCCTGATCAGAGCTTCAGGGACAGAAAAAACTCTATCTTGACTCCAACTATCTTGACCTGGCCCCAGCCTGAGTCAATCCTGACTCTCCAAGTGGTGCCTTTCCAATCCTGGACCCTTGGAAGTGGTGCTAAAGGTGCCCAGATAGCAGGCGCAGCCGGCACAGCTGAGAGCAGTGGAGTGTCAGGCAAGGCGGGTGGGGGGAAGTTGACAGACGACGGGATAGGTAAAATTGAATAAAAAAATAAATACAACCACTTACCACTCACATCGCTGATGCGGCGAGCACAAGGTAAGTGGTTTTATAAATTTTTTTAATTAATTTTACCTATCCCGTCGTCTAGCGACCTAAACACCGCTCTTACCTGTGCCGGCCACGCCTGCCTGATAGCCCAAATCCAAAGTTTTGACCGAAAAGTGTTCTGAGAGCTGAGAGAAGACTGGGACCAATCTGCTCGTCGATTCGCCCAAGGTGCATCACCAGTCTGCCTGACTTTGCGGTAGCTGCCTCTACATTCTTCTCTGCAGCAGCAAATACAATTCAGCTGCTTCTTGCAGAAGGGGTATCTAGCCTTGTGGAGCCCTCATCTGCTACAGTCTACAACTTTGTCTCGCAGGAGATGTTCGACTTCTAACAAAGAGACTAAGGGCCCAAATATGGGTTTGACGGTCCTGGAACGGGCTGTCACGACACTGCTCCGCTCCAGGACCGCCATTCAGGGCTGCCAGCCACCTGCCAGATTACAAATATTTTTGTAGTCTGGAAGGCAGTCCTTTGGCGTGCCCACGGTGGTGTCTTTCAAAAAGGCACCACAATGGGAATGTCAAACCCCAATGTCCAATATTGCCTGCACCCCCTATCAGCGCTAGAGAACTATTTCAGATGTTTCTGGACCAGTCTGACACCTGGAAATATTCAAAGGTGAAGAATCATCAGTAAGAATTATCCATCAGAAAGATGATGTACTGAAAGACTGCAAGAGAAAGAGCAAAGTTTTAACTGCACTAGTGTGGCAGATGAACATTGATATCCCCAGCATTACCTTCACAGTGCGGTGTCTGTCAATGGGTCATCCAGCCTACTGGAAAAAAAATACTTCTGATAAAAACATCAGAAGTATTTCGATTTCCAAAATCAAAGTTGAAATGCAAGGGAAAGGCTTCCTGCATGTCCTGAATTTGATTATTTCTGTTTGTCTGTGAGTCTCAGCGCACTGTCATCATAGCTAAACAAATTAAATGGAGCAGTCTGCTTTCACTGCTCCCGAAGACCCCTCAACATTGGAAAGAGGCAGCACCAATAAGATATTCAGCTAGACCACCAGGGATTACTGTTTGGGGGGCAGCCCCCTAGTACTGGGCCAGTTTCCCTCTCCCCCCAGAAACAACATTCTTTCGACCCTTATGGCGCGGATAGGAAGTGTTTACCCTCAATGTGACCTCAGGGGATAAAGTGTACTAGACACCAGAGAAAAACAATAAGCCAAGATAAAGAAGTGGTGGAGCGGCCCACTCAGACATTGGGGTGTGCCCCCACCCCTGAAAAGTGGAGCAAGTCTTTATGCCCACCAGGGGGAAGATCCCTTATCTGCCCCCCAGAGACACAAAATGCCCCCTTGACACCAAGGAAAAAATGGGCAATAAAAAAGAAGGGGGATGCAGCATACCCGCCCATCAGGCTATCCCTCACCCCACACTCGGAAAGGCATTCCTTGCATCACCATGTTGTTTTGCAGTATACCCACTCAATGATTTGTTCTACATTTAAAATAAATAACATTAATTTACACTAATAATTTAAGCAAAATATATTTACAATTCTTTTTTTTTAGTTAAATAATTTTATTTACTTTTCCCTTTACTTTACCACTGAGAGAATTGACAGTCATGGGGGGCTGCTCGTGCCATGCCATTGAGTAATGCTTGCGTGCTTGGGGGCCTGGTGGGTCAGACACAAATACTTGGCTCTTCTGGGGCCCCTTCAGTACAGTAGACCTCGCTTGTGGGTGTCCGATTGCTTGGGAGTGTAGTGGAGCTATTGGAAGCAGAGGTGGAGCGGAACCACAACACCAGCGTGCTCAGCTTGGTAAGGTGATGGGGGCCCTGATAAGGACCTGCCGCCAAATAAGCCATCACCAGAGACACAGATGGATCTCAAACTCGACAAGATACTCACTGCTATCGTGGATACGAGACAGAATCCACGTACCAGAGTTTATGCAGTAGCAATTGAACTGGGGCTCCTATGCGAGGATCAGCGGAAAGTGGTGGACCTTGTTACACACTAACTGAACATGAGATCACAGAAATCCACCAGTCCATGAAGGAGCTAGAAAGTCAGGTCCGCTCCCTCACTACCAAGGTCCAGGAGCTTGAGGACTGTGCGGAGGATTCGGAAGGGCGTTCGCCGGAATTACCTTTGCATAGTTGGCCTTACTGAAGGGGTAGAAGGCGAAGACCCCGTGAAGTTCTTTGAGACCTGGCTGTCACAGACAGTTGCTCCGGGTCAACTGTCCTCCCACTTCACTTTCTCATTTAGCGTGCTCACCGTGTTTTGGCCCAACGTCTGCCAGCTGGGACTCCCCCAAGACCGATAGTGGCCCGGGTTCTGTACTATAAAGATAAGGACACTCTGTTACCGGTGGCCAAGATGATCACACTGCTCCAATATGAGAATACACGAGTGTTCATCTTCCCAGATTACACCATGTCAGTGCAACTCCACCGGGCCTCCTTCTTGGGGGTGAAATGGAAGTTACGCCAGGTTGGTTTGCACTATTCTTTGCTCTTCCCCGCCAGACTTAAAGTGATGGTCAAGAATAAGAGCTACTTGTTCATGGAACAAGGAGATGCTTGGGACTGAGTGGAGCAGCGCCACTGGGAGGCCTCCGCCCCGCCTTCGCCAGTACAGCACCCAGACCCTTATGATGTACAAGCCAGAAGTCTTGTGGTGCCGGTGCCACTGAATTACATGGGGCTCCTACCCCAGAGCAAGCCCAGGAAGAACTGGCCCAGGCATTGTCGGCGGCAGTTGCCTTGTGGGCATACCATAGGTCTCCATCTGCCCAACCGTCTGAAGATGGAGCCTCGGATGTAGACTCCTTTCACTCTGCCCGTAGTGTGAACTCAACCATTCTGCCAGATATAACACCACAAACAACAGAAGAGATCCTGTGAGGTTACTTGGGGGCAGTTAAGCAGCTCCCCTCTGAAGAACTCCTCCGTAATGACTTTCTGTTTTCTTCTATACAATAACAAAGAAGTAATGGGTCTCCCCAATAAACTTGGTTCAGGTGCATCTAGTGATGTCATTTGAGATGTCATCAGTGATGTCAATAACCATGTCATGATGATGTAATATGTGAGGTCATAGGCAGTGAATTGCGGGGTCATAAACAGTGCATTGCGGGGCGTAAGTTATAGTTAGCTCAGGTAACTATAACTGCAAACTTTCTATGGTTTTAATTGAGTGAAATCTGAGCCTAACTATAAGTCCCTGCAACCTTTGGCTTTTTAGTGTTATTTCTAAGGTTTTTTTAAAATTCTATTTCCTAAATATAACGTCCCTATAACCTTTGTTTTTTTCAGTGAATTTCTTATATTTTTAAAATACTATTTACTAACTATAATGTTCCTGTAACCTTTGTTTTTTTCAGTGAATTTTCTATGTTTTTTAAAATGTTTATTTGCTAACTATAACCTGTAACATTTGACAATGTGTACGTGAGTGGCTGTATAAGTCAGAGAGTGGGTGTGTAAGTGGCTGTGTGGGTCTGTGAGTGGGTGCATGAGTGTCTGAGTGCGTCTCTGAGTGGGTGCATGAATGTCTGAGTGGGTCTGTGAGTGGGTGCATGAATCTCCAAGTAGATCTATGAGTGGGTGCATGAGTGTCTGATTGGGTCTGTGAGTAGGTGTGTGAGTGTCTGAGTGGGTCTGTGAGTGGGGGCATAACACTCTGAGAGGGCGTGACTTTTACATAAATAAGTAGTTTCTGAGTTAATGAGTCGTGCTATAATAGTGGCATGATATGTTTAAGTAAATGTGCCGGTATGTGACTGTCTGTTTTAGTACCTCTCTATCTCTCTAAAAGTGTACGTAATTGGGTAAACAGATACCTCAGTGCCTGTGTTAGGGATTGGAGGGGTATGTGTGTCTGCAACTAGCTTTCATACTGCTGCATTCATAAATAGTTTCTGGGTATGTGAGTGAATGTATAAGTCTCTATGTCACTCTGTGAGTTGGTGAGAGAGAGAGGGTCTATGCTTTAGAAACATCTATGTCAGTTGCATTATGGGTGGTATACTCTATGCAGTGCTTGGCATAGGGTCTGCAAGTGCAAGAGTAACTTACTAAAACTCAAAAGGGCATCTCTCAATATTTCAATCACAAAACACTGTGATTTATTGCATACCTACAGCTATCTGTAGGTGAGTTATGCGTACTAAAACATGCATTTATGACTTGACAAAGGGCTTTTACATGCCAAGTGAAGCTTGCATGTAAACTCTGCACTAGTAGGCCTGACCCATGTTTAAAGAACTATTTGTTTCGATGGATGACGAGATTGTGTCACTACATATCTGTGTGAATGTTGGAGTACACCTGTAGCAGTGATAAGAGATATTTAAGTAAATATACCAGAATTTTACCATCTGTTTTAGTACCTCTATGGCTCTCTAAATGTGCATGTAAGTATCTGAACAAATACCTCAGTGCCTGTGTTTGGGAATAGAGGCTTATATAGGTGTGACTGTAACTACCTTTGACACTGTTGCATACAAAAGTTGTTTCTGATTAAGTGACTGAATGTATAAGTGCTTCTGTAGCTGTATGACTGGGTGACAGAGAGACTATATGCTGTTGTGAACATGTATGTCAGTTGCTTTAGGAGTGGCATACTCTATGCAGTATTTGGCATAGGGGCCTGCAAGTGCACAAGTAACTTATTGAACTCAAAAGGACATCTCTCATCTTCTAAGCACAAAGCACCATGCTTTATAGCATGCCTACAGCATATCTCAGATGTGACGTGTATGTACTAAAACATGGGTTTAAGACTTGACAAATAGGAAACATCAGGGGAGAACAGGGGTACAAAAGTACCGGTCGGCGCCGGTCCCGACGTCGGACGACGTCGGTCGGGCTCCGTGTCCTAATCATGGGGAGGCTGGGGTCGACACAACCGCGTCGGAGGGGGCTGAGGAGTCACGAGGAGGAGGAGGAGGTGTCATGAGGTTGACTGGCACCGATCCGGATCCAGGCCTGGATCCTTGGGGGCCCTGCGGCACCACAGCCACCGGCAATGAAGGCCTAGAACCCCCAACCGAGTCTGCCGGGCCCGAGGGCACCCAAAGATGGAATGCAAGGCTTCGTAAAAGTTGCAAAGCTGGGCAGGGGTCGCTCGGGCTCCCGGAAAAGGAGGAAAGGCCAGAGTCGACCCAACAGGCTCCGCGGGCGGAGCCGGTCTACTACCTTCCGCTTCCCGCATCGACTGACGGACGGGGAGAACGCGAAGAGCGACGATGCCTCTTCGCCTTCTTCTTCTGTTTTGACTTACCCGAAGATGAAGGCTTCGATGACGAGTGGTGGTGGTGGCTCCGTGACCGGTCCTGCGACCTCCCTCTCAACCGGGACATCGAACGCGCGGAGCGGACTGCCGGGCCTCGAGAAGCTTTCGGGACAGCTCCCGCAAAGACTTCGGGTTCATGGCCCGGCAGTTGAGGCACGACTTCGGGTCGTGGTCGTGCTACAAGCACCAAAGGCACACAAGGTGCGGGTCCATGACCGACATCAATTTGTGACTGGAGTCGCAAGCCTTGAAGCTGGTCCGACGTGACATCCGTCCCTGCACCAGGAGTCAAACGACTCAAAAAAGATGGCGCTGGCTGGCGTGGAAAAAGAAAGAACTGACGTCAGCGCGCGAGGGCGGCGTCTAAGTAGTTACCGCAACATCATTCCGGTGACCATGTTGCCAACGACGAACGCGGAGTCGACCCACGCCACCTATCGACGTACAGAGTACTGCTGAGGAAAAAGTTTTCCGGATCCAGTCTGGCGTCTGGGGGAAATTCTAAGGTGAGGAATCCATAACTAATTGTTTCTTTCAGATAAATAGCTTTTACATGCCAAATCAAGCCTTCAAGTGAGAGTGCACAGCCAGGGTCAGAAGTAGTAGGCCTGATCCATGTTTAAACACTGCATGTTTAACTATGCCTACAACTCTCATACTACACATCAGACTCAGTATTAGTATGAAGAGCATGTCTATAGCTGGCAAGTTTCACAGGTTCATACATTATCTACAAATACAGTGCATGTTTTTCCGTTCAATTCTGAGTCTCGTACTCCTCTTTTAAAATACAGTAAACAGGACTACAAGCCACAGAATTCAAAGAAAAATATTCTTTGTGAGCAGCACATCATATATAGACATGTAAAACTTTCCACATCTTCTAATACATTGTTAAGTCTAGGTTTAACCCTTAACATGCAGTTTTTTTCTAGCAATTAGACCATGCAGAAAAACAGCACGTGTACAATTCCAGGGCTACACATTGTGGAGCAACTTCTAACACACTATGGGGCAGATTTACGTTTCCTGGCGCATCCCTGCAAATCAGCAGGGATGCGCCAGGAAAGATGCGTGACGCAAGTTTAGCCTTGCGCCATTACAGATGCGCCGCATTTACAATGCGGCGCATCATGGCGCAAAGATAAACAGATGCGTGTCGCATCGGCCGGCATAAGGTTGGCGCAGTGCTGGAGTTGTGTCGCGGGCACGACGCAACTCCAGCACTGTTCCAACCTGGCCTATCCTCAACATGGTGCGTCATGCCTTACGCCTGCTTCAAGCAGGCGCAAGGTTTTGACACAGCGGGGTCGGAAAAGTGACTGAGTGAAATCTTGTAGATTTCACTCAGGCACTTTTCCGAGGCGTTCCTGGACCGGAACGCCCACCCTGCGCCGGAACGCCCACATGAAACCTGACGCAGGTTTCATGTGGTGCAGGGCTTTACAACGTGACGCATCTCCCTAGATGCGTCACGTTGTAAATCCCCCGCAGCATGGCGCTAGCTTTACGCCGCCGCTGCGTCACAAAAGTGGCGCACGGGGCTTGTAAATCTGCCCCCTAGTCTGCACATCACACAAACTGTTACATACTCGCACACTCATAAAGTGTCTTAGTCACCTTTTAATAAATATATAAAACCACTCACACTACCACTCATAGATCGTCTGATGTAGTTTGAATATTTTTTCAAAAATATTTCATCCTGTCTTTTAACATTCTCACATACACATATACCTTTTCAATCATTTTTTCCTCTAAATTTAATGTAATTCAGATACCTGAAAATTGAGTTTGCTGATTGAATATTTTTTTGCTCTTATCAGATAGATTCAATACTCTCAGGAAATGTGAAAACTAAGCATAAGAATGGCACACCCCTCTCATAAAAAGAAACCATTAATGGCAACATTTGCACTCTGATAGTTCAGAAGGCACCAAATAAAAACATGCCTTTCATATTTTAGTTCTGTAAGTCGACTTCTGAATGGTTAGTATCTGTTAACCCTTTCATGCACTTTTATAAAGAAGCACAATATGGTAGGGTATCTATGCATATTCGTAACTTATTCACGATCATTGCAATGAATTCATGAAAAAAACAGGAATCCAAAAAACATATTTACCTTGGTAGTTTTATGACTTTAGGAGTACTGCACACTGTAATAGCAAGCCCTTAATAGGAAATCTAACCCTTGTTACACAACAATGACTCTAAAGACCTGCAATTTCTTAAAGGAGACAACTCTCTCTTTAGCACCCTCCCCCAATACACTCTTAGCACAGTCTCCATAGCAACCCACTAGAACCGGTAGGTCACAAGTTTGTAGCACATTCTAGCAGGCATCCATCATCATATTGTGTTTGCTATGTTTGCCGCACGTGGCCAGGGTATGCCTAGACGTGGGTCCCTTGCTCAATTTGCTACTGGATTCAAGCTAGCGTAGCTGATAAGGAGTGACACCCCGAAACCGGTCCCAGGATGCTTGTTTCCGGTCCAGGGAGGACCTGGCCTGCCAGTTTGGGCTGCATCATATTGTGTTTGCTCTATCTGCAACAACCTGCGTTTTCAAATAGATGGAATCTATAGAAGTGATGGAATTCACTTCACAGACGTAGGCTACAGGGTGTTTCTCTGCAACCTGAAACTCTGCATCCGGTCTTATGAGTAGCTGTCACATACTCACAATGAACACAAAGCCTCTTCCCTGTAAGTGAGTGCATGAGAATATGAGTGGGTCTGTGAGTGAGTGTGTGAGTATCTGAGTGGATCTGTGAGTGGATGCATGACTTTGTGTGGGTCTGTGAGTGATTGCATGAGTATCTGAAAGGGTCTGTGAGTGGTGCGTAAGTGTCTGAATTGGTCTGTGAGTGGCTGCATGAGCCTTTCACTGGGTGAGTGATTGGGTGTGTGAATGTCTGAGTTGGTCTGTGACTGGGTGAGTGAATCTCTGAGAGGGTCTGAGAGTGAGTGTCTGAGTACCTGAGTAGCTCTGTGAGTGGATGCATGAGTGTCTGTGTGGGTCTGTGAATTGCTGCATGAGTGTCGGATTGGGTCTGTGAGTGGGTGCGTAAGTGTCTGAATTGGTCAGTGAGTGGCTGCATGAGCCCCTTACTGGGTGAGTGAGTGGGTGCGTGAGTGTCTGAGTAGGTCTGTGACTGGGTGCATGAGTGTATGACTGGGTCTGTTGGTGGGTGTGCAAGTGTCTGAGTAGGTCTGTGAGTGGGTTTGTGAGTGGGTGCATGAGTGTCTCAGTGGGTGTGTGAGTTGGTGCAAGAGAATATGAAAGGGTTTGTGAGTGGGTGACTGGGTCTGCCGTTGGATGTGCTAGCGTCTGACTGGGTTTGTGAGTGCATGAGAATATGAGTGGCTCTGTGAGTGGGTGTCTAAGTATCTGAGTGGGTTTGTGAGTGGGTGCATAAGTCTTTGAGTAGCTCTGTGAGTGGGTACATGAATCTCTGAGTGGGTCTGTGAGTATCTGAGTAGCTCTGTGAGTGGCTGTATGAGATTCTCACTGGGTGAGTGAGTGGATGCGTGAGTCTCTGAGTGGGTCTGGGAGTCAGTACGTGAGCCTCTTAGTGGGTGAGTGAGTGAGTGTCTGAGTGTCTGTGAGTGGGTGCGTGAGTCTCTGAGTGGGTGTGTGAGCTTCTGAGTGAGTCTATGAGTGGGTGTGTAAGCTTCTGAGTGAGTGAGTGAATGGGTGCATGAGTCCCAGAGTGGGTCTGTAAGTGGGTATGTGAGTGTCTAAGTGAGACTGAGGGTGGGTGCATAAATATATTTATTCAGTCATATCCGTGAAGTTGTCGCAATGTATATTCGCGAATTCATGGCAACCTTGCACAAAAGGATGCTGCAAATTTGCAAATATTGCGAGAGGACAAAATAACCTGTTCTTTGACATACTATACTCATAAGGGGTTCCTCAAACACCCCTATATTCCTCTCATGGGTCAGGACACATCTAACTTCACCCCTTATGCAACTTTTATCCATTTGGTTTGACCCCCAGGGTCTGTTCTGATGAATTTAAATGGTGGACACAACTCTCTGCTCAGGTTGCGGCCAGCCAATCATGGCATTCCTGTTGGGGCGTACCTTTGAGATTAGTCGCAAAATCGTCACAAATTAACTGTGATTGTAAATATCCAAATTTTGATTTCCTTGAATTTCTCAACAACTTCTGGACAGATTCACACCAAATAAGTGAAAGCTTGATCTGTGTTACCAGATCTACCTTTCTGCCAATTTCAGTGTAATTCCGTCCAGCGGTACGGGCTGTAATCGTGTTCAAAACTTCTCTGGGAATTTACATAAGAAACACACTTTTTTTGACCCCCCTTTGTCTCAGTCCCTGCATGACAGATCACTCTGAAACTTTCCATGTACAACAAGAATCACTGGCACACTTTTTTTTGGGAACATTTCATGAAGATTTATCAAATGGCACCAATGATATAGGCAAGTCAAAAACAATTTTTCTATGGAAACATGGTCCTAAATATAACTACTTACTGACGACCTCTTCTTGCTTCGGTGCTGCGTCGAGGTCATTGGGGAGCAGCCAGTCGACAAACCGGGCCTCATGGGATTGGTGCTTGCGGTGTGCAGGGGAGTGATACCTTCACTCTGAGGGAGCTTCTCTGTGATTTCGAAAAGGCTGGAGGTGCTCCAGGGTTCTTGGAGTCCTTACCGGTTTTAGGACAACACAGCAGCAGCGATTTTCGAGTCTTTCTTGCAGCTGGCAGGGTTTGCTAACTTTTTATTCTTCAGCAGGGGTTCTTTTCTCGTGCAGTGGGTCTACCTTGTCCTGGTCTTCTTTGGTCCAATCAATCTGAGGTTCAGGTCTTGGGGAGACACCTAAATACTGAATTTACGTGTGTTACAAGGGGCCTTTTAGTCCACGTGAAACCTAATTTCTTCCTTACCACCCTGGGAATGAGGCTTGGGGACTAACACAACTGGTCTAGCCCAGTGCGTCTCTGAGGGTTCAATGACACCCAACTCCAGCATCTTGCTGACCTCAGCTTTGATGTTTTCCTTGACATAATCAGACTGCCTGTATATTTTATCATTATTCTCTTTATTGGGCAAATAAAATGCCATAAAAGTACAATAAAACAACATGCATAATTTCAGAGTAAAATTCCAATTCATTTTTTATTTTTTGGGGGGTTAACATATATAAAAAAAACAGATGATTCAATCATTAAACATTTTTGCATGTTAAATCAGTTAGCCATAGACAGGGTGCCCGGGAAATCCTAAACCCAGCAACTACCTTTTCTATTTTGTAATTTATTTAAAGGACCAGCATAAAAATCAACTTTACCTATATGCAGGAAGCTGGGTTTAGCCTGTCTTGTACTACCCGCAACCTTAGTCTCCACATTATCATTAGGAAATGGGATACACCAAAGACAATTAGTTGGCTCACATCAGACACTAATATTTGAAGAGCATCTTTGTGGGATCTAGTGCCCAGTCCCCGGCATATTGGGGTAAGCCACTTTTTCCTGGGTAAGAAATATGTGGGGCAAAAGAAAAAACATGCCCCAGAGTTTCCCTATCTGCCCCACATGTGGGGCAAGAACTTCCTGCTGGGCAATGTACCTGCGACCATTAATTGGTGTAAGAGGCAATTGGTAAGGTCCCATACTTTAGTTGCAAATACAATTTCCAGGCCAGCACGGGTTCGATTCCATCAAGAAATTCTTCTGAACTATATGATACTTTGACTTGAAGTAATCATTTCGTCATAGGACCAATGGTAGAATCTGAAAATAACCGGCCCAGCATGTACTGGTGGTAACTTTCTTTAAGCATGCATTTATTGGGGACTGAAGATATATCACAAACTTCCCACAAATCACTATACCCGATCTATGAGAGGATGTCTGAAAAGACCACTCCATCAACTGACCCATCTTTAGGGTTGTGAGAGAGAAGGTCGGGGAGTGGCTCTCTCACTACCTCCTGTTCTTCATCAGTAACAATAAGCATGGCCACATCAGCCCTGTTATTGTAGGGTTTAAGGCAATGTATATGTATTGCCCTTTTGGGGTTTCTACATGTGCCAAGGTCCACTAAGTAAGTGACCTCCCCTTTTCTCTCAGGATACGGTGGGGCCCAGTCCATTTGGAATGGAGGGCCCTAGGTGCCACAGGCTTCAAACTCTTCTGTCCTGATTGGAACTCCACCATGGCAGCCTTTTAATCATAACAGAACGTCTGGAGCTCTTAGCTGGCATCAAGGTTTTTGTTTGCTTTTTTTCATGTATTCAGGCATTCTTGAACGAAAGCCAAGTGCATAATCCACTATGTCTTGTGTTGGTTCTTGGAGGGGTCTCTCCCATCCTTCCTTAACAAGCCTGAGGGGTCCTCTTACAGGGTGTCCAAACAAACGTTCACAGGGGAAAACCCTACTCTCTTTTGTGGCACCTCTCTGCAAGCAAAAAGCAGGCAAGGTAGTAAAACATCCTATCTCCTTCTGAGTTTTTCAGGGAGTCCACCAATCATGCCTTTTAGGGCCTTGTTAAATCTTTCAACAAGTCCATTTGTCTGCAGATGGTACGGTGTAGTGAACTTAGAGGTCAACCCCCAGACTCAGCCCACATGGGTTTCAGGTTTGCAGTCATAAAGTGTGTAACTCTGTCTGATACTACCTCCTTAGGAAAGCCAACCCTAGTAAAAAATACCAAGGAGGGCCTTAGCCACTGCAGGAGCAATGGCGGTCCTTAGGGGAATTGCCTCATGGTATCTGGTGGCATGATCCACTACCACCAAAATACATTTGTTCCCTGATGCTGTTGGAGGGTCAACTGGACCAACAATGTCAACCCCTACCCTTTCAAAGGGTACCCCAACCCCTGGGAGTGGAATTAAGGCAACCTTCAGGTGGCTACCTGCCTTGACACTTGCCTGACAGGTGGCACAGGAGTAGCAAAACTCTTTCACCTTCTGGGAAATTCCTGACCAGTAGAAGTAGTTGACTAACCGACTCCAGGTTTTTGGCTGGCCAAGATGCCCAGATAGGTGAATGTCATGAGCCAATGTTAGGAGGAACTCTAAACTGCTGAGGCAATAACAATCTGCTAGTGGCACCAGGTTTGGGGTCTCTGGCCTCAGTAAAAAGAGTCCCTCCTATGGGAACCATTGACACTTCCCTTTTTCTGATCAGCAGCTTGCTGCCTCAGGCTTTCAAGAGTGGGACAGGTTCGCTGTCCCTGCATAGATCTTCCCTATAGGGTCCCCCTGGTCCTAGGAGCTCTTCCGTGTAAGGCCCAAGCTCCTGAGGCTTAGTTCCCTCTGAGGCTGACAAGCCTAATCCCTGAGGACAAGGGGCTTGGTCTGGTGTCTTTTTTGAAGCTGGCTCCCCAGTCTTCCTGTCTTTTCTGTTGGAAGGTCGGTCCATCATTTCAGGCTCCATCACTTCTCTTTCACCTTGGGTTTTGTTTTGTGCCCTTGTTTTCACACACAGCCATTAAGGTATTCCCAGCATTGCTGCATGGGTTTTGTTTTCTAACTCAACCCATGCTGAGCACTCTAAATCATTTCCAAGCAGATACTGTACAGGAATAGCAGAAGACAGCAATACCCTTTGAAGCCATTAACTCCTCCCCAATCTAAGGTCACCAAAGTCGTTTGATGTTCCTTAGCCTGATTGCCAGCGTTGAGGACTGTATAAATCTGTCCTAGCAGATGATTATCAGGGGACACCAGTGGCTCAGCCATCATGGTGATGATGGCACCAGTGTCCCTGAGGGCGTCCACCCTAATCCCATTAATATTTGGCTCTTGTCTGTATCTCTCCAGGGTACTGGGCCAGACAGCCAGGTTAGCTACATTCACCCCTCCCTCTGAGACTAGAGTTGCCTCAGTGAGCACCTTGACATGGTCAGGGCTTACCTGTGATCCCACCTGGAGACTCACAAGTGCAGTTATTGCAGGTGTACTAGAGGTTTTCTTTTTCTTTTTACAGTTAGGGTCTCCAGTTTGGGGTCCAGTGGTCTCGCAATTAAAACACCAAGCCTTCTTGGGATCCCAGTTTTTACCATGGTACCCACCCTTGGACTGTGATGAGTTTCCGGGCCCACCCACCTGCACAGGTTTTTGAGGGCCTGAAGAAGACTTGTTTTGTTTTTATCTTTTTGGTCACCATCTTTCCCTTGGGGATCTTTTTGGCCTCTTTTGTTTGGTCACCCCCCACCATTGTTTTATTCACACTTGCTTTGACCCAGTGGTCTGCCTTCTCCAACTCTAGAGGAGAAAGTGGACCTAGGTCTACCAGATGCTGATGTAACTCTCACTGTAACAGTTACTCAAAAGATGCTCCTTCATAATAAAATTGTAAAGCCCTTCAAAGTCATTCACACTGTTACCTGTTAACCAACCAACTAGTATCTTCACTGAAAAGTCGACAAATTCCACCCAGGACTAACTGGGTTTTTCGAGTCTCCCTGAATCTTATTCTATACTCTTCAGTGGTGAGTCTAAAGCCCTCAATCAGGGTACCCTTCATGAGGTCATAAGACTCAGCATCTTTTTCAGGCAATGTCAGGAGTCTATCCCTGCATTTTCCTGAGAACAGTTCCCACTGCCATGTGTCCGAGTTAGGCCTGGTAGGAAATAGTGCCCTTTTTATATGTACACGGTCTTTTCCTAAAGTTGCCTTCACTTTGTCACACCGACTTTTGACACACATTTGCATTTGTGACACTTGTGTTCGTTTCTAAGAAATACTGACCTTGCTGACCTTGGGAACTTTGCAAGAACACTATCACACTGCCCTGGCATTATGTGCAAGGTCCTCATGTGCGTGATACAAATGTGTTTATCACGTCCATATGGCGGCATCGCTATCTGTGGAACACAAACAAAGGCCGTCTGATAACAATCTCAGCCCGGGGCAAGGATGCCCTTTTCTATATATATATCCCTTTGTTTCCAAATTCAATCAGAGGAGACACTTCTGCTGCCTTCGAGGGGTCCCTGCATGCTGAAGCTTTTGCCTAGCAGCTGACTGGCATCTCCGTGATGGGTATCCAGTTCGTGACCAAGACAGGGTCCTACACTTTTACCCACCAGGTAAAGGTGTTAGCTCATCCGGAAAGGGATTTCTTAGCAGGCCATACATTCACACCCTTGACACGTAGGTTGGGTTTGCATTGTAGGAGTATGTTAAATTGTTTTATTATTACATATGTATGCATACATAATTTGTCTAAACAAGATGGTGGAACTCTTCGTTTTATTCACTGTTTTGGCATTCATGACAACTTTTATCTACTTCTATCAATTAATCATTGCAGCACATATCTTCTATACAAGAATCACTACGGTTCAATAAATATTGGAAAATGTCCCTTCGTGTATTCTTTGTATATATTTCTCTAAGTGAAAGAGAGCACGAGTGACTGAGAGAAAAGTTCTAGGTTCGTCACCACAGTTCCTGAGGGAACAGGGTTGTCATGTTCTGTAGTTGTCGGAACTGTTCGCTCCCTGTCTATGTTTAGCAGGGGCTAACGGTGGCACTGTGACCTAGTTGGCCCAAGAGGCAACATATCCTGCAGAGTTGCATGGAATCAGTCGGGCACCATCCTAAGTTTAAATTGTCCCCAAAAGCGCAGGTCCTACTTGATTAGTGGAAACTACACGACACCACAAATGAGGAGCCTAACTTTTACTGGCTACTTTTCTATCTATACAGGGCCTCTCAAATGCAGTGAATCATTTGTTGATGTCATCACCATCTGAATATTTAGGGACAATCCTTTTGGGTAGTTTAGATTTATAAAAACCTTTGCCCTCCCTATTTATTTATTTATATTCTGCCACCAGAGATAGGGACTAGATCCCACCTCTTTCCTTTGTTTTTTTTTTATTTCCAGGAGCTGAGCTTCTAAGTTCAGTCACCTGGACAATCTTTCCAGACTGAGGTCCTCATCTGAGGGAGCCTCATCTGCTTCTGAGGGCGGAGACTCATCCACCTTCTCAGTTGGATCTGTAGTAGGATTCTCATCCTCATGAAATGCAGCCACTATTTCTGAGTTATCTCTCTCCAATGCAGCCAAAAGCCTTTTAAGCTTTTCTATGGTAGCATGAGATCCAGTTTTGAACCATATGCTTTACAGAGAGCCTTTATGTGGGCATAGGCCATGTCCTCATAAGGAGTCAGGTCGAACTCCTGAGCCTGGTTCTCTGTATCTGACATTATTTTTTACTAAAGTTGGGACCTTTTTATGAAGTTACAAAAATAACTATTACTGAATACTTTGTCGGAACTAAAGCAAGACTTTTACATTTCTAAACTGTTTGTTTCAGGGACTTAACCAAGGCCCTATCAGTTATTTTTTAGAAATATGAACAAAATAGACCAATCAAAAATGTGATTAGCTAAAGAAAATTTTTGAATTTACTCATGTGGTCTAATATTGACATAGTGGTTCCAGCAAATGCAAAGTCTTCTATCCCACAGCTGAACCACCAAATGTAGGAAGCTGGCTCTATATATAGTGTACTATAATGAAGTACACTAGGCAGAGAGCCCAGTGATTCCCCAAAAGGTATGCACAGGTAAAAGCAGATAATTCTAATGCTCTTTTTGAGGTAGTGTGGGCGAGCAGTTAGGCTTATCAGAGGGTAGTGCTTAGCATTTGTTGTCACACACAGTGGCAATAAATGAGACACACACTCAAGAATAAATCCGAAACCAATTTGTAAAAATATAGACTATTTTTATTTATTTTTAGAGACACATTTCTAGGGTAAGTACTTTTCAAGTTATGATTTTGAAAGAGTTTGGAAAATATACCACAATTTTGCACAATTATACACCATAGGAATCAATGGGAAAACATAGTAAATTGGAAATAAAATCAGGCAATATTTTCACGAAGATCACCTTCTTGTTTCAGGTCGATGTTGGGACTAGGTCCAAAGTTCCAGCAGGAGACATTCGGGAGCGTCCCAGATCAGCAGGAGCAGTGCTGGGTGTCTTGGGAACTGGTGCGCAAAGACGAAGCGGGCCACTTGAAAATGCACTGCACAGGTGGCTTTACAGGTAAGTCCGGTGGGTCTCCTTGGAGTGAGGAGGATGCACTGGCCTGGAGACCATGGGAGCAGAGCTGGTTGGTTGGTGCTGGGGCTGGTGGGGCCGGGTGCGGAGCGAACACCACAGCCGGGCGGCGTGTGTCTTTAGGATCCTCACGGTCAGGAGCAGGCAACCTGGAGAGGCGACTCAGGATAGCTGGGCCACTCAGGAAGTGGGTCTTGGGTATCTTGATGTCCCTCAAAATATGTTTGCTTCTGGTGCTTTGAGAGTCTGGTGTGGACTCTTCTTCTTGGTTTTTACCGTTGGGGGTCAGGTACGTTGGGTATTGGTACGCCACGGCTCCGGTAGGTTCTCGTGCCTCCAAACTTGGTAGAGAGGCAGAACTAACCCTTCGGAGCTGTTCTTGCTTTGGGGCTGCATTGAGGTCGTTGGGGAGCAGCCAGTTAACAAACCGGACTTCATGGGCTCAGTGCCTGCGGTTTGCAAGGGAGTGATACCTTCACTCCTAGGGAGCTTCTCAGCGATTTTTCAAAGGCTGGAGGTGTTCCGGGGCTCTTGGAGTCCTTGCAGGTTTCAGTATGGCACAGTGGCAGCGATTGCCAAGTCCTTCTTGCAGCTGGCAGGGTTTGGCACCTTTTTCTTCTGCAGCAGGGCTTCTGTTCTCGTGCAGTGGGTTGTCTTTGTCCTGGTCTTCTTTGGTCCGATGAATCATAGGTTCAGGTCCTGGAGAGCCACCTAAATACTGAATTTAGGGGTGTTACAAGGGGAGACAGGTAATAGCCAATGGGCTATCTACCTTTAGGGTGTCTACACCCTTTAGTGACCACTTCCTCTGGGAAGAAGCACTACCATAGCCCTGATTGGAGGTTTTCCCACCTTCTCAAAATGGTGGAATTTTCAGGAGAGGGGTTCACCTTGCCTGTGTCGCCCCAGGGGGGATGCAGGCGGACGGGGGAGACCCCCCACCCTTATCTAACTAATTTTCCCACCTTTCCTCCCACCAAAAGTGGAGCAGGGTAGGGGGCTTGGCCTCTCCCATTATCTGGGGGTTTCTGGGCTGGATTTCAAAGGCGGCATTGCCCTTGAAGCTTCCCACCCTAGAAGGCCATCCTGTCCTGGAGGAGGTATTGTTTCTGTCCTCTGAGAGTGCTGGCTCTCACCCCATGAGGTCAAAAACATGTCTGGTGGTGGCAGGCTGGTGAAAACCAGACAGATACCCCACTCATGTTTGGTTAAGTTTCAGGGAACCCTCTAAAAGGGTCTCCTGTGTGAATTTAATAATAAATCCAATACTGGCATCAATGAGGGTTTATTGAGACAAGATGTTTGGTACCAAACATCTTAGAAATCAGTGAAGCCATCATGGAGCTAGGATATGCCCACACATAGGATATAGTGCACCCTGCCTTAGGGCTAAAGGCCTGCAGAAGGGGTGACTTACCTATATCTTATGCAGCGTATGGGGAGGCATGGCACACAGGGCTGTGTGCCAGGTCAACTCCTCGAATTTTCTTGCACCGAGACATGCAGCCTGCAATGGCAGAGTGCATAGCCCTGGTGAAGGGGCCCTGGTGTCACAATCTGTACTGCAGCAACAGAGGACCCTCTTCAGTACCCATGCCCTAGGTTCCAGGGGTACCATTTAGTAGGGACTTTTACAAGGATAGCTGAAGTTGCACCAATCGTGGCACAGTGTTTGGGGAAAGAGATCTGGCACTGGGAACCTGGTTAGCAGGGACCTAGCCACTTACAGTTCGAAATTATATCAGTCATCAGGCAAAAAGTGGGGGCTAACTATGCAAAAAGAGGCACTTCCTACATGACCTTTTTGTAAATTGGTGTAAATCTGTTCAGTAGTTTTTGAAATATTAAGGAAAATCCAAATTTGTATATATAGGGACTCTGATCCTCCCAGGATCCAACAGTCCCAGTGCTCAAATTTGATTGGCTGCCAATACTTCAAACCAGGAAGTGTTGACAGCCATCTTGGGAATGGGTTTCAGCCGATTCCCACAAAAAATGTTAAAAAAGAGAAGGGACCAGGGTAGGAATACCCTGACCCCTAGGCCTTTTGGGGGGGAGGGGGATCCCAGAGGGACCCTGCCAAGTAAAAAAAAACAATTTTTAAAAAGGAGCCACGGCTCCTGCTGAAAAATTATATAAGAGATGCACGGGCTCCCCCGCTTCTCTATTATTTAGCCCCTGAGTGAGCCAGGTCCCGGGGGCATGCGGGCTCACAGAAAAAGAAGAATTCAGCGTGTTTCAGAGACCACCCATGCCCCAGGGACCACCACCTTTCTGGGGATTTTGCTAAATAAACTGGGGGGGGCTCACTGACCCCGTGCCCCAGGAACTACCTTCTATCTGGGGCTAATTACTTTGTTATGGGGGCCTCACAGACCCCCTGGGCCCCGGGGACCACCACCTCCCTGGGGCCAAATGCATTTTTAAACTTGGAGGGGGACCGCGCAGCTGCCCACCTCCCAGGCTGTTCTAGGCCCCGGGGACCACCACCTCCCCGGGGCAGGCCCCAGTGAGTGAAAGGAGGGGGCTCGCGTGGTCCCCCTCCTGGAGTTATAGAAGGCCCTGGGGACTGCTACCCCCCCCCCCCCCCGGCTCATGCTATGTCGACGGGTGCCCACCCCCGGGCCATAGCTGTTTGCTGTGGCTTGGCGGAAGCTTTGCCGCTCCCACCACGGCACAGCAAACGCTCCGCTTCCAGCAAGCGAGAGCTGACAAAATGCTCTTGCTTGCTGGAAGCGAAGCAGAATTGCTTTCACACACAGAGGGTTACATTTCCAGCAGAGACCTATGTGTGAAAGCAATGCCGGCTCCCGCAGGAAGTGGAGAGCCGGCAGGGACTCGGAGCCTTCAGGCCCCCTATGGTCTCAGTGGAGAGTGAGTGCCCTGGGGGCACCCACAGAATGATGGTCAGGCCCCAGGGAAAGGGGTCCCAGGGAGGAGGGCCGCGCACCCCCCCACTCCTATAATAGTATAGAATGAAAAAGTGGGCCTCGGGGTCCCCAGGGCCGAAATCGAGGGGGGTTCTTTCTTGTCATCTGCTGCTGAGACAAGAGATTGTGTTCTACATTTTTAAAAACTAGAAGTATGTAAATTGCCTAGAAGCCTCGCCCGTTTGGCTCGCCCCATATACATTAGCGGTATGTAACGTATTCCCGCCCTTTCCCCAGGATGATGTACAGCTTACTAAAAGGCCACATCTGCGTGTTTCCCGACGATTTTGGAGACGTGTTCCTCATACCTAGGAATACAATCGCATCTCCTCCAAACAAAGAAGCACTTACTTCTGCAAAGTACAAATCATCCAACTGTGGTTTTTCTGCCGTTCCACTTTGTAAAGTTATTTTGTGAAGACGCTTGAAGAACAATCACACTGGCAAAGCTACAGACACAAGGTCACTGGAGACATTTTCTCAGCGTCCTTTACGCAGTTGTAGTGTAGGACATGCACTATACATTTGCCCAACGAGGTAGCACTTACTAATTAGCCAGTAGAAAGTACTCCAGTTGAGTAGAGGTGTGAAATGCTGGTCTCTTCCTGGATAATTATGCAAGGCAGGATTCATTCTGGCATGATGCTCATTCCACAGAAGTAAAACCTCAACAGGAAGCACTTACAGATATAAACAAAGCAGGTGTCCGAGCTGAAGCTCCACTTCTGTAAAGTACTAATCATCCTAACTCACTGAGTGGGTGCGTAAGTGTCTAAGTGGGTCTGTGAGTGGCTACGTGAGTGTCTGAGTGGGTGCGTGAGTGTCTCAGTAGGTCTGTGAGTGGGTGTGAAAGTGTCTCAGTCGGGTTGCGTGCACCTACATGTGTGTGTGAGTCAGACTGTGAGTGAGTGCATAAGTGTCTGAGTGGGTCTGTGAGTAGGTGTGAGAGTGTCTGAGTGGGTTTGTGAGTACCTCCATGAGTCTGTGAGTCAGTCTCTGAGTGGGTGCATGAGTCACTGAGTAGGTCTGTGAGTGAGTGCATGAGTTTCTCAGTGGGTCTGTGAGTGAATGCATGAGTCTCTGAGTGGGTCTGTGAGTGGGTGCATGAGTCTGAGTGGGTTTGTGATTGGGTGTGTCAGTCTCTGTGTGGGTCTGTGTGTGGATGCATGAATGTCTAAGTAGGTCTGTGAGTGAGTGTGTGTCTCTGAGTGGGTCTATGAGTGAGTGGGTCTGTGAGTGTGTGTGGGCTTGTGAGTGGGTGTGTGAGTGGCCAGGCCACATTTAAATGGGGGTGGGGGGCCACGCAGCCAACTCTCCCAGGGCCAGTTCCAGCCCTGGGGACCCCATTCCTCAGGGCCCGGTCTTAAAATATATGCAAGCCGATTTCAGGCACCCCAATTTCGGCCCCGGGTAACCCATCCCCTGCATCCCGCCCTTTAATTACGAATATTTTTAGAAGGGGAGGGGGCCATGCAGCCCCCCTCCCCGGGCTGATTTCTGCCCCGGGGACCCGATCCCCCAGGGCCCGGCCTTAATTTAAATTTATTAAAAAGAGGGGAAGAGAGCCGCAAGGCCTCCCTTCCCTGGCCGATTTTGTGGCCATGCCTTATTTTAAGCATGTTAAAAAGCGGGCCAGGGTCCCATCTCCTGGGGCCCGGCCACAATACAGTGAAGTGGGTGGCCATGTGCCCCCTCTCCCCGGGCTGATTTTGGCCCCAGTACCCCATCCCCGGAGCCCGGCTATGTCTCCTGGGTGCCCCCAGGGAACACAGTGTGCTATGGGACCATGGGGCAGCCTCAAGGCCCCCACAGTCCCTGCTGGCTTCCTGCCTCCTGCAGAAGCCAACATTGCTTTCACACACAGGGAGCTGCTAAACATGCAGCTGCCTGTGTGTGAAAGCAATCCTTTCATCTGTTTTCCTGCCTGCTTGACAGCGGGCAGGGAAACAGAAAAATCCTCCAATTCCAGCAAGCAAGAGCATTTGGTCAGCTCCTGCTTGCTGGAAGTGGAGTCTTTGCTCTGACTTGGCAGGAGCTGTCAAAGCTCCCACCATGACAGAGCAAACAGCGATGTACTGGGGAGGGCACCCTGGGACATAGCATGAGCTGGCCCTGGGGGGTGGTGGTTGCCCAGGCCGTATATGGACCGTGAGGGGGTCCTCTCAGTTTAAATATGCTATTGTGGCCCCGGGGAGGTGGTTGTTCCGGGGTGTCTGGCGGCCCCCATGACTTTTAATTGAGCCCTGAGGAGATGGTGGTCCCCAGGGCCTGAACCCGTCCCAGGAGGGGTGTCTGTATGGCCCCCCTCCAAGTTAAAAATAAATCCCCGGGGAGGTGGTGGTCCCCAGGGCTCAAAAGAGCCCATGGAAAGGGGTCTGTGTGGCCCCCTCCATCGTATTATGAAAGCGCAGGGGAGGTGGTGGTCCCCGGGGCTTAAAAGAGCTTCAGGAGGGGGGATCCCGTGCGCTCCCTCCTTTTTTTAAAATCCTGCATGCCCCCGGGACCAGCCCCTCCCGGGGGCTAAACAGTAGAGAAGCTCTGGAATTTGTGCTTCTTTTTTTTTTTTAAGAGGAAACCACGGATCCAGCGTAACTCCCGGCAACAGAGTAAAAAAAATGCTTTTTTGTCCTGCGGGGTAGTTCTCCCCCTGCCCCCTTTTATTTTTTTTAAATGTGTTTTTTCAGGGACTCGGCTGAAGCTGAGTCCCTAGATGGCTGCCAACACTTCCTGGTTGAAGTGTTGGCAGCCAATCACATATCAGCACGGGAACTGTCAGATCCTCAGAGGATCTTCATCCTCCATATATAGAAATTTGGATTTCCTTTAATATTTCCAAAACTACTGAACGGATTTACACCAATTTACAAAAAGGTCGCTTTCTGGCAGTGCTTTAAATGGGGAAAAAAGTGTCGGTACTCATCAAATTGAGCTGTGGCCTGGGGGAGTGGCAAGGAGGCGGGGCTAGGAGGCAGGGCTGATGACACATTTAAAGGGTGCAAGAATTTTTTTGGGTGCAAATGATGACAAATTGCTTCAATCTGCAATGTATTGTTGATACCCTTGCATGTATTAAGGATACTTTTATCATTCTCTTTCAAATGAAATTGCCGGTGCACAAATGGCACATGAATCACAATAATTACACACAGATTCAGTGACCATAGGCAGCTTATAGAAGAAAAGTAGACAATGGTTTTTCTACCAACCAATACTAGTTGACAGATTATTGAAAAGGTAGCCATGAGGTTTCCTTTTATCAGAGGCATTGGTCCAATGAAAGTATAATCTGGAATTTAGTCCATCAAGAACAATTGCAAAAAGAAAGTTTATTAATCTAACAGGACACAGTTTAGTTAAAACCCAACATATTCAGAAAGCACGAGCTAAAGTATTGGATCAAAAAAAAAAAAACGAAAACGTTGTGGGACTGCAATTGGAAGCTTGGAAATTGCCATTAAATGTTGCAAAAAGATCAGCAGTGTTTCTTGTCATACATCAAAAAAGCATCCACATAGCTTCAAAGGGGGACTTTTCTTCCCCCTGGTTGCGTGAACGACAAGCGGTCTCATCAGCTGATCTCCTTCCTAGTTGCAGCCATGTTTTAACATATGGTAGTGGTTCAAACCTTTGAATAGGTGGCCCTACACATTTCAAGAACAGAAACGACGACAGAGGATTTGTGGAAAGACAATTTCTCTTTGGTGTAAGCAGATCATTCATAGAGCTAAAGCTTCTTTCACATTCACTGGTGGATTCAGCAATGGTTTCAACAGCTTTCATCAATGGCATAAAATCTAGAGGTATATAAGCAGCTTTGACTTCCTTGTACTCTCTAAATCCCCTTATACTATCCACCACATTTACTATCAAGATTTGACACAACTTTCTCACATCCTTGTCACCATATTGTACATCCATGCTGTCTTCCGGCCAGTTTTCCGGATAAAGCAGTTTTATGTGCTGCGTTAACAATTTCAAGTTGTCTGCTTTCGGAGTGTCTGCCATTTTAGTGCTGACATGGGACGATTTTGTAGTGGAAAATCTTGTTTTTAGGTTTTCAGCTAAGCTTCTGTAGAATTGACCTGCATTTATCATTGGAAATGTACTCTTTTTATGCAGGTCTACACCCCTGAATGTAAGGCTGCTGCAGGCTTCCATGGCTTCCTCAGTATATGGACCAGGAGTGTTAACCATTGATTCAAAGACCCTGACTGATCTTGTCAGCAATTTTTCAGCATCAGGAAGAGTTGTATCATTGCGCTGAAGTTGGCGAGAAAAGTCACTCAATTCTGCTAGAGCATCCAACATAACACCAACATTCTTTACAAATGAGCAAGAGGTCAGAATATTATAAAGGCCAGCATAGTTTGCTCTATCTCTGGCATCACCTTTTTGGTCAGCAGCAGCTTTTGAGAAATGCTGGTGTAGTGAAGAAAAGCTCTGCCAAACAGCCTTTACGCTCCTTTCACTGGAAGCAACCCAGCGAATGGAAAGAATCCGTCCAATTACAAGAAAACGCTGCACAATTTCCTTTGCACACTGCCTCAGTTCCCTTTGATTTTTAGGTGAAGCATGGTACAAAGAATATAGTTTGTCAAAGAAAATCTGAAAGTGATTTATGCCTGAAATTTCTTAACATCTCATAACATCTCCCACAGCTAGTTCCAACCGATGATTGCTACAGTGCTACACAAATAATCCTGGATAGCGAATCTGAAGCTTTGTTGCAACTCGAGCCTGCTTCCCAAGCATAACCGATGCACCATCACAGGCCAAGGCAATCAAACATTCTCGAAGAAAGTCTTCATGAAAGCCATGCTTGTGTAGACACTCCGTCACAGCAGTGATGATATCATTAGCTGTGGTGCCATCAATTTCAAGTAAGTAAAAAAAAGAAGTACACACATCAGAATCATTTGCGACCGCAGCATGCAAGCAAAGGAGAAGCACAGATTTTCCACTAAATGTGGTAGATTCATCAATTAACAAGCATATTTTACGATTTTTTTCCAATATGTCCTGTACAAGTTTTTTCCTCATGCCTAAAGCTATATGGTAAAAAATGTCAGTACATGAATTGTTACTGTGAAGAACACGGCCCATATTTAATCCATTCAGCTGTTGCACATCAACATCCTGTGACATATCCACAAATAGCCGCCCATGTTTCCCTATTTTATATGCTGTACGAAACACGCAGCATGTTGTTTCCTGTTCTGCAATGTACATTAAATGCACATGATTTTCCATGCTCTGTCTCAGGGACTCTTGTGCAATTTTTTCTGCAGTGACATGAGCTGTTGAAAATGTATGCGCTCTTTTTTCTGTAGGGACATCTCCTGCTTACATTTCTCTTTTCCATAATGAGTTACATTGCAATCGGACCATTCGTCTGCAAATCTTAAGCCCTGGGTTTTATTTGCACCCAGTGTTGTTAGCGATCTACATGTTGAGCAGCCTAATTTTTTACTTTCAACAATTAGCCAGCTATATTCTTTACAGAAATATTGCATTTGCTCAATATTCCAGCAGTCTGGTATGTCCCCCTCTTTGAGCTCCTTTGCAGCAGATGTAGTAAAAAGCAGTGTTTTGTTTGGCAAACAGCACAAATTCTCACTAGATTGATGCACAGCAGTGTCCACAGTAATATAATCATCTGCATTATGATTAGTATTACCACCATCAGATACAACACATTCAATATCGTCAGCACACTCCGGCTCCATTTGCTTCCTTTTAGTGCCTCAAGATGCACTATCCTTTTGCAACCACTTCAGCAAACTCATTTTCACCACGTAGATTGACCTTGGATCTGTAGCAACCTAATGTCTGACACCGACAACCTCTCCCTGTTCGCAATGTCTCACGAAGCCTGACGCCGTTAAACTGAAAGAAAAATAAAGTGCTTTGATCTGCAATGACAATACACGAATGTGGCACGGATGATGTAAACTGACTAGTCAAGACGAAATCTTGCACGAATTGATATTGAATTGATAAACTGCACACAAGGCAAATTCTGAAATATTCCCGGAGGCAGTCACGTCCATAAGTCAAGTGAGTTAAAGAGATGAGGTAACTTGCTCAGTATCACATAATTCAGTCATAGCAGAAGACTCGCTTTGAAGGATGACATAGCTTCCCATAACCAAGTCTTGATTTGCATTGTGCACAGAGATCTATTTCACTTACAATAAGCGTGCTGTTGTAACTTGCACAGCACCAGTACATTAAACAAACATTAAAAGCTGCATAGACTGGTTTTACTGAAAGATGAATGATCCTGTTCCTATATTATGGCACTGCATTAGCAAGAACATTCAAGGTTGCTTACAGGGGTGAGGTTCTTTATGAGAACCAGTAGAGATCTGAGGCAGGGGAGGAGCAAATTACACAGGAGGGTTTGCATAAAGAAAAGACAATTATGCATCAAGAAAGGACAATTGCAGTGTAATGCAGCTCAGTCTGTGGCAGTATCACTTCACTATTGAGTGATTTTCACATTGCAACTCTAGGTTGCATGATCCCACTACTGTTGCACATCAACTAGTGCAATTCTGCTGGTTCACTGTGCCCTATTCATTCATACCAGTTTGCTGTTCATGTAACTAGTTTGTCATGCCATCTCCGATTGACATTAGCTAGAGTGGCCATAATGAATATTCATAAAGTAGGATAGTGTTTAAGCACTAAGGCAGTATGATTTTAATAAAACTGTGCTCTGATTTGCTAATAAGATGATAGTTTTGCGCACACCATGATGAATCTGCACTTTCTATTCTGTTTTATGATAAGATTTCCTATATAAGCCCCTGATTTTAGGGGTTTGCCAAAAGATTTTGAAATTCTACTACAGATAATGTGCATTTCTCTATCGATTTTGCTGCTCATTTGGGATTTAGAATAATTCTGACATTGCACTATCCTGTAATGCTCTCTGCACTGATAGCCTTTATGGGTGACTCCACCATATTGGTTGAATTTATGTATTACATCTTTTAAACTTATTCTGCTAATCTAGAACTTAATTATTGATTGGGTCTTTACTGGATCTATTGTATTTTTGATGTGTGTGGAGGTGCCTTGACTCGGGGATACACTGCCTCTCGAAATTGAGGTTTAACACTGTTTCTGAATCATCAATGCCCACACCTTAAATATGGTACTTATGTTGGAAGGTTAACACATGAGAGCTTGAGACTCAGGTGGTTAAGAAGTGTAAATGAGAGGAGGCATACTTTGAGAAGAGCACCTGAGGCGAACAAAAGGATCATTAAAGGAGGAGTATTCAGAGATGGACCTAATAAAAAGTGCAAGAGTAAGGAAAGAATAGAGTACCCTGATCTCCTCACAGATCTATGTACCCTGAAACTCTTATGTAAGCCATGGTACCCTGCATCTATGTTCCCTGGGTGACCTACCCATCTGTATACAGGTGCCACTTTCTCAGTACTTTTTTTGTACTTGAACCCTCTGCAGTTCCTGACTCTGTACCCTCTGGTGGTCTTGGGTCTTTTCCACCTGCACCATCCTGTGCCACTGCTCATGTGTTCTCTTGTACCCTTTGGTACCATCTGACATCTCTCCCCTGAATCCTGACTGTACTGCATTCCTGCCTCTGCCTCCGCACCCTCAGGGCACTGCGTCTCTACACTGTAACACCTCTGCCTCTGCACCCTCAATGCACTACATCTCTACCATCTGGTATCTTTGTGCCCTCAGTACACTGCATCTCTACCCTATGGTCAATCAATCAATCAGTGCTTGTTAAGCACAGCTACTCACCTGTGAGGGTCTAAAGGTGCTGATAAATCCGCCTCTGTACCCTCAGTGTACTGCATCTCTACCATCTGGTTCCTATGCCAGTCTACCCTCTGTACCCTCATTGAATAACTCTGCACAGTACAGCGACACCACCTACGTGGTTTTAAGGAAATATGACATTCATTACTACAGTTCACAACTAAGCCGCTTTACAAACCAGAAGGCTGCTTGCACTAAACATGCTGTGTGTAGAACAGAGACATAATAAGGATTTTTAGGGGCCCTAGGCCAAATGAACAAGTTACTTACCTTCGGTAACGATATATCTGTAAGAAACATTAGTAGTGATAGATTCCTTACCTTAGAATATCCCCAGGCGTCAGTCTGGATCCGGAAAGGTTTCGTCAGCAGTACCCCTGGGCGTCGGAAGGTGGCGTTGTGCGGCTCTGCGTCCGTCGTAGGCGTCGTGATCGCCGGGATGACGTTGCGGCAGCTACTTAGACGCCGCCCTCGCGCGCTAACGTCAGTTCTGTACACGACTTTCCGCGCCAGGAACGCAGAGCCATGCAAGATACTGACCACTGGTGCATTGAAACTAGGGCCCTGAAAGGGATGACTTTAACCCTAGAAATCAGATCGCAGAACGGGGACGATGGGTGGGGCGGTAAGGAATCTATCACTACTAATGTTTCTTACAGATGTACGAGTTACTTACCTTCGGTAACGATGTATCTGGTAGAGACGTTGTCTAGCCGCAGATTCCTTAACTTAGAATATCCCCAGGCGTCAGACTGGATCCGGAAAATTTTGCACAGCAGTACCTCTGCGCGCCGGGGGCGGCGCCGCCTGGCTCCGCCCTGACGTCGTCCCCGGACATGACGTCAGTGGAGCCATATAGGACCCTCCCGGCGCGCTGACGTCAGTGTTCTTCGGAGGAACTTTTCCGCGCCACAACGCGGAGCCCCCAGCAAAACTGTGAGAATATGGGAACAGTGTGCGAATAAAAAAGAAAAAGCACCATGAACGACAGTGAGAAGCACAGTCGACGGAAAGGCGTTGAAAAGGAAAGAGCAGAGCCATACCCTGAGAAGCCATTCCGCAACAGCGAAGTGAATGTCACCCCTGAGGGAAATTGACTTATAAAAGTAAGACTGAGGCAGACGACAGAAAGTCTGCACCAGATGAAGTGAATAAAAAGAGCAGTACAGTATACTGAGAAGCAACCCCGCAAAAGCGAGAGAATGCCCACTCCTGAAGCAAGACGGCAATGAAAAGAGCCGAGAGCGACAGGTAAAAAGCTCCAAACCATAGGATTAAAGAAAAGAAAGAAATAGGGAGACTCTGTCCCCTGTGATAGAACTATCGGACTGAGGAACAGGCCAGAAAGACCTCAAAACTAATTGACTGTAGGAGTGTAAATGGAGAAGGCGGGTGGGAGGGTAGAGAACACCAGTAGGCCCCATACTGGAGGAAACCGATGTGGGAAAACGCAGAAGGACACCGGAACCCACCGCCCCAGCATGAGATTGGGGGGAGCAGAACAAGTAAATCAAAGGAATAAGCCTGACGGGAGGAAGGCGAAAGACACCGCCCCGCAGAAGGAGAAGCCACCCCAAAGGAGGCGAAAGCCGAAAACCCCACCTGAAAAGGTCCTCGCAGATCGGGGAGGATGGGTAGGCGTTAAGGAATCTGCGGCTAGACAACGTCTCTACCAGATACATCGTTACCGAAGGTAAGTAACTCGTACATCTGATAGAGACATCTAGCCGCAGATTCCTTAACTTAGAATAGATACCAAAGCCATACCCCATAGGAGGCGGGTCTGCGACAGAACCCCACTAAGTTCCCAAGGGAACAGAAGTGTCAACCAGCTGACTAAACACAGTGGGGGCAGCACCGCCAGAGTGGCCAACATCGGACCAGGACACTCCGGAGGGAGTGGCCAACAATGATAGGCAAAGGCATCAAAAGCTGCAGAGGGCAGCAGGAAATCCCTGTTGGTTAAACAGTGGAGAAAATGAGCACAGAACCAGAAGGGCAGTGCGGAATGAGAGTGGATACCTGCTGTAAACGGAGAGGAACCAAATGCAGGATGTGAGGGATCCATAGGATCCGATGGACCGTCAAAAGAGAAAGGTCTAACTAGGGTACAAGAACGTACCGAGTCCGAGCAGGCAGGACGGACATGCATGACAGGGAAAGAAGCACTGTGGAAGTGGAACAGCAGCGGAAGGATGCTGACGATGCCCAAGATGAGTCAGTGTTACAGGAAACACAAGACCTGCCAATGCACCATTGCCCACGCACCGGTCACGCGAAAGG
Source organism: Calotriton arnoldi (assembly GCA_963921515.1). Taxonomy (NCBI): domain Eukaryota; kingdom Metazoa; phylum Chordata; class Amphibia; order Caudata; family Salamandridae; genus Calotriton; species Calotriton arnoldi. The sequence continues at coordinate 1,115,096 of CAWUFW010005100.1, forward strand.
GCGGGCAGCAAAAGGCAGAATGGCAGAAAAGAATGGCAACAACCAGTGCCACGCACGTGGGGAACAGAAGTACACAAGAGAAACTGTATGTACCGCCAGAACCACACCATGGAAAGGAGAAGGCCCCATCAAGCGCCACGAGCAAAAGCTGAGACCCGAGACACGCATCACCAGGGCGTATCGCGTGAAAGAGAGCCGGCAAAAGTAACACACGGAGCAGACCTGCGCTCACGAAAAGTGAGGGACAAGACCACGGCCACCGCAAGGAGGAGTATGCCTGCGGGAGGTCTGTGTGTGTGTAGTACACTGGTGAGAAAGAAAAAACACCATAGCCCCAACAGCCATGCAGCAGCGGCACCGGACAGAGCAATGCCCAGAACCAGACGCAACAGCCACAGGCGGTAGGGCAGATCCACTGTCTACCGCGAGACAGACAGGGAAGCCGAACAGTACTGGAAGGAGACAGTACAAAACGTAGCGGAGGAACAAGAGTGGATACACACACAATAACCCACCAGACAAACAATGGTCTGAGGAGAACACTCCCGCTGAGAGCAGCAACCGCAGCCCGAAGGAAAGCACCACAACACCTGCGCGGAATGCAACAGGCGCATGGGAAGCTCTGGCAGGGGAAGTGGCCAAAAAAGCAAGGCACAAGACAATGAACAGCATCAACGTCTGGGGCCAGAACGCCACCATGGAGAGCGAAGTCCAACCATGAAAGGACTACGCAGCATGGATATAGCAGAGTAGAACTAGGCAACGTAAAGTTGCCGGAAAAACGCACCAGCCCGTGACAGCGAGCATACTAGGGAGCAGACATCGTACGCTTATAGAACACACAAGGATAGTGCTGAGCTAGCTGTGCGTGCTCGGGGACAGCGACAGGGCCTTCTGGTAGGCCGGCCACAGATGGAACGGCCGCAGCGAAAGAACCACGAGGAGACGGGAGGGACCTGAAAGCCCTCCCGGCCTGAAGAAATGGATCGGTAAGATGCAGGGGAGTACCACAGACCAGCAGCCGACACCATGAGAGAGCCCAACAAATGGACCGCAAGAAGGTCCCGGAAGGGCCCGCAGCAGCAATGTTTAAAACGTACAGGCACAGCCGCAGGACAACCTAGTGAAAAGGCCCCACAGAAGCGTACAAAGACTACTGTGGGAAGAAGGCAGCTATACAATAGCAAACAAATACCCCACATAGGGTAAGTATCAACCCCAACAAGGGGCACCTCTGGAGCGTGAGCTCATAGACAGAGGACGTAAAATTGAAACTCAGAAACCACAGGTTCTGAACACATAACCCTTGGAGTAAGGGTGTGCAACCTTAACCACTAGGCTATAGTGACTCAGAAAGATAAGGAGCTGACCTGCTGCATGAAAGAAAGAAAATACGGCGAGAAGCCGCCCAGGCCATTCAGGTATTACAGCATGAACCCAGGGCCAACATGAAGCAAAGACAACAAGCAGAGGGTGAGGACAAGGACCGCAACCGGAACAAAAACTACGGAAGGGTAGACAGAAGGCGGTGAACCGCAGAGTCCGCATGTGCGTCAAACAGGGACACACCATCAAATGGCAAATCCCGGAGACTGTCACGGACATTTTCGGGGAAACCCCCGTTGCGCAACCAAGCATGGCGGCGCAAAGCAACGGACCTCGCCATTGCCCGACTCACAGAATCGGTAGTGTCAACGGCGGACCGAATGGTAAACCGCGCCATCTCTCGGCCTTCGTGAAGGAGACGAGCCATGTCAGCCCGAGTACACTCAGGGAGGGTAGGCAAAAGACACTCCACAGAGTCCCAAAGGGCACAAGAAGCCCGGGCAAAGACGCAAGCCGTGTTCAGAGCACGTAAGGCTGAACTAGCGGACACAAAAATGCCGCGTCCACATGTGTCCAACCAACGAGACTCCCTAGTAGGAGGCTGCAATAGAGGTGGAGAGGAAGGCTGCGTGGCGAAAGACACCTGCACTACGAGGCCGTGAGCCCCAGGCTGAAGGGACAAACAGGCTGGGCTCCCAGGGGCCGGACGATGCCTATGCGCAATGGCCCTGTCGACAGCATCTCCTGAAGAGGGCCGTTCCCACGTCCCGAGAAGGGCGTCGAACAACAAGCCGCTAAAAGGCAGCAAGGGCTCAATATGCACCGCACCCTGGTGGAGGAGATCCAATAACGGATCGGAGGACAAGGAGACAGAAGGAGGGTGCAAGTGTAAAATAGCTGCAGCCCTGCGAACACCCCTTAAAAACAAAGCACCAGCTTCAGTGGGCGTCCTGGGGGGCGACAATAGCCCATCTGTAGGGGATGGCTGCAAGCTGACACGTCCCACAGCAGGAGGAACAAGGGGCCACTGCCCCCATGGCATTGGAGCAAACCGGCGTGGAGACAAGTCCGGGCACACCGGGTCTGTGTCCTCTGGAAGCGGAGAACCAACAGGTGCCGGCGACCGCTCCGGCGCCGAAATGGCGTCAAACCGACGTCGACCTCCACGAGGGGCGACCCGGCTGGACGAGCTGGCGGCGAAGTCCCCACCACCGAGAGGTGCGGAGAAAGAGCCTGAGGACCAGAAGGCGACAGGCATGGTGCCGCCGGCGCCGCTGTCGACGCAGGGAGCCGCCAGGGGCTATGCGGAGACAAGGCAGAATGGCACGGCGTGGGGCTGAAACGCCCATCGGGGTTGGGACCCGACGCCGGCACGACTCCGGAGTCGAGGCACTCGGCCGGCGCTGAGGGCGAACCCACCGGCGGAGATCCGACCTGAATGCCTGCCTCCACTGTGGGACCCGAAGGCGCGCCAGGGAGAGGAGGTGACCCGAAGATGGAGTGCAGAGCCCGGTAGTAGGCTTCCATCTGGGGCCGAGTCGCACCAGTACCCGGAAAGGGCGGGTAAATGGAGGCCAACTCCGGGGGGCACGGCTCCGTGAGGGAACGGAAACCATGGCCCCCATCGTCACGTGGAAGCGAGGACTTCGACTTCCGTGACTTGTGCTTTAACTTACCTGTAGACGAGCGACGTTCGCGGGAGCGACTCCGGGAGCGGACGCAGAGAGAAGAACCAACCGGAGAACGTCGGGGAGACACTGTGCGGGATATCCGGGCGGCCAAGAGCTTCATCCGGCGCTCCCGTAGGGACTTTGGGCGCATCTGCCGGCAGGCAGCACACTCCACGGAGTCGTGGTGCGACCCAAGACACCACATGCAAATGGCGTGCGGGTCTGACGCCGACATCTGGCACGAACAAGTCTCGCACAATTTAAAGCCCGAAGGCATCGCACACTGTTCCCCGACGCCAAAGGACGTCGAAAAAGGGTCTGAAGAAAAACAGGCCAGAGGAACAGCTGAATCCAGGATCCGCGTTGGAACGCGGAAAAGAAGGAAACTGACGTCAGCGCGCCGGGAGGGTCCTATATGGCTCCACTGACGTCATGTCCGGGGACGACGTCAGGGCGGAGCCAGGCGTCGCCGCCCCCCGGCGCGCAGATGTACTGCTGCGCAAAATTTTCCGGATCCAGTCTGACGCCTGGGGATATTCTAAGTTAAGGAATCTGCGGCTAGATGTCTCTATCAGATATATCGTTACCGAAGGTAAGTAACTTGTTCATCTGAAAGAAACACGTAGTGATAGATTCCTTACCTTAGAATAGATACCCCAGCAATACCAACCCCGGTGGTGGGTCTGCGAACTAAGATCACACCAGAAAGTCACAGAGAACAGAACGGCCAAAGAAGCCGTCTCTCCGGACTTGGCTGTCAAGGCAATAATGCTTAGCAAAAGTGTGCAGCGAGGCCTACGTGGCTGCCTGACAGATGTCTTGCAGGGGGACACCACGTCCCAATGCAGTAGTAACTGCTGTTGCCCTGGTAGAATGGGCACGCAGCCCCACCGGAGGCTCCTTTTTAGCCAGAGAATAGCAGGCTTTTATACACAAGACAACACAGCGGGAGATAGTCCTCTTGTGTACAGCCCGGCCTTTCTTGGCGCCTACGTAGCCAACAAAAAGCTGGTCATCCACCCGGAACTGTTGTGTCCGGTTGAGGTAAAATGAGATCGCACGTTTTGGGTCCAGACGGTGGAGCCTCTCTTCCTCTCTGGAAGGGTGCGGAGGCGGAAAGAAAGTGGGCAAGGTGATAGTTTGCCCGATATGGAAGGCAGTAACAACCTTTGGCAAAAAGGATGGACGTGTGCGTAGCACAACCTTGTCCGGATGAACAGACAGAAAAGGAGGTTTACATGAAAGAGCCTGGAGCTCACTCACGCGCCTAGCGGAGGTGATGGCAACCAGGAAAGCAGTCTTCAAGGTTAATAAACGAAGAGGACAGTTGTGAAGCTTCTAAAAGAGAGCGCACATCAAATAAGTAAGAACCAGATTCAAGTCCCACTGTGGCATCACAAACGGAATAGGATGGAAAAGGTGAGTAATGCCTTTGAGAAATCTATTTACAACAGGGGACTTGAAAAGACAGGGCTGATCAGGTAGCCTGAGAAAGGCTGAAATTGCAGAAAGGTAGCCCTTGATAGTGCCCAGAGCAGAGCCCTGCTGGGCTAAAGAAAGAAGTAACAGGAGGACCTCAGAAAGAGGGGCAGAAAGTGGATCCACAGCCTTTGCTGTGCACCATGCCACAAATTTGTTCCACCTGCAGGCGTATACCGATTTAGTGGAGGGACGCCTGGCTGCCAGAATTACATCCCAGACTTCGGGAGGCAAGTGAAATGGAATCAACTGTCGCCGCTCAATCAACACGCAAGGAAGTGGAGGCTGGACAGGTTCGGGTGGAGGACCGTCCCCTGCTGCTGCGACAGAAGATCCTCCCGAAGAGGCAGTCGGATCGGGGGATCCACACTCATACTGAGTAGCTCGGGATACCAAACTCTTCGAGCCCAGTCCGGAGCCACAAGAATGACTTGGGCCCGGTTGCGTCTGATCTTCTTCAGCACTCTGGGTAGAAGTGGTATAGGCGGAAAGGCGTACAATAGACCGCAACTCCACTCGCGTCGAAAAGCATCGCTGAGCGAGTGCCGCCTTGGAAATTCCAACGTGCAGAACCGCTGACATTGCGCGTTCTCTTCGGTGGCGAATAGATCTAACCAAGGCTCTCCCCACTGTTGAAAGAGACCTTGCGCCACGTCCGAGTGAAGACGCCATTCGTGATCCATCATGCACCTGCGGCTGAGTTCGTCCGCCCTGGCGTTCAGTGAACCTGCCAGGTGTTGAACCACCAGGGAAATGCCCTGATGTTCCAGCCATGTCCAGAGGCGCAGAGCCTCCTGACATAGGGTCCACGACCCCACCCGCCCTGTTTGTTGCAGTACCAAATGGCGGTGGTGTTGTCTGTGAACACCTGCACTACTCTCCCCTTGACAGAGGGAAGGAATACTTTGAGTGCAAGTAGGATGGCCCGGAGCTCCAAAATGTTGATATGGAGCTTGGACTCCGCCGGAGACCAGAGGCCTCTGAACTCCGCCTCTCCCATGTGGCCGCCCCATCCCAGGAAGGACGCGTCCGTCACCACTGTGTGCTCCGGTTGGGGAAGGGAGAGGGATCTGCCGCTGACCCAATGCTGGTTCGTTAGCCACCACTGCAACTGTCTTGCAGTGCCCTCCGAGATCTGGACGTAGTCGGACAGATTCCCCTGATGCTGCGCCCACTGGAACTTCAGGTCCCACTGCAGAGCCCGCATATGCCATCTGGCATGATTGATCAGCAGGATGCAGGAGGCCATGAGGCCCAGCAGCCTCAAGGTCATTCTGACCAAAACCCAGGATAAGGGCTGAAAGATTGGAATCATAGCCCGAATATCCCGGACTCGCTGTTCGGGAGGATAGACCCGAAATTGCGCTGTGTCCAGAACTGCTCCGATGAAGAGGAGCTTCTGCGAGGGAATCAGGTGCGACTTCGGCACGTTGATGGAGAACCCCAGCAAATGCAGGAGGTCGGCCGTAGTCTGGAGGTGGGAGACGACTGCCTGGGGCGAGCCCGCCTTCAACAACCAGTCGTCGAGATAGGGGAAGACTGAAACCCCTGATCTGCGCAGATGAGCTGCGACCACCGCCATCACTTTCGTGAACACCTGAGGGGCGCTGGTAAGGCCAAAAGGAAGCATGGTGAACTGAAAGTTCTGGTGGCCTTCTGTGAACCGCAGGTAACGCCGGTGGGCCGGCAGGACGGGGATATGAAAGTAAGCGTCCTGCAAGTCCAACGCTACCATCCAGTCTTGTGGGTCTAGGGCAGACAAGACCTGAGCAAGTGTGAGCATCTTGAACTTCTCCTTCCGGAGGAAGAGATTGATGTTCCGAAGGTCCAAGATAGGACCCAGGCCCTTGTCCTTCTTTGGAATAAGAAAGTAGTGGGAATAACAACCACGACCTACTTCTGGCATTGGAACGCGCTCTATGGCCCCCTTGGCCAAGAGGGCCACAATTTCCTGCTGGAGAAGTGTCAAGCGATCACCCGACATGCGGTGGTATTGAGGTGGCATGGCTGGATGGGTAGTCTCAAAGGGGAGGGAGTAGCCCCTTCGGACTATTTGTAAAACCCACCTGTCCGACGTGATGGTGCACCAGTGGGGGAGGTGATGGCGAAGCCTGCCACCCACTGGCGTCTGGTGGGCCTGAAAGGTCGGACTAGGAAGGTTTGGAGGCAGAGGTGGTTGGGGTGGTGGTGGACTGACCCGTCCGCTGGCCCCCTGAACCGCCGCGGCGGTTCCCACGTCCGCGGCCGCGCGTGGACTGTTGCGCAGGCCTGGGGCTCTGTTGCGAACGTGGTGGGTTGCCCCTTCCGCGAGCACGAAAGGAGCGAAAGGCAGAAGGCTGAGGAGGCCGTGTGGCCGAAAGGCCCAAGGACTTGGCCGTGGCCCGTGAGTCCTTAAATCTCTCCAAAGCACTGTCTGCCTTGTTGCCAAAGAGGCAAATGCCATCAAAGGGCATGTCCATCAAAGTGTTTTGGACATCCCCCGAGAAGCCAGTTGTCCTCAGCCAGGCGTGGCGGCGGAGCGCCACTGTCATGGAAATCGCCCTGCCCAGCGAGTCGGCGGTGTCAAGGCCACAACGGATCGTGAACTTGGCTGCATCTCTCCCCTCAGCAATAGCCTGGGAGAGTAGTGTCCGAGCCTCCTCCGGACACTGAGGCAGCACCTGCGCCACCGTATCCCACAGAGAGTGAGAATAACGGCCCAAGAGGCATGCGGTGTTCACAGACCGCAGCCCTAGACTGGCGGAAGAAAAAACCTTCTTCCCAAACTGGTCCAGTCTCTTGGATTCCCTATCCGGATGTGCGGAAGGGAATGCGCTTGGGGAAGCGGAGGCTTGGACAACCAAGCTCTCAGGGGTAGGGTGTTGGGAGAGGAAGATGGGGTCGCCAAGGGCCGGGCGATGGCGTCGGGCCACGTTCCTGTCGACAGGAGCCCCTGTGTTGGGCCTGGACCAGGAGCCCAAAAGAACGTCCGAAAGTGCGTCATTAAAGGGCAGCAGTGGTTCCGCAGAGGTAACTGCTGGCTGAAGCACTTCCGTCAGGAGGTTAGTCCTGATGGCCACAGTAGGTAGCTCGAGGTGGAGAGCCCCGGCTGCCCTACGCAACACCACAGAAAAAGAAGCACCCTCCTCCGTAGCCACGGTAGGAGGAGACAGCATGCCAATTCTGGATGGAGGGGGCTGCGCTGGAGGGGGCTGCGCTGCACTCATTCTGCTTGATCTCAGCGCAGCCTTTGACACGGTTAATCACCAGTTGCTAATTCAAAGACTCAGAAATGTTGGAATTGCTGGCTCAGCATTAAAGTGGCTACAATCCTTTTTAGAGGATCGATCCTTTGTAGTCTTTGAAGAGGAATTTACCTCGAAGCCAATGCCTCTTAGGTGTGGGGTTCCTCAGGGCTCGTCCCTGAGCCCCACTCTATTTAACGTTTATATGCGTTCCTTGGCGGAAATAGTAACACCCTTTGGTATCCAGATCATCACCTATGCTGATGACACTCAGCTAGTGGTGTCGCTTAGTCAAGGGGACAACTCAGCCTCAGGCCTGGCATCATGTTTGGAAAAGGTCTCTAGCTGGATGGACAGCTCATGTTTGAAACTTAATGGAGCTAAGACAGAGCTGATGCTCCTGGGTAATCATACCACACGGAGAATAGACCCCTTCTGGCCTATTTGTCTTGGCCCACCTCCCTCCCCTGAAGTTCAAATTAAGAGTCTCGGAGTGTGGGTGGATCACAATCTGGATTTTAAGGAGCAAGCACGCAAGGTGGCAGCTTGCTGTTACGGGATCTTAAGAATGCTAAGAAAGATCCTCCCCTTGCTTCCTTTCTCTGCTAGAAGAGTGCTGGTCCAGGCACTAATTCTGTCTCACCTGGACTACGCAAACGCTCTATACCTAGGAGCTCCACTTTCTACTATCAAAAAGCTGCAGATTATGCACAATTGTGCGGCACGTCTGCTTACTAATTCTTCCAAACGCACTTCAGTCAAACCTGAGCTTACTTCGCTCAATTGGCTACCGATTCAAGAAAGAATCCAATTTAAGGCGATGTGTATCACTCACAAGGCCTTACTAGGCAAAGGCCCACCGATCTTCAGATCTATCATTCAGCCTTATCGCCCCTCTAGGTCTTTAAGATACGACAACAAGCAGTTGGCAGCAGTTCCTAAAATAAGGAAATCACGAAGCGGAGGGCGCCGCTTCGCGTATAATGCTGCCAAACTGTGGAATCATTTACCCCTATGGATTCGCCTGGAACCGAACTATCTGACCTTCCGCAAGCTTCTAAAGACCTTCTTGTTTCCTTAACTCCTCTCGAACTCGAAGCTGCCTTGCATTTAGCGCTGGGATGCCCCCGGGTAACCATGCGCTCTAGAAATGTCTTTCATTCATTCATTCATGCAGAATTAGGGCGTTGATAAGCGGTGTGCAAAATGTGCATACTTGTTTTTGTGTAATTACGTGAAATTACGCAAAATTACACAAAAAACATGTAATTTATCGAAATGCAAATCTGTCAGTTTGTGCTATATTTTAGCTTTAAATGTGGCCTTGCGTCAATATTTGGTGTGAGAATGCATTTAAACAAAAGCACTGCAAACAACAGTCTCTCGCATTTTGCTGTTCCCGTATGTTTGTGGTAAATGTTTACAGTGGGTTCAGCCTTCGTGTTAAATTTACAGTGAACGGTACAGAATTACACAAAGTGGCGTAATGTTGGGGATTCAGCAAAACAAGCTGATAGTGACATTCCCGAAATTATGCAAATTATGCCAGTATAATTTAAATTTCACCAAGCCCTATTTTTGTGCAACCTTCTTGAGCATAGCTAGTTCCACACAACATTATTTATCATCGTCTATCAAGAACCAACAGGAGAATTGTTTGCCTTTCTGCCTTTTTCCTCCCTTTTGGAGAAACCTGTTTCACATGTATTTTAAGTGCTTAGTGGCACTGTAGCTTCTGGGAAAAGTCATCCATTCCTAGGACAATCATGAAACATTTTGAAATAGTTTCACAGCATCCAGTGCTCGACACCTGAGATGCCAATATCAATAGTTGGATCTACTCTCTGCAGAAAAACCTATTCAATTAGGTGCGGACAGGGGTCCTTTGACAGCGAATGAAAAGGAATGTTAGCAAAAGGCTGTACTGTGTCTACATTGTGGTGATGCTCTGCATATGATTTTAGCCTTCCCTATATGTCCTCAAAAGGATTTGGACAAAACAGAACACACTGAGAAAAAGAAGGGGGCAGATGTGTATTCGCTTCCTTATATTACATTTTCCATGAATAATACTGAGTCAATTGTGTCTTTTACTAATTACTTCGACAACAGAAAAAGGGAGGGTTGTAAATGATTCAGCCATGTTGGATAGTGGTGCTTGTGGAATGTTCATTGACTTGGTCTGGCTATTAAGAATCATATTCCTGACATACTTGGGAAGCATGACTAGAGGACATACACCAGTCAATATATCCTTATTGTGTATAGTTAATTAAAACCGTTACAATACACAATATGATAAAACCAATCCATATTATAAAAATAGACAAATCTTAGATGGTATAAAGACAGGTTAAAAATAAAAACATAAAATTCTAAATTGATTTTCAAGTGTGTTCAGATACATCTAACAGCTGAAAGGGGAGCGGGAGCTTAAGTGTAGCAACTAATTATTCATTGGACTGGGCTTCTTGGGGAGCCACCAAAGGACCTAAACCTTTTATATGCAAGATGGATAAATATCGTCAATCGGATGTTTAGGGCCATATTTTCTGGGCTAAGCGCTGCTATGATGCTCTGTCGACTAGATCGGACTCCCAGCCTGTTCCACTCAGTCCGGAGACTTGATTTACGCATGACCAAAATGGCTGGGCAAATGCACAGAACGTGCTCCAGGAATTTGTCGGACTTGCCACAGCCCCTGCATTTGGCTTCTTCTGTTAGACATGCCAGCGGGCTAGATGTTTCAGAAAAAGCCACTCGCCCAGTCTGAGAGCCATAAATCTTAGCTTCAAGTGATTGGAATATGTACAGACAAGATATGGGGATGGAGAGGCCGGCTGGTACAAGTTAATAACCACCCATGCATGCGTGCGTTTAGCTAGTTATGCTCTGTCTGCGTGGTAGGACCAGATATGGATACGTTTCTTGATGCTTAATTTAAAGGCCGATTGACTTGGGTTTAAATCCCACAGTTTGTTTGTGGACAATAGCTGCACACAATCATTCAAGAACAGGTGGTGTGACTCAGCTGGCCCACTGGAGCTGATATCGGCCCATAACGTAGCCTCCAGAGAGCCAGCTCTAGCCCTTATCAGCTTCTGGCATAAACTGAGAAAGGCACTGGCACCTACTGCTTGATGGTCAAAGGGACCAAGTTCCAATTTCACCTGAGCGGCGGACAAAGACTTTGGCAGCCGCCGGACACGTTTGTAAATCCTTATTGTATGTTGGTTCAGTGTGCTGGTAAATTTGCCCAGAAGAATTTCAGAGCCGTAAGATAAAGTAGGAGAAATCTTGGCTCGCATAACTTCCAACATTGGGGCTAGGCTTGGGCCTAATAATAGCACATACACCAAACTACTACATGAGCAAGGGGACAAAGTAGGAGGGTTGTTGGCCTCACTCGTTAACAGGGAGAAGGGCAGCAACATCATTATAGCCATTAAGAATGAGGAAGGGGAGGTGCTCACGGCGCAAGAAGACATAGTGAAGAGATTTGTGGAATTCTACTTCGAGTTATACACGAAACAGGGACGGAGTGATGAGAAAGGTATTCTGCATGTGCTAGATGAGGCCCACTTGTCCAGTGTTGACGCTGAGGTGTGACCACTCTTAAATGCACCCATAAACGAGATGGATATTAAATGGGGCATTAGGGATAAAGGTGCAGGGACGGCACCGGGCAAAGACGGGTTGCTAGTAGAATTTTACCAAACATATGTGGACTTTATTAGTGCCCTGTTGCTAGCCATGTACAGGGAAGCAAGAGAAATGGGCGTTCTACCAGCCTTGCTGAAAGAAGCCCACTTAGTGGTACTGCCTAAACTGGGAAGAGACCCCACAGATTGAGGGTCGTACGGACTGCTATCTATGATCAATGTCATGCCAAGATTCTGGTGAAGATTCCGGCCCGTCGACTTGCAAGGGGCGGCAGAGGCGATTGTTCACTCGGACCAGGAGGGCTTTGTGGGCATTCACATGACCTCCACCAACATTTGGAAGGCATTTCTTATATTTGAGAAGGCCTCAGGAGGGCCCTGGCCAGTCTGGACACTGACAAGGCATTTGATACCATAGACTGGACATTTATGATTTGTGCTCTACAGCAATATGGTCTCGGCGAAGATTATCTGAAATGGGCAGAACTCTCATATACTGACAGCAAGGCTAGAGTGAAAGTTGGTTGTCACCTGTCGGATAGCTGGGCGGTTGAGAGAGGGACAACGCAGGGCCGCTCTTTGTCACCGTTAATATTCACCTTGGTGATAGAGCCCTTGGCGCAGGTGATGGAGGCCAGACATAGGGAGGACAGGAGATTGGTGGGGGATAGATGGGAGGTCATCTCTTTATATGCAGACAATATTTTACTGACACTCAGATATCCGCGAGCCACATGGCGGACTGTGGAACATTGGATTAGCAAAATGAGGGGTGCCACTCTGGCCTCCGTTTGAATGCAGAAACATCCATGCTGTACACTACCACTGCGGATTTGTAGTCGGAAGGGATACTCCCAAACATAATAGTGTAGACGACCCCAGTCAAATATTTGTGTATATATCGGAACTCCAATCCGGCAGAGGTGTACGACTGTATTGTTGGTGCACTCTTGACTGGCATGGAGCGTAGTGTGTGCAAGTGACTGAAGTTTCCGATGTCACTGATGGGACGTATAGCAATAAGTAAAATAATCATGCTGCAGAGAGTCCTGTACAATTTGCAACAGATGCCTGTGCGTATACCAAAGTCCTGGACTGAGTATTGAAGCTGCTTTACTGGGGCCTTGGTAGGGCTAGAATGAGTCTGGATGTACTGAGGCTTCCATGGGATACTGGGGGACTAAAAGTACCAAACATCAGGGTGTACTACTGGGCACTACATCATCCATACTTTGCACACTAGGACACCTGTGCTCAGGTCACTAACATTGCGCTGTACGATCCACTGCCCCCACAAGCAGTGCAGTGATCTAACCCTATTCTAAGGTTTCTTTTTAACGCCATCTTGCAGTACTATCCACAGCCCCTATTAACAATACATTGTGGTGATCCATACCAATATGGTATTCATTCTGTGCCTTTTTTACATAATTTTTAATAGATAACGATTTTTAAGTTTCTCCAAGGTAAGACCGTTCCAAGTGACATTCTCCGCCACCCCTATTGGGTGCAGCATGCTAGTCCCAGCTTTGCTTTCTTGTTTGAAGTACCGATAGCTACGGACGTCAGACCCTCCCAGTCGCCTATCCATCATGGCGTAGGGAGGAACTCTCTCCAGGTCTCCGACCACGCATGCTCCAGGGCTTCGAAATTGAACCTCCATTCTACGGCCTAACCGGTTCCTCTGTAAGGGCTCCACTCAAACCACACGCACTTGCACCGGCTCACAATATTGGGGACATCAATACAAATTTCCAATGATCCCCGATACCACGAAGATGGCGCCCAAATTTTCCCAGGTATAGTCCGACTTAGTGCTGGGACACTTCCTGATTGGGACCACCTGTGAACATGTGATCACAGAGCATTTTTAAGTCGCCCATTTCCCCTTCATCGCCACTCCCAAAGGGCTGGAGATGGGGTAGGTCGTCCGGTGTAACTGTCACTACGACTATGTAAGTATCACAATATGGTTTCTTGCAGATCCCCCTTGACTTACCAGAAACTCTCCCTGGGATGACCACATCATGCCTTCATTTGCATTTTTCAGCACCGTAAAGTAGCGTTATCTCTGCTCCTACTCGAGGAGGCTACGGTACTACCCTAATTGGGTGAGTTGTTTGACCTCAGTGCGTTAAATCTTTTTGCCTGCCATTGTTCATGGGTGTGTCACTTGTCTGTTATTTGTTTCATTTGTCACTTTGCTAGTAGTACCACCACTGTTTGCAGCGTGTTAATTTTACACATGCTACACTATTATGAGAATATGTTCAAGGTGACCTGCATCATGCAGATCATTTGTGTTCTAGTTTTCTCTCTATTTCAGGTCAGCCTTTTAGGAAACATTGTATAAAGGTACACCTCATTGAGGTTAACTAGTGTTTGGATTATGCTTGATACTAATCCAGATTCCAACCACTGTGTAGATTAGAATTTTACAGTCCTGATGAATTGCCACTTGATCATTATTGACTCCAACTACAGCAAGAAACATGTCGACCCTATTGACTTTTTTGCTATCAGAGATCATTGCCTCTACCGTTAGCTACCACTTTTTAAATTAGACTCAACTTGATTTAGAGAACTGCTTAGTCTATTTTAAAACATCTCTTATGCACACACACTTCACTATAGCAATCTGCACCACTAGCCCTACACCCACACTTCACATACGGCATTAGAACAAAAGATCTCTGATAAAGAGCCCCTTCGTGGGTGCCTGTCGGGCATTGCCCCACTTGCCCGATGAGGAGCATGCCCTATGATGAAGCATGACACCCACCTGGGTGTGTGAGGGCCCCAGTTCCTAAAGGAACCGACCCCGTGTTCAGATCCTTGAATAATGACCTATTACATATGGATAAGTTACTTACCTGTAATCCTAGTTCTCTTCCAGGGGTATCCTCATCAAAGTCATAAGCACTTGAATATTCCCGCCCATGCGCGGGGACCCAGGAAAATATATAAAAATGTTATATGAAAACATATATATAGCTCTATATATACATATATTTTTTTTAAAACAACCAATGCAGCCTTCCAGACCCAACAGGCTAGGCAATGCTGTAAAAACTATCTTTGCGCATATCCAAATAAAGCAGAAAAACCAAAGGACACTTGAGTTGCTTTTCATGAACAGAAGAAAATATATCCCTGCAAAGAGAAAAAGCAGGCATTGCTAGCCCATAGGCTGCATTGTAACTTCAATAGCACAGAAAGCTGAAACCCAATACAGTGAAACAAAAAAACTGGCACTGTGCCTTTAAGGCAGCCATGACCCCTAGCTTCCCATCATGCCTCTGGGGTGACAGTTAGGTCAGTTGTTCTTTCCGGCTCCTTCAGTCAGGACCCTGCTTAATCAGCTCCACAGATTTTTTGACTTTTTCTGTCAGAAGTTCGATTCTTTTTCACTAAAAACCTTTTACTTCGACATATTACACCTGTTGGAGTAGTGCTTCACTATTTTCAGGCGGTTTGGCATTTTTTTTTTCTATCTCAAAAATGCCTTCTTTATTTGATCCTTGCCCCTCTTGTGGCAAAAAGAAGGCCAAAAGAGACTCTCATCCGGTTTGTATCCTTTGCCTACCGGATTCTCATGTTCCTAAGACTTGCCATCACTGGCAGTCTTTGTCAAGGCGCACTCTCAAGGATAGAGAGAGGATTCGCCTCTATGGACTTTCTGAGAGAGGTAGGCTTCAACCTCAAGAGGCAGGTCTCCTGAGAGACAGAAGAAGAAGAAGAGACCCAGATCATCTTCCAGGAGCAAGATCACGGTCTGTTCTTCATCGGCGTCGGGCTCGGCGTCGAGAATGACTCCATCAGAGAAGAAAACATTGACGACAATCCCATCGACGGCGGGCTCGCAGTCGAGAGAACATCGGTCGTCGTCGAAGGCTTCCAAACACAGAGGTATGTCGTCGGCGTCGAATCCTCTGCCACCGTCAACTCAGCGACGGTCAGCGTCGAAGAGTCATTCTCCGTTGGTGCAGGATCGCCCAACGTCGAGACATTGCTCTCTGTCGTCGGCGTCGATGCGGCGTTCGAAGTCGAGGCGCAGTCCTCCTTTGCCGACAACCAGGCTGCGGTCAACGTCGAGGCCTAGGTCATCATCGACGGCGAAAAAAGGTTCGACGTCGAAGCAGACTCCTCCGTTGCAGTACTCGGGACGCCGCTCAACGTCGAGGTCCAGGTCTCCTGTGACGTCTAGGCGGACTCCCCCGCGCTCAATGTTGAGTCCGGGGTTGAGAATCTCGAAAGGTTCGACGTCGAGAAGGATTTCTCCATCACCCTCTCCTCGGACGACGTTGAGACTTGGTACCCCGCTAGGTTCTCCTCTTCCGACGTCGATTCATAAGTCTCCGTCGGCGGGACACCGGTCGACGTCGAAGCAGAGATCTATACACCCGACGTCGAGGCCAAAGTCTCCTTCAAAGGACTCGCAAGTCTTAGTGGCGTATAGTCGCCCGACGTCGAGACACTCACAATTGTCGATGTTGTCACATCATTCGACCACAGGGAGACACTATTCCATGTCTAAAGACCGCTCGGAGCAGTCAGCGTCTGCTGCAGGATCTCCACAGTTCATCTCGACGTCGGAAAGCTCGGCTTCTCTGTCTCCAGAGCGGCGGGGGCAGAAAACCACCCCCCAGATCGCGACTCCTCCGACACAACAAGGAGAAGAACACAGATCTCCATCTATCCATCTTTCTCCAAGGTGGCTTCAACCACTCCATCACTGGCAGAAAGAACCAGGTGCTCAGGTGCAGCAGCCTTTGGATTATTCTAGTCCACTGCATAGATCCCCTCAGGCTCGGCTGGTGCAAGCAGTGGACCGACCACCTGCCACACCTCCCAGAGGGCGCCACAGGGACAAGTCTCCACATAGATCTGCTTCTCATGGACGTCATGTAAAGTGCTCTGATACCCGATTCGGGTCAAGTTCGTGCTATATAAAACTCTGTAAAAGTGTCCTTTGGTTTTCCTGCTTTATTTGGATATGTGCAAAGATAGTTTTTACAGCATTGCTTAGCCTGTTGGGTCTGGAAGGCTGCATTGGTTGTTTTAAAAATATATATGTATATATATAGAGCTATATATATGTTTTCATATATAATTTTTATATATTTTCTGGGGTCCCCTGGACGGGAATATTCAAGTGCTTATGACTATTGATGAGGATCCCCTGGAAAAGAATCTCACTTTCTCTCCTAAGGAACTGCATACCTTTGTTGATAGACTTGTACTATTGGGCAGGCCAACTTCAGCATGTGGTTCCATGGTTTGAGGTAGTAAGTGTGGACCCCGTAGTCCAAATTCTGAGACGTTTGACTCATCCCCTGAAGCTGTTGGCACTTCCATTGGTTCCTAGGAAGAAAAGGTTTACCTGCACCACTGCAGTTTCAGACAATTCTAGATGTGTGGAGGTGGCTTTCTAGAGAGGAGGGCAGTAAATATATGTATTTACAGCAACATGGCGCTGGCCTTTCAGTGGTGAGGGAGCAAAGGCGCTACCCCTGGATGTGTGGGGACCTATATAAAGATGGCAGGATGATGGGGGATGCAGCCTTCTGCGACAGATGGGGTTATAAGGTTGCGGAGTTATGGCATATGCTAGGCATCAATGTGGAAGGCTTGGTGTGGCTTTCCATAAGAACCGGATACGCAGGTACTGAGCCAGAACCTACCTGAGATGTATCGGAGTACTAAACTGATATCACCACTTCACATGCTGCTGGTCCTGCGCACAGCTGATCATATAGTTAGCCTCAAGCTGCAGTAGGAGGAGATTGAGGAGAGAAACTGAGGGAGCGTGAGTGGGGCAATATCCTTAATAACTACTGTCAGGTAACATGCAATACGAAATTGAAATTGATACATTATAAATGCATCCGCAGGGACTTCGTTACACCCCAGTGGCTGTAGAAATTGGATCCATCCAGGGCTGAGACTTGCCCTAAATGCAGAGGGGAAGTAGGCACTTACATAGACATGTAGTGGATCTGTCTGGAATACATGACTTCTGGGGTGAGGTAGTAGCAGCGCTTGGTGAGTTAACTGACCTGGCGCTGCAGCCAACAATACAACTGTGCCTCTTGGGGTGTGTGGCCCGCACGAAAACCTCCAAAACTATGAGTAAGGTTGCGGAGCTGGGTTTGACGACTGCCAAGAAATGCGTAGCACAGAAATAGATAACTAATGTACTGCCGACCAAGAGAATCTGAATGAGCGAATTGGCCTGCTGGGCATGGACTGAGTGCGGGGGTACAACACAAATTGGTATGTAAGGGGACGGGTCAGGGAAATCTCATTGAATGGGATATGATAAATATTAGCCTCTAACATAAACTAGAGGATACTGTGGGGGACCTTGAGGTACAACCACCAGCTGACAAGGTTGATTGGGATGTGTTCATGGGGTGTTACATATACTGTACCCTTGTAGATGCTATTGTTGGTAAGATGTATGATCCTGGGTTGCCAGAGACCGCTATGTATTGACCAGGTACAATGTTATGCTGCTGTGATTAAACATTTGGGTTGTGAGATCAATTGAAATCGATTGCTATGCAATGTTCGTGTGCCAATGTTGAGGATAAGCTGTATGACCACTTACTACCAGTGCCTTACTTATATCTGCACTGTAATGACTGTGATTTTTCCATGGGTGGGAGGGGGAGAAGGTGAAGGTGAAGCCGGCTTAGGGGATTGTTCAACCCATGCTGAAAATAATAAAAGAAATAAAAAAGAAAGAATAATGGGCCAGATGTTCAACGCTTTTTAGCGTGCGCAAACTGGTCTTAGACCCGTTTGCGCACGCTAAAAAGCATGGGCCCATGTACACACAGTATTTTGCGAGTCGCAAATAAATTGCGACTCGCAAAATACAGTTTTGTGACTCGCTATTAGGAAGGGGCGTTCCCTTCCTAATACCGACCGCAAAGCTATGTACCAATGTTTTGCGACTGCAATTGCGATCGCAAAACACTCGCAAATTACCATCTACTTCAAGTAGGTGGTAATGCATTCGCAAATGGGAAGGGATCCGGGGACCCCTTCCCCTTTGCAAATGCATCCCATATTATTTTTTAAGGGCAGGCATTGGTCCCAGAGACCACTGCCTGCCCTTATAAAATGAAACAAAAACGTCTCATTTTTTTTTAAATGCATCCCGTTTTCCTTTAAGGAAAATCGACTGCATTTATTTAAAAGAAGCTGCTTTATTTAAAAGCAGTCCCAGACATTGTGGTCTGCTGAGCCCAGCAGGCCACCATCCCTGGGAGGGCCTGTCATTCCCAATGGGGCTCACTAATATTCATGAGCCTCACAATTTGCGAACCCATTGGGAATCGCAAACAGTGTTAAACACACTGTTGTACATGCCAAATAGCGCCTCACAAATTGCGAGTCGCAAATGCGACGCAATTTGCGAGGTGCTATTTGGCAGGTCGTACATCTGGCCCATAATTCCTAGAGTGTACATGAAGACACTGGAGTTAGTTTAAACGGTAGATGGTTACAAAATTTCGATTAAACAGCTATAGGCCTGATTTAATAGTTGGCGGGCAGAGTAATCTCCATTGGCTTGGTGGAGGACTTAACATCCGCCAGGCCGAGACTACTCTGCTCACTAAATTTAGAAATGACCACCAAGCCAGGGGTAATTTCTAAAGCATTGGCAGGAATGGCTGTCACTGCGGTTCCTGTGAATGCTGTTTACAGTTTGGTGCAGTGCTCTGTCAACATGAAGCAGGATTTTCTTTTTGAAAAAGAAAATACTCCCTCCACCATGGGAGTTCTCTCCCATGAGGAGAGGAGCATTTATCAGTTTTCACAGCCCCTTACCACCAGAATTTTTTGGGCGGTGACGGCAGAGAATACTGACCTCTAAATCCACCGATCTAAATTAGGTGGGCGGTGTAGGAGAGTAGGATCTGCCTCTTATGGTTACCCCCACTTTTTGCTGATGTATCACTGTTTTTGACTTAGTCTGACTGGGATCCTGCTATTCAGGACCCCAGTCTATCTGCTTTCTCCTGTAAATTGATTGCATGTACTTTAGGTACACTCCAGATTGGATTCTGGGGTACCCTTATCAGTCCCTAGTATATGGTACACCATGTACCCAGGGCATAGGTACCCCAGAGGCCTCCCAGGAGCTGAAGCATGTATTGTGCCACCCCTGAGAGGCCATTCAAAATGGCATTATAGGTCTGCTACTGCAACCTGTGTAAGGAGGTGCATGCACCCCTTACTTAGATATAGGTTCCCTATATCTATTCTAAATCACTGCACATATAAACCTATCAGTCACCCCTATGGCAGGCCTTATCAATCCTGAAGGCAGGGTGCTGGGTTTTGTGTGAGAGGGTGCCCCTGCATGAGTAGGGCCCCTCTGCAGCCTTCAGAACCTATTCTCCGGGGTTGTCTGTGATGCAGCCAACCATATATATTTAAGTGCATTATAACCACGCGGTAAATGCTAACTTTAAAACGGCTGCTTAGAAACATGTCCTGTTTGGTGTCAAACACCTTGGAATCATACCTCCCCGCCAGTAACTGGCGGGGGAGGTATGATTCCACCCTCCTAGAGGGACTTATGTGGATCACCGGTATACCCGGTACCAGCTTTCTCGACCTGGGCATCACAAAATGGATGCTGCCAGCCACAGACACGAGTCTGCCCTCCTGCTGCTGAGCCAAGCTCGAGCAGAGGAAGGCCTGACAATAGGTTTCCTGTCACAGGGAGTTGTGACCACCTCCCAGACAGGCTTTAGTGTATTGGGGCTGGGTGGGTGCACTCTCAGAGTGCTTTGATGTCTGCACTGGGGGCACATTTGGTGTCCCTGTGCATAGTCCAGCTCAAACCAGTTGCAGTAGCCATTTGCTCCTGCTCTGGCGCGAAACTGGACAAAGGACATGGGTGTAGCCACCCATCTGTCCTGCCCCTCCCCTAGGAGGGTCCCCAGAGTCAGTCCAACCCCTTCCCTGGGTATAAAGTGGGAAACCTGATTACAGGACTTTGGATTTTACCTGGACTAAACTCTGCAACAGAAACCAAGTACTTCGACGGTCTACACTTCGCTGGACGACAGAAGAATCTCCCTTGGAGTAAAGGAGTTACTCCCCTGCAGCAGCAGGCACCTAGACGCATCTGACCGGTTTGCATCTTCTGAGCTCCTGAGGACTCCGAAGATTTCTGCAACACAGGAGGTGGGTTCCTGAGCGTCCCTGAGGTCGATCTGCTCTCTCAGCAATCCTGAGACCAGTATCCCTCGTGGGGACCGTGCAACCCGAACCCCTGTGCACCGTGTACTTTTGCAGCAGCATATGCTTTTTGGCAATCCCTGAGGCTGTGCTTTGGACTACTTGTAGTCCCAACCCCGAGCAGCATTTCCACCGAAGATCTCCGGCCTCCACTCCACGAGTGCTCTGTGGGCTGGTGCTTTGTGAATTCGCTCGAGGTCCCCTCGCGATCCCTGGTCTGTTGGCCTGTGGGTGCTGGCGAGGGTCACTTTGATTTTCCTTGGGCTTCCCTGGTTGCTCCAGACGTGCCCTGACTCCCCCTAGCTTGGAGAGTCTCCTGGACCTTGCTGGTCCACACCGTAACCTGTTTCCTCTGCCCGCGTGGGTTGCCTTTGCCAAGGGTTGTTGGTTTTCAATCCGGACACTGACCCCTCAGCACTCGACATCCTTCGGGGGACAGCTCACCTCCGGACTTTGGTCGTCGTCGACGTCTCCTGGTCCCCGTGGCTGCAGAGTCAAGCATTCTACTTCACACCTGAAGCACCCGACATCGGTGGGCATTCGTCTATCGAGCCCCTGGTCACCCTGAAGGGACCCAGACTCTGTCCCCTCTGCTTTCAGGTTCTTCTCACCTCGGATCCAGGCTTGGATTCCACCGGACACTTTTCATCTTCTCGGCAGCAGCACTTCTTCGCATCACGCCATTGAAAACGACGAGGGTTTCAGACACCACTTGACCCCTATGCACCCGGCTCCTCTGGGATAGGTAACACGGGTACCTCGGTACTCACAAGGGTGCTGGCCTTAGAACCTTCTATGTTCCAAAGGGTTTGCTTGAAGTCCTCTCCGAAGTGTCCTTAAACTGTAATTTTCCAACCGCGACTTTCCCATAGAGTTGTACGGAGCAGGCGTCTGTGTTCCCACACTGCACCCGTCCCCCGTGGGCTCCCTGTGTCACTCCTTTGGGTGGTTCCTTGGGGTCCCAGCAATTCTACGTACTCTAGGCACTGTGTCTAGTGAAGTCGTTGTTGTTAAACCATTTTTTTAGTATATGGTTCGGTCTCCCACGGAGCCCGCTGTGTATTGTGCTATTTACTGAGGTTCTATTGATTAAGTATTGTGTGCTTTATGTTCTAATCTCGTATAGAGATTAGTAGAGAGTGTTTAGTAATAAATACATATTTTTTATATAACACTTGTGTGGTTCTCCTTTCATTTGATCACTCAGGAGGTTCTGTTCTGGTAAAACAAGCTGCTTTACATTCCTTCAAGACTTAGCCTGAAGGCTGCTCTCCATAGCTACCACTAGGATAGCTTTCTATAAAGGTTATCTTTGACCTAATCACCATGAGGGTCGTTTGGACTGGTGCAAGGTGCCCACTATAATTAGTGGACATCATATACCAGGCCAACTTCTCACATTGGTGTGCAGCGGTTGGGATTCAAGCTTGCTATTGTTTTACCAGATAAATCTCATTGAGTGATTAACTGAAAACCACTAAAAGTATTAGGTACATATAATACATTAAGATTAGAATAAAGTAAGTTCTACTGAACTTGGAGTTGGGTAAGCCAAGGGTCAAGCACACCCTTTCTCCAACTCAAGAGAGTTTAGTCTCCACTAGGTTAGGTAGGTGCCTACACCACATAACACTAGTATGTCTTGTAGAGAAGAGGCCAGTGGCCCTTTGACAACTAGATATGATAGTCTCTCATTTCAAGAATTGAGGAACATGTGCACATCTAGGAAACTGAAGACAGGGAGAAGTGCCAGCACTCAACGCCTCATAGAGATATTACTTCTTGATGACCTCAGAAAGACCATAGGGTCTGATGAGTTAGGTAGAGTGGGTGGAACAGGGAATGAGGAAAGGCCAGACAGTGAAAACTGTGGTGACTTGGACTCAAACCCTGACCAGGAGAATCAAAATGATTCTAACCTGGACAACTTAGATCTTCCTTTAGGTGGGGGAGAAGGCCCCAGTGGCCCTCTCTTTACCCCACCAGGAAGAGTACTGAGTATACCTAGGAGATCTAGATTTCCCTCTGTGGAATCTAATCACTCAGGTACTTCTGTAGGGACTTCCATATCTAATAAGAGGGAATCCTCTTATGATAAGCAGTGCCAATTTCTAGAGATTGAGAGAATCAAGCTCAGGCTCAAGAAAGAGCAATTGGCCCTAGACAGGGAATCCCTAGAGCTCCAGAGAGCAACCAGAAGATTGGGACTAGAGTCCCATGGTGGCAGCAACAGTGTCCCTAGAACTAGAGAGTATTCTCATGATCATACGGAACCTGAACAAGATAGTCCCTCCCTATCAGAGTGGGGATGACATCCACAAATGGATAACTGCACTAGAGAGGGCCTGTAAAGTACAGAGGGTCCCTCAGGAGCAGTGGGCAGCTATCTTGTGGCTCTCCTTTGCTGACAAGGGTAGAGATAAGCTCCTCACTGTTAGAGAAGAGGATGCTGACAATTACACAGTCTTGAAGAGTGCTCTCATTGATGGGTTTGGCTTAACCACTGAACAATACAGGATTAAGTTCAGAGACACCCAGAAGGCATAGACTCAGGACTGGGTTGACTTTGTAGATTGTGCTACTAAGGCTCTGGAAGGCTGGTTACTTGGCAGTAAGGTGTGTGATTGTACAATTTAATTATGAGGGAACAGATCCTTAATGATTGCCAAAATCAGTTGTTGCATCAGTACCTGGTTGATTCTGATCTGACCTCTCCCCAAGAATTGGGAAAGAAAGCAGACAAATGGGTCAGAACCAGGGTGAAGCAGAAAGCTCAGAACCAAGGTGGTGACTCTAAGAAGCAAGATTCTAAAACCTCAGATAAGGGTGGGGAGAAGGGTAAAGACCAGAAGTCTTCACTAAGGGCCCCAAAAGTCTTCATCTGGGGGAGTCACAATCAAACAAGGGAAAAGGCAAAAGAAACCTTGGTGTCATATCTGTAAAGAGAAGACCCATTGGACAAAAGATGCCAGCTTGTCCAAGGGCCAAGGAATCTACTCCAGCCACCACTGCCCCTAAGGCAACTGTTCCCCCTAGCTCAGTTCAAAGTGGTGGTACACAGAATAAGGGTGTAGTAGGGTTGACCCTGGGATCTGAGATGGATTCTGGCCTAGTCAGAATTCCAACTCAGGCTGTGTTAGTCTGTGATGGAGGCATGGATATGGCCTCCTTATTTGTCAGTCCCAGTAATCTGGGCAAGTACAGACAACAGCCTTTGATCAATGGTAAGGAGGCCATGGCATATAGGGACACAGATGCAAGTGTCACCATGGTGACAAAAGAACTTGTGAGCCCT
Source organism: Calotriton arnoldi (assembly GCA_963921515.1). Taxonomy (NCBI): domain Eukaryota; kingdom Metazoa; phylum Chordata; class Amphibia; order Caudata; family Salamandridae; genus Calotriton; species Calotriton arnoldi. Next base: position 1,139,016 of record CAWUFW010005100.1, read on the forward strand.
GACCAGATCATACTTGGGGAGATGTACCAAGTGACCAATGCAAGCAATGTCAGGACAGACCAATCCTTGGCAGTTGTGAATTTCACCTGGGGAGGGGTAACTGGCCCTAAGAAGGTTGTGGTAAGTGCAGACCGCCCTGTAGAATGCTTATTGGGCAATGATTTGGAGACTTCAGTATGGGCTGAAGTGGAACTCAGGACACATGCAGAAATGCTGGGAATCTCTGCAGATGTGTTTGCCATGACTAGGTCACAGGCAAAAATGTCTTCCACTGAACAGGCCCTGGATCCTGGAATAATGGACCAGGTGCCTTCCAAGAGAAGGAGCAGTAGGGGTAAGACAGTGTCTTCCCCCCTGCCTCAGAATACAGATCAGTCTCTTGAGGGAGATGATCTTAGTCCTGAAGAAGGAACTGTCTCAGAGGAACTTGAGCCTGATCAGGTTGAGTTCTTGGGGACAGGGGGCCCTTCCAGGGCAGATCTGAGCCAGGAGCAGCTGAGCTGCCCCTCTCTTGAACCCCTCAGACAGCAAGCTGCTGCTGAGGCTGCTGGGAGTGCCAGTGGGTCCCACAAGATCTACTGGGATGATGGACTCTTATACTCAGAGAGTAGAGACCCCAAACCTGGTGCAACCAGGAGGTTGGTTATACCTCTGAAGTTTAGGGGCTTCCTATTGACACTGACACATGATATCCCATTAGCAGGACACTTAGGCCAAAACAAGACCTGGGACAGACTTGTTCCTCACTTTCATTGGCCTCACATGTCAGAGGACACAAAGGAGTTTTGTCGCTCCTGTATCACTTGCCAAGCCAGTGGTAAGGCAGGTGGTACTACAAAGGCCCCCCTGATACCACTACCTGTGGTGGGGGTTCCCTTTGAGAGGGTTGGGATTGACATTGTTGGTCCCATGGATCCTCAGACTGGATCTGGGCACAGATTCATACTAGTGGTGGTGGACCATGCCACTAGGTATCCAGAATCAATTCCACTTAGGGCTACCACAGCTCCTGTTGTGGCTAGAGCCCTCCTGGGAATTTTTTCCAGAGTGGGTTTCCCTAAGGAGGTAGTATCAGACAGAGATGCAAACTTTATGTCTGGTTACTTGACTGCTATGTGGAAGGAGTGTAGGGTAAATTACAAATTTACCACTCCTTATCACCCACAATGCAATGGGTTAGTTGAGAGATTCAACAAAACCCTCAAGGGCATGATTAAAGGTCTCCCTGAAAAGCTCAGGCGTAGATGGGACATCCTTTTGCCCTGCCTTCTCTTTGCCTACAGAGAGGTTCCTCAGAAGGGGGTTGGTTACAGCCCCTTTGAACTTCTGTTTGGACATCCAGTTAGGGGTCCTTTATGTCTAGTGAAGGAGGGATGGGAGTAACCTCTCAAACCCCCTAAACAGGATATTGTGGACTATGTACTTGGTCTCCGCTCCAGGATGGCTGAGTACATGAAGAAGGCATCCAAAAACCTTGAGGCTAGCCAGGAATTGCAAAAGGCCTGGCATGACCAAAAGGCTGTTGTGACTGTTTATCAGCCAGGACAGAAAGTATGGGTGTTGGAGCCTGTGGCCCCAGCAGCCCACCAAGACAAGTGGAGTGGACCTCATACTATCATTGAGCAAAAGGGAGAGGTTACCTACCTGGTGGACCTTGGAACTCCCAGGAGCCCCCATAGGGTGCTCCATATGAACAGGCTCAAGCCATATGTGGACAGGGCAGACATGGGCTTGCTCATGGCTACTGATGAGGGACAGGTGGAAGAGAGTGATCCACTCCCTGACCTGCTCTCACAGAACCCTGATGATGGTTCAGTTGATGGTGTAGTCTTGGCAGGCAGCCTCTCTGACCAGCAGCAAACTGATTGTAGGCAAGTCCTGAATCAGTTCAGACATATGTTTTCACTGACTCCAAGTCAGACTACCTGGTGCACTCATGAAGTAGACACAGGTGACAGTCTGCCTGTTAAAAATAAGATTTACAGGCAACCTGACCATGTCAGGGACTGTATCAGGACTGAAGTCCAGAAAATGTTAGAGCTGGGAGTAATTGAGCCCTCAGATAGCCCTTGGGCTAGTCCAGTAGTCTTGGTACCAAAACCTCACACCCAGGGTGGAAAGAGAGAGGTGAGGTTCTATGTTGACTACAGGGGTCTCAATGCAGTCACTAGGACTGATGCCCATCCAATACCCAGGGCAGATGAACTTATAGATACTTTGGCCTCAGCCAAGTTTCTGAGTACATTTGACCTGACAGCTGGTTACTGGCAAATCAGATTAGCTGAGGATGCAAAACCAAAAACAGCATTTTCAACCCCTAGTGGGCACTACCAATTTGTGGTGATGCCCTTTGGCTTGAAGAATGCACCTGCCACTTTTCAAAGGTTGGTGAACAAAGTCCTTACAGGCCTGGAAGCCTATAGTGCAGCTTATCTAGATGATATTGCTGTCTTTAGCTCCACCTGGGAGGATCACCTGGTCCACCTGAGAAATGTTTTAGGGGCTCTGCAAAAAGCAGGCCTCACTATCAAGGCCACCAAGTGCCAGATAGGGCAGAGTAAGGTTGTATACCTAGGCCACCTTGTGGGTGGAGGTCAGGTTCAACCATTGCAGAGCAAAATCCAGACCATCATGGACTGGGTTGCTCCAACTACCCAAACTCAGGTCAGAGCTTTCTTGGGCCTGACTGGGTATTACAGGAGGTTTGTCAAAGGATATGGATCTATAGTGACCCCTTTGAATGATCTAACTTCCAAAAGAATGCCTAAGAAAGTTCAGTGGACAGTTAGCTGTCAAAAGGCATTTGATGACCTGAAGCAGGCCATGTGCACTGCTCCCATTCTGCAAAGTCCTGACTATTCCAAACAATTCATTGTTCAAACTGATGCATCTGAGTTGGGGGTAGGGGCTGTGTTATCACAACTGAATGAAGAGGGTCAGGATCAGCCAGTAGCTTTTATTAGCAGAAGGCTGACCCCCAGAGAGAAACGTTGGTCAGCTATTGAGAGGGAGGCCTTTGCTGTGGTTTGGGCCTTGAAGAAGCTGAGGCCATACTTGTTTGGCACTCACTTCATTGTTCAGACAGACCACATGCCCCTCTTATGGCTAAAACAGATGAAGGGTGAAAACCCCAAACTTTTGAGGCGGTCCATTTCCCTACAGGGGATGGACTATATAGTGGAACATAGACATGGGAGTAACCATGCCAATGCAGATGGACTCTCAAGATATTTCCACTTAGAACATGAAGACTCAACTGGTCAAGGTTAGTTTAATGTCTCTGCGTTTGGGGGGGGTTGTGTAGGAGAGTAGGATCTGCCTCTTATGGTTACACCCACTTTTTGCTGATGTATCACTGTTTTTGACTTAGTCTGACTGGGATCCTGCTATTCAGGACCCCAGTCTATCTGCTTTCTCCTGTAAATTGATTGCATGTACTTTAGGTACACTCCAGATTGGATTCTGGGGTACCCTTATCAGTCCCTAGTATATGGTACACCATGTACCCAGGGCATAGGTACCCCAGAGGCCTGCCAGGAGCTGAAGTATGTATTGTGCCACCCCTGAGAGACCATTCAAAATGCCACCACAGGTCTGCTACTGCAGCCTGTGTAAGGAGGTGCATGCACCCCTTACTTAGATATAGGTTTCCTATATCTATTCTAAATCACTGCACATATAAACCTATCAGTCACCCCTATGGCAGGCCTTATCAATCCTGAAGGCAGGGTGCTGGGTTTTGTGTGAGAGGGTGCCCCTGCATGATTAGGGCCCCTCTGCAGCCTTCGGAACCTATTCTCCGGGGTTGTCTGTGATGCAGCCAACCATATATATTTAAGTGCATTACAACCACGCGGTAAATGCTAACTTTAAAACGGCTGCTTAGAAACATGTCGTGTTTGGTGTCAAACCAGTAACTGGCGGGGGAGGTATGATTCCACCCTCCTAGAGGGACTTATGTGGATCACCGGTATACCCGGTACCAGCTTTCTCGACCTGGGCATCACAAATTGGATGCTGCCAGCCACAGACAAGAGTCTGCCCTCCTGCTACTGAGCCAAGCTCGAGCAGAGGAAGGCCTGACAATAGGTTTCCTGTCACAGGGAGGTGTGACCACCTCCCAGACAGGCTTTAGTGTATTGGAGCTGGGTGGGTGCACTCTGAGAGTGGCAGAAAGTCTGCACTGGGGGCACATTTGGTGTCCCCATGCATAGTCCGGCTCAAACCAGTTGCAGGAGCCATTTGCTCCTGCTCTGGCGCGAAACTGGACAAAGGACATGGGTGTAGCCACCCCTCTGTCCTGCCCGTCTCCTAGGAGGGTCCCCAGAGTCAGTCCAACCCCTTCCCTGGGTATAAAGTGGGAAACCTGATTACAGGACTTTGGATTTTACCTGGACTAAACTCTGCAACAGAAACCAAGTACTTCGACGGTCTACACTTCGCTGGACGACAGAAGAATCTCCCTTGGAGTAAAGGAGTTACTCCCCTGCAGCAGCAGGCACCTAGACGCATCTGACCGGTTTGCATCTCCCAAGCTCCTGAGGACTCCGAAGGTTTCTGCAACACAGGAGGTGGGTTCCCGAGCGTCCCTGAGGTCGATCTGCTCTCTCAGCAATCCTGAGATCAGTATCCCTCGTGGGAACCGTGCAACCCGAACCCCTGTGCACCATGTACTTTTGCAGCAGCATATGCTTTTTGGTGATCCCTGAGGCTGTGCTTTGGACTACATGTAGTCCCGACCCCGAGCAGCATTTCCACCGAAGATCTCCGGCCTCCACTCCACGAGTGCTCTGTGAGCTGGTGCTTTGTGAATTCGCTCGAGGTCCCCTCGCGATCTCTGGTCCGTTGGCCTGTGGGTACTGGCGAGGGTCACTTTGATTTTCCTTGGGCTTCCCTGGTTGCTCCAGACGTGCCCTGACTCCCCCTAGCTTGGAGAGTCTCCTGGACCTTGCTGGTCCACACCGTAACCTGTTTCCTCTGCCCGCATGGGTTGCCTTTGCCAAGGCTTGTTGGTGTTCAATCCGGACACTGACCCCTCAGCACTCGACATCCTTCGTGGGAGCTCACCTCCGGACTTTGGTCATCGTCGACGTCTCCTGGTCCCCGTGGCTGCAGAGTCAATCATCCTATCTTCACACCTGAAGCACCCGACATTGGTGGGCATTCGTCTATCGAGCCCCTGGTCACCCTGAAGTGACCCAGACTCTGTCCCCTCTGCTTTCAGGTTCTTCTCACCTCGGATCCAGGCTTGGATTCCACTGGACACTTTTCATCTTCTCGGCAGCAGCACTTCTTTGCATCACGCCATTGAAAACGACGAGGGTTTCCGACACCACTTGACCCCTATGCACCCGGCTCCTCTGGGATAGGTAACACGGGTACCTCGGTACTCACAAAGGTGCTGGCCTTAGAACCTTCTATGTTCCAAAGGGTTTGCTTGAAGTCCTCTCTGAAGTGTCCGAAAACTGTAATTTTCCAACCGCGACTTTCCCATAGAGCTGTACGGAGCACCCGTCTGTGTTCCCACACTGCACCCGTGCTCCGTGGGCTCCCTGTGTCACTCCTTTGGGTGGTTCCTTGGGGTCCTAGCGATTCTACGTGCTCTAGGCACTGTGTCTAGTGAAGTTGTTGTTGTTAAACCATTTTTTTAGTATATGGGTCGGTCTACCCCTGGAGCCCGCTGTGTATTGTGCTATTTACTGAGGTTCTATTGATTAAGTATTGTGTGCTTTATGTTCTAATCTCGTATAGAGATTAGTAGAGAGTGTTTAGTAATAAATACATATTTTTTATATAACACTTGTGTGGTTCTCCTTTCATTTGATCACTCAGGAGGTTCTGTTCTGGAAAAACAAGCTGCTTTACATTCCTTCAAGACTTAGCCTGAAGGATGCTCTCCATAGCTACCACTAGGATAGCTTTCTATAAAGGTTATCTTTGACCTAATCACCATAGGGTCGTTTGGACTGGTGCAAGGTGCCCACTTTAATTAGTGGACAGCATATACCAGGCCAACTTCTCACAGGCGGAAATAAATGTCTGCCTCTGATGCCCTTACTCCGCAGGGCCATCAGAAGGGTTTAATCACGGTAGATACAGAATCATTTCTGCTGTGATTAAATCAAAATTCTGACTGCATCTAAATTTGGTGGGCAGACTATTATCTTCCCCAGGCTGTAACTGCTGACACAGAGGCCCCTAATATCATACCACCCTCATTCAGGTCCTAGCTTTTCTAGCGCCGTGATACCCTCCACTTTTCTGTTGCTTCGTGGATTATAGCACAGCTTTTGATAAAGTGGTTCGTAGAAGACTATGGTGGAAGCTAGAAAACTGGGTCATTCCACCGAACCTACTGAAGGCAATAAGATCGCTCTATGAAGACACCTGTCAAAACCAGCGCCAGCCCAGTGTCCCCGAAAATAATCACGGAGAACGGGCTGAAACAAGGGTGCGTGCTGGCACCCATTCTTTTCAATCTATACACGGCGGATCTGGGGGATGCCCTAAAAGGAGCTAGCCTAGTAACACCAAGACTAGGAAACATGAGGCTGTCGGTGCTTCAATACGCCAACGACACAGCCATAATGGATCACACAAAGGTGGGCCTACAAAGAGCCCTAACTGCATTAAACCGCTTTAACAACATCAATAACCTGTCAGTAAACCAAGGAAAGACCAAGGTCGTCATCTTTGGGACCTACCATCAGAAAAAGAAAGTACAATGGCATATGGGCAATTTGCAAATTAAGACGGCGGAGTCATACAATTACCTAGGGGTCTGGTTGACGGAACGGGCTAAGGCGAATGCCCACTTGAAACACCAGAGCACAAAGGCTAATAGGGTCATACATCTACTCAAGCAACTAAACCACCACCTGATCAGCCTGACTGCCGGCCCAATACTGAAAGTTTTAAAAGTGAAACTTCTACCAGCAATCAGCTATGGTCACCAGGCCTTTCCCGGGTCATAGCACGCTTGCTTAAATTTAGCACAATCTAAAGCATATAAAACAGTTCTTCAAATTCCAAGGAATGTAAGGCTAAGGCTGGAGCTAGGTGTGGCGAGGCCGGACTTGATGTGCCAGGGGGACTTTATAAAACTCTATCTCAGGATTTTAAGGGCTCCAGCTAACACACTAAAACACCAACTAAGATCTATCTTCGAAGAGCCATGTACGCTCTGGCACACCTCCCTTGATAAAGCGATCGAAACATTGAATATAGTGGAAGAGAGCATATCGAGGCCGGAAATTCCTATGAACACATGGAAAAGAGTCATAAATAAACAAGTGTGTGAAATTTCATTTGACCTGGACTGTAAATCCCTCCGTTTAAGTCCACACTTAGACCCGCTGAATAGTTCTTACACGGCAGGCAAAGCCCAGGCTTTCCTAAGTGATGCTCTCACTCTATCAGCCCGAAGTAAAATTCTGTCCATGAGATTAATCACCATAGGAATTGCGGACTTTAACCCTGCATGGGCCCGAAGGGGGGAAGCCACAAACTGTAGACTCTGCCCATACAAGAGGGGATCGTGGGTGCTCCTTTTATGCTGTTGCCCCAATCTCATCAATGAACGAAGGCGACTATTGCGCCCGATTTGTACTATCAATGGAATAAAATCCTGTAGTGAAGCGTCAGCCATGTGCTTTTCCAAGTCCAGCACGACGACCCTAGCAAGACTGGGGAAATTTATCCACCACATCAGGACTGCCTTAAAAACGGCAAATCAACGAAATAAAACTCTGGAAAAGTACATTATAAATCCAGCGAAAGACTGTTGAGGTGGTCTCGATCGTGCATTGATGCCTTTCTGCATATCCAGCATCCCCTCTAGGAAAGCGCCTCACAGGATAATGGATCAGAGGTCATTGGGAATGAGTCACAGCTTTATAATGCTACCCATCCTCACAGAACAATGCAGGATTCTGGATTGCCACCAAAGCCACATCTCCATAAACATAAACCCTGGGGAAGACTGATTGTGGTGGAATTGGGGGAGGGGCGGCAAATCCTATTATCAAAAATTGTTTTAAATTTTCTTACAAACAATAGTTTTTAACCATTTGTTTTAGCCGTAACATGTTGATCACTTTTACTGTAATGATTTTAATTAATTGTACAGTTAATAATAAATACAAATACAAAAGATATCCTCTTGGATGAATGTTGCGCTTATAAATATATATATACATACCCCGTTGCCATTGAGATGGAGTATCTCTGTTGTCAAGATATAAATAGTGTCCTAAGTTATTTACTGCTTATTGATGACATTTTGGAATCTGTACAAACTTGACACTTGTAATTCTTTCTGCACCTCTTTCCTGTTGGCTGGGGAGGGCCTACGTCCCCAAGTCCTCTCTTTGTTCTGTGGTGAGGAGGAGGAGGGGCTGCCCGCAAACGACGCTGCAGCACTTAAAAGAGCCTTGATTTCTCCGCGGCAAGGGACACTGTAATTGTTTCTGCAAAACTTTCCTGTTTGCTGGGGTGGGACTATGTCCCCCAGCTCTCTCTGCTTCTGTGGTGAGGAAGAGGAGGGGCTGCCCGCAAACAATGCTGCAGTGCTTAAGAGCACCTTGATTTCTCCACGGCGCGAAAAGCCGTAATTGTTTCTGCAGCAGATTCTCTTTCTCTTTTTCCCTTATTTTGGTTCAATGGGGCCATAATGGAACAATGTAAAACATTTAGAATAGAGATATACGAAATCATTTAAAAAACATTCTTAGATAATACAAAATCGTGAGGGAAATTACAGACCAACAATACAAGTCTCATCATGTTTTACAATCCATAATAAAAGAGTAAAAATTAGTATAAAATAATTTAAAAAGGCATCTCAAAGCTAAATAGATTTGCAATAAGATCAATCCAATTCCTGCAAAGAAATTTAGGCAAGACATCAATAAAATGAATTTGAAACCAATCATAAATACATTTGAGACAGGCTATTAAGTGTGCAAAGATATGCATACTGTTTTAAAGAGCATTCAACCTAATGTGCCATATTACCGAAAGGTATCTCGCGATTGAATACACCACACAGTCTCTGGTGTTGGCTTTACATACTCTAAGGGCTGTGTGGCAGTCCCTAAAACCAAGAAGTTTACAAAGAGGAATAATTCAGCGTAATCGCTGTCTAGCATAGGCCTTACAGAAAAATAACAAGTGCTCAATATTCTCAGGAACTTGACAACCCATCGGACACAGATTCAATATGTCTCCCTTTTTTGACCAGGAGTGGGTAAATGTGGCCAACAATAGGATGCACAATCTAAATTTCACATAAAGTCCATGTGCAGCAGGGCTAATAACCATATTTAGGTATTGCTCATACTCAGGACACATTTAAACATCAAGACGGAGTCTACCAGGGAACTAGGGGACGCAGCAGAAAGTTTGGCTCCTAATACAAAATTCTAAAAGGACATTTTCATTTTATCCTGGGCACCTTGGGGGTAATGCAGAAGGCTGCAGCCAAAACCTTCCAGACCCAACTTGAATAGCCAATTTTTAATACGGAGAAGCTAGGGAACTCCCCAACATGGTGATCACCTAATATGACTCTAATGCAATACCTACAAGGACCTAAATCCTCATTGTTCTAGAGTCTTATTAAATATTGGATAGGCCTCAGCATAGCAATGTCAGAAATTGATCTTAGTTTTAGGTCAAGTCTAATTGGCAGCATTGACGTACTGGTGGGGAGTCTCAAAAGGGTCTTAATAAAGGCATTTTCAGCTTTTTCAAGGGTGTTAAGGTTACAGTGCCCCCATAAATCTACCCCATACATAGCTCCCGACAAGCTTGAATCTTGCATATCTCCAAGGGCGGGGGTGGGGGGGGAATTGCAAAAGTGGGTGATCATTGGTAAATCTTAAGATCGACCCTGTTCTTTGTTTTAGAGTCATAACACTTTTCTGTACCTGGGCTACCCATTTATGGGAATCTTCCAATCTTGCGCCCAAATAGTTAAACTCATGTACCCTATCCAATGCCTCCACCCCCAAGGATACCTTACTCTTGGACGATTTCCTCCTGGCACCGAAGACAATGTACTTAGTTTTGTTACTGTTAATTGTCCTGCTGTAAGTAAGCAATTATTTGTAAAGCGCAACGATTGACGAGGCATCTTGGCGCTGGATGTGACATTTGCTTCATCTAAGAAGGCGAGGAAGATACTTGCTGTTTACTTGTGCAGAAAGAGCCACATCTTGAGCAGCTTACTGAAAGAGGATCTATTTGATTGTAGTCTTATTGCAACCGGCAGCGTATTCCAAAGTTTCGCTGCCCGATAGGAAAGACTTCTCCCAGCCCACCTAGCCCTTTGGATCCTAGGAACATGAACCAGCTCAGCATTTGCTGATCTTAGGTCTCGCAGCAGGACATACCAAGAAAAGAGTTTCTGTAGGTCACGTGGCCCTCCCCAAACAGTGCTTTGTGCACCAGACAGAGTGGCTTAGTTTTAATCCTTTGCTGGACCGATAGCCAGCGGATGTCCCTAATGCTGTTAGATATGGGATGAAATTTGGGAATGTTAAGTAACACCCGAGCTGCGGCATTCTACAAAGACTGGAGTTTTGATTGTAGGCATTTGTCAATGGCCCAAAAAAGGACATTGCAATAGTCTATTCTGGAAAGGATTAGTGCAACAATCACATTTTTTTCAGTTCTTGTGGAATGAAAGGGAGGATCGTTTGCAAAAATTTTTGAAAAAAGAAACAGGAGGATGTGACAAGATTAATCTGTTCTGAAAAACCAAGTCTGCGCATGACGATATATGATATGACTATCTGTGTATCATCTGCGTAATATACTATCGAAAAACCATGAGCTTGAATCAGCTTAGCCAAAGGGGTGACATAGATGTTAAATAGAGTAGGAGACAATGCTGAGCCCTGAGGGACTCCGCAGGGGAGTGAGAAGACCTCAGATGTAAGATTACCCCAAAACAGTCTCTGTTCCCTTGACAAAAAGAAGGAAGTGAGCTGGGTTAGAGCCATCTCTTTTATTCCTAGTGACTCCAACCTCTGCGTTAGCACCAGATGAATAACGTTATCAAATGCGGCTGACAGATCAAGTAGGATGAGAACGGCCTTCCCCCCGCTGTCTGGCTGTTTGTGGATTTCCTAAGTGGCCATAACTAGAGCAGATTCAGTTGAGTGATTCGGTCTGAAGCCATGTTGGCTGGTGTCAAGAAGATCATTAGACTCCAGCTAACACACCAGATCTTCATTAATGGATCTTTCCAAGATTTTAGCAGCGAGTGGTAAGCAAGAAATAGGCCAATAGTTTTTAACCTCTCTGAGGTTTAAAGAGGGTTTTTTTAGTATAGGACGAATGCAGGCTTTCTTCCAGGATGTAGGGAATATTATTTAGGAGCGGGCCAAATGTGAACTGACCATGTCTGATGCCATGTGCAACACAGAAGGAGGACATGGATCAGTTGAGAAACCTGACTTGGTGGATAGTAATAATTCATTTACTCTCTTAGGAGATAAAGAAGAAAAGCTTGACAGCTCATTGATAGTTACATTACTGGAGGCATTATACACAATTGACAAATCTTTAGCCGCGGCAGATGTGTGCCCAGAGAGCTCCTCATAAACTGTTTGCACTTTGGCCTGAAAGATGTTAGCGACTTTGTCTAGAAGGTTCTAAAAAGTGTTAAATGTATCCAAGAGAATAGATAGACCACGAGGAGTCTTTGAAAACAAAGTATTATCTTCAAAAAGGAGGCATGGTATTTTGCTGTCCTTTACCTTTGGGGAGTAATTTTTGATTTAAAAGAAAGGGGATGCAGCCGTTTATGTACAAAAAAAAAAGATGTGGGGACCAAAATATACCATTGTCTTACTCCTCTCCTGATTGGAATGTCTTCCGTCAATTCCTTTGCGGGGACCCACCTATCCATCGCAAACTTTTCTGTATATAAAGCCTGAATCAGGGACAATAGTCCACGCGGAACCCCGATCTTATGCAAAGCCACCCAAAGTTTTGCCCTTGGGAGAAGATCAAATGCAGCTCACAAATCCACAAAGGTGACATGCAGCAACCCCCTATCAATGTATACTATCTTCCACTTAATAGACAGGAATCTCACTATCTGATCAATAGTACTAATATTGGATCTGAAGCCCCTCTGTAAGTGCGATAACACTTCAGCTCGGGAAATCCAGTCCCTTAGTCTAGATAAAATTTGCATACTATAAACTTTCTAGATATTGTTAATCAGGCTTTTGGGTCTGTAAATTCCCAGAGTAGATTTGTCACCCTTTTTATAAATAGGAATAATTTCCACTCCTTTCCAGGACCTCAGGATCAGTGCTCCGGCCATCAATGTTTTAGACAGGCAATTTATATAGGGTCCCCACATCTGAGGTTCATTCTGGAATAAGTCTGTGGGGATAAACTTGTGCCTTTTTGCCTTTTAGGGACTCTAATTACCATCAGGCACTGGGCTCAAAGAGGTGGCCCTTGCCACACCAGACTTCACTGCAGAGGAGCTATTAAGCGCATAGCCGAGTCCCACAGCACAGGATAAACTTGTACCTTTTTGCCGTCTTGGCACTTTAACTACCATCAGGCACTGGGCTCCAGGAGGTGGCACTTGCCACACCTGACTTCAATGCAGAGGTGCTATAAAGCACATAGCCGAGTCTTGCAGGACAGTATAAACTTGTGCCTTTTTGGGACTCTAATTACCATCAGGCACTGGGCTCCAGGAGGCGGCCTTTGCCATACCTGACTACACTGCGGAGGTGCTATAAAGCGCCAAGGGAGGGCTCGTCTACGGCCCTCGGAGCCCAGAGGAGGCTGGGCTGCCCCCCTCCCCCTTGGCTGCCAAGGTTACGCCTAAATCGAGCCCATCGGATGCTATATAAATGTTGCAGGTACCGTAGTCTTTTTTTTCTCGTTGTTTATGGCCTCCACCCTTCTTAGACTAATCTGCAGTTGACCCGGCTATGAGTCTCATGAGCTTGGCTTAGTTCTGCTGTAATATTGATAATGATTTAAGGACCACATGCTGGCAACTTTCGTTTTTATCTTCACTTCCTTGCTACCGCAACGTTTGGTAATTTTGACAAAGGCCTCCTCGAAAAAATGGGTAGAAGGAAAGCTAAAGGGAGCCCTAATGGAGTTTCTAAGATGGCTAAGCGGACTGCATCTAGTGTGGCGGAGAACTGTGTGGCCAGTGACATTGACACACTTATTGAAAAAGTCAAGAACTTACTTAGTGGTTGTGATAAATTGCCTAATACAGGACGGGGAGTGGCTGATATTTTTTTAAAGAAAAAACCCTCTGGGAAGACCCTATCCACAACAGCTATAAGTACGGTTCCTGTCCCTAACGATGGTAGCAATGCAGAGGCCAGAGATACTACTAGTGACGAGTTGGTGGCGCACAACTCCTCAGCATTACTGCACAATACATCTGACTCCAGCTCAAATAACACTGTATCTGCTCAAGTTGTGGCTCCAAATAACACTGAAGCTGGTCAAGTTGTGGCTCTTGATGAACAAGTTACTTACCTTCGGTAATGATGTATCTGTAAGAGACATAGGTAAGTTATAGAATCCTCACCTTAGAACAGTGGTTCCCAATCTGTGCGTTGCGGCACCTTGGCGTGCCATCAAAACTAGCCAGGGGCGCCGTGCACCAAGCACACTGTTTGGGAACCACTGGTTTAAATAATTAACTGAAACCATCAACAGGCTGCCAAAACTCCATACAAACAGCCCCTTTAACAATCCTACTGTCAGCAGGCTCGGCACCACAATTGAGGGATTTTCTGATCTAAAATGTCCCCTCTCGCAGCGTGCTACGTCGGACATGCCTCCTACGTAAAGAATTAGCATCGCTGCTGACTGGGGGCTTCCGTGCGGAGACTTTTAGAAGCAGCAGCGCTACAACCCAGCTCCCAGAGACAAGACCGACCCTGGAGAGATCTTTAGAAGGTGAGTTTCAGCATCTTACCACCCCAACTGCCTCTGGTCTAAAATCCTCTGTTGCCGCACCTTGCCTCTCCCCTTCTTATGGGACTCGTTTCCTTGCGAGCTGCCACATCCTTCGCTCGGCCGTTGAAGTGGTGCATTTCGGTTGGGAGGCCTTCTCCGTCTCGCCTACAGAAATCTGAGCCGTGGGTGGAGGGGTTTGGGGGGCACTATTTAAAGCAGCCTTCTTTTCTCCGGAGGCACGAACATACCTAAGCTCCAGGTAGACGGGCAAAAAAGGAACAAGCTTTCAAGGGGAGGGGGTCTGGGGTTTTATGGACTGCCACCCTAAGGGAAGGGGCTGGAGTGAAGTTTATTTCTAATTATTATTTATGTTCCTCATGTGCCCTCATAGAGCTGGGCAATTCGATTCATTTCTCGACTGGGGATAGGACGGGAGTAATGTATGGAAGACATTGGTTTCAGTGTTTTCACGCACAATGACCTCTCTGACACAGTTCTGTGTTTTCATTACTTAAGTGGGTATTATAGGAGCTGCTTTCTCTGTTATGTTCTTTAAATGCATCAGTATTTTAATTAAAGTGATGGCATGAGTAGCATGGTTTTATTTGTTCGTGTATGAGGCAGCATTTTTGGAAATTAGCTGACTATGCATTGAGAATGGAGACATTTCGTTCACTGAACAAATGCGAGGCCATAGGGCACCTTGTGTCATTGTCACCAAGCAGTTCTCAAAATAATATTCTTCCTGAAATGTAAAATCATATGCCTAGCATGCTTCGTAATCTAATTTTGTCTTATTTACCGATTGCACAGTTGACATAGTGGTACTTACTGAATGGCGTTTATTGCAATATACTGTTCTTTATGGCTGGGCATGTGCTTGTATTATTGTATTAAAATGTGAATCTCTCCATGATTATTATACCCTTATCTCAATTACTTCCAGGGAGTAAAATGGAAGTACTCCAGAGGCCAGGCTTACATCCCGCCACCCGCCAAAAAAGGTAACATAATGGAGAGCCTCTGCAAATGGCCAATAATTCACGGGAGCCGTGGGTCGAAAAAGTTTGGGAACCACTGCCTTAGAATTAGACTGGATCAGGAGAATTTTTCTCTTAGCAGTACCCCTGCGCGTCAGTAGGTGGTGTCGGTCGACTTTGCGTCTGTCGTCGGCGTCGTGGTCGCCCGGATGACGTCGCGGTGTCTACTTAGACGCCGCCCCTGGGCGCTGACGTCAGTTCTGACACGACTTTCCACGCCAGAAGCGCAGAGCCATGCAAGACACTGATCACTGGTGCACCACAACTAGGGCCCTGGAACGGAGTCCCTAACCCTAGAAGTCAGTTCGAAGAGGGGGTAGGATGGGTGGGGCAGTTAGGAATCTATAACTAACCTATGTCTCTTACAGATACATCGTTACCGAAGGTAAGTAACTTGTTCACCTAAAAGAGACAGTTAGTTATAGATTCCTTACATTAGAATAGATACCCCAGCAATACCATCCCTGGAGGAGGGTCTGCGAACCAAGCTCACACCAGAAAGTCCTGGAGGACAGAACGGGCAAAATCGCCATCCATCCGGACCTGACTATCCAGGCAGTAATGTCTGGTGAACGTGTGCATAGGTGCCCACGTGCTCGCCTAGCAGATGTCAATAAGTGGGACTCTACGTGACAAAGCAGTGGTTGCTGCCGTAGCTCTAGTGGAATTAGCCCGCAGCCCCACTGGAGGTTCCTTCCTAGCTAAAGCGTAACAAATCTTTATACAAAGGACAACCCATCTTGAGATGCTACGCCCTTTCTTGGCACCTACATAGCCAACAAAAAGTTGATAGTCCACCCAGAAATCTTTAGTGCGGTCAAGGTAGAAGGACAGCGCTCGTTTAGGGTCCAGATGGTGGAGTCTCTCCTCCTCTTTGGAAGGGTGTGGAGGTGGGAAAAAGGTGGGCAAAGTAATGGTTTGTCCAATGTGAAAACGTGTAACCAATTTTGGAAGGAACAAGGGTCTCGTTCGAAGCACCACTTTGTCCGAATGCACAGAGAAGAATGGGGGCTTAGAAGGAAGTGCCTAGAGCTCACTCACTATGCGAGCAGAGGTGATGGCAACAAGAAAGGCAGTCTTCAGATTAAGGAGCCTTAGAGGACAGTTATTAAGAGGCTCGAAGGGAGCACACATAAGGTAAGTCAAGACAAGGTTCAAGTCCCACTGAGGCATTATGAAAGGAGATGGAGGAAAGAGATGAATAATGCCCTTAAATAATCCATTTACAATAGGGGACTTGAATAAAGAGGGCTGATCTGGTAGCCGAAGAAAGGTAGAAATGGCTGCCAGATAGCCTTTAAGAGTGCCCAGAGCAGAGCCCAGCTGGGCCAAAGAAAGAAGGAACAAAAGAACCTCAGAAAGAGGGGAGGAGAGGGGATTCACAGCCTTTTCTGTGCACCATGCCACAAACGTGTTCCATCAACAGGCGTATACTGTCTTAGTGAAGGGACGCCTGGCTGCCAAGATGACATTACAGACTTCGGGAGGAAGGTCAAAAGCTGTCAACTGTCGCCACTCAATCTCCAAGCAAGGAGGTGGAGGCTGGACAGGTTCGGGTGGAGGACCGTCCCCTGCTGCTGCGACAGAAGATCCTCCCGAAGGGGCAGTCTGATCGGAGGATCGATGACCATGCTCAGGAGCTTGGGGTTTCAGACTCTTCATGCCCAGTCCAGAGACACAAGAATGACGTGGTCCCGGTCACGATTTATCTTCTTCAGCACTCGAAGCAGAAGTGGTACAGGCGGAAAGACGTACAGGAGGCCGCAGCACCACTCACGCCGAAAAGCGTCGCCGAGCGAGTGCCGCCTTGGAAACTCCAACGCGCAAAACTGCTGACATTGCGCGTTCTATTCGGTGGCGAACAGATCTAACCAAGGCTCTCCGCACTGCTGAAAAAGACCTTGCACCACCTCTGAGTGAAGACACCATTCGTGATCCACCAGGCACCGACGACTGAGTTTGTCCGCTCTGGGGTTCAGAGAACCTGCCAGGTGTTGAACCACCAGGGTCATGCCCTGATGTTCCAGCCATGTCCAAAGGTGAAGAGCCTCTTGACATAGGGTCCACAACCCCACCCCTCCCTGTTTGTTGCAGTACCACATGGCGGTGGTGTTGTCTTTGAACACCTGCACTGCCTTCCCCTTGAGGGAGGAAAGGAATGCCTTCAGTGCCAAGCGAGTCGCCCGGAGCTCCAACAGGTTGATATGGAGCCTGTACTCCGCCGGAGACCAGACTCCTCAGATTTCCGCCTCTCCCAAGTTGCCGCGCCATCCCAGGAGTGATGCATCGGTCACCACCGTGAGTTCTGGTTGGGGAAGGGATCTGCCTCTGATCCAATCCTGGTTCGTTAACCACCAATGCAGTTGTTGCGCAGTTCCCTCCGAGATCTGAACATAGTCAGAGAGATTGCCCTGATGCTGCACCCACTGGAACTTCAGTTCCCACTGCAGAGCCCGCATCTGCCACATGGCATGATCCATCAGCAAACTGCAGGAGGCCATAAGGCCCAGCAGCCTCAGGGTCATTCTCACCGAAATCCGGAATAGAGGCTGAAACATCGGTATCATAGCCCAAATATCCCGGACTCGCTGTTCGGGAGGATAGGCCCAAAACTGCCCTGTGTCCAGAACAGCTCAGATGAAAAGAAGCGACTTAGAGGGAGTCAGTTATGACTTCGGCACGTTGATAGTGAACCCCAGTGAATGCAGGAGGTCAGCCGTAGTCTGGAGGTGGGAGATGACAGCCTGGGGCGAGCCCGCCTTCAACAGCCAGTTGTCGAGATAGGGGAAGACTGGAAACCCTGATCTGCGCAGATGAGCTGCGACCACCACCATCACTTTCGTGAACACCCGAGGGGCACTGGTAAGGCCGAAGGGGAGCACGGTGAACTGAAAATGCTCGTGACCTACCGTGAACCTTAGGTAGCGTCAGTGGGCTGGCAGGACGGGGATGTGAAAATAGGCATCCTGCAAGTCCAGCGCCACCATCCAGTCTACAGGGTCGAGGGCAGACAGGACATGAGCCAAGATTAGCATACTGAACTTCTTCTGGAGGAAGCGGATGAGGGCCCTGAGGTCTAGGATAGGACGCAGGCCCTACTCCTTCTTGGGCACCAGAAAATAGCGGGAATAGCAACCATGACCTACTTCTGGCGCAGGGACCCTTTTGATAGCTCCCTTGGCCAAGAGAGCTGAAACTTTCTGGTGGAGAAGCGCCAAATGATCCTCCGACATGCGATCGAAAGACGGTGGCATGGAGAGAGGGGTAGTCTTGAAGGGGAGGGAGTAGCCCCTTCGGACTATCTGCAAAACCCATCTGTCTGATGTGATAGTTTGCCAGTGGGGGAGGTGATGGCCAATCCTGCCACCCACTGGCCGCTGATGGGCCTGAGAGGTCTGACTAGGAGGGTTTGGAGGCTGCTGCAGGGGTGAAAGGGTAGACTGGCCCGCCCGTGGTTCCTAGAGCCGCGTCGCTGGATCGCACGTCCGCAGCCACGCAGAGACTGGGCAGCTTGGGTGGACCGGTGGCTGGACTGGGTCGGACGTGGTGGGATGCCCCTTCTGTAGCCACGAAAAGGCGGGGAAAGGCAGGCTGTGGTGGATGAGAGGACGACGCAAGGCCTAAGGATCTGCCCGTAGCTCGAGAATCCTTAAAGTGCTAGAGCGCCGAGTCTGCCTTGTCACCAAAAAGGCGACGGCAATCGAAGGGCATGTCCAGCAGAGTTGACTGAACATCCCCCGAAACACCAGACGTCCTCAACCAGGCATAGCGCCGAAGGGCTACCGTTGTGGCAGTCATTCTTCCTAGTGAGTTGGTGGTATCCAGCCCACAGCAAATTGTGAATTTTGCTGCGTCCCTCCCATCTGCAACAGCTTGGTAGAGAACAGCCCGGGCCTCCTCCGGGCAATGAGGCAGCACTTGCGCCACCGTATCCCAGACTGTATGGGAGTATCGGCCTAATAGGCACGCGGTATACACGGACCGCAGTGCCAAGCTGGAGGAAGAGAACATTCGCTTCCCTAGATGATCCAGCTTCTTTGACTCCCTGTTTGGGGGAGCAGAAGGGAATGAGCCCTTGGAAGAAGAGGCTTGGACCACCAAACTCTCGGGGGAAGGGTGCTGGACAAGGAAAATGGGATCGCCCGGAGCCGGGCGGTGGCCAATCGTCTGTTCCACAGGAGCCCCTGTGCTAGGCTTGGACCAAGTGCCCAGAAGGACATCCGTGAGGGCTTCATTGAAGGGCAGAAGGGGTTCTGAGGAAGTTGCCGCAGGTTGAAGCACCTCTGTCAGGAGGTTAGTCCTGACTGCCACTGTAGGGAGCTCCAGGCCCAAGGCCTTGGCTGTAGTACGCACCACCACAGCATAGGACGCTCCCTCCTCCGTCACCTAATTCCTCTCTCCAGTCCGGTTCTTCCAGCTGGTCTGTCAAAGGGAGTCGCGACCCCTCCCAGTCATCATCACCACCCTCAGGGCGATAGGGAACATCTGGGATGAACAAGGGAACAAAAGTACCCTCAGGCGTCAGATACGGCTCCGGGTCCATCTCAGTAAGGAGGATGGGGCAGCGCCCGCCAGAGGCACGGCCGACGCCAGAGTGGTCGGCACCAGGGGAGGTCAAGTGAGGTCAACCGGCGTCGATCTGGATCCAGGCCTGAATCCACTGGGGCCTGCCGGCAACGGGGCCGGAGCCGCCGGCATCGAAGATCCAGGGCCCCCAACTGGCTCCACAGGGCCCGAAGGTTCCAGCAGAGTCGGGCTGCCCAAAGACACGGTGGAGGGCTTTGTAGAACGTACAAAGCTGGGCAGGGGACTCCCCGGATCCCCGAAACGGGGGGAGGCGCGGAGTCGTCCCTGAGTCAGGCACCGGAGACGGAGCCTTAGAGCGACGACACTCTAGATCCCACGTCGCGTCAGCCGATTGACGGGGAGAAGGCGAAGAGCGACTGTGCTTCTTCGCCTCCGTCTTGTGCTTCAACTTACCTGAGGAGTGCGAAGACTTGGACGAGGTGTGGTGGCTCCGCGACCGATCTCGAGACCTTCCCCTCGAGCGAGACCGGGAACGATGCAGAGCCGACTGCCAAGCCTCCAAGAGCTTTCGGGACCGCTCCCGCAAAGACTTCGGATTTATGGCCCGGCAGTCGGAGCACGACTTTGGGTCGTGGTCACGCTCCAGACACCAGAGGCACACTAGGTGCGGGTCCGTCACAGACATCAGTTTGTGACAGACCTCGCAGGGCTTGAAGCCGGTTTGACGAGGGGACTTCCCTCGCTCACCAGGAGTCGATGACTCGAAAAAAGAAGTCGACAAAAGTAAAAAAAAGTTTAGTCAAAAAGTGACTACGGGGTAAGCTTTCTCCGGATCTGTGCTAGGCTGGCGCGGAAAATGAAAGAACTGACGTCAGTGCGCAGGGGCGGCGTCTAAGTAGACACCGCGACATCATCTTGGCGACCACGACGCCGACGACAGACGCAAAGTCGACAACGCTGTAGGAGAGTAGGATCTGCTTCTTATAGTTACCCCCACTTTTTTGCTCATGTTTCACTGTTTTCAACTTAGTCTGACTGGGATCTTGCTATTCAGGACCCCAGTCTATCTGCTTTCTCCTCTAAATTGATTGCATGTACTTTAGGTACACTCCAGATTGGATTCTGGGGTACCCTTATAAGTCCCTAGTATATGGTATACTATGTACCCAGAGCATAGGTACCTCAGAGGCCTCCCAGGGCTGCAGCATGTATTATGCCACCCCTGAGAGACCATTTAAAATGACACAACAGGTCTGCTACTGGAGCCTGTGTAGGGTGGTGCATGCACCCCTTACTTAGATATAGGTTCACTATATCTATCCTAATCACTGCACATATAAACCTATCAGTCACCCCTATGGCAGGCCTTATCAATCCTGAAGGCAGGGTGCTGGGTTTTATGTGAGAGGAGTGCCATGCATGAGCAGAGCCCCTCTGCAGCCTTCGGAACCTATTCTCCGGGGTTGTTTGTGATGCAGCCAACCATATATACTTAAGTGCATTATAACCTCGCGGTAAATGCTAACTTTAATAAGGCTGCATGGAAACATGTTGTGTTTGGTGTCAAACACCTTGGAATCATACCTCTACACCAGTAACTGGTGTGGGAGGTATGATTCCACCCTCCTAGAGGGAGAAATATGACAACACCGGTACACCCGGTACCAGCTTCACAGAACCCTGGCATCACAAAATGGATGCTGCCAGCTACAGACACGAGTCTGCCCTCCTGCTGCTGGACGAAACTCCGGCAGGGGAAGGCTTGACAATAGGTTTCCTGTCACAGGGAGGTGTGACCACCTCCCAGACAGGCTTTAGTGTATTGGGGCTGGGTGGGTGCACTCTCAGAGTGCTTTGATGTCTGCACTGGGGGCACATTTGGTGTCCCTGTGCATAGTCCAGCTCAAACCGGTTGCAGGAGCCATTTGCTCCTGCTCTGGCGCGAAACTGGACAAAGGACATGGGTGTAGCCACCCCTCTGTCCTGACCCTCCCATAGGTGGGTCCCCAGAGTTTGTCCCACCCCTTCCTTGGGTATTAAGTAGGAACCCCTGACTACAGGACTTTAGATTTACCTGGACTAAACTCTGCTACACAGGAGGTGGGTTCCCGAGGTCTCCGAGGTCGATCTGCGCTCTCAGCAATTCTGAGGCCCGTATCCCTTGTGGGGACCCTGAGCACCATGTACATTTGCAGCAGCATATGCTTTTCGGCGATCCCTGAAGCTGTGCTTTGGGCTACTTGTAGTCCTGCCCCCGAGCAGTAATTCCACCGAAGATTTCTGGCCTACACTCCACGAGTGTTCCGTGGGCTGGCATTTGGTGATTCAGCTCGAGGTCCCTTCGCGATCCCTGGTCCGTTGGCCTGTGGGTCCCTGAGAAGGCAACTTTAACTTTCAGTGGGCTTCCCTGGTTGCTCCAGACGTGCCCTGACTCTCCATCGCTTGGAGAGTCCCCAGGACCTTGCTGGTCCTCGCAGAAGCATCTTTCCTCTGACCGCGTGGGTTGCCGTTGCCAAGGCTTGTTGGTGTTCAATTCGGACACTGACCCCCCAGCACTCGACATCCTTCGTGGGACAGCTCGAATCCGGACTGTGGTCATCGTCGACGTCTCCTGGTGCCCGTGGCTGCAGAGTCAAGCTTCACCTCATCTCACCTGAAGCACCCGACATCGGTGGGCATTCGATTGCTCCGCTCCTAGTCACGTGAAGTGACCCAGACTTTGTCCCCTCTGCTTTCAGGTTCTTCACATCTCCGATCCAGGCTTGGATCACACCGGACACTTTTCTTCTCCACGGCAGCAGTACTTTTCCGCATCACGCCATTGAAAACGACGAGGGTTTCCGACACCACTTGACCCCTATGCACCCGGCTCCTCTGGGATAGGTAACATGGGTACCTCGGTACTCTCAAGGGTGCTGGCCTTAGAACCTTCTATGTTTAGCTGGGTTTGCTTAAAGTCCTCTCCTAAGTGTCCTTAATCTTTAAATTTCCAACCGCGACTTTCCCATAGAGTTGTACGGAGCTCGCGTCTGTGTTTCCACACTGCACCCATCCTCCGTGGGTCCCCTGTGTCACTACCTTGGGTGGTTCCTTGGGGTCCCAGCGATTCTACGTGCTCTAGGCACTGTGTCTAGTCAAGTCGTGGTTCTTATACCACTTTCTTAGTATATGGTTCGGTCTCCCCCTGCAGCCCGCTGTGTATTGTGCTATTTACTGTTGTTCTAGTGATTTAATATTGTGTGTCTTGTTCTCTAATCTCATAAAGAGGTTAGTAGAGAGTGTTTATTAATAAACACATATATTTTATATATACCTGGTGTGGTTTTCCTTTCATTTGGTCATTCAGGAGGTTATATACTGGTAAAACAAGCTGCTTTACATTCCTTCGAGACTTAGCCTGAAGGCTGCTCTCCATAGCTACCACTAGGATAGCTTTCAATAAAGGTTGTCTTTAACCTAATCATCAATAAGGGTTGTTTGGACTGGTGCAAGGTGCCCACTTTAATTAGTGGACAGCATATACCAGGCCAACTTCTCACAAACGCCACCTACCGACGCTCAGGGGTACTGCTAAGAGAAAAAGTCTCAGGATCCAGTCTGACGCCTGGAGGAAATTATAAGGTAAGGAATCTATAACTAACTGTCTCTTTCAGATAGTGAATGTGTCAATCGGTTTGAACCCCTAGTACGTTTGAGCACTGCAATTGAGAATGCTGACAATGGTGATAATGTTGAAATTTCTATCTTTGCTAAAGGGGAGGCTAAGAGGGGGACGACGGCTGTATACTGAATACTGACAACCATCTCTACCATACGAGCTCAATTCAATTGTTAAGCAACTATTTAATGAGGTATCACTCTTGAGAGCTACTGTGGGAACGCTCACTGAACAAATTAAAAGGAGCTACCCACTTGGAACAAGCAGAGGGAATGTAGAGAATACTAACTCTCAGTCCACAAAAGGGCACTGACTGCTAGGAGGCCTGGAAATATTAGTTCATACGTTGAACCGCAATCTAGGTGTGTGGCAGGTCCCAAAGCCCCTAAAGCATGCCATGACTCTATACTACATTTCAAGAGCAGGGGGCTTCATGGTCCAAACCCTGGGGGGTTGTGTCAAGGGCTATACCACATGCCCCCACATGTGCTGACCCCTGGGATTATGGCAACATTGCTGACCGGGGCCAGATGCTGGGGAGAGCTGGGATGGTACTACCTTCCCAGATGGGTCCTAATGGGGCGCCATGTATACAACCACAGAGGGATAGGCAGCGTATGGAAAAGACCATTAGGCCCAGGCTTGGGAACCGACGCAGAGGCTCTATAAACCAGTGAAGTGAGAGTAGAAATCACATTTTTATGATACATGTACCTAAACTGGCATCTGTGACAGAGGAAACTAGTGAAACTTTGATGAATAAAGTAATCCATTGGATAAGACAGGTTCGGCAATGCAGCTCAAAAATAAGATCTGATATAGTTGCTGCAATACGCTGTCCTTTAAGTAATGAATATGAATATATAATTCTGAAAATAGTTAGTGGGAATTCAGAGGATGCACTGGTCAATTTGGACCTGTATACCTTCCCCCCTAATGGATCTTTGATCCAGTTTAAACATACTCCACATAGTAAGGCATTAGTGCCTGACCTAGAGAGCGTGAGGCCTAAGCCTGTCAATTGGGTAACATTTAAAATGCACCTAAAAAGGGGCAGTCAGGGGAGGAGACTGTGAATGGCAATATGTGACAAGTAGAGGGATTGCCATCCCGATGCATTCAGAGTAGCTTGATGGAGGAAGGCCCCCACTTTTGTGTACCAATAGATCCAGTACAATCCATTGTGAATAGCGTGGCTATCAATTCGAGAAGGCAATCCCTTGCACATCCAAAGTCTATTAAGAATTTAAGGATACTGTCCTGGAATTTAGCAGGCCTCAAGTGTAAAGTTACATTTCAGGAGTGGGGGAAGTTTGTTGATAGTTACGACATATGCCTCTTCCATGAGACGTGGGTCACTAATACAATACATAGGGTGGGCTTTACCAACTTTACACAAATTCTATTAATCTATTAGCTTTGAACCTTAAAAGTACCAATGGTAAGAATTCAGTGCTTCTGGTTAACATTTTTAATAGATTTTTTTCCAGCACCAGGACTCGCCCACCATAATAGCCCTTGATGAGTTCATGGAAAGGGAAGGGGCTTTTAACAATGTGGTGCTTGCTGGGGACATGAATATAGCTTTTAGACCCTTAGAAGCAACCCTGAACGTTACAGATGAGGAGGCTGCTGAATGGAGCATCCCGGGATTGAGTCGGAGTAGCATTTTAAATTGCCTCTCTCACTCTCAAGTATGGCCTTCGGGCCTGCAATGGTCGCTTAATCTCTGATAAGGAATTAACACACAAATTGAAAAGAGCCAACTGCAAAACCAGGATAGACTATATTTTATTGGACGTACTTTTATGATGCAAATTATCAGATATTTGGGTTATTGAGAGACCAGATAGCGACCATAATGACCTATCATTAGAATTGTCTGATGTGTTCATTCTCCCCCAGCCCCTCTCAAAAGGAAGTTAGTCAAATCCAATCGTTCTCAGTAACGATAGAAGGAGGGTTAAGTGGCCCATGATTGAAAGGAGCGATGATACTGTGGCGCAAATTTATTACATTGTAGCTCACTCATTGGTGGATCTGAGCAAATGTACTATGGAAGCGCAACCCTCATTGGACATATTTAATATATTAATGGGGCAGATTAAAAAGTTTTTTTACAAGGCGGGGTAGAGCAAGGTAACTAGTAACAATAAGAATGAGTAGTACGATGAGAGCAACAAGGCAGCAAGGTCAGAACTGATGGTAGCCATTAAAACTGGCTCTAGGAGTAGGTTGGCCTAAAAAGGAAACATTACAAAACAGTCTAAAATGAGGCAAAAAGAAAGTGGCATGATGGATTCAGGAGAGATTTGTACACCACAGCACACGGTAAGGACTGCAAACAGTTCTGGCATCTCCTAGCTAAAGGATCAAAAAAACAAACTGTAGAGGAAGATTACCTCATACAGCCACAGACCTAGGTAAATCATTTTAGCTTGTTATATGCAGGGGTGGCGGATATCAGGCCATGGACAATTGAACTACCCCTGAGGCCTTCCTCGAAACAGCGAGGGGAGTAGATTTGACTAATTTTACCTTAGAAGAAACACAGATGGCACTTGTCATGCTGCAAAAGTTTAGATAAAATCCCAGGTGATCTTTATCTTTCCTAATCTGAAATCTGGTGCCCGATTCTCAACCATAGCTATAACGCCATTCTAAAGGGTGCAGAAATTCCTGATTCCTAGTTGGAAGCGGAGGTAGTACCTTTATTTAAAAAGGGTGACAAAAGTGATCCAGCGAATTACAGGCCCATTAGCCTGATTGATACAGCACAGAAATTATTCTGCAGGCACATGCTGGAGAGGCTCCAAGATTGGATAAGGGAAGGGCAGATATTGTCTCCCCTACAGTCAGGTTTCAGAGAAAGCACGAGCACCATCGATCAATTGTTTCATTTTTTAATAATACTATGGAAATATGTGGTTATTAAAAAGGAACATGCGAATGCTGTGTTTGTGGATTTGCGAGCCGCATTTGATCTAGTCCCCCGAGAAAAATTGTGGGAAGCCCTACATAAGATTGGGGTTCTGAGAAATTTGCTCCAGACTTCATAAGTACAACTACGCATAAGTTTGAACAGAGGGGTGCATCAAGGTTGTGTACTGGTGTCTACATTAATGGATTGATTGAAACACTAGCTGATTGTAAAGGCAACCCTCCTAAGCTAGCTGGCCAAGTAGTAGCATCTTTGCTTTTCACCGACGATACCCTACTTATTTCCAGGAACCCAACGGGGCTCCAAAACTTATTGGATTGGTGTTTAGCATCTTGTGGGGAACTCGGACTGGAAATAAATGTCACTAAAACTAAATTTATGGCATTTAACCCACACAAGTCCTTTAGGGGCGCAGTCAAACTGGGTGGCACCCCACTTGAGCAGATGAAGCAATTCGATTATTTGGCGGTCAGGCTGACAAATCTATTATCATGGGCCCCACAAATTGCAAAGAGACAACTATCATTCCAACATGTAAGCTCTGCTTTAGTAAAAAAAAGTGAAAATGTTAAACTATAGGCAAGTTGCCCCAGTTATTCAAGTCTATCAAGCCAAGGGTATTGGAGCCGCGTTGTATGGCGCGGAGTTATGGGGCCAGAATAATGTAGGGGTTATTGAAAAAACTGAGAATGTTTTTATGAGAGCAGTTCTGGAACTCCCCAAAATGCCCCTCTGACTCCCATGCGACTGGACCTGGGGCTTAAAAATGTAGCACATATGATTGCTTTTAGACCCCTTGCTTACTGGATTCGAGTATGGTCAAATAACTCACCCCTCCCTCTGAGACAATCATTGCTTGATGTGATGGCATTAGATATTAAAGGGAACATCCCGTGGCTCAAGTATATAAAGAGCTTGATGTACAGATTGGGTATGAGTGAGCTTTGGACTAACCCTAATGGTATCCAGAAAAAATCCTTGACAAATCTTAAAAAGAGATGTTGGCATCATATTAAAGAATCATGGTTAAACAGGGGAACCGCTGCGGAGTTAACAAGGAGGTTTCTGGATTTTAAAGACAGCATGTATCAAGAGAAGTTTCTGAATAGTATAGAACTCCCATTAGCGAAATCTTTATTAAAATTCAGATATGGTATACTGTCAGTAAATGGATTCTGCAGTAAATGGATGGGTGCTAATGAACAAGTTACTTACCTTCGGTAACAATATATCTGTAAGAGACATATAATAGTTATAGATTCCTTACCTTAGAATTACCCCCAGGCGTCAGACTGGATCCGGAGAAATTTTTTGGTAGCAGTACCCCTGCGCGTCGGTAGGTGGCGTGGGTTGACTCCGCGTTCGTCGTTGGCATCGTGATCGCCAGAATGACGTCGCGCTATCTACTTAGACGCCGCCCCTGCATGCTGACGTCAGTTCTCTACACAACATTCCACGCCAGAAGCGCAGAGCCATGCAAGACACTGACCACTGGTGCACAAAGCTGGGGCCCTGAAAGCGAATCCCTTACTCTAGAAGTCAGTTCGCAGAACGAGGAGGATGGGTGGGTCGGTAAGGAATCTATAACTAATATATGTCCCTTACAGATATATCGTTACCGAAGGTAAGTAACTTGTTCATCTGACAGAGACTATTCGTTATAGATTCCTTACCTTAGAATAGATACCCCAGCAATACCAACCGAGGAGGTGGGTCTGCGAACTAAGTTCACACCAGAAAATCCTGGAGAACTGAACGGCCAAAGAAGCCGTCTCTCTGGACTTGACTATCCAGGCAGTAATGTTTAGTGAACGTGTGCAGTGATGCCCACGTGGCTGCCTGGCAGATATCACCAAGGGGGACTCCACGTCCCAAAGCAGTAGTTGCTGCTGTCGCCCTGGTGAATGGGCGGGCAGTCCTACCGGAGGTTCCTTTTTCACCAAGGAGTAACAGATCTTAATGCAAAGGACGACTCATCGAGAGATGGTCCGTTTTTGCACGGGCCGACCTTTCTTGGCGCCCACATAGTCAACAAAGAGTTGATCGTCCACCCAGAATTGTTTTGTGCGATCCAAATAAAAGGATAACGCACGTTTTGGTTCCAGACGGTGGAATCTCTCCTCCTTGGAAGAATACAGGGGCGGGAAGAAGGTGGACAAAGTGATGGTCTGTCCTATGTGGAAAGAGGTAACCACTTTGGGAAGAAAAGAAGGTCTAGTGCAAAGGACAACCTTTTCCGGAAGGACAGCAAGGAAAGGAGGCTTAGAAGATAGAGCCTGAAGCTCACTCACCCTGCGAGCAGAGGTGATGGCAACCAGAAAAGCAGTCTTTAAGGTCAAGAGTCTGAGAGGACAATTATGTAGTGGCTCGAAAGGAGCACACGTAACGTAAGTTAAGACCAGATTCAAGTCCCACTGGGGCATTATGAAAGGAATAGGAGGAAAGAGGTGAGTAATGCCCTTAAGAAATCTATTTTCAATAGGGGACTTGAAAAGAGAAGGCTGATCAGGAAGGCGAAGAAAGGTCGAAAGATAGCCTTTAAGAGTGCCCAGAGCAGAGCCCTGCTGGGCCAAAGAAAGAATGAAGAGGCGAACCTCTGAAAGGGGGGCAGAAAGGGGATCCACAGCCTTTGCTGTGCACTATGCTACAAATTTGTTCCATCTACAGGCGTATACCGTTTTAGTGGAGGGACGCCTGGCTGCCAAGATGACGATACAGACTTCGGGAGGAAGGTCAAAAGCTGTCAACTGGCCCCGCTCAATCTCCATGGAAGGAAGTGGAGGCTGGAGAGGTTTGGGTGGAGGACAGTCCCCTCCTGCTGCGACAGAAGATTCTCCCGAAGAGGCAGCCTGATCGGAGGATCGATGGCCATGCTCAAGAGCTCGGGATACTAGACTCTTCGTGCCCAGTCCGGAGCCACAAGAATGACTTAGACCCGGTCACGATTGATCTTCTTCAGCATTCTGGGCAGAAGTGGTATAGGCAGAAAGGCGTATAGAAGACCGCAATTCCACTCGCGACAAAAAGCATCGCCGAGCGAATGCCGCCTTGGAAATTCCAACGCGCAGAACTGCTGACATTGCGGGTTCTCTTCGGTGGCGAACTGATCTAGCCAAGGCTCTCCCCACTGCTGAAAGAGACCTTGCACCACGTCCGAGTGAAGACGCCATTCGTGATCCATCATGCACCTGCGGCTGAGTTCGTCCGCCCTGGCGTTCAGTGAACCTGCCAGGTGTTGAACCACCAGGGAAATGCCCTGATGTTCCAGCCATGTCCAGAGGCGCAGAGCCTCCTGACATAGGGTCCACGACCCCACCCGCCCTGTTTGTTGCAGTACCAAATGGCGGTGGTGTTGTCTGTGAACACCTGCACTACTCTCCCCTTGACAGAGGGAAGGAATGCTTTGAGTGAAGATGCCATTCGTGATCCCTCATGCACCGGCGGCGGAGTTTGTCCGCCCTGGCATTCAGAGAACCTGCCAGGTGTTGAACCACCAGGGACATGCCCTGATGTTCCAGCCACGTCCAAAGGCGAAGAGCCTCTTGGCACAGGGTCCACAACCCCACCCGCCCTGTTTATTGCAGTACCACATGGCAGTGATGTTGTCCGTGAACACCTTCACTACCCATCCTTTGACAGAAGGAAGGAATGCCTTCAGTGCCAGATGAATCGCCCGGAGCTCCAGAAGATTGATGTGGAGCCCGGACTCCGCCAGAGACCAGAGGCCTCTGATCTCCGCCTCTCCCATGTGGCCGCCCCATCCCAGGAGTGACGCATCTATCACGACTGTGAACTCTGGTTGGGGAAGGGAGAGGGATCTGCCGTCGACCCAATCCTGGTTTGTTAGCCACCACTGCAAATGGTGTGCAGTGCCCTCCGAGATCTGGACGCAATCGTAAAGATTCCCCTGATGCTGAGCCCACTGGAACTTCAGGTCCCACTGCAGAGCCCGCATATGCCATCTGGCTAGGCCTGGGCGAAGTACTACGCTACGCTCGCGTAGTTTGCGAAGTTTGCGCTACTTCGCACTACGCGAATTGCACGTAGCACAGTGCAAACACGCAGTGGCGTAGCGTAGCGATCATTTTTGCTTGCTCGCGGTCCTCAACGTCAAGTTGGCGACCGCGAGCAAGCAAAATGACATCCCGGCGAGACTTTTTCTCGTTCGCGATCAGCAACATCAAGTTGCCGATCGCGAGCGTGAAAATAAACCTCCCGGCGAGATTCTCAACGCGGGGAGGTCAGGTTTCTCATTGCGAGTGGTTGCGTTTGCTCGCGACCGCTCGCGATGAGAAACTACCAGTCCGCGTTGAGAGCTGCCGCTCGAGTAGAAATCTACTCGAGCGGCAGAAACTGATTCGCTTGCACTGTGCAAGAAGCCGTTTGCAATGATTGCACAGTGCGGACAAGCATCCGGCACTGTGCAATCAGTGCGAACAGCATTTTGCACAGTGCACTACGCAGTTCGCGTAGCTATGCGTAGCTCGCGTAGTGCGAAGTGCACTTCGCGCAGCTTTGCGTAGCGCTACTACGCGAACTACGCCCAGCCTTACATCTGGCATGATCCACCAGCAGGATGCAGGAGGCCATGAGGCCCAGCAGCCTGAAGGTCATTTTCACCGAAACCTGGTATAAAGGCTGAAACATCGGTATCATAGCCCGAATATCCCGGTCTCGCCGCTCGGGAGTATAAGCCCAAAACTGCGCTGTATCCAGAACTGCTCTGATGAAAAGGAGCTTCTGAGAGGGAATCAGGTATGACTTTGGCTCATTGATAGTGAACCCCAGCGAGTGCAGGAGGTCTGCCATAGTCTGGAGGTGGGGAACGACAGCCTGGGGCGAGCCTGCCTTCAACAGCCAGTCGTTGAGATAGGGGAAGACTGGAACCCCTGATCTGCACAGATGAGCTGCGACCACCGCCATCACTTTCGTGAACACCCGAGGAGCGCTGGTGAGGCCAAAGGGAAGCACGGTAAACTGAAAATGCTCGCGGCCTACCGTGAACCAAACGTATCGCCTGTGGGCTGGCAGGACAGGGATGTGGAAGTAGGCGTCCTGCAAGTCCAACGCTACAATCCAGTCTCCATGGTCGGGGCAGACAGGACCTGAGCTTATGTCAACATTTTGAACTTCTCCTTCCGGAAGAAGCGGTTGACGTCCCTGAGATCCAAGATAGGACGCAGGCCTTTGTCTTTCTTGGGTACCAGGAAGTAGTGGGAGTAACAACCATGACCTACTTCTGGGACAGGGATTCGCTCGATAGCTCCCTTGGCCAAGAGAGCCGTAACTTCCCAAGTATCTGGTCGTAGCTCTAGAGTCCTTGAAGCGCTCGAGCGCATTGTCCGCCTTGTCGCCAGACAGGCGACGGCCATCAAAGGGCATGTCTAAAAGGGTCGATTGCCAGTAGACCTCAGCCAGGCGTAGCGTCTCAAGGCTACTGACGTAGAAATCATTCTACCCAGCGAAACCGCGGTATCCATCCCACATCGAATGGCGGACTTTGCTGCGTCTCTCCCCTCTGCGACCGCACAGGAGAGTACGGCCTGGGCCTCCTTCGGGCACCATGCCAGCACTTGCGCAACCATGTCCCACATTGAGTGGGTGTAACGGTCCAAGAGACATGCGGTATTCCCCGACCGCCGTCCTAAGCTGGCGGAAGAAGACATCTTCTTCCCAAGATGGTCCAGCTTCTTGGGTTCCCTATCTGGGGGAGCAGTAGGGAACGCGCCTTTGGACGTTGAGGCTTGGACCACCAAGCTCTCCGGGGTAGGGTGTTGGGAGAGGAAAATCGGGTCGCCCGGGGCCGGGCGGTGGCATCGGGCAATCATCCTATCCACAGGAGCCCCTGTGCTGGGCTTGGACCAAGTGCCAAGAAGGATGTCTGTGAGGGCCTCATCAAACTGCAGCAGAGGCTCCAAAGAGGCCGCTGCTGGCTTAAGCCCCTCAGTCAGGAGGATAGTCCTGACTGCCACTGTAGGAAGCTTAAGGCCAAGGGCATCAGCTGCCATATGCAACACCACAGCGTAGGAGGCTCCCTCCTCCATGGCCACGGTAGGGGGAGAAAGCATACCAAGGTCTGGGGAGGTATCCAGACCACTGGCCTCACCAAACTCCTCTCTTCAGTCCGGCTCTTCAAGCTCGTCTGCCAGAGGGTCAACAGACCCCTCCGAGTCCTTCTCACCCTCCTCTGGCTGCCACTGAGGGCGGTGTGGAACGCCAGGGTAGAACAGTGGTACAAAAGTACTGGTCGGCACCGGTACCGGCGTCGGTTGACGCCGGCCTGGCTCCGTGTCCAAATCGAGGGGAAGGCCGGGGTCGAAGCTAGCTGGGGACATAACCGGCGTCGGAGGTGGCGGAGGCGTCGTCAGAAGAATCGGCGCCGGGGGAGGTGTCGTGAGGTCGACCGGCACCGATCTGGATCCATGGGGGCCCTGCGGCGCCGAGGCAGGAGCCCCTGGCATCGAAGGCCTAGATCCCCCAGCCGAGTCGGCAGGGCCCAAAGGCACGCCGGTGGAGTCGGGCTGCCCAAAAATGGAGTGGAGGACTTCGTAAAATGCACGGAGCTGGGCAGGGGACGCTCCGGCTCCCGGGAAGGGAGGAAAGCTCGGAGCCGTCCCAGTAGGCTCTGCGGGCAGAGCCAAAGGACAACAACCTTCCGCGTCCCGTGTCGGCCGACCGACAGGGAGAAGGCGAAGAGCGATGGTGCTTCTTCGCCTTCTTCTTGTGCTTCGACTTACCTGATGACGAAGACTTCGAGGAGGAATGATGGTGGTGATTCCACAACCAGTCCCGCTCCCTCTCGACCGGGACCTCGAGCATCGCGGAGCTAACTGCCAGGCCTCCAGAAGCTTTCGGGACCGCTCCCGCATAGACTTCAGGTTCATGACCCAACAGTCGGAGCACGACTTCGGGTTGTGGTCGCGCTCCAGGCACCAGAGGCACACGAAGTGCGGGTCCGTGACCGACATCAACTTGTGACAGGAGTCACAAGGCTTGAAGCCGGTCCGACGATGGGAAATCCCTATGTGCACCAGGAGTCAAAAGATTCGAAAAAGATGTTGACAAAAGTCGAAAAAGTGTTAGTCAAAGAATGACTAAGGGTACCGCTCTCTCCGGATCTGTGCTGGCTGGCGCGGAAAAAGAAAGAACTGACGTCAGCGCGCAGGGGCGGCATCTAAGTAGATACTGCGGCGTCATTCCGGCGAGCACAATGTCATCGATGAACGTGGAGTCAACCGACGCCACCTACTGACGTGCAGGGGTACTGCTATGAAAATATTTCTCTGGATCCAGTCTGACGCCTGGCGGTAATTCTAAGGTAAGGAATCTATAACTAATAGTCTCTTTCAGATATTCTGCCTAACTGCCACTCAAGTACAACTAACTTTGAAACTGAAGAACACTTCTTGTTCTCTTGTCCTAAGTACATTGATATCAGAAGAACTCGGTTAATTCCGATAGGTCGCAACCCATCTGCAAACCATTTAAAAGCTAATATTCAAATTTTTAGAAGTGACCACTCTGATAGGTTAATCTTCACCTTGTCCAGATTTCTGCTGTATGCCTGGAGATTGAGAAGCAAGATGATGAAACTCCTTACAAAGCGCTGAAATTGACTATTAGTCCTAATGAATTGTATTTGATTTTACATTTTATCTATCCAATGGGTAGCAGATTTTAATAGATTTTAAATGTTATTAAGAATTTTTTTAATAATGGTTTAATTAATTAGATGTCATAAATTCACTAGGTAATGAAAATGTTTTTAACAATACATAAAAACTTTATATTGGAAAGCCTACTGCACATGTCCCTTTATTAAGCTAAAGTTTTAGTGCACTTGATATGAACAACTGTGGAGTTGAATTAGAGGAGTTGTCTGTTACTAGTACACCTCATATTCTGCTTTTCCCAGATATTTTGTGTGTGGAATAATCTTACTTCATATGAGCACTATTAGCATTATCTAACCCATAGGTTACTTAGATGTCTACTGTGACCTGTTGTAAAATCATTGTTCATGTTTGTGAAATTTGATTGCGCCTTTATGGTTTTAAAAAAAACAAAACGAATAAAGATATTTCTACTACTAAAAAGCCTGCGGGGATTCTATCCAAGCCAGGGGCTTTGCCTGATTTTTAGGCCTGGATTGCATTTAAGGTTTCTTTTAGCATGAATAACTTGAACTCCTCTCCAGCAGAATTAATAGTACAGGGTGGCAAGGTCTCTGGTATCCCATCTCCTAGACCTGCCTCCTCATAGAGTGTCGAGAAGTGGTTCACCCAGACAAACAAGTTACTTACCTTCGGTAATGATATATCTGTAAGAAACATTAGTTAGTTATAGATTCCTTAGCTTAGAATTACCCCCAGGCGTCAGACTGGATCCGGAAAGTTTTTCGTCAGCAGTACCTCTGCGCGTCGGAAGGTGGCCTCGGTCGGCTCCGCGTCCGTCGTCGTGTCGCCGGGATGACGTCGCAGTAGCTACTTAGACGCCGCCCTCGCGCTCTGACATCAGTTCTGTACACGACTTTCCGCGCCAGAAACGCAGAGCCATGCAAGACACTGACCACTGGTGCACAAAACTAGGGCCCTGAAAGGATATCCTTAACCCTAAAAATCAGTTCACAGAACGGGGCGGATGGGTGGGGCGGTAAGGAATCTATAACTAACTAATGTTTCTTACAGATATATCGTTACCGAAGGTAAATAACTTGTTTATCTGAAATGTTAGAAGGTGGTTCTGACCATCTGAGCCGCCCGGATTTTTCGCTTTTTGAACACCTAATTGTTGAGCTTTTACTGTGGGAGAGCCTCATAAGTTGGGACTCACCCACAGTGAACTCATGATGAAAGAGACTGCATGTGGATTTTACCGGTGTCCACCTGGTGAGGGTAGGCCGCTGCGCGGCAGCCGGAGTAAGGGGCACCGGGCTGGTTACATGCAGACACGTGTGTACATGCATGTGCACAAGTGTGAGGGCTGCGCAGGGGAGATTCCTGGCCGGCGCAGCCCAGGAGCAGCTACAAATTGAATGGTGTGGCAGGAATTATGCAGAGCTGGGTGGTGACATGGAATAGGCTTCATACAATGGGAAGAAACATGTAAGGGAAAGTCAGTGTGCTTTACTGTTTTCACTGAAAGACCACGTCATTATTCCCCTATGAGGATGGGGACCATTTGGGATAGTTTCACTTCCCTGGGGCCTACAAATTCCAGACACGCACTAAAGTCCACTGTAACTTAGGTGAGAAGAAGTATTCTGCAGAGTCCAAAGTCATATCTGTACTGCTTTTGGGTCATCCAGAAATGTCATATCCCACTGACCCTGCCAGCCTGGATTAATGACCTTCCTCCCCAAGCTGTAGCATCAGAGGCCTAGCCCTTCACGACACGCATTCCAAGGGCGAAGGCCTCCTCTCCAAGAAGAGAATATGGGTGGAGCTACAGGTTAATCCATCAGCAGCTGTCACCTGGTGCCAGGCACCAAGTTGCTCTGGAGAGAAGGCAGCAAGGGGGGAAGGGGCTTTTCAGAGACCATGTGGCATGAGACCCCTGGACGACACCATTTTGAACAAACCCAGAGGCCTGGGCAGGAAGGAGGGAGCAGGGGCAGAGAAGTGATGTGTCGCTGTTTGATAGGGCAAACAGAGACTTCCTGCCAGCCCCCTCCAAATTCTTTAAAAAGAGTTTGCACAGGAAGTGGAGCTCTCTCTGGGGTGTGGTCTGCTGAGGAAGACTGGTGCTGGAGCCTGGCGCCATGGACAGCTGGAAGGAAGAACCTCCAGACTGGCCCAGGACCCTGACTTGCGCCACAAGGGGAGACCAGGACCAGTGAGCAGAAGCCTGGCCCTCTGCGCAAGGAGAAGAGAGGCCCAGGAAGAGAGCCAGGCGAAAGGCTGGCGCAGGGAGCCAGTAAAGACCGCTCCCTGCTGCATTTACCCTCCTGGAGATCAAGAGGGCAAAAGAAAGTGCTCCCAGTGGCTGGGGAGCGCCACCAGGAGCAAGAAGAGGCCAGAATGGTGCAGATCGGTACCCTGGGGGCTGAGAAATGCCCCCCAGAAGGTAGGCGACCTTTGACCTCTACTGGGACCGACGACGAAGCGCGTGGGGCTCCGCCGCCGGTCTTAGATGTGCCCCCGGGGTGGGTCAGGTCCCGGGGGCTGCCCCCAAGAGAAGTAAAGTCGGGGAGCGCCGTCGCGCTCCCCGTGAAGAGCCCCATCTCCGGGCCCCGACGTGAGGGAAGAGGAGGGGGGAGTGCCGCCGCACGCCCCCGCGGCCGGAGGAAGGCGGGGGAGTGCCGTTGCACTCCCCCGAAGACCTACCGGTCAAGCTGCAGCCGCCGTGTCTACCCGCCGGAGCAGGCAGACCAGAAGAGCAGCGCTGGCTCCCGCGGCCGCACCCGAGGGTGCGGGCCAGACCGGGAGCCAGCCGGAGCAACCGGGGGTGGGTTCCCCGGGCTGCACTCACCTCCCCACGTGCCGGAAATGCGGGGTGCCTGGGTGGGACCGGGCCCCCGCGAACAGGAGAGAGAGGCGGGCCATGCCCGGCTACTGGATCAACTAACGGCCTTGGGGATCCAGGGGCCGGCACACCGGTGGCTGGAATCCTTCCTGACGGGGCGATCCCAGAGAATTCAGTTGGGGGAACAGGTATCAGATAGTGGCGCCCTCACCTGCGGCGTCCCCCAGGGCTCTGCCCTATACCCGCTCCTCTTTAACATCTACCTGCAGCCTCTGGTGTCGGCCCTTGCCCATATGGACTGCCGTGTCTTCAATTATGCAGACGACACCCAGCTCATTTTCCGGATCGATAACTCCACCCTTGCCCAGGAAGCGGTGCAAAATATCCTTAGATTTACTGTAAACTGGATGACCGCAAACTCATTAAAAATTAATCCAGAGAAAACGGAAGTTCTTGTCATCCCTACAAAAGGCAATCCATGGAGTGATCATTTCTGGCCCCAGGAACTGGGTGCCACTCCCATCCCAGCAACTGCCGTGAAAAGCCTAGGCATTAAACTTGACTCTGATCTCTCCATGGCTAACCAAGTTAGTGCAGTGGTAGGCACCTGCATAGGGCTCCTGAGAAAGTTACGGAAACTTGACCCTCCCCTTTCAACTGCCTCCTTACAAACGATTGTGTCGGCCACTATTGTCTCCAGACTCGATTACGGAAATGCCCTATATTTAGACCTCCCTCAAAAGTTTATCAATAAATTACAAGTGGTACTTAACGATGCAGCTAGGCTGATCTTTAAGTTACCAAGACGGGCCCACGCCTCTCCTCTGCTACACAAACTACACTGGCTCCCCATCAAGCAGAGAGTAAGATTCAAGGGCCTCTGCATTGCCCATAAAGCGATCTATGGCAAAGCCCCGGCCTATATCAAGGAACGCTTGAGGAACTATGTTCCGGGGCGCACACTGCGGTCCTCTGAGGCCTGTCACCTGGCCACCCCAAGATTCAATACTGCATCTAAAGGGGGCAGAGCCTTTTCCGTACTGCTCCCACAACTCTGGAACCAGTTGCCCGACCACCTGCGCAAAGAACCGGCTCTCCTCCCATTCAGGAAACAACTTAAAACGCTCCTGTTTAGGGAAGCACTGGATAATGTTTAAACACACCACACTGTTGGGCCATACATCTGCCCACGTACTCTGGCTATTCCCCTTAAAGCGCTTAGAGACCCGCCGGTGATTAGCGCTATATAAATATCAATTAACATTAACAATTAACATTAACAGAGCAGCCGGGGGTGGGCTCCACGAGCTGTAACTCACCTGGGGTCCGGGTGGGACTGGGCCCCCACCCCCACAGGGATCAGACGCGGCCGGAGGCCAACAGCGCGGCTCTCCCAGAGCAGCGGGGGAGCCGCTGCTATGATATTCACAGGGGCTGGAAAGAATCGCCCCATAATGCCTTGGAGGCCCGGACCGGCCTGCAAGGAAAAGCGGATAGTTTCCTGCGTGTGGTGGCCCCAGGAGGATGGGGTCACCGCCAGGTGTGAGCAAAGGTGCAGGGGGAGCTGCAGGAGCAACGCAGTCTCCCCCAGCATGAAGATGAAAGTCCCCCCCCTAAGTCTCTGGGGGTCTCCAAAGTGATAACCCATCAAGGGCGCAGCCAGCAATCTATTTTCACCCGGGCTGGAACTTTTGTTCTACAGCTGGTGGGGTGCCTTAAGGATTGCCTCAATGTGTGAAGGCTGTGTTGGGGATGTCTGGAGATGAGCATTCCCTGGAGGTGAAGAGGTGCAAATGCACGAGAAGTGCATTTACCAATGTTATTTCCTTTTAGAGGGACTGAAAGTCACATGTGTAATGTGAAGTACCTGTGTAAGGTGGAGTCATAAGCAAAGTGGGGTTAGGTTGCTGGACATTCCTGCTAGGGTGTCTGGCTGTATCTGCTTAATCCTGTGATTTTAACTGTGACGCCTTTTAGGGGCTGTGATTGCAATGCATTACAACTGTTATCAGCTATGATAAGTACCTCATTTAAAGTGATGCCCAAACATGTAATCTTGCTACTGCGTTAGGGAAAGAACAACCCAGACTGTTAGCCACTAAGATGTAGAGGTGCATACTGTATGGTCAGTATGAGATGCTCAGTCAGGGTTATGTGTCCCCAGGGCAGGTGTACCTATTTTTAATGCTTGTTGAGATCATGGGGTGAGTCGCCACTGGGATGGTGCCAGTTGGCAAGGCCCTCGCTCCAGGTTGTGTCAACCCACTGCATTAGGGGGCAAGATGATGTGCATACATGGGAGTGGTGGTACTAGACCCCCCCCCCCCTGCGGGAGGGGTGGAGAGGTTATGCAATGTCACAAAGTAATTCCAACAGCTTATGTATATTTGTAAATTGGTGCATAATATTGAGTAGTGTGCGTGTTTAATAAATGTACTCTTACGTTTATAAAGCAAAGTACAGACTGGACAATCAATTATTGAGTGTTATTTCTGCGTACTTGTAAATGGCGATTACTAGCCCACACCACCTCCCTTCAGTAAGCCTTAGACTGCTCTGCAACGCTACCCTCTGAGAGTCAAGCGCTCCAATAGGGTGTTTGGTTCCCAGTGAAGGACAAATGTGACATGTTATTTGTGCAGGCCTCACAGATACTGCCTCATTTTCCAACATGAAAGAAACACGTTAGTTATAGATTCCTTACCTTAGAATAGATACCCCAGCAATACCAACCCAGGTGGTGGGTCTGCGAACCAATATTACACCAGAAAGTCCTGGAGAACAGAACGGCCAAAGAAGCCGTCTCTTCGGACTTGACTTTCCAGGCAGTAGTGTTTCGTAAAGGTGTGCAATGAAGCCCACGTAGCTGCCTGACAGATATCGTTCAGAGGAACTCCCCGCCCTAAGGCAGTAGTGGCTGCCGTCGCCCTGGTGGAATGGGCGCGCAACCCCACTGGAGGCTCCTTTTTCGCCAGAGAATAACAGGCCTTGATACACAAAACGACCCACAGAGAGATAGTCCGTTTGTGTACGGCCCGACCTTTTTTGGCGCCCACGTGGCCAACAAAGAGCTTTTCATCCACCCGGAACTGTTTTGTGCGGTCCAAATAAAAAGACAGCGCACATTTTGGGTCCAGACGGTGGAGCCTCTCTTCCTCTTTGGAAGGATGCGGAAAGAAGGTGGGCAAAGTGATGGTCTGCCCAATGTGAAAGGCAGTGACAACCGTTAGCAGAAAGGATGGACGGGTTCTGAGGACAACTTTGTCCGGATGCACAGAGAGAAAAGGAGGCTTCGAAGAAAGAGCCTGGAGCTTACTCACTCGCCTGGCAGAAGTGATGGCCACCAGGAATGCAGTTTTGAGAGTTAAAAGCTTTAAAGGACAGTTGTGAAGTGGCTCAAAGGAAGCACACATCAAATAAGTTAAGACTAGATTCAAGTCCCACTGAGGCATAACGAAAGGAATAGGAGGAAAGAGATGAGTTATGCATTTCAAGAATCGATTAACAACCGGGGACTTGAAAAGAGAAGGCTGATCTGGAAGCCGAAGGAAGGCAGAAATGGCCGAGAGATAGCCCTTGATAGTGCCCAGAGCAGAGCCCTGCTGGGCCAAAGAAAGGAGGAACAAGAGAACCTCAGAAACAGGGGCAGAGAGAGGATCCACAGCCTTTGCTGTGCACCCTGCCACAAATTTGTTTCATCGACAGGCGTATACCGTCTTAGTGGAGGGACGCCTGGCTGCCAAGATTACATTGCAAACTTCGGGAGGCAGGTCAAACGACGGCAACTGCCGCCGCTCAATCTCCACGCAAGGAGGTGGAGGCTGGACAGGTTCGGGTGGAGGACCATCCCCTGCTGCTGTGACAGAAGATCCTCCCGAAGTTGCAGTCGGATCGGAGGATCGATGGCCATGTTGAGCAGCTCGGGATACCAGACTCTTCGTGCCCAATCCGGAGCCACAAAAATGACTTGGGCCCGGTCGCGCCTGATCTTCTTCAGCACTCTGGGCAGAAGTGGTGTAGGCGGAAAGGCGTACAAGAGACTGCAACTCCACTCGCGACGAAAAGCGTCGCCTAGCGAGTGCCGCCTTGGAAAGTCCAACGCGCAGAATTGCTGACATTGCGCGTTCTCGTCGGTGGCGAATAGATCTAACCAAGGCTCTCCCCACTGTCGAAAGAGACCTTGCACCACCTCCGAGTGAAGATGCCATTCGTGATCCATCATGCACCTGTGGCTAAGTTCGTCCGCCCTGGCGTTCAGGGAACCTGCCAGGTGTTAAAACACCAGGGAAATGCCCTGATGTTCCAGCCATGTCCAGAGGCGCAGACCCTCCTGACATAGGGTCCGCGACCCCACCCGCCCTGTTTGTTGCAGTACCACATGGCGGTGGTGTTGTCCGTGAACACCTGCACTACTCTTCCCCGGACAGAGGGAAGGAATGCCTTCAGTGCAAGACGAATCGCCCGGAGCTCCAGAAGGTTGATGTGGAGCCCGGACTCCGCTGGAGACCAGAGGCCTCTGATCTCCGCCTCTCCCATGTGGCCGCCCCATCCCAGGAGTGATGCAACTGTCACCACTGTGAACTCTGGTTGGTGAAGGGAGAGGGATCTGCCGTTGACCCAATCCTAGTTCGTTAGCCACCACTGCAATTGTCGTGCAGTGCCCTCCGAGATCTGGACGCAATCGGACAGATTCCCCTGATGCTGCGCCCACTGGAAATTCAGGTCCCACTGCAGAGCCTGCATATGCCACCTGGCATGTTCGACCAGCAGGATGCAGGAGGCCCTGCAGCCTCAGGGTCATTCTGACCGAAACCCGGGACAGAGGCTAAAAGATCCGAATCATAGCCTGAATGTCCCGCACTCGTTCGGGAGGATAGACCCGAAACCGCGTCGTGTCCAGAACCACTCCGATGAAGAGGAGCTTCTGAGAGGGAATCAGGTGTGACCGGCACATTGATGGAGAACCCCAGCGAATGCAGGAGGTCGGCCGTAGTCTGGAGGTGGGAGACGACTGCCTGGGGCGAGCCCACCTTCAACAGCCAGTCATCGAGATAGGGGAAGACTGACACCCCTGATCTGCGCAGATGAGCTGCGACCACCGCCATCACTTTTGTGAACACCCAAGGGGGGCTGGAAAGGCCAAAGGGGAGCACGCTAAACTGGAAATGCTCGTGGCCTACCGTGAACCGCAGGTAACGCCGGTGGGCTGGCAGGACGGGGATGTGAAAATAAGCGTCCTGCAAGTCCAACGCTACCATCCAGACTTCCGGGTCGAGGGCAGACAAGACCTGAGCAAGCGTCAACATTTTGAACTTTTCCTTCCGGAGGAAGCGGTTGACGTCCCTGAGATCCAAGATAGGACGCAGGCCCTTGTCCTTCTTGGGGACCAGAAAGTAGTGGTAGTAACAACCACGACCTACTTCTGGGACAGGAACGCGCTCGATGGCTCCCTTGGCCAAGAGAGCCGTAACTTCCTGCTGGAGAAGGGCCAGATGATCCTCCGACATTTGGTGGTATCTTGGTGGCATGGCTGGAGGGGTTGTCCTAAAGGGGAGGGAGTAGCCCCTTCGGACTATCTGCAAAACCCACCTGTCTGACGTGATGGTGCGCCAGTGGGGGAGGTGATGGCGGATCCTGCCGCCCACTGGCATTTGATGGGCCTGAAAGGTCGGACTAGGAAGGTTTGGAGGCTGCTGCAGAGGGGGGGGGGTTGGTGGACTGGCCCGCCCGCTGGCCCCCGGAACCACGGCGGTTGTTCCCATGTCCCCGGCCGCACGAAGGTTGGGTAACTTGCTGCGGCCTGTGGCTCTGGGCGGGACGTAGCGGGGCAACCCTTCCATAGCCACGAAAGGGGCGAAAAGCAGACTGCACGGGGCGGGCGGAGAGGCCCAATGACTTGGCCGTAGCCCGTGAGTCCTTGAAACGCTCTAGAGCATTGACTGCTTTGTCGCCAAAAAGGCGACGGCCATCAAAGGGCGTGTCCATCAAGGTGTTCTGGACATCCCCTGAAAAACCAGTCGCCCTCATCCAGGCGTAGCGACGAAGCGCTACTGACGTTGAAATGGTCCTGCCCAGAGAGTCGGAGGTGTCCAGCCCACAACGTATCGCAAACTTCGCTGCATCCCTCCCGGTGGCAACAGCCTGGGAGAGCACTGTCCGGGCCTCCTCCGGACACTGAGGCAGCACCTGCGCCACCGTATCCTACACCGAGTGGGAATAACGGCCCAAGAGACATGCGGTGTTTACGGACCGCAGTCCTAAGCTGACGGATGAGAAAATTTTCTTTCCAAGGTGGTCCAGCTTCTTGGATTCCCTTTCCGGTGGAGTGGTAGGGAAGGCGCTTTTGGAAGTGGAGACTTGGACCACCAAGCTCTCCGGGGTGGGGTGTTGGGAAAGGAAAGTGGGGTCGCCCAGAGCCGGGCGGTGGCGTCGGGCAATCATCCTGTCCACAGGAGCCCCTGTGTTAGGCCTGGACCAAGTGCCCAAAAGGATGTCGGTGAGGGCCTCATTAAACGGAAGCAAGGGCTCCGAAGAGCTCGCAGCCTGTTGAAGCACCTCTGTCAGGGGTTAGTCCTGACCGCCACCGTAGGAAGCTCGAGGTTGAGAGCCTCGGCCGCCCTACGCAACACCACTGCGTACGGCGCTCCCTCCTCCGTAGCCACGGTAGGAGGAGACAACATGCCAAGGTCAGGCGAGGTGTCCAAACCACTGGCATCCCCCAGTTCCTCTTTCCAGTCCTATTCACTGTCCTGGTCAGCTAGAGGGTCACCTGACCCCTCCCAGTCCTCCTCCTCAGTATCTGGGTGCCATTCTGGTTGAACACGGGCATAAAAACCTCTCTCGGTGCCGGATCCGGTGTCGGACAATGCCGGTCTGGGTCCACGTCGGGATGGAGGCCGGGGCCGACCGGCGAACGCGGTAGTGGTGCCGGAGGAAGCGGCGCGGGTGGAGGTGTAATGAGGTCAACCGGCGCCGATCCGGATCCAGGCCTGGATCCAAGGGGGCCCTGCGGTGCCGGGGCCGCCGGCGGGGAAAGCCTAGGCCCCCCAACCGAGTCCACGGGGCCCAAAGGCGCGCCAGCGGGTTCGGGCCGCCCAAAGATGGCGTGCATCGCCTCGTAGAACGTACGAAGCTGGGCGGGAGTCGCTCCGGGTCCCGGAAAGGGAGGGAAACGCGGAGTCGACTCTTCGGGCTCCACACACAGAGCCGCGGGAGGGGCACCACCCGCGTCCCTCGTCGGGTCGGCCGACCGACGAGGAGAAGTCGAAGAGCAATGATGCTTCTTCGACTTCTTCTTATGCTTTGACTTACCTGACCCCGAGTGCCAAGACTTCGAAGACTTGGAACCGGAATGATGGTGGCTCCGCGACCGGTCCCTCGACCTCCCTCGCGACCGGGACCTCGAACGGCGCGGAGCCGACTGCCGGTGCTCAAGTAGCTTTCTGGACCGCTCCCGCAAAGCCTTCGGCGCCATCGACCCGCAGTCGGAGCACGACTTGGGGTTGTGGTCGCGCTCCAGGCAAAAAAGACACACGCGGTGCGGATCCGTCACCAACATCATTCGATGACAGGACCCGCAGGGCTTGAAGCCGGGCATCCCTTGTGCACCTTAGGAGTCGAAGACTCGAAAAAGAAGTCGACAAAGTCGAGAAAAAGTTAGTCAAAAAATGACTGAGGTACCGCTCTTCCCGGATCTGCGCTGGCTGGCGCAGAAAAAGAAAGAACTGACGTCAGCGCACGAGGGCGGCGTCTAAGTAGCTACCGCGACGTCATCCCGGCAACACGACGCCAAAGACGGACGCGGAGCCGACCGACGCCACCTTCCGACGTGCAGAGGTACTGCTGACGAAAAACTTTCCGGATCCAGTCTGACGCCTGGGGGTAATTCTAATGGTAAGGAATCTATAACTAATGTGTTTCTTTCAGATTTCTTGGGCAATATGACGATCTGGGCGCGTTAGGTCTCTACGGCCGTCATGTGTGACCAACTGCCAAAAATGCTCATTATCTCTGAGCCTGATCACCTCTAATAAGTCATCCCATATGCCTACCTCCCACTGGGCTTTAACTGTTTTTAATAGCCCTAGTATGGTCCCTTTTCGTCTCAGTAATGATTGTTTTTTGGTTACTCTTTAAGGCATTTATCAGGGCCTTCTTGGCGATTTTGCATGATTCATTGAACCACTCATTAGCTCTTGGTCTCCGGGGTCCCGTTTAACTTTTGCAGTCCTT
Organism: Calotriton arnoldi; assembly: GCA_963921515.1. Lineage (NCBI taxonomy): Eukaryota > Metazoa > Chordata > Amphibia > Caudata > Salamandridae > Calotriton > Calotriton arnoldi. The sequence continues at coordinate 1,183,840 of CAWUFW010005100.1, forward strand.
TACAAATAAATTGCCAATTTTTAAAAATACATTATCATGCATTGTCATAAGCTGAATTGGAGATAAAACATGGCGCTCAAAATTTTGCAATTCGTCTGATACAAACTTATGCATTTAGGTTATGGCCTCTTTGGATCTCATTTCACCTTGCGTTTGCTATTCCATTGCAACAAACTTTATTTTGGTCAGTATAGACCATAAAAAGTAGATGATACAAATACAAACAAAACTTAAATTTTAACAATGCTAAAATTTCATCGAAGGCAGGGTTGATCTAGAAATGGAAAACTTCTTCTCGACCTTAAGCAGTTATACAAATTAAGGACACAGTCATAAAGAAAGAAAGTGGTGACCACATTTCATTTTGAATTAATCGAATGTCATTTCATCAACATTTTTAGTTTTTGGAAGGTAAAAAGAAATAATAAAAAGCAAGTTAAAAATGAGTAAAAAAATTAAAAATAATTAAAATGTGACAGAGTGTACAAAGAGAGGTATTTATACTTGCGGTGGTGAGTTTATCAGCACCCTACGACTATGCCACATAGAATTCAGGAATCGGGACAAGGCGAAGACTATGGGTGGGTGGGGATCAGTTCTCAATATTCTATATGCCTCCAAACACTGCCTGCACCCCAAATTTCTACAAAGTGGTACAAGCCAACGCCGTCTGGCTGTTTTATAGCCAGGGCAAAAAAAGAGGACATGAATGTCGGACTCATCTATGCAATTGCAAGCAGGGCACCCAAGGGAAGGGGCTTTTGACCATTCATTCGTGAATGCACGAAGTGGCAAGGTCCCTATTCTAAACTGATGTATAGCTTCCTTGCCCTGGCAGGTTGTATATCATCCAGAAAAGGCTCAAAGAGGTACTCAGCTTTAATATTAAGGAAGTCAGTAGTTAGGTGACCACGTTTAGTGTTCCCCTGGATGTCAGCTAGTTTGAGCGATCTATAGGCTCTTACTAGTTCTAGACGTGAGATTATCGGGCACACCTCCTCAGGGTTGCTCCATAGGTTTGGAATGCCTATCCTAAGGCAAACATCTCTTATATGTCTAAAACATGGTAGTTTGCCCACCCCCGGAAGTCCCCAAATCCCCTTTAGTTCAGACTGGTAAACTGCTAATTCCGGGGTCGCCCACAGTCTACGCCAAAAGGTTAACGGTCTGAGTCCAATCTCCTCTGCAATAGGTCTAATTCCTAAATCCAGGCGTAGGGGAATGAGGGGGGTACTTGGCGGTAGGCCCAACAGCTGTCTCATGAATTTGTTCTCTATTTTAGACAGTCCACCGATGGGACAATGACGCCAAAGTTCGGTCCCATACATTACTGTGCTCCTGACTTGTACATCTCAGTCACCGGGCCAGGCAGTTTATAGGAAGAGTTCCTAAAGGTTTTTGTGATTCCCCCTACCGTCTGAGCTAGCTTCAAGCTTGCTTTGGCAAGTTGCGGGCCCCATTCAAATGTTTCGGACAGCGTGACTCCAAGATGGTCAAAAATAGTCACCCTCTCTAGCAAAGTGCCATTTAAAGAGGGGTTTGGTCGAGAAGTTTTGGCTGGGTTAAAGACCATAAATTTGGTCTTTAATGTATTGATCTCCAGCCCCCTGTTTTTACAAAATGTTGAAAAACTATCAAGAGTCCTCTGGATGCCCATAGGCGACTTAGATAACAACAAAGTGTCATCTGCAAACATCATTGCTGGCACTTTACAGTGCGCCAGCTTTGGGGCATCATTGTCCTCCACCTCATTTAATTGGGCCACCAGAGCGTTGATAAACAGACAAAACAGGGTAGGGGCAAGCACACACCCCTGCCTAACTCCTCTGTTGACTGGAAAGCGAGGGGTTAATTCCCCATGTTTCCCGTACCTTACTTGGGCAAAATTGCCAGCATGCAGTCTGATGATCAATGACAGAAGGTAGGGGGGGATTCCCAGTTGATTAAGAACCTCCCACAGTTTATCTCGGGGGACCAAATCAAAGGCCGTTTTCAAGTCGACGAATATCAAGTAGAGGCTGCCACCCTCTATTGACACCGTCTTCCAATATAATAATTGGAGCCTAAACATTTGGTCAATAGTGGAGATGTTTTTCCGGAAACCGGCTTGATACGAACTCAGAATTTCACACTCTTCCATCCACAAATGGAGGCGATTGAGGAGGATCCGTGCAAACAATTTCTGGGTGACATCGATCAAGCCGATCGGCCTATAGTTAGTCGGCAGGAGTGGTGAGCCCTTCTTGAAAACTGGGAACATTTCAGCCCCTAGCCAAGTATCCGGGACCTTCATACCACTCAGGATAGCATTAAATATTGAACAAAGGTAGGGTCCCCATATATTTGGTTCATCCCAAAATAGATCCCCTGGAATCTTGTCTAATCCGGGGGCTTTAATTGCATTTAAAACTTCTGTTAAAGTAAACCCTTGGGCCTCTTCAAGAACAAGCCCTGGAATTGCTAGAGGTGTTTCATTTTTTAGATCTGTAACTGCCTCAGTGGAATATAGAGCTTGGAAGTGAGACTTCCATGCAGCTGCAGCAATGTTCGGCCCTGGGGATGGCTCCTCTTCTCTACTATCTGTGCTCACTAATAGCCAGAACGCCTTCATATCCCTTTTAGATAGTGCTATTCTGATGGCATCCCATCTATCTAGCTCCCAGTTCTTCTTTGCTAACTTGGTACTATCTCGATAAAGGGCCCTCATATGTTTAATTAGGAGTCTATCCTTGCTTTTGATGGTATCTATGAGGGCTCTCTTTGCCTTGCGGCAAATATCATTAAACCAGGTTTGTTTGGCAGCCTTATTCGTCTTTAAGTGTGTGACAGGGTTAAAAATATTAGTCAGGCTAATTGTCAATTCTACGTGCAATGCCTCTATTCCGCTGATAGTTTGGGGAGAGTCCAGTACCATGACAGCCTCCTCCAATTCCATTAGAGGCAGAATAGTTAGAGAATATAGCAGGGCTACCTTTTCTGGTGACTGCTTGAGTGTCCCCCATCTAATTCTCCTTCTATTGTTGGCAACTGTTAGGTTGCTATCTGCAGGGGTACTAGTGGCAGTGGGATTATGAAGGCCTGGAACCTCCAGCTCCAAAGTCAGGGCGTTGTGGTCACTGTCATGTCTCGGCATGACGGCGAAGTCAACAACCCACTGCCATAACCTTGTTTCCACTAGGATGTAATCCAACACGGAGTATTGTCCCGCTCTATTAAAAGTTAACTTCCCTGGCTGATCTGTCTTGGTGTGGCCGTTGCATGCTCTCAGGGAATGGGTTAGTGTTACCGCATTAATCTGGAGTGCCAACGGAGTCCAAGCTTTTATCGGCGGGATTTGGGGGTCTGGGATTAGCCAAAGACTAACCTCGTCGCTAGAAGAAACATCAGTGGGGGCAGCGAGGCGTTCAATTGACAATTAAAATCTCCCCCCACCACCAGCCTTGCATTCAGGGGGGCTGAATCGATAAAAGTGTTTCGTAGGTCTATGGGCTGGGACTCCTGGCTAATGCTTACACAGCGGGAATAAATATTGATAAAGGCAATTTTAAAACTAGAAGAAAAAGTGAGTACAGTACACTGGATGTCATTCGACATAGTATTTAACTGCTCCACAGTACAATCCAAGTGGGTAGCAACCCAGGTGCATAAGCCCCCCCGAGGGTCAGCCTCTACCCCCCGTCACAGCCAACACATTGAAAGTTGCATAACCCACCCTCACAATGTCTTCCCTTGCCCATGTTTCCTGGAACATACACACATGTTTGCCTACAAATTGCCCCCAGTCTGGGCAGTGCAGTTTGCTTTTTATACCTGCAATGTTCCAGGATAAGACCCTCAGTATGTGGCCGGGGCTAGAGTTGTCACCTAGGGCATTACGGCTGATAGGGTTAAGACTTTGGGAGATCTCCAGCTGGGCCATGGGGACTACTTCTGCATCTTCGAACTGGGGACCACTCCTAATTGGACTAGAAGTTACGATCAAATAGACCAGTTAAGGTAAACACAAGTAAATAATTAGAAAGAGGGAGTCAAGGAGTCAGTAGACACAGTGAAAATGTCTCAGCTGCTGCCCCGGGTAATACGAAGCTTAGATGGATTTCACAAATTGTACTTGTGAGTCGCTGGGTTACAGTTTCCTGGCTCCACCACCAGCTCCCAATCATAGATAAAGACTGAATGTTGGCCACTATACAAAGCGGTAGGAAAATACAAGGTGTAAAGAGTTAATTGAGGGTCCGGAAAAGCCTTACCAGGATAAAACCACTGAGAGATTGAAGCCAAGGGGGGTGGCCCTGCCCTGCCTGGCAAGGACGGGCCCGCCCTTGGCCTGGGCTTCGCCCACGCGCGTCCCGCGCTGCGGGAGCCCGCATCTGTTTTTAACTCGCGCCTCCTGGCGCTATGGATGACGCTGTGTGTGCGCGATGCAGCCTGGGGCGTTGAGTCCTGGCCCCCTGGTCCCGGGAAAAAAGGCTGGAGCTGCGAAGTGCAACCAGGCGTGCCACGCTCCGGGAGCCCGCATCTGTTTTTAACTCGCGCCTCCTGGCGCTATGGATGACGCTGTGTGTGCGCGGTGCAGCCTGGGGTGTTGAGTCCTGGTCCCGGGAAAAAAGGCTGGAGCGGCGAAGTGCAATCGGGCGTCCTGCGCTGCGGGAGCCCGCGTCTGTTTTTAACTCGCGCCTCCTGGCGCTATGGATGACGCTGTGTGTGCGCGGTTCAGCCTGGGGCGTTGAGTCCTGGCCCCCTGGTCCCGGGAAAAAGGCTGGAGCGGCGAAGTGCAACCGGGCGTCCGCGCTGCGGGAGTCCGCGTCTGTTTTTAACTCGCACCTCCTGGCGCTATGGATGACGCTGTGTGTGCGCGGTGCAGCCTGGGGCGTTGAGTCCTGGCCCCCTGGTCCCGGGAAAAAAGGCTGGAGCGGCGAAGTGCAACCAGGCGTGCCACGCTCCGGGAGCCCGCATCTGTTTTTAACTCGCGCCTCCTGGCGCTATGGATGACGCTGTGTGTGCGCGGTGCAGCCTGGGGCGTTGAGTCCTGGTCCCGGGAAAAAAGGCTGGAGCGGCGAAGTGCAACTGGGCGTCCTGCGCTGCGGGAGCCCGCGTCTGTTTTTAACTCGCGCCTCCTGGCGCTATGGATGACGCTGTGTGTGCGCGGTGCAGCCTGGGGCGTTGAGTCCTGGCCCCCTGGTCCCGGGAAAAAAGGCTGGAGCGGCGAAGTGCAACCGGGCGTCCGCGCTGCGGGAGCCCGCGTCTGTTTTTAACTCGCACCTCCTGGCGCTATGGATGACGCTGTGTGTGCGCGGTGCAGCCTGGGGCGTTGAGTCCTGGCCCCCTGGTCCCGGGAAAAAAGGCTGGAGCAGCAAAATGCAACCGGGCGTCCCGCGCTGTGGGAGCCCGCGTCTGTTTTTAACTCGCGCCTCCTGGCGCTATGGATGACGCTGTGTGTGCGCGGTGCAGCCTAGGGCGTTGAGTCCTGGCTCCCTGGTCCCGGGAAAAAAAGGCTGGAGCGGCGAAGTGCAACCGGGCGTCCCGCACTGCGGGAGCCCGCGTCTGTTTTTAACTTGCGCCTCCTGGTGCTATGGATGACGCTGTGTGTGCGCGGTGCATCCTGAGGCGTTAAGTCCTGGCCCCCTGGTCCCGGGAAAAAAGGCTGGAGCGGCGAAGTGCAACCGGGCGTCCGCGCTGCGGGAGCCCGCGTCTGTTTTTAACTCGCGCCTCCTGGCGCTATGGATGACGCTGTGTGTGCGCGGTGCAGCCTGGGGCGTTGGGTCCTGGCCCCGGCAAAAAAGGCTGGAGCGGCGAAATGCAACCGGGCGTCCCGCGCTGTGGGAGCCCGCGTCTGTTTTTAACTCGCGCCTCCTGGCGCTATGGATGACGCTGTGTGTGCGCGGTGCAGCCTGGGGTGTTGAGTCCTGGCTCCCTGGTCCCGGGAAAAAAGGCTGGAGCGGCGAAGTGCAACCGGGCGTCCCACGCTGCGGGAGCCAGCGTCTGTTTTTAACTCGCGCCTCCTGGTGCTATGGATGACGCTGTGTGTGCGCGGTGCAGCCTGAGGCGTTGAGTCCTGGCCCCCTGGTCCCGGGAAAAAAGGCTTGAGCAGCGAAGTGCAACCGGGCGTCCCACGCTGCGGGAGCCCACGTCTGTTTTTAACTCGCGCCTCCTGGCGCTATGGATGACGCTGTTTGTGCGCGGTGCATCCTGGGGCGTTGAGTCCTGGCCCCCTGAAAAAAGGCTGGAGCGGCCAAGTGCAACCGGGCGTCCCGCGCTGCGGGAGCCCGCGTCTGTTTTTAACTTGCGCCTCCTATCGCTATGGATGACGCTGTGTGTGCGCGGTGCAGCCTGGGCGTTGAGTTCTGGCCCCCTGGTCCCGGGAAAAAAGGCTGGAGCGGCGAAGTGCAACCGGGCGTCCCGCGCTGCGGGAGCCCGCGTCTGTTTTTAACTTGCGCCTCCTAGCGCTATGGATGACGCTGTGTGTGCGCGGTGCAGCCTGGGGCGTTGAGTCCTGGCCCCCTGGTCCCGGGAAAAAAGGCTGGAGCGGCGAAGTGCAACTGGCCGTTTGCTATTACTAATCACCACAGAACTATGTAGTTCAGGTGGCATTGAACTCTCCCTATACCTTATGTGCAACTTGTCCCAGACTAGTGCGATAGGAAAGTGATCGCTATCTGCACCACTTTCCTGTTGGCTGGGGTGGGACTACGTCCCCCAGTCCTCTATTCTTCTGTGGTGATGAGGAGGGGCTGCCCGCAAATGACGCCGCAGCGTTAAAAGCGCCTTGATTTTTTCGCAGCGTGGGACACCATAATTGTTACTGCAAAACGTTCCTGTTGGCTGGGGTGCGACTACGTCTCACTGCCCTCTCTGCTTCTGTGGTGAGGAGGAGGAGGGCCTGCCTGCAAACGACACCGTAGAGCTTAAAAACACCTTGATTTTGCCATGACGCCGTAATTGTTTCTGTACCAGTTTCCTGTGGGCTGGGGTGGGACTACGTCCCGCAGCCCTCGCTGCTTCTACAGTGAGAAGGAAGAGGGGCTGCCAGCAAATGATGCCGCAGCGCTTTAAAGCACCTTTATTTCTCCGTGTGTCGGGATGCCGTAATTGTTTCTGTACCACTGCCTGTTGGCTGAAGTAGAACTACGTTCCCCAGCCCTCTCTGCTTCTGTGGTGAGGAGGTGAAGAGGCTGCCCACAAACTATGCCGCATGGCTTAAAAGAGCCATGATTTCTCCGCGGGGCGCTGTAATTGTTTCTGCACCACTTTCCTGTGGGCTGGGGAGGGACTACGTCCCCCAGCCCGCTCTGCTTCTGTGGTGAGGAGGAGGGGCTGCCCGCAAACGACGTTGCAGTGCTTAAATTAAAAGCGCTTTAATTTCTGCGCGGGACGCCGTAATTGTTTCAGCAAAACGTTCCTGTTGGCTAGGGTGGAACTATGTCCCCCAGCCCTCTCTGCTTTTGTGGTGAGAAACAGGAGGGGCTGCCCACAAATGCTGCTGCAGCGCTCAAAAGCACCTTGATTTCTCCATGGCGCAGGATGCTGTAATTGTTTCTGCACCGGATGGGACTATGTCCCTCAGCCCTCTCTGCTCTGTGGTGAGGAGGAGGAAGGACTGCCCGCAAAGGATGCTGCGGGGCCTTAATTTCTACCCGGCGTGGGATGCCGTAATTATGCCTGGACCACTTGCCTGATGGCTCGGGTGGGACTATGTCCAACCAGCCCTCTCTGCTTCTGTGGCGAGGAGGAGGAGGGGCTGCCCACAAATGATGCCGCCGGTGCTTAAAAACGCTTTGGTTTCCCCGTGGAACAGGTCGCACTGGGGTGCGTGCCCGAGTGAAGACTGGGCCATGAGCGGGCTCGGAGGAGGCAGTGCTGTGCCCACTCTATTTGTTTTTTTTGTTTTTTTAGCATTGCTACATCATAGTCAAAGGAAAATTGCGCACTTCCATGCCCCAGGGTAAGCCCACTACATCCATAATGAACCCCTTGTCAAGTACTATGGGCTCGATTTACAAAGGGATCACTTCGGTCAAAGAGAGACTGGGGACATGTTACCGGACCTCAACAGACATTTTATGTGTTTTACCCCCTTCCGCTTTGACCCACAGTGACGGAGGAACCAAGGGTACGTACATGGGTACAACAACCTACGGGTGTATGCAGGTCAACATTGAGATTATTTCCATCTCTCCCCCGATTCGTTTTCTCACCCCCCTCTGAAGCTCAAGAAGTTGCCAGAAACCTACCCGGAAGTACTGGCAGTGGCGGATGGTGACATTTTAAAGTGATGGGGCGTAAAATGATTGTCATACTGCACCGTAGCGAGCGAGCCCGAACAACCTAAGAAGGGTGGAAAAATGGTGCATTTTCAAGCAAATTTGAGAAAGCAGGAAGGTTAATAAAGCAATTGTGAAAGTGCAGTTATTACATTAATAAAGAGATGTCATATAACATAGGTAGCTGCTTATTCATTCTTATTCGTCCTCAGGCACCACCTTCCGAATGGACCATAAACGAAGAGCAAATTCAAAGAACTTTGTATCACCGTTAAGTTCTGGGATCAAGGTCATGACAATAAGCAGGGAAGGAGGTTGTTGTAAGTACTATAGACTAGGAAAGGTAATCGGAGTAATGAAGCTTATTGGCAAGTAGTCCGTGGATTACATTCTTGTCACAGTCCTTACATGAGTGAGGAGGTACCAAAGGTACTCGTGACTTCATCCACAAACAACCACGAAAAACCCCCCATCAACTCAAGCTGTCCTAAGACGGAACATTGCAGCAGCAGAGAAAACATAGCGGGCAGAAAAAAATTACAAAACAGAATAACAAATAAGATAAAATGCAGGAAACGTCAGGCCAGACAGTGAGCCTCACTCTCCAAAGAACAGCAGGCGGCAGATTCCCACAAAATAAGCCAGGCACGTGCTCCTGCTGGCATGAGGAACAGCATTTGCAGCACCCAGCAAAAGAACAGGAAGTTCTCCAGCCTGGCTCCTCTTTTACCTCCCTCCCTCATGCTTTCACACTGGTTTCCCAGCTGTAAATCATCCGTGAAATCCCCAGACCTGATTATCAGTCATTTCAAAAGCAATTTTAGCATGTGTTAAAACCATACTGTAAATCTGCATCCCCCAGCATCCCAGGCAGTAACAGCCATCACAAGTAGTATGGTCTACTGCTGAATCGGCAGAATGTTCCCAGAGCAATCCCTCCTCTTAACAGCAGGTGGTAAATGTTTGCATTCATGAAAGAAACAGGCAAATACATTTTCCTAATGTGATTAGTCCACAAAAAGAGTTTTTTTGCAAACCCAAAAATTAACAAGAATGCCAGGATGATCACAATGACAAAAACCTGAACACAACCTGCACACAGGTGAGACAAAAGTACTGCACAGGCCGATAATGCAGCCCTCGCAAACACCTACAGGGACCAAGCTATAGACTACCATGTTGTTGCACTTCAGCAGATACCAATCCTGATACCGTAGGAGGAAGAATACTAGGCTACAGAGTGTCAAAAGTCAATATCTGTCCAGAGATGTGGGAGAAGGCCTTGGGTCCCCCCAGGACAAAGCTCATTTCCTTGAAAATGTCAGAGCTCGACATGCACATCATGCACCACACCTTGCCTGCCATTAGAGATGAACTAAAGCCAAATCATGGGATAAAGGCTGACATACCCTGAATTGACCTGCAAGACCATGTTACATTTGACTTGCAAATAAAGCACAGCACGTAAAAGCAAACAAAAAATGTAATGAGACATTTGCATATTGCCCCTCACACCCCCATTTCTTTACAGCTCCATGATACCACGTACACTGACTCCAACAGGCCCACCTTCTACTTGCACAATACTACCATCAATGCACACCTCAACAACACTAGTGCCCCTGCAGCTCCACCTACCACCCACCCTACTCCAACATCCACAGGAGGATGTATCCCGAACATTAAATTACTGAGTGATAACACCTGTTGCTTACTGCGCTTGGAAATGGTCGATATGGTATGAAGGGCCATACAAAAACGTTTTTAGTTAAAGCTATTTGGGAAAACATTAGAGAGCTCTAAAATGCTTCTGAAGTAATTGTGTCTTGTTTCACCTGTTTTGAGTTTATATTTAAAAAGAGAAAAATACTGACTGTCCCTGTTCTAAATAATCGTTTACCATGTTCAACATAAAAATACCGCTGATTTAATAACCCTCCTACCCACCCCCTTTGCCCGACCATAGGTTTTGAAGGGGGAAGCGACCTGAAAACACTTTACTTGGGTAGGGCTGACATAAAAGGTTTGAAAACCTCTGGTCTAGATGCTGAGAGAGGAGGGAGGCCCGCTTTGAGTAAGTCTGGTGAATTCTATCTGCTTTCGGCCGGTGCTGTTTCCAATGAGGCCGATTGCAAAATTTAAGTCTCGGCTTTTGGGTAGAAGCTGAAGATGCCAGTGATACAGGTCATACGCTCAAGGCACCTTGCAGGTTGTGGACTCCAACCCGCAGCCCATCCTCAACCAACATGCAGTTGATCGAGGGAACTGTGCCCCAGATGTAAGATCAGTCAGATAGAGAATGATGGATGTATAGAATGGTAGATGGAAGTGTAGAAAATCATTTTTGCACGGGTGCAGCCACCCATCAGACGGAAAAAATCAACCCTGCTCAGTATCTGCCATGCTAAACATAGAATTTAAAAAGTAAACAAATCTGTTCATATTTTTGTCTGGCTCTGCTAAATACAATATGGACACCTTTTCAGTAATGTATATCTCTCTCCTTCTCAATACCTGATTTTTAGGGCAGTCTCAGATGCCGGAGACTTATTAGCCCAGAGGGGGTCACGAAGAGTGAAAGGTGTTTGTGGCTGGAAGGTTATCTCTGAATGCTGGGGGCCATAGGTGAAATTGGCTAACATAAGTGCCGGAAGAGACAGAGAAGAGGAAAGACAGGAGAAAGGAGGTAGTGGTACTAGAAAGAAAGTGTGAAAAGACAGAGTAGATGGTGATGGATTATAGACTGGCAGTCTAGGCAAAGAAAACGACTTTGAAGCTGAAGAACAAACTTGTGTTCCTTCTGCACAGCGAAGTACAAACTATGTCCCCCAAAGCTCACCCTGCGCTTGGGGACATGCGAGCAGCAAGGGCTCTAGTGAGGCGGATGCTGGGCAAAGTTCCTGCATTACGCCTCCCTGCCTTACTACGCTGCCGCACTCTTTTAGCCCTCCGCTCATGGAAATCGCCATCGCAATTATTGGGAATGCCAAGAAACCACACTTGGCAATCGGACACGTCTCTGAACTTCACGGACACGTCTCTGAACTTCACTTAATCAAGTTCTCACCTAACACAAGCCCACAAATGTGTGCCACAGGGCCCGCCGGGCCGGCCCGGGCTGCTTGCACACTCTCTCTACTCTGGGCCAGGGAAGCCGCGGCACTGGCAGCGCTGAAAAAATCAACAAACGGGGTTTACTATCTATGATGAATGATACATAAATGATGTGTTTCTGTTTCAGTCATGTAAAGGTTAACCTAAACCCGTTTAGGTTAACCATTACATGACTTCACTGAAACAGAAACACATCATTTATGTATCATCATTCACATAGGCCTGGCCAAACGTGCAATGATGAATGACGCATTTACACTGCGAGTGCAGATCCTTACTTTTTTCACATGTAGACTTCTGAGTGACTGATTCTCAACAATCATCTGAGTCAACGTCACGATCGAACGATGATCATCAGATCTGAACGTCGGACCACCAACCAAGACTGAGACTAGTAGCGGCGAGGTGGACTGTGATCCGAGCCACGACGAGCAGTAGCCAGTAGGCAGTGCACCCACGAGTCGTGTGGAGCGGTGACGGTCTGCTGCGACGACGTGGGTGTCATGGCCAATCACTGTGCATGGCTTCACATAAGCCACACAGTGATTGGCCATATACGCTTCAAGTGCGGCAGTGCTGTGCCACCCACGCGCAGCACCCAATGATAAAGCCAGCCCTCAGACTAGCAGTCACTGCGCGGTGTCTCTGACTCTTTCAGCCAATCTAGACGCTGCATTAGCAGTGCCAGGATTGGCTAGAGCAGAGATGCTCCCCGCCCATTAGGAGACGGGGGGGCCGGGGGCTGCTGCATGAAGCAGCAAGCAACCCTCGATCCCTCGCTCTAAGGGGAAGGCAGCAGCTACTAGTAGTGCGCATGTTCGGGCTGGTCGTAAAAATGACCATGCCCAAAAACGAACATGCGCACTTTTGCTGCGCTCACAGCTGCTTGCTTGCTTGTTCAGTTGTCTGTCTGTTGCTTGTCAGTCACCACCAAGTGGGCGTGGCCCAGTCAGGTGCCGGCCCGGAACAGCCGCGCGGCGCAACTCACTCGACTTACAATTACACAACAATCACTGACTCAGATTAACGACGAACGGAACGACGAGAACGAATGATGATGGGCCCTGGGGCCATGGGGGCATGTGGCATTAGTGGCAGGTGAGGCAACGCCCCAGCGCCCAAATGGACGCACCGCCACTGAGTACTGGTCAATAAATCTCAGGTTGGAATGGGGTTTGTTGTGAAGCCTAGTAGGCTCATTTATAAATGGGGCAAATATACTATAACCTCCGCATTAAATTCGGAGGACATTAATCATTTACTTACATCTGTACAAGCTATGGGAGCCCTAATGAAATCAACATTAGATTATCTGTCATCCAGATAAACATCTGTTGAAAATACTTTGGCTAGTTGTTTAGAAATTTTGCAATCTAATGTTAAATCTACCTCACGACCTGTTCCGAATACAAATATGGTTCCTCTCTCTGTTGACCCTTCCCACACTCCTATTTTGCACACCAACAAGCAGCTCAGTAATTCGTTACCCGAGTCACTAACCTAGCTTTGCCAACTCCCTCTTTATTTGTGTACCCTAATAACCCTTAAACATTTCCTAATGCACCTACCACAGGAGGCCTGACCCCAGTCCTTGATCGCCCCCCCCAAAGCCACACAGTATGTTGTTATCCTTGGGAACGTACTTTTTCAACTCGAATCTGAGTCTTGGGAAAGTCTAAAGAACAAAGCAATTCACTGGGTAGGTAGTAAAGCTGGTCTGTCCAAGGCCCTCTTTGAGGACCTAAAAATGGTAAGAAGGGTCTGTTTGATTGGCAGGGGAGTAGACTAGGTCCACGTTACTACCTGCTCCCCCCAACATGTGATAAACCTCCCACTGTGTTACTTTGACCGTCTTTTTAAACTTTTTTTTTTATACCAGATTTTATTGGCATTTAGTATATCAACACTTTACATACTGTTCAGTCTATACATTGCTTACAGTATTCTCTGTGTATTGCTGCTGGGTTACATTCAAATTCCCCAACTGGAGCCTCCTTCCCTCCCTCTTCCCTCCCTTCCGCTCTCTTGAGTTGCGTCCGTTAGTTACTCTCTTTCCTCTGATGATGATTGGTGACTGGTACCTCCTTGAGGTTGGATCTATTGAGCATGCGTTCCACCTGCTTTTTGCCCGATGTGGGGGGAAAGGTGGGATCTTCCCAGCGGGGCCCTGTCTCCTCTCTAACTGCCCTGTATCTCATCTGCTGCTTGGTTTCGCGGAGGGGTGCCGTCTGGTGTTGGTTGATCCTGCTCTTGCTCAGGTGCCGTCAGGGCATCTACTAGCTGTCCCCATGCTCTGGCTCTGTCAATGGTGCCTATGCCTCTCTCCGCCTCTGCCAGTAATAATCTTCCTTCCACACTTGCCCATTTTTCTAGTTCGCGTCTCGATGCCCCTATTCACGGCCCCCTTGCTGATTTCCAGTTCCTGGTGATCTCCCGTTTGGCTAGTACTAAGGCTAGATCATGGAATTTTGCAGTCGTTTTAGTCTTGGCTGTGTGCGGGAACCAGCCCAGGATGCAGTGCCCCAGGGTGTGTGGTATTTCCTTGTCTACTACTGCCCGTACCACATGGAGGACCTCGTCCCAGAATGGGGTCAGTGTGGGGCAGTCCCAAAACATGTGCAGAATGTGTGCCTCCTTAAACCCACATCAAGGGCAAGCCGCCTCCTCTACCTGGAAATGTTTCCTGATACGAGTCAGCGTGAGATAGGCCCTTTGCACAACATAGTAGTTGATTAGTTTAAATCTTGTGTTCCTGGTTGCCTTTAGTGTTCCCTCAACTATACCCACCCAGGCCTCTTCTGGAAGCGGGATTCCGAAGTCCTCTTCCCACTACGCTCGCAATCGCTCCGTAGGTTGCTGGATATCCTGGCTCATGGCTCTGTATAGGCAAGAGACTGTTTTTATCCTCCCCGCCAACGTGGAGACATATTTGCACCCGTCCAGTGCCTGGGGCTCTACAGTTCCGGTCCCCCAATGTTTTCGCATGCTCATGGTAAATGCCCTATGTAGTAGAAAGTGGCTCTGGGGCAGATCATATGCGGCCCGGAAGTCCTCAAAGGGGAGCATTTCTGAATCACAGTACAGATCTCCCGCTCTCCGCGCACCAGCCTCCTCCCAGACATCGACACACCCCCCCCCCCCCCAGTTCCCCCTGTGCGGGAGGCCCCTAAGTATCTTCAGTGGTAGCTCGGGCGAGTATGGGAGTTTATGATTTGCGCGCTGGAGGTACCTAAACCAGCATTTAGTAAATACTTTAGTTTCCATAGTGTCGTGCGTTGTCTGTCTTCGCACTCGTAGCACCAGTTTTGCCTGTTCCGCTTCTGTTGGCGCGAACGGGTATTGAGTCCTTTCCGGGTCTCGTCCCGCTGCTAACCACTGTATAAACCAGTTGAGCTGCGCCGCTAAATAATACAGCTCTAGATCTGGTACCGCCAGGCCCCCTGTCGCCGACGATCTCTTGAGCGTGGTTAGAGCCACTCGCTTGCATCCCGTTCCCCATAAGAACAACGTTATCATGGAGTCCAGATCCTTAAACTTTGCCCTTGGTATCCATACTGGGAGGGTGCCAAAAAAGTAGAGCAGCCGGGGCAGGGCCACAATCTTTAATAGGGCCACTCTGCCTGCCACCGACAATGGCAGGGTTCCCCAGAAGCCCATGGTTGCTCTCAGCGTGTTGATCGTGTTGCCTACATTGCCCTTTAGCAGATCCGCTATTTCGTGGTAGATTCTTCCCCCAGATATGACAGGAATCGGGGCTCCCATTGGAGGTTATCTAAGGCCGGGGGCGGAGGTGCGTTCGGCACCACAGGAAAGAGCTTGACTTCTGCCACTTGACTTTAAGTCCCGACATGTTACCAAACTCTTCCAGCATGGCCTTCGCGCCTTGTAGGTCTCCCTCCATGCCCCGGAGGAAGATCAGCAGATCATCCGCATATAGTGCTATTTGATGCTGCACATCTCTCACCTGGAGGCCTCTGTAGGCCTGCCCCTGTCTCGCCCGGGAGGCCAATGGCTCCATTGCTAACGCAAATAGTAGGGGGGAGAGGGGGCAGCCCTGGCGCGTTCCCCGCTGGACCTCTTGTTTTTCCGATATCCTTTTACCCGTGTGCACTCTCGCCGTAGGATTGGTGTACAGTATAGAAAGGACCATTCCAGGCTGTCAAAAGCCTTTTCGATGTCCACCGCGAACACCGCCGCCTCTGGTAAGTCCGGAACCGTCTTTTTTTTAAACTAAAGGAGGAACCAGGGTCAGTTCATGCTGGCCATGTTGGGTCTAGCGAACTTTACCCCTCATTTGTTACCCACAATCGTTTCACCTCCTTGGCAGAGATGAATGATATTGACTGACAGTTAGCCAGTAAGGCAAAGATTAATTCCCTGGTTGATTCCATGCCCATGAGCTCTGGGCCACCCTCCTCCACGCCGACAGACCCCATGGCTGCACCCTGTTCTTCCCTTTTACCCTCTCCTTCCATCAGTGCGGTCTTTTGTGCCCCTTTACGCCTATTGTCTGTGAATCAGGGACCTGTCCCACTCTGCAAGTTTTTATTATGGAACGTAGCAGGACTACGCTCTAAGGTGTCGCTTCCCCCATGGTCTGATTTTATACTTAAAATCCATATTCTCTGTAATCAGGAGACCTGGACCACAGACCCTAGCCACATTAATGGATTTAAGACATTTCCTCAATCTGCTGTACCAACTAATGCTGGCGGACTCACAGGTGGGTTAGCTATTTTTTATCTTAAACCCTGCCTTACCCCACATTCAAAGCAGAGTCAAATTCACCTTACTATTTGATTGTTTGTGAAATCCTACACAACCTTAACCATAGAATTGTTCGTTTGTGCATTATTGCTTTGTTTTCTGACATCCTCAATGTGTTAGCTCCACTTGAAGACAATTTGAATAAGTTATACTGTGTTGAAGAGAAGGAAACCATTTTACTATGGAGAGGTGAATCAAACACCAGTTTATGCCACTTCCTCCCCAAAAGGGTTTGCAGAATGATGGATACTAACGACAATGACCAAACTCATTTCAGTCACAGTGTTTATGGAACGAAATTGACTGACCTACTGCTCAAGTTTGATTTAGCTTTTTCAAATGAATTATGTACCCCTCAAGACCCTTTCATCCCACCTTTAATGGTCATTTTTACAACACTGTTACTAGACTACATCCTTGCCCCTCATAAGCTCGAAAAACTATTATGCAACTTCAACACCCATCCTATTGCAATGAGTGATCACTACCCTCAGAACATAAATGTTAAACAGGTATGGAGTTCAAAAAGTAACCATGTCGAACATTCTCTTGATAATACTTCTTTAACTATCCAAAATGGAACCTTGTTATGTTGGTCGGGGGTTAATCCTGACACTCTTCTAGAAAATGTGATCACTGCTTATAGGGGCACCTTTGATATCTATTTAGATGATTCAACTTATGATGAGGATGTTAAGACGGCTTTCCCTAAGATTTCTAGTGGAATTAAACAAGCCTTAACAAGAATCCCGCCCCAGTCTAACTAGACCAGAATGGTTTAGTAGTAATTGTACGATAGCCTACAAGCTTCTTATGAAAGCTCTCCATAAGACACTCTGCTGCCCTGTGGAAGTGAGTAGGTGTAGGCATAAGTATAGATTAGCGCTGAAAATAAGTTAGAAGAAGTTGAAACATTTGGTATGGGAATCTTTGACAGAAGGACATTTCAGCTTTCTGTTGAGTAAATAATAGCCCTTTATTAAAGGAGGACAGCGCCGCCAGACTAGAGTTAGCCATTAATGAGTCTGACTGGGTTGCTCACTTCTCTGGTATTTACTCTATTCCTAGCACACACATCCAGAGCCCAAGACTTGTCAAAGCTGAAGGCTCTAGTAATCTATGTTTCATCCTGGATGAAATCTCTTTGGCAGTGATGGGCAGTAAGGGCGGTAAAGCCCCAAGCCAGGATGGTATTCCCTTTGACGTGTTTAAGGCAAATTTATCTCTGTGGGGTCCAATCTTGACCAGGGTGTTAGGAGCCTGTTACTGCTCCGGCATACTGAATTTCTGGTGAGAGTCTGTTATCGCACCCATCGTCAAGAAAATGAGTTCATAAGACAGACTATTAACGGACTACATGGACAAAAGAGCGATCTCCCTAACATACCGGAAGATCGTTAACAATCAACCAGACCCTATGCAAAAGCTCCGGGTAAAATGGCAGAATGAGGTGGGCGAGCTGGATGACACTGACTGGCAGGAGGCGATGGAATCGCCTAAGGTAGTAGCGGTTTCCTCTAGGTTACGCCTTATACAACTTAAAGTGCTCCATAGGACTTACTTTACTAGAGTGACATTATGCAAGATAGGGAAAATCACTGATCCGTACTGCATACGTCAATGTGGCGACATAGGCACCTTTTACCACACGCTTTGGGAATGCCCGGTTATTAAACTTTACTGGACAGCAGTAATTAACATCATCACTGAGGTTAGCGCCAACCCGGTCCCACCTGAGACTAAACGATGTCTCCTGAACATCTGGGAACCTACAGACATGAACCACGCAGCCCAAGCTTGGGCAACACTTGGTATGATGATAGCAAAACAAAATATAGCCAAACACTGGGGGGCGAGGGGCGCCCCAGCTCTTGAAGACTGGTGTAGAGATATGGACATGACCATGGCGGCCGAAAAAGCTACATACGTCCACAGAGGATGCCCTAAAAAATGGGAGAGAATGTGGGGTAAATGGAATACCTTTAGAGGAGGTATATGCACCCCTCCAAGAATGGGTCCGGTCTCAGACGAGGATGAGTAATACAGAAACTGTTTATATATTGTAAAATATACAATGTCTGCCGAATGTATGATGTATCTACGTTATTGAGTAAAGTATTGGAAACAGTAATCATACCAACATGCCAATGATAAATGTTAAAATTGCAAGTCTTATCTTTAATAAAAAGTGTTTAAAAAAAGAAAGAAAATGAGTTCATTCTAACTCCACTTGTTACTGTCCCATATCATTACTCAGCTCACTGCTGACAGTCAATGGGAAAATTGTATGGAATCCAATTGAAGAATCGGCCGAAGCCTCAAATGTTCTCTCGGACCTGCAGTACGGTTTTCGCAGAGGTCTGGGAACAATTGAGAAGGGGCTTAACCTCAACTTGATTATAGGTAAATACACTCTAATGAAAAAAGGCCAGCTGTTCCTAGCTTTTGTGGACTTGTTGAGTGCCTTTGACTGTGCCCTTCATAGTCACCTGTGGGCAATTTTATCTGAGCTTGGGGGGACTCACAGATAATCATCCTCATTAGAGAAATGTACTCTAGGGGAAAAGGCTAGGGTGTGTGTGGTATGGAACCTCATGTCCGATGAGGTCAGTGTCAGAACTCTGGCTGAGAATTCTGCAAGAGAAAAGATTCTGTGTACGGCAGTTACTCGGTGATCGCCGTTGGGTGAGGTGTTAACATTAAACCGTTCTCCTACCTTAAGAAGCATTGTGTCATCCTTTTCCAATACACTACAATTACTGGCGACGGTACGCGCTCCCCTCCTGCGCACCCATCGGGACAGCAAGGTATGTGCTTATTTCTTGTTTGTGGGCTCAGAGGAACGGCTATTCGCCCTCTAGCCCCTGTTTTTGGCAGTATTACCAGGCTCGGCGAAGGGAGTTCAGAGGAACGACCGTTCGCCCTCTAACTCTCACGTCTATTTCCGAGCGATCTGCGCATGCGTCAGAATTGAGTTGTGATCGTCGTCTTTGCAAAGATCAACTAGACTGTCCTAATCCAGAGCTCAAAGGAACGTCCATTCGCCCCCTAGCTCGTTTGGTTGATGTCCAGCAATCTGTGTTTGCGTCTGTTTAAAGTAAAGATTGCCCTCATCGCGATAATCCGCAAGAGCGTCATTGTTTTTTTTCTTTCTTGTCACTCACATTAAAGATTTAGGAGCAGGAGACACGGAGGAACGTCAATTTCACCCCCAACTGTTTTTTTTTGTTTTTATTCTCAAAACAAAACCATCTCTGTTTGTCAATTGCAATTTTAAAGAAGCACCATCCCTCCAGGAGTACAAATTTACTGGGAGACATTGATTTACTTTCCTTAGTTTTTTTTTGCTAAGATGTTGTAGTGCTTCTTGTCAAGATTTAACTGTGTGATTTCATCTTTGCATGTTGTTGGTGTATCACCTTACATTCCCTTTGCGTTTGTGTATTTTAGAGACCTCAAGGTGAATACAAAATGCAGAATGTTACATCTCCACCCTTTTTCCTTCCATCCCCAGGTGAACCGTTAATTGGGTGGTCAAAATGGAAAAAGGTTTTTGGAAACTATGCACGTGTTTGTGGCACTAATTTGAGTGCAGAGGGGAAACATGCATTGTTATTACATTGTTTGGGGGCGGAGGGGCAGGATGTCTTAGAAAACTTACCTGAACTTCCACATGCAGAAGCGCGTGACTTAAATGAGTATGAAATTTCAATAACAAAGCTAGATCGTCATTACTTACCACGTGTAAGTACTATTTTAGAAAGATACCATTTTGGCTTGAGGTGTCAGGGCAAGGATGAATCGGTGGAGGAATTTGTGACAGCTTTGAGGAAATAAGCTTCAAAATGCAAGTTTGGAGGTGCAACTGAAGAGAAGATTAGAGATCAGTTTGTGTTGCGATGCAACAGTGACAAATTACAAGAGGAACTTTGGATGAAGGATGAACCACCCCTTGAGGAGGTTCTTATTGTCGCAAAACAGGTGGAACACATGATGAAGTGTGTGGGAGAACTGAAGGCAGGAAAGGAGATGAATCCTTCTGGGAAAGAAAACGTAGAAACGATTAATGCAGTTAAGTCCCAAAGTGGTTCTGAGGTAGCAAAGAACTCGGAGGTCAAAAGTGTTAGGAGGGCAGAGCAGAACTTCAAGGTCAATTGTTTCAGATGTGGGTTTGTAGGACACACAGCTAACGACAAATTTTGTCCCGCTTTGTTTCAAGTTTGCAATTCCTGTGTGATCAAGGAACATTTCAGTAAGTGTTGCAGGAACAGATATAAAAGAAACAGCAAGGGTGGGAACAAGCAACCGTGCCAGGAGATAGTGTTACAGGTGGAGGAGCCCAAAAAATTGTTCCCTTCCGAAGTTGTAAATATTGATGGCAAAGTTATTTTGATGAAATTTGATTCATGCTCTCGTATCACTATTATTTCTGAGAAAAAGTTTACGAGGTTATTTTGCAACAATAAGTCACTCTTTAAAATGGACATACAACCTGGAGGCTATGGGGGGTGCAGGATTGACATGTTAGGGTATTTTGAAGCAGCCATTGGTGTGTTTGGGAAAAGCACACACGGGAAAATATATGTTTCTTTTCATGGTGATGACCTTTTGGGTTGTAGCCACCAGAAGGAGTTGGGAGTCAGCTTGCACCCAAATAAAATCCCACAGGTACAAATTGATGAGATTGAATGTAAACAAAACAAATTTGTGAAGGAATTAATGTCTGGTTTCAAAACAAACTTGGTAAGTTGGTTGGTTACAAACATAAAATCAAATTAAGGGAGCATGCAACTCCTATTGTGGCAAAGGTAAGAAGGATTCCCATGCATTTGCAAACGGCCGTAGACACTGAGCTTAAGAGGTTGGTAGAGTGTGGGGTCATTGAAGGAGTTGAAGCAATGGAATGGTTGGCTCCCCTTGTCGTTGCGCGCAAGGCTAATGGTGACATTCGCCTTTGCGTTGACTTAAGGGCGCTAAACAAGGAGGTTGTAGTTGACAGGTTTCCTTTGCCTAACATTGAAGAGATGATACCAACTTTTACGGGAGCAAAGGTATTTAGCACGCTAGACCTAATGTCGGCTTACCACCAGGTCAAATTGCATGAGTGTTTGCAAGATCTGACTGCCTTTACAACTCCTTTTGGCATTTTTCGTTTTAAGAGAATGCCATTTGGCTTAATCTCTGCTGCTGCAGTCTTTCAGAGGATTATGTCAGACAAATTGAAAGATCAGGTCGGCGTGAAATGCTAGCAGGACAACATAATTGTTTTTGGGTCTAACAGTGAGGAGCATGACCAACGCGTTTGCGAAGTGTTACGTAAACTTCAAGCAGCAGGACTGACATTGAAAGCTGAGAAATGCAAATTTGGCGTCACTGAAGTAAGTTACCTTGGATACAAAGTTACTTCAACAGGGATCAGACCCAAAAAAGAGCTTGTGGACACAATAAAAGCCCTGAAAGAACCCAAAACAAAAGAGGAACTTTAGTCTTTTTTGGGAATGGTCGAATATTACAGCCGTTTCATCCAAGACTTCGCTAGCAAGACATTTAACATGAGGAAATTGTTAAAAAGAATTCTGATTTTGTGTGGGGGATTGAATGTTCTCAGGAATTCGCTAATGTAAAACAGGAATTGAACAATGCTCCTTCCCTTCAGTCCTTTGAGGCTTCCTGTGAGACAAAGATTGTGTGTGATGCCAGTGGAAAGGGGTTGAGAGCGCTACTCATTCAAATGAAAGATGGCAAAGAAAACCTAATTGCATGCATCTCGAGAACTCTCAGAGACACAGAACGCAACTATTCTGTCATTGAGAGAGAATCGTTAGCGGTGTTCTGGTCCATTATGAGATTTAAACAATTTCTCTGGGGTATCAAGTTTGGCGTACAGACGGATCACACACCACTGGTTGAGGTATTCACAAAGAAAGGTCTGGATTCAATTTCATCTTGTATACGGAGATGGATTGTGGGATTGCAAGACTTTTGCTTCACTGTCCAGTATGTACCTGGATCAAGCAACTATTCTGCTGATTGCCTGTCTAGACTTGTTGACTTGTCTGACTCGCAGTTTGACTATGGCGATGAGCTGGATGACGAAGAAAGAGTGAGTGTGTGTGAAGTGACAGAAGGTACCATCAGTGAAGAGGAGTGGTTGTCTGAACTGCTGAATGATGAAACCTTGTGCAAAGTAAGGGATATAGTCAGTTTGGGCACGAGGAGCAGATCCGAGCTCAAAGATTGTGAAGGAGGATGGGAGAAAAGTGTGGATGAGCTTGCTGTGGACAAAGGGTTTCTTTTGAGAGGCACTAGACTAATTCCTCCCGTGAGTTTGAGAGCTAAGATTTTACGTTTAGCACATGAGGGACACATGGGTATCGTTAAAACAAAAGGGAGACTTCGGCGAGATTTTTGGTGGCCTTCACTTGATCGCGACATAGAATGCATGATAAGAGATTGTGTTGAGTGCGTAGTTTGTGACAAGTGACTTAAGACTAGTCAGTTGCCCATGGTTTGCAGGACTCTTCCCAAATATCACTGGGAAGAGGTTGCGATGGAAATTTTGGGGCCTATTAGAGGTGAGCATGCTACCCCTTACATCATTGTTTTGATGGACTTATACTCCAGGTGGGTTGAAGTCTCGTGTGTACAGGACATCTCATCTTCATCTGTCATCAGATTTTTGGAGGGTGTGTTTAAGAGAGAAAGTTTTCCCAGGTACCTACTCGCGGATAATGGAGTACAGTTCTGTTCTCGTGAGACGGAATCATACTTGTTGAAGTGTGGGATTGAACATAAGAAATCAGCACTTTATCACCCTGAGACTAATGGTGCCATTGAAAGAGTTATCAAAACATTGAAGGAAGGTATACAACTGGCAAGAGCGAATGGTTTGGATTGGAAGAAAGAGTTGTCTAATAGGTTGATGGGTTATCGTTTTTCCCGGCATGGCTCCACGGGCAAATCTCCTTTCGAATTGTTCAAAGGAAGATCCCCGTCGACCAGTAGGTGTCCTGGTTGGATGTGCTGGAGCAAAGGCTGTGTTGACAACACACCCGGTGATTGGAGAGAGAAAGAGGTTTCTTTACAATACAAAAGGAAAGAACATTTCGACTCCCACAAATGTGTGAGAGATGTTGATGTCTGCGTAGGAGATTTTGTCAAAATTAGAACTCCCAAAGGGTGTGCTGATTGGTCCAAATTTACCAAAAAGTTACAGGTGATCAAATGTTTCAAGAATGCCATAAAGACACATGATGGTCGCATTTGGAACAAGAGTAGGGTTGCTGTTATTAGGCAGCCACATGTCTCGTCTAACAATTCAACCTTTACCTCACAACCATGTGGGAGTGGGGTCTGTGATTCAGGTTTACAATGTTCTTCTAGGCATACTCCAACAGTTCACAGGAGGAGCATTAGGGAGACCAGGAAACCTGCATATCTCAAGGATTTCGTTGTGTAAGTTTATCTGCTTGTTTCAATGACTTTGTTGCTTGAGATTTGAGATTAGTCTCACTTCTTTCTTAGTTTTACCCTTACATTTGCTTTTATTGTACTACTATGCATAACCTTGTATATTTCTTATAAGATAATGTTTTGATCTTTGGTTGTATCTTCATGTCTGGGTTTTGGGTGTTCTGCATTTTGTTCATTTGCATCATTGTCCATTTTGTTGTATAAGAGGGAGAAGTGTGGTATGGAACCTCATGTCCGATGAGGTCAGTGTCGGAACTCTGGCTGAGAATTCTGCAAGAGAAAAGATTCTGTGTACGGCAGTTACTCAGTGATCGCCGTTGGGTGAGGTGTTAACATTAAACCATTCTCCTACCTTAAGAAGCATTGTGTCATCCTTTTCCAATACATCACAGTGTGCTTTGGCAGTAGGGGTGAATGTACCGGTGCTTTTAATCTTGAGAGAGGGGTCAGACAGGGCTATGTTTAAGTGCACTTTTTATTCACCCTGTATTTCAACAGCTTAGGCTCTGTATTAAATAAAAATTGTAAAGACCTACCCCAAATCAGCCATAGACCCATCCCCGTCTGCTTTATGCAGACGATGCTGTCCTCATGCCACGCACCTCCCTGGGAATACAGAGGTTACTCATCTGTTTTATTAATTACATGTCTGAGCTTGGCTTGATTGTTATCAAAAGTAAGACCTTTGCTATGAAATGTGGGAGAAAAGTTAGGAACTGCTGAAATTTTATGGCTGGCGACCCTGAGCTAAGTTTTACCTCCACATTCTCCTACCTGGGTATTTTATTCGATGAACACAGTACATGGCCTTCAGCTGCGAATAACAGGAAGCTGCATTTTAACAAATCTGTGACCACACTCTAAACCTTTGCCACTAAACTAGGCAACAAACCCGTGAGGGAAATGCTCACAATATACAACACAAAATGTGTGTCTGTTGCTCTATATGGGGTCGACATTTGGGGCTACTCCAATGTAATCACCTAGAGATGGCTGGAAACGCCTTTTTAAAGAATCTTCTGTCTGTACCTAACAGATGTATGTCATTCTGAAATTGGGGCTATGTTTTTATCTTACTTGATCAAAATTCAGCCAATTCTATTATGGCACAAGGTATGGACTTCCAAATTCACTGTTTTAAATCAATTGTTTATTAATGATTGTCATAAGCTGACTGGTTCTCATTTTATACCCTTGTTTAAATTTGTTAAGCAGTTTTTATCAGACAAGGGGGCATATAGAATATTTTACTACCCCTGAAGTGTTAAAAATGGCAATAGAAACGACTTAAAGAAGAAAATGTGTTACTTACCTGTAACTGCAGCTCTCCAGTGTATCTTTGATAAATTCACATGCTTAAATCATTCCTCATCGTCGAAGTGGGAATCCAATGATATCATAGTATAGCAGTACGTAACATATCGTAGGCTATAATGGCAATGCAAAGTCAGTTTAATAGCCTATCTATGTCCTTTTAAAATAAGGACCAAACTTGAACTATAACCAATGAGATGACAACACCCTCTAGAACACTCCCAACAGAGGTTGAATTCCTCAGATTTTCGAGTACAAGTGGGAATAAATAATCCCGATCTATGAGGGGAGCCTCTAAGGGGAGGAGGGTGGGTCGCATGTGAATCTGTGAAAGATTGCACCACAAAAGTAAACCCTTGGATCTGGAAACATTACTAGCATCACTGATGAAGGGTCCACGAACCAGGAGAATTCCTTTCTTAGGACGGTGTCCCTCACCCTCTAAAGGTGGCATGCTTCATGAGGGAACCTCCTCGTATCGTGATGCCTGGTCACGATACTGGCTACAACCCACCCACTGAGAGGGAGGAGCTCAGGGATATTTTTGTACTAAGGAAGGTATATACCAAATACCAAATTGTAGAGCTCGGGGTGGTGAGGGCAGCAAAGCAAAATAAAATAAAAAGTGTGATTAAAACTAACTACAAGGTTCACTGCAAAACCATCTGAACCATCAACAGGATTGTGTGGGAGGAGATCAGGATGAGGGTCACTCTCTTCCTCCTTTCCCTCATCAGTAGTGATGAGCAAGCTCATCTCAGCGCTGTCGTAGTAAGGCTTTAGGCGGTTCATATGAGACACCCTGTGGGGGCTTCTAGGAGTACCCAGGTCCACCAAATAGGTGACCTCACCTTTCTCCTCCAGGATGGTATGGGGGCCACTCCACTTGTATTGGAGTGCGCTTGGGGCCACAGGCTCCAGGTCCCATACTTTCTGCTCTGGCTGGTAAACAGTAAGAACAGACTTTTTGTCATGCCACAACTTCTGAAGTTGTTCGCTGGCCTCCAGGTTTTTGCTGGCCTTCTTCATGTACTTAACCATGTGTGAACGCAGGCCTAGCACATAGTCCACAATGTCCTACTTAGGAGGTTTGAGGGGCTGCTCCCATTCCTTCTTCACTAGAGCAAGAGGACCCCTAACTGGATTTCCAACTTGATGTTCAAATGGGCTGTAGCCCACGGCCTTCTGTAGAAATTCTCTGAAGGAAAAAAGAAGGCAAGGTAAAAGGACATCCCATCTCCTCTTGGGCTTGTCAGGTAGTCCCATTATCATACCTTTAAGGCTTTTGTTGAACCTTTCAACCAACCCGTTACCCTTTGGGTGGTAGGGTGTAATGAACTTATATTTGACACCACACTCTTTCCACATGGCTGTCAGGTAGCCCGACATGAAGTTTGCACCTTGGTCTGACACCACCTTCTTAGTAAAGCCCACTCCGGAAAAGATTCCTAAGAGGGCCTTGGCCACTGCAGGAGTTGTAGTGGGCTTAAGGAAAATAGCTTCTGGGTATCTGGTGGCATGGTCCACCACCACAAGGATATAACTGTTCCCAGAAGCTGTAGGAGGGTCTAGAGGACCAACAATGTTGATCCCTACCCTCTCAAAAGGAACCCCAACCACTGGTAGTGGGATTAATTAAGGGGGCCTTTGAAGTCCCTGTGACAGGAAACCAACCTATTGTCCTACCTCCCCCTGTATGAGCCTGGCTCAGCAGCAGTAGGGCAGAATCGTGTCTGTGGCTGGCAGAAGCACTAGCTTGCTTGCAGACCCTGAAAGGCTGTTACTAGGAGTACAGGGGGGTCCCCAAAGGAGCCCCCCAGTACATGGGATTATACTTCCAACACTGGAATCTGTGTAGTTGTATGATTCCAACATGTTTGTTGGGTCCTTTGGGAAGGGTCTTAGAACTGTAAAATTCCAACTGCGACTTACCCTGTGTTATCCTATGGACGTTTGACCTGGTGTAACCACTCTGCACCCGGGTGCCTTGAGGTCCCTGGCTACTCCCCTTGGGCGGTTCCGTATTTTCCCTGCTTTCTTCCATCCATGGGTACTTACCTCACATTCCACTATTTTAGTATATGGCTCATCCCCCCCTGGTTGGGCCCTATATGTTTTTCTATGCTACTTACCTATTTCTGAAGTACTTCTTGTGTGTAGTTGATATCTCCGAGTAAGAGATATACCAAGTTAGTGTCTGGTGTGTGCTAATAAATACAAAGTATTTTTATACTGACCTGGTGTGGATCTTTCTTGTGTGAAAAGCTTACTGACCTACTATAGTGGTGAATGCACTTGCTTTACACCCCTCCTGAATAAGCCTTAGCTGCTCTCGAAAACCGCCACTCGAGAGCTCTGGTTTTTATGGACCTAAACACTATTAGTAAGGGTTGCCTGGACTCAATGCACATTGCCTCGCCATAGGTGGACACTAAATACTGAGCCTGCCTCCTTTAATACATATATATCAATATATATATATATAAATGCATAACTTTACATAAATAATCGATATATGAAAAGACAATTATAACATATACAACGCTATCATCTACCTTAGTAAGGACATACCAAAATCACTCATCACAGAGGCTCACCTCATTGAAAGAGATTACATAAAACTGCCTGTCTTATGGCTGCGTAATTTCTTTTGCACGATTCTAGGCAGTTATGCTGTGTGAACGTGTGGGTGTTCTTCCACGTCGCAGCACAGTATATCTTCTCCAGCGGAACGCCTGCAAACAGAGCAGCCAAGGTAGACACTGCCCTTGTTGAGTGCACCTTCACCCCTGTCGAGAATGGCTTGCCAGCCTTGGTGTGTCAAAACTGTATGGTGTCAGAAATCCATCTCGGATGGTTGCTTTCGAGACTGCTCAGAGTTGTTTGGTATGATGGAGATAAAATTTAAGACAACGCTGAATGTTCAAAGTGTGGAGACAACTTTCAGCTGGAGATTCCAGATTTGGGAAAAAAGTGCAAAGTATGATAGGTTCATTGAGAGGAAATTGCGATGGAACTTTGGGGATGAACCTTGAGTTTGTTCTTAAAAGCACTTAATCATCGATGAAACGCAAGAACAGTTTCTGAACTTTCCTGACTCTTCTAGAAGTGAAAGCCAACAGTAAAGCGACCTTCCACATGAGAAATTTCAGATCTGCCTTGTGAATGGGCTCGAATGGAGGTTTCATAAGCTGTTTCATAAGCTGCGAAAGACCCACGTTGAGATGCCTGTAGGAAGGTGGAATCTGACTATATGGTTGCCCCCACTTTTTTCCTGGTGTTTTGCTGGTTTATGACTTAGTTGGACTGGGATCCTGCTATTCAGGGCCCCAGTCTATCTGCTTCCGCTCTAAAATGGTTTCCATGTACCTCAGGTACATCTCTGATTGGAATCTGGAGTGCCCTTATAAGTCCCTAGTATATGGTATACTATGTACCCAGGGCATAGGTACCCCAGAGGCCTGCCAGGGGCTGAAGCATGTATTATGCCACCCCTGGAAGGCCAGCCAAAATGACACCACAGGTCTGCTACTGCAGCCTGGGTAAGGTGGTGCATGCACCCCTTACTGTGATATAGGTTACCTATATCACTGCATATATGCACACATATAAACCTATAAGTCACTCCTATGGCAGGCCTTATCAATACTGAAGGCAGAGTGCTTGGTTCTTATGTGAGAGGGTGCCCCTTCATGAGCAGAGCCCCTCTGCAGCGTTCGGAGACCCTTCTCTGATGCTGTTTGTAGTGCAGCCTGACCATATACTCTTAAGTGCATTATAACCTCGCGGTAAATGCTAACTTTGGGATGGCTGCACGGAAACATGTCGTGTTTGGTGTCAAACATCTTGGAATACTACCCCCCCGCCAGTTCTGGCAGTGGGGGTAGCATTCCACCCTTCTAGAGGGAGAGACATGTACAAACCGGCCTACCCGGTAACTTCTTTACAGAGCCCTGGCATCACAAAATGGATGCCACTGCCACAGACACGGGTCTGGCCTCCTGCTGCTGACTGAAACTCCGGCAGGGGAGGCCTGGACAATGGGTTTCCTGTCCAAGGGAGGTGTAACCACCTCCCCAGACAGGATAATGTGTATTGGGGCTGGGCGGGAGCACTCTCTGGCGCTTTGAAGTCCTGCACTGGGGGCACATTTGGTGTCCCTGTGCATACCCCAGTTCAAACCAGTTCAGGGGCTTCCAGCCCCTGCCCTGGCACGAAACTGGACAAAGGGAATGGGTGTAACCACCCCTCTTCCCTGACCCTCCCATAGGTGGGTCCCCAGAGTATGTCCACCCCCTAACTTGGTATAAGTATGGGACCCCAGTCCTTAGGACGAAACTCTGACACTGAATCCTGGACCTTCGACGCTCTACTTCAAGATTAGAGGACTGAAGGATCTCCCTTGGGGTCAAGGAGTGACTCCCCTGCTTGGCAGGCACCTAAGAAGCAATTGTCCGGTCTGCATCGCTGAAGCTCCCGCCGGACGCCGAAGACTTTGCAACACCAGAGGTGGATTTCCAGACTTCCCCGAGGCTGTCCTGAGTCCCCAGCGAAGCTGAGGCCCGTGGCTATCGTGGGTAACGTGGAACCGTGACCCCTGGGCACCGAGAACTTTTGCAAGTGCATCCTCTTCCTGGTCTCCCACGAAGTTGTGCTTTGGGCTCCGAGTAGCCCCCGCCTCCAGCACCGAAGATCACTGGCCTCCACTCCACGAGTGTCCTGTGAGCCAGCTCCAAGTGCGTCCACTCGGTCGCTAGTCCGTTGGCTAGTGGGTCCTCCCGAAGGCAACTCTTCTTCTGCTTGGGCTTTCCTGGTTGCTCCAGACGTGCCCTGACTTACCCTCGCTGGGTGAGTCCCTCAGACCTTGCTGGTCTGCATCAACGTGCTTTCTCTGTTTCCCCGTGACTTGCCGTTGCCAAGGCTTGTTGGGTCCAATCCGGTCGCCGACACCGCAGCAATCGACAGACGTCGTGGGACAGCTCGAATCCAGCTCCTGGTCGTCGTCGACGCCTCCTGGACCTCGTGGCTGAAGAGTCAAGACGACCGTCAACCTACCTGAAGCACCCGGCAGCGGTGGGCATCTGCTCATCGCCTTCCTGGTCACTGGCTAGTGACCCAGACTCTGTCCCCTCTGCTTTCAGGTTCTTCAGATCTTCGATCCACCCTTGGATCTACCGGACACTTTCGACTTGGCCGCCAGCAGCCTGCTGCAGCAGATCGCCATTGAAAACGACGACGAAACCCGACGACAAAAGACACCTATGCACCCGGCTTCCCTGGGTGAGGTAACTCGAGTACTCCGGTGCTCCCGTGGGTATTGACTCTAGAACTGCCCAGTTCTAAAGGGATTTGCTCCAAGTCCTCTTCTAAGTGTCCTTTCCTTTTAAAATTCCAACCGCGACTTTCCCCATAGAAGTTAACGGTGGCTCGCAGCTGTGTTCTCACACTGCACGCGTCCCCCGTGGGTCCCCTGTGTCACTACCTTGGGTGGTTCCTTGGGGTCCAAGCACTTCTACAGGCTCTAGGCCTTGTGTCTAGCTCAGTCGTGGTTCTTATACCACTTTATTGGTATATGGTTTGGTACGCCCCTAGGGCTCAAACGTGTATTTGTGCTATTACTGTTGATAACTGACTTGTAACTCATGTACTTCGAACTCTAGCCTCATAAAGAGACTAGAGGGGTGTGTTTACGACTAAATACATATATTTTATATATATACCTGGTGTGGTCCTCTTTCATTTGGTCACTCAAGAGATTATAGACTGGTAAAACAAGCTGCTTTACATTCCTTCAAGACTTAGCCTGAAGGCTGCTCTCCATAGCTACCACTAGGATAGCTTTCAATAAAGGTTGTCTTTAACCTATCTCCAATAAGGGGTAGTTTGGACTGGTGCAAGGTGCCCACTATAATTAGTGGACAGCATATACCAGGCCAACTTCTCATAATGCCATTCTGGGGAAGGACCTCGTACTGGGGGAAAAGCTCTGAACAACCCCTTCATGAATTGTTTGACTATTCTTGTGGAACAGAGAGAGAGAGAGAGAGAGAGAGAGAGAGTGCGGAGCATCTGTACCTTGAAATTGCAGCTAGGTGAAACTTCACTGACGCATGTACCAGTCCTGATCTGGCTAGTGACAGTAGGTAGGGTAGAACCTGTTCAGGTGATGCTTCCAAGGGATGCAGGTTAGATTGCCAACACCATGAGCAGAACTCTTCCATTTCAACCTGTACGTCTTGTTTGTTGATTCAGCTCTTGTTTTTCCCAAAATCTCTCTAAATTCTTGAGAGAGATCTACGTCTTGGAACTTGTTGAATTCAGAAGCCATGCATGTGATTGGATAGAGGCTGGTTCCAGGTGTAGGATCTGGCTGTTGTTCCACATCCAGAGTGTTTGGATCTTCCGGGAATGGATGGCTTCTGTACGAAGAATCTGTAACCTTGATCAAAGGGGCCTTCCCTCTAGAAGAACACAGTATTGGGATATTGGGGAAGAATGGTTTAGAGTTGGTTCCATTTTCATCTTGTTGAGAATCCTCGGTATGAGAGGGAAGGTGAAAAGCATATGCCGGACCATCTCATTGAAAGGGCATTCCCCCATGACCCTGGGAGCAGGTATCGACTGGCGTAAAACTGGCATTTGGCATTCTTCTCTGTCCCGAAGATCCAATGCTGGTATACCCCAGTGTGAGAATATCTTTTCCAACTCCAGTTGCCCACTCATGGCAACGGTATATGGTTCTGCTGAGAGTGCCCGCTAAGGTGTTGTTCACTCCTGGTACTTGCTTGGCTTTTAGATATATTTTGTGGGCTGTGAGCCAGTTCCACAGTTCTTGAGCCTCCTGAGAAAGAGTTAGAGTCCTTGATCCCCCTTGCTTGTTGATATAATGCATGCTGTCGTATTGTTTGTACGGACCAGCATGGAGGCTCCTGCTATTCATGGAAGAAAAACTTGTAGATTGATGTGCATTGATTCTTGAAGTACGTACCATTTTCCCTGGATTTACAGGTCCTTCAAATGGCCACCCTAGCCCTCCAAGGAGGCATCGGTCGTGATGACGAAGTCTGGTACTGAAGACAGGAATGTAAGGCCTTGAGAGAGATGACATATTTGAGACCACCATGCTAATATTGCTCTCATCCTTGGGGTAATGCTGATGAAGTCTACGATGGAGCCTTCCGATTTGATCCATTACGTCTGGAGCACCTCTTGCAGTGGCTTAATTTTTAGTCATGCCAGCGGAATTAGGTTTATTGCGGAGAAGATCAGCCCCAGGAAGGAGCAACTTGAACAGCCGCACTGAAATGGACTTTTTTTTGGAGATCTTTAGAGCTAGGCTTGACAACCTTCGTTGCCTGTCTTGCGATAGTTAGGCCTTGTTTCTGATGGTATCAAGGTTGTCTCCCAAAAACATTATTGACTTGGGATGGTGGAAGATTTTGGGTAATTTACTGTGAGGCCTAGCCTGTGAAACAGTGAAAGGAAGGCTGTGGTAGCTTTGGAAGCCTGCTACAGTGTTTAGCAGCAAGTCGTCTAGGTAGGGGAATACCTGATGACCTTGTTAGCGGAGTGTGGCTGCTACGGGGGCAAGACATTTGGTGAAAATCCTAGGAGCAGAATTGAGGCCGAAAGTAAGGACCCTGAATTGGTAATGGGTACCAGCTACGGTGAAGCAGAGATTCGTGGGATGTATGGGAATGTGGAAGTACACATCTCGCAAATCTAAAGAGGTCATGTAATCTCCACTGTTCAACACGTGGAGGATGTTGGAGAAAGTGATCAATCAGAAAGATTGTTTGCACAGACATTTGTTCATTTTCCCGAGGTCTGGGATGGTTCCCCATTCCCCTGTTTTCTTTCGTACAAAGAAAAAAAGGGAGTAGAAAGCCATGCCATTTTGAGAACAAGTACCTTTTTCTGTTGCATCCTTGGCCAGCATTATTAGGGCTTCTTACCTCAGTAAGTGAAGACGAGGTGGGGGCACCCCTTTCAGGGGATTGTTTGGTGGTCTCTGCACAAACTCCAGGGTATGTCTGTAGTTTATTATGTCTAACATCCATTTGTCGAATGTTATCTCCTTCCATTGGGGGAGGTGGTCAGAAATATTCGCGCCCACATGGGTGGAAGGAGTGGATGTAGCCGGTGCCTGGTCCAGGTCACTGTTTGCGATCTACATTGTGACCCTGGTGGGGTTGCTTCTGCCGCGAGTCTTGCTTGTTATAGGCTGCTGAGGGTGGCTGACTGTAGGCCTGATGGTAGGCGGGCCTACATTGAGATTGGGGTTGGTAGAACTGAGGAAGTTGATAACCCCCTTTGTAGGGAGAGAAACCTCTCCCTCCAGCCCCTCGAAAGGGAAACTTCTTTTATTTGCAGGGTGCCAAGAGACCTAGCAGTGTCAATGTCCATCTTTACAGCCAAAATGGTGTCATCTATATGTTTCCCGAAAAAAGGTTCGCCGTCATAGGCCATGTTCGAGATCCTTGATTGGACCTCCGGCCTAAAAGAGGTAGCCTTCAGCCATCCCTGGCGTCTCAAGATCGCTGCTCCGGCCAATTGACGGAAACTTGTGGAGGCAATGTTGAGTGCGCAGTATATAATTTCCAAGGA
The DNA here is from genome assembly GCA_963921515.1 of Calotriton arnoldi. NCBI lineage: Eukaryota > Metazoa > Chordata > Amphibia > Caudata > Salamandridae > Calotriton > Calotriton arnoldi. Next base: position 1,217,376 of record CAWUFW010005100.1, read on the forward strand.
AGTGCGCTCACCTTCTTGGAAGATCTTTTTTGCTTCCGCCCTCTTGTCTTCACGGACCAAATCAAGTAGAGTGTTGACATCTGACCACATCTGGTGGTCATAGCGCCCCAGGATCGCTAACGAGTTGGCTGCTGGAACAGTGACGACAGACATAAGGGAGAATCTCCTTCCTGTGTTGTCCAACTGCCTGCCTTCTTTGTCTGGTGGTGCAGAGATCGGAGCAGAAGGGTTTTTGGAGCTTCTTTGCGCTGCTTGTGAGATGACAGAATCAGGTTTGGGATGACTCGTGAGGCAAGCGGGGGAATCCTCTGTAGCTGTGTACTTTTTGTCCAAGAGAGGTGAAGCTGCTGCTACTGTGGGTGGGTTCTTCATTGTCTTTATCCCCTCGTACCAGATATAGTCTATAATGGGGATGGCTCTCACAGATTTTCTGGCTTGTTCCTTAAAATCATAAAGAAAGCAGTCTGACTGCTTAACAGTGGTTGGGAGATGGAATCTTGCTGCAGCTTGGTTTATCAAGTTTTGAAAACCCCTGATGTCCTCTGTCATCATATTTGTCCCATGGATGTTGAGGGTCAGGGATCTCGCCTTCCTCCCTTTCATCTCTGAAGAAGTTTTGTCCTCCCTTGGAGGTGCTGCTATACTCAAGACAGGTGTCATCTTAGCCATAATCGGCAGAGGGATATCCCTTCGTGTGGCAGTAGAAGCCGGTTGAGGTGGTGCAAGTGGCTGCTCCTGTGGAAGTTCAGGAAATCTTCTTCTATAATCCTGCAGCATGGCCTGCAAATCTAGAACTAGTGATATGGGCATTTGCACTTTATCCTGTCTGGGCTGAGGATGCGGACTGTACTGATAATGTTCATAATACCGCCTAAGAGGGGCATAATATCAATGGTAGTACTGCTCTTAGTCATCATCATCTTCCTCTTGGTATTTCACCTGGAGCTCTGAAGGGCTGTGCACAGCCCCAAAAGGCCTGTCATTGTCCGGCTTTTCCAAGTCCAATAAGTGACTTGGTGGCAAAGGTGAGACCTTGCTGGGAGAGGTCACTTCAGGAATTAGAGAAGTCTTCATTATTTTGGTAATTTTTATCGTCGACGGACGTGAATGTGAACTGAGACGTCGACTGCAGGAATTCCCTTGCCGACGGTGACGCTGTCGATGGTGTCCCTGTCGATGAAGTTTTTGTCGACGGTGTCTTTATTGACACTGGTGGTCGAGGGTAACTTCGCCTTCAACGGTGGCTATCACTTTTGTCGACGAGAGGGGTGCGTCAATGGCTGTCGTAGTTAAAGTTCCTGTCGACGATGGCTTCGAGGACGAGACGGTGATGAACGGCAGCGTCGTAGTCATCGTCAATACTAATGTCAACTGTGATGTCATCATCGATAGTGTTCTGAGAGGATTTTTTTACCTCGATGGTTCTGAGGAGGAAGAATGCTTGCGCGCCCCTTTCTTCACAGACAGAGTGGAAGATTGAGAAGAAGCCACCCCTGTGGAGATGAGTTTGAGCTTCTCCCTTCTTAGAGGGTTTTTATGATGTACTTTAAAGGTCTTTCTGCTCTCCTCAGAAGCCCCTTGGTTAGAGGATCTTGAGCTTTTGTGGGGTTTCACAGATGAATCACTGTTCTCCTTAAAAGTGGTGGATTTCTGAGATTTAGATTTCCGTAGCCACAGAAGTAACCTTCCATCCCTCTCCCTCATGGTTTTAGAGGAGACAGTGCAACAAATCTTGCACTCCTTTACCTGATGTTAAGGGTAGAGGCAATAGAGACACTCTCTGTGTGTATCATCCACATGTAGCCTTTTCTTCCTACAAGACTTGTAGAATCTAAAGAGGCCCTTCTTAAAAGTCTCAGACATAGCAATTGCAGAAAAAAGTTGAGATATACAGGTAAAAAGTGAGCAGAGCTCAGGGAGACTCCCTTCCATGATGTGCAGTAGAAAATCTGAGGGATTCGACCTCTATTGGGAGTGTTCTGAGTGCTGTCATCTGATTGGTTATAGCTCAAGTTTGAGGACATATGTAGGCTATTAAAGTGACTTTCCATTGCCATTATAGCCTATGATACTGTTACATACTGCTTTACTATAGTATTGTGGGACTCCCACTTCGACAACTGGGAATGATTCAAGCATGTGAATCTATGAAGGATCCAATACTGGAGAAACAATGTTTATTCTTACTTGAAGACCAGAGGCTATCTCAGGAAATGATGAAACCTAGTGTTATCAAAAACGAGATGCTTTCTACAACTAACAGTGTGTAAACTTACCTTAGTTTTGTTCAGAATTGCCGGTACAGGTTCGTGCTAATCCGCTTCTGACTAGACATCTTTTACCGCCTAGTTAGCTTTCCAGCCACTAATGATTGGACAGACACTTTGAATAATTGCCCCAGTGATAATTCATCTAGTCAAGGTACCTTGCACATTACTTTCTTTTGTACCTTCTATGATACTCCTCAGAGAAATTTTATATTGCCAATTCTTTACAAACTGAATTTTAAACAATGTCGCTCTGCCCTATTGTTTTTACAACTGTCTTATGTTACGATTTGTTGCACGATATCCAGCTATCTATGGTCAGTGAGACATATAAGGAAAACACTGGCTGTTCAGTAATGATGTGTTACTGCTTGCTTTTTAATTATTTAACTGATTTTTATCGTTTTTCTGTATTTGAACGTGCATTTTACATCTGTTCTGTGTGCTCTTGTGGTTTTTATTCAGGAAAATCGAACAAAGCTGATTTTGACTTGACTTTGACTTGACTTAAGAGAAGTGTTTTATCACCTGCATAGTAAGGAGAATGATAAATGGAAAATGGCTTCCATACTGAGTTTGAGAATTTTCAATATCTGGCAATGCCATTTGGGCTATGAAATGCCTCTGCAATTTTTCAGCTTTACATGGATTCATTTTTTTCTGTTCTCAATCAGTTCGTTGCTCAATCTACATTATATTTTGTTTTTTTCAAAGGATCCGGCAAAGCAACAAGAACAACTGAGTTTAATGTTATCCAGACTCCAGCAACATCATTTGACTTGTAAACTTGAAAAGTGTAGGGCAAGATGGCGTCTACCTAGAACAGTGCGTTAACCACTCCTGGCGGCTCAGGTGATTTTGGTGAAAGCGATAGCTGCCTGAAGATAATAATAATTAAAATAAACAAACCTGAATGCTATGTGGGTTACTCCATTTAGCCGTTTTTATTTGCTGTTGGATCCCATTGTTCGATCGGCGAGATTTCGGCTGACTATTGCCTTAGCGTTGGCAAGGCTGACCGGCACCGTGGTTTCAAGGTGGTGCAGCCGCCCGGGTCAAAAGATGCCGCCCCGACTAAACAAAGCTGCAAAGGAGAAGGAGAAAGAACGGAGAGAAATGCTTCCGGCTCTCACCACGGCGCCTCCTCTTACAAGGCGAATTACAGTAGGGTGGAAAAAACAGAAGAAACTGACACGGAGGCTATGGCGAAATCAAAAACTGGAACTCCGGCTGAGAAGCCTAGACTACTGAAGGACCTCTGGGTCACACCCGGCCATTCAGCACAGGATGAACTGAAGCAGCCTGTAATTCCGGCGATTTTCAACTCCTCAACCGCACGACACTCCGGGAGGATTACAGAGGCAGAAGGCACACAAGGAAATTAAGCGGTTGATGCTGGCTCAGATGAGACTGTGAGTACTTTGGGGGGTCTCCGATAATACCAGATACTACCCCGAGAGAGCTGATATCCACCTCGGAGGGGGGCAGAGGGAAGAAAAGCATTTCACAGGGGGAGGCAGCTACCACTACACTCTTTGAATCCCTGGCTAGCTCGGACAAAGGGGAACTAAATCAGCAGGTGGGGATGGTGGCAACCCCCTTAATTATGTCTACTCAAGGGCTCGAGCTAATCAGAGGAGTTCTGATATAAGGATTACTGCCTCTCCTGATCAAGGGGAATAAATATTTTCCCTGACTGACGACTCTAAGGTATTAGAACTAGGCGAAGCTCTTTCCGAAGAGGGATTATGTTCTGAGGGTTCTGAAAGTGGCACAACTGGGGGAGTAAACCCCCCGGAATACAAAAGTACCCAGTGACTTTGAAAAAGCGGAAAGCAAGGAGTAGCCTTACTAGCGAGGGGATCGCTGCAGCTTACTGTGATAATGTAGCTTCCGCCGTTCCCCAGCAACTGATTTGGGACTACTCCGCAACCCAACAGGTGTACGATGAGACCAGGGGTCAACCCCTGGACCAGACCACCGTAACCCCCTCAGAACCACCCTCTATGGAATTCATTTATAGAACATTAAAACAAGTGCAGGGGGAAGCTAGCGCAGAAAACCGCAGGGCACATCTAGCTACCAAAAAACTCCAGGGCGCAATACGCAAAGTTAATAAGATATGCACAGACATGGTGGAGAGAGTATCTGCAGTAGAAGCATGGACAGTGTTGGTGGAAGAGGATACTAGCATGCTACAAGCACATATTGATGAACATGATGCCCAGCTGGTAGATGTGCAATGGAAGTTAGAAGATTTTGAAAACCGCCAGAGGCGGTACAATTTGCGTTTTCTGGGCATATCCGAGAATGTTGAAGGGAGTGACACTAGGGCCTTCATTGTTAATCTGCTTAAAGGAGTCTTTCCAGACCTCCCCAATTGGAATTGCAAGACGGAGGTGCAGCAGGCGCATAGGTTTCCTTTAATGCGGCAGAATGCTCGACAGGCGGGTCAGGTGGATAAACCCAGGGCAATTTTAGTCTTCCACAATTTTTTATTCCGACAGGCTATATTTGAAAAAGCCCGGCCAGATGCCAAACGTTCATATGATGGCCATTCCTTTGTTGCGTGGCCTGATTTTTGTCACGCCGCACTTGAGAGGAGGTGGCGGCTGCAGAAGAGGTTTTGTCCACTACAGGGAGTTGGCTGTCAGGTGTTTTTGCTCAATCCCACTAGACTAAAGGTTATTTATAATGGCAGAATTCGATCCTTCACCTCAGAAATAAAGGCACGAGAATTTCTGGATGAAATCTCAGTTAGTTGGGATGGTCTTAAGGGGGAAATGTAGGGCAATGATGAGAGGGGCACCGATGTGCCGATCCGGGGTGGTCTTTCAGCTTTCTGGGTCTTTCTTCAGGTCATGGGTCCCGCATGGGACTGGGGGTTTCCTGTTCTTCTTTGATTCACCGGCGTCGATGGGGGGTGGGAGTGGCACCTTAGTAGGAGTCATCATTAGGGTCACAAGTGACCTGTTGCTGGATACAGGGGTTTTTTAAATTATTTTTTTTTAATTATTTTTTTTTATAAACTTTATTTATTCGTTTTCGTTTGCATAGTCAAAAATAAGCATTGTATTTGTGTCTTAGATCGCTATTGCATCAGTGCAAAAAGTCAATTCACATTTACATCATTAACATTACATTTGGCAGTCTGTGAAACTAGAAACAAAAACTGTAGAAATCGATACTTGCACAGGTCATCAGAATAAGCAGTAAGAGGGGGGGCCCCATACTGGACACTGATCCCAGTAGAAATCTGTTGGGGAGCCATCTGCACCCAGGAGACGAGCATTCCTGCAATTTACCACTGGCCGTATTGCGGCAATAGGGCAAAGGTGTTCTGCAGTGGACTGCCTACCCCACCCCCTCTGGCACCAAACCCCGTTGCAGGGATCGGTCAACCTCCTGACGTACTGCCTCAATGTAAGACCGGTAAGGATCCCATATGTCCTTGGGACGTGACGAACTGGGCAACGTAGTGGCATATATTTCACTGTTGACGTTGCAATAAGCTAAACTCCTCAACCAGCCTTGTGCAGTTGGGGCCGACCTGCGGCCCCAATGAATTGCTATCTCACGCTTAGCCAGGAGCAGTCCCAGTGCAGCGAACCGTCTGACTTTTTTAGGGAAGTTAACTGTATAACCCAATAGGGCCACCTCCGGGTTAGGAGTCAGGGCAAGATTGGTTATCTTCCCTAATATGAGGTGTATGCGCTCCCAGTAGTGTTGTATTTTTGGACACGTCCAGGTGAGGTGTACAAAATCCGCATTAGGAGCGGAGCATTTACGTCAGTTATGCGGTTGGGTAGGGTCAATCTTGTGTGCTAGTACTGGTGTGAAGTAGATGCGACGTAAAAATTTGAAGTGTAGAAGCTTGTGTCTGCTGTTTAACGAGACGTCTCGTGTGACCGCGCAACATGCAAGCCATTGCTCGTCCGTTATCGTGAGTCCCAAGTCGGCCTCCCATGCCCCGCGAACCTTACTGTCGTCCACTGGCTTCAGTGTCATGCATGCCTTATAAAGTAGTGAGATGAGATGTGTGTTGTCTTTGTGCTCAACAACCCTGGTGAGAGGTGGGAAGGAGACTGGCTCTAGCGGAAAGGAAGGGAAGGTGGAACGTAGGGCAGAGCGGAGGCGCCCCATGACGAATCTGTCCATAGTGGTTCCTGACTGGAACCGATCATCGTCTGCGAGGGAGAATACGTGGCCGTCCGGGTATAGGTCGCCTACTCGTGCGATTTCAAATTTAGTGAGAGTGCGTTGCACCAGTCGTTCTCCCGTGATTGGTATTAAGCGTGGGTTTATAACGGGCAAAGCGGAGGAATACAGAGCTGCCGTGCCCGTATACCGGCATAACTTCTTCCACGCCCAGCTGGTGGTGGAAACGGTTTGGATGTCCAGTGGGTCTCTGGGAAAGCCCGTAGGGAGTATGGCCGCAAGTTGCTCTGGGAGTACCAAGTCAGCCTCCGGGCGGAGGTAAGGAATCCGGGCATCCGGGTGGTACCATGAGTGAGCGTAGCTGCACTGGGACACTAAATAATAGAGCTGCAAGTCTGGGACATTGTAACCCCCTCTCTCGTATGGTAAGGTAAGGACTTCCCACCGGACACGTGCCCGCCCCCCTCCCCATATCAATCGGGTTAACAGGGTGCGGAGTGTGTGAAAAAATTTGTTGGTGAGTGGGATAGGTATATTATTAAACAGATATAGAAATTTAGGGAGAATTATCATTTTGATAAGCGACACCCGACCAGCTAGGGATAAGGGTATCCGCAGCCATTTCTCTATTTGAGTTGTAAGTGCGGCAATGGCTCGTCCATAATTGAGGTTTATCATCTGGGCAGCCTCTAAGTGAATGTGAATTCCTAAATATTTCACTGATTCCGCACACCACTCTAAGGGGAATTCACATTCCCATTGTGTCGTGCTGGCTGTCAGCGGCAATATTACCGATTTATGCCAGTTTATCCCTAATCCTGAATAGCGGCCAAATCGAATAATTTCTCTAATTAGTTCGTGCAAATTCTCCTGCGGGTGGCGAACATAAAGGATCGTGTCGTCCGCGTACAGAGACACCAAGAGAGGGCCAGTGTTAAATTGTAAGCCCCTGTGTAAATGTCGTTCCTGAAAGTGCCGTATCAATGGGTCCATGGCCAGTATAAATAACAATGGGGACAGTGGGCAACCCTGCCTGGTGCCCCGGGACAATTGAAAAGGAGCGGAAAGCGTACCGTTTAACCGCAACCGCGCAGTTGGTTTGGTGTACAGTAATTTGGTTGTGTCGATGAAGCCCATGGGCATGCCCATGCGCCTCATAACCGAGAGAAAGAAGGGCCATTCCAATGTGTCGAAGGCCTTCTCCGTGTCCAAGAGTACGGCAGCCGCCGGGGTGTCAGGATTAATCCTGTGCAGTACCGAGAAAAGCGTTCTGAGATTTAGGGATGTTGATCGATGTGGCACAAAACCAGATTGAGCCGGAGAAATAATAAATTCCATTAATTGGGACAGCCTATTAGCGATCACTTTGGCTAGGATCTTGTAATCTAAATTCAATAGGGATATGGGGCCGATACGAACTGCATTGTGTAGGATCTTTGCCCGGTTTGGGAAGGAGGACTATGACAGCTTCCCTGAGTGTAGGAGGAAGTGATTGTGTCTCCAGTGCCTCGGCATACACCTCAATGAGCTGTGGGGCTAGTAATTCTTTATATTCTTTGTAAAAGTCCCCAGAGAAACCATCCAATCCGGGCGCGGACGAACCGCGAATGGTCTCTATGGCCAAAAGCAACCGAGATGGGCTCAGCCAGGAAGTCCTGCATGTGCTTTTCAAGATACACCAGGGATATCTCATTCAGATAGGCCTCTTGGGCCTTGTGATCGCTCCCAATAGTGGAGGAGTACAGTGCAGTAAAATATTCCAGGAACTGGGACTGAATGTCCGCCGTAGAGGTGTACACGTGTGTTTCTGGGGAATGTAGTTCCGTGATATAGGTTTTATGATACGGGGGGCGTAGGAGTTGGGCCAGCACCCTGCCCGGTCTGTCGCCCTCACCGTAGCGCCGGGCAGTCTGATATTTCCCTAGATATAAAATCTCCCTGTCGGCCGTTTCCCTATACTCCTCCATTAACACCAGTCGTCTGCGCTCATAATTAGAATGTGCGTGGCATGTGGTGTCACTGTCTAAGGCCAGGAGGTCGCGCTCTAAACGCGCCAATGTGTTACGGAGATCCCGGAGGACTCCTGCATGCTTCGCTATACACGTGCCCCTTATAACCGCCTTAAACCCCTCCCACAGTGTCGCCCTCGTGGCCACCGAGCCCGTGTTTATGGCAAAATAGTCCTCTATGGCCTCCCGAATTTCTTCCTTGAACACCACATCGAGCAATGCATGGCTGGGGAAGCGCCACTGGCGTTCGAAGCCCTCTAGCCGGGGGATCCGAAGGCACAGCGTCACCGGGGAGTGCTCAGAGTAAGTTCTGGGAAGGGTCCCGACCGTCTCGCACCAGCCATAGATGTCTGGGGTGAGTAGCCAATAGTCAATCCTCGTCCAGGTATTGTGTTGACCTGAATAGTGGGTGTATGCAGTAGAGTTGGGGTTTCGTCTGCGCCAGACATCCAACAGTGTGAATCGGGCACAGAGTTCCAGGAGTGCTCGACGGGATCGTGGCTTAGTGTCAGGGGCCTTTGAGGTGCTGTCTAGTTCAGGGTTAAGTAGGAGGTTAAAGTCTCCACCGACAATTAGTGTCTGCGGGGGCAATCGCATGAGCTGTGCCTGCAGGGAATGATAAAAGTCGGGGGAGTCAGTGTTGGGAGCATAAATACATAGTAGTGTAATGTTCCTGCCTGCTAGGGTCCCAGACACTGCGATATATCTACCCCCGTCGTCCTGAAACGTCAAGCTAAAATGAAAGGGGACTCGCTTATGTATTAGGATGGCGGCGCCCCGAGCGTAGGAACTGTAATTGGCGAAATACCGATGTGCCCCCCAGCTGGCGCCAAAGTGTGTGGAGTCCGTAGTGGGGAGATGGGTCTCCTGCAAGTAAGCAACATCTACTTTGTGTCTAACTAAATACTGCAGCACCTGTCTACGTTTTCGTGTATCGTTAAGACCCCGTACATTCCAGGACATAAGTGAAAGATCAGAGGGACCTGCGATATTACCAAACCTAGCCATCAATGCAAAAGAACAGTGTCAGTGCTGTATTGAAAATAAAACTGCCAATTATGTGCAATAGTGAATGACTACTAACAGTACTTGCGACCCAATTTCCAAAGTGAAATATCCCCCTTCCTCCCCCCACCCAACCCCACCCCAACCAGGGAAGGGCCATTTCCCAATTAACAAAGAACAGAAGGTACCAAAGTGTCACACAATAGAATGCTAAACCCAAAAAGAGGTACCCAAAATCAAACCAAACTATTCTCGATGGATACACCAAGGGGGGGCGGCAACGCCCAGGCTAGCTGTCAGCTAAATTGCAATGTCTTGTAAAAGTGTCAAGAACATATTCCCAAAAAGAGGAAAAACACAGTTGAACCTGTGAGGGTGAGACGTCACCCGCTCCCAGCGCTGGAGAAGAGATCAGCACTGGCGTCGGATCCGCTATGCGAAGGGGAAGGGCCGGTCACTGCCCTGTCGGAAGGTAGAGTGTTCTGTTTGTACATACGACAGAACTCTTGTGCTTCAGTCGGAGTATCAAAGATTCTAGCCCTGCCGTCCACGTCGACCCTCAACCGGGCCGGGTAGAGCATGCCATAACGCAACCCCAGATTTCTCAAAGCAGCCTTGACCCCGTTGAATTTACGCCGTGCGTCTTGTACCATGGTTGTGAAATCCGGGTAGAATGAGAGTTTTGAGCCCTGCCAGTCAGTCGCCTTTTTCTCGTGCCATGCGAAGTGTTGTGTCTCGGTCTCGGAAGTTCATGACCCGGGCCACTATGGGCCTGGGAGGCATACCAGGCCTGGGGCGGGGCCTAGGGATCTGTGCGCCCTCTCGATCACAAAGCCGGCCGTGAAAGAGTCCTTACCAAAAAGTCCGAGCAGCAGTGTTTCCACAAACAGGTCCATGCGGCCAGTGGGGGTTGTCTCCGGGACCCCAATAATGTGGAGGTTGTTGCGTCGACTGCTGGCTTCAAGGTCCTCATTTTTCATGGCCACTTCCTTCAGGATATGCTCAACCCTTTCCAGACGCTTCACCGATTGCGCGGTCCCATCTTCTATATCTGATATACGAGCCTCAGCCACATCGAGTCGCCTGTCGTGTACTTGGATTTTAGCGCCCATGCTGGAGATATTTTTATCCAGCAGATCGAAGCGGGTATCCAGAGCTTTAAAGCCCGCTCTCATCTCTCGGAGCAGGGACGCGGTTGTGTCCGCTGGAGCGGCCTCCTGGTCTGGTTGGTGCACCGAATCGGCCATGGGTAAGTCCTGTGGAGGTGCGGGCTCTGTAAGCTTCTCGAAAGGCAACGTTTTTTGCCTTGGGTCTTTGCGGCCCATGCCGCGTCAGAGTTGCGCTGCAGGAACCTGCCCGGCGTTGTACTTGCACAGGATCACAGAGCGGCAGAGTCCGACGTGCCGGGATCGTGGACGCCTGGGTTAACAGCCGGAGCCGGCGGAGCCCGGCCGAGGGGGGAGGCAGCCCGAATCCGGATCGCCGTGGACGCGGCAGAACGCAGCACCCCGGCGAGGGCCCTGACGGGAGATCACGGAGCCCCGTACGTGTGTGGGAGCCCCAAGCGGCTCCAGCGCCGACCACCGGTCACTCGCAGCCAACCACCCCTCGGTAATGTAGAAAGCCGGCCGGAGGTGTAGGCCGCTGGTTCCGAGCAGGGGAGGCGCACCGATCTAGAAGGGCAGCGTCAGCAACACCGAAAAGCAGCGCGGCTCTCGCGCTGCGGGGGAGGGCAGCAGGTCTCATCCCCCGGCAAGGCCCCCGGTCCGGTAGCGGCAGATCGCCGCGCACAGGCCCCACAGCATCAGCGCAGAGGCCCCCAGCCCCCGTCTCGCAATCCAGGCGTGAGAGCAGCAGTGGCGGGGGGCAGGGAGGCAGCGCGCCTCACCAGCGATCCCAGGCCGCAACAGGCCGTCGGCAGCCCCACAGTCCTCGGCCTCGTGTTGGTGGCAGCTCCGCCCAGCAAAGAGGAAGTCGGGCGCGAGGCCCGCGGCCAGGTCGGGCGTCCCTATTCAGCTCGTCGCCACTGACGATTGCAAGCATCGATCAAGGCCACAGTTGCACGGGTGGGATCCGTGCATCTTGCGCTGTGTTCCGCATCGGGGTTCCAGGATCGAAAGCTGTTGCAAGTGGGGGAATATGTTAGGAAGCTGAATGCGCCAGACGGAGCTTCAGTGCCAGGCGGCCATCTTCGTCGCCGGCTTGGCCACGCCCCCTGCTGGATACAGGGTTGGGGTTGGAAGGAGGGGGTTGGGGCAGTCTAGGGTGGGAACAGGGAGGGGAATGGGTAGGAGGGCAGCGGGTAGAAGGGGGAGAGAGGGGAATGCACAAGCAGATAATGGTATGAATTTGAGGAAGCAACTGAAGTTAGACTGGGAGATATCTTTAAAATTTGCAATTGGTATGTTGGTGTTGCTTTTTTCCCCCCCCTTTTTTGAATAAGTAAACTTCGTGTAGCGCCAGTAAATATTTGTGGGCTTAAAGACCGGCTGAAAAGGCAAAGGGTGGCCTTTGATTTAAGGATTCTAAAAGCGGATATATTATGTGTGCAAGAAACGCATATCGGGAATTCACGTCGTAATATGCTTAGTGGTTTGGGTTTCCAACTTGTTTGCTGCACTACTCAAGGAACGCAAACTAGGGGGGGTCGCTATTTTATCAAAAAAGGGGGTCTGTAATTTCCCTCGGTCTCGTACAGACAAATGTGGGCGCTGGGCCATTACTGAGTGTTGCTCCCTCTCAGGCTCTTTTATGCTCTGCTCTATATATGGCTCAGTATTGGATGAATGGACAATTTGTGATTCGTTGAATAATGAGTTGGCACTTTGGCCTCTGACTTCTATAGTCTGTGGGGACTTTAATATCAATTTAACTAATAACTTTTGTAAACAAGATGCTAAAGCCTATCAAGGTAGAAAACCACAAGTGTATGGGGCTCTTGCTAATTTAAGGATAAACTTGGGTTAGCTGATGTTTGGGGGGGAAAATATGAGGGAGGATCCTGGTTTTACATTTTTTCTGCCCCCCACAAGTTACATGCCAGACTGGATTATTTTTTTATTTCAGAAGAACTTGTGCCAAACTCACCAATTTTTGTTTCCCAGGGTTATGTTGGACCACAATCTATTAGTGCTCGAGGTCGAAATGGCTCAGTTACCAAAGGTGGACCGGACCTAGTCTTTTGAGAGGGTACTCCTTTTAGATCCAGAATATGTGAAACATATGCAGGGATGGATCCCTCAGTTTATGTTGGATAATCAAGGCAGTGCTCCAGCCGGTGTTATCTGAGACACATTTAAAGCCAGTCTTCGGGGTGAAACCTTGAGATTTAGTATACAGCGGCAGAAAAGAAAGAAATTGCAGATGATGGAACTAAATGCAAACTTAGCTAAAACAGAACTAAAATTGGCAGAATTGGTCTCCTCCTGGTCTGGGACTGATACTGTTTTGCTGGAAATAGCAATTGCCAAAGCGCCGATGTCTGATATTTCTGCAAAAAAAGCTGCAGATAAATATATAGTGTTGCGAGAAAAGTACTACGAATACAACAAAAAGGTGGGGCAGTTCTTGGCATTTAGAAGTAGACAAACTATCATTGAGGGTTGTATTAAGGAAATACGAGATCCAGTACTGGGTGTTAAATAAGACCCAGCTGGAATATAGTCAGCCTTTCAACATTTTTATCAACAATTGTACTCTAAGGATTCAGGTGAATTTACTAACACAATGGGGGAGTATCTGGCTGCAGTTCTGGATGATACACTAGAGGCGGATGACAGGCAGATGCTAGAACAGCCTATCTCAGATGAAAAAGTGGGATTGGCTGTTTCTAATATAAAATCAGGGAAAGCCACGGGTATGGACTTTATTCCTGGAGAGTTGTATAAAACATTCTTCACTGAACTTAAAAGCTATTTGATGGAGTTATTTCAGCAGGTTGAGAAAGGGACTGCCCTCCCCCCCCGAGAGCTGGTCAATGGCCAACATAATTGTTTTTCCAAAGAAAGATAAACTACCCCGTGAACGAGGCTCATATCGGCCAATCACTATTATAAATAGTGATTCTAAGATTTATTCAAAAATGTTGGAAACCCAATTATTGGCTATTTTTAGCCAGCTTGTCTCCCCAGTCCAGCATGGCTTTATTCTGGGGAGGGGGACCTCTGACCATATCCGAAGGGTTAATACCCTTGCATCAACGCATGTCGCCATCTTCCAACCAAGATGGCCGCTTGACTCAGAAGCTCCGGAGCCATCACCTACATCTATGCGCCTATATGCGCATTCATGCCGTGAATTCTACCTCCGTGCTGCTGTAGAGGCTTCTGAGGAGCCGGTGGCCTGCCGGGCCGAGCGCGGCTCCTGACGTCACCCGCCGTGCCGAGATCTGGCATGCTGCGCTCGCGGACCTGACGTGGTCCTCGGAGGCCCCGAGCAAACAGGGGTCTCGGGTGAGCCTCAGGGCGGGGTCCGGTGAGCGCATGCGGAGCTGGTGAGCAACATCTGCAGCGCAATCTGGATGCGCCTGTGGAACGTCCCGAGAGGCCTGGAGCCTGTGATGCCGTCCCCGCCCCAAAAGCTGGTGTGAGAGGATGAGAACCGACGCCGGCTGGGACGGGAGGTGGGGCTACTCTGCGACCTGGTGGCCGTATGAACCTGGGCGGATTTGTGGTGATTCCGGACAGACATCGCCCGGTCCTGGGCTCAGGCTGAACACTCACTTAGCTGCCTGCACTTTTGCACTTGGATAAGAGGCACTACGCGATAATCTTCCCCACTGCATAAATGAACCCGGGCTCTTGGCTGATATAATTGCTACTCCTTAGGCCATTCAACACTCTGTGAAGTGCAATACTCCTACTCCACGTCTACACGGCGGCCGGTAGCATTGGCTCGGAGTAAAACGGCTCCCAAACTCCGGAGGGGCGGCCAAGCTCAGTATGCCCCCCCCTAGGATCACCAGTGACAAGTGGCAGGCACCTACGGCCCCCCGCCATCACCCGAATTCACAATTGGGGGAAGCGCGTAATGGTGGTTACCCCTCCCACTGGCGGCTTTTCTCACCATCAAAAGGGTCCCAGGATTCCTGACCCCAACATGGCCGACAAAGGTGTCTTTCTCCCCCTTGCCGAACCTTCACATTCTCAACCCTTCCAAGACTGCGCCTGACATCATGAGGACTCCTAAAATTCTTTTGGAACATGGCTCCCCCCCACCCCACCGCACTACCCTGACTACCCCTAAGTACACTTGACCTCTATCCTGACAGCGGAGTCCGAGCATTCTGTCCAACGCCCGGTGGAGCTGCTCTGTTCAGCTAATGAGGAGATCGGACTTGGTTCACCCCCTGACCGTCACCTGCCCAGCCGGACCTTGGACTCATTTACTCCCCCTCCCTGTCTCGCCCTCCCTCCCCCTCGTTATATATTTGCTGTTCTTCTCTTATTTGTCTCCCCTCTACTCACCTTTCTGGCCGAGACCCGTTGGAGCTTCCATGAGAGCTATAGGGGAGACTGGCCTGGGACTACCTCCTGGCCGTCACCTACCCATTTGGTCTTTGGACTGACTTTACCTCTGTCTCTTAATCCGTCATCACCCTCGTCCTCTCCCGTCTCACTCCCCCTCTCCCCCTTCCCACTCTACTGGTCTCTCCTTCTCTCCCGTTTAATGTATCTCAAATATTGGATGTAACGTGCAATTTATATTCCTGTTGTAACTGTGCTGACCTTATGTAAAGCGCTCTGATACCTTCGGGTCTAGCCAGCGCTATATAAAACTGTTTAAATAAAATACCCTCTTTGATGCTACCAGAACTACTCGGGACCTCATGGCATTAATACTTATAGATGCTGAGAAAGCTTTTGACAGGATCTCCTAGTTGTATCTGTGGGAGGTTATGATAAATAAGGTGGTTGGCCCGGTGTTTATCAGTTTCTGTGAAAGCTCTTTATTATAACCCTAGAGCTAAGATCTCATTGATGGGGGGGTCTGTCTGAAGTAGTGAATATAGAGCGTGGTACTAGGTGTCCATGTTCCCCTCTCTTATTTGCTTTATATATTGACCCCTTGATCAGGCAAATTGAACGTAACTCTGCAATATTGCCAATAAGTTCTCAAAGGGGGAAGACAAAAATTTTGGCCTATGCCGATGACTTAGCTATTGCCACCACAGAGCCTGGAAGTGCCTTAGTAGAAATTGAAAGAGAAGCCAAGAGATTTGAGGATTTTTCTGGTTACCTGTTAAATCAGGAAAAGATACAGGTTGTAATTAATAAAGAGACAATATGGCATGATAGACGGGTGGCAGAAGATTCAGTATATCTAGGCGCTAGTATTAAGGCAGATGTCTGAAAAATTGGTGAAGCGAACTTGGCCCCCTTAACATAAGTCTAAGTTGGATTTCGGGAGACAGAACAACCTGAGACTTTCGCTGACAGGGTGGAGAAATGTTGTCAAAATGATGTTCCTACCCAAAATGTTATATTTTTTTCGGGCCATCCCATTGGAAGTGGGAAATAAGTGGTTTAGACTATTGGACAGTATGCTAACACGTTTTCTTTGGGCATACGCAAATTCTAGGAGGGCATTAAGATGTATGACTTTGCTGAAAGAACGTGGTGGTTTGGCAGTACCAAATCCTAAATTATATTACTGGGCTGCAGCACTACAGGATTTGACAGTACTTTTGCAAGAAATGGAGACAAGACCTGGGAGGTGTATTCTGACTCCCTCGATATATGAGTTATTATTGGGCGAGAAAAGCCTGGGATGCTTATTTCGACAGAAAGAGTTTGGGTATTATAAGAACGTTTGGTTTAAAGTACTAGAGGCCGCTTTTCATATATCGGCAAAAGTTCGGAAAAGAGTAGGCATCGGCAGATTTAATTTTTATACACCAATACATTGTAACACCCTTTTACCAAAACTCTTTTGGGATGCATGTGTTAGCAAATGGTTGGTTCATGGACCACATAGCTTAGGGGATTTTTTTAACTGCAAACTCAGTAAAGTTATTTGGAGCTATTCAACAGAATTTTAAGCTTGATCATAAAGATTTTTTTTTAATACCTACAGAGTAGAGACTTTTTGAAGAAAAAAGGAGGTGGACTGGCGGGGTTTGGTAAGGTAGAAATTGTCAAGCTGATTATTGGTGGTGGTACCCTAATCTATCTACATAGTTTTGAATAATATGAGGCATGACGACTTGACAAAACATGCAAAGGGATGAGAAGATGAGATAAGTGCACAAATTAACAACCTGGCTATTTCTTTAGAAAGTGCCCAATTATATTTAATCTTGGCTAATTTACAAGCTCAATATTTTAAAACCTTTTTTAACTTATATATAACCCGCAGAAAAATAGCTAAATGGGGAGGGACATCTGGTACAAGGTGTCCAAGATGCCGGGAATATGGACCAGATATAGTGCACATGCTAGCCAGAAGCCCAGAGCTAGAGGGCCTTGAAGCTGGAATCATTGATTTTTTTTTTTGCAAATAAATTAGGGGTACATTCTGCCCTAGCTCCATGGCCAATGCTTCTAGGGGTTCATGATGACAACATAATTGCTGTTAATGCCCAACCATTTATGTTTGTTGCTACGGCCATACTTAGGTTATGTTTGACAACAGCCTGGCTTGATCCTAGCCCTCCTGTATTTCATCAATGGATGGCACGTTTACTATCGATTTATCATTTGGAAAAAGCAATTTATGTTCGGAAAGGCAGTAATGCCCAGAAGAAAATGTTTAACATTTGGGTCCCCCTAAGTGATTGGAAATTGTTAGGTACTCCAGGGAATAACTGGGGAAAACATCTTTACAGCAACAATGATTAATTTTGGAGGGGGGGGGATTCAGAGAACGAATTTGTATATTTACGGGTGTTTAAATGCTTATTGACATGACTAAATTTTATTCTGTCTCGTTTTGATGAACTTGATGCACTTTACAGAATTATGTACTGTTAGGCACTATTTGATGATTAAAGCAACTACGGTTAATTTGGGGGAGGACTCAGAGAATGAATTTTTATATTTATGGTCTCTATACGCCCATTAACATGTCTAGATTTTATTCTGTCTCGCTTTGATGAACTTGATGCACCTTACAGAATTATGTATTGTTAGGCACTGCTTGTTGATTTATGAGATTTATCTGCTTGTGTGGGGTGGGGGTTATTAGATGAAAAAATTAAATAAAAATATTTTTAAAAAGAAAAGTA
This sequence comes from Calotriton arnoldi, assembly GCA_963921515.1. NCBI lineage: Eukaryota > Metazoa > Chordata > Amphibia > Caudata > Salamandridae > Calotriton > Calotriton arnoldi. The sequence continues at coordinate 1,235,039 of CAWUFW010005100.1, forward strand.
AACTTGAAAAGTGTGCATTTGGAAATAAGGAGTTGGAGATTTATTTTAAATGATTTTAGTCTCTATAGATCAAAAGATGGTTTCAGCCACCCTTGAATGGCCTTCTTTTACAAATATTAAAGAGACTCAGAGTTTTCCTAGATTTGCAAATTTTGGCTCTCAACTTATTGAAGAATTAGCAGAGATTAAAAAAAAGAAGGCATGAAAGGAGGTTTATGCTGGAAGGGTCAAGTTGAGAAGGTGTATAATGTGCTTTAAAATGTTTATTCATGCTCCAATCTTGTGCCATCCAGATACTTCTAAGAAGTTCATACTAAATACTGCCGCTTCTCAAAGATCATTGGGGTAGTTTTGTGGCATCTGCAAGAATGTGATGAACAAGAACACCCTGTCTTTTATTTGTCACATATTCTGTTAGAGAGTGAATCGAATATTTCTGTTCTTGAAAGAGAGTTCTTAGTTATGAAGATGGCTACTGGAAAACTACAACTTGATTTGATACATTTGTTCCTTAACCTGCCCAAGCAGACCCACACAACCCAACACCTGAGAAACTCCACTGGCTCCCCCTCCATAAAAGATGCCAATTCAAACTACTGATACGCCTAAAAAGCCTCCACGACCAAGGACTAGCATACATGCACCACCGCCTGAACTTTCACCAACCATACAGAAACCTCTGCTCCGCTTCCCACGCACAGTCACCGAGCATCCGCCAGAGCCGCAGAGGAGGCCGCTCCTTCTCCCACTTCTTCACCAAGTCCTGGAACTCCCTCCCGCTCCGAACATCACTCTTGCTCACCAACTTCAGGAACAGACTCAGGACCTGGATCTTCGACTGAGCCCAGCAACACAGTGCCTGGATACACTTACAGGTGATAAGCCGCGCTTTACAAGTACTGATTGATTGATTGACATATGTGCTATGATTCTACTACTTCTGGCAATAGGTGAGTAAGCATACATTAGATGTAGTTCCACTTTCTTTTGGTGGCCTCTTGCTCATTCTGATTTTCAAGAGTATGTTTTGTATGTTTCATTTGTGCTTAACCTAAAGCTTCACTTTCCAAGCCTTTTGGACATCAGCAGCCTTTACTATTGGCTCCCGAACTACAGCATAGGATGTCTACTGACTCTATAGCAGATTTTCCACCTTCAGATGGGTATCAAGTAATAATGATTACATGTGACAATTTCTCAAGGATGGCACATTTTTACTGTTTGACTGAACTGTCCACAGAAGAGGAAAAGGTTAAATATTTTTAACAGACATTTTCTCATCTTAATGATCTACTTCTGACATAGGAACTCAGAGGCTTATTTATGAGAGTCCTGCATCACTTTTGCACCACGTAAAGTGGTACATGTGTGACACAGGGCTCTGAATCTGATTTATGAAGCCAAAAACAGCCATCCTGTGTGGCTTTGAGTGGCCTCATAAATCATGAGTAAGGAAACTCAATGCAGCGCAAATCACAGTGTCTTACTCTGTGCTCGGGAGGCATTCCATGGGCGTTGCGATGGGTTTTCCCATACAACACACATGGTTTTTTGTCGCTGTTCCAGATTGACAATATCATGTAAACCTGGAAAAGGGCCAAATCCTTACAGCTCTTGAGGTGAGGTGTCACAAGGAGAAATATGTTTATTTCTCCTTGTTTTTCCTCTTTCCATGTATGCTCCATTCTGCAGCACACACAGAAAGAGGTAAACACCATTTAGGATTGTCTCTGTGCAGGAAGGTGCCATTTCCTGCACAAAAACAATCCTGCGGGCAAAGGAGGACTCTTTGCACCAATGTTGCAAGGGTGCCTATATCGGTGCTAGGCTGCCGAAAAGGCGCCATCACAGGAAGAAAGGAGAGGAATGCACCTGATTGCATAAATACAGTGCATTCCTGCCATTTAAACTTGACGTAGGGCAGCACAACAAGGTGGCTTTCTGACCTGCCCTATGCCAAATCCCTTAAATGAGGGCCTCAATGTCTTTAACATTTTTGGAAGGCTCTTTGTAAGACATTAAGAATTGGATCTGCTCCTCTTTCTTCTGGTAATCACCCTTAGTTTAATTGGCAAACAGAACTAACTAATCATAGTATGGAACAGTATATTTTATGCTACAGTAATCCTGTTCAAGATCATGGTGTTACTTTTTCACCAATTGTGGAATCACAAAGCTACTTATAGTACCACTAAAGTGTCAACATTTATCTGCTTAAATGATTTGTATCCGAAAGCTTTCTGTTCTGCACATCATATTAATGCTTTGATTCCAGCAGCTACTGGCAATATGAGGTATTTATAGAAAGAAGGGCAACTAGTATTGGGAAGCTTACATCATTCTAAATTCAACTTTAAGGAACATGCTAATAACTCAAGTTCTGCTCCTTTAGCCCCTGAAATCAAAATGTTGTTACCTTTTCTTCCTATTTATATATTGCCAGTTAAATACTAACCACAATAATGTGGTCCAATTTTCATTGTTCATTTTATTAATCCTGTAGTCTTTTGTTTGAAGTTGCCTTACATTTAGAGAACGCATCCTGTCTTTCATTCTTCATCACTAAAACCTTACGTACCTGGGGCCAGAATTATCAAGGCCTTGCATCATGCAAGGTGACACAAGGGCAATGCAAGCCTTTAACTGAGATTTACTAAGCCACGCTGAGCCAACTTGGGTTACTTTTCCCTGAGAAGGTATTCAATGTGTAGAGAGTGGGTGTTCCGCCCTCATCCATCCATGGTTTTTGACACATTCCCAGATTTACTAATACTAGTAAACCTGGGGATGTGTCAAAATGGCACGACTTCCTAGGGGATGTGCAACAAGGAGAAATATGTTTATTTCTCTTTGTATCTTCTTCTTTCTACATGTGCTGCATTCTGCAGCACACATAGGAAGAGGAAAAACTCTCAAAGTAATGTTTTTGTGCAGGAAGTCATCCCTTCCGGCACAAAAAGAATCCTGCCTGTAACTCAGGCACCCTTGCACCATGGTGCAAGAGTGCCTGCGTTGGCGCTTGGCAGCCACAAGTGATAGAGCAGGAATGCACCATATCTTAATAGATATGGAGCATTCCTGCCCTCTCCATTTGACCCAGCGCAGCAAGTTGTCTTGCTGTGTTGTGTTGCATTGCACCAAATATTAGCAAATCTGCCTCCTGGTTCTTATTATCAGTTACTTTCTTGATCACCAACAAATATGGTAATAGAGCAACTAATTAGGTTCAAGATATACATGATTCTCAAAATAAAATTAGGTTGTCTTAAACATCAGATTCATTAGAAATATTGTACATCTAATGACCTTTGAAAATTGCTTCTGCAGATCCTGCTCTCCATTAGTTGTTTTTTCCAGTAGCATTCTGATAAACCCAGAGTTTCAGCAAAGGTGCATACTGTCACATTGGTGCCAAGCACTTACTTGTGGTGGCATTCATTTGGAAGAAAAATAGAGAGGCCATACATCTCTCCAATCTATACTAGTGCATGGGTTGGTGTCTACGCTCCCCATTAAGACTAATTTCTTCGTTGTGGTCACCTGGAGGGGTATTCCATATCTTATGCTGAATACCAACAATGAAAGGGGGCTGTCAGGGCATAGAAAATCACAAGGAAGATATGATGTCAAATGTATGATTCTTTTTCTCATCCAGAACTGACACCATACTCCTGAAGAGGTAGGAATACCTAGCCTTATTACAGCCATTTCCAAGACAGTGGCTTTTTCACAAATTGTTGTCTATTGTTCGAAAACCAGGATGGAGCTCATCTTTTTCCCAGTGATGTCATTGCTCCACATTTTCTACAGTTAGAATCCTTTTTGATTTTTTTTTTTACTTGGCTCTTTTCGGTGCCTGGTTCAGGGAGAGCATGGTTTGCCTATTCTACACTTGCATTATTCATCGTGTTGAATCAAGAACTATGACGATTGCCAGGTAGGATTTTTCTCTTTGTGAGGTTTTCTGGGCCTGGACGAAAGAGAAATGACACTGGCATAACTCATGCAATTTTGAGAATACATTTTGTGTTACACTTGTTACGTGAAATTCCCAGAATTTTCTCCCTTATGCAACTTTGTGAAATTACACACAATTCGTTGTATAAATTTAACAAGAAAGCACAAGAACAGCAGACCAACAGCAGTTATTATTCGTGGTGCATTTGTCTAAATGCGTCCTCACGCCAAAAATTGACACAAGGATGCGTTTCGCGCTAAAATATAGCATGAAATGATGGGTTTGCATTTTGCGTAATTTCCCATATTTTTGCAGTAATGTTGCATAATTACATGGAAGCAAATTACACAAATTTCGCACACCACTAGTTTTTTTTACTCCTTTTGTACCCTGTTATGGAAACACTTGAATCCTTTCATGTGTACATTAAGTGCAGACTGGCACCGGGGCTAGTTGTAGGAGTCACTCTGTCTGAGTAGTAAATTTCAAAGACTTTCCCAATCTCCAGTCCTTGACAAGACAAAGAAATGTCTACATTGGAGTGTCTATGAATAACTACACAAGTTGAAAGAAAGTGGTCCTATTCATTTAGAGTACCCTGAGCATCCTTGATACTTTCAGTATGAACCAGCAACTAAGACCTATTGACTATAGATGTTTGGTCATTACACCTACATTCATAATCGTCATTAACCTGACCTTATAGCAAGAGAACGTACACTATTAAGGTGAGTTGAAACATAATATGGACCTCCTTTATCCTAACAAATGCCACATTTCTCTTGAAAATACAATGCAACTTTCCAGTCTCCTGTTACTACTAATAGTTATTTAATGACAATGTTTGAAAGAAATGCCCCATAGTCCCATGATGATGGCCACTAGACAGTATCAACATCTACCTATGGGCATGAGCAGTCCATCATCAAAGCGCATCCTTGGTTGGTTTGATCTAGACATTCACAGGCAACATCAATGGTTAATGGAACTGCTTATACAATATACAAACTGCTTATGCAATAGAAAAAACACCCTCACTGGCTTCCAATGAGTTCTACTCTGCAAATATAAAAGCTTGCTAAAATTAAATCACGCAAATGAATACCCAATGAACTTTAAAATAAACATTCTAAAAAAGTATTGGTTCTTAATAGCCAAAGGGCTTGTTGACACCTGTTTAGACTTGCTAATGGACAACATTTCTGAGGCTGTTTTAGTTAAATATATGGGTGAGCTGTGTTGGGCTGTAGATGGCAACACTGTACCTTTCCAATGTGACTCTAAAATAATACTTACTAGCCCTTTGACAGCCAATCGCATGATGAGATGATTCTCAAATGAAGACTTTTTCACCAAAAGAACCCTCATCTACGATTGTATACTTTGTATGTCCCTAATTTTATCTCCCATCAAGAAATGATCCTTGTATTTGAAAGGACTCTCAGCGAACTCTCGTTTGGCATGCTTTATCCTTGAGTCCTCACCCGGTGGGTTTAATACCCCCAAGTGGGGTCAACTCCACACACAAATGGGGGAGCACTTTGATTTTATTTTTATGGGATTGTTTTTTGAGTTTTAAAATGGCCTCAAGGTACCACTTTTGTTACTTTTAATATCCAGCCTGGATAAAAAGAAAATAAGTTACTTACCTGTAACTACAGATATCCAGTATTGATATTTTTCATAGATTCACATGCCTGAATCATTCCCCGTTGTCGAGATGGGAGTCCCACGATATAATAATTGAGCAGTATTCAAATAATGCCATAGGATATAATGGCCCTGAGCCATGCTAATATAGCCTATCTATGCCCTTTTAAAAAAAAGGGCCAAATGTTGAATGCAGCCAATCAGCTGTTAGCACCCTCTAGAACAGTCCCAGCAGAGGCAGTTTCCCTCAGATTTTCCCAGCACAAGTGAGAAGTGAGTGTCTTAATATATTAAGGACACGGCCTCTACGGGTAGGAGGGTGGGTGCATGTGAACCTATGAAAGATACCAATACTGGATAATCGTAGTCACAGGTAAGTAACTTATTTTCTTATCCAGTATTGGGGTATCTTTCATAGATTCACATGCCTGAATCAGAATAGCAAGCAGTGACATCCAATCTTTCAGTTTGTCTGTTGCGGATGGTGGGAGATTTTAATACGTGTTGAACCCAAAAAATCTTACGTAACAAGAACAAAACCCCCGAGGGCTATACCTGTGTGAAATGAATGTGAATGTATGCACAGAATATACTCTTAAAAGCATGGTAAAACATCACTTATGTAACAATATCTCCATATACATAGTATTAGCGAGAGGAAAATAAAGAATAATAATGTAACCAGTAGTATACTTTACTTAGATATGTTCTACATTTTTTTTTTATATTTGTGTATATATAGTATTTGTCACCACCATAAAAACAAATGACTCTTTCCAAGTGTTAGAAAGAGGCTTACCTTAATGGAAAAGATGGCGAAGTACTGCGTGGCCCACTGCTGCTTCTGCGTCTAGTGCGGATTCCAGGCAATAGTGCTGCGTGAAGGTATGAGTGGTACTCCAGGTTGCAGCACAACAGATCTTCTCTAACGTTACCCCTGCGAAGAGGGCCGCAGAAGTTGCAACCGATCTGGTAGAGTGAGCCTTTGCTATCCTTTTCAAAGGCTTGTTGGCTTTAATATGACAGAATTGGATCGCAGCCGATATCCATCTTGCGATAGTGGCTTTCGTTATTGCAGTCCCTTCTCTGCCTTGGCCATAGGCAACAAGTAATTGATCAGTTTTTCGAATGTCCTTTGTTCTCTGAAGATAGAACTTGAGGCAGCGTTTGACATCAAGTGTATGTAGCGCCTGCTCTGCAGGCATTGATGGTTGCGGAAAATAGGACCGGAGTATAACCGGCTCATTGAGGTGGAACTGAGAAGGGACTTTAGGGATAAACGTGGGATTAGTCCTTAGAATCACAGCATTCTCCTTAAATATTAAAAAGGGTTTCCTAATTATGAAAGCCTGGATTTTACTTACCCTCCTGGCTGAGGTGAGGGCCAGAAGAAGGGCGACTTTCCATGTGAGGTATTTCAATTAAGCTTTATGAATGGGTTCAAAGCGTCTTTTCATGAGTTGAGCAAGAACCACGTTTAAATTCCATTCTGGTGGGGGTGCTCGCACTGGAGGGAAAGCACGGAACAGCCCCTTCATGAATTGTTTGATAAGGCTTGAGGCACAAAGAGAAGTGCCATTGGAAGCTCTTCTATAGCGAGAGATGGAAGCCAGATGCACCTTAACTGAAGAGAAGGCTAAACCTGATTTTGCCAAAGAGAGAAGATATGGTAAAATCTGTTGCAGGGATATTTGAAATGGATGCAGGTCACTTTGTTGGCACCAGACACGGAATCTCTTCCATTTAGGTTTGTATGTCTTGTTGGTGCTTTCTGCTCTAGATTTTGAGAGAATATCTCTACACTCTTCAGAAATGCTCATGTCTTTAAACTCCAAGAATTCAGGAGCCAAGCGTGTAAATGCAGAGACTCAGGATTCAGATGGTGCACTTGACCATTGTCCCTGGACAAAAGAGGAGGAAGCAGCTGCAGACAAATAGGTCTCGTCTCTAAGAGGTGAAGAAGTTCCGGAAACCAATGTTGCCTGGGCCACCTGGGTACGATGAGAATCAGGCGACATCCTTCCAGCTTCATTTTGGTCAGTACTCTGGGGATCAATGGGATTGGGGGAAAAGCGTAGGCATATATCCCTGACCATCGCATTGAAAGGGCATTGCCCTAAGACCCCGGGAGGGGGTACCTGCTGGCATAGGACCAGCATTTGGTGTTGATGTTCGTGGCACACAGGTCCAGAGCTGGTTTGCCCCATAGAGCAAATACTCCGTCCAACTGGAATTGATTGAGTTCCGGTTTGTGGCAATTGTCTGTAGCTCTGCTGAGAGCATCGGCCAGTGTGTTGTGTAGACCTGGATCATGCTCCGCTTTGAGAGAGATCCCGTGCTCTGTTGCCCAGCTACACAGTTCCTGTGCTTCTAGAGAAAGCGTGAGAGATTTTGTTCCTCCCTGTTTGTTTATGTAAAACATACTGGTCGTGTTGTCTGTACGGACCAGTACGGAGGCGCTTGCTATCCTCGGCAGGAAAGTCTGTAAGGAGAGGAATATGGCCTTCAACTCCAGGCTATTGATATGACTTTGTTTTTGAGAGTTGGACCATTTGCCTTGAATTTGAAGGTCCTGCAAATGGCCTCTCCAGCCGTCTATGGAGGCATCCGTTGTCAGGATGAAATCTGGTATGTCTTGTAAGAAAGTCAACCCTTTTGAAAGGTTCGGGGTGTGATACCACCATTTCATTGCTATCTTCATGGCCGGAGTAACATGAATGATGTCTTCTAATGATCCCGATGTTTGAAGCCATTGTTTTTGTAATTCTTCCTGGAGAGGTCTCATTTTGAGTCTGGCCAAGGGAACCAAGTTGATCGCTGAAGAGCACATCCCTAGCAGTGACTTGTATTTCCTTACTGAAACTGACTTTTTTCTTGATATGGCCATAGCCAAAAGACGTAGCCGAGTTTGACGTTCTTCCGACAAGAATGCTTTGCATTGGATTGTGTCCAATCTGGCTCCCAGGAATGGTACTATTTGACTGGGAATAAAAGAGGACTTTGTGACGTTGACTGTCAACCCTAGTTTGCTGAACAGTTGTAAACAAGCGTTGGTGGTTCTGGACGCTTCCTTTGCCGTAGAAGCCTTTAACAGCCAGTTGTCCAACTATGGGAATACTTGATGGCCTTGAGAATGTAGAGCTGCCGCTACAGGTGCCAGGCATTTTGTAAATATCCTGGGTGCCGATTTGAGGCCGAAAGGGAGAACCTTGAATTGGTAGTGGGTACCAGCCACCACGAATCTGAGGAATTTTCGATGTTTCCGATGAATGGGGATGTGGAAATATGCGTCTTCCAAGTTGAAGGAGGTCATGAAATCTCCTTTGTTGAGACGTCGTAAGATCTCGGTCAAAGTTACCATCCTGAAAGTTTGTTTCCTTAGGAACTTGTTTAACTTTCTGAGATTCAAAATTGATCTCCATTCCCCTGACTTTTTCATAATCAAGAAGAAATGGGAGTAGAAACCTTGCCCTCTTTGCAGAGCTGGAACTTTCTCTATGGCTTAGCATAATCTTCATTTCCTTCTGCAATAAGTGAAGACGAGGGGGAGGGGTTCCCCTGGGTGGCGTAGTTGGAGTTTTTTTTTTTACAAATTCCAGTGTATGACCGAAGGCGATCAAATCCAATACCCAATGTTCCGATGTTATACTCTCCCATTGCTGGAGGAAACTGGATATCTTTGCACCCACGGGAGGGGAAGGTGAGGGGGAAGCTGGTACCATGGTAAAATCACTGTTTTCTTCCATTGTCCCTGCCTTGGGTCGATGTTCTCTTTCGGCCCCCTTGGCGAGAGAAACCAGCCTTAGCCGGTTGACGGTAGGCAGCAGGTTGATAGGATTGCGTATATTGTGTCTGGTAGGGCTGGTATTGTTGCGCTCTTTGGTAGTTTCCTCTGTAAGTGGAAAATCTACGTCCTTTTGCCCCTCTGTATCTTTCTGTATTGGAGGGAACCTAAGGCTTTAGCAGTATCTGTGTCCTTTTTGATGGAAAGAAGCGCCTCATCAATATGTTTGCTGAATAAGGCGTCCCTATCAAATGCCATATCCAGAACTTTTGACTGGACCTCTGGTCTAAATGTGGTTGCCTTTAACCACCCCTGGCGTCTTAATACAGCCGCTCCTGCCAGTTGGCCGAACCCCGTGTTGGCTATGTCCATAGCGCAATCGATTGTTTCTGAGGCTGCCCGTTCTCCTTCTATGAGGATCTTTCTGGCTTCCTGCTTTCTGTCCTCAGGAATAGGTTCTAGTAGAGAAGCCATATCAGACCACATTTGTCTGTCATAACGTCTGATGATAGCCAAAGCGTTGGCTGCCTAAATGGTAGTCGCAGCCATGGTGGAAAAACGCTTACCCATAATGTCAAGCTTACGCCCTTCTTTGCCCAGAGGAGTGGAGATCGGGGGGCCGGGTTGTTAGATCTCCTTTGTGCTGCCTGTGAAATAACAGAATCCGGTTTCTGATGGCCAGTCAGACAAGAAGGGGGATTTTCTGGGGCTCTGTACTTTTTCTCTATGCGAGAGAGCACTGGTGGTATTGTTGCCGGGGTCATCATTATCTTTACACCCTCTTGCCAAATGTAGTCAGTAATTGGAATTGTGCGCATTGACTTTCTAGCTTCTTCTTTAAAGTCATACAGGAAGCAGTCTGTATGCTTAATTTCCATGGGGAGATGGAATCTATTAGAAGCCCTCTCCATTAAGTTGTCGAAACCCCCTATGTCTTCTGGTAGGGTATCGGCTGGATGGTCTGACGGAGGTGAAGGAGTAGGAATAATGTAGCCCTCCCAGGGATCGGCAGCTGGATCTGGGATTTCGCCGCCTTCTTGCTCTTCGTCCGAAGAGGAAGGGTCGACCGGATCAACCTCTCGTGGTACTGTAGATGTTGCTGGTGAACTGGGTTTGTCATGGATTTGCGTTTGCACCGAAAGTTCCTTGGGAACGTCTGGAGATGGAAATCTTTGCTTGTAATCTGCTAGCATAGCTTGAAGATCTTGAATTAATGTTGGCGGAAGATGAGCCATCTCTCTAGGGCAATGATCTCTGTATTCGTAGTGTTGATAATGACGCGGCGGTGCCAGATATGGCTGGTAGTAATGCTGGTCTTCGTAGTCATCGTAAAAATCCTGGCACTTCACGTGCAGCTCAGAAGGACTGTGTGCTGCTCCGTACATACCATCATCCTCATCTCCATCCTCATCAGACTCTTGAAGGTCCAAAAGGTTTGATGGAGGTAACGGAGAGATTTTACTATAAGCTGACATTTCAGGATGAAAATATTTCTTTGTTACCCTAATCCTCGTCGACGGTGGCGTCGACGGGCTTCTGATTACAATTGCTGAAAATCCTGTCGTCGACGACGGCTTCATCGTCGACGGAATCATGGTCAACAGTATCGTCGTTGACGGTGACGTCATTGACGGTGTCGTCGATGGTCTTGTCGATATTGTTGTCGCTGAACCTGCCGTCGACGGTGTCGTCATCAGTGACAGAAGTGGCGTCGACGGTGTGGACGTCGACGGAATCTTCGACGGCTTCATCACTGAAATGCTCACCGACTGCGTCGACGGTACAGACGTGGATGATGACTGCGTCAACGAGATCTTAGTTGATGGTATGAGTCCGGAGATGGCCATGGTCGCCGTCGTGTTTGATGTAGACGGGGCCGACGATGTAACAATGTAACTTGCCGTCGTCGATGACCCAGTGGCTGTCGTCTCCCATGCCGTCGTCGATGGGGATTTTTCAATCCTGCTCTTTCCAGGATCAGATGAAGAGGCTCTGTGTTGCTTCTTTTCTTTCCTCAAAGGGGTAGAGGAAACAGAAGACGAAGGCTCAGAGGAGACTTTAGAATGCTTCTCCTTTCTTGAACACTTGCTTTCTGGAGAGGGTTTAAGGTGTTTCCTGCCCTCTCCAGAGCCTTTCTCCTCAGACCTTGCTCTTTTTTGAGGTCTAGGTGAAACATCACTGTCCTCCTCTGATGACTTGGGGTGCTTAGTGGACTGCAACCACAGAAGCAACCTCCCTTCTCTGTCTCTTAAGGTCTTAGAAGAGAAAGTGCGACAGATTTTGCACTGTTTTACCTCATGGGCTGGATGGAGGCAGAAGATGCAGTCCTTGTGAGGGCCATCAACATGAACTCTTTTCTTGCCACAGGTCTTGCAGGGCCTAAAGAGTCCTTTCTTATTAGACATGATGAGTAGAAATGTTTTGAAGAAAAAACCTGAAAGGTTAGAAAAAACTGAGTAGAACTCAGGGAGACTCTCTTCACACACTACGTGCGGTGAAAATCTGAGGAAAACTGCCTCTGCTGGGAAGGTTCTAGAGGGTGCTAACACATGATTGGCTGCATTCAACATTTGGTCCTTTTTTTAAAAGGACATAGGCTATATTAGCATGGCTCAGGGCCATTATAGCCTATGGCATTATTTGAATGCTGCTTAATTATTATACCGTGGGACTCCCATCTCGACGACGGGGAATGATTCAGGCATGTGAATCTATGAAAGATACCCCAATACTGGATAACAGAAATGACTCCATCTGTTGTGGCATCTTCTACATACCTGGGAATTCAGGGTGTACCTTGGCGTCCTTCCAACTTCTCGGACAGAGAGTGGCGAGGCTGGTACGAGCCCTACTTGAACTTCTTGAGCTTTTTCTTGGATTTTGATTTACCCAAATAATTGGACCGCAAACACAACTTGTTGCAGGATCGGCCTCGAGAGTGGAAACAGGCCTGTGTCCTTGACTTGGAGCAGGAGCAGCCCTAATGCAACATCCTGTAGTGCTCGGAGACATATACCTTGGCTTCTCGTTCTTGGATAGCCTTCAGGTGCATCAGAGCAGCCAAAACACTAGAGATACAATTTGTGGGGATCTCTCACAGACATTTGTCTGCAACACTCCATACAAGGACACTAGTTTTAGGAGGGGGCATGTTCCCCTGCACACAGGAAAGAAATGTGAAGAGAAAAAGCTCATCAATTGATGAGAAAAAGTATGTCATGGAATAAACTCCCAGTTGGTATCATTGGCCGCTGTAACATTATTAAGATGAACATCCTCCTGAAATGTTTGTTTTTATTTAGGGCAATTCCATTGCAGGTACCTGATTTCTTTTTTAGACGTCTGGAAGACGCTATTGGAAGTTTTATTTGGGGTTATAGGCAGGCGAGACGAGCAACTCGCTTTATGAAACTCACATATAAACAAGGGGGGGGCTGCAGCTTCTTGATTTTAAGTTATATTTTTAGGCTGCTTTCGCTGGAGGTCTACATAGTTTAATAACTCCGGCAGATCCAGATACATCAGCTTTTGGCTATCAGCTCGCGCCGGGGGCTGAGTTTAGGCTTTTTTTTTAGGCTGGGGGATTCCAACTTCTACAAGCGCGTGCATTTTAAGGTTGTCAAGGATGTCATCCGTATATGCCAGGAAATCTGCATTAAATATTCTATAGCAATGTTAAACAAAGACACACCGCTTTGGGATAATCCTGCTTTCCCACCAGTTTTTCATGATCCAATTGGAAAGGTATAGGCTCAGTGTGGGGTTCAGACTGAGGGACAGAAGTACAATCTAAACAGATTTTGTTCATTTGCTGGACTACAGGCGGCTTTTGATCTTCATAATTACTTTTTCCTTAAGTACTTCCAAGTTAGGGTTTTTTTATATCAGCCTGCAAATCTGCGATTGATCTTGAAGGCACAGAGTTAACATTACATCTATATAAGCCAGCTAGGAAGCCTTCGACAAGTATGGTGTATCAAGACTTTTGTCAGTATGCCACTGATGATAATGTGTTATTGGCAGCAAAGTGGAGCCGGTTGTTTTCCTTGGATATCGTTGTCTCTGAGATTCAGAAGGCGCTAGAAATTGAACACTCTATCAACCTAAATTTACAACATCTTAAGACTATCTGTCTTTTGCATTACACACTGGAGAAAATCTTAAAATGGGTGATAATGCTGGTACCGATAAACTAGATGCCCGAAATGTGGTCTGCTAGCTTCAGATATTGTGCATATGTTTGACATGTGCCCAGCGCAACAGGAATTTTGGGTTGGTGTGATCAAGCTAATGGCATTTGCTTAGACTCTCCAGTCTCATTATCTCCTAAAGAGATACTGATAGGAGTTAAATTTGAATATGACGGGGGTATCAAGCGATTGCTGTCAATAATGATAGTCTATGCTCGGCTTTATATTACCAGGTCATGGCTTTCTGACACTCCCCAAGAAGGAAGCCGAATGGTGAGGTTATTTCCAACATATTTATGAGTCTGAATTGGCTGTGGCCAAAGCTAAAGGTCTTTCCTCCTTGAAAAGGCTTGATAAAATCTGGGTAGGCTTTAGCTTGGAGTTCCCAAATAGCATTGTCGATTGAATTTGTGTTTACTAGTTGATTTTGGGTATAATCATGTTGTCTTGTGTTATTCCCATACTCTAGACTATATCTAAATCATGTATGTCAAATTTTTATCCTCTGCTTTTTCTTTCTTTCTCAATTTTATAAGTGGGGCTAGTCCCCTCTGTTTGGAATTTTGAATATTTTAAATATTATGTATCGAACATATCTGACTTGGAAAATAATTTTTAAAAACATTTACAAATAAAAAGTAGGAGCGAGCACAGAATATGAGTATGAAGGTGTGGAATTAAAGAAACTGACATCAGCATGATTAGGTGGCATCCATATGCAGTTCCAGCCAGCACTTCTGAGGCAGAGCAGAGTCAATGTGGAGCCACATCAAGCTACCTACTGGCACGCAGGGGCTCTGCTGAAATATATTCCAGATCCAGTCTGGTGCCTGGGGATATTTTAACGATGAGGAATCTGCAGTCAGAAGTATCTATCAGAAAGTACACATCCATCTAAGGTGCACATCTACTTTCCTACACGAAGATGATGAAAATTTGATGAATAACCATCTTCCTCAATTTTTCTCTTTTGCTTCATATTTTTACTTATGTAAGGACTAGAATAGGACACAATTCTAATTTCAGGACCTTCTTCTTGACCAGAAAGAAGTGAAGTCACTAGTGTAATACTCTTTTTTAGCAGCCATTACAATCAAATAATTTGATGTGTGAATATTGTAGGAACTACATATCAGAACTGCAGCCATAAACCTCTTTACTAACCATGTATTTCAGTACAGTAATTGAAAACTTAACAGTTGTCAGATACTGGCACACAAAAGGTCAGGAATATGGGGGCAATAGGCCTGGACTGTTATTTTGTAATCATCTAAAAGATCCTGTTGATATGGACGGTTGCAGCTGTGGCTTCAATATTAAGCTTCATAGCTGCTATGTTGGAGACTTCATTGAAGGAATGATTCTCTCTTTGAGTTTTTGGGAGAAATAGCCCTTAAATCTATGGGTATGTGGAGGACATTCAGAGTTCTATGGAAAGTGCTGTCCGTGCATTGTAACCTCTTCTTTCAGAGTAGCTGGAGAAGGAAGATGCTGTGCAAGAGGTGGATGGCTTGTAACACCAGTTGGAACAGAAGACAATTTCCCTCTGAAATGCCTGTATTGCTCAGTCATCTTTGAGCACAGCAATTGCAATGAAGTCTTTATTGGAAACCTCCACAGTTTCAGGCAATGAGAAGAAATATATGATCCTCGTCCAGGATTTGCAGGTAATCTCTGGACATTTTGCATTCAATGTTGAATGGGAAATTTTCGATGGCAGGGAGGTTCCGGACTCAAAAATAGACCTCAGTATCAAAAAATGAATGCTTGATATGAAGGAGCAAGTCTATGCTTACTTGCTGCATGTCTTGCCGTGGCAAAAATAGTTTTAATCTTTTCTCAGACCAATGTAATCGTGTCTATCAAACCCTCGATTAAAGTAAAAAAAGTTCCACTAATCGTGTTTATGACAAAATTTCAATAAAACACTTAGAATTTTTTGTAGTACCGAGTGCAGCTAATGTCCTGAGTTTTAACAGTCTTTTGACTACTGCAGAGAAATACAACTGCTCTGCAGGCAAGTGGTCCTATGCTACTAGAAACAGATTTAGGTGTGGCCAGTTGATTTTGCTAAGTACAGTAAAAGCCTTACATCAGACTATCTGTGAGAAAGGAAACTGTCTGCATCACTGACATCATTGAAGAATACAAAAAAGTGATAGATGGAATGCTTGAATTAACCTCAACCACTGGTAATTACTCTGGTCACTTCCTAGTTTATCGTTTTTTTTGCACACCATGGAACCTCAGATTAGACCCAGGTTATATCTGCCTTGGTCCTGCTCCAATAGGAATAGTCCAGCCTGAACTTCTCAGCCAGATCCTCTCTGAACTGGAACATAGGCAACCCAATACCGGTCTTGGCCTGTTTGGAGCAGGACCAAGGCTGATTTGAATATCGCTTGATCTAATCTGAGGTGGCATGGAGGGCAACATAATGATAAACTAGGATGCAGCCTTAGTGCAACAGGTATGCCCAGGAATGGGTTCTGTGCTCACTGTATGAACCCAAGTTGCACCCGTCTGAGGAGGACCAAAAATGGTGTAAACAGTCTTGAGATGCTTGTGTTTCAATTCGGAAAGGACCTAGCTTGGCAGTATGAGCTGGACTTTTCTTATAGAAGCAGGGACAATGCTGATTTAGATGTGGCTGAGTCAAATCCGAGGTGGCATGTGGACAAGATAATGATGGACTGGGATGCAGCTCTGTATAATTACCAGTGGCAAAGATTGACTCAAACATTCCATCCATCATTTTTTTGTTTACTTCGATGTGATGCATTAAATACGACTAGAATGCCCAAAATTGGGTCCTGTGTAGAGGCCCAAATAGGACAAAACCGATCTTGGGTTTCTTTGTGTTCCTCTTCATAAGGGACCGGGCTTGGCGGTTTGGAGTGAGCTGTTCACAGGAGCAGGACCAAGGCTTATCTGCAGATGCCTGATCTAATTTAAGGTAAAGTAAAATAATGATGGACTGGGATGCAGCCTGAGTAATTACCAGTGGTTGAGATTAAATAAAATATTCCACCCATCACTCTTTTTGTTTATTTCAGTGCAACACGCTAAATGACGGGTGTGCCAATAAGTGAGTCCTCTCACTTTGCCACTGGAACCAAGCTGCAATTGGACTAACGAGGCCAAAAACAGGACAAAACTAGTATTGAATTGTTTATGTTCCGGTTCAGAAAGGACCTGGCTAGCAGCTTCGGCTGGACTGTTCTTTTTTTGAGCAGGACCAAGTGTGTTTTGCATATGGCTGGATCTAATCTTAGATGGATCTAATCTGAAATGGACAAAATAATGATGGACTCAAATTTGGCTACAATAAATTACCAGTGGGTGAAGCTAATTCAAGCATTCCACCCATCATTTTATGTTTACGTCACTGATATCAATGACAACATTTCCAAGGTAAGAGTCATCAAAGCCAAAATCAAAGCAAAACAAATCCTGAAATTGGTGAATATGAAAATAAGTTACTTACCTGTAACTACGGTTATCCAGTATTGGTATCTTTCATAGATTCACATGCCTGAATCATTCCCTGTCGTCGAGATGGGAGTCCCACAGTAAAATATTCAAGCAGTGCCTTAAATCCTTAATAGGCTATAATGGCCTTAGGCAATCTAATCAGTAGCCTTCAATGTCCTTTTTAAACAAGCATTGGCATAGCCAATAGGTCTCGCTTTTGGGACTGTATAAGTATTTAGTAATGCAGCACAATATCCTTGGTGCAACAACATTAACTGTTGCATGCTTAAACACTTATAATGTCCCAAAGGCGAGACCTATTGGCTATGCCAATGCTTGTTATGTGATGCTGTAGCCCATCACTGAGCAAACTTCAAAGCATCAGTGAAGTATTTCAGTGCTAGTGCTTACTTACAATTTGATGATAATAAAGGGTTCCTCATTTGCAAAATATAGACGAGAGCTGCATTCCATCTATACATCCCTCTCCGTAGATAATTACACTCCAGGCACAGATAGATATGCACCTTGCTGCCTTCTGCACAGCGACAAGCATGTGCAAGGGTGAGCGAGAAGGGGAAGACGTTTGACAGACCATGTACTTATTGAGATTTTTAAATGAATGCATTTAAGCACAGACAAACATAGCCCATTGCATTGGCCTGCCGACCCTTTAACTATTTGCAGGAAGCGTCCCTGGCGCACTTAGGGCTTACAATAAGCCACCCTGTTATCAGGCCGATAGCAGAGCCAAGAGGCTGCAGACTAAATAGGGGGTAGGCAGGATGTCCCGAACTCCAGAGGCAGATAAGGGCCGGCTTCTGAGGCTGTCCTGATCACAGAGTTAAAGGTTGGTGACAGCAAATCAGCCTGTGCTCCCAAGTCATTGTTATCTTTCTGGGTTATTTACAAGTCTGGCCAGCCTTTGAATGCACTAAATAAAACAACTTCCTCAGTTTGGAATAGCTAGAAGTGCTCTGGGAGAACATGTTGTTTTGGGCGTCTTGGGGCCAAATGGGCTCTGTTTGTGGATTGTCCTCCTGAAGCCTTTTATAGTGACATTTACTGCACTCTGTGTGGAGTAAATCTAGCTCACTAAAAGCTCCTGGAACCGAGAGCATGGCAGTGGATGAATGGAAGCATCATAAACATAAAAAAAGACTAGCGGCTTTTTTTGTCTTTTAGTACAGGGACAAGTAATATGGAAAATAAGCTGCACACCTCCATGACTCGAGAATCACTTGAGATGCACAGCAGGTTGGGGGAGAGGGAGTCATTACGGCCAGCCAACTGCCTGGCGGCGACAGCTCATAATTAACCTGACGCATTCTGAACAATTGTCTGCCTTTCACAGGGGCTGTTGTCTTGCAGGAAGCTTTTTGGCGGCACTGGAGGCTTGATTGCTTTGGCTGCGATTCACTCATACCAAGTTACAAGTTAACCACCACAGTCACCGGGCTCAAAGAGAAGCAGCGTTGGTTTAGCAACTTACTTGGTTACTTGGGGGCTCTGCCTTTAATAATTGGCCTGCTGTTCTTTACTTCGCACATCGTGTTTAACTGCTGGCGATTTCGTGTGGTGTGTAAATGCTTAAGCTAATAATAACAGGGATACAAGAGGCAAATTAAACTGACTAAGAGGGAGGGGAGAAGGGAGGGGGAGTGCGAGCAGAGGAGCATTCACAGCGATAGAAGACACAAATGAAGCTGACCAGGAGGGAGGGGGAAAAGGGAGGGGGTAGTGCAAGCAGAGGAGCCTTATTACAGCAATAAAACAAGCATTGGCCGCGCTGCCGTGAAACTGACACGGCCGCGAAAGTGAAAGTAATCGCGAGGGAAGCCAGATGGCGAGGGAAGCCATATGGCGCCTGATCGCGCGTGAACGCAAGCTGGTCGCCAGCAAAAGCCACTGCTGTTTGCACTTCCAAAACCCGCTTACTAAAACTCTCGCCAGAGCAGCGCATGCGCTGGCTCAGGCGAGACCTAAAAAGGACCCAATGTTGGCATACAGCCAATCAGTTGTTAGCACCCTCTAGAACACTCCCAGCAGAGGCCAGTTCTCCTCAGATTTTCAAAGTACAAGTGGGAAGTAAGGATCCCAAAATTCAATGAGAACTGACTCTCCCGGGAGAAGGGTGGGTTGCATGTGAATCTATGAAATACCAATACTGGATAACCGTAGTTACAGGTAAGTAACTTATTTTCTTATCCAATATTGGGGTATCTTTCATAGATTCACAAGCCTGAATCAGAATAGCAAGCAGTACCATGAAACTGTACTGTCGTTAGCGGACGGTGGGAGACATGAAACTTTAAACTCCCAATATTATAGACATATACCAGAAACAAGTCTAATAATTGTTTAAAATCTAGCATGAAATGCATGAGATAAATCTTTCAGATACACTAGCATTCACATATATTAAGAACCGTCAAAAACAGTTATAAATATATATATATACATACATATATATATATAGGCATTTGTATATATATATACATACATATATATATATAGGCATTTGTATATACATTTTCAGACATACGCAATACTGTTATTAAAATAAAGAAAGAGCTCCTCTTATGACAAACAAAAGAGGCTGACCTTAATTGAAGAGATGCCGCAGTACCGCTTGTCCAACCGCTGCATCTTCTCATTGGGTAGATTGCAGACAGTAATGCTTTGTAAACGTGTGGACATTCTTCCATGTCGCAGCACAGCATACTTTGTCTAATGTCACTCCAGCAAACAAAACTGTAGATGCAGAAATTGTTCTTGTGGAGTGTGCTTTAGCCCTTGCTGTCAGGGGCTTGTTGGCCTTTTCGTGACAGAACTGAATCGCAGATGAGACCCATCTGGCGATCGTAGCCTTTGTTACAGCTGTTCCTTGTTTTCCTTGTCCGTAAGCAACCAGGGGCTGATCTGTTTTTCTTATCTCTTTAGTTTTGTGTAGGTAGAATTTCAAACATCTCTTGACATCCAAAGTATGCAATGCCCGTTCTGCTGGGCTGGATGGCTTTGGAAAGAAAGATTGCAATATCACCGGCTCGTTGAGGTGAAATTGTGTTGGTACCTTTGGTATAAATGTCGGGTTTGTCCGTAAAGCTACATAGTTTCCAGTAAAATGTAGAAAAGGTTCTTTGATGTAAAGGCTTGTATTTCACTCACCCTTTTTGCAGAAGTAAGAGCTAGTAAGAGGGATACCTTCCATGTGAGAAACCTAAGCTCCGCTTTGTGAATTGGTTCAAACGGTTGTCTCATCAACTGCGCCAGGACTACATTGAGCTTCCATTCCGGAGGAGGCGCACGCACAGGGGGAAATGTGCGGAAAAGTGCTCTCATGAACTGCTTTACAAGACTAGATGCACAGAGAGAAGGAACTTGAGGAGATCTCCTATATTGGGAAATTGCAGCCAGGTGAACCTTTACTGACCAGAAAGTGAGGCCTGATTTAGCTAGTGAGAGAAGGTACTGCAAGATCTGTTCAGCAGGGGCTTGCAGCGGGTGAACGTTATTTCTTTCGCACCAGAAACTGAATCTTCTCCATTTCAGACGATATGTTTTGATAGTGCTTTCGGCACGGGATTTAGTAATGATTTCTCTACACTCTTGCGTTATATTTACGTTCCTAAACTCCAGGAATTTAGGAGCTATGCGTGCAAATCAAGAGTGTGGATCCGGATGATCGACTTGGCACTTGTTCCTCGATAACATCGTTGAGGATGGCTTCGACTCCGACAGCAGGAGCAGTTCCGGGAACCAGTATTGCCTGGGCCAAAGTGGAGCTATCAGGATCAGACGACAGCCTTCCGATTTCATCTTGCTTAGTACTCTGGGAATTAACAGGATGGGGGGAAAAGCGTAGGCATATATCCCTGAGCATCGCATTAAAAGGGCATTCCCCCTTGACCCCGGTAGAGGGAACCTGCTGGCATAGTACTGGCATTTGCGGTTCTCCTTCGTTGCGAAGAGGTCCAAAGTTGGTTTTCCCCAATTTCGAAATACCTTGTCCAGCTGGGATAGTTCTAGCTCCCACTCGTGGCAACTGGACTGAGACCTGCTCAATGTGTCTGCAAGGGTATTGTGCAGACCCCTGACATGCTCTGCTTTTAACATGATCCCATGATGTGTTGTCCATTCCCATAATTCTTGCGCCTCCTGAGAAAGCGTAATGGATCTTGTTCCTCCTTGCTTGTTGATATAGTACATGCTGGTGGTATTGCCCGTACGCACCAACACTGAAGAGCCTGCTATTCTCGGCAGGAACGCTTGGAGAGATAGGAATATGGCTTTTAGCTCTAAGCTGTTGATGTGCTGTGTGCTCTGCACCAAAGAACATTTGCCTTGAATTTGCAAGTCCTGTAGATGACCTCCCCAGCCCTCCATGGAGGCGTCCGTTCTGGGGTGCTCCGTAGGAAAGTTAGGCCTTGAACGAAATTTGACGCCTGGAACCACCACTGCAGAGTTTTCACCATCCGTGGTGTGATTCGAACTACATCTTCGAAAGGATCCCGAAACCTGTTGCACAAGTTACTTACCTTCGGTAAAGATATATCTGTAAGAAACATTAGTTAGTGATAGATTCCTTACCTTAGAATACCCCCAGGCGTCAGACTGGATCCGGAAAGTTTTCGTCAGCAGTACCCCTGCGCGTCGGAAGGTGGCGTCGTGCGGCTCCGCGTCCGTCGGTGGCGTCGTGGTTGCCGAGATGACGTTGCGGCAGCTACTTAGACGCCGCCCTCGCGCGCTGACGTCAGTTCTGTACACGACGCAGAGCCATGCAAGATACTGACCACTGGTGCATTGAAACTAGGGCCCTGAAAGGGTTGACCTTAACCCTAGAAATCAGTTTGCAGAAGGGGGAGGATGAGTGGGGTGGTAAGGAATCTATCACTAACTAATGTTTCTTACAGATATATCGTTACCGAAGGTAAGTAACTTGTGCATCTGAAAGAAACACGTTAGTGATAGATTCCTTACCTTAGAATAGATACCCCAACAATGCCAACCCCGGTGGTGGGTCTGCGAACCAAGATCACACCAGAAAGTCCCGGAGAACAGAACGGCTAAAGAAGCCGTCTCTCCGGACTTGGCTGTCCAGGCAATAGTGCTTAGTAAAAGTGTGCAGCGAGGCCCACGTAGCTGCCTGACAGATGTCTTGTAAGGGGACACCACGTCCCAACGCCGTAGTGGCAGCCGTCGCCCTGGTAGAATGGGCGCGCAGCCCCAACGGAGGCTCCTTCTTTGCCAGAGAATAACAGGCTTTAATACACAAGATGACCCATCTGGAGATAGTCCGCTTGTGTACGGCCCGACCTTTATTGGCGCCAACGTAGCCAACAAAGAGTTGGTCATCCACCCGGAACTGTTGTGTGCGACTCAGGTAAAATGAGAGTGCACGTTTTGGGTCCAGACGGTGGAGCCTCTCTTCCTCTCTGGAAGGATGCAGAGGCGGAAAGAAGGTGGGCAAAGTGATGGTCTGCCCGATGTGAAAGGCAGTAACAACCTTCGGCAGAAAGGATGGACGTGTCCTGAGGACAACCTTGTCCGGATGTACAGACAGAAAAGGAGGTTTACAAGAAGGAGCCTGGAGCTCACTCACTCTCCTAGCAGAGGTGATGGCAACCAGGAAAGCAGTCTTCAGAGTTAACAAACGAAGAGGACAGTTGTGAAGAAGCTCAAAGGGAGCGCACATTAAGTATGTGAGAACCAGGTTCAAGTCCCACTGTGGCGTTACAAAGGGAACAGGAGGAAAAAGGTGAGTAATGCCTTTGAGGAATCTGTTAACAACAGGGGACTTGAAAAGAGAGGGCTGATCAGGAAGCCTGAGAAAGGCCGAAATAGCAGAAAGGTAGCCCTTGATAGTGCCCAGAGCAGAGCCCTGCTGGGCCAAAGAAAGAAGGAACAGTAGGACCTCAGAAAGAGGGGCAGAAAGGGGATCCACAGCCTTTGCTGTGCACCATGCCACAAACTTGTACCACCTGCAGGCGTATACCAACTTAGTGGAGGGACGCCTGGCTGCCAGAATGACATCACAGACTTCAGGAGGCAAGTCGAAAGGAATCAACTGCCGCCGCTCTATCTTCGCAAAGAGGTGGAGACTGGGCAGGTTTGGGTGGAGGACCGTCCCCTGCTGCTGCGACAGAAGATCCTCCCGAAGAGGCAGTCTGATCGGGGGATTCGAGCCCAGTCCGGAGCCACAAGAATGACTTGGGCCCGGTCGTGCCTGATCTTCTTCAGCACTCTGGGCAGAAGTGGTATAGGCGGAAAGGCGTACAACAGACCGCAACTAAACTCGCGACGAAAAGCGTCGCCGAGCGAGTGCCGCCTTGGAAATTCCAACGCGCAGAATTGCTGACATTGCGCGATCTCTTCGGTGGCGAATAGATCTAACCAAGGCTCTCCCCACTGTCGAAAGAGACCTTGCGCGACGTCCGAGTGAAGACGCCATTCGTGATCCATCATGCACCTGCGGCTGAGTTCGTCCACCCTGGCGTTCAGTGAACCTGGCAGGTGTTGAACCACCAGGGAAATGCCCTGATGTTCCAGCCATGTCCAGAGGCGCAGAGCCTCCTGACATAGGGTCCATGAACCCCCCCCCGCCCTGTTTGTTGCAGTACCACATGGCGGTGGTGTTGTCTGTGAACACCTGCACTACTCTCCCCTTCACAGAGGGAAGGAATGCCTTCAGTGCAAGTTGGATCGCCCGAAGCTCCAGAAGGTTGATATGGAGCCTGGACTCCGCCGGAGACCAGAGGCCTATGATCTCCGCCTCTCCCATGTGGCCGCCCCATCCCAGGAGGGACGCATCCGTCACCACTGTGTGCTCCGGTTGGGGAAGGGAGAGGGATCTGCCATTGACCCAATGCCGGTTTGTGAGCCACCACTGCAGCTGGTGTGCAGTGCCCTCTGAGATCTGGACATAATCGGACAGGTTCCCCTGATGCTGCGCCCACTGGAACTTCAGGTCCCACTGCAGAGCCCACATATGCCATATGGCATGAGTGACCAGCAGGATGCAGGAGGTCATGAGGCCCAGCAGCCTCGGGGTCATCCTGACCGAAACCCAGGATAGAGGCTGAAAGATCGGAATCAGAGCCTGAATATCCTGGATTCGCCATTCAGGAGGATAGACCCGAAAGTGCGTCGTATCCAGAACCGCTCCGATGAAGAGGAGCTTCTGAGAGGGAATCAGGTGCGACTTCGGCACATTGATGGAGAACCCCAGCAAATGCAGGAGGTCGGCCGTAGTCTGGAGGTGGGAGACGACTGTGCGGGGCGAGCCTGGCTTCAACAGCCAGTCGTCGAGATAGGGGAAAACTGGAACCCCTGATCTGCGCAGATGAGCTGCGACCACCGCCATCACTTTCGTGAACACCCGAGGGGCG
The DNA here is from genome assembly GCA_963921515.1 of Calotriton arnoldi. Taxonomy (NCBI): domain Eukaryota; kingdom Metazoa; phylum Chordata; class Amphibia; order Caudata; family Salamandridae; genus Calotriton; species Calotriton arnoldi. The sequence continues at coordinate 1,259,483 of CAWUFW010005100.1, forward strand.
CTGGTAAGGCCAAAGGGGAGCACGGTAAACTGAAAGTGCTCGTGGCCTACCGTAAACCGCAGGTAACGACGGTGGGCCGGCAGGACGGGAATGTGGAAATATGCGTCCTGCAGATCCAACGCTACCATCCAGTCTCCAGGGTCGAGGGCAGACAAGACCTGAGCCAGAGTTAACATCTTGAACTTCTCCTTCCGGAGGAAGCGATTGACGTCCCTGAGGTCCAAGATAGGACGCAGGCCCTTGTCCTTCTTCGGCACCAGAAAGTAGTGGGAATAACAACCACGTCCTACTTCTGGCGCAGGAGGGCCGCGACTTCCTGTTTAAGAAGTGCCAAGTGATCCCCCGACATGCGGTGGTACTGGGGTGGTATGGCTGGAGGGGTAGTCTCGAAGGGGAGGGAGTAGCCCCTTCGGACTATTTGTAAAACCCACCTGTCCGAAGTGATGGTGCGCCAGTGGGGGAGGTGATGGCGAATCCTGCCCACTGGCATTTGATGGGCCTGAAAAACCGGACTAGGAAGGTTTGGAGGCAGTGGTGGCTGGGGTGGAGGTGGACTGACCCGCCCGCTGGCCCCCTGACCCGCCTCGGCGGGTCCCAGGTCTGCGGCCGCACTGAGACTGTTGCTGCGCAGGCCTGTGGCTCTGAAGCAAACGTGTCGGGCGCCCCTTCCGTTGCCACGAAAGGAGCGAAAAGCAGAAGGCGGAGGAGGGCGTGTGGCGGAAAGGCCCAGGGACTTGGCCATTGCCTGCGAGTCCTTAAAGCGCTTCAACGCACTATCTGCCTTGTTGCCAAAAAGGCGAATGCCATCAAAGGGCATGTCCATCAGGGTGTTCTGGACATCCCCAGAGAAACCAGTAGTCCTCAGCCAGGCGTGGCGATGGAGCGCCACTGTCGTGGAAATCGCCCTGCCCAGCGAGTCGGCGGTGTCAAGGCCACATCGAATCGTGAACTTTGCTGCATCTCTCCCTTCAGCAATAGCCTGAGAGAGCACTGTCCGGGCCTCCTCCGGACACTGAGGCAGCACTTGCGCCACCGTATCCCACAGAGAGTGGGAATAACGGCCCAAGAGGCATGCGGTGTTCACAGACCGCAGCCCTGAACTGGCGGAAGAAAAATCTTCTTCCCAAATTGTTCCAGTTTCTTGGATTCCCTATCCGGAGGTGCGGTAGGGAATGCGCTCGGGGACGCAGAGGCTTGGACAACCAAGCTCTCAGGGGTGGGGTGTTGGGAGAGGAAAGGGGGTCGCCCGGGGCCGGGCGATGGCGTCGGGCCACGTTCCTATCCACAGGAGCCCCTGTGGTGGGCCTGGACCAGGTGCCCAAAAGAACGTCTGACAGTGCATCATTAATGTGCCGCAGTGGCTCCGCAGAGGTAGCCGCCGGCTGAAGCACTTCTGTCAGGATGTTAGTCCTGACGGCCACTGTAGGGAGCTCGAGGTGGAGGGCCTCGGCCGCCCTACGCAACACCACGGCGTAACTTGCACCCTCCTCCGTAGCCACGGTAGGAGGAGTGAGCATGCCAAGGTCAGGAGAGGTGTCAAGACCACTGGCATCCCCCAGTTCCTCTGCCCAGTCCGGGTCTAACTCACACTGTGCTGTGAGAGGGTCCTCAGACCCCTCCCAGTCCTCCCCTTCCTCCGAAGGCTGATGAACAGGCCGAAAATAAGGAGGATGGACATCGACGTCCCATCGACGTCGGAATCTGCATCGAGTGACGCCGTTCCGGCGCCGTGTCCACTTCGGGGCTGAAACCGGGGACGACGTCGTCCGGTGGGACGGGCGACGTCGGAAGTGGTGCCGGAGGGGTCGACGTCGGTGGAGGTGTTACAAGGTCAACCGGCGTCGACCGGGATCCAGGCCTGGATCCATGGGGGCCCTGCGGCGCCGGAGCCGACAGCGATGCCGGAGCCGTCGGCAGTGAAGGGCAAGGACCCCCAGTCGGACCCGCGGGGCCCGAAGGCCCACCGGCGGGGCCCGACGGCCCAAAGAGGCGAGCCATGGCTGACAGAAATTCCTGCAGCTGGGCCGGAGTCGCCGATGGACCCGGGAAGGGCAGGTAGGACGGCGGCGACTGTGTAGGCTCCGCCGGAGCCGCGGGGGTGGCACCACCCGCACCCTCAGCCGCGTCGCGCGACGGGAAGTCAGAGAGCGACGTCGCTTCTTCGACTTCTTAGAGTGCTTTGTCTTACCTGACCCCGAGTGCGAAGACTTCGATCCCGACGAACGATGGTGGTGACTCCGCGACCGGTCCCTCGACCTCCCACTGGACCGGGACCTTGAGCGGCGCGGAGCCGACTGCCGGACTTCAAGCAGCTTTCAGGACCGCTCCCGCAAAGGCTTCGGCGCCATGGCCCGGCAGTCGGGGCACGACTTGGGGTCGTGATCGCGCCCCAGGCAGTAGAGACACACGCGGTGCGGGTCCGTCACCGACATCATGCGATTACATTCCTCGCAGGACTTGAAACCGGGCATCCCTACGGCACCAGGAGTCGATTGACTCGAAAAATAGAGACAAAAAGGCCTCGAAAAAACTCAGTCAAAAAATGACTAGGGGTACCGCTCTCTCCGGATCTGCGCTTGCTGGCGCGGAAAAAGAAAGAACTGACGTCAGCGCGCGAGAGCGGCGTCTAAGTAGCTGCCGCGACGTCATCTCGGCAACCACGACGCCAACGACAGACGCGGAGCCGCACGACGCCACCTTCTGACGCGCAGGGGTACTGCTGACGAAAACTTTCCGGATCCAGTCTGACGCCTGGGGGTATTCTAAGGTAAGGAATCTATCACTAACGTGTTTCTTTCAGATGCCACTGCTTCTGCAGCTCCTCCTGAAGAGGCCTCATTTTCAGTCTGGCTAGAGGTACCAGATTTATCGCTGAAGAGCACATCCCCAGCAGCGATTTGTACATTCGCACCGAAACTGAGCCTTTTTTTGATATTGTCTTTGCAAGCTTTTGCAGACGTATCTGCCTCTCCTGAGACAAGAACGCTTTGCCCTGAATGGTGTCTAAGGATGCTCCCAGAAAAGATATTACTTGAGTTGGAAGCAGAACCGATTTTTACCTGTTTAGAGTAAGTCCCAACGTTTCGTACAGGAGGCAAGTTTTCGTTGCTCGATCGTCTTCCTGCACAATTGCTGCTTTGAGCAGCCAATCCTCGAGGTACGGAAATACTTGAAACCCCTGAGACCGCAGGGTTGCCGCTACTGGCGCCAGGCACTTGGTGAAGATTTGTGGTGCTCATTTGAGTCCAAACGGGAGCACTTTGAATTGATAGTGGGTACCAGCCACTGTGAATCTTAGGAACTTTCAGTGCTTTGGGTGGATTGGGATATGGAAATATGCGTCTTCCATGTCGAGGGAAGTCATGAAATGTCCTTTGTTTAAGCAACCCAGGATATCTGAAAGTGTTACCATCCTGAACATCTGCTTCTTGAGAAACTTGTTGAGATTTCTTAGGTCCAGAATCGGTCTCCATTCTCCTGATTTCTTTTTTATTAGGAAAAAACTAGAATAAAAACCCTTCCCTTTCTGGGTGAGTGGTACCTCTATTGCATCCTTGAGAAGCATGGTCAAAACTTCCTTTCGAAGTAAGTGAAGACGAGGGGGACCCTTGGGTGGGGTGGTTGGTGGTCGCTGAAGAAACTCTAGAGCCATGGTACTTATAGTACGGCCCGCGGGCCGCCAGTGGCCCGGCAGACCTTCCTTGGCGGCCCGCGGACCTTGCAGGTAATGTACCCATGGCCCCCCAGAGAGAGAGAGTGGAGAGAGAGAGAGAGACAGTGGAGAGAAAGTGGAGAGAGAGTGGAGAGAGAGAGAGAGTGGAGAGAGAGAAAGTGGAGAGAGAGTGGAGAGCGAGAGAGGGAGTCGAGAGAGAGAAAATGGAGAGAGTAGAGAGAGAGACTGACTGAGAGAGAGACTAATTGAGAGAGAGACTGACTGACTGAGAGAGAGACTAATTGAGAGAGACTGAGTGACTGACTGACAGAGAGAGACTAATTGAGAGAGACTGACTGACTGACTGAGAGAGAGACTGACTGACAGAGAGAGAGAGACTGACAGAGAGAGACTGACTGACTGAGGCTGACTGAGAGAGACTGACTGACTGAGGCTGACTGAGAGAGACTGACTGAGAGAGAGAGAGGGAGACTGACTGACAGAGAGAGGGAGAGAGAGACTGACAGAGAGAGAGACTGAGAGGGACTGACTAGGAGAGAGACTGACAGAGAGAGAGAGACTGACAGAGAGAGACTGACTGACTGAGAGAGAGAGACTGACTGACAGAAAGAGAGAGACTGAGAGAGAGAGAGAGACTGACTGACTGAGAGAGACTGACTGACTGACTGAGAGTGACTGAGAGAGAGAGACTGACTGACTGAGATTGACTGAGAGAGAGACGGACTGAGAAAGAGACTGACTGAGAAAGAGACTGACTGACTGAGAGTGACTGACTGACTGAGAGAGACTGACTGACTGAGAGAGAGAGACTGTCTGACTGAGACTGACTGAGAGAGAGACTGACTGACTGACAGAGAGAGACTGACTGGGAGAGAGACTGACAGAGAGAGACTGACTGACTGACAGAGAGAGACTGACTGACTGGGAGACTGACAGAGAGAGAGACTGACTGACAGAGAAAGACTGACTGAGAGAAAGACTGACTGAGAGAGAGAGACTGACTGACAGAGAGAGACTGACGGCGAGAGAGACTGACAGAGACTGACTGAGAGAGACTGACTGACAGAGTGAGAGAGAGACTGTGTTGGAACTGGGGTCAAAGTGTGCATGAAGCTATGCAATGCCTCCTAAGTGCTATTGTCTGCTAATAAAAATGTATTATCAAAATGTGCTCTTTGTAGTTACATCTGCTTTTCAAATACAGCATTGTCGCATTGTCTAATGTTTTGAAACGGGTTTGATTTTTTTACTCTAGCCCCGCCCCCCACTGACCCGGCCCCCCACTGACCGCACCCCTACCGGTGCGGCCCTCACCCACAAACCACATTATAATTTTGGCCCCTGACAGAAAGTTTGTGAGTACTCATGCTCTAGAGTGTGACCCTTGGTGACTAGGTCCAAAACCCAGCGATCTGATGTAATCTCGTGCCACTGCTACACGTAACCGGACATTTTCACACCCACGGGTAGGGAGGGAAGATGGACTGGTACCCTGATGTGCTCATTGCTTTCTGCATGAGTCACGGCTTTGTTGGGGTGCTCGCTTGCGGCCTTCCTGGCGAGAGAAACCAGCCGTTGAAGATTGCCAATACGATGGAGGGTTATAAGATTGTCGATACTGGGATTGGTATGGTTGGTATTGTTGAGCTCTCTGGTATCCTCCTTTATAAGTGGCAAATCCTCGCCCTCTAGCACCTCTGAAAGGTACTCTTCTGTACTGTAGAGCTCCCAAAGACTTTGCGGTGTCCGTATCATTTTTGATTGCCAATAGAGCCTCAGCAATGTGTTTACCGAAGAGTGAGTCACCGTCAAAAGCCATGTCAAGAATTTTTGCTTGTACCTCCAGTCTAAAAGTTGTTGCTTTTAGCCATCCCTGACGTCGAAGTACAGCCGCTCCTGCTAACTGCCTAAAACCAGTGTTTGCTACGTGAAGGGCACAGTCATTTGTTTCTGAGGCTGCACACTCACCCTCCGGGATGAGGTCTATTAGCCCTGCCATATCAGACCACATTTGGCGGTCATAGTGGCCGATAATGGCTAGGGCATTTGCTGCTCTGATTATCACAGCTGCCATTGAAGAGAACCTTTTTCCAAGGATGTCCATTCTACGCCCTTCCTTATCTGGGGGGGGGGGGGGTAGTAATCGGGGTAGCCGGATTCTTAGACCGCCTTTGTGCAGCCTGGGAGATGACTGAATCTGGCTTCGGATGTCCAGTAAGGCACGATGGAGAGTCATCCGGAGCCCTATATTTCTTTTCCACACGAGGCAGCACCGGTGGTATGGATGCTGGCGTTTTCATAATTCTGATGCCCTCCTGCCAAATATGGTCGATGATAGGTATGGAGCGCATCACTTTTCTTGTGTCCTCTTTGAAATTGTAAAGGAAACATTCTGTCTGATTTACTGTCATAGGTAGATGGAACCTGCTGGCTGCTCTTTGCATCAAGTTGTGACACCCCCCAATATCCTCTGGAGGAGAGTCTGAAGGAAGGTGCGGAGGAGGAAATGGTGTCGGAATAACGTAATCATCCCAAGGGTCGGGAGCAGATGTTGGATCTGGCAGTTCACCTTCCTCTACCTCTTCTTCTGATGAGGAAGTGTTGTGTGCTCCTGGGTCGATTGTCCCTGAGCCTGGTATAATCCCAGGTGTGCTCGGTAACTGAGCACACCTGGGAGAATCTGTAGATTCTTCCGCCTGAGGAACTAAGTTTACAGATTGATTTTGTTGAGGAGGGAACCTTTGCCTATAATCTGCCAACATGGCTTGAAGGTCCTCGATTAATGAAGGCGGTAGGTGGGCCATATCCCTGCGGCGTGGTTCTTGACGGAAGTCAAACTGATAGCTATGTCGTGGAGCCATAAACCCCTGCGGGTAATAATGCGCCTCGCCTTGATAGTCGTCATCCTCCTCGTCATCCTCCTGGCACTTCACATGGAGCTCAGATGGACTGTGAGCTATCCCATAGAGGCTGTTATCATCATCTTCATCATCATCATTCTCTTCCTCAACATACCCTTCCAACAGATGTGATAGAAGCAAAGGTGACACCTTACTATAATCCTGCGTAGACGGGTGTAAAAATGTCTTTGTTACTCTGGTAACCTGAGTAATCCTCGTTGACGGGGGCGTTGACGGTGCAGAAATCATAGGCAAGGGAACTTCCTTTGTCGGCGGTGTCATCGTCAACGGTGTTGTCGTCGACGGTGCCTTCGTCGTCGACGGTGCCTTCGTCGTCGACGGTGCCTTCGTCGTCGACGGTGTCTTCGTCGATGGGATGGTAGTCGACGGAGGTGCGTCAACAGTCTTCGATGATGATGGAGCTTTCGTCGAGATGGAGACTCTTGTAGAGAGAATAGGAGACTGGATCGCCGTCGTCGTAACTGTAGCCGTCGACGATGGTGTTGTCGATGTCACACAAATTGTCGTCTACGAGAGAGAGATTGTCGTCGACGATGGCTTCTTCAGGGATTTTTTACTTACAGGATCAGAAGATGAACCTCTAGGGCGATCTCTATCCTTCCTGACAGGTGTAGAGGGCACAGATAACTCCGGTTCAGAAGAATGTTTGGCAGCCTTCTCCCTACTTGAAGCCCTTTCCTGGGAAGGTTTAAAATGTTTCTTCCCCTCACCTGAGGATCTGCCCTGAGATCTAGCCCTCTTGTGGGATGTTGAAGCTCTGTCTTCTTCTTCATCAGAAGAACGAGACTGCTGTTTTGTGGTTTGGAGCCACAATAACAATCTTCCCTCTCTGTCCTTGAGGGTCTTGTTAGAAAAGGTGCGACAGATTTTAAAGTCTTTCACCTCATGCCTGGGATGTAGGCAATAAATACATTCTTTGTGTGGCTCATCCACATGTACTCTTTTCCTCCCACAGGTCTTACAAGGGTGGAAAAGGCCTTTCTTGTCTGACATTATGTCTAGAATTTGCTGAGTAGAAGAAAAAACTGAGTAGCACTCAGGGAGACTCCCTTTCACACGACGTGCGGTGAAAATCTGAGGAGAACTGGCCTCTGCTGGGAGTGTTCTAGAGGGTGCTAACAGCTGATTGGCTATATGCCAATATTTGGTCCTTTTTTAAAAAGGACATTGATAGGCTCCTGATTAGATGGCCTAGGGCCATTATAGCCTATTAAGGATTAAAGGTACTGCTTGAATATTTTACCGTGGGACTCCCATCTCGAAGACGGGGAATGATTCAGGCATGTGAATCTATGAAAGAGACCCCAATACTGGATAAATCCCAGTGCTCACTTTCTTTATTTGAAGTATCTATTGTTCAGCACGATATTCAGCAAACTTCTTCCTTGCATTCTTCAAAATGAAGTCAATCATGGGAGTCTTGGAATTTTTGCACAAATCTGTCACCTGTGTAGCCCCAAAATCCATCCTACTGTCAGCAAAATATTTGTTTCTATCTTCTTAGGGAACTTTAATAAAGTCAAGTGTAACCTCTGAGTAGGGGAAAACCTGAGGCTGACGTACTGGTGCTGCTTCAAGGTTGGGTGACATTGGAGGCGCTGTTTAAACAGTAGCAGATCCAGAGAGCTTATGGGCTGCAAATACGACCAAAGCATTTTCAAAGGTCTGAACCTGCCTAGAGGAGACCCAACAGGGAGGAAACCTCACCCTGTGTTGCAGCTTTTCCAGATACAGATATGTTCTGAGAAGGAAGAATGTGAAGAGGAAGGTTTCTTTTCTTTGTTTTAAACTCCTGATGACCTATGCTTATGCTTTTCAAGTCTTTTTTCTGGTGATCTTCCTTCTGTTGGAGATCTGGAACTGAAATTTGCAGAAGACCTAAACAGCTTTGCCTCCAGTTCTCTGATAGCCTCAGGATATATCAAAATAATAAGTGAATGCAGTCACACTGTGAGCCTTCGTAAAGCACCAAAGACACTCCAAAACAGGAGAAGCATCACTTACATTTATTGGCGACATTCATTTCAGTTTGAAGAGGTGGTGGTAGGGAGAGACATAGGGCCTGATTTAGAGTACAGTGGATGGGTTATATTCATCCCCCATATTACATGTGACATTGGATATAATACACTTATATTATAACAGATGGGATATCTGTCATGTCTGTGATGGAGTAACCTGTCCACCAAACTCTAAATCAAGCCCATGATGTCTAAAAGAACAGGAAACATTGACAAAAAATGACAAATACACATAGAAAACTCATTGGTCCCAGATCATGTATCCAAAGGCTTAGAAATACATGGAACAGATGTCACTGGTGCAGGTGACTCCATTTATCAAATCTATGTCATCACCAAATATGAGGAAACACACATTTGCAGTGCAAGTAGTGCATCTCCACCTGCTGCCAGTGAACGCTTCTGCTTCAATATTCCCAAATCCAGTCTAATGCCATTAGAAAGAGATGCTCTAGCCAGATTATTTAAAGGACATTCCTTCATCAATTGAATTTGTATTATCAGGACAGAAATCCGAGCATATAACATTTCTTACAATAACTTACAAGTAGACATCTCACATTCTCCAAGCCTGAAACACCATCCAGGAGCAAGGACACATGTTCTAGCTTCTGCTTGGTGGCTAGACTGATCTTTGTGATGTCAATTGCCTGTGATAGTAGCCAATGCTAGATGTTCCCTGCCTCTCTCAACATGTTACTGAACTTTGCCCCTGTTCATACCAGTAGTACTTTGCTGAAGTACTGCCCATGTAAACTAAGATAGAGCTCAGGGTTGTGCCGGGCAGGAAGTACTTGAGAGTCAAAGAGACTGATCTTTGCACCAGCATTTTGGTCTTTGGCAGACCACTTTCCTAGTGCCATGAGAGAGTCCATGTGAGTGCCCAATCTTCCATCAAGGAACCTGTCACAATCAATTAACAGGAAGGGGTGTTTTTCAATTCACTGTTTTTTAGGTCTCGGCCTGCACCAGCGCTTGCGCTGGTCTGGCCGAGAGTTTTAGTAAGCGGGTTTTGGAAGTGCAAACACTGGCTTTCGGCTGGCGACCAGCTTGAGTTCACGATGGCGTGCACGCGCAGCTGCCATCTGTTGTTTCCTATCTCTTCCTCATTTCCTCGTCATGGCTCATTAACTCTCTGGACTCTGATGTTTCAATCGCAGCAGCAGCTCACATTACCAACTGAGGGCCCTGGACTACAGTCACATGAAAAACAACAGCGATTAGCATTGAAATGCAAGCTTTTTTTGTCTAGTTAGAAATATTGCTTCAGTGGGTTGATTTCACCTTATATCGCTATTTGTTTTATATTGGGAGTCATAGCCTAATTACCAGTATTTTTGTCTCTCACTGTTTTTTTTAAAAATATTTATTCGCGCAAAGCACAAAGCTATATTTAAGGTTACTTTTTCGCGTCACTTCTTCACTCTATTTAAACTCCACACCCCCACTCTTATTGTCTCTCTCCTTCTCTCTCTCTCCCCTCTCTAATTCTCTCTCTACTTAATTAACTCTCCCTCTCTATCTTTTTTAGCCTTTCATTCTCTCTCACCCCTTTATCTGTTTCTCTTTCAAACTCCTTCATTCACTCTCTCTCCCCTTCTTTCTCTCTCTATCCTGCTCCACTCTTTATTCTATGTACACCCTTTCTCTCTCTTTCTCTCTCACCACCCTCTCTAATTGGGCATTATATCTTCACTCTATCTCTCACTCGGCAACACCACAGCATCACTCAGCGCAACCACAGCATCAATCAGAGCCAGCACAGCATCAATCAGAGCCAGCACAGCATCACTCAGCACCAACACAACATCACTCAGTGCAACCACAGCATCACTCAGTGCAACCACAGCATCACTCAGCACAACCACAGCATTACTCAGCACAACCACAGCATCACTTAGCGCCACTACAGCATCACTTAGCGCCACTACAGCATCACTTAGCGCCACAACAGCATCACTCAGCGCCACAACAGCATCACTCAGCGCCACAACAGCATCACTCAGCGCCACCACAACATCACTCCGCGCCACCACAACATCACTCAGCACCACCATAGCTTTACTCGGCGACACCACATCATCACTCAGGGCCAACACTGCATCACTCAGCACCACCACAGGATGACTCAGCACCACCACAGGATGACTCAGCACCACCACAGCATCGCTCAGCACCACCACAGCATCGCTCAGCGCCACCACAGCATCGCTCAGCGCCACCACAGCATCGCTCAGCGCCACCACAGCATCGCTCAGCGCCACCACAGCATCGCTCAGCGCCACCACAGCATCGCTCAGCGCCACCACAGCATCGCTCAGCGCCACCACAGCATCGCTCAGCGCCACCACAGCATCGCTCAGCACCGCCACAGCATCGCTCAGCACCGCCACTGCATCGCTCAGCACCGCCACTGCATCGCTCACTACCACCACAGCATCACTCAGCGCCACCACAGCATCACTCAGCGCCACCACAGCATCACTCAGCGCCGCCACAGCATCACTCAGCGCCGCCACAGCATCACTCAGCGCCGCCACAGCATCACTCAGCGCCGCCACAGCATCACTCAGCGCCGCCACAGCATCACTCAGCGCCAAGACAATATCACTCCGCACCACCACAGCATCACTCAGCACCACCACAGCATCACTCAGCACCACAGCAGTATCACTCAGCAACACCTGAGTATCATTCAGCATCACCTCAGCATCGTCTCCGCAACAGTCACCACCACCACCTCTACCACCTCAGCATCACTCAGCACCACCTCAGCCTGCTCTCGGAATCTGGCATCTGTTGATTCTCCCCTAGCGTCTGGCCGCTGCTAGTGTTATAATACAGGTACTAGTTCCCAACCTTCACCCTCCGATTGTTTATGCCCCCTCAAAAAAAAAGCTTTAACAAACAACCATTGCAATAGGCAGAAACAAGTTGCCAGCATTGAAAGAACAAAAGAAAACTGAGGACATTTTTTATTGTAAATACTTTTTTTAATATGGTCGTTCAGTTTTACATAATGCCTTCTTGGTCATATATAAAGTAACAAAAATGCTTCTGACACTTTTTTATTATAACTTTTCAGCATGCCGCACAGCAGCCACACTTCTCTATAGCACAGCTTGAAGACATTGGCAAAGTCAATAGCTCTGGCTAAACACTTATAATGCCCCAAAGGCGAGACCTATTGGCTATGCCAATGCTTGTTTCTTTGGTCACTAGGGTAATAATTGAAGGGGCATTTGGGATACAATTATTTTGTTGTCACATGTTCCAATTGTCTGGCACCACTAACTCTCCAGAATGCTTGAAAAAGCTACAGGTGAAGCCTAAAATTCTGCTCTAGAAAGATGCATAATGCCATGTAGTCTAGAAGAGAAGAAAACTGTCTAGCTATTCAATGATTCACTTGTACTCACTGACTCCTGAGGATTGTACACTACAATTGTAAGAAGCAGGCTTTTTATGTAGTATACCAAAAAGAGGAGAAAGTCCAAGCGACCCTTTTAGGCTTACCAGGCTTAAATTAATAATCCCAAATGCTCTCTTTTGTGGTAGTGTGGGTGAGCAGTTTAGGCTTATCAGAGAGTAGTGTGAAGTATTTCTTGAACACACAGAGTCAATAAATGAGACACACACTCAAAAAGAAACTCAAGACCAATTTAGAAAAATAACAGGTATTTCTATATATATTTCAACACCAAGATCTTTGATATTGGGTAAGTACTTCTCGAGATATCCATTTTTTCAGATGAGTAAAACTTCACACAGATGTGTTTTTACTCAGTTATGCTTTCCAATGGGGGAAGAAACATACTACATACAGGTACTTGGAAGCGTATTCCAGTGGTCTCCTTTAGGACTCACGGTGCTAGGGTGCAAAGGTCCAAAGTACCATCAGCAGTTCAAGTTTACCTGCCCTAGAGTGTCCCGAACACAGAGGTGCTGGACGGGATGGTAACCTTGTGCTCTACACAGTAGCAAAGAGGGGGGCCACCTAGAAACAGGCTACGGAGGGAGACTTGGAGACAAGTCCGGGACCTCCCAACGGGGGTCTCAGTTCGTGAGGGTCCTGGCAGCAGGGGAGCACAGTCGGATGTCATGGACCCAGGCCGGGGAGCTCTGGTGCAGAGGGTTTTGGTAGGCTGGGCCCATGCGTCAAAGGTACTCATGGTTCTCAGTTCGACTTGCGAAGGGGGACAAAACAGGACAGCTAGGCCAGTCTCAGTGCTGGCCTCTATGATGCTGACATCCCTCATCGGCTGGTCAGTTTTTGCGTTGTTGGAGTCCGGATTGGACTCAAACCAGCTTTGGTTGCTGCAAGTTGTCCGGTACCCTTGGTATTGGTGCAGGGTGGCTCCGGTTGGTCCTGGCATCTTTTTCCTTGGTGGGAATACGGATCTGATCTCCTGGAGCACGGTTCCTTCCTCCTGGGCAGCTGCTGCGTCAGTGGACCCAGTAAACAGCAGAATGGTGAACCGGATGTTGCGTTAGGTGCCTGCAGGCTGCACGGAAATGGTTCCTGAACTTCAAGGGAGGTGCTGACAGCTTGGTGAAGTGATAGGGTGTCCTCTGAGGCTTTTAGAGGATGCACAGATGCAGGACTAGTTGGGCAGTCATGATTGTCGGGGCAGGAGCAGGTAGGTAGGCAGGGTCTGGCGCAAAAGTCCACCAGTAGTCCACTTCTTTTACTCTTCTTTGTCCTCTTCTTTCTTCAGTCAGATGAATCTAAGTTCCTGGTGTCAGGGGGGCACTTAAATACTGAATTTAGGGGTGTTAAGGGGAGTGCAAGGTAGTAGCCTATGGGCTACTTACCCTTGGGGTCACTACACTCCCTATATGATCACTTCCTGTGGGGAGTGGGCAAACCCCTGTCCAAGAGTTCCTAATTCCACCAGAATCAGATGATGGAATCCTTCTTTCATGGGGGACATCAGGCAGCCCACCTTAGGGGTGTGACAGGCCTGGTAGTGCACCACGCCTCCTAGCATAGCGAATTTCCCCCCTGTCCTGGTGCCAAATGGGCCTCAGGGCAGGGGGTGGTATTTCCCCAATCTGGGGGAAGCTGGGTTTGCATATAAAAGGTGGCAGGGACTTTGAAGTCCCTGGCCTTTGAATGCAGATTCACTAGCCATCCTGCTAGAGGAGGTGTGAACACCTTCTTCCTTAGCAGGCATTGTTCCTGGCCTCAGAGAGCACAGGCTTTCACCTGCAGGGGGTCAGAAACAGGTCTGTGGTGGCAGGCTGGACGATACCAGTCAGCCAGCACACTAAGAGGCTGGTAGGTTTTCTGGGTGCATATCTTAATAAATCCACTACTGGCATCAGTATGGATTTATTAAGACAAGATGTTTCATACCAAAAACCATAGGTTTCTGTGAAGCCATCATGTAGCTGGATAACTGCCAATGACCAGTTCTCAGTACATATACTTAAAATGGCTTCCCAGTTCACTTGTATTATCTAGCAATTGAACTAGAAAGCACAGGGGCATATCTGCTCATGCATATATGTCCTTACATGTAATATAATGCACCCTGCCTTAGGACTATAAGGCCTGCTGTAGGGGTGACTTACATATATTGCATGCAGTGTCTGTGGACATGGCACACAGAGTGGCAAAGGTCCGACCACATAGCAGGGACGGGATCAACCTCGACAGTTTGACGTCAAAGCCAAACAAGAGGATCTGCCTCGTTTTAGACCCCTGTATCAGAAGAAGAAAGTTGCCGCTTTAACAGCGAAATATGCCTCAGACGGTGAGAACACGATTTCTAGATTGGACTTGGGCGGTGACTCTGCTCGACAGCGCAGCGGAGGTTACCATAGTGCGGAAGGCACTGCGTCCTTGTCTGGAGTCGAGAGCAACTGATACATTTATTACAGTAACAACAGCAGACACACAAGTTGCCCCCCGGATAGACTAGATGAAATTGTCTTTCAAATTGAAGGTGATAAACAGCGTACAATCACAGGGTTTTTTTTTTTTAAATCTCACCTCTTCATACGACATTTTGTTGGCAGAGGCAGATTGGCCTCCACCATTTGTGCTAGCGGCTTCTAGGGGGGAGGATGTGATACTTCTGAGTTTTTCGCTTTACGTCCCTGAGGAGCATGCACAGGCTTATGCATCTGAGTGGGCTTTGGCCCTTGCCCCGGCGGTGTACCGTAATCAGGTGGGCTGGGATAGAGATTCGCCGGCACATAAGATACCGTTACTGTCTATGCCACAGCCACAGCCCCAATATCCAATCAGACGTGAAGCTAAGGCTCCCGTTTGTGATATTCTAACACAGTTGGAGTATCAAGGAGTGATTGAATCCTGTATATCACCGATGAATAATCATCTTTTTACGGTATCAAAACCCGATGGGTCATATCGGATTGTATTGGATTATCGAAATTTGAATAGTCATTGTCGTACATTTGCGGTACAAAACACACATAGCTCTGCGCTAGTGAACAATCTTATTCGTAAGAAATACAAGACTACACTGGATTTCCAATGGTTTCTATAGTCACAATTTGTCTCCTGAGAGCAGTGACATGACAGCATTTACCGCCGTTGGGAATCAGAAAAAATTTACGCGTTTGCCTATAGGGTATAAGAATAGCCCAGGAGCTTTTGCTGCGCGTGTTGTCTCTTTGTTGGACAGCATAGACTCTGATGCGTTCTCGTACGTTGATGATATTTATCTGACGGACGATGAACTGATGCCATATCTAGTCCGAGTCGACAGCATTATCCTGTCCTTTGCCGACTGTAGATACAAATTCAATTTTGTAAAATCACATATCGCACATTTTGCGGTGCTTTTTATGGGCTACGAGCTCAATAACCAAGGTAGGGGCTTGGCCCCCCACTTTCTGGAGAAGTGTGTACAATTGCAGCCTCCGTCTACTCTGAAGAAACTTCAGTCTTTGCTGGGATTTTTGAATTTCGGGAGGTCTTACATCCCCGATTATGCCCAGCGGATCAAACCGCTCTATGCGTTGATACAACCAACATATTCTTCTGAAAGCTGGCTTCTGGAACATACCTCTATTCTGCAATCTTTGCAGTCAGAGCTGCTTGCAACTAACTTCTTGTTGACGCGTGACAATACCACAAACCTGGTGATACGTATAGTACCAGGGACGGTGGGTTTCACTTACCTGACGTTCAATGAGGGGGACACAGTCCTTATTGCATACAAATCACATTTGTACACTTCGGCTGAGATGCGCTTTTCGGTCACCGGTTCTAAACACGCTTATTCGGCGGCTTGCGCTATTGTGGATGGACCAATTGTCAATGGAGAATTTAAGTCTTCCATAGTGCAACACAGGCACTTGGGGACTGTACAGCACAATTGGCGGAGCTGCGTGCTCTTGTTCTTGCTCTCGAGTTTGCTGATCCTAATGTGAATACTCTTATTGTATGCGATTCTTACTACTGTGTTCAGTCTTTTAATGACAACTTATTCCTTTGGTCACAAACCGACTATCAAGACTCTAAAGACGGCAATAAAGCATAAAATGCTTTAGGTACGAGTGGCGGAACTTAAAAAACGTCTCCCACTCACACAGGTTATCCATACTCTTGGCCATCAGCGTGTGGGAGCACACGCTGTTGATAATTCTTTGGCTGACGAAGCGGCCAAATCTGCAGTAGCCACGTGTTCCGTTGCAGCAGTTACAAGGTCCATGACTAAGATATATAATGACATTTTGGCAGCAATTGCTGCCACGAAGGATGGAACTGCTTATCAGCAGGGCTTCCCTTCGAAATATTCTTATCATTTATCTCCCGAACAAGTTCCTTATGCTAAAATTCTATCTGTTGGGGACCGGCTGATTCCCAACAAGGACCGCAGTCTTGCCTTGATCAATGCCGCACACGAGGGCATGGCTTCTGCACATGCCGGGGTGTCTGCGACAGTCTATATATTACAGCAATGTTACTGGTGGCGTGGTTTATATAAACAGACCCGTAAATATGTACTTTCTTGTGACATTTGTCAACAAATCAAACTGTCTACGGTCTCACGCCCACCACAAACACAGCTCTGTATTTCCAATCAGCGCTTTGGCTGTGTGTATCTTGATCACTGCGGTCTGTTCTCTTCTGATACTGCATATAAATACATTTTTGTTGCAGTTGATTTGTGCACTAGATTCCTTTGGGTTTGGCCACAACGCAGTGCTGCCGCTCGAAATGTCACTAGAGATTTGCGTGTCTTCGTTGGGATGTTTGCCTGTGGCACCTTCCATTCAGACCAGGGGCCAGCGTTCGCCTCTAAGGCGTACAAGGACGCAATGAAGTCGATGGGGGTGCTGGTGCAGTTTTCATCTCCATACAGGGCTGAGGGCAGTTCTATAGTGGAGCGAATGAACCGTGACTTAAAGCAATCTTTGACAGCTAGGATCTTAGGTACTGGCAGGAACTGGCTGGCCCATTTGTATGGTGTTCAACGTGCACTCAATAATCTCCCTAGAAGATCTCTGGGTGGGCGGACCCCATACGAAATGCTCTTTGGCATCAAAATGTTTGTGCCAGACATTGATGGTCTAGACGTTGTGGCGGCTGCCGCAACCTTTGACGTAGATAATCATTCTACTATGTTACAGGATCTACAACAGACCCTTGACAGCTACGCGACTGAACATTTACCCTCTTCCAATGATGCAGCACTGCTGATTCCTGTTGCCGGCTGGCTTCCTAAGATTGGAGATCTGGTACGAGAAAAGGTGGAGAACAAAAAAGAATTTGGTCCCTTTTATCGTGCACCAGTTCCAGTACTTGGATTGAAGGGTACTCGTACAGTCATTTTACCACCTTTACCTGGTCGCAAAGACAACAGATACCTATCAGTGGACAATGTCAAGTTACACCGTCTGGCCGATTCTGAATAGTGTAACACCTGCAGTTTCGTGCAATGCTATCTCTTTGAATCCGGTAACCTCAACCTCTACGACTAATGCCCGTATCGGTGAGGGTGAGATGGAAACTACTATTGACCTTTCGCCTGTTCTGCCTCCATCCTCTTCCACCTCAGATGTCGAGTATACTTACCCTACAGATGAGTCCCAAAGGGAGGTGTCGAACAGTCCTCAACAACATCACGCTGATACAGCCCACCCACCTCTAATACCCATGGGTGCAAGCGGTTATTTTGGGGACCATGCCAGCTTCTCTTATGACTCATCCTCCTCGTCTTCCAGTTTGGCACTTCCACTGACAAAATTAAGGGCCCCATGCATCAACCGAAAAAACGGTTGCAAACGGGCACATTCGCAGAATCTGCCCCTTTGCGACTGGTATTTTTGCAATTCGGATGCATCATCCCAAATGCAAAAATCGCAATTGAAGTAATCGCTATTTTTGCGATTACTTCAATTGCGATTTTTGCATTTGGGATGATGCATCCGAATTGCAAAAATACCAGTCGCAAAGGGGCAGATTCTGCGAATGTGCCCGTTTGCAACCGTTTTTTCGGTTGATGCATGGGGCCCTTAATTGCGATTGCATTTAGGGAATCGCAAATTGCGATTCCCTAAATGCAATGCATGATGAAATTGCAAATAGCGATTTCGCAAATAGGGGTTCGCAACTTGCCATCAATTTGAACTTGATGGTAATTTGCAAAAACTTTGAAAAATGCACTAAAGTGCATTTTTCAAAGTTCCTGGTTACACACACACATGCCCTTGGGGCATGTGTGTGCGCAAGGATAGGTTACTTACCTGTAATCCTAGTTCTCTTCCAGGGGTATCCTCATCAAAGTCATAAGCACATGAATATTCCCGCCCATGCGCGGGACCCCAGAAACACATTACATATATGTGAAAACCATATATGTAGCTCTATATATATATATCCATATATATATATAAAAAACACACAATGTAGCCTCCCTTAAACGTGTTGAGCAATGTTGCAAGGAATTCTCTTGCACATAAACATATTCCAATAAAGCAGGGAGAAAGAAACTTTTGAAAACTGCTTTAATACATAGCAGACAACACAATCCTGCAAGGAATAATGAAGAAAACATTGCCAGCACATAGGCTGCATTGTGGAAACATTAGTGTAGAAAGCTGAAAAGCTAACCCACATAAACACTCAGATAAACTGGCACCGTGCCTTTAAGGCAGCCATGACCCCTAGCTTCCCATCATGCCTCAGGGGTGACAGTTAGGTCAGTTGTTCTTTGCGGATATCCGCAGACCTTTTTACAAAGAGATGTACGAATCATGTTCACTTGCCCGGGGAGGCGGGTGGGTTGCTTATGACTTTGATGAGGATACCCCTGGAAGAGAACTAGGATTACAGGTAAGTAACCTATCCTTCTCTTCCAGGGGATCCTCATCAATAGTCATAAGCACATGAATAGACTAGCAAGCCCATCCCCTCATCCTGCGGGCAAGTAAACAGAGTACCATCAAGATACATAAATGGCATAAGGCCTATACAGACTCCAATAGGTTAGCATTGGAACAGATTCCTCAAGGAGGCCTTGCCCACTTGTGTATCTGCTCTGGAGTCAGAATCCAGACAGTAATGTCTGGTAAACGTATGGACCGATTTCCAAGTTGCCGCCTTGCAAATCTCGGCCATCGGTACATTATGTAAGAATGCAATCGTAGCAGCCTTACCCCTAGTAGAATGAGCTTTAGGGGAGGCAAACAGAGGCTTATTTGCAATCTGGTATGCCAACTTTATACAAGATACTATCCATCTTGAAATGGATCTTTTAGAAGTTGGGAAGCCTTTTCTAACAGAACCATAGTTTATAAACAATTGATCTGCTTTTCTAATGGATTTCGTTGCATCCAAATAGAATTTGAGAACCCTCTTGAGGTCTAGCGAATGAAGAGACCTTTCCGCTGGTGTGGATGGATTGGGAAAGAAAGAGGGTAGAGAAATTGTCTGATTAACATGGAACTCTGACACAATCTTAGGTAGGAAGGAAGGGTGAGTTCGCATAACCACCCTATTATGGTGGAAGACCGTATAGGGTTCTTTAGAACAGAGTGCTTGTATCTCACTCACTCTGCGTGCTGATGTAATTGCTACTAGAAAAGCTACTTTCCAAGAAAGGTGTTGCAATGTAGACTTATGAATGGGTTCAAATGGAGGTCCCATCAATTTAGACAGCACCAAATTCAACTCCCAAGGAGGAGAAGGAGGTCGAACAGGGGGGTAAACCTTTTTCAACCCCTGCAGGAAGTCCTTAACCACCTGAAGCTGAAAGAAAGAAGGCTGGTTAGGTGATTTACGATATGCTGTGATAGCCGCCAAATGCACTTTAATGGAAGAATATTTCAAACCAGATTTGGCCAAATGGAGTAAATACGGCAAGATTACCTCCTCTTGCCCGTTAATTGGACTCCAATCATTACGGATACACCACAAGTAAAATCTTTTCCACTTTAGAGAGTATGATGATCTTGTGGAAGGCTTCCTTGACTCCCTTAAAATATCCATGCAGTCCTGAGGGAGGTTCAAATGTCCGTACTGCAGGACTTCAGGAGCCATGCTGTCAAGCTGAGCGAGGAAGGCTGGGGTGCAGAATTTTCCCTCCCATCTTGGTGAGAAGGTCCGGCCTGCACGGAAGTCTCCGATGAGGGCGAACCGAGAGTTGCAAAAGTTCCGGATACCACCATTGGCGAGGCCAGTCCGGTGCTATGAGTATCATCCTCATTCTGGATCGCAGAAGTTTGGCCACCACCTTCGGAATTAGAGGGAGGGGTGGAAAGGCGTATGCAAACGTCCCTGACCACTCTATCAAAAGAGCATTCCCTCTCGTTCCTGGTCGGTAAAACCTGGATGCGAAGGTGTGGCATTTTCTGTTTTGATCGTCTGCAAAAGGTCGATGGAAGGATGACCCCATTGATGAAAGATTTCTGCCACCACTTCGTCGTTGAGCACCCAGTCTTCTTGCTCTTGGAATTGACGACTGAGGGCGTCTGCTCGCACGTTCTGCTCTCCCGGCAGATGGATTGCCGTGATCGATAGGTTCCTGGCTAGCAGCCAGTGCCAGATTGCCTGGGATTCGAGAGACAGAGGGCGAGAGCGAGTTCCACCTTGTTTGTTCAAGTAATACATGGTGGTTGTATTGTCCGTTTGCACTAGGATCGATCCGATCTGAATTGACGGTTGAAAAGCTTTGAGGGCTAAATGAACCGCCCGCAGTTCCAGCATATTGATGTGATATGTCTGTTCTCTGCTGGTCCATCTGCCCTGAGTTTGCAGATGACCCAGATGCGCTCCCCAGCCCTGAAGTGAAGCATCCGTGATCAGAGATTGTTCTGGTAGAGGTTGATGAAAAGGGACTCCCACCAGTAGGTTCTGTGGTTGCAGCCACCAGAGAATGGACTTCTTTGCTGCAGGAGAGAGGACAATCCAGTCGTTCCACTGACCCGAGGATTGATTCCATTTGTCCTCGAGATCTTGCTGTAACGGTCTCATCCTCAATCTGGTGTTGGGTATGAGAAAAATGCACGAGGCCATCGAACCCAGTAGAGAAGCCACCTGTCTTACTGATGGCTGATAATCCTGAAGGATGATGTTGCCCTTGTCTTTCATTGATGACAATCTCTCCTCCGAAGGAAACACTTTTCCGAGGTCGGAGTTGAGGTTGGCGCCCAGATAGTGGAGTGATTGAGTTGGGTGAAGGATCGACTTGTCCAGGTTGACATGCAGGCCTAAGCGCTGAAGTAGATCTAGGCAGGTGCGAAGGTGTTCCTGCACCATTTGAGGAGAGGATCCCTTCAGCAGCCAGTCGTCCAGGTATGGATATACGAACAGGCCTTGGCGATGTAATGCTGCCGCTACCACTGCCATGCATTTGGTGAATACCCTCGGAGCTGATTTTAGGCCGAAGGGTAAGACTTTGAACTGGTAATGTCTTGTTCCCACCGTGAATCGCAAGAACTTGCGATGTCGTGCTGTGATTGGGATGTGAAAATACGCATCTTGTAGATCCACCGAACACATCCAATCGCCTTTCCTTAGATGTGGAAATATTTGGTGGAGCGCCAACATCCGAAACTTTTCCTTTTTGATGGACTTGTTCAGAGAACGTAGATCCAGAATTGGTCTGAACTTGTTCGGTTGATCTTTTTCTGAACAAGGAAGTATCGTGAGTACACTCCCTTTCCTCTCTGCGCTTGAGGGACCTCTTCTATTGCTTGTTTTTTGAGAAGGGTCAACACTTCCTGACGCAGGAGGTCTATATGTAGATGACGAGATTTCACAGGAGGAATGTCTCTTGGGGACGTCCAAAAACGTAGTGTGTACCCATTTTGTAGTATATTTAGCACCCACTGATCTTTGGTTATGTTGCGCCACTCTTGAATGTAACTTGAGATACTTCCTCCCACTGGAGTGTGCAACGGTGCTAGAGGAAGCAGAAACTCATTGCTTCCCTGGAGTTTTTGATGCAGAGGAGGACTGCTGTTGATGTCCTCCTCTTCCTCTCGAGGAACGGCGGCCTTGATACTGGGATTTGCCCTGTTTGTTTTGTGACCATTGAGGGTTTGAACCCTCTGCTGGTAACTTTTCCGATTGTAGGGCCGGTACCTCTTCCTAAACTCCTTTTTCTTTTCTAGGCCCACCGCCTTTAAGGTGTCCAACTTGGCCTTCATCCTCGCCATTTCTTCGTCTGTGTGAGCACCAAACAGTGAAGTGCCAGAAAAAGGGAGATTCAGGATGCGTTGTTGTACTTCTGGTTTTAACGCTGTGAGGCGCAGCCAGGAAGATCGTCGTGCACAGATGCCATGTGCATACGAGTGAGCCGCCAGGGACGCACCATCTGCTGCAGTGCTGATTACCTGATTAGCAACCAGAGCACCTTCGTCAAGGATTTCAGAAAAATCCTGCTGATCCTCCTTTGGGAGCCTGTCCTTGAAGCGCTCCAGTGAGTCCCATAATGATCTGTCATAACGACCCAGCAGAGCCGCAGCGTTGGACACTTGCAGAGAAGACGCTGCAGAACCACAAGCCTTCCGTCCCCAAGAGTCTTGTGCTCTACTCTCTTTATCCGGAGGAGCGGAGGAGGAAGATGCAACCGCATGCGTCTTTTTCGCTGCTGCAATTATAACAGAGTCCGGAGGTGAATCTGATCTAAGGAAAAGAGGATCCGATGCAGCTGGCTTGTATTTTTTAAGAATCCGAGCTGGAGCTGCTTTAGTCGATGCTGGTGTAAGGAAGAGATCCATTACCGGCTCGATGATGCCTGGGACCAAAGGAAGCAATGGTCTAGTCGCAGACCTTTGGTGGAGAGTCTCAAAAATGATGGACTTGGTTGTCTGAGGAGCTGACATGGTGATGCCCAGCTTCTGAGCCCCTCTGTTGAGAACATCATGGAAAGTGTTCACATCATCAATAGGCGACACTCTGGAGGGAGGACTATCCGTCAGGGTAGGTGAGTAATCCCTTTTGGATGAATGTGTCGAAGAGGAAGACCAAGATGGTGTACGCCGCCTCTTGCGATGTCCCTGAGACGACCTGCGTTCAGGGGATCTGCCTCGGTGTTCCCTGGCCCGAGTGGTGGGTGATTTGTCCACTTCCTGCACAAGACGCTGTAATGGTGATCTGTGCTGCGGACTGGAGTAGGTCGTAGGTCGTTGAGCGTGACCTGTGGACCCCGTCTGCCAATGATGAAGTGGTTGAAGTCATCTGGGAGAGAGATGGATGGAAGGAGATCGCTGTCTCCTTGGAGAACCTCCTGGCGGTGCTTTTGTAGGCTCCTGTGAGTGAACAGAAGCACTGCGTGATGACGCAACCGTCTGGGGTGAGCTCCGGATGGAGTGAGAGGACTCTCTGCAGCTTCTGGAGCGTGATCGGCGTCTGGATGAGCGATGTGACGTCGATGGGGTGTGTCTCGACGTCGACCTGCTCTGTGTCACCATCACTGGTGAATTTCTCTTCGACGTCGACCTCTCAGTGTGCCTGGAGCCCATAGACCTCGCCTTCGACGTTGAGCGTGGAGACCTCAACGATGAACGGGTAGACGGAGAAAACCTTCTCGACGTCGATCTTTCTCTCGACGCCGATCTTCTCGCCGTCGACGGAGACCGCCATCTCAACGTCGATCTTTCTCTCGATGCTGACCTTCTCGCCGTCGACGGAGACCGCCGTCTCGACGTCGAACGACGTCTGGTATATTTTACCCTTGGCTCAGGTGACTAGGTGTGTCTCGACGTCGACTGTCGTCTGGGTGACGTCGACTGAGATGCCTGCTTCGACGCCGAACGCTGGAGACCCTGCGACGGCGGAGCCTGTCTCGACGTCGAACGCCGCATCGACGGCGACGACGGAGATCTGTCTCTCGACGCTGGGCGAGCCCGCACCAACGGAGATCGACTCCTCGACGCCGATCGTCGCCCGGTTGACGACGGCGGAGGATTCGACGTACCTTTCTTCGACGACGACCGGTGTTCTCTCGACGGCGAGTCGATGGTCTTCTCGTCGACGTTTTTGCTGCCGATGAAGGGAATTGAGGCGCCGAGCCCGACGCCGATGGAGAGCATACTGGAATCTTACTTGTAGATAAGCTCTCTTTCCTCTTCTTCATCGGAGGCTTGTCTTTAGAAGGTGATTTTCTCTTCTTAGCTAATCCATGGAGACGAATCCTTTCTCTGTCCTTTAAAGTTCTGTTGGACAGCAGCTTGCAATGCTGGCAGGATTTAGGATTATGCTCAGAAGGAAGGCATAGAATACAGACAGGGTGGAAGTCTGATTTGGCCTTCTTCTTGCCACAGGAAGGACAAGAGTCAAAAAGAGAGGGCATTCTGTTGTAAAACAATGCTCAACTCTCTAAAAAAACAGTAGAGAAATACTTTAACACCAAAAAGATGTCGAAGTAAGAGCTTTTATCAAAAATTGAAGAGTTTTCTGACAGAAAATCCGAAAAAGAGGTAGAGCTGAAGTAACCAGGGTCCTGACAGAAGGAGCCGGAAAGAACAACTGACCTAACTGTCACCCCTGAGGCATGATGGGAAGCTAGGGGTCATGGCTGCCTTAAAGGCACAGTGCCAGTTTATCTGAGTGTTTATGTGGGTTAGCTTTTCAGCTTTCTACACTAATGTTTCCACAATGCAGCCTATGTGCTGGCAATGTTTTCTTCATTATTCCTTGCAGGATTGTGTTGTCTGCTATGTATTAAAGCAGTTTTCAAAAGTTTCTTTCTCCCTGCTTTATTGGAATATGTTTATGTGCAAGAGAATTCCTTGCAACATTGCTCAGCACGTTTATGGGAGGCTACATTGTGTGTTTTTTATATATATATGGATATATATATATAGAGCTACATATATGGTTTTCACATATATGTAATGTGTTTCCGGGGTCCCGCGCATGGGCGGGAATATTCATGTGCTTATGACTTTGATGAGGATCCCCTGGAAGAGAACATGTGTTCACATTATAATTTCAGGGATGCAACAGGGTGTCCTTTTGGCACCCTTGCACCCTTGAAATTGCATGCGCAATTTGCGAGTACCTATTGGGTACTCGCAAATTGTGCATGCAATTCCATTCATTCCTATGGGCCTGTAGGCCCATAGGAATGAATGGGAAGCCATTCCTTAAAAATTTGCGAGTCGCAATTAAGGAATGTTTAGGAATCGCTATTTTTTTGCGATTCCTAAATGTATAGGCTTTTGCGATTCCATAATTGCGATTCCTTAATAATCGCAATTAAGGAATCGCAAAAGCCTACCTTGATGCATGTGCCCCTAAGTGTTTTCGTCTCTTGGTTCAAAAAGACTTACCTTGTCCCCCCATGGACCTACATCTGGTTGGTGCTTATCCTGATTTTCCTCTTCATGTCGATTGGATTCGTGACAGTATTCTTCTTACTCATCAATGGTCATTATTTGCCAGAACGCTCTGCTGTGAACTTGGTCGATGGAATTCTGGCCCCTCATACATCGTCTCATATCATGAAACATGATCAGACTCTTGTGAACATTTCAGCTTTCCCGGTTGCAGATGGCATCGTTTGGGATAAAGTAGCTTTTGAAATTCACGGCCCGACGGAGGTGCTCAAGATACCATACGTGTTTCGAGTCTCATTAGGAGATGTGGTAACACAGGACATACATTCTGATGATTGGGATGTGCAAGCGGTACATTTGTTGTTTTCTGATTTAAAGTATTACGCAGCCTTTGATGCTGAAGATTTGTATTTAAATTCTGCCAATTATGCTGATTTATTCTGTTATCAACACTATGGACATCATTTTTTGCATAAAACAAACACGTTAAGACCTGTTTTTATTACACTCAATGGGAACATTGTCCTACTCCCGTACAGGGGAGTTCTAAAAATCTTAGAGATAAGTTCACATATTTTACAGATTATGACACGTCTGACTAGGAATCCTATTTCTTTAAACTGCAGTTATCGTCTCAATCCAAATTTTTCTTGACCCACACTAAATTGATTTATTCCAACTCTTTTAGAACTAAATTGGCCACACAGGGTTATGATCACTGGAAAGATACCATTGATTTAAAATCAATTTGGGGCACTAAGCCGTGGCAGGTTCAAGGTACTGAAGCTTTGCATTGTGCCTGCCTGATCCCGACTCAAATTTTATTTTTAAATGATACAGTGTACCAAACCACTTGCTTTGGCTTGGCAACTGCAAAAAATTTGAATATCCCATCCATTCCATCATTAGCGGAATATGACAATTGGCGTGCTCAAACAAATTATACGATCGATGTATTACAGGCTTTGTTTCGAAATGACGCTTTCAATGTCTATGAAATTGATTCATCTGGTTGGTTGGTGTGGCAAACAAATTCAAATGCATGTCAATTGCGTTTTTATAATGTAACGCACAAGTTACTTACCTTCGGTAACGATATATCTGTAAGAAACATTAGTTAGTTATAGATTCCTTACCTTAGAATTACCCCCAGGCGTCAGACTGGATCCGGAAAGTTTTTTCGTCAGCAGTACCTCTGCGCGTCGGAAAGTGGCGTCGGTCGGCTCCGCGTCCGTCGTCGGCATCGTGGTCGCCGGGATGACGTCACAGCAGCTACTTAGACGCCGCCCTCGCGCGCTGACGTCAGTTCTGTACACGACTTTCCGCGCCATAAACGCAGAGCGATGCAAGACACTGACCATTGGTGCACAAAACTAGGGCCCTGAAAGGATGTCCTTAACCCTAGAAATCAGTTGGCAGAACGGGGAAGATGGGTGGGGCGGTAAGGAATCTATAACTAACTAATGTTTCTTACAGATATATCGTTACCGAAGGTAAGTAACTTGTGCATCTGAAAGAAACACATTAGTTATAGATTCCTTACCTTAGAATAGATACCCCAGCAATACCAACCCTGGTAGTGGGTCTGCGAACCAAGATCACACCAGAAAGTCCTGGAGAACAGAACGGCCTAAGAAGCCGTCTCTCCGGACTTGGCTGTCCAGACAGTAGTGTTTGGTGAACGTGTGCAGCAATGCCCACGTGGCTGCCTGACAGATGTCATTCAGAGGCACTCCTCTCCCCAAGGCAGTAGTGGCTGCCGTCGCCCTGGTGGAGTGAGCGCGTAGCCCGACTGGAAGCTCCTTCTTAGCCAGAGAGTAACAAGCCTTAATACACAACAAAACCCATCGAGAAATGGTGCGTTTGTGTACGGCTCAACCCTTCTTTGCACCCGCGTAGCCAACAAAAAGTTGATCATCCACCCGGAACTGTTTTGTGCGATCCAGATAGAAGGAGAGCGCATGCTTTGGGTCCAGACGGTGGAGCCTCTCTTCTTCCTTTGAAGGATGCGGAGGCGGAAAGAAGGTGGGCAAAGTAATGGTCTGCCCGATGACGGGTGCTGAGAACCACCTTGTCCGGATGAACAGACAGGAAAGGAGGTTTCGAAGAAAGAGCCTGGAGCTCACTCACTCTTCTAGCAGAAGTGATGGCTACCAGGAAAGCAGTTTTAAGAGTCAGAAGGCGTAAAGGACAGTTATGCAGGGGCTCAAAGGGAGCACACATGAGATAGGTTAGCACAAGGTTCAAGTCCCACTGAGGCATAACGAAGGGGATTGGAGGAAAAAGATGCGTTAAGCCTTTGAGGAAACGGTTAACTACCGGGGACTTGAAAAGAGAAGGCTGATCTGGCAACCGAAGGAAAGCAGGGATGGCTGAAAGATAGCCCTTGATAGTGCCCAGAGCAGAGCCCTGCTGGGCTAAAGAGAGAAGAAACAAGAGTACTTCAGAAAGAGGGGCAGAAAGGGGATCCACAGCCTTTGCTGTGCACCATGCCACAAATTTGTTCCACCTACAGGCGTATACCGTCTTAGTGGAGGGACGCCTGGCTGCCAAGATTACATCACAGACTTCAGGAGGCAGGTCGAATGACGTCAACTGCCGCCGCTCAATCTCCACGCAAGGAGGTGGAGACTGGGCAGGTTCGGGTGGAGAACCGTCCCCTGCGGCTGCGACAGAAGATCCTCCCTAAGGGGCAGTCTGATCGGAGGATCGATGGCCATGTTGAGCAGCTTGGGATACCAGACTCTTCGTGCCCAATCCGGAGCCACAAGAATGACTTGGGCCCGGTCGCGCCTGATCTTCAGCACTCTGGGCAGAAGTGGTATAGGCGGAAAGGCGTACAACAGAACGCAACTCCACTCGCGACGAAAAGCGTCGCCGAGCGAGTGCTGCCTTGGAAATTCCAACGCGCAGAATTGCTGACATTGCGCGTTCTATTCGGTGGCGAATAGATCTAACCAAGGCTCTTCCCACTGCTGAAAGAGACCTTGCACCACCTCCGAGTGAAGATGCCATTCGTGATCCATCATGCACCTGCGGCTGAGTTAATCCACCCTGGCGTCCAGAGAACCGGCCAGGTGTTGAACCACCAAGGAAATGCCCTGATGTTCCAGCCATGTCCAGAGGCGGAGGGCCTCCTGACATAGGGACCACGACCCCACCCCGCCCTGTTTGTTGCAATACCACATGGCGGTGGTGTTATCCGTGAACACCTGCACTACTCTTCCCCGGACAGAGGGAAGGAATGCCTTCAGTGCAAGACGAATCGCCCGGAGCTCCAGAAGGTTGATGTGAAGCTCGGACTCCGCCGGAGACCAGAGGCCTCTGATCTCCGCCTCTCCCATGTGGCCGCCCCATCCCAGAAGGGATGCGTCCGTCACCACAGTGTGGTCTGGTTGGGGAAGGGAGAGGGATCTGCCATTGACCCAATCCTGGTTCGTAAGCCACCACTGCATTTGTTGAGCAGTGCCCTCCGAGATCTGGATGCAATCAGACAGATTCCCCTGATGCTGCGCCCACTGGAACTTCAGGTCCCACTGCAGAGCCCACATATGCCACCTGGCATGATCGACCAGCAGGATGCAGGAGGCCATGAGGCCCAGCAGCCTCAGGGTCATTCTGACCGAAACCCAGGATAGAGGCTGAAAGATCGTAATCATAGTCCGAATATCCCGGACTCGCTGTTCGGAGGATAGACCCGAAACCGCGTCGTGTCCAGAACCGCTCCGATGAAGAGGAGCTTCTGCAAGGGAATCAGGTGCGACTTCGGCACATTGATGGAGAACCCCAGCAAATGCAGGAGGTCTGCCGTAGTCTGGAGGTGGGAGACGACTGCCTGGGGCGAGCCCGCCTTCAACAGCCAGTCGTCGAGATAGAAGAAGACTGAAACACCTGATCTGCGCAGATGAGCTGCGACCACCGCCATCACTTTCGTGAACACCGAGGGGCGCTGGTAAGGCCAAAGGGGAGCATGGTAAACTGAAAGTGCTCGTGGCCTACCGTGAACCGTAGGTAATGCCGGTGGGCCGGCAGGACGGGGATGTGAAAATAAGTGTCCTGCAAGTCCAACGCTACCATCCAGTCTTGCGGGTCGAGGGCAGACAAGACCTGAGCAAGCGTCAACAGCTTGAACTTCTCCTTCCGGAGGAAGCGATTGACATCCCTGTGGTCCAAGATAGGACGCAGGCCCTTGTCCTTCTTGGGAACCAGAATGTAGTGGGAATAACAACCACGACCTACTTCTGGGACAGGAACGCGCTCGATGGCTCCCTTGGCCAAGAGAGCCGTAACTTCCTGCTGGAGAAGGGCCAGATGATCCTCCGACATGTGGTGGTATCGCGGTGGCATGGCTGGAGGGGTAGTCTCGAAGGGGAGGGAGTAGCCCCTGCGGACTATCTGCAAAACCCACTTGTCCGAAGTGATGGTGCGACAGTGGGGGAGGTGATGGTGAATCCTGCCGCCCACTGGCGTTTGATGGGCCTGAAAGGACGGACTAGAAGGGTTTGGAGGCTGCTGCAGAAGGGGGGATTGGTGGACTGGCCCGCCCGCTGGCCCCCGGAACCTCGCCGGTTGTTTCCACGTCCCCGGCCGCGCGAAGGTTGGGTAACTTGCTGCGGCCTGTGGCCTTGGGTGGGACGTAGCGGGGCACCCCTTCCGTAGCCACGAAAGGGGCGAAAAGCAGACTGCGCCGGATGGGAGGAGAGGCCCAAGGACTTGGCCGTAGCCCATGAGTCCTTGAAGCGCTCTAGGGCATTGTCTGCTTTGTCGCCAAAAAGGCGACGGCCATCAAAGGGCATGTCCATCAAGGTGTTCTGGACAACCCCTGAAAAGCCAGTGGACCTCTTCCAGGCGTAGCTCCGAAGCGCTACCGATGTTGAAATGGTCCTGCCCAGAGAGTCGGCGGTGTCCAGCCCACAACGGATCGTAAACTTTGCTGCATCTCTCCCGGCGGCAACAGCCTGGGAGAGCACTGCCCGGGCCTCCTCCGGACACTGAGGCAGCACTTGCGCCAACTTATCCCACACTGAGTGCGAATAACGGCCCAAGAGACATGCAGTGTTTACGGACCGCAGTTCTAAGCTGGCGGAAGAGAACATTTTCTTGCCAAGGTGTTCCAGCTTCTTGAATTCCCTTTCTGGTGGAGCGGTAGGGAAGGTGCTTTTGGAGGTGGAGGCTTGGACCACCAAGCTCTCCAGGGTGGGGTGTTGGGAGAGGAAAGTGGGGTCGCCCGGAGCCGGGCGGCAGCGTCGGGCGATCATCCTGTCCACGGGAGCCCCCGTGTTGGGCCTGGACCACGTGGCCAAAAGGACGTCAGTGGGGGCCTCATTAAACGGCAGCAGGGGCTCCGAAGAGCTCACTGCCAGTTGAAGCACCTCAGTCAGGAGGTTAGTCCTGACCGCCACTGTAGGAAGCTCGAGGTTGAGAGCCTCGGCCGCCCTACGCAACACCACTGCGTATGACGCTCCCTCCTCCGTAGCCAGGGTAGGAGGAGACAACATGCCAAGGTCGGGAGAAGTGTCAAGACCACTGGCATCCCGCAGTTCCTCTCTCCAGTCCTGCTCAGTATCTAACTGGTCAGTTAAAGGGTCACCTGACCCCTCCCAGTCCTCCTCACCCTCCTCTGGCTGCCAATCTGGCTGAAAATGGCTAGGGTGGAACACAGGGACAAAAGTACCCATCGGTGCCGGATCCGGCGTCGGCCGACGCTGGTCCGGCCCCGTGTCCACGTCGGGATGGAGGCCGGGTTCAACGCAGGCCGGGGAGCCGACCGGCGCCGAACGCGGTAGTGGTGCCGTAGGAAGCGGCGCCGGTGGAGGTGTAACGAGGACAACCGGTGCCGATCCGGATCCAGGCCTGGATCCAAGGGGGGCCTGCGGCGCGGGGGGCGGAGCCACCCGTAGCGAAGACCTAGGCCCCCAAACCGAGTCCGCGGGGCCCGAAGGCGCGATGGCGGGGTCGGTCCGCCCAAAGATGGCATGCATCGCCTCATAGAACGTACGAAGCTGGGCGGGGGTCGCTCCGGGTCCCGGAAAGGGAGGGAAGCCCGGAGTTGACCCTTCGGGCTCCGTGCGCGGAGCCGCGGGAGTGGCACCACCCGCGTGCCTCGTCGGATCGGCCGACCGATGAGGAGAAGTCGAAGAGCGACGATGCTTCTTTGACTTCTTATGCTTCGACTTACCCGACCCCGAGTGCGAAGACTTCGATGATTTGGAACCGGAATGGTCGGGAGAAGTGTCAAGACCACTGGCATCCCGCAGTTCCTCTCTCCAGTCCTGCTCAGTATCTAACTGGTCAGTTAAAGGGTCACCTGACCCCTCCCAGTCCTCCTCACCCTCCTCTGGCTGCCAATCTGGCTGAAAATGGCTAGGGTGGAACACAGGGACAAAAGTACCCATCGGTGCCGGATCCGGCGTCGGCCGACGCTGGTCCGGCCCCGTGTCCACGTCGGGATGGAGGCCGGGTTCAACGCAGGCCGGGGAGCCGACCGGCGCCGAACGCGGTAGTGGTGCCGTAGGAAGCGGCGCCGGTGGAGGTGTAACGAGGACAACCGGTGCCGATCCGGATCCAGGCCTGGATCCAAGGGGGGCCTGCGGCGCGGGGGGCGGAGCCACCCGTAGCGAAGACCTAGGCCCCCAAACCGAGTCCGCGGGGCCCGAAGGCGCGATGGCGGGGTCGGTCCGCCCAAAGATGGCATGCATCGCCTTATAGAACGTACGAAGCTGGGCGGGGGTCGCTCCGGGTCCCGGAAAGGGAGGGAAGCCCGGAGTCGACCCTTCGGGCTCCGTGCGCGGAGCCGCGGGAGTGGCACCACCCGCGTGCCTCGTCGGATCGGCCGACCGATGAGGAGAAGTCGAAGAGCGACGATGCTTCTTTGACTTCTTATGCTTCGACTTACCCGACCCCGAGTGCGAAGACTTCGATGATTTGGAACCGGAATGGTGGTGGCTCCGCGACCGGTCCCTCGACCTCCCTCTCGACCGGGACCTCGAACGGCGCGGAGCCGACTGTCGGCGTTCAAGCAGCTTTTGGGACCACTCCCGCAAAGCCTTCGGCGCCATCGACCGAAGGCTTGGGGTCGTGGTCGCGCTCCAGGCAAAAGAGGCACACACGGTGCGGATCCGTCACCGACATCAGTCGGTTACAGGAACCGCGGGCCTTGAAACCGGGCATCCCTCGTGCACCTGTTCGGAGTTTCAGACTCGAAACAAGAAGTCGACAAAAGTCGAGAAAAACGTAGTCAAAAAATGACTAGGGTACCGCTCTTCCCGGATCTGCGCTGGCTGGCGCGGAAAAAGAAAGAACTGATGTCAGCGCGCGAGGGCAGCGTCTAAGTAGCTGCCGCGATGTCATCCCGGCGACTACGACGCCGACGACGGACGCGGAGCCGACCGACGCCACCTTCCGACGCGCAGAGGTACTGCTGACGAAAAAACTTTCCGGATCCAGTCTGACGCCTGGGGGTAATTCTAAGGTAAGGAATCTATAACTAAAATGTTTCTTTCAGATACCTGGTTTCACACAGACTAGACCGGATCCTCATTTTACACATTCACATTCCGTTACCACATACTCGGTGGGTAAATTGTGCCAACAATGTTTGGAACACTCCACTTTGTCGTCAGTAAAACAACACCTATCACTCTTGTCGAGCGACATCAATTTGGATGATTTTATTTTAGAACCTAGGATTCCTAGATCTAAGAGGTTTATTTATGCAGCTTACAATGAATTTTGGAAACTTTCGCAGATAGAGGCAGCACTTTGTCTGCGCCAAATTGATCAAGCTAATTTAGAAAAAGTCCTTGCCGTGGTCGACAATAGCATCAATACACTTTCTTCACGCATTTATACATTGGATAATATTGTTTCTTCTGTTATTGATATTGTTCAGAATGATGTATCTGTGTTATATCATGGTCAAAATCAATTACGATCAGTTATGCAGTTTGCATGGACGTTACAGACCCTCAAAATGGGAAAAGTCCCTTGGGATTATTTAAATGCTTCTGCTTTGTTTTTACCATTTAATCTGACTGATAAACAGAGATTTATGTCCATGAAAGATGCTACATACACACTATTACACATTGAACAATTAGAACACTTGCCATTATCTGTGGCGGAGACTGATTCAGCTGTTTGGTTAATTCATGGGGTTATTTCTCTACCATTCTCGCTATTTCAATTTAAATCATGTATGCAACATTTTCCGATTGGGCGTTTTGAAACCCTGGGAAGTACATCTCTCCATGAATTGTGGTTCCTACCTTTCACTTACAGGTGTCAATGGGAGGATAAGGAAGTTTTCTTAACAGGGGAGGACTGCGATTCCACAGTAGGACATTCACTAGTTTGTAAACACGTTAAGTTGCACGGCGCTTGTAATGTATCCGCACATAATCTTGCTTGTTTTTAAAAGGAACTCCAGTCCCAGCAATAATTCCCGCTTTTACCTTGCTTACTAAGGGCAGTTATCTTATTTTGAACAACCACGACTGCTGTGGTTTACGGGCAGGAATCCTGTATTTAGTAACAGTTTCACAACGTGTTACTTGTTGTAGCAATATGCTTTTTCCGCCCCCGCATGGGAAAGTAGATAGTTCCATTTGGCCTTCCATTCCGACTTTGAAAACAGATTTCAACAAATTATCAGGCTCTAAGCGCTATTGTTTCAACAAGAAGTGGCTCTCACTTCAGCTCGAGAGACCTTCGAGTTGCAGGCGGCTAGAACATCTAGCGAGATTCAGTCACTTCTGAACACTAACCTCCCCCTTCACTTTGGGGAGCTTATACATCAAATATTTAATGCGTCTGACACTAAAGGCCTTGCACATTTTTTTTAAACATGTGGGATACGGCCTTGTGACTTCTTTTCAGACGATATTTGGAGTAATACCGGCTTTTATTCATTCTATATTTTCCAGCGTCTTCGGAGGATTCCCTTTATTACTGGCGCTAGCTGGCGGAATCCTGCTTCTTCTGTTCCTGCTGCGCAATGGCTGCTCATCTTGTGGTAATGCACAGACCAGGCCAATTGCAACTGTACTGTGATCGAATGCAACAGGTTTTTTGGATGCTTGCCATTAGCAACGCTTGGCGTGAGTTATGGATTAACTTTTCGCTTTGCCTACTTCACTTGCTTGCAACCTGTATTCTACTGTCAACAGTGCCCCTTCTATTGGGCTATGGATTTATGCCTCTCCAATACGTCATGTCCTGTCCCGGATTTAAACCAGTTAATGGGTCCCTTAGAGGCCCATGACCAGGCTTGTTCTGGGAATGGCCATATGGCACTTGCTGCTGCACTTGGAGTCTTGGCTGAATGGGATATCTGTGCGGCTGCACAGAACCTCTTGCAACGGAGTTTCATCGAATATCACGCAAGTTGTCTGGTTATGCTCTTGGAAGCATCAGATTACGAGGAGCATGTCTGTTTCTTCGACCTTCTTGATTGGATGGCATCCCTTTTTTCTGCTAAAGATGGGGATGACCTTTTGGAAGGAATTGCCTTCTTAAGTTCACGTACTTTGATGGATTTACCACCTCCTTCATAATACCGTTTTCCCGGAGACGACACTCTTTTAAAAGTTACAAATATATATATATATATATGTCCAAAGAGCTCCGTTGCTGAACCTTGTCTTTGCAGAAAACGGATACGGACCACAGGATTCGTGCAAGAGTATTTATTGTGAGTGCAAAAATGTCGCCATGACGCGTTTCAGCCCCTTCACGGGCCTTGATCACATGACACAGTCAAGTTTTTACTATTGGCTTAAATAGTGAACAGTGCAAGCGTAATCATTGGAACATGATCAACATTGAAGAAAGACTTTAAAATTAAAACATCACAAGTCTTTCTTAAATAGCAATGTAAACTAGATCATAAAAGCATAAAACCTTTGACAACCGATTTAAAAGACATAATATGGACATAAAATTTAAATCAGTTAAGAGAAAGAGGTCAAGTCCATGATAGTGTAGATATGATTACGCTGAAAGATTATATGAAAGTGCAATATGTGGTATTAGTGCAAATAAATGTGCAAAAGTGCTATGTTAAAATATGGACCAATGGACCAACAATAAAAATGAAACAATTATGACACCCAAATTTCTGTATAAATACACAGTTGAATAGTACCATAATTGATGGACACTGTTAGCAAATGGGTTCCTGGAGCCCCAGTAAACCCTTACTGAGCATAGCAAAAACAGTGGTTTTCCACTAGAACCTGTTGTGGATCAGCATTAATCAAAATACTATCAGGGGTTTGATAGAGATGTCGGTTTGAATACCCAAATTTCATTCTGCTCTAAGCATTGTAAACATCATAGTATTTATGAGTATAATCAAAATATGGAGAATGAGGTGTTGATATAGACCCTACCGACATTTTCTAATCCTCACACACATAAATAGATAAATACATATATAATAAATATTATGTAAGCAAATGCAATCCAAAATAGATAAAATCTGCTTAAATATTCATACATGTAATAAATAAATGTGTTTAAAAGCACCACTAAAATGTCAATAAATAGTCAATAAATACACCTATAAAATCCACCAATAATACACTCTCATAAAACATATGAATTTAGGATGTTTCTAACATATACAGAATAAATAGGTCGACAGTTCTGAAAATCTAAAGACATGTAAAGAGATCCTCTGTTACATTTAGACCTGACGGATGTTTTGAATTAAGTTCCAAAATGTATCTAGTTTCCAACTGGCATAATTTGTGTTCCCTGTTGCCGCCCCTCCTACTTGCTGGAACTGAATCTATAACTGGATTCATGTTTGGCTTTAAAATGGCGAGCCACCGGATATGTATTGTCCTGATTGTTTATTGCCCTCAAGTGCTGCAGTATTCTTTTGTGTACTTGAAGCTTGGTACTTCCAACATAAAGCAGGTTACATGGACATGACAATACATAAACTGCAAATTCTGTCTTACATGTAAGCAGCTTAGAGATCTGGTGTTTTTTCTCATTAAAGGGAGTAGTGTAAGATGTTCTATTTTCTCCCTGTTGGCACGCCTTACAGGTTTTATATTTAAAAAAGCCAGTGTGGGTTTGTAGCCAATTAGTTGACTCTATGACTTCAGGGCTAGTTACAACTAGGTCATCTCTCATAGAGCGACTTCTGCTGTAGGTTATGGACGGTCTTTAAGGTAACAGAGAACCAATTACTGGATCACTAAGAACCAGAGGCCAGTGACGAGATATTATAGATTCGATCTTTTTGGATTGTTGACTAAATTGAATTATAATTCTGAATTCCATTTTTATCTCATCAGTCTGTGGAAGTGCTACAATAGAGTTGGTCTCAGTTCTGGATTTGGATTCTATCTCACTTAACAGCTCATATCTACTCCTACATATAGATTTGTTAATAGCTCTATCGATGACCTGTTCTGAGTAACCCCGTTCTCTGAATCTCAGTTTGCTCTCCGCCTGGGCTTGTATTAGATCGCTTTCCTTACTGTGGATACGCCTCAGCCGAAGCATTTCCCCATATATGTGTATATATATATATATATGTATATATATCTTTTTTTGGGGGTTTTTGATTTTTTCCAATTTGTTTTTTTCAAACGCTTTTGAACTCTGCTTGGCTTTTTGAACTCTGTTTTGGTCATTTGTCAATATACTATGACCTTACCAAGGGGAGGGTGTTATATGGCCATTAGGGTAATTGTCGACATTGCTAAGTTAGCATGAGCTTTGCTGCCATGATGCTGTTTTTGCGCACATTACTACATGACCTTATTTTGCAAGACTCTGTTTATGCCTTTCACATGAGAACTGTCTGCTTTTCGCGTTCTCTGCTAGTTCCTGGAGTTTAGTCTGAACACGATGTGCAAGGTCAGTAAACAGTGCCCCTTGTTATTCTATTCTGGTCAGTCCCTAGCACCTAGACAAAACATGCTAAACACAGCTGCACTGCTGGAAACTCGTGCTTTGATATTGCAGGGATGCATGTTGTTCAAACACTCACTTGGAGAGAGACCTTTCCATGGAGAAGAGCTATGCTGTTCCTATGATATAAACCTTCCATCTAGGCTTTAAGGTATGGGGGTCTGCTGACAAAGCCCAGATATCTTCTTTTATATAATAAAACTTCTTCCAGTCAAGGGGAGAGTGGTTAGGCCTTATAGTCCTTTTTCCACTGTCTGTATATGATGACATCCCCCTTTATATTCTATGGAATTGTAACAATGCTAATTGTTCTGAGTTTATGCATTTTGCTGCTGGTAGTGGCTCGTATACTGCATTATAGAGCACGATAGTTAAAATAAACATTTTGAACGATTACAGTGACTCTGCCTGTTCTTATTGTGGACAAGTACGAGTGAGTGAGCGAAAGGGTATGTCTTGCTACCGCGATTCCTGAGTGTCGGGAGTGTTGTGTTCTGGGTTGTCTAATCATTTGTAGCTTCGTGATTATATAGGAGAACGAATGAGACACTATAGCTAGTCAGTTTTGGGATTTTGGGTACAAAGGTGGTAGGAAGGTACAACCCCTATTCACCGAGGTCCTGTTTTCCTGCGCAAAGTTCTGTGTATGTGCAGAATTCCCGCAACATTATGTCCTACATGCATTAAAGCAATCATTTTTAATACTTTACCATAGCAGCCTCATTTTAGTGCTTTGTCAGGATTCAAGTAAGAGTCTGACCTTCATGTCCACCATATTAGTTTGTCCCTTTGCAGCTCAGAACAGATTTTGACCATAAGTATTTGCGTAGGCTGTTCGACCTGCTATCATGCTATTTTTACTTACACCACTGTCACATCTTCAGAATAGAAAACCTCTTCGATGCACTGAGTAGCTCTTACACTGCGGCCACTGAGCACTGTTGACATATTCAGCATGCCCGTTCCTTTCATCCTGTCACTGAACTGCCACTAGTGTTCTGCATGCTCTGGGCTCCTCTTCACGCTGACTTCGGGCCATTGCTGGCTTTCAACGTGTCTGGTGGCTCCTTTCAATCTTATCAACATGTAGCTTCTGCTGCAAAGCACACTTGGCGACACCTTCTCATTCTGACGCTGGGCCCCTCCTGACAAGCGTTTTCAAAGACCGTGATCAGGCTTCTAGCAAAAAATGCAGGCCAGACCTAGTGACCTTGCCAATGCTTGTCTTCGTATTTTAACCACTTGAAAGAGAAGGCTGGATGAGTCTTAGGATAATGCTGCGTAGAACAAAGAGAAATCGTCTTTTGTGACTGTTCTGTGGATGCCAAAGCTGCAATGTCCTTTAATTTTCCCCGGCATCCTGGAACATGGATGAGAATGACTTCTCCAACATAAACGTCTAATAGTGGTGGCAGAGTGGTGGGGTCGTTGTTTGGGTAGAAAAGGATCATCCTCCAGGAAAGAGAAAAGGTGCTAATTTCATCTCAATCTGGTTGCCAATAGTAAAATGGTTTCTGTGACTTATGTAGCAGTTATTGCTACTGTTTATGCCAGAACAGGGTTTGAACACACCTTTGTTGATTCGCTGTAACAAAACCTTTAGAGAGTCACTCCTTGGGGAGCCTTTCTTTTTCCTAGGCCGAGCTAGTTTCAGGCTCGTTCTTCATTTTCAGAATCTCCCCACCAATGTGCGAGACGAAGAGAGAAAATCCTGTTAAAAAATTGTCCATTTTCTGTTGTGCCTAAAGAATCAAATAGGTCTGATAATTGCTTTTGAGATCTATCTGCAGGAGCAGGCAGCTTTCCTGAGCAGCTAGGCTAAAGATTCAATGAACATGAAGCCTGCATCCATTTCTTAGACATTCATGCGACCATCCATTCCCCTGTACCTTTCACAAGTACGCGCTTGTCGCTATCTAGCTGAGACGATTTAGAGTTTGACGCCATCCTGCCTTTATTCGCTCGCCAGCTGTACGGGCTTGAATGAACCACTGTGATAGACTGTCTAGTAGTCGGATGGCTTACCCCGCGGCCCCTACTGCATTGGGCCATCGGAGCAAGGTTTAAGCAGACAGAGTACATTTTACTCCATTGGCATAAACCTGGCAGTCCTCCTGACACAAAATTGGGCGGTGGACTGAGAGTTTGACAGACAGGGAACTCCATCTTCGTTGCAACAGACTACACTGTCTGCCAAAATCTAAATTGGGCCCTTTGCTCTGTGAGACTGTGTAAGTGTACCTATACTTGTCTTTTGTATAATAATGTCTGAGTATTTTTGTTGATATAGGAAGTCGATTCTCCCTGCCTTGCACTAACGTTAACAAAAGGCAATTTTTTGTAAATTATGTAACCCTGTAATATTGCCTATTTCTTAATTATAGAGTTTTTCGCATATTGCTTTTTTAGGTTGAGCCTAGCGGCAGCGCGCATTCACTTCTCGCTCTGCGAGACCGCTGTAGTAGAGTATGGGAGATAAGCAGCGCCCACACTCCTCCCATATTTTTTATTGGCTTGTGTCATTGTCTTTTGTAAATGCTGCCTTTGGATTAGTTAATAGGCTTGTTAGTCCGTCCTTAGTACGGCTTTGTCTTCATTTGTACCCTCCAATGGCGACTGGCCATTTTACTTCGGTTGTTACACGGGATCTGTTATTTAGTCTGTAAGCACTATTTACTTTATTGAGTTTCTCTTACTGCAGGCCGGACATGCACTGCTTCAGCTGAAACTGGTTGTGGTTTTTTTAAGCAGCACGGCCGCCCCCGTAACAAGGGCGCCTGCTTTCAATCACTTTAACCCAGCATTATCTCGTGTCTGTTTCAACCCTCCCCACAAGTAAAATGGATTTAGAAATGATTAGCGAAAGTCATGTGAATTCCAGGTAGCACATAATCCTGTGCTAATGGGCTGAAGCTGACAACAGCACATCTGTGTTACATGTAATCTGTACTAAAGTCAACCACCACCAATACCAATACCACCAATACCAACACCACCAATACCCCCACCCCCACCAATACCACCAATAACACCGCCAATACCACCACCCCAGCCAATACCACCACCCCCATCAACACCACCAATACCACTATCACCACCACCAATACCACCACCTCCACCACCACCAATACAACCGCCACCAATACAAATACTACCACAACCACCAATACCACCACAAATGCCAATACCACCACCACCAATACCACCACCACCACTAATACCACCAATACCACCACCACCACCACCAATACCACCACCTTCAACAGTACCAATACCACCACCAATACTACTACTACCACCAACACCAATACCACCACCAATACCACCACCACCAATACCACTACCACCACCAACACCACCACCACTAATACCACCATCACCACCAATACCACCACAACCAATACCAATACCACCACCACCAATACCAACACCCCCAATACCACCACCCCTGCCAATACCACCACCACCAATACCACCACCAATACCAACACCGCCAATATCACCACCAATACCACCACCCTCGCCAATACCACCACCACCGCCAACACCACCCCCATCAACACCACTACCACCAATACCACTACCACCACCAATACCATCACCTCCACCACCACCAATACCACCACCACCACCAATACCACCACCAATGCAAATACCACCACCACCAATACTACCACCACCACTAATACCACCAATACCATCACCACCAATACCACCACCAATACCACCATCACCACTACCACCACCACCAATACAACCACCAATACCACCATCACCACTACCACCACCACCACCACTACAATCACCACTACCACCACCACCACTACCACCACCACCACCAATACCACTACCACCACCACCACCAATACCACCACCACCACCAATACCACCAACACCACCTCCAATACCACCACCACCAATACCAGCACCACCAATACCACCACCAAAACCACCACGAATAACACCACTACCAATACCACCGCCAATACCAATACCACCACCACCAATACCAATACCACCACCAATACCACCCCAACCACTAATACCACCACCAATACCACCCCCACCACCAATACCAATACCACCAATACCACCACCCCCACCAATATCACCACCACCAATAACACCGCCAATACCACCACCCCAGCCAATACCACCACCACCCCCATCAACACCACCAATACCACTACCACCAATACCACTACCACCACCACCAATACCACCAATACCACCTCCACCACCACCACCAATACAAATACTACCACCACCACCACCACCAATGCCAATACCACCACCACCACCAATACCACCACCACCAATACCACCACCACCACCAATACCACCACCACCTTCAAAAGTACCAATACCACCACCAATACTACTACTACCACCACCACCAATACCACCACCACCACCACCAATACCACCACAACCAATACCACCACCACCAATACCACCACCAATACCAACACCCCCAATACCACCACCAATACCAACACCGCCAATACCATCACCAATACCAACACTACCAATACCACCACCAATACCACCACCACCCCCATCAACACCACCAATACCACAACCACCAATACCACTACCACCACCACCATCACCTCCACCACCACCACCACAAATACCACCACCAATACCATCAATACTACCACCACCACTAATACCACCACTAATACCATCACCACCAATACCACCACCACCACCAATACCACCATCACCACTACCACCGCCACCAATACCACCATCACCACTACCACCACAATCACCACTACCACCACCACTACCACTACTACCAATACCACCACCACCAATACCACCCCCACCACCAATACCACCACTACCAA
Organism: Calotriton arnoldi; assembly: GCA_963921515.1. Lineage (NCBI taxonomy): Eukaryota > Metazoa > Chordata > Amphibia > Caudata > Salamandridae > Calotriton > Calotriton arnoldi. The sequence continues at coordinate 1,301,652 of CAWUFW010005100.1, forward strand.
TACCAATACCACTACCACTACTACCACCACCACCGCCACTACCACCACCACCAATACCACCACCAGTACCACCACCACCAATACCACCACCACCAATAACACCAATACCACTGCCAATACAAATACCAGCACCAATACCACCACTAAAACCACCACCAATACCACCACCAAAACCACCAATCCAATATCACCACCACCAATACCAATACCACCACCAATACCACCCCAACCACTAATACCACCACCAATACCACCATCAATACAACCACCAATACCACCATCAATACAACTACCAATACCACCACCACCTCCAATACCACCACCTCCACCAATACAACCACCACCAAAACAACCACCAATACCACCACCACAACCAGTACCAATACCACCACCAATACCAATACAACCACCACCAATATCACCACCACCAATACCACCACCACCAATATCACCACCACCAATACCACCACCACCAAGACCACACCACCAATACCACCACCACCAATACCACCACCACCAATACCAATACCACCACCACCACCACCAATACCAACACCACTAATACCAATACCACCACCTCAGCGCCTCTCGCTCACTAGTAATAGCAGGGGCATTGTACGAGGCCGGAGCTGCAGCCGAGACCATCCCTCCCTCCATGCCTGCCATACAGCCAGCCCGCCTGACACCAGGAGGTGAAGCCAGGGCCCTACTACAGCTGGAGTGTTTTTTATTAGTCCAAAGATAGCAATGACATCAAGCAATGCCACACTGCACACTCAAATCACGGAGAGGGCAAGAACTAGCTCCCACCCTCCCGCTCTACCTCCTGAGCCACAACAGTGTAATCACAGAGCGAAAGGTGTTGGAGCGCTTTGTTAGTGTTTATAGCTCGGATCATATGTAACTCTCACTTCACACTTTGTGTCTGTGTAATTTACAACACTTACACATCTTCACTGCACTATTTATCACTACTTTGAAGAAGTCGCAGGCGGGTCTCTTCCTGTGATATTTACATTCTAACAAGAGGTCAAGAAGGCCCTCTATTGCAATGCTATAGGTCTCGCATTTGCGAGAGTTTAAGCTATTGGAATTGTAAATGACACCGCCTTTTATTTATGTTTTAAAACCCAAAACATAAATAAAAGGCATTGTCATTTACAATGCCAATAGCTCAAACTCGCGTGAATGCGAGACCTATTGCATTGCAAATGCTTGTTTTTAACAGGTGTGATTTTTTTTCCTGCAGGTGTGAGCAGAAAAAGATTTGCAGGAACTGTGCATGGGCAAATGCTGCAGGCTTGAGACAAAGTCTCCTGCACTAATCTCATATGACTATGCGAGATATACCCAGGTGCACAAATTTGATGCACCATACTGGACAAGTGGAAACATTTCCACAATTTCATTCAATGCAATTCGCATCTCTCTGACAGATTATAGTGTTTCCTAACGCTCTGTGTGGGTTAAAACAAACATTTGGGGAAATCATTCCAATCACAAGGCACCTCCCTTGTTACCTTACTTCTATACCCTTATTCCGGCTCGCCTTGCTTACCACTGAGGTCCGCATAATTGCCACAAAATAACGTGAACATGGGTGTCTGTATATCAGGTGGACTGTGTGCCTGTTTTTTGTGTGTGCATGTGTGTCTGTTGTTTTATGCGGACCTATGTCTGTAGTTGTGATCCTCAACACAGTATGTGTGTAAGTCAACGTGCGATGTACCTGTGTCCATGTCATATACAAAGTCAGCCCTATGGTCAATGCGCGTCAACATTTATACAGTAGCCATTCATTTTACAGGAGCTGATCTTTATCTTTGTAAGAGGATATAATTACTACTTACGTCTAAACCTTCTATCAATTTCATGAATTCGGCATAATCTGTATCAAATTCTGACTTTCGTTGGTCAAGAATGTCGTATGTTTTCTTCTGAATACTTTGGTAGATAGTTTTGAACTTGACTGAAAGAACATCTATAGATTCAATAACTGACATGCTCAATGAGCTGTACGTTTTCACAATATTCATTATCTCTGTGATCTAAAATGCAAAGATAAATGAAGTGGTCTTAAATATGGTATGAAGAATTATTGCTATTTAACAATTGAACATGTTGGGATTTAGCAGTGGAATATATATTTTTCAGTAAGAGAGTTTCATATCAGATAGGATAGGAGTTTCTACATGCATAAGTCATTCAAAGTAGTATGTTCATTCACACAACTGGTTTTCATTATTATTGTCTTTTATTTTTACAAAACACTTTCTTGTTTTTTTTTCATAAAGGCAATTGTCGTAAAACCAACTTAAACATGACATATTCACCTAATACTCTCATTTTATTTGTTCAGTGTCATTAATACGTGCAGCATTGCCACTCTTTACATACTAATTATTCCTCATAACCATAACACTTCCTAACCCTCGGCATCAACCCTCGTTTCGGGAAAACGTTTACGCCTCTTCCAGCCAGGTTACCAAATGTGCTCATTTTCACATACATTTATTAGGTCGAGCCTATTGCGGCAGCACGCATGCGCTGCTTGCTTTGCAAGGCATGCAGTATTCAGTATAGCGTGGAAGCTCCGTGGAAGCTCCACCAACTCCCCGCCCATCTTTTTCATTGGCTTAGGTCCTAAATGCTGCCTTCCAATTGGTTTCAGGCTTGTTAGTCCCTCCTCATGATGGCCATGTAGTCATTTGTATCCTTCCATGGCTACTGGCCCCTTTACTTCGAACACTATTTTCTTCCTGTGCTTCCCTCCCCCCCTCCCCCCACCCGCAGTCCGTGACTTCTCGGGCCCCCCACCCCCCTCTCCCGTTTGTGCCTTCTCGCCCGCCCGCACTCCCGTTTCCAATGCAATAGGTCTCGCGTAAATGCGAGTCCTATTGCATTGCAAATGCTTGTTTTTAGAGTTCTAAGTACTATTTTCTTTATTGAGTTTGTCCTACCTACTTCGGGCAGGACGTCGCGCGCTGTGCGCGCTTTCACTTTCAATGCTGTAACCAATTGAGTTCAAGACAGGGAGATTGCAGCCAATAGATAAACACAAGGCGGGTGCTTGGTCTGGCGCTGCAAGGGAGAGTTTTCTGTGGTGTGGGTGCACGCGCTCTGGCTGTTGGTTGCGGCTGCTGCGCAGACCAAAGCAGTAGCATCCACCATCATTGTCCAACCCCTCCAAACAAGGAGAAGCCATGCTGCAGGACGAAGAGGAGTACGGGAACGATTTGGCCCTCTTGCTGGGCGAGGAACAAGATGAACAGCTGAATGAGGAGAACAACAATAAGGGGGATGTCTACGAGACCCAGGCCAAGCGGCTTAAGACTGATGAAGACGGCGAGCAGGCGGCTTACGTTACGCACGAGGACGACGATCGGCGAAACCACCAGGTGAGTGGTCAGGGGTAACCGTGCCATGCACCTCCAATAAGCGCCCTGACCGAAGGTTGACTAAACACAGGGTTGCTGCTGTCGGTAGCGTGGGTGGTACTGATAAGGGGAGAGGGGTAAATGCAGGACTTAAACACAGGGACACATAGGCCGGTTATATGCATTGTACTGGCAAGGAGAAAGAGTACATGGAGAAGTTCCGCTTCGATGAGTGGTGGGTGGGGGGGTATATTTCACCCGATATTGGGGTTCGACACCTGAGATGTTTGCCCATATTTGAAGATTATCTTCTGCCCCATTCTACCCAGATTACTGTTTAGTGGCAGCCCTCTTGGGGCACATCATGCTGTGATCCAGTATTGAGATGCCGCTCCTGTACCCAGCACGGTTAAAAGGCGGTGAATTCTCTCTCAGTTCGAGCTGACGTCGGGTCTACGAGTCAATCTTCCTAAATCAAGTGCGCTTAATCTCACGCTTCCCCCACGGGTGTTGGAAGACCTGCGGACCATTAATCCCTTCAGGTGGGCCCCCACTTTCATACGCTATCTGGGCATCAACATCACAGCCGACCTTTCCACCTGGACGCAGGCTAACTGGCCGGACTGTAGAACTTCCATACGAAAGGACCTACGCCGGTGGAAGTTACTACCCCTGTCCTGGCTAGGACGCCTCAATGCGATTAAGATGACCCTTCTGCCAAAGGTCCTCTACCTCTTTCAGGCACTCCCCACACCAATCCCGCATAAGGATATTCTGGGCCTCCAGAGAGAAATGGTTACCTTCATCTGGGGCGGGGGAAGACCACGACTGTCGACCAGGGTTCTGATGCTGCCGAGAGACCGGGGGGGGGCTAGCATGCCCAGACCTTATGACCTATTATTGGGCCTCCCATCTGAGGTACGTCTCGGAGTGGTCGGTGCGAGCTAGCGAAAAGCACTGGTTCCACATGGACCGGGCCGCGGCGGGCCGTCCACTCTGGGACTTGGCCTGGCTGGGTAGATCTGCTAGACACCCAAGTGCTTATATCGCTATCCCCACACGCACTGTGTTGGAGATCTGGGACAGAGTCGCGGTCCCCCGAGGCCTTACTACCTTTCCCTCCCCCCTCACGCCGGTGCTGCTTAACGCAGATTTCCAGCCAGCTTCTCGCCCACCAGACTTTCCGACCTGGGCAAAAGGCGAATGTCGCATCATAGAACAACTCTTTGAAGATGGATCCTTCAAATCTTTTGAACAATGTCGAGAAGATTTTAATCTCCCCACGACGGCGTGGCTTGAGTACTTCCAAATCCGCCACTGGTTGCGGGCCCCATCGTATATGGAGGGCGCCACGCGTCAGCTCACGCCTTTTGAACTCCTTGTTCGGTCGTTCGATGGATCCAGGGGACTGATCTCCCGGACCTACAAGGCCCTTCAAACCTCACAGACGATATCACCCCACACGTACCAAACCCAGTGGCAAAGAGATCTTGAGACGGATATTCCTCCCGACCGGTGGAGGCAGCTCTGGCGGGAAATACAGCGTAATTTTAAATCGTTAACACAGCAGGAGTCCGCGTACAAAATTATGACGCGCTGGTACTATACACCTCTTCGACTCCAACGAATGTTCCCTGGATATGCTCCTGCTTGTTGGCGATGCTTAAATTCTCTGGGTTCATTCCTCCACGTTTGGTGGGCCTGCCCGCTAATTGTGCCGTACTGGGCAGAAATTCTCGAACATGTTAAAGCAGTAGTGGGTTACCCCCTGCCTAATGAACCGGGAGTTGTTATCCTGGGCCTCCGTCCTACCTCTCTTAAAGCCATGAAACCTGCGGACTGGCGCCTGATTTTCCACATGCTCACTGCTGCAAAGCAGGTCATCGCATTGCATTGGAAAAGGCCTGTACTCCACCGGTCCCGGTATGGATCACGCGCCTATGGCAGGTCATAGCAATGGAACTCTTAACCCACAGACTGGCACATACGGACGCCAAATTTCAGCGTACCTGGCACCCTCTGATCCAATACCTAACACGGCTGGAGCACGCTCGCTATGTACCTCCTCGCCTACGCGCCCTGCAACTTTTTGCGGACCCACTACTGCCTAGAGGGGGCACACCCGACATTGACCACGACTGATCAGACCTGCTCCTGACCCTCTCCGACCATGCCGCTAATCAAGGTCAGGGCTGACTGCTCCGTGGCGAGCCTTTCGCTCCCCCCGAGCCCTCCTTTCCCTTCCCACCAGCTGGCCAGAGAACTGTTCTTTCTCTTCTTCCTTCTCCCTTTCTTTCTTTCTCTCTTTCTCTTCTTGGTCACGCCACTTTTCAAGTTCCCCGCAGAACAGCGCTCACGCCAACTCCCAGGGTACTTCTCGACCGGCGTCGGGGGCTCTGGCTGACCGAGGTGGTCCAGGGTGGTCGGCTCCCAACCAGCCAGTGCCTATTTAAAGCGCGCAGCGCATGGCCCTCAATGTCGATAGGGTACGGCCCTCCCACTCCTATCCACCACTCACTTGCAGCGGGAAGAATGAGTGGGACTTGCCACATGACCCTCCTAGCACTTACCTATTGCACGTCCGGCCATGTCAGCTCCAGACCATCGGGGCCTACTACCCTTCCCAATCGTTAGCGATCAGCCATATACCACATAACATAGGACACCGCTTCGCCTGAACTCCCCCGCAAAGATACAGCACTCCACTAGCGGGCTCAGTGCCGCTTTCCAGGCCAGAATAACGGTTTCTTACACTGACAAGATGATACATATTACACAGCCACAGGGTGCTATGTTTTGTTAGCAGATGCGCTGTTGCCCTATCGCTGATGAGTTCCCCTCAACGCGGCCGGCCCGAAGTGGTTGTAGGCGGCATGCTGTGTGCTTCTTCACCCGGTCTAGCCCTTGGCTGGCATTGACAACCCGCTGCCGGCCCGACTGGGATGTAGGCAGAACGCTGTGGATATGACCTTTTTATCTCTCAATAAAGGTTTTTGAAACTTAAAAAAAAAAAAAAAAAAAAAAAAAGGCGGTGAAATGGCGGTTTTCTTAATACATCTTTAATTAAAATTAGCTGGCGGCTGCCATCTGGTCTCGGGCACCCTTTGTGGACCCATGTTAATGGCGGTCGCCGGTACTGACAGTAGTTTGGGTTTTATGAAGAAAAAGTGGATTTAGATAATATTCGCATGATTTCCTCCATCTTTATGAGGCACCAGCGTAGTATTTGGGTTATTAACGTGGATCGTCTAGGGCACCTCCCAGAGTTGCGCTTAGCAGGTCGTACTTTGCGTTTCCTCATTCCTGCGCCAACCTTTGCGCTCTTGCTACTCAGAATTTCACAGATCCGATGCCCATGCCGGTGCTGGTTTATAGGGCCCTCATTAAAAATAATAGACGCCAGTGTTGCCCTTGTTAGTGAAAAGGGCGTTTTTCCGCGTAAGGGCACGAGCGGCGAGTGCCACTCTCTATTCAGGCACAAGCAGGAGATGACAAGTGTGATATGTGAGTCCTTTGCCGAGCAGCACTCAGCGAAAGGTCCGGCACAGCGGTCGTGGTTGGTTGAGTAGACCCAGCGACAGGAAATTAGCTTCTGGTAGCTAATGTTACATTCTCCTTCCACGGGTCATAAAGTATAATGATGCCTAAATGGCGAGGTTATTTCACAGCTCCTCTCGGGTAACCTCTAAATGAACCGCAATCCCAACCTGGGTGCATTCTGTGAGCGCGAGACTGCCAATCTGCCAGCGGCTGCTTCTGGGCATATATCACCCTTCACTTGATAAACTTGTGAACACTGTCTGGGTATTGGTTCACCTCATTAGCGCTTGTTTAACACCTACATGTACCAATAAGCAACAGAAAGGAGACCCGTCCAGCTTTGCACAGGGCCTTCCACTGCACCGCAACACGCGCCGCTGCTTAGAAATAACCTTTTAACTGTTTGAGCTAAACTATAGGTAGACATGCATGGGTAAGAGTAGCAGAAGGGAGCTTAGACCAAAAGGGGAAGAAAGAGACACGGGGTGGGAAGATTGCCACAGGGAAAGAGAAATAAGTCAGCTTGTGATCCTGGAACAAAAAAACAATAATTGTTTCCGACGTAAAGGACATAAACCAGGATAGAGTCGACATCCTCGGAATGCCATTTATGAGGGGGAAAAAATCAGTGAAACGTTTTTTTGAGAAAGTATGTCCTGAAGAGAATTTCTTAATTGAGTTTTTCTCCAGAATTTCATTTTACCTCATTATCACTCGGAAAGGAAACTCTGGTACAGGGAGGTAGACATCACTAATCATTTTTTAATGTTATGTCTCATAGATTTGTAATAGCTCGCTATTTGTCAGTTGCTCAGCCCCTTCGCTGTGTTGCTTGACTCTTTTTTCCACCAGCACCCAGGCTAATGTGCTGCATAGCTAAATACATATAAGGTCCGAAAGGCGAGACCGATTGCATTGCAAATGCTTGTCTGTATTCGATTCACCCAACCCATATTTTTAAGTATTTGTGCAGGCATTTCTCGTGTCATACAATGGTCTAGGCCTTGTGCTCAAGTTTCCAGATCTAGTGGATGCTCCTGCCACCAATCACTAGTTATCACCTGCTTTGACACCACTAAGCTCAGGTGTAGCAAGGCAAATTTGTATCTGTTGGAATCAATGCCAGTAGAAAGGTGAAGTAAGGTCAGTCTGAGCTCCCTCTCTAGTTGCCAAACTATCACTGTCCGCAGAATGGTAGGACCCCCCTACAAAAGTGTCTATTCCCAGGGTGTAGCCTGTATGAAAAAAATCCCCTTGGGTCATAGCACCATAAGTATTCTGGTGATTTACCCTGTTTCCCCTTCACAACCTCACCAGTGTCATGTATGTGTGGTAAGGAAGATCAAGTTACTTACCTTCGGTAACGCATTATCTGGTAGATACAATATCTAGCTGCAGATTCCTTACCTTAGAATTTCCCAGGTGTCAGCCTGGATCCGGAAGATTTTTCCGTGAGCAGCACCCCTGTGCGCCGGCAGGTGGCATCGATTGACGCCACACGGCGGCGGCGGTGCTGGAAGGGATGACTGTGTCACCTGTACAGGCGCCACCTCGGAGCACTGATGTCAGTTACTTTTCACAACTTCTCATTCCAGAAGCGCAGTGCCATGAAGTGCACTGACACTAGTCTGTCCAAACCAGGCCCGGAAAGGGATCATCCCTAACCCTAGAAATCTGTCCAAAGAGCGGAGAGGAATGGTGGGTCAGTAAGGAATCTGCTGCTGGAAATTGTCTCTACCAGATAATGCGTTACCAAAGGTAAGTAAGTTGTTCATCTGATAGAGAAATCTAGCAGCAGATTCCTTACCTAAGAATAGATACCAAAGCAATACCTTCTCAGGTGGTGGGCTTTGGACAAATTCTAAACTAGAAAATCCTGCAGGATTGAACGGCTAAAATGCCAATCACTGCTGACCTGACTGTCCAGGCAGTAATGTTTGGTGAGAGATTGCAGGGGCGCTCACGTTGCAGCCTGGCAGATGTCCAGAACTGGGACTCCGTGTGCTAAAGCAGTGGTCGCAGCTTTAGCTCTGGTGGAAAGTCCTTAAGCTCTCAGGGGGCTGCTTCTAGGCCAGTGCATAGCAGATTTTAATATAGAGAACCACCCAGCAAGAAATGGTTCATTTCTGCAAGCCACGAAGACTTGGTCATACACCCGGAACTCTCGTGTGCAGTCAAGACTGAACAGCAAAGCTCTTTTTGGGACCAGATGGTGGAGTCGCTTCTCTTTTTTTGAGGGATGTGGAGGAGCGTAGAAAGCGGTCAAGGTAACCTTGTAGCAGGAAAGAGGCCCTAGTGAAAAGCATTAGTTTGTCAGGAAAAACAGACAGGGATGGAGGCTTGGATGTTAAACCCTGCAGCTCACTCACCCTCCGGGCAGATGTTTTTACCACAGAAAAGGCAGTCTTGATGGTGAGCAGTTGGAGGAGACCGTTATGAAGAGACTTAAAAGGAGTGCACATTAAGAAAGTGGGAACTAAATTAAGTTCCCACTGAGGAATAGTGAAAGGAGAAGGGGGAAACATATTTACCAGGCCTTTAAGAAACTTACTGACAATAGGGGACTTAAAGAGAGTTGGTCAGGCAGTCGCAAAAAAACAGACAGAGAAGAAAGGTAACCCTTTAGAGTGTCCAGAGCAGAGCCCTGCTGGGCAAGGGTAAGAATAAAAAGAAGGACATCAGAAAGGGAAGCAGTATGAGGGTCAATAGACTTTTCTCAACAATATAATACAAATTTCTTCCACCGGCAGGTGTATAACGTTTTGGTGGAGAGACGCCTGGCTGCCAGAATAAGATTGTAGACTTCGGGAGGAAGTTCAAAAGCTGTCAAATGTCACAACTCAATCTCCACACAAGAAGGCTGAGAGTTGACAGATTTGGGTGGAGGACCATTCCCTACTGCTGTGGCAGAAGGTCCTCCCGATGGGGCTGCCTGATCGCAGGATGATGCTCATGCTAAGAAGCTCAGGATACCAGACTCTCCTTGTCCAGTTCGGAGACACAAGCATGACTTGGGCCTGGTCATTCCTGATCTTCTTGAAAACTCTGGGCAAAAGTGGTGTTAATATGGATATTGATGTGTTTGTCGACTAAAATGAACATCCTTATTAGAAGAATACCCCATCCTGTACTCCACATCTACCACTCCATGCAAGTATATAATCAGGCAAGCCCTGCAACCTAGGCCCAGAATCACTTATTGATTGGTGACAGGTGGGAGCGTGCGTAGCTGGCAGGCAAACACGCCAGCAGGAAACTCTTGATCAATCCCTTGGATAGGCGCAGTAACGATGGTCAGGGGATATTGCCCCCAATAAAGTACACATGTCCCGAGGAGGTATAAGATCACCATAAAATCAGATGTCACATGAGTTAGGAACACATAGCCAATTAGGACCTAGCAGACGTAGTGATTACGTAGTGATTACGCGCTCCCAGGGCCAGACATCTGGACACATTCATTACTGTCCACACTGTGTCCATCAAGGTCGATATGTAGCGACGCAGCAGGAAGCAGTGAGGAACGAGTGAAGGCAACGAGTGCAGCAAGCTGCAGATGGGGGGAGCTCGTAGCCTGCATTCCCCCCCACCGACTGACTCAGGGGTGCGGGGCGACCGCCTCTCCCCTGTCCCCTCTCCCCAGTTCCGGGAGACTGGGAGGCAAGACGCAGCAGATGGTATCGGGCAGCAGCGGAGGCCAGAGCCGCGTCTCCGCCCCATTTCATGGAGGCAGCCGGCGTTAGGCCGGTGCGGCTTGCGAATCGGTGCGCCCACCCGCCTGTCCGCTCACCTGCCTGCCCCCCTTGCTCCACTAGCTGGCCTTAACCAAGCGGAACTTGGAAACCAGCAGGCGGGTCAGTAGTGCAGCAACGGTGCATGGTGAGTAGCAGTAGCAGGCCTCTCCAGCTCCAGCCTCGGTGTCATCCACCCAGATCCATGCAGATGCTTGGTACTCCTGTCTTGCCGTCTCCGCCATTGGCAGTGGTGCGGCTCGACCAGTTCTGCCAAAATTAGCATTCCCGGTCAGCACTGACACAGCCGACTCGTGATCGGCGAGGGAGTCGAGGAGAAGCCGGGGAGAGGGTGCAGCCACCACAAAACAAGCACAGCAGGTAAGGCTCAGAGCCGCGAAGGTCATGGGGGGGCAGAAGCGATCAGCGGTAGGCTGGTGCGGCTTGCACCCCTCAAGGTGACCCCGCCCTGCAATCGTGTCCAGGCAGCTGTTTACCCCCACATGGGCTTGTCTCTGCCAAGCTCCGACCGCAAACAGCTGCAGTTCAGCATTTTCAGCCCCACGGACTTCACCTCCTACCATCCCTCCACTTCCACCTTCTAAAGAGGGATAGCGGGGGTGCCAAGACAGGGCGGACCAGGACAAGTTGTGGTGTGGTGGGAATAGGGGAGAGGCGAAGTACCATTTGAAAAGAAGCCTCTCTCTCTCCACCACCCTCTACCCGCCCTCTCAGGAGCCATCGCCGGTGCCTTTGGTCCCTTACATCCCACCCCCCCCCCCCATCTCCCTCATCTCTCCCCGCTCAAGTCACTCCCGGTCCCAGAAGTGCCCTCTCAGCCCATTGGCAACCTCATAATCACCACCAAGGTATTGGGAAAAAATAAAGCCCTCAATAATAACCATTAATAACCATAAGTCAAGGTGACAGGGCAGCCAAGGAAGCACAAGGCTCACCTACGGGCGGCCAGGACATGAGGTCAGGGAAGACAAGGGGGCCGCCCCTCACACATCCCGGAAGGGCGAAAGGCAAGAAAAAGGCACCAAAAAACACAGGCAAGGGAGCATAGTCGCAAACAACGTTAATTTCACTCGACCCAGCCACACACGGTTCGCCACCAAGGAGCCACGAGGAGCAAGAGGGGAGATGACGGACCCTTTCTCAACCTAAAATTTACTCTAAATTTTTATTTCTAAAGGACGCAGCTTCTACCATATTCTCTTCCAGCAGCGGGATATATGGCCTTCAGGATCCTATCAGTCCAACGTCTATAACATCTCAAGCCAGGCAAATGGTGCTTGAGAAGCACCCATTACAAATTCCAACAATAGCGGAGCTGACAGAGAGAGGAGCGAGCTAACGTTTTGTCAGTTGGGACCCCCAGACCAGTGAATGTTTCTGGTGATTTGCTGAGTTTGGCGGATCCTGGGCGATTGGCGAGTTAAATACTGGGCTTGGCTGTAACGATCTCTTCTTGTAGAATCCCTCGTAGGTGATTGGTCCCGGGCTCCCTTGAGTACTGAGACTGTTTTCTTTTTACAGCCATTTTTATTCCCTATGTTAGTGAGTAATGGAAAGGGGTGTCCTGTGCTCTGATAACCCTATATAGTTATGCCACATGCCTTGAAAGTTTCTTGTTCATCTAGGACTTTATTGGCCAGTGCCAGTGATCTCCATGTGGCCTTGGTAATCTCCCTTTATGAATGCCGTTCAGGCTTGATAAATTCTATTGAAAGCAGATCGGTTGATCTTATATCCCTTAAAGTTGAGATAGTTGATATTTGCTGCAGAATGTTACTTCTAGTCAAGGTGTTGCAATTCCCCTTTGACTTGAATTCAGGCTTCAGGAGCGTAGTGCATTTGTCAATTTGAAAGCCGGTGGAATTTACCCTTGAGCAGTCTTGACCCCTCAGTTGCCCTACTGTGGAGTGACAGTTTGGTGCTCCATCGCCAAAAATAGTTTGGACCGTCAGATCCATGTGAGGGTTGCTGCGATAGGGCCCAGTGTCCGCTGACCGTTGACATAGAGGTATTCCTGTTTCGTCCATTCTTGGGGCTTGATTCCTTATGTCAGTTTGCCGGACTGAAGCATCGGGGGATGGCGCATAGATGTCCACAATCCCTATGGTTCCACTCCTATGGTTTACCTGTGCTGTCGTTGTGACTGTGCTGCCCCTATTTTTGTTTGTTACGATTACTCTCGGTTCTACTAAGTCTCCTGTATGGTCTCCCCGAGTGATGTGAGCTTGCACATTAGATAGACTGCTGGTTGAGGTGTGTGGGGTTCTGAGGGGAGTGGCTTGCTCTCTGATCAGGGGGTTTGGGTCCTCTTGGTGATTACCTGCATTTGCGCTGTTTGCTTCAGTGTTTGCTTTGTGTAGTGACCTCCATTGGGTCTCTGTTGTTACAGTTGGCCCCCTGACTGGGGCATGCTCGGCTGCTCGGTGTTTGAGGAGTTGAGCTTGGAGGCTTTCCAGGAACATTTCTTTTTCTTGGGCAGATGGTTAATTGTGTTGATTTTGATCTTTTGCGGCAATCTTTCCTCCTAAGTTGTCTCCTTTGTTTGGCGTTTAGAACAATCACGCCTCCGGTTTGGGGTGGTGTTGGTACAGAGCTGGAGACCTTATCAGGTAAGCTTTGTGTGTCATCTGTATTTAAGTTTTTAACATCTGTTCTTGGTGGGCTTTGTGTTTTAAGGGCTACAAATTCACTGTTCTGTGAATTATTGTGAAATGCAATTTCTTTTTTCAGATCCTCAACTAGGTCAGTCAGCATCGCGGGGACGGAAGATAGCTTCTCGACCATTGGCCCGCAGCCACAAATCAGATTTGCATCCCGTTGGGCTTGTGTTATTAGTGTGTTGAGATTCCCTAGTTTTTCGCTTATGCCTCCAACATATAGGGCTAAGGTATTTAGAAGTGTCAGTTGTATGTCCATCTTTTCTGACTGGTACTGAAGTGCTTTCACTGATCATTGAATAGTGCTTAGCAGTGAGGCGTACACGCTTTCCCTTTGCGACGGAGCTGAGTTGTTCAGATGGGCTCTGCTGGTGAGATCCTTTTCCAAGTTGCCTTTACTGCCTCTGTCAGAACCAGTTGAGGATAATCTGTGCAAGGGCCTTTTTGGGGAGTCCAGCGAGTATGAAGCCACGATGTTGGCCCATTCCTGGGTGCCGAGGTAGGAGAGGACTTCCTGCTCATCCTCTTATTTCTCTTTTAGACATGTCCCTGTACAGTGCTTGGGGTCAGCCTCTTGGAGTGATGTTGTCAACTGACAATCTAATGAGTGGGGAGGGGCCTGTAATGGCCCAGGGGCCGGTGTGTTTGTTGCTCATTCTTGTGCCGTGGCGCCCCCCTCTAACTCCTTATTGCCGTCATTCTCTGATACCCCAAAAAGAGATTCTGGCTTGTGAGGGAGAAGCTTTGGTTGTTGGAGAGATTTGAACGACTGGTCCATCGCCTGATTTGCTGCTGTATATCAGGAGGGTACCAGGCTGTGAGTGGGTGAGTGCACTGGTGTTGAGGTGTTGCTCAGGGCCCATTTGCCCCTCACCTGTGCTGAGACCTGACAGGGGAAAGATCCCGCCTGCTCAAACATCAATTTAACCAGCGTGGGATCAGTACGCGGAGACATGCCGTGAAAGCCTGTTTCAATCCAGATGACCCACAGATGAACTGTAAGGTAGTAAAATTCCTAGCAATGAAGGATAAGAAACTGACGATGGCAGGAAAGACTATGGGAAAGCCTTTGGATGCCCTGGCTTAACGGGAAAAGCACACACACACGCACTGGAATCGCATGTACATTTCAGCTCACGCATGATGAGAAACCGTCGACAAACAATTTTTGAGTGAACAGCCAAAGGACTTGAGGACACTGGGCTAAATGGCCCTGAAAACTCATGCAACAGCTTATTATTATTGTATTTTACTTATTTTTTGCATTTGTTTTAATCAATCTGTTTTATCTTTCCGCGAGAATTGAGCACTTTTTTAACTCCATATTGTACTGGTTTTAACTAACTTTATACAATCAAGACTACTACTACTACTACCATGCAAGGTCGAGACCTACCTGTAGTAAAGTTTGACCATTAATTTATGACTCTAAGGCAGCAACTAGCATTCCTTACATTATATAGGATACTGGATAAGCCTATGGCTTGATGAGAAAATGTATAAAAGAACAATGTAAACCTATTGTAAATTGAGAGAGTCCTCAGACCTTGTGACTGTAACTGTTTTCCCATCACAATTGTTTAATTAAACAAAACTGATCCTGTTTTGCCAAACGCCTCTTGTCTTCTGTTTTTACTAAGGTATTCAAACCCGAGCAAAATTTTGGCGAGTTAGCAATATGAATTGGGTCCTCGTACCCGACTGCAGCCGAAGGAAGGTGACCCTGCCCGGATGGATTCACACAGCGCATTGACAAAGGTGGGCAGACACCACAATTGATTGGAAGTTCTGCTGAATTTGCGGGCAGTGGTCCGTCCTGGAGCAGCCATCATAGAGGGTTAGAGAGAGCACATTTGATCCTGAAAAATTGTCTTTAAAAGCATTTGGCGTTTGGCAAACTAGAGAGAAGCATAAAAAGATAACCTGAGCACCCTGCCATTGACAGGGTCTGGCATATTACCTATTTTATACGTCCCAACTGTATCAGTCATAAGGCTGTCCCAGAGGCGATCCCGCAGAAGTCACCTTTTTTCAATAGGAAAGGTGAATATTTATTGTATAGCCCTTTATGGCTCACAGGACGCTATTTTTTGATACGACTAACCTGTTTGGGGTGGAGTTGGCACCTCAATCTCATAGTTTTTTAGTCAAAAAGAATTTCTCAGGGCTCCTGGTTTCTTAACACTGTTAGTATCTGAAAAAATTGAGCAGTGTCGGTCGCTTGGACCGCTGGGCCGGACACAGATGGTAAGCTTGACCCCTGGGTGTGACACAGGGTGTGATCCGGACTTTAGGGAAAACAAATTTGGACCTGGGAAACTAGACGTAACTTGTGTGTGGCCAAGAGGGGCCCGTGGTTTCCGAATTATTCCCTTTTCCACATCTAGTACTACCACCTTTGTCGTGGAGCAGATATTGGCAGACTATCAGGCTCACGTATACCGTGTACCCTGCAGAGATTTCGCTGTATACAGGATAGTATATGCTAGGAGCGTGCTAAGAAAGGTTTTGACAAAGCAATAACTTTTTTTCCTCTGTCAACCTTTGTTGAGTTGGTGAAGTGTGTATGTGATGTTATGGTGCCGTTATTTATTGCAAACTGTATTATGTGCAAAAGTTGATATCGTGCAGATACTGTTCTAATATTGCATTTTTGCTCTATGTTGTAGTACATCATATGCTTTATCTTGTGTTTTTCTAAATATTCACGCTAAATTGTTTAATGCATTTGTGAATAGCGCTGAGCTCCCAGTACGTAATATTGTAAGAGTGCACCATATTACTAGTTGCCCCTACGATTCAACAAACCAAATTAGGAAAATTCATTTGAATCGTGTTAGCCAAAATTACCAAATTGCTATGAATTTTCAGCTAAAGCACATGAGACTAGGCTCTTCAAGCAGTTAAAAAGGCTAAATAAGTTTTGCCGGAGTGGCACGCACACACGCACGTACACATGAAGGCACACTCATTTCCCTGACCTGAGGGAACATTGGATACGAACATAATTGAGCACACAAATACACACATAAAAACCATATACGCAGGTCAAAAGAGAGACAAGAGAGAGGTATTATTAGAATTATGGGCTATATTCGAAGAGGTCAAGAGGGATAGCCCCACAAAGCCGTTAGCAAATAAACCGTCAGCACCTCCCCCACCATATGCAGAGATGGATGTGCTCTCACCCGCTCCCCTGCATTAGGATACTCAAAGTCACCAATGACAGAAGCCAACAAGTACCCCACTGAGAGGAGGCCAATCAGATCTAAGTCAGAGAGAAGTAAAACTAAGCAAGCCCAGACACCTCTAGTACAGCCCAAGCTCCTACAGAGGGTCCCCAAAAGCTCGACTCTCCGTCAGCCACCCACGACACATGATACCTCAAGGGCAGGTAGGATATGTATTCCCACTGGGTCAGGCGAGAGTATGCAGGCGTCAGAGAAGTTTGTGGCGGTTCTCAAAAGTGATTCAGCAAGCTCAGGCGAGCAAGGGAATACCAGTCCACCGGGGACTGATGACGATGATGAGGCTATAGGACTTGCCCAGGTAGCTGAGGAAGAGACAGAGGGTGAACTCGAAAGCGAAGACAGGTCAATGAAAGCAGCACAAATTTCAGAGCAAAAGAGGCAGGCCACACGGCTTGAGGAAGAGAGGCTTGAGCTCCTGCTTGAAAGAAAAAGGGCATGCAACAGAGAAGCAGACCAAGAGCGCAGAACGTCGCACTCCCCTCACAAGGGAAGCTGAGATAGGTATAGAGAGCAGCGCTGGGATGAAACGGAGGTGGTGAAAGGCTACTAGCAGATATCAAAGTCACACCGTCTGCTCGTCAAAGAAGAAGGGCTGTCCAGGGGTCAAGGCAATCTGGTGCTCACATACCCGCGACGCAGGGAAAGTAAGATGGCACTTTTACGTGCACACAAGGAGAGCAGTGACGAGGACATGTGCTGCTCAACACGGGTGCACGGCAAAGATAGCCCAAGCCCTTAGGGAAATATTAGCAAAAGAGGAAGGCAACAATGTGTACCCGTTTTGCGACCTTTCAGCTGACTGGACTGAGGAGAGGGACCAGTGTGACCGGACCGGTCTTGGCTTAGGGAAGGATCGTTTGAGCCCGAGGACATTGCGGTAGCGGAAGATTGCATCAGACATGCAGGAGGAAATCCCAACTAGAACTTCCCCTACATGCATCAATGCCTCGCAAAATGGGAAAAGAGGCAAGAGAAGGAGTAAGAGACAGAATGAAGATACAGAGAGAAGCTGTAATGGAACCAAGTTGCATCCGCAAAATCCTTGCAACACACACCCACACATGCCCAGTACTATCAGTCATGCGTTGATCTGATAAATTACCCACCATAGCAGTGCTAGTAAATAACACACCTTACAGCTTCCTGATAGACATGTGGGCAACCAAGTCATGCCTAAGGGAAGGGTTCATCCCCTTATCCAGAGACTCCTTGGACACCCAGGGGTTTTCGGGTACAGTGATGATGGGTCCCATTCACAAAGCCCCTAGAATTGGACATGGGAGGAAGTCACGTGAAGGGACAACAATTATATCACCCCTCGTCCCCCACAATTCTCCTGGGATGAGTTTTAATGGCCAAACTAAACATGATCGTTCACTTTTCTAATGAAGGGACGATAATCTGCTCCACTCATGGAATTTCAACCCCAAGACTCATGTCCCTAAAACTCCCCCATAGCACAGATGAACCAATGAAGGCGTCCCCTACCGAACCGACTGCCATCACTAATGCAGTCCTCACGATTATCACTAAAGCACTGGAATTGCAGGGAGAGAAATTGCAACTACCCAACACATTGATTGAGGGACACCATGACTGGGAACCCCAAGAGGCAGTGCTGTTTCGCTTAGAGGAAGTTGAGATACGGCCTTCCTATAAAGTCTTGCTGGCCACCGACCAAGCAAATGTGATGTAGGCATGTATCATCTTCGTAAAACCCAGCTTCAGTGTACTGGAGGTAACAGATGACCAGCTGTTCGGCGAGTGCACAGGTTCCTCAAAAATTATTTTCACAGACTTGGTTGAGGTTAGGGTAGAGCCGCGAAATGTGGTCTAGATGCCCATGGCGGTACTGACAGCCTTCCAGGAGCAGGATTTCTTGAAAGTGCCACTGCAGCTGTTTCCAAAGGAACCGTATAACATGGGCCTCATTAATACAGCTGCACCTGTAAAGATAACGTTGAGAGAAGGGCCACCGTACCCAGAGTGTGCCAATACCCACTCTCAAGGGAAGCTGGCGAGGGTATAGCGCTCACAAATCAGGCACTGTTCAATCAAGGGGTCCTCCACGTGGGGGTATCCCCCAGCAATACGCTGATTTTCCCAGTCAAGAAGAATATGGGGGAAACGTGGCTCTTGGTACAGGACTTACTCCCCCTCACTGACATTGCGGTCCCAGAATTCGCGTAGTACCAGACCCCTCCATCATCTTAACTAATATACAGGCGGTGGCCAGTCATTTTTACATAACAGACATCAAAAACGCGTTATTTAGCATCCTGCTGCACCCTGACAGCCAGAACAAGACTGTATTTACATTTTGAGGGGTTCAACTGCTATTTAGAAGGTTAACACAAGGGTACTGTGAGTCCCAAAGTATCTTCAATTGAATACTGAGGAGGGATCTTGCTAACTTCCAATCGAGTAGAACCCTGATACAATACGTGAGTGACATTTTGATATGCAGCCCCTCGGAAGCAATATGTCTTTAGGACACCAAAACTCTCCTCATTGCACTTGCTGAGAACGGGTACAAAGTGGAGAAGGGGAAGGTGCAGTATGTGCAGCAGGAGGTTAACAGTTTAGGCCAACTGACTTTGGGGGCCGGTCGACGGGTCACTCCAGAACACGCAAACCCCATTAGAGCTATATTACCACCACAAATAACAAGCATTTGCAGTGCAATCGGTCTCGCATTTACGAGAGTTTGAACAATGCCTTTTATTTATGTGTTTTGAAAACCTGCAAGCCGTGCTTCTCCTAAGCAATGAGGTTTTCAAAACTCATAAATAAAAGTCACTGTCATTTATAAAGCCAATAGCTCAAACTCTTGCAAATGCGAGACCGATTGCATTGCAAATGCTTGTTGAGCTCTGAGACGGAGGGAACAGTCTACAAAGCCAAAGGGTGCTCTCAGAAACATGCAAAAATATGGGGAATATGGGCAAAGTACAGAGGCATTATTATCACAAAGAGACACTTTAACAATACAAATCTAGACATCTACATTCGGACGTACATAGGATTGGGAATGCAATTTAGGAATGATACATAAATTTGCATGAAACGGCTGGAAGTTGGGTGTGGGGGGGCGGGAGTGCTGGGATTATATTGTATTTTGAATGTGTTATATCTTTTGTATCTAATGCAAAACTCAATAAAATGTGTTATAAAAAACAATTGAGGAAACTTAGCGACGTATTGCATTAAATTGGGAGAAAGGCGTTGTTATATAGGGAAGCATGTATATGAAATCATATAAAACACTGCGTTGTGTTCTAAGCTACTACTGCCCAGTGAATAATAACAAGTAATATGTAATAATAGAGACATAGACTAAAGAGCCTCCAGTAATCCGGAAAGTACCTACACTTTACACTGACCAAAAGGACTTGACATGCTCTCAACGAGGAAAACTAAAAAGACAAAGATGAGGACCTACTGCCCGGACAATGGAAAAGCCGATCATCTCTGCAAAGCTTGAATCGCTCTCTTTAGATTCTCCGCCGCCTCCTCCCGGCCCTGTTGGAAAGTGACCTGCTCGGGAGCCTCATCGTCACTGTTAAACTCCTCGGTTTCGGGGTCCGCCATGTTGCCGTCTCGTGTACACACAATGCTTGCTGAACCACCATTCACCTCTGAACCAGGCATCATATTCCCCTACTGAACTGTCGGGCCTGCAGAGATGTATAAAAAGAAAAAGATTGGGGGAGAACGGGCAAGAACTAAAGAACTGAAACAACAGCCAAAACAGCAAGCTTACTTTTGTTTGCTGCACTCCTTTTCCCAAAGGCGAGGTTCGAAGGCCTTTTTAAGATGAAATTGTTTAAAGATTTACAATGTTATCCTTTCGTTTGTCATTTATAAAGCGCTCCATTTTATGATCATTTTACCAACCAATTGTGGCTGTGAAAAATCCAGCATACAGCCACCTATTTATATATATATTGTGAACAAATGCGGAATTGAAACCATGATACAAATACTAGTAAAAGTGAGAAAGGAAGGTAATGGCAACTAATTAAGAAACTGTAGTAATGGATACGGTGGGCACTTGTCCGTGACTCTGGTTGAGATTGCCAAATTTGTAATTACCCGTGAGTATTTTAAACATACACATTGTGTGTTAAATACTACTTTGAAAAACAATAGGTTTGCACTACTTCCGTGTACTTGCCAAGTAAATATCATAGTTGATGTGGTAACAATTGACATTAATCACCCCGAAGCATGATGTAAAGTAACCAAGTGGCAATATACTGTGGAAAGATACTGAGTATCAAAGTATTGAGAAGATGTTGTAAAGAGTCTGTCTTCAGTGTAAGTCAGTCTCAGGAGATTGAAAAGTCAGTTTGGGATACGTCCCTTTGTAATAACATGTGACCAAGGTCGCGGAGACGACCTAAACGCGTTATGCAAGGCTGACCGTGAAAAAATAAAGGAAAAGTTTACCGCATTCGACGTCTGCTCTGGTTTTGTTGTGGCAAAGAACATAACTTGTAAAAATATTGGCAGGGAAGCTGAACCCGCGAGCGGACCACCCGTGATTAGGACCAGCGGCACCAGCTGAATGTGACGGGCTGTGTGGCTACGCGGCAAGTCGAAGCGGAGCGAAGTGAAAGCAGCCGCAGGCCCCCCGCACTGAAAAACTCAGGACCGGATTACTGGAGGATCGGCACCGTGACGCGGCAAACCAGAGGGTGAACTGAAGAACGGTAAAGACCCCAGGTGAGCGGAACAGTATGGGTGCGGAGGCGGAGGAGGATAACTGCCGTAGCAACTGGAGATACGGCAGTCTCACAATATTATTGAAAGACAATGTCAGCAACAGCCGTACGTGAGAGGGAGGAGGAAGCTGAACACATGTTCAGTGATGAAGGCTTACAGGAAGCAAGGAGGGAAACCCAGAGCACTGCGAGTTCCCCCCAACAAACAGATATACAGCAGAGGCTGAAAACCCTGGAGAAATTAAACAGAAAGGAAATAAAGTGGTGGGAAGTGAAATCATTATCCAAATATTTAGATGTGGGCAGGATCCCACGTGGATTGAGGATCCTCATAGCGCCAAGCTTTGAAAATCCAGACCCCAAGATGCTGGAGGAGTGGGCCACAAGCAATTTGGAGGAGTCAGTGAGACTGGTCAGGATTTTAGTCCAATACGCTGACAAGGATCGATCCAAAATTCTACAAGAAATAGAAAATTTAGAGCTGGAATTAAATGGCAGATCGGAGAAGGAGGCAATTACCAAGTTCAAAACTGAAATGCAAACAAGACTGAAGAAGCATGAGGATATAATTAAACAGAGAAAGGTTAATAAATTCCTGAGAGACCGGATTGACAATGAGAATGGTCAGATATTTACGTTTGCACGAAGAATTGATAGCCTCAGGAAACAACGACAGCAGCAAGATGGGGGAACGAATGAAAGGAAGAAAACACAGTCATGGACTCTGAAACCGAACTAAGCTCGGAAGTGGGGACAAGCAATGAGGACCTAAGCAGGGGCCAGGGGCAAGATGACTCCACAACCTCGAGGAGAAAAATGACCATGTCTGAAGAGTTGGATTTTTTTAAGACTGGAACGAAGAGCAACATTGAGACCAAGGAACCCAAAGTTTCAAAAGTCGACAGGAGGAGGTGCAGAAGGAGGAAGCAACGACAAAGAGACAGGAAGACAAAACAGAAATACCAAAAAGACATGGAACAAGAAGTAAAAAATAAAGAAATGGACAATGGGAAGTCCATTTTAAATCTATCAGACTTAATCCTAACAACAACAGAAGAGGAAATCTTAAAACGTGGACTGTCATTTTGCCCAAAGAATACTTTTAACCACCCACAAGCCAGGATTGATACTTTCAAATGTATTAGGAAATTAAAATTGCTACAAAATCACACCACTATGGAGAGACCTCCCATTACAAGGACTGAACAAACCCAACCAATAACAGTGACAGGAAGCACTCCTATTGCGGACCTAGCCATTCTAAGAACCCTGAGGCAGCTAGAATCGGGGAACAAAGATCTGGATACAGAATGTACAATTCAGGATGTGATTAGGGAAGAAAATATCAATATTGGGAAAGCAGCAGTTACACCCTTTAGACCACGTTCAAGAACGACACCGACCACAGTCAAGGACAACATAGAAACATTCCACGAATTGGTAGTTGAAGGCCTAAAAAAAATCCATGGAAGGGCCAATGAAAGTGGAGAGAAGAAAAGTGCCAATGAGTGGAAGTATTTTGATTTAGTATCTAAACTAAGAAGAAATAAACATGTGGTAGTTCGAAATTCAGATAAAGGGGGTAACGTTGGTTAGTGGCCAATTATTATGTACTTGCAAGAAGCACGTTCCCAATTGGGACAAAGGGATTGCTATAAACGGTGCAAACCAGAAGTAATGATAAAGGCACAGGCGGAGTTTATACAAGACCTAGAACGGTGGAGAATGGAGGGACTACTCTCGGATGATGAACTGAAATTTCGCAAAAATGACAAACCAAGGACACCGGTCCTTTATCTAATACCAAAAGTACATAAAAATGCCAACTGCCCCCCTGGACGCCCGATCATATCAGCCATTGGGAGCATGATGGAAAATACTTCGAAATATATCGACTTCTTCCTGAAACCGTTTGTTTCAAACTTACCATCATTCATGAGGGACAGTGGTGACTTCCTTAAGGTGATTTACGATACACCAATGGAACCTGATTACGTGTTAATAGCACTTGATATAACGTTTTTGTATACCAGCATAGCCCATACTGATGGGTTGAGAGCTATTGACCATTTCCTACAGGAGAGACCGGCTGGTCTATTCAAGCACACCCAGATGTTATTGTCCAAGGCAAAGAGATGTCTGGAGGACAATTTCTTTTTGTTTGGGGGTGAGCTATATCATCAGCAGCGGGGGACTGCGATGGGCACCTGTTTCGCCCCCAGTTACGCATGTTTACATGTGGGCTGGTGGGAGGAACAGGTGCTCCGCAAGAAACACGCACAAGTGTGGGACGAACACGTGGTCATGTGGACAAGATTCATTGATGACTTGTTTGTAATTTGGAGGGGCACCACTGAATCTGCACAACAATTTGTGAACCTCTTGAATGACAATGACTTAAATTTAAAATTCACTCATACCATCAGCAAAAGTGGCATAACATTTTTAGACACAGAAGTTTTTGTGCAAGGGGAGAAGTTAGAAACTAGACTTCACAAAAAGGAAACGGCAGGCAACACAACACTGCATGCCACTAGTTTTCACCCCAACCACACCAAAATGAGTACACCGTACAGAGAAATGCTGCGCGCAAACAGGAACTGCAGCACTGAAATAGAACTAATGAAATGTCAGGAGGATATGAGTCAGAGATTTTTCCAGAGAGGTTACAGTAGGAGGGTGGTGGAGGAGGCACGCAGGGCAGCCAACAAAAAGAAACGGGAAAAATCCTATTCTCTAAGTAGGGGAGGGGGAAGTCAAACCCCAGGTAAGGGTTTTAACCACCTACAACACTCTACATAGGGAATTGAGGGATTTGTGCAACAGGAATTGGTACCTGTGAAAAGCTGACCCTGTAGTTGGCAAGATTCTTCCTAGACACCCTCCGATCACCTACCAAAGAGCGCCATCTCTAAGGGACGCAATTGTAAAAACGAGCCCAGAAAATGAATGGGGAGAAAGTTGGTTAAAACCACCCCCGGGTTTAAGAAAGTGCAGCCGATGCAGAGCATGTAGCATAGGCCAGGACACTGTCACCTTCTCGACTCCATTTGGAGTAAAGAGTAAGAAGATTATGGGATCCTACAATTGCAAAACAGAGTTCGCAGTATACGTGCTGACTTGCACGTGTAGACTACAGTACGTGGGTAGCATCACCCTACAAGTTCACAAAAGAATCCTGCAGCACATGAGGGCCAAAGCAAATGGTGATAGAACTTACCCAGTGGCAAGGAATTGTGAGGTGGTGCATGGGAAAGACCCAACACAAGTGGGTGATCTCACTAGAAAGCTGCGTGAACTTAAAACTAGGTACATCCTGGCATTAGACAGCAAGGCTCCGAAAGGCCTGAATTTTGATGAAGAAGTTCATTTGTGTCTGTAGTTGGGGAGAGGGAACACGAATATTAGCGCAAAACAGCGTTCAGTAGCACAAAGTGCATGAAAAATAATTATGAAACAAACCCTGAAGGTCAGAAATCACACAAACAAATCAACAACATCACAGAGAGTTACTAAATGTTGGGGTAGAGATGAATTGATCAGATTGGGGCACTAGCCCAATTATGTGAACGAATGCGGAATTGAAACCATGATACAAATACTAGTAAAAGCGAGAAAGGAAGGTAATGGCAACTAACTAAAAAACTAATGTAAGTAATGGATACGGTGGGCACTTACTCGTGACTCTGGTTGAGATTGGCAAATGTATAGTTACCCGTGAGTATTTTAAACATACACATTGTGTGTTAAATACTACTTTGAAAAACAATAGGTTTGCACTACTTCTGTGTACTCGGCAAGTAAATATCATAGTTGATGTGGGAACAATTGACATTAATCACCCCGAAGCATGATGTAAAGTAACCAAGTTGCAATATACTGTTTCAAAGATACTAAGTATCAAAGTATTGTGAAGATGTTGTCAAGAGTCTGTCTTCAGTGCAAGTCAGTCTCAGGAGATTGAAAAGTCAGTTTGGGATACGTCCCTTTGTAATAGCATGTGACCAAGGTTGCTGAGATGACTGAAACGCGTTATGCAAGGCTGACCGTGAAAAATAATGGAAAAGTTTACCGCATTCGACGTCTGCTCTGGTTTTGTTGTTGCGAAGAACAGAACTTATATATATATATATATATATATATATAAAACTCTGGGTAGTTCTCAAGTTTAGGTGGAAAGCAGCTCCATAATAGACTCTCAACACCAGCGACACTCTAAATTTGCTCACCTCAAATGTCTGCTTTTCTATCAAAGCCTTTAAACGCAGGATTAGCACAGTGCCATCCATGCCGAGATGGAAAAGGACAAAGTCTTTTGCCATTTTTACAGCACAGTCTTTAAGCATAGAATTAGCTCAATGCTATCCATGCCGAGCTGTAAAATGGCCAAAGCCTTTTACCACTCCAGGCACAGTATTACAGCCTTGAATTGGTAAAATACCATTCAAGCCAACCTGTTATGTGCGCATTGCTTTAAGCGCGCTGGCGTAGCCTCGCAACTAACTCATGTAATATATTATGTTCCGTTGTTCGTAACACAGCGCTCATGATGCCGGAAGCAACTCGAAAACTACCGTTCCCATGAGACTTTGCGATACGTACGACGCCACGAGTACCGCCTGTTAGATTTGGGGGTCTCTAGTTGGCAGAGGTAGGTACCTTTGTCCAAATAGGGACCCTTGAGTCTAGTCAGGGAAAGTAGGTACACTCCCGAAATAACCCCTGCTCACCCTCTTGGTAGCTTGGCACGAGCAGACAGGCTTAGTTCAGAGGCAGTGTGTAAAGCATTTGTGAACACATACAGTAATCAAGTGACAACACTACAAATGGACACCACACAGGTAATATATATTTATAAAAATAGGTATACTTTATATAGATTTATCACAAGACCATAAACGACAAAAATAATCCACAATACTGTTAAGAATACTTAGTTCTGATCAAAAAGGCTTAATTCAAGGTTCTGTGCGAGTCGGTAGCCTCCTCTGGCTACGGCGATGTTGAGAACAAACAGAGTCTGACAAATCCAGCTGACCGCGTCGAGACGGGCCAACACAGCGTAGACAGACTCGGTCACAGTACCTTTTACTTGAAGCGGCAGGCACGGGCGTGCGAGCCGGATGGCTGTTCGTCGCGGTCGCGATGCAAAAATGGAAGCGTTGCAGGACGCGTTGTCCCTCGATGCGGTGCAGGCAGCGGCTCGTTGACGTCGTCGAGACGGAGTCGGTGAGACCAGGGCTGTGCGTTGCAGGGCGAGACGGTGCTTCGATGCGGTGCTGGCAGGTTGCGGTGCGGCGACGGAGCCGGATTCAGGAGCTGGTGTCGATCAGTCCGGACAGCGGTGCGAGTCGGGCGGTGCGTCGCAAAGCGTGCGAGCGGTGCCCAACTCCGGTGCGGTCACAGGACTCGAACTCAGCAGCAGTGACCGTGTCGGTCGGACCAGTTCGATTCGGCGTAGCGAGCGTTGCAGGACGCGTTGTCCCTCGATGCGGTGCAGGCAGCGGCTCGTTGACGGAGTCGGTGAGACCAGGGCCGTGCGTTGCAGGGCTAGACGGTGCTTCGATGCGGTGCTTACAGGACACCGAGTTGGTCGTGAGAGTCGGTCACAGCTCCCTACCTCTGCAGCCACTGAAACAGAGTTTCCAGCAGCAATTCACAAAGGGGGTGAAGTCCAATGGTCCTGGGACTTCGGTCAGGGGGCAAGCTCTCTTCCAAGCCCTTGGAGATCCTTCACAAGTTGATGAAAGTCACAGCAAAGCAAAAAGTTCCTTTCTCCTTTCTTTGGCAGTCAGGCAAACCACTGCAGGCCAATCCCCTAAGCAGCACTTCAGGCTTAGGGATAGTCTCTCCTCAGTTTCTTCTTGGTTCCGCTCCTCAGCAAAGGTTTCTTCTTGTTCCCAAAAGTGATCTAATTTTCCTGGGGTCTGGGTGCCCCTCTTATACCCTGATTCTCTTTGTTCTCTGGAGGCAGAGAGGCCTCTGCCTAGTCCAAAACCAGTTCTGGTCAGTCCTGGAGCACTTTGTTTTTCTGACTCCTTCTTTCCTTTCAGAATGTGGGGCAGAGTGCTCAGCCGCCCGGCAGGAGGTGGAGCCAGCATTGTGGAAGGCAGGCACAGCCCTATTCAGACCCAGGTGCAACTCCTCCCTCCACTCTGGATGCAGATCTTTCTATTCAGCCCTGCGCTGACTCACCCTGTCTCCTGTAGCCACCCCCAGCCCCTGTCACTCAATCTCCAGACAAGGAATACACAACCTAGCAGAGGCAGGCTTGGATAGTTAGGCAAGAAAATACCCACTTTCTAAAAGTGGTATTTTCAAACACAGAATGTTAAAACCAACTTCACTAAAAGATGTATTTTATCATCCTGAGTTCAGGCATACTAGATTCGTTTTTCTACCATGTTCCTGGGTCAGTTCTGACTATAAGGTGTAATAGTCAGTCTGCCCATTCTGGCCTATGGGGAGCAGGTAGCCTTGCAATAGTGAAAAACGAAAATGGCTGTAATTCACTATTAGGATATGCCACACACACCAGGGCATGTCCTACCTTATACTTACAATGCACCCTGCCCTAGGGCCTTCTTTAGGGGTGACCAACATGCAGTAAAGGGAAGGTTTAGGGACTGGTAAGTGGGTGTACTCACCAAGTCGACATGGCAGCCCTAGGCTGCACACAGGCTCTGCGATGGCAGGCCTGAGACACATTTTACAAGCCGCTTCTGTGGGTGGCACAACCAGTGCTGCGAGCCCACCAGCAGCATTGGATTTACAAGCCCTGGGCACACTGAGTGCACTGTACTAGGGACTGACACGTAAACCAATCATCCAATCATGGAGTCATTAATACATATGTCAATTAACGATAGGGAGCACTTGCACTTTGGCACTGATTAGCAGCGGCAAAGTGCCCATGAGCATCTAGTCCAGCAAAAACATATCGGCAACAGTGGAGGCATTACGAAAAAATGGAAGGGAGACCCACGCCAAGGATGCCAGGTCTAACACGTGTCCCCTCCAGCTGAAATGTGGGGAGAACTATCCTACCCCTAGGGAGTTCTCATCGCTAAGGCGGAAAAATCTGGACAGACCATCAGCATTGGCGTGTTCTGTACCAGGGCGGTGTTGCACCTTAAAGTCCATCCCCTGTAGGGAAATGGACCACCTCAACAGCTTTGGATTCTCACCCCTCATCTGCATCAACCATCTGAGGGGCCTGTGGTCTGTCTGAACCCGGAAGTGAGTCCCAAACAGGTATGGTCTCAGCTTCTTCAGTGCCCAGACCACAGCAAATGCCTCCCGCTCAATAGCACTCCATCTCTGTTCCCGGGGAAGTAACCTCCTACTGATGAAGGCTACAGGTTGGTCTAGGCCCTCCTCATTGATCTGTGATAGAACAGCCCCTACACCATGCTCTGAAGCGTCCGTCTGAACAATGAACTCATTGGAGAAGTTGGGTGCCTGGAGCACAGGCGCCGTGCACATGGCAGTCTTCAAGGTGTCAAAAGCTTTTTGACAGGCGTCAGTCCAAATCACTTTCCTGGGCTGCTTCTTGGAAGTCAGCTCTGTCAAGGGGGCAACAATGCTGCCATACCCCTTGACGAATCTCCGGTAATACCCGGTGAGTCCTAGGAAGGCTCTCACCTCTGTCTGGGTCTTGGGGGCTCCCAAGCCAGAATGGTATCAATTTTCGGTTGGAGGGGCGCCACCTGGCCGCTCCCAACCTGGTGTCCCAAGTACACCACAGAACCCTGCCCAATCTGGCACTTACTCGCCTTGATTGTGAGGCCTGCCCTCCGCAGCGCCATCAACACTTCCCAGAGGTGACGCAGATGTTCCTCCCAACTGGCACTGAACACTGCGATGTCATCCAGGTAGGCGGCACTGAAATCCTCCAGTCCAACCAACACCTGGTTGACCAACCTCTGAAAGGTGGCAGGGGCATTCTTCATCCCAAAGGGCATCACCCGGAACTGGTAGTGCCCATCTGGTGTGGAGAATGCTGACCTCTCTTTGCCCCATCAGTCAAGGCGATCTGCCAGTACCCAGACGTTAAGTCAAACGTGCTGAGGTACCGCGCAGCCCCTAACCGATCTATGAGCTCATCAGCTCTGGGGATGGGGTGGGCGTCAGTCCTGGTGACGGAATTGAGTCCCCTGTAGTCCACACAGAACCGGAGTTCTGGTGTGGCACCAGGCGCGGCAGCCTTTGGAACCAAGACCACTGGGCTGGCCCAAGGGCTGTTAGAGGACTCAATGACCCCTAGCGCAAACATCTTGGAGACCTCCTCCTTGATGCAGGCTCTGACCCTGTCAGTCACCCTGTAAGCCTTGTGCTTCACAGGAAGACTGTCCCCAGTGTCCACATCATGGACGCACCAATGAGTGACACTGGGAACCAGGGAGAACAGGTCAGGGAACTGTCCCAACAGTTGGCGACAGTCACCCTGCTGCTCAGGTGTCAGGGAGGTAGAGAGGTTTACTCCCTCCACTGATCCATCTTGCTCTCGGGCTGACAGGAGGTCAGGAAGGGGCTCGGTCTCCTCCTCCATTCCATCATCTGTAGCTAAGAGCATGCCCACTTGGGACCTCTCCAAGTGGGGCTTCAGGCGGTTCACATGCAGGACCCGCAAGGGGTTCCTGGGAGACTGCAAGTCCACCAAATAGGTAACTGGACTCTTGCGCTCCACCACCGTAAAAGGGCCGGTCCACCTGTCCTGGAGCGCACAAGGCTCCACAGGGGCCATGACCCACACTTTCTGACCAGGCTGAAGCTCTACCAGAGTGGCATTCTGGTCGTACTCACCGCTTCATCTCCTCCTGGCTGGCTTCCAGATTTGCCTCAGCAAGTTCTCTGAAACGCCTAGTCTGGTTCCTGAAGGCCAGCATGTAACTGTATACATCCTGGGGAGGTTTCCTGGGAGATTGCTCCCAGCCTTCCTTGACCAAACTCAGAGGTCCTCGCACCGGGTGTCCATAGAGGAGCTCAAAGGGACTGAACCCTAGAGACTTCTGTGGCACCTCCCGGTATGCAAACAACAGGCATGGTAAGAGGACGTCCCATTTACGCCTCATGGGTTCTTCCAGACCCATAATCATGCCCTTGAGGGTCCGGTTGAATCTCTCAACCAGCCCATTTCCTTGAGGGTGGTAAGGAGTGGTGAACTTGTAAGTTACACCGCACTCCTGCCACAGGGACTTCATGTACTTGGACACGAAGTTGGTACCTCTGTCAGACACCACCTCTTGAGGGAATCCCACACGTGAGAAAATTCCCATCAGTGCCCGTCCCACCACGGGGGCCGTCACTGTCCTCAGAGGGATGGCTTCAGGGTACCGGGTGGCATGGTCCACCAAGACCAGGATAAACCTGTTGCCCATGGCTGTCTTGGGGTCCAGTGGCCCCACAATGTCAATACCCACCCGTTCAAAGGGGGTGCTGACCACAGGGAATGGCTGGAGAGGAGCCTTGTGCTTCCTCCCACTCTTTCCACTTGCCTGGCAAGTCTGGCATGTCCTGCAGTGAGTGGCGGCACTCCTGCGCATCTGGGGCCAATAGAAATGGGTAACAAGCCTGTCAAAGGTCTTGTCCTGCCCCAGATGTCCCGCTAACGGTACATCATGAGCCAACCCCAGTAGGAAGGCTCTGAAGCACTGGGGTACCACCAGCACACAGGCTGACCCAGGCTCAGCAACCTTAGGCTCTGAATACAGGAGACCATTCTCCCAGTAAACCCAATGTGATCCAGACTGATCACCTGCTGCCTGGTCTGTGGCCTGTTGCCTCAGACCCACGAGAGAAGGGCATGTGTTCTGCTCCTCGCAGAACTCTTCCCTGGAGGGTCCTCCTTCTTGCTGCCAATGGGTCAGCTCAGGTAGGTCCCCCAGTTCAGCTACCTGTTCCCCTGTAGGCTCCAGGGCATCCCCTCAGGGTCTGCCTCCTCCTGGACCGTGGGAACTTCGGGAGCCGGTTTCCCGCGCCCCCTGCCTCCTCTCTCTTCGGCAGGCACCTGGGCCTCCCTCTCAGGCTCCAGGTCCTCTTGAACACCTTTAGCTGCCATTGACCGGGTGGTCACACATGCCCAATCAGGCAAGCCCAACATTTCTAAATGCGCACTCCGCTCCACCTTAGCCCAAGGTGAGCTCTCCAAATCGTTCCCTAACAAACAGTCAACAGGCATGGCTGGCCTCACAGCTACTTGAAGAGTACCCGAGACCCCCCCACTCAAAGGGAACCTGAGCCACCTTGCAGTGACTCTCTGTGTTGTCAGCGGCAACAACCGGATAGAATGCATCAGGGATAACCTGCTCTTTAGACACCAGGTGACACTTGACAGCTGTCACACTGGCTCCTGTGTCTCTCAGAGCCTCCACCCTATGGCCATTGATGGTCACCCACTGCCTGTATTTCTTAGTGTTCTCAGGCAGCGGGGTCCTAGGGACCATCTCAGAGTCTCCTAATGAGACAAGGGAAAACACTGTGGGATCCCCCCACCTTGGGCACCCAACTCCTCCCCCAGGGCTACACTAGCCAACTGCCGGGGGACTGCACTGGTGGGTGCTGGTTTTCCATGCAAAGGGCAACGAGGATCGTTTGCCTTGTGGCCGGGGGCGCCACACTTGTAACACACCAGTGGTCCCTGGTGAACAGGGGGCCTGTCCGGGCCACTGGCTTCTTCTCAGGGGAGGCTGGGAACCTTTCCCTTGGTTCCCTTGGGGTTTACTTTGGGGCCCTTTATGGAACTCCTTCTGTTTACCCTTGTCCCCCCACTCTTCTGCTGGGGACCCTGCCCACCCTTGGCGGAGTCTCCCACGTGACCCTTGTGGACCCGGGTACTCACCCAGCGGTCCGTCTCCTCAGCAAGCTGCCTAGGGTTAGTCAGCTTACTATCAATCAGGTGCTGGCGTAGCTCAGGAAAACAATTACCGGACAAGTGCTCCCAGGCAATCAAATCAAAGAGCGCCTGAAAATCAGTCGCTTTGCTACCCTTTACCCAACCATCCAAGGCTCTGCAAAAGAAGGTCACATATTCAACCCAGGTACTGCTTTCAATCTTACTACAGTTCCTGAACCTTTGCCTATAAAGCTCAGGGGTCAACCCATACCTAGTCATTAAGGCATCCTTCATGTGGCTGTATGAATTATAGACTTCAGAGGGCAAATCTAACAAGGTATCCCGCCCTTCACTGAGGAACCGTCCCCACAACCCCGCTCCCCAATCCTTCTCAGGGACCCGGTGGGAAGACATGGCTACCTCATAGGCTTTAAACCACTGCCCAATGTCATCATTTTTAAAAAAATTCCTTAACCACATCTTTTGGAATATACACCCTAGCTTCAACAGGCACAGGCGGTACACTGCCACCAGAGGGAGTAATCTCTAAGCTCTTGGCCTTCAATTCCAACTCCTCAAAACTTTCTCATGTTCAAACTGCATTTTCTTTTCCTCTAGGGCCAATTTCCTAGTTTGCATTTGGAATTCTAACTGCCCATTCAGCTTGAGCTTGGTCAGCTCCATTTCGTGCATCCTACTCTCTTTCCTGTCCTCCAACTCCTCTGGAGACAGCCCTCTGGCAGAAACACTGCTACCTACTGGGGAAGGTGGTCTTCCAGCCCCTAGACCCAATAGCCCCTCCAGCTGCCCTTCTGCATTCTCAGCCCCTCCACAGGGGCACTCCTTGATTCGACCCAGGCCCTCAGCGCCTTTGAAGGTCCTCCTTCCTGGAGAGTCCGGTCATGGACACTTTAAACTTTTTGCAGAATTGCCTGAGCTGCTTAAGGGTGTAGCATTCTAGCCTCTCTTCTTCCCAATCACACTCAACAGAGGCTACTGATGCTGGTTTCTCCATAGTGACTGAACTTGGCATTTGCAAAAATAGGAAATCCCAGAAAAATGCTATGAAAGTATGTGGTTGCGTTTTGGTCTGCACTCACTAAGTAGTGTTCACCAATCACTGTACATGAGTCACAAATGCAAGTCCAGAATCCTCACCGCTGACCACCAATGTTAGATTTGGGGGTCTCTAGTTGGCAGAGGTAGGTACCTTTGTCCAAATAGGGACCCTTGAGTCTAGTCAGGGAAAGTAGGTACACTCCGAAATAACCCCTGCTCACCCTCTTGGTAGCTTGGCACGAGCAGACAGGCTTAGTTCAGAGGCAGTGTGTAAAGCATTTGTGAACACATACAGTAATCAAGTGACAACACTACAAATGGACACCACACAGGTTATATATTTATAAAAATAGGTATACTTTATATAGATTTATCACAAGACCATAAACGACAAAAATAATCCACAATACTGTTAAGAATACTTAGTTCTGATCAAAAAGGCTTAATTCAAGGTTCTGTGCGAGTCGGTAGCCTCCTCTGGCTACGGTGATGTTGAGAACAAACAGAGTCTGACAAATCCAGCTGACCGCGTCGAGACGGGCCAACACAGCGTAGACAGACTCGGTCACAGTACCTTTTACTTGAAGCGGCAGGCACGGGCGTGTGAGCCGGATGGCTGTTCGTCGCGGTCGCGATGCAAAATGGAAGCGTTGCAGGACGCGTTGTCCCTCGATGCGGTGCAGGCAGCGGCTCGTTGACGTCGTCGAGACGGAGTCGGTGAGACCAGGGCTGTGCGTTGCAGGGCGAGACGGTGCTTCGATGCGGTGCTGGCAGGTTGCGGTGCGGCGACGGAGCCGGATTCAGGAGCTGGCGTCGATCAGTCCGGACAGCGGTGCGAGTCGGGCGGTGCGGCCGCAAAGCGTGCGAGCGGTGCCCAACTCCGGTGCGGTCACAGGACTCGAACTCAGCAGCAGTGACCGTGTCGGTCGGACCAGTTCGATCCGGCGTAGCGAAGCGTTGC
This sequence comes from Calotriton arnoldi, assembly GCA_963921515.1. NCBI lineage: Eukaryota > Metazoa > Chordata > Amphibia > Caudata > Salamandridae > Calotriton > Calotriton arnoldi. The sequence continues at coordinate 1,335,810 of CAWUFW010005100.1, forward strand.
AGGACGCGTTGTCCCTCGATGCGGTGCAGGCAGCGGCTCGTTGACGGAGTCGGTGAGACCAGGGCCGTGCGTTGCAGGGCTAGACGGTGCTTCGATGCGGTGCTTACAGGACACCGAGTTGGTCGTGAGAGTCGGTCACAGCTCCCTACCTCTGCAGCCACTGAAACAGAGTTTCCAGCAGCAATTCACAAAGGGGTGAAGTCCAATGGTCCTGGGACTTCGGTCAGGGGGCAAGCTCTCTTCCAAGCCCTTGGAGATCCTTCACAAGTTGATGAAAGTCACAGCAAAGCAAAAGTTCCTTTCTCCTTTCTTTGGCAGTCAGGCAAACCACTGCAGGCCAATCCCTAAGCAGCACTTCAGGCTTAGGGATAGTCTCTCCTCAGTTTCTTCTTGGTTCCGCTCCTCAGCAAAGGTTTCTTCTTGTTCCCAAAAGTGATCTAATTTTCCTGGGGTCTGGGTGCCCCTCTTATACCCTGATTCTCTTTGTTCTCTGGAGGCAGAGAGGCCTCTGCCTAGTCCAAAACCAGTTCTGGTCAGTCCTGGAGCACTTTGTTTTTCTGACTCCTTCTTTCCTTTCAGAATGTGGGGCAGAGTGCTCAGCCGCCCGGCAGGAGGTGGAGCCAGCATTGTGGAAGGCAGGCACAGCCCTATTCAGACCCAGGTGCAACTCCTCCCTCCACTCTGGATGCAGATCTTTCTATTCAGCCCTGCGCTGACTCACCCTGTCTCCTGTAGCCACCCCCAGCCCCTGTCACTCAATCTCCAGACAAGGAATACACAACCTAGCAGAGGCAGGCTTGGATAGTTAGGCAAGAAAATACCCACTTTCTAAAAGTGGTATTTTCAAACACAGAATGTTAAAACCAACTTCACTAAAAGATGTATTTTATCATCCTGAGTTCAGGCATACTAGATTCGTTTTTCTACCATGTTCCCTGGGTCAGTTCTGACTATAAGGTGTAATAGTCAGTCTGCCCATTCTGGCCTATGGGGAGCAGGTAGCCTTGCAATAGTGAAAACGAAAATGGCTGTAATTCACTATTAGGACATGCCACACACACCAGGGCATGTCCTACCTTATACTTACAATGCACCCTGCCCTAGGGCCTTCTTTAGGGGTGACCAACATGCAGTAAAGGGAAGGTTTAGGGACTGGTAAGTGGGTGTACTCACCAAGTCGACATGGCAGCCCTAGGCTGCACACAGGCTCTGCGATGGCAGGCCTGAGACACATTTTACAAGCCGCTTCTGTGGGTGGCACAACCAGTGCTGCAGCCCACCAGCAGCATTGGATTTACAAGCCCTGGGCACACTGAGTGCACTGTACTAGGGACTGACACGTAAACCAATCATCCAATCATGGAGTCATTAATACATATGTCAATTAACGATAGGAGCACTTGCACTTTGGCACTGATTAGCAGCGGCAAAGTGCCCATGAGCATCTAGTCCAGCAAAAACATATCGGCAACAGTGGAGGCATTACGAAAAAATGGAAGGGAGACCCACGCCAAGGATGCCAGGTCTAACACCGCCCATAAAGGAGGAAGCAGTACTCGCCTTGGCGTCGGAAATTCTTCGTCCTCGCAGTGTTGTTGGCGTCCAGAGTTCCCGGAGAGGTCTGGTAAGGGTGCGCTGCACCAACCCTCTCTTCTCTTGTTATTTTCCATTGTGACCTGATACCTTCCCGTCCTCCGTTGGTGAGCGTTTCGCTCGTGCGGAGGAAGGCTTGTTTGTTCCACTTTAACAGCCCGGTACTGTTTACCATTGTGCTCAGCCAGCAATCCACGTGGCGGTGACTTTGCTCTCGTCACGCCGTGAATAACTATTCCTTGCTAATTAACCGTGATAACGCCATGACTAGTGGTTCATTGTGACAATACAAACTATTTGGATGTCGGGGTGTCTCACCTCCCTTCTCATTATTGGTTCTACATCGTGTTTTGGATATAATGGTGGTTTAACCATTCAAATGGATTGGGACTCTAAAGATTGTCTTATATACTTGCACATGATTCTGGAGTAAAGATTGATGTACTATTTGTTCTTCTGGCTCTATTTAACTTAACAGGGGTAATAAGGAGTGGTATAGGACTACGCTCTATCCCTGTGAAGCATAGTGGAGTCTAGAAAGGCCATAACGAAGCGATTGGTATTCCTACATCGACGTCACACTCTTTATCGAAGTCTCTCAATCTACAGGTGTCATTCTTTTTTGTTACAGGTCTCCCTCCCTGCTGTTCCCATCCTTTCCTTTCCTCACTTGATCCACCCACTGACCTGTGCCATCACGGCTATTACGGCTTGGGTATATCAAGAGGTGGACCATTCTGAGCAACAAAACGAATCCTGAGGACAGACCACTCTGACACAACCTGAAATTAATAAAAGCAGCCCCTGACACGTGTTTCGCTCTCATTAGAGCTCTTCTGAGAGGTATAGCTTTGTCCAGACACAAGAGAGCACCCAATATAAGTCAAAGCAATACCGTTTCAGGCATAGAGTGAGGCATAAATTATGCAAAAAAAGAAGCAGAGAACTCTAGATATATATATATCCCCTTTGGCTGCTGTCACCTGTTTGCAGCCCTAAACCAAACATACTACAGTCCACGATGGCCACTACAGTAACAAGTATGACCTTGATAATTAGCCGACCCACTTATCAATAAAAATAAATTTGGCAAAAACCATGCTTCAAAACTATATATTCACAAACACACAAAACAGCCACTTTTGGTTTAGTATCGAATTTATGTTCGTCTGTTGTACACTAGCTGCCAGTAGATGGCGCATCCATTACAAGAGACCAAGTTCCCTCCTCTCGTCAGTGCCATGTACTTAGTAGAGGGAAGACTAGCAGTCTGTAGCAGACAGAAGAGTGTTTTCATCTGTTCAGGTGGGTGATTGCGTGCCTGTTGGCGTCTTAATGATGAAGGAAAACGTCAGCTCTCTTCTAACAATAGATCACTACAGAGGTAGCTACAGGCACTGATAAAGTATGACCTATGCCGATGGAGTGCAAAAGTCAGTCCCTTGAAATGGGCCTGTAGAGTAGCTTGATAAGTGGGGGTACACATTTGTTAGCTGTTGAAGGCACTTGCCTGTTGCGGAGTGGGTGTGCAAGGAGGCAGAGTGTAGGTGCAGACACTGCTGCTTATGGGGCACCAGCAAACATGCAAATATTGGGGAAACGATGGCATGGTTGTTTGTTAAATTGTTTCTTTAACTTTTCAACAAAACGGATAACATTATAAACTGAAGCAGCTAAATTAATGCTATTTCAAATCGGGAGTGTTGGCATGCATGTTGAGAGGGCTCTTGCATGTCTAGTGGTTTGGCTGAGTGTTTTTTATTGCTTATGAAGTGTCAGAACGCCGTCTATTTCTTGGTGCTGCTTATAACATTTAATTAAAAAAATCTTTTTAGTTGTTTTATTAGAAGTGTTGACAACACGCAAATGACAAAGATAACTAAATATGGCATTTCGCCATCTACATAGCGTTATTTACGAAAACATTCCAATGAACAACAGTAGACTTTCTTCAGCGTTATGTAGAGTTAGCACCTATTACCTTCTGTGCTGCTTATAATGCTACGGGTGAACACTTTTTCGCTCAAATTTGAGCATAGTAGTACTCACATAATTGTTTTTTTCCACCCATGAGGCGCACTCACTTCTGTTAGATTTTTATTCGCGTTGATGTTAGCTTTAAATACAAGCATTTGCAATGCAATAGGTCTTGTAATTACTTAACTCTGGAAAATGCGAGACCTACTGCATTTGAAATGGTTGTTTGCAAAAGCGCCCTGTGCAGCGCTTTCACGTTAATGGCGGCCGTGACTCTTTCCTTAGACTCCGCTCATCTCAAGAAAAGGGTGTGGCCGCCATTAACGTGAAAGCTAGGGTGACCAACTGGCATGGGTGCAAATTCAGGACGGTGAGGGTAGAAATTCAGGACAAAGGGTCAAAATTCAGGACAAAAATTCAGGACAGGAGGTCAAAATTCAGGACAAAACTTCGGGAAAAAGGTACATTTTACAGACACATCAGAGGAGGTCGCGCAATAGTATATAATTAAGCCCATCCATATCCAAACATATTCAACCATTTGCAAACCTATCCATCATGTATCCTTCAATCCATCATTTCACTCATCCATCCCTCCATCCACCCTTTCACTCATCCATCCATTATCCATCCATCCACCCTTTCACCCTATCCATCGGTACACTCATCCATCCACTCTTCCACCCATCCATCCATTCACTCATCCATCCAGCCTTTCACCCATCCAGCCATCCTTTCACTTACTCATCCTTCCACCCAGTCACTCATCCTTCCACCCATTCACCCTTTCAATCATCCATCCATCCTCCCTTTCTCTCTCCATCGACCCTTTCACTTAGCCATCCTTCCTTCCACCCATCCATCTACTCATCCACTCATGAATCCATCCATCGACCCTATCAGTCATCCATCCACCCTTTCACTCCTTCACTCATCTATCCATCCTTTTGTTCATCTACCCTCCCTTTCACTCAATCATCCATCCTTACATCCACCCTTTCACTCATCCGTCCATCCATTCACCCTTTCACTCATCAATTCATCAATCCATCCATCATTTCACTCATCCATCCACCCATTGACTCGCCCATCATCCACCTTTCACTCATCCATCCATCCTTTCACTCATCCATCCACACTTTTACCCATCCATCTACCCTTCCGCCCATACATCCATTTTTTTACCTTTTCTCTCATCCATCCTTCCACTCACTCATCCATCCAGCCATTCTCTCATTATCCATCCATTTACCCTCTCATTCATCCATTCACCCTTTCACTAATATATCCAGCCATCCACCCATCCTTTCACTTACTCACTCAACCACCTTTTCATATTAATTATGAACTGAGCCTTTTGTCTGCAGAGTTGCAGACAGAAGAGGCCCATCAAGAATGTCACCCTTGCTCTAGTTCCTAAAGCAAGGGGTGGGGCGGGGAAGGGTTCACTATGCCCTTGCACATAGGCAATCTGAGTCATGAGTCATGCATGATGCACAGTGCCAGGCCATGAGGTGACGTTGACATGGTGTTGTTTCCAGGGCTTTAAGTGGGATGAAAAAACTGGGGGTCTCTCCAAAGTGGGTGTTTGATGAAATTAAGGGCGTGGCTTAAAACACCTAAGCTCAAAATCTGTGCTTAGTATAGTGTACCGCCTGACTGGTATTTTGCCTCTTCTGTCATTGTATCCAGATATATAACACAACAAGTAACGTTACACCTGCAACAAGCCAGGACTATTGGCTTTGTCAATGGTTGTTAGTTGCATAAAATAAAAAAGCAGCAATCATGGCTTCCTTGAATATAATATTGAAAATGCATCATTTCTAAAATGGCGAGACTGTGAAAGAACTCTAGCCCCTTCTTTTTAACTTCTTTCACCACCTTCTTTTCTTGAACTACATTCTAATGTAGCAGCATTGGCGTTTTTGCACATTTCTTCCATCTGACAGAATGCCCTGCCCCAGACCGAGGCAGGAGAAGGCCCACCACATGCTTTGCAGCCCAGACTGGCCCATTGTCATTCTGTATGTGGCAATCAGCCGCATACAGAATGACAAAGGGCGGGGTGGGGCTGCTCTTGTGCTCCGAGGAGGGGTGTGAGGCGGGCCCATCAGGGATTTGAAGCTTCATGCAGGGAACAGTGCTGTTCCCTGCAATGCCCAAAATTACGGACAAAAGGCGTTCGTAAAAGGGATCCTCACGGACAACGGACGTGAGGTCCAAATTGCGGACAGTCCGTGAAATTTACAGACGGTTGGTCACCCTAGTGAAAGCGCAGTATGGGATGGGCGCTTTTACAAACAAAAGTTGAGAAATAGAAAACCAATCAAAGCAAAAGCAGTGCAGCGCTCGTGAAACAGGGTGCTGTGCTGATAAAGTATGTGCACAAACATGAAAGAATAAACAATGAAAGCAGAACCAGCGCAGTGCTCGTGAAATGGGCGCTGCGCTGATAAAGTATGCTCACAATTATTGAAAAATATTTCTAATGCAATAGGCCTCGCATTTAAATGCAAGACCTATTGCATTTCAAAGAAGCGGCCGCCATTGTCCCGGCTGCTTCGAAAGAGAAAGCGGGCATGGTGGGCTGAACGTAAGTAAAGCACGTCATGCCTACAGCAAGAGAAACTCAATAAAGAAAATAATACTTACACAACACACTTAAGAAGACCTACTGTGTAACAACCGAAGTGAAGGGGCCAGTCGCCATGGGAGGTTACAGATGAAGACAAAGCAGTAGTAAGGAGGGACTAACAAGCCTAATAGCGAATCAGAAGCCAGCATTTTGGAAGGACACGGACACAAGCCAATGACAAACATGGGCGGAGCTTCTCTTCCATACTCCACTACAACAAGTCTCACTTAGCAGCGCATGCGTGCTGACTCAGGCTCAACCTAAAAAGGGGAATGCAAAATTTCGTGGGGCTTTGCAGTTACGTACGGCAATAGGTCTGTGACTAAAGCACGCTCATCGCCACCCTACTCGAGGCCATAAAAAAGGTGAAAACTAGCAACAAGAAGCTGACCTGGACGCTAGAGATTCACAATACCTTCTTTAAACTTCAAACAGGGATAACACACTCCCCGGTGCTAGAGACACCCGACTATAATAAGGAAGTTGGCCCTCTGGTACTCCGGTCTAAAACTTTTAAAGCGGGAACCTACACTCTTGCGAAGGTCCCGGCCTTCTCCTACCTGGGAATCCTATTTGATGAAAAATTAAACTGGAAAACATTGATGAAGGGAAAACTGAGTGACTTAAATAAATCTATAAGGGGTATCGCCAGCTATGCCAACAGACTGGGTTCATGGTCACCAGACGTGATTTTAAAGTTGTACCAGTCTATATGCACCTCCAAGGCCTTATATGGCAGTGAAGTCTGGGTGTATACTTTAGCACATAAGCTACAGGTGGTCCAAAATAAGTTTTTGATACAGATTCTGAAGGTCCCACAAAGCACTCCCTCCTTCTTCATACACGAATAACTTGGTGTTAACTATTTAGCTGGCCAGGTGGCAGTTAAGCTTCTGTTGTGTTAGGTGAAGATATGGTCCTGGGAGGATAAGGATTTAAACCGCCTGATCATATGAGACTGCCTGTCACTGGAGCATGCGCTTAAAACTCCTGTTTACGGTGCGTTAAAAAGTCCCTTTTTGCTCTAGGTAGGGCAGATCTTTTCTTACACGTGACTCTGTAAGGCCTCAGGACCTTAACACAGTAAAAGAATTGTTCTTGAAACATGCTACTACCCGTCGTGAAAACACTGACCTTTTGAAACCAGCAGTGAGGGGGCATGACTTGTTAAAGTCAATCCAGTGCAGGGAAAACTATCTCTCTATCCTTACAAGCGCAAGTGACAGGTTTTTAGTAACCTTTTAGGTTCAACTTGATTCACCATCTCTGGTGTCCCCGTCTGGTTTTGTTCCCCCAAATGTGAGAGGACCCTGTGGCTGCGTCTCTAGGTCTCCAAAGGATACGTTACACTTCGTCCTTTTCTGTAAATATTTTAGCTACCCTAGGAGGCAGTTTCTCTGGCCCCTTTTAAAAACTTTGAAGTTTAGGCAAGCCTGAGTGGTGCTTCTCTACCTGCAGCTTTTGCCTAATGCTTTTATACTTTGTGCAATGACAAACGTCTTGCGGGCCGCCTATAGATCAAGACTCTTTAGACTCGATTGAATGCTGAATGGCCTTTTGCGTCTTGTGCACTGTGTTTTTTTCTTTTTTTCTTCTTTTAATTACCAGTGACCAGGAGTTGCGTTCTATCTTAACTTTTAACTGGATCTATAATTTTGTTTCTTATCATATGTTTGTATTTTTTATGGTTGCGATCGCACCCGAATAAAGATTTATTTATTTATTATTATAATAAGGAATTCTTCTTATTTAGCTAACTGCAACAGGTGAGTCATGTGAATGAATGAAACGTCAATTGTAGAGTGCACTCCAGGGAGTGTCCCAGCACTAAATAACGGTTTCTCTGCAAAATGGACCACTGGATGAAGTTAACCCAATTTGCTGACCAGCAAGGTTTTTAATTTCTTTCTGAAAATTGAGAGTTTTGGGGTAGCCCGGAGAGCAAGTGGAAGTTGATTTCAGGCTTTAACCCTGAGATACGAGAAAGATCTGCCACCGATTCTAGACCAGTGGATTTTAGGGATGGTGGCCAATTGGCCATATGTCGATCGTAGTGTCCTGGAGGGAGTATAAGTAGAGAGCCTCTTCCTCAGATATACTGTGCCCTTCCCATGCAGAGCTTTATGCGCCAGGGCCAGTGTTTTAAATTGAATCCTCTTTTTCACGGGAAGCCAGTGAAGTGCACACAGATGTGGGGACAGACGAGTCCTAGGGGCCAGATTGAGAATCAATCTGAACGCCTCATTTTGAACCACTTGCAGCCTATTTAGGAGGTACTCTGGCAGGCCCAGAAATATGACATTTCCATAATCAAGTCTGGAAGTGATCAAGGCCTGAACCACTGTTTTCCTGGATTCAACAGAGAGGAGTGGCAAGAGGTTTTTCAGAGTACGTAGTAACCCAAAGCAGGTGTCCACCTGGGTTTGAATTTGAGGTTATAGAGACCGGGCGCTGTCAATCTTAATCCCAAAATTTTTCACCGCACTCTGAAGGGTGGCCGGGGGAGGAACATCTTGAGGCCACCATGATCTCCAGATTTCCGAGGCAGTTGTACCAAAGAAAACTATCTCCGATTTGTCAGCAGTCTTGATTCAGAAGTATCCCTTGGGGTACAAACCTCTTGCGTACTACAGTGGGCACTTAGACTCAGTCATGCAGGGTCACGTCCCATGCGACCAGGTTCTGGCGGCAGAAGCTTTTGCCGCTGATAAAAGTACCTCCATTGTAAAGGGGGCATCACTGACACTGTGTTGCCGGAATGGAAGTACAAAAACAGCACAACTTTTACTGGCAATATAGTATTTAAGCATACGCAGAAGGTCAATCAGCTCCACAGAACCTGGATATGAGCTTTGACTTACAATAGGCAGTCAGTTACTTTTATATGTTAGATCAAAGCGTAAATACATCACATATTTTGCATATAGATAACACATCTGTTCAAATGCAACACTGATAAAAGTATTACTTTTATCAAAAACAGCAAATCACATGGTTAAGGAATGTGATTATGGTGCACGTGTTAGCTAGCTGCGCATCTACGCTACAACTTGTACAACCGCTCATCCTTGACGTGTCTCTTTGAAATCCAACCATGCTCTACTCCCTTTTTGACTACCCCTCCTGCAAGGCCTAACCTCCCACCTATTCTGTGCCCCTGCGCTACCTTATCTACATTTTCTCAAGAGCGTGTTCTCACAAAGCGGGCCTGTAACTTTTCATTTCTGCTATGTCTGATTATTTTTGCCTATTCTACTGAACCGTGCGTCTACTTCCCGCCCCCTGAACTCCATTTTGTGCTGTCTTTCTGTTCTATTATTGCAGACAACTTAGGCCTGTATTTCTCCTTTAATACATATATCTGTACACAACATTCTGCTGATGCCTGCATGGACATGAGTGGGTCTTCTTCATTTTCAACATTTATTATAACATTCCCCCCTTTAGTTGATTTTTCAACTATCTCTTCGCCTTCCCTTTTGCTTGCAGCTATCAATGTGTATACATTTCACTCAACATCCTGCATTCTGTTGGCCAACCTACTAGTGAAAATCCCTCCTAACTTCTGACTGGCCCTTTTACAACATCCTAGCACTATCTGAAGGACACAAAACATTAGCAGCAATAGCACAAGCAGAGGTAACAAGGCCTTAAATACTCCTGACATCAAGGATAGGACCCAAGTTTACCAACCTTCAAGCCACTCATCGGGGGCACCTCCCTCATGCACCATCTTCTTTTGCAAAGTGTGCAGAGCTTGTATGGCTTTGGTGAGTGTTTCATTATCAGCGTTATTGGCCGGGATGTACTTGCAGAAGGCCGTGTGAATCTTGGTGCATACCCCTCCTTCCATAGCCGTCATTAAGTCTAAAACATATCTATGCTGCATAATCATCACTCTCATTGCACGCAATTCTTCCTGAGCTGAGCACTGATTCTATCTTTAGTGGCCTTTATGGTCTTGATAGGCTCCCAACGTGTGATCTACAACCAAAATGCAGTTGCTTTCGCTTAGATGAATGGTAAGATGCTTCCAAAGAAAGGTTGGGCATCATTAAACAGCCTGTACTCCTGTGGAACATCTTCCCAAGCTGTAGTACCATAATACTCTGCAGTTCTCTTCTTCCGATTGGATGGCTTATGGGATGATCATGTAACTTGGAAATATCAGCCCCTGGAATCACCAGAGAGGGAGTGTGCACAGTTACCAAAGAGCAAAGTCCTTGCCATCCCAAGGGAAGTCGCGCATACAGCCACTCACCACAGCTCCAGTAATAATCCATCAGGTTGGAGGTACATCATTGCATGTCAGAGTTGTATATTGTGTTATTGGGATAGATTTTCTTGCTCAGGTACTGCTTTCTGCAAACATGTAATAATGTTACACAATCCCATACATGAAGCAAAATACCACTTTGCTGTGGCCGCAAGCATAGACATAGGAAGGGAAAAAAATAGCAATACATAACTGTCTTATAGGAGAGTCAACAAAATACTCCACATGTGCTTTCAAAGGTGACATTGCTACTCTTGGGTTTTGCTTTCCCCTTCTTGTTCCCCCTCTATTTGTGGAAGTGTCTGAGACAAAGCAGGGTCCAGTTGCATGTCCCACTAATGAATCCATGGCTTCCTGCCATCCACCTTTACAGCAGTAGGTGTACTACTACTGCTGTAAAGGTGGATGGCAGGAAGCCATGGATTCATTAGTGGGACATGCAACTGGACCCTGCTTTGTCTCAGATACTTCCACAAATAGAGGGGGAACAAGAAAGGACCGCTGTAACTCGGCTCGTTCCACTGACAGACGATGTTGCAAATATACACCTTCTGACCAACGGGTATCAGAGTGGTCTGTTTAGAGAAGAACTTGACACATTTCATTAACTCGTTCAGATAACAGTTAATTTCTTCCCATAAAAATTAGCTGCTGCTTTAACATCATTATGTACACAGGGTCCTGCCTCAATCCATTGTGAGAATGTTTACTAACAACCACTATAAAGTACTATAAAGTACCTGTAATTATTGCATCTCTCTATCATGTCGACAAAATCTAAGTGGAGATGTCTAAATGGACCTGTCGGGCGCCGTATTGTTGGGGTAATTACATTTAATGAGAGCTTGGGACTATACTGTTGACAAATAGCACTTTCCGCAATGAACATAGTGATGATTTCAGATAGTTGTGGAATAAACCAATCTGCCTGCAATGTTGCAAGAAGATACTCTTTTGCAGTGTATGCTGGAAGGTGTAGTTGCTTGCCTGTACTTTCCTTCCTGTAAATAATATCTGTTGCTAACTGTATGCAACCTCGCTGTTCCAACAATTCCCTTTTGTGTGGGTATGCTTGTTTTCGCAACTCATGCAAATGTAATTTAGCTGTCTCTGTGTCAGGAGTTGGTAACTCTGTAACATCCTGTTATCTGCTTGTCATCAATCAATCAATCAAACATTTATAGAGTGTGGCAAATCACCCGTGAGGGTCTCGAGGTGCTGAGCTGTTTGCTGCTGCGTGGAGGTTTGATCTTTCAAACATCCATGTCTTTAGTTCTCTTCTGAATTGTTGGAGTGACAGTGACGTCCTGAGGTGCAGGGGGAGGTTGTTCCAAGCATTGGCTGCCAGGTGTGAAAAGGAGTGCACTCCACTGTTGGCTCGACGGATCCATGGGGTGTCTGCGAGGGAGAGGGAAGCTGATCGAAGGTGTCGGGTCAGTTGGTGGAGGGTTAGGAGTTTGTTGATGTATGCTGGTCCTTCGTGGTGCAGAGCCTTGTAGACGTTGGTCAGCATCTTGAACTGACCTCTCTTCTGAATCAGGAGCCAGTGTGGTTTCTTGAGGTGTGGTGTGATGTGGGTCTTTCTGTGGAGGTCGAGTATGAGTCTTGCCACTGAGTTCTGTATTGTCTGGAGTCTCTTCAGGCGGCGTGCAGGGATTCCTACATAGAGCGATTTTCCGTAGTCCAGTCTGCTGCGGATGAGGGCCTGTGTGACATCCTTCTGGTGTCTGCCAGGAGCTACCTGAAGATCTTGCGGAACATCCAAAGGGCGAAGAAGCAGAAAGATGGAACTGTGTTGACTTGCTTCTCCATGGATAGCTTGCTATCCAGGATGATGCAGATGTTGTAGGCGTGGTCTGTTGGGGCGGAGCTCGGCAGGTCACCAAGTGTCAGACCATGGCGAGGTGTTGTTCCCAAAGATGGGGACTTCTGTTTTTTCAGTGTTCAGTTTGATACAGTTGTCTTTCATCCAGTATGTGACATTCATCATGCATCTTTGGAAGTTAGCTTTAGTGGTGGAGGGATTTTCGGACAGTGAGAGGATGAGCTGTGTGACATCAGCGCAGGTGATGGTGAGTCCATGTGATATGATGGTGGCAGCCTGGTGGGTGACATAGATGTTGAAGAGGGTCGGGCTGAGGGACGATCCTTGGGGGACTCTGCAGATGATCTTTTTGGGCTCTGGGGTGAACGATGAGAGGTGGGTTCTTTGGGTTCTGCCGGTGGTATACAAGGTGATCTATTTGAGGGTGTTTTCTTGAATCCCGATGAGTGGAGTCTGTTGATCAAACGTGGAAGAGAGGTCCAGGAGGGTGAGGCCTGCTGTTTCCCCACTGTCCAAGAGGGCTCTGATGTCATCAGTGGCTGCGATCAGGGCTGTCTCCGTGCTGTGGTTAGCTCAAAATCCGGATTGGGAGAGAGCCTGGAGGTTATGGTCTTCTTGGTGTTGGGTGAGTTGCTGGTTGATCATTGTCTCAATTACTTTTGCTGGATAGGGGAGCAAAGACATGGGCGGTATTTCTTTATTTCGGCTGGATCAGCAGATGTTTTTTTCAGGAGGGGCCCCACTTCAGCATGTTTCCAGTCCTCAGGGAAGGAGGTGCGGTGATGGAGGTGTTCAGGACCTTCCTGAGCTCGTCGCCGATTGTCTGGGTGGTGGGGCCATGGGTCTATGGGTCTATGGATGCTCCTGAGTGCACAGAGTTCATGATGGAGGTAATGTCTTGCACAGTGAAGAGTTTCCGGTGGGTGAGAAGGTGTTCAGGGTTTGGGTTTGTGGTGCGGCAGAGGGTTGGTGCTCGAAGTCTTTATAGATGGCCGAGATCTTGTCATGGAAGAAGTCTGCGAGGTTGACGCACAGTCCCTGGGAGGGAGTGATGTAGTTCTCGGTGGTTGCGGGATTGGTAAACTCCTTCACAATGGTGAAGAGTTCTTTGCTGTGGTTTGCGCTGGTTTTGATGCTGTCTGCTCGGGCATTCTTCTTAGTTTCTTTCAGGAGGCGGTGGTACTGGTTCAAAGCAGACCTGAAGGCGGTGTGGTCTTCTGTCTTTTTGCTGATGCACCTCTTCCTTTTAAGATGTCAGTAGTTGCATTTGGTGGAGTGTAGTTCCTCTGTGAACCAGCTTGTTCTTTTGCTTTGTTTTTGGTCCTGGCTGTCGTGCGGGCCGATGGTGTCGGCACAGTCTATGATCCACTGGGAGAAGCTCTTAGCTGCTAGTTCAGGGTCGTGTGCAGAGTCTGGGAGTTGGTAGCGGAGAGTTTCATTCCACTGGTCTTCGGATACCTTTTTCCAATCTTTTCGTGTGGATCTAGAGGTAATGGAGCCTTGGTGGGCGGTGTAGGAGGCTGGCTCACTATATAGTGTTCCCCTATGGTGTGGCACTGTTTACTGAGTCCAGGCAACCCTTAGTGATAGAGTTTAGGACACTGAAAACCAAAGCTTTCAAGGGGTAGCTGTGGAGAGCAGCTAAGGCTTGTCCAGGAGGGGTGTAAAGCAGTTGCATGTGTCATGTGTTCTATAGAGGGCCCATTGTAGTTTTCCCTATGTTAGCCTAACTGTGTACGACACAGGCTGCATTAGCTTTGCACACGTTACTCCATAAACACGTTTGCTTCTGTGCCACATTATATTTTCACACAGAAACTGCAGTTGTTTTCTCGTTCTGTTCTTACCTGGGATTTAGTCGACAGAAGACAAAGTCAAACAACAATGTCCCTTGTTATTTTGTTCTGGTCAGTCACTCGCACCGAGAAACAACACAGAAATGCAGCTGCTGTTTATGAACATGTGAACCTTGTCACATAGGTATGCACAACAATGTAACACACAAAGAGAGACTGATATTTTCTGAGAGAAGATCACAGCTGTTTCTGAAATGTAGAACATCCATCTGTGTATGCTAAGGTACAGTGTCCGCTGCTAAACCCATAGATCTTTGCTGTATAATCAGTTTGCTTCTGTAGAAGGGGAGGGATCTAGGGTATTCTGTCTTATAATATGACAGGGCTTTACATAATATACAGTGTGGAGAAGCTGGCTTGGTATATGGTGCACACTTATGTAAGTGGGCACCCTGCACCAATCCAGATGGCCCTTATGGTGATTTTAGTGGTCTTAGATAACCTTAGAAAGCTCTCTAAGTGGTAGCTGTGGACAGCAGCCTTCAGGCTTAGTCCAGAAGGAGTGTAAAGAAGCTTGTTTTACCAGAGGATAATGTTAATGGTATAGATTAAGTGAAAAAGAACCACACAGTGTATTTATAAAAATATGTATTTATTATAAAACACTCGCTGACAGATACAGATATCTCCTAGCCAGAGATATACACAATGCACACAATACTTTGCAATGCAAACAGGTAAGTAGCACGAATACACAGTGGTCGCCAGGGGGAGACCAAACCATATACTAAAACAGTGTATGCGAACCATGACTCAAGTCAAGACTATACCCAGAAGACGTAGAAGTGCCGAGGACCCAAAGAACCACCCAGGTTAAGTAACCAGGAACCCCACGGAGGCTGTGTGCAGAGTGGGAACATGACCGCAAGTTCTATACAAGTCAATGTGAAGTTGCGGTTGCCGTTTTAAAGAAGAAGGACCCTTCCCAGTGGACCCTGAGGAAACCCAGTGGAAGACAGAAGGTTATTTTTATTCACGGGTGAGAAAGGAAGATGGCATATTGACTCCACCAAAGAGAGCGCCTCCCGTAGCTTTCCTAGGCTCCGTGGCGCCACCTCCAAACTATCCTTGAGGACTGCAGGATACATGGAAACGCGAACAGACTGAAAACACTATTGAACGACTAAAGCGGCGAAAGGCTAAGGACTATTGTCGATTATACCCGAAGCATGGATGTGCTGGCGTTGCTCTGCTGTTGTCTGCGGCCACCTCCAGCTGATTAAGGAGGCGAGCTGGTTCACTGTGGCATCTCGCGTCGTACCTGGCTACGGCATCGGCAGGGTCTAGGCTGGTCCCAGGATGGCCCCACAGCATCCTGCGGCTCAGAAGGGACGTGGCTGCACCGATGAACCAGCAGTATTGAGCCAGTGGGTTCCGACTGCTACAGGCGCCATGAAATCAACAAGGGAACCAGCGCTTCCCCTCCTGACTTGGACAGGTCGGGCTTCTGAGGCTGCCTCCAGCTTGCTGTTAGGGAAGCCGATCCTATGATTGCTGAGCTCTGGGAGAACAGGCGGCTTGCTCCAGTCCTGCAGCTCGGAAAACTCCATCCCAGCTTCCGAGATGACAGATACTCTGCTCCCTGCGGTGCAGGAGGGCTGGGGGACTATCTCCGCATCCCAATCCCCCACTGCTACCGGAGAGGATGATTCGGTGTCTGATCCACAGGGGGTCAATGGGGCAGCTATTCCTAGCGCCATTAATGCTATCCAACAGGATCTGGGACATCCTGAATCTGTAATGGCGATCTGTTCAAATTCAACACAGACTGGTTCTCTATAACCCTTATATCAGCAAATGGGTTGCAGCAACTATAGGGGAGCAATGCTATTTGATGATGTGGACTCTAACTTGCAAGATGACTCCTCAGTTGTTTCAGAGTCAGAGAGTTCGGGAGTAGTGGAAACCTCAGTTACTCCAGGAATAGACTCAACGATGGCGCACCCCGCAGCTCCGGTTACAACTTGCTCTGTACTGAGTGCGCTGGCTGGTTTTATATGGGGGCTATCGAGCAGAGTATGGAATCAATGGAACTGGTGGAGCCTCGAGGTCCAACGCCACCATGGCAGCACCCCACTGGGGGTAAGCTATCTAGAGCTAGAGGAGCTAAAGGAGGGAAAGGACGAGGAAGTTCTAAACCCCCTTGTCGACTCAGAGGAGCGGCTTAAAAACCCTGTCTCTACTCGTTCAAAGGCAGGCTGTGATGCCAGTCCTTTACGTAGATGGGTGACTTCTAAGGGAGAGGTTAAAGCTATTATTTCTCGACTGTCTAAAACCTGCAAAGTAGACCTCTAGGAGCACTCTCCTGTGGAGGGGAGTCTTTAAAACTTGGCCAGGCTATCCAGGACATTTTAATTTCTAGCCCAGACCAAAAGGACGATCTGGAAGGGGTTCTTGATCCGCTTGGCCACCCACCATCACCAACGAATCAATCTGACCCTCCGGAAGGGTTAGCAGCTGGAAGCCCGAAATCTACTGACCTGGAGGAGCCATCTCTGTCTACAATACTTCAGACGTTGACCACTCAAAAACAGAGGCCTAAGAATATTATGTACAAGCTAAACCTGATATCCGGGAGATCAAACAGGTATTAGCCGATGTTACTACCAAAGTTGCCTCACTTTCCTCAGATGTTTCGGACCTGCAACAGTGGGTCGTAGCAGCAGAAGAGGTTAATACCCCGTTTGTGAGATCCATAAAGCACAAGAGACTCAGATGATTCTTCTGCAGGTGAAAATCAAGAACCTCGAGAATCGACAACGCCGAAATAATCTGAGGGTCTTTGGTATACCTGAAGGGAGGGAAGGCTCAGATCCCAGGGTCTATATGATCAGTTTATTTCAGCAGGCATTTCCGGATCTTGCCAACTGGGATATGGACTCACAGGTTCAGCGGGCACATCGATTACCATCTTTTTTAGCACAAGGGACCCAAGTCAAGTCACCACACCTCCGTCCAATACTTGTGCATATCGGCAACTTTTTGCTCCGACAAGCAATCTGTGCTAAAGCCCGCCTTACTACTCCTGAAAAATTGGACTCTATCTCTATCTTCATAAGGCCAGACCTGTGCAAGGGTACAATGGATAGACGGTGGAAGCTCCATCAGCTAATCGACCCTCTCAAAGTAGTCTGTACGCAAGTCTTCTTGCAGGAGCCAGCACGACTGAAGATATTTAAAGACGGACGCTCGCAATTCTTCTATACAGAGACTGATGCTAAACAAGCTCTCTCTAGATGGCAATCTGACACTACTTAAAAGAGGGATAATATATAAAGAGAGAGTAGAGGGATTTTTCTTGTTTTGCTTATTGGTGGTGAGCCGGGAGGGTGCTAGGAGGTTCGCTCTCTGTAGGCTGTCAGTCAGTGAGAGCAGGGTAAGGGGATGATTCCTTTATCTTGGCACGGGCAGTGGGCAGAGCTAGGTTGAATTGGGGTTTGGTGTTATTGGGAAGAAGCTCTCTGTTACTCTATTGGCATCCTTGGGTGGGGGGGTTAAGTAGCCAGTTAATTAATGGAAGTATACACATAGACGGAATCCGGCAGGAGAATAGAGCAAAGGGGAAGATAGCTTAATTAGGATTATGTAATGTTTAATATGAAGTATATGTGTTGAAATGTTGCAGGACTATGTGTTGGAATGTAGCAGGACTAAATCAAGCTAGGAAGCGGTGACTGATTCGCGAAGAAGTCAAGGCATTTAAGCCACAGATTCTCGGCCTAACCGAGACCCATATGGCCTATAAGGATAGATCTAGGCTGAATCAACTGGGATTCCATGTTTTCGCAGACAGTTTCAATTCGGGCGGTTGCTATACTGAAATCTAAAAACTTAGCTGTCATTGTATTACGTACGTCAGCCGACTCTAAAGGGAGATGAGCGATAGTTCAGTTGTTTATACTAGGACAAAAAATTACTATTTGTGTGGTTTATGGTCCTAATATTGATAGTCCTGACATGTTTTATTACTTAAGTTTTGAAATTATCGGGGTGGACTGGGGATCTGATGGTTATGGGGCACTTCAATTTAATTATGGATTATAAGATCGACACCACAAACAGAAAAACACAGGCGGGAATGGGCAGGACTCGAGCAGCCGTATGTGAACTTTTGCGAATCCATCAGTTAGATGGCGCCTGGAGGACATTGCTCCCAAGGTTACCAGAGTTCACATATTACTCATCCCCACATAAACAATATTCACGTATTGACATGATCTTCATTAAGGGCGCGCTTTTGAAAAATGCCTCTATAGAGGTTTGTCCTAAAATTACATCTGATCATAAACTTGTTATGCTAACAGTACCGATGCAAGCGGGGATAAGAGATGTTCATCAAGCTTTTTCATTTCCCGTCATTTACTCAATAATTTGGAGTATTGCTGGCATCTCAGATTAGCATTGGGGGAGTATTTAAGAAACAACAAGGGCACTGCCTCTGCTCCCGTTGTATGGGATTGTTTGAAAGCATTTGTTAGGGGGCTGACTCTTCAGTACATTTTAGGCCAGAATAGGCATACATATCAAGAAGCGGAACAGTGTTCTCTTGATTATTTAGACCTGGAACATCTGCATGCACAGGCGATCATAGTAAGGCATTCTGCTGAACAGTCAATATATCTGAGGCTGCTAGAAACACAGCTTATGTTAAACAGAAGGTTAACAGAGAAAGTAGCTGCCAGTTATCATAAGCATAGAATGTTGCAATATGGATATGGCGAGAAAGTTGGTCGGCTTATGGCTATTCAGATTTCTGACAACAAGGTTAGATCTAATATCAAGTGCATTAAAGGAGAGGGCGGGTTGCTTTACTCAAAGCCACAGGCTATTGTCGAGTAGTTTGGAGTATTTTATGCAAGAATATATGGTGAGTTAGTATCCCCTACTAATCTTAGCTTCCGGGAATATCTGCAAGAGAGCCACTTTCCTTGGCTCGATGCCAAGGAGAACGCACTGCTTCAAGGGGATATAGGGATAGCTGAGGTGGAGGATGCAATTAAGGACCTGCCCTCTGGCAAGGCGGCGGATGAGAATACTATCCCTCTTGAGTTTTACAAAACTTTTAGGGATATTCTGGCACCCGAGTTTACCAACTTAATTGTGTATATTACAAAGGGGGGGGGATCCCCTGTATCTTGGAGTACGACTAATATAGTGGTGTTTCCCAAGAAGGAAAAACCACTTGAAGAGAGAAGCTCGTATCGCCCAATCTCGTTGATCAATTCTGATGCTAAATTTTCTCTAAAATATTGGCAAAACACTTGGCCACTCTCATTCATGGTTTAGTCTCTGATCAACAGCACAGGTTTGTCCCCGGTAGAGATACTTCGGCTCATGTTAATACTGCTATCGCAGCCTTCGAGGTATCTGGTAAATTAAAAGATAGAGTAGCATGGGAAGCATTTTGGTCGACTATGATAGCATTCTGACTTGGAAGTCGGTGTATCTCCTTGGTACAGAAACTATATAAGTACCCAGTAGCCAAAGTTAGGCTGAATGGCATTTCATCAACATATTTTCCAGTCCAAAGGGGCACACGGCAGGGGAGCCTATTATTCGCTTTATACATTGAGCCTTTTATAAGACACCTCTTGCGGAATGCGGGGATCCTTCCAGTAAGTTTAAAAGGTATAGAACTTAAGCTAACTGCATATGCAGATGATATCGCCGTCTTCTCTGTTAACCCAGTAGACGGTGTAGCTTGTATTACAGAAGAGGCAGAGCTTTTTGGCTCCTTCTCTGGGTACAAGCTAAATTTGGATAAAACACAGATAATTCTTAATCATCAACCAGATACCTTGTAAACATCTTTAGGGGTTACAGATACTGCTACATATCTAGGTATTTGCCTAAGTAGTCCGTTGGAGGATATAATTACTCTTGATTACGAGCCACTTCTTAAATCTGTTACGGCTAAGTTACGCTGCTGGTATCGGCTTCCCCTTAGCATCCTCGGTAGGTGCAATGTTATAAAATCAATATATTGCCTACGTTTCTATACTTGTTTCGCTCAACCCCTTTATGGGTCCCAGGAACTTTCTTCAAGTGTTATCAGTAGTTTTATTTTGGGGCACAGGCGGGCAAGAAGGGCTCTAAGTCTCATTAAATTGACTAACAAACAAGGGGGCTTTAAGCTCCAAGATTTTAAGCTATGTTACTGGGCTGCATTCGCGGGCGGACCCAGAGCCTGTTCAACGGGCGTGAAGCCGGTTTATCTACTCTGGATTACCAATTAGCCTGTGGGCCATCGATTGGATTTATTCTTTATAAGACTATAGATCCAAACTACTACAAAAGGGTCAGATTTAAGGTAGTTAGGGACATAACTAGGATATGGCAGGAAATTTGTAAGAAATATTCCCTGTCTTTGTTACATTATTTCTCTATTTTATGGGGTAATCCAATATTTCCAGAAGTATTTCAGGACTACATTGGGAAAGTCCAGCAACATATAGGTGTCGGTAACCTAGGCCAGCTGTATGACAGCCAGGGGTTACGTTCATTTTATTCATTAAAAGAGAAGTATGGGCTCCCTCAGAATTCCTTTTTTAAATATCTGCAAGTAAGGGATTACTTCCTACACGGACAGAAATTGCAAGACATACCACTTACTTCAGAAATACTTTCTGGTATCTATGGGAAGCCTGTTAAAATCTCATTTAGCACATTATATCAGAAACTTATCTCATCAGCTCATGACGACAGCATGCAGATATCTGCTAAATTAAGTTGCCTCATTGTACCTGATATAACAGTAAAATATATACAGGAGGCCTTGGATACTTTAGATCGATCAGTAGCCTCTGTTAGTTTGAAACTTCAGCAGCATAGGACAATCTTTGTGTTGTATTACACGCCAGAGATTATTTCTAAGTAGGCAACATCTCGAGGTTCCGCCAAGTCGTACTGCCCAAAATGCAAGCTTTATGCGGCAGCCTTAAAGCATATGTTTGCCGACTGTCCTCTTTTAAAGTTAATCTGGAATGACTTATTCTCTTTGCTTACAGGGCATTTGGGCCATGAGTTTTAGCTCACAGATAAAGAAATCCTTCTCGGGTTTAAACACGAGGCTACTGGCTATGGGAGGTCACTGGCCTCTATTATAATTGTATGTGCCCGCCTATGTATTGCCAGAGCCTGGATAAATCCTACTATTCCGAACGTTAACAAGTTTTGGGCACTGTTAAGACAGGTGTATGAGTCCGAATCGGCCCTGGCTAAGGCCAGAGGCCCCCTCTCCTTTTAAAGTTAAAAGGGATTTGGTCTAGTTTGCGATGGGAATAGTCCTGTCTCAGTACTATTTACATAACGATGCTAAATAAACTTATGGTCACTATTTTCTTTTCTTTCCTAATGACCCTATTAGTTCTTAGGCCACCGGCTTTGCTCAACTAATGTTTCAATTATGTGTATCATGTTAAGTATTTGTCAAATTGCTTGTTGGTTTCTTTTTTTGTGTTTTTTTCCCCGTTCTGTATAGAGTCGTTTTGTTGGCTAAAAAAAATTAAAAAATAGATAAATTTAAAAAAAGGAAGATAGAAGGTTGGAGAGCCACCCCACCTGTGGATACCCTAGGAACCAGGATACCTACACCAGGTAAGCCGGGTGCATAGGTGTGAAGTGGCTTCGGAAACTGCCGTTGAATTCATTGGAGGACTTCAGGAAGATGCCGCTGCTGGAGAAGGTGAAAGTATCCGGTGGAATCCATAGGTGGATTAAGGATGAGAAGTACCTGCAAACAGAGGGGACAGAGTCTATGCCACTTGGAAGTGACCAGGGGGCCCAGAAGACAAATGCCCACCGAAGTCGAGTGTTGCCAGAGAGTTGACGGTGATCTTGAAACTGCAGCTGTTCGGACCTGGCGACGCTGTGGAAGACCAGGAGCCATGCACGAGCTGTCCCAAGTCGGATGTCGAGTGTTGGGGGGGGTCGGTGTCCATCGGAAGCACCAACAAGCCTTTGCAACTGCAACCAACGTGGAAAGTGAAGCAGGTACGCTGTCGGACCAGCAAGGTCCAGGTGACTCACCAAAAGCAGGGGAGTCAGTGCAGGCCCGAGCAATCAGTGGAGCCTGCAGAAATCAAAGAAGACCCTCAGGTGGACCCACAGGACGGAGGCACTGGAGTCGCAAGAGGACCTTGAGCAGCTCACCAAAAATGCAGCCCACGGTGCAAGTGATGCGGTGAGGACGAAAATATTGGTCACAGGAGATGCTTAAGGTTGGGGCTACTTGGAGCCCGGAGATCTTGGAGGAAGGAAGCCAACAAGCCTTTGCAACAGCAAGTCGACACGGTGCACAGGGGTTCGGTTGATGCAGCTCTGACGAGGGATACTGGCCTCAAACTTGGTGAGAGGACAGGGCAGGCCTCGAGGGATGTGAAGAACCACCACCTGTGTTGCTGAGCCTTTCGGAGTCCGTGGGAGCCCAGGATCAGCAGACCGGTCAGATTAGTTGCGGTGCCTGCAGCTGCAGGGAAGTGACTCCTTCACTTCAAGGGAGATTCCTTCAGGTGTCTTGGATGCCCACAGGCCTTGGAAGGTTCCTGTATAGAGCACAGGCACGGACAATGCAGCAGACGAGCAGGGCAACGAGTTCAGGAACAGCAAGAGTCTTCCCAGTTGCAGCCTTGATGCCCAGAGCGAAGTCCAGAGTGCCCAGACATTCAAAGAAGAGGTGTCTTGAAATGAATCTTGTCCCATGACGAATCTAGGGACCCACCCTCAGGTAAGCCCTTAAGTACCCTAAGGAAAGGGTTGGGAGGATTCAGGGTTCCCTCCCAGGGGAGGGGGTCGGACAGTGGGGAGGATACTCCCATGTCCTTTGTCAGGTTTCGCACAAGAGTTGTGCCCTTCAAGCAGACTGAGTGGCGCTGGCAAGTGCTCCCATCTGGCCCAAATACACTTAACCCTGTCTGGGAGGTGGTCACAACTCCCTGTGACAGGATACCTACTGTTCTGCCTTCCCCTGCTCGAACAAAGCTCAGCAGCAGGAGGGCAGAATTGTCTCTGGTCAGCAGCAGCCATGTTGTGCTGTCCGGGTCTAGAAGACTGGTACTGGGAGCACTGAGGGCCTCCCGGAGGAGCTTTACAGTGCATGGAATCATATCTCCCACACCGTTAACGGTGACAGGGTTAGTTACAGCCAGTTTAGAGATGGTCATTGTGTAATGACGCATGGCCACTCTATGTATCGTAAAGGCTGATGCACTTACAGTCCGGCAGAATGGACTACGAAGGCTGTAGGGGTGTCCTGCATATGCAGGGAGACCCTCACACTTAGAACCGAGCACCCTGCCTTCAGGATTGAAAGGCCTTCTTTAGGGGTGACTTATAGGTTTTAAGTGCAGTGACCTTAGATATAGGGAAGCCTATATCTTTCGTAAGTGGTGCTAGCACCAGCTTACACAGGCTGCAATGGCAGGCCTGTAGTTACAGTTTGAGTGGTTCCCCCTTGGTGGCATAATTCATGCTTCAGCCCATGGGGGACCCCCCTGGTGTACCTATGCCCTGGGTACCTCAGTACCATATACTAGGGACTGATAAGGGTACACCAGTGTCCAAAATGGGATATACCGAAGTCCTTCCCATACCAATTTAGGGGAGAAAGCACAGAGACTGGGGTCCTTGTTAGCTGGATCCCAGTCAGAACAGCATAGCACCAGGCAAAAAGTGGGGGTACCATAAAAGCAGATCCTACTTTCCTACATACGATTTATTAACAATGCTGATGGTATTTTTGCTAGGCAGTTGTTTTCTGATTGTGGCACGTATACTACATTCTAGAGTAAAACAGTTTAAATAAATATTTCAAACTTCCTTCTTCGTCTCTTTCATATCTTATTGTGGACGAGTATTAGTGTGTGAGCGAAAGGGAATGTCCTGTCACCGCGATCCTTGAGAGGGTCGGGAGTGTTGTGTTCTGGGGTATCAATTCACTTCCCCTGGTTATGAGTAGGAGGGCAGTGAGACACTATAGCTAGTCGGACGCAGGCTTATGGTACTGAGGTGGTATGGTGACTCAGTCCCTATCCACAAATGTTCTATGGTTCCAAGCATAGTTCTTTTCCTGAGCAGAATCCCTGCAACACATGTACCACTATAGTCGGTCAGTAAGTGTTTCACACAAGAAAGAACCACACCAGGTAAGTAGAAAAATACTTTATATTTTATCACTACACACTTGACACTAACTTGGTATATCTCCTACCCGGAGATATCAATTACACACAGAGAATACTTAGAAAACAGGTAAGTAGCATACAAAAACACATAGGGCCCACCGGGGGGCAAAACCATTTACTAAAATATTGGGATGTGAAATGGTTACCAAAACAGGACTAGTACCCAAGGTTGGAGGACCCCAGGGGAAGCAAAGAACAAGCCGAGGTTAGTAGCCAGGGACCCCAAGGCGACGTGGTGCAGAGTGGTTACACCGGGTCAGACGTCCATAGGACTAACTAGGGTAAGTCGTGGTTAAAAAATTAGAGTTCTAGGACCCTTTCTAAAGGACCCCAAGGGAACCACTTGGATCAAGTAGGGTTGGAGAGTTACCCCACCAGTGGATACCTAGAATATACGGCTAACTGCACCAGGAAGTCCGAGTGCATTAGGGTGGAGTGGTGTCGGAAACCTCGGTAGACGCCAACAGAGGGTCGTGGAAGTTCAGGAGTTACAGCGTATCATGGACTAGGCTGGTGGAACCAGAATTAATAATCCAGACGAGAAGAACCTGAAAGCAGAGAGGACAGAGTCCAAACCACCCAGAGGTGACCAGGAGGCACAAGAGCACAATACCAGCCCTGGATGATGTTCTTGCTGTAGTATGATGAGGATGGAGCAGCAGCTGTGGAGACCAGGCAACGTTGCAGAAGCCCAGGAGCCTTTCACAAGCTGTCCCTCGCCAGTCGACGAGTGCAGGAAGGTCAGTTGCCGGCAGCACCACCCTCAAGCATTGGCAAACGCAAACAACTGCTCGCGGGAGAAGATGCTTGGGTACGTCAAGGCTGGCCCGCAGCACGCAGGAGAGCCAGCAGGAATAGATGAAGCCCCCTCGCGGAGACTCTGGCAGCAGGCACAGGAGGTCGCAAGGAAGCCCCCGCTGCAGACAGGAGACGAAGGCCCATGATGCAGAGGATTCCGGCAGGACGATGAGCTCGGAGCTGTGCAGTGCTGGAGGGAGGGGGTACTTGAAGATATTTGGTGAGGAGAGCCGAAAAGCCTTGGTGACGACAAGCAGACGCGGTGCACAGGGAGGCAGTCTGCACTGGCTGGAGAGGGATTACAGTCTCTCAACTTGGAGGGAAGACTGGACAGGCCTCTGGAGAACCAACAAACTACTACCTTGTTGCAGACCCACCCTCAGGCCAGCCCTTCAGAAATCCTAAAAAGGGAAAGGACCTCTTCTCTGGTGACCCATCAATTAGAGGGTGCCAGGGCCACTACTCAGATGTCCTAGCCAGTCAGATGCTCACAGAGGCCAAGATTCAACATGGCAGAATCAAGTGGCCACCTGGAGGCTCTCTGAGGCACCTCCCTAGGGAGAACTAGACAGGGGTGGTCACTCCCCCGTCCTTTGTGTAGTTTCATGCCAGAGTGGGAGCCGAGGGCTACTGAACTGGGCAAAACTGGTTTATGCATGGAGGGCACCAAATATACCCTTCAATGCAGTCTGGTGGAGCTCTGAAGCGCCCCCACCCTAACTAATTCTGAAGGAGAGATGGTCACACCTCTCCTTTGTAGGAAATCCGTTGTTCAGCTTCACCTGTCCGAGAGAAGCTCATCTGCAGGGGGGCAGAACCCTGTCTAGGGTCGGCAGCAGCACAGGCTGGCAGTCAGACCCTGTAAGGCTGCACAGGTAGGTATTGGGGGGGTTCTCTAAGGAGCATGATATCATGCAACTAACACTGGAACCGGTGTAGTTGCATGATTCCAACATGTTTGATACCAAACATGACCAGGTTCGCGGCAGCGATTGTGTAGATAGACTTCTCGACTTGCCAGTGTCCACTACATACCTTATAATGGCTATCCCGCACTAACAAAGTGCAGAAAATGGAGTCCAGGGTTTGTACGGACACTTCTGCCTCATGCAGCGGTGCCCACACACTTAAAACCATGCACCATGCCCTTGGACTGAAGGGCCTACCTTAGGGGTGACTTATAGGTTTTAAGTGCAGTGACCGGGATATAATGCACTCTGTCACACAGACTGCAATGGCAGCTCTGCAGACACAGTTTACATGGGCTCCTATGGGTGGCACCATACATGCTGCAGCCCATAGGAGACCCCTGGTGTACTAATGCCTTGGGTACCTCAGTACCATATACTAGGGACTTATAATGGTACCCCAGTATGCCAATTGCGGGGTGTACAAAGTACTTAACAGAAAATAGAGAGGAGAGGGCACAGTCACTGGGGTCCTGGTTAGCAGGATCCCAGGGAACTACAGCCAAAACACACTGACACCAGTCAAAAAGTGGGGGTATCTATGCCAGAAAGATCCTACCTTCGTACAGGTGGTTCCAGAGATAGTGAAGTGTATGCTGTGGTGGTTAGGCCAGGTGAGTGGTGTGGTGTGGATGTACCTGAATTCGTCTCTGGAGGTGAAGATGGGGTAGAGCGTGTGTCCTGCAATTGGGTAGGGTCGATGACTAGCTGCATGAGGCCGATGTTGCTCATGTTTTCCAGGAGGTTGGTGTAGTTGGTGTCACTGGGGTTGTTGAGGTGGAAGTTGAGGTACCCTAGAAAGATGTGGTGCTCTGAGTCGACTGCGAGTGGGGTGATGAGTTCTGGGAGGGCGTTGCAGAAGCTGGGGCGTGGTCCTGGTAGCCTGTAGAAAAAAGGGTACCTCTGATGGTGCTTTTTCCATCTGTGTGGAGTTGGAAGTTGAGGTGTTCCGTTACTGGTGTCGGGTCATTATGGGATGTCATGCAGCGGATGGTGTCCTTGTAGATGATGGCTATACCGCCTCAATGCTTGTTGGTTCGGTCCCGGTGTGTTATCTTGTAACCATCGGCGATGGAGGTGGCGATGGCTAGTGCCGAGGTGGGTTTTAACCAGGTTTCTGTGAGGAAGATGACGTCCAGGGTTAGGGGGGGCAATTGTGTCCCAGACCTCTGTGGCGTGTTTCCCTTGTGAACTTAAGTTGAGTAGGAAGCACTGGGGTTGTGATGTGGTGGTCTTGGTTGATGTAGTGGGTGAAGCCGTATTTGCGATGTCGCTGGTGCCATTGACGGCTTCAGTGCTGAAGGTGAGGTGGCAGTGTTGGCAGGAGAATGGTCCTTTGATGGTGCCTGGGGATGTGTAGCAGCAGTAGTTGTTGGTGCATCCTGGGTCCAGGGCTTGGAGATTAGCACAGTGTATCATCGTGAGGTGGAAGGGCTTAGGATCCTGCTGCTGGGTGCAGTCCAGGTGCAGACGTGCTTGCCTTTGGTGCACCATCAGTGCGCCAGCGGCCCCCCCACTGCACGCAGCCGCGCTGCAGCCTCTATTAAGTAGGTCCTGGGAGGAGGGAGGGGCGCTGGGAGGCAGTGGGCGGGGCTGGGCGGGAGGTGGATCAAGGCTTTTATCAGCTGTGCCAATACATTTTTATGCATCACAGGGGATCAATCAGATTTGACAAATCCTCTCCTTTCCCATTTGAAGATACTAGAATGTACAGTGGTGGTGACATATGCCGAATCTGAATAGATGGCGACCTCTAGTCCCTCAGCTCACAGCAATGCATTAGTGATGGCAACTAACTCAGCCGCTTGCGCTGAAAAGTGAGAAGGTAATGTTATCTGGCTAATCATTTGTAATGTGTCAGATGATCCCTCCTGTTCAGCTTTTGCAACTCCTGCTCCTGAATGTCTAGTCCCAGTTTCTTGACCTATGTAAGAGGATCCATCAACAAAGAGTAACATACTCCCTGGGATGAGGTCTTCCTCTATCTTACTCTCTTCATCTGTTATGCAATTAGCATTGCTGTGTACTTGTTCATCATCAGTAATTGGGTGTGCAAAGAATGTTGGTGGGTTAACTGTGTGGCATAGAACCACTTGTAAAGATGGTACTGAAAGTATTGCTTCGTACCCAGATGCCCTCCGTGTTATAAGAGTTCTATTGCTCCTTTGTAAGATAACAAATACCGCATGCTCTACATACAGTGTTAAAGGTGATCCCATCACTATTGTGGTGTTTTCTGAACTGCAAATGCTGCTGTAGCAAGTGCTTGCTCACACGGATAGTGGCCTTTCATGACAGGATCTAGCAGCCCACTGTAATAAGCATTTGGTTTGTGTCCCATAGATGTCTTCTGAGTCAGCACAGCTGTCATCATCATTCCATTACAATGACAAAAGAGAGAGAATGTTTTTTGTAGTCAGGCATACCTAACACTGGAGCATTTGTAATTGCATTCTTTAGCTCCCGAAATAGTGTCTCTCTTTCATCAGTCCAGGTTATTTTGTTCTTATTGGTATGGGACTCTTTTAAAGCAGTCAGAAGAGGTGCAGTCAGGGTGGCATAATCAAATACCCACTGTCTAACATAAATGCAAGGTCCTAAGAATTGCTGCATTTGTTTTGCAGTAGTGGGCTTTGGCATATTTCCAATGCTTTCTGCTCTGTTAGTTGTCAACCTCCTCCCGTCTTTGGATATTATTTGTCCCAAATAATAAACTTCTTTCTGCACATACTGCAACCTGTCTTTGTCCACTTTGTATCCTCTTTGTCCAAGCATGCAAAGGAGAGCAATAGTGTCCTCCCTGCATATATCTTCAGTGGAGGGTGATTTAGCACTGCTAAATCCTTTTTCACTGTCCTGGTAAAGATACTTGGAGACTCACAGAAGCCCTGGGGAAGCCTTCTATTGCAGTAATGAGGTTGCCTGTATGTGAACCCAGTCAGATATTGACTATCTGGGTATAATGGAATACTGAAAAACACATTTTTCAAGTCTATTACTGAAAAGTAAGTGATATCCGTAGGAATGTTTGTCAGTATGACTGATGGGTCTGGTACTACCGGAATTTCTGGTATTACTATGTCATTCTTGGGGCGAAAATCTTGAATCATCCTCCAAGTTCCCCCCTTAGCCATTTTTATGGGATAAATCAGTAAATTGCAGGATGTGGCTCTCTCATATATTATTCCTTGCTCAAGTAACACCTGTTGTAGGAGAGTAGGATCTGCCTCTTATGTTGCCCCCACTTTTTTTCTGATGTTAGCACTGGTTTCTGGCTATAGTCTGGCTGGGTCCCTGCCAATCAGGGCCCCAGCCTCTCTGTTCTCTCTAAACGACATGGAGTGCACTCTAGGTGCACTAGTGATTGGATACTGTGGTGCCTTATGAGTCCCTAGTATATGGTACCTTAGGTGCCAAGGGCATAGGTACTTCACAGGCCTCCCAGGGGCTGCAGCATATGTTATGCCACCCCTGGGAAGCAGTCTAAATCTGACACCACAGGCCTGCTACTGCAGCCTGGGTGAGGTGGTGCTAGCACCCCTCACTGAGATATAGGTTTCCTATATCTCTCCTGCACACACATATAAACCTATCAGTCACCCCTAAGGCAGGCCCTATCAATCCTGAGGGCAGGGTGCTTGGCTTCTATGTGAGGGGGTGCCTCTGCCTGAGCAGGGCCCCTCTGCAGCTCTCAGAGTCTATTCTCTGGTGCTGTTTGTGGATGCGGTTAAACCATATACTATTTAAGTGCATTATATCCTCGCGGTAAATGCTAACTTTGGAATGGCTGCATCAAAACATGTCGTGTTTGGTGTCAAACATCTTGGAATACTACCCCCCGCCAATCTTGGCGGCGGGGGTAGCATTCCACCCTTCTAGAGGGATAAGACATGTACCTGCTGTGGAAACGCGGTAGAATCCTAAAGAGCCCTGGCATCACAAAATGGATGCCACCAGTCACAGACACTGGGCTGCCCTCCTGCTGATGACCGAAACTCGCAGTGGAGGAAGCCCAACAATAGGCATCCTGTCACAGGGAGGTGTAACCACCTTCCAGACAGGGTTTAGTGTATTGGGGCTGGGTGGGTGCACTCTTAGAGTGCTTTGAAGTCCTGCACTGGGGGAGCAGAAGGCTCCTCTGTGCATATGCCAGTTCAAACCAGCTCAGGGGCTACCTGCCCCTGCTCTGGCGCGAAACTGGACAAAGGGAAGTGGGTGTAGCCACCCCCTCCCTTGACCCTCCCATAGGTGGGGTCATAGAGCTAGTCCATCCCCTCTTTTTAGTATAAGAGGGGGAACCTTGCCATTGCAAAGCAGATAACCCCTGGACGACGCTCTACAGAAGAATCCTGGCCCTTCGACGTTCCACTACCTTTGGAAGACAGAAGAATCTCCCTTGGAGTCAAGGAGTGACTCCCCTGCTTGGCAGGCACCAAAAACGACAACGACGGTCGCAAACTACGCCGCTCCCGCCGGAGTCCGAAGTCCCTGCAGCCCAAGAAGTGGATTTCCTGACCTCTCCCAGGCCATCGTGAGTCCCCAGCGAAGCTGAGGCAAGTGGACCCCACGAGTAACGAGGAACCGCGACCCCTGGGTACCGTGCACTATTGTCGAGTGCAACCCCTTCACAACGTTCTACGAACTTGTGCTTTGGACCACGTGTGGTCCCGACCTCCAGCAGGAATCCCTCCGAAGATCAGAGGCCTACACCGTCCCGAGTGACCGTGGGCCCCTGTTGAGTGATTCCGCCCGAGGTGTCTTCGCGATCCCTTGCCCGCTGGCTTGTGGGTCCCCAGAAGACTTCTTAAAGAAACCAAAGGGCTCCCCTGGTTGCTCCAGGCCTGCCCTGACTTACCCTCGCTGGGTGAGTCCCACAGACCTTGCTGGTCTGCGCCATCGACTTTTCTTCATCTCCCCGAGACTTGCTGCTGCCAAGGCTTGTTGGCTCCTATCGAGTTGCCGACACCGCAGTCAGCTGCAGACGTCGAGGACACACCGAATCCAGCTCCTGGTCGTCGTCGACGCCTCCTGGACCACGTGGCTGAAGAGTCAAGGCACCCGCAACCGACCTGAAGCGACCGACGACGGTGGGCATCCATCTTCCTTGCCCCGGGTCACTGCCAAGTGACTTTGAACACTGTCCCCTCTGCTTTCAGGTCATCCTTCTTCAGAATCCAGGCTTGGATTCCACCGGACACTTCTTCAGCTCCCGCAAGCAGCAAGTCTTCTTTGTTCGCCATTGAAAACGACGCCGCGACCCGACACCAAAGGACACCTGTGCACCCGGCTTCCCTGGGTGAGGTAACTCCAGCACTACGGTGCTCCTGTGGGTGTGGGCCCTAGAACTACTTACCCTGTAAGTGACTTGCTTGTAGGTTCTCCCGAAGTATCCTAAAACTCTTTATTTCCAACCGCGACTTGCCCCATTGAAGTTAACGGCGATTCGCGCCTGTGTATCCACACTGCACGCGTCCCCCGTGGGTCCTTTACTTACCTGCCTTGGGTGGTTTTGTGAGGCCCCAGCACTTCTGAAGGCCCTAGGCCTTGTCTCCCTGCAAGTCGTTGTTTCTAAGTCTCTTACTTAGTATATGGTCTGGTACGCCCCTAGGGCCCCAGCCATATTTTGTGCTTAACTTATTGTGAAACGTTGATTTGTGCATATGTTTGTCTTCTAATCTCATAAAGAGATTAGTAGAGAGTTATTTAGAAATAAATACATATATATTTGATATATATACCTGTGTGGTGTCTTTTCATTTGGTGATTCAAGAGATTATATGGTAAAACAAGCTGCTTTACATTCCTCCGAGACTTAGCCTGAAGGCTGCTCTCCACAGCTACCACTAGGATAGCTTTCTTTAAAAGGTTGTCTTAAACCTATCTACCATAAGAGTCGATTTGCCCTGGTGCAAGGTGTCCACTTTAATTAGTGAACAGCATATACCAGGCCAACTTCTCACATTGGTGGGCAGCGTGTGGGATTCCAGCTTGCCATTGTTTTACCAGAAAATCTCTATTTGAATTACTAACTGAAAACCATTATAGGTACTCAAGGTACATATAAAGTCAAGCTTAGTATCAATAAGTTCTACTGAACTTAGAGCTGTGTTCCAAGGGATAGCACACCCTTTCCACAGCTCAAGCTAGGATCAGTAGGCCACAAACTAGTGTAGGTAGTACAACACTGCACAACACTAGAATGTCCTTAAGGGGTGGACCCAGTGGATCCACTCAGCCTCAGTATAAGGACATGGCTTTCTCTGACTTGAGAGCCATGTGTGTTGACAGACACCTGAGGACAGGACAGAGTCCCTCAACACTACACCTGATAGATCTGCTGACAGCAGATGACCTTAGATTGGCTCTAGGAGCTAAGGGGTCTGAATCAGTGGGTGGGTCAATCATAGTATCTGGGTCAGATGAGGACAATCCGAATGACCAAGACTCTGTGGTTGAAGGGCCAGGCTTCAAGGAGCCTGAACAGGACAGAGGAGTTCTCCCTAAGAGAACTGGCAGAGTGGATGAGAGGCACAGATCCCCTTCCAGGGAATCTGAGCACTCTTATCACTCTGGCAGAGAATTTGTCCAAGAGAGGAGCTCATACTTTAACTTAAGAGAGACCTCCTCTGAGAGAAGGTGCAAACTGCTCCAGTATGAGGAAGCCAAAGTGGCCCTCAGAACCAAGCAGTTGGCACTGGATAGAGAAGCCCTGGAGATCCAGAGAGCTTCCAGAAGGGAGGGTTTAGAACCCCCTGGTGGCAGCAACAGTGTCCCTAGAGGCAGAGAATATGTCCCTGACCATAGGAACCTGAGCAAGGTTGTTCCTCCCTACCAGAGTGGGGATGATATCCACAAATGGATAACTGCTATGGAGAGGGCCTGTAGAGTACAGCAGGTCCCCCAAAAGCAGTGGGCAGCAATCTTGTGGCTCTCCTTTTCAGATAAAGGAAGAGACAAGCTCCTCACTGTTAGAGAGGAGGATGCTGATGATTATGAGGTCCTGAAGAGTGCACTGATAGATGGGTTTGGCTTAACCACTGAGCAGTACAGGTTGAAGTTCAGAGATACCCAGAAGGCACAGACTCAGGACTGGACTGACTTTGTTGATTGTGCAACCAAGGCTCTAGAGGGTTGGCTGGTTGGCAGTAGGGTTACTGATTTCAAGGGATTGTATAATCTGATGATGAGAGAACAGATCCTAAATAATTGCCAGAACCAGTTGTTGCATCAGTACCTGGTGGACTCTGATCTGACCTCTCCCCAAGAATTGGGAAAGAAGGCAGACAAATGGGTCAGAACCAGGGTGAGGCAGAAAACCCAGAACCAAGGGGGTGACACTAAGAAGCAAGATCCTAAAGGCCCTGAGAAAGGTGGGGATAAGTCAAAAGACCAGAAGTCTTCACAAGGGCCCCAAAAATCTGCATCTGGTGGGGAGTCACAGTCCAACAAGGGAAAAGGCCAAAAGAAGCCCTGGTGCAAATTCTGTAAACAGAAAGGGCACTGGACTTCTGATTGTACCAAGTCCAAAGACCAAACCACCACCACTCCTGCCCCTAAGGCAACTGTGCCCCCTAGCTCAGCTACTGGTGGAGGTGGTACGCAGAATAAGGGTGTAGTAGGGTTGACCCTGGGTTCTGAAGTGGATTCTGACCTAGTCAGAGTGACCACTCAGGCAATGCTGATTTGTGAGGGAAACATTGATATGTCCTTCCTAGTAAGCCCCAGTAATCTGGGCAAGTACAAACAGCAGCCTTTGATAAATGGCAAACAGGCTTTGGCATTTAGGGACACAGGTGCTAGTGTCACCATGGTGGCAGAGGACCTAGTGGACCCTGGACAGATCATCCTGGGTGAAATGTACCAGGTGACCAATGCAAGCAATGTCCAGACCAACCATAGTCTGGCAGTTGTGAATTTCTCCTGGGGAGGGGTAACTGGCCTCAAGAAGGTTGTAGTCAGTGCAGACCTCCCTGTAGAATGTCTATTGGGCAATGATCTAGAGACTTCAG
Organism: Calotriton arnoldi; assembly: GCA_963921515.1. NCBI lineage: Eukaryota > Metazoa > Chordata > Amphibia > Caudata > Salamandridae > Calotriton > Calotriton arnoldi. The sequence goes on from CAWUFW010005100.1 coordinate 1,369,931, forward strand.
CCTGGTCTGAAGTAGAGTTATGGACTCATGCTGAGATGTTGGGCATCCCTGCAGAGGTATTTGCTGTGACCAGGTCACAAGCAAGAATGCATGACACTGAACCAGCTCTGGATCCTGGAACAATGGACCAGATGCTTCCCAAGAGGAGGAGCAGTAGGGTTAAGGCAGTGCCTTCCCCTCTGTCTCAGATCAAGGATTCACTTCCAGAGGGAGGTGAAGCAGAACCTGAAGAAGGAACTGCCCCAGAGGGACTTGAACCTGACCAGGTTGAGTTCTTGGGGGCAGGGGGCCCTTCCAGGGAAGATCTGAGCAAGGAGCAACAGTGCTGCCCCTCTCTTGAACCCCTCAGACAGCAGGCTGCTGCTGAGGCTGCTGGGAGTGCTAGTGGGTCCCATAAAGTTTATTGGGATGAGGGACTCCTATATTCTGAGGGTAGAGACCCAGCCCCTGGAGCCACCAGGAGGTTGGTAATACCTCAGAAGTTTAGGGGTTCCTCTTGACCTTAGCACATGATATCCCTTTGGCAGGACACTTGGGCCAAAACAAGACCTGGGACAGGCTTGTTCCACATTTTCATTGGCCACACATGTCAGAGGACACAAAGGAGTTTTGTCGCTCCTGTGTCACTTGCCAAGCCAGTGGTAAGGCAGGTGGCACAACAAAGGCCCCCTGATACCACTACCTGTGGTGGGGGTACCCTTTGAAAGGGTAGGGATTGACATTGTTGGTCCCCTTGACCCTCAGACTGCATCTGGGCACAGATTTATCCTGGTGGTAGTGGATCATGCCACCAGGTACCCAGAGGCAATTCCCCTGAGGACCACCACAGCACCTGTGGTGGCAAGAGCCCTCATTGGAGTTTTCTCCAGAGTGGGTTTTCCAAAGGAGGTCATTTCTGACAGAGGTACCAACTTCATGTCAGGATATCTGAAAGCAATGTGGAAGGAGTGTGGTGTAACTTATAAGTTCACCACTCCCTATCACCCACAATGCAATGGTTTAGTTGAACGCTTCAACAAGACCTTGAAAGGAATGATTAAGGGACTCCCAGAGAAGCTTAGGCGGAAATGGGACCTTCTTCTTCCTTGCCTTTTGTTTGCATACAGAGAGGTTCCACAGAAGGGGGTTGGCTACAGCCCATTTGAGCTTCTGTTTGGGCATCCTGTGAGAGGTCCACTATGTTTGGTAAAGAGGGCTGGGAGTTACCTCTCAAGCCCCCAAACAAGATGTGATGGACTATGTACTTGGTCTCCGCTCCCGGATGGCAGAGTACATGAAAAAGGCAACCAAAAACCTGGAGGCCAGCCAAGAATTACAAAAAGCTTGGCATGACCAAAAGGCTGTGCTGACTGTATACCAGCCAGGACAGAAAGTGTGGGTGTTGGAGCCTGTGGCCCCAGCAGCCCTCCAGGACAAGTGGAGTGGCCCCCATACAATAGTTGAACAGAAGGGAGAAGTCACCTATCTGGTGAATCTTGGAACTCCCAGGAGCCCCCTAAGGGTGCTTCATGTCAACAGATTAAAGCCATATGTTGACAGGGCTGACATGGGCTTGCTCATGGCAACTGATGAGGACCAGGAGGAGGAGAGTGACCCTCTCCCTGACCTGCTCTCTCAGAACCCTGATGATGGGTCAGTAGATGGTGTTGCTTTGGCAAGCAGCCTCACTGACCATCAGCAAACTGAGTGCAGACAAGTTCTGCAACAGTTTAGACATATGTTTAGCCTGACCCCTAGTCAGACTACCTGGTGCACCCATGAGGTGGACACTGGGGACAGTCTGCCTGTCAAGAATAAAATCTACAGGCAACCTGACCATGTCAGGGACTGTATCAGGACTGAAGTCCAGAAAATGTTGGAGTTAGGCGTGATTGAGCCTTCAGATAGCCCTTGGGCTAGCCCAGTAGTCCTGGTACCCAAGCCTCATACCCAGGGTGGTAAGAAAGAAATGAGGTTTTGTGTAGACTACAGAGGCCTCAATGCAGTCACTAGGACTGATGCCTATCCCATACCAAGGGCAGATGAGCTGATTGATACTTTGGCCTCAGCCAAGTATCTAAGCACATTTGACCTAACAGCTGGCTACTGGCAAATCAGATTAGCTGATGATGCAAAAGCCAAAACAGCATTTTCGACCCCTGGTGGGCACTACCACTTTGTGGTGATGCCCTTTGGATTGAAAAATGCACCTGCCACTTTTCAGAGGTTGGTGAATAAAGTTCTGGCAGGGATGGAAACTTATTGCTCAGCTTATCTAGATGATATTGCTGTCTTTAGTTCCTCCTGGCAGGATCACCTGGTCCACCTCAGAAATGTTTTGGAGGCCCTGCAGAAAGCAGGCCTCACTATCAAGGCCACCAAGTGCCAGATAGGGCAGAGTCAGGTTGTGTACCTGGGCCACCTTGTAGGTGGAGGCCAGGTTCAGCCTTTGCAGAGCAAAATCCAAACCATACTGGAATGGGTTGCTCCAACCACCCAGACACAGGTGAGAGCCTTCTTAGGCCTGACTGGGTACTATAGGAGGTTTGTCAAGGGATATGGATCTATAGTGACCCCCTTGAATGATCTTACCTCTAAGAAAATGCCAAAAAAGGTTCAGTGGACAGCTAGCTGTCAAAAGGCATTTGAAGACCTAAAGCAGGCCATGTGCACTGCCCCCATCTTACAGAGTCCAGACTACACCAAAAAGTTCATTGTCCAAACAGATGCTTCTGAGCTGGGTGTGGGAGCTGTACTGTCTCAACTGAATGATGAAGGTCAAGACCAGCCAGTAGCTTTTATTAGCAGAAGGCTGACCCCTAGAGAGAAACGTTGGTCAGCTATAGAGAGGAGGCCTTTGCTGTGGTATGGGCCCTGAAGAAGCTGAGGCCATACTTGTTTGGTACTCACTTCATAGTTCAGACTGACCACAAGCCCCTCCTATGGCTAAAGCAGATGAAAGGTGAAAACCCAAAACTTTTGAGGTGGTCCATTTCCCTACAGGGGATGGACTATACAGTGGAACATAGGCCTGGGACCCAACATGCCAATGCAGATGGACTCTCAAGGTATTTCCACTTTGAACACGAAGACTCAACTGGTCAAGGTTAGTTTAGTGTCCCTACGTTTGGGGGGGTTGTGTAGGAGAGTAGGATCTGCCTCTTATGTTGCCCCCACTTTTTTTCTGATGTTAGCACTGGTTTCTGGCTATAGTCTGGCTGGGTCCCTGCCAATCAGGGCCCCAGCCTCTCTGTTCTCTCTAAACGACATGGAGTGCACTCTAGGTGCACTAGTGATTGGATACTGTGGTGCCTTATGAGTCCCTAGTATATGGTACCTTAGGTGCCAAGGGCATAGGTACTTCACAGGCCTCCCAGGGGCTGCAGCATATGTTATGCCACCCCTGGGAAGCAGTCTAAATCTGACACCACAGGCCTGCTACTGCAGCCTGGGTGAGGTGGTGCTAGCACCCCTCACTGAGATATAGGTTTCCTATATCTCTCCTGCACACACATATAAACCTATCAGTCACCCCTAAGGCAGGCCCTATCAATCCTGAGGGCAGGGTGCTTGGCTTCTATGTGAGGGGGTGCCTCTGCCTGAGCAGGGCCCCTCTGCAGCTCTCAGAGTCTATTCTCTGGTGCTGTTTGTGGATGCGGTTAAACCATATACTATTTAAGTGCATTATATCCTCGCGGTAAATGCTAACTTTGGAATGGCTGCATCAAAACATGTCGTGTTTGGTGTCAAACATCTTGGAATACTACCCCCCCGCCAATCTTGGCGGCGGGGGTAGCATTCCACCCTTCTAGAGGGATAAGACATGTACCTGCTGTGGAAACGCGGTAGAATCCTAAAGAGCCCTGGCATCACAAAATGGATGCCACCAGTCACAGACACTGGGCTGCCCTCCTGCTGATGACCGAAACTCGCAGTGGAGGAAGCCCAACAATAGGCATCCTGTCACAGGGAGGTGTAACCACCTTCCAGACAGGGTTTAGTGTATTGGGGCTGGGTGGGTGCACTCTTAGAGTGCTTTGAAGTCCTGCACTGGGGGAGCAGAAGGCTCCTCTGTGCATATGCCAGTTCAAACCAGCTCAGGGGCTACCTGCCCCTGCTCTGGCGCGAAACTGGACAAAGGGAAGTGGGTGTAGCCACCCCTCCCTTGACCCTCCCATAGGTGGGGTCATAGAGCTAGTCCATCCCCTCTTTTTAGTATAAGAGGGGGAACCTTGCCATTGCAAAGCAGATAACCCCTGGACGACGCTCTACAGAAGAATCCTGGCCCTTCGACGTTCCACTACCTTTGGAAGACAGAAGAATCTCCCTTGGAGTCAAGGAGTGACTCCCCTGCTTGGCAGGCACCAAAAACGACAACGACGGTCGCAAACTACGCCGCTCCCGCCGGAGTCCGAAGTCCCTGCAGCCCAAGAAGTGGATTTCCTGACCTCTCCCAGGCCATCGTGAGTCCCCAGCGAAGCTGAGGCAAGTGGACCCCACGAGTAACGAGGAACCGCGACCCCTGGGTACCGTGCACTATTGTCGAGTGCAACCCCTTCACAACGTTCTACGAACTTGTGCTTTGGACCACGTGTGGTCCCGACCTCCAACAGGAATCCCTCCGAAGATCAGAGGCCTACACCGTCCCGAGTGACCGTGGGCCCCTGTTGAGTGATTCCGCCCGAGGTGTCTTCGCGATCCCTTGCCCGCTGGCTTGTGGGTCCCCAGAAGACTTCTTAAAGAAACCAAAGGGCTCCCCTGGTTGCTCCAGGCCTGCCCTGACTTACCCTCGCTGGGTGAGTCCCTCAGACCTTGCTGGTCTGCGCCATCGACTTTTCTTCATCTCCCCGAGACTTGCTGCTGCCAAGGCTTGTTGGCTCCTATCGAGTTGCCGACACCGCAGTCAGCTGCAGACGTCGAGGGACACACCGAATCCAGCTCCTGGTCGTCGTCGACGCCTCCTGGACCACGTGGCTGAAGAGTCAAGGCACCCGCAACCGACCTGAAGCGACCGACGACGGTGGGCATCCATCTTCCTTGCCCCGGGTCACTGCCAAGTGACTTTGAACACTGTCCCCTCTGCTTTCAGGTCATCCTTCTTCAGAATCCAGGCTTGGATTCCACCGGACACTTCTTCAGCTCCCGCAAGCAGCAAGTCTTCTTTGTTCGCCATTGAAAACGACGCCGCGACCCGACACCAAAGGACACCTGTGCACCCGGCTTCCCTGGGTGAGGTAACTCCAGCACTACGGTGCTCCTGTGGGTGTGGGCCCTAGAACTACTTACCCTGTAAGTGACTTGCTTGTAGGTTCTCCCGAAGTATCCTAAAACTCTTTATTTCCAACCGCGACTTGCCCCATTGAAGTTAACGGCGATTCGCGCCTGTGTATCCACACTGCACGCGTCCCCCGTGGGTCCTTTACTTACCTGCCTTGGGTGGTTTTGTGAGGCCCCAGCACTTCTGAAGGCCCTAGGCCTTGTCTCCCTGCAAGTCGTTGTTTCTAAGTCTCTTACTTAGTATATGGTCTGGTACGCCCCTAGGGCCCCAGCCATATTTTGTGCTTAACTTATTGTGAAACGTTGATTTGTGCATATGTTTGTCTTCTAATCTCATAAAGAGATTAGTAGAGAGTTATTTAGAAATAAATACATATATATTTGATATATATACCTGTGTGGTGTCTTTTCATTTGGTGATTCAAGAGATTATATGGTAAAACAAGCTGCTTTACATTCCTCCGAGACTTAGCCTGAAGGCTGCTCTCCACAGCTACCACTAGGATAGCTTTCTTTAAAAGGTTGTCTTAAACCTATCTACCATAAGAGTCGATTTGCCCTGGTGCAAGGTGTCCACTTTAATTAGTGAACAGCATATACCAGGCCAACTTCTCACACCTGTATTCTGGGAAGGATGCTTTCTTCAGCTTCTTTGGATAAGAGATACTGAAGTACCCCAAACTGTATCACTCCAGGCTTTAATGTTATTTTCACAGGCTCAGCTCCTTTAATCAGACCCGCATCCCGTGGTCCCTTTATCCACAGACTCTCTGGTAGCATGGCAAAATCTTTTTCTTAAATTGTACTGTCTCTCGCATGTTTCGGCACGGTCCTGTATTGCAATTGTATTCAAATGGGAACATCCATATGAAATACTACTGTCTCAATCGATGGGCCATCTTCAAACATTTATTCACCTGATATGTCTTTCAATTTGACCTCTGGATTTGTAAATACTATTTATGCCCACGTTACTTGACTTCTGTCAAAAGCTATCAACAATGCGTAACGTGGCTTTATTTCAAGGACTATTACACCTAATACCATGTCAGGTTCTTCTATAGGATCCATAGGCCTCACAGGTCTGAACAATAGTTCTTTTGGTATTTGCACTGCTTTCCCTAGTAGCGCTGGTGTTTGTATACCACGCAAAAAAAGCATCCATGTTCACAGGATTTGCTCTGACCTGGTGTCCACAAGTCTTCATGAGCTATGAGTGAAAACATGCTACCTGGTGCAATACCTGGAGTGTAACATATCATTGACCCATCTTCCAAAAAAGAAAAGGTCATATTCAGCTTACTCATCGGGTCTCTTCCAAGAAGATTGACCGGGGCCTCTGGGGAATGCAACAATGATCCTTAAATCTGCATGTCTCACATTGTCATGTTCACTGATTCAGTAAAAGGAACTCTCCTGACAGCCCCAGAAAAACCTTGTGTGTCCATTGACCTGCAAGAAAGTGGTAGTGTTCCTTCCTTTAGACAAGACTTAGTGGCCCCAGTATCGTTCAAAAACTTATAGGGGCGACCTATGTCTACCGTCACAGAGGGGTTCTCATCTGATCTGTGGGTTACTGATAGGACTGGGCACATAATAGTTGTCTGTGGGCTTCCTCAATGCATATAACTGTTGGTTGATGTCCTTCTGGACATTTGGGGTTGCACAGAAAATGGATTATCTCCTTGTACTGTTACTCTTCCCATTTGGAACTGTGTTGGCCCTCATGTGGTATTTCCGACAATCTGGAGCATATTTTGTGGCATTTGCCCCTGCTGTGCGGTCCACTGACCCTGCGGTGGTTGTTAGGGAGCCCATTGCATCTGCTGTGGACCCATCTACCCCTTTGGAGCGAACCATCCCTGTGCTTGCTCATTGTTCTTTTTTGCTCTACATTCTCTCTCAAAATGGCTCATGTTACCACAATAAAAACACTGTTGTCCTGCCCTATACCTTTCCTGTTTCTTCCCTTCCACTGGCCCTTGGCTTCCTGAAATACTTCCTTGTCTCTTCCCCCATGTTACTTACTGGTTGCCCTCCTGGTGCCTGCACCTGCACTGGCATTGTGACAGTCATTTATGGTTCTGCTACAAGTGCTCCTTCTGTACTCTGTTTTTAAAGCTTCTGTTGCAACAACTTAGCTGTAGCTTTTTCTGCCTGCTCTGTCCTTTCAGTGCTTTTTTCTTTTTTTCACTTGAAATAAAGTATTATATGGGCTTGTATTTCTGACCACAGTTTAGGCTCTATTCCCATTACTCCATCTAGACTTGCTTGTATGTCGGTGGACAGACCTTGTTTCAGTCCATTATAAAATAACATTACATTTCCTACCGTATTTTCCCAATTACATACTACTTCCTGTACCCATTGGTCTTTTATTCTGGTAATAAATTCGGCAATGTCTTCAGTCGGTTTTACACTCGTTACTATAAGAGATCCTGTGTCTGGCCAGTCTGAGTATGTCTGATTAAGCACATCCCAAACATATTGATGATTATTATTAAAGGATGACCCATCAAACTGTGTGTTTATCAATGTTATCTGAGGAAATCTCACTCTGGCAGAGAATTGTATTTATTTTGTCTCCCCCCGGAGAATTTAACAAGCTTTTAATGTCGCCCAAGGCAAGGTTCACCCAAGCAGTGTTTTTTTCAAAGCATCCTATCCATTTTCCTGCTCCTTCAGACAGTGGAGGTAATGCTCTCTTTAAATTCTCATTGTCCATTTGTGGCCATGGTACGTATGTGGGCAGTTGGCCTCACTTGAAATGAGGTGTAGGAAAGTAGGATCTGCTTTCATGGTTACCCCAACTCTTTGCCTGGTAGCAGTATGTTTTGACTGTAGTGTGCTGGGATCCTGCTAATCAGGACCCCAGCAACTGGGCTCTCTCCCCTAAATTGGCTCTGGGAAGTACTTTGGTACATCCACAATTGGCTACTGGTGTACCCTTATAAGTCCCTAGTATATGGTACTAAGGTACCCAGGGCATAGGTACACCAGGGCCTCCCATGGGCTGCAGCATGTATTGTGCCACTTGTGTAAGTCCACCTAAACTCTTACTACAGGCTGGCCATTGCAGCCTGTGTGAGTTGGTGCTTGCACCTTTCACGACAGATATAAGTTTCCTTATATATGTTGGCACTGCACTTTTAAAGTATATAGTGGAGTGGCGCCGATATAGACGACACAGACGTCCCGACGACGACGAACCCAACGTCACGCAGAGTCGATTGACGCCGTCTATTGGCACGCAGTAGTACAGCTATCAAAAATCTTCCGGTTCCAGCCTGACGTCTGGAAGTTCACAGGTACGGAATCTGCGGCTAGATGTCTCTATCAGATACCTATGTTACCCCGATGGTAGGCCCTTCAGTCCTGAGGGCAGGGTGTTTGGTTATAAGTGTGAGGGAGTCCCTGCATGAGCAGGACACACCTACAAACCCCGGAGTCGATGCTCCAGGCTTTGTAAGTGCGGTCAGCCTTTTTAAGACATATAGTGGACATCAGTCATTACGAGATGTTTAACTATATATTGGCAGCGCCAAAACTGGTCATGTTTGATATCAAACATGTTGGAATCATTCCCCAACAACGATTCCGGTGTTGGAGGTATGATCTTGTGTACTGGGGGTCCCTTAGGGGAGCCCCCTGTACTCCCGGTTACAGCCTTTCAGCGCCTGCCAGCAAGCTAGTGCTGCTGCCAACCACAGACACTGTTCTGCCCTCCTGCTGCTGAGCTGAGCTTGAGCAGGGGATTGTAGAACAATAGGTTTCCTGTTACAGAGAGGTGTGACCACCTTCCAGACAGGACTTTGTGTATGGGCTGGGGTGGGGTGCTTTCCAGCACCACCAGACTGCATTGAAGGGCACATTTGGTGCTCTCTTTTCATACTCTGGTTGGAGCCAGTTCAGGAACCCTTGGTTCCTGCTCTGCCACGAAACTGGACAAAGGACAGGGGAGTATCCTCCCTTCTGTCCAGCCCCTCCTCTGGGAGGGATCCCCAAGTTGTTCCAACTCTTTCCTTGGCTGTTTAAGGGCTCACCCATTGGTGGGTCCTCAGATTCAACGTGGAAAAAGACTCACCTCTGAAACCAAGACACTCTTCCACTGTCTGGACACTTGCACTTAGTTGGACTTCGTCTGGAACCAAGACTGTATCAAGGCAGACTCATTCTGCTCTTGGTCTTGCTGTTTTGCAAGTCTTCTGAGTCTGTGCTTCACTCAGGTTCTCCAGAAGACCTGTGGGCATCAAGGACATCCAAAGAAATCTCCCGTGGAGTGAAGGAGTCACTTCCCTGCATCTGCTGGCACCGCAACGAAGCTGATTGGTCTGCTGCTCCTGTCGTCCTCCGGACTTCCCAAGGCTTAGCAACACAGGCAGTGGTTCTGTGTCTTCCTTGCAATTTGGAGGACAGTATATCTCGTGGGAGTCACTGGGACCAAACCCCTGTGTTGACTTGCCGTTGCCAAGGCTTGTTGGCTCTGCACTCCAGAGATCTTCGGGGTTCAGGAAGATCCATTCTCCAGCGCCTCATCCTTCGAACTGCATCCCTTGCAACGTGGGCCTCCATCTTTGGTGAGCTGCCTGAGGTCCTCTTGCGACTCCTGTGCTTTCGGCCTGTGTATCCTCTTGAGGGTCTTCTGCTCTGGTTGGCTCGCCTGCTTGCTTGGGGCCTGTTCTGACCCTCCTGCACTTGTTGAGTCCATTGGACATTGCTGGTCCCAACAATTGCATCTTGTCTTCCACGCCAGTTACAGCTACCAAAGCTTGCTGGTGTTCCCACCGGACACCAACCACCTAGACACCAACATCTGATGTGGGACAACTCAAGCACGGCTCCTGGTCTTCCTCAGCATCGCCTGGTCCCCACAGTTGCAGCAACAAGCTCCTCGTCAACTCTCCTGACTTCCCTGCCAAGGGTGGGCATTGTGCTTACGTGCATCCTGGTCACCTCTGAGTGGCTTAGACTCTGTCCCCTCTGCAAAAATCTACTCTTGGATTCAACCAGACTTCTTCAGAGACTTCTCCAGAAGCCTTTCTTCCCAAGTCTTCCATTGTTGTCTACGAAAGGTTCCGACGTCACTTCAGACATATGCACCTGGCTTCTCTGGTGTAGATAACCTGGTTTCTGGGGCATCCACATGTGGGGAGGCTCACCAACCTTCTGTCCTCCAAAGGGTTTCTTCTGGGTCCTCTGGGAAGGGTCCTTCTTCTTTAAAACGGCAACCCTGACCTCAACATGGACTTCAATTGGGCATGTGGCTGTGTTCTGTCGTGTAGTGCCCACTAATCCATAGGACCTGCAGGTTTGTTTGGACAACATACACTTTGGGTGAGGTACCTAGACTGATTCTGGGCACCCCAGAAGGATATGTTGGCCTAGAGACCAGCTAGCTCACAGTGCCACCGTAAGCCCCCCTGACCTTACCAGGGAGTGAATGGTTTCTGGCAACCACTGAACATGACAACCCTGACCCCTCAGGGATTGTGGAAACAGATCAGAACCTTTCGCTCAGTCAGTCGTGCTGACTTGTGCTCAGAAAAATATACAGAATACGCAGTGGGCGTTTTCAATATATTTATTGAACCAAAGTTATTCTGGTATAGAATACGTGCTGCAATAATCAGTAGACAGACGCATATGGAGGTGATTACAAGCACCAAAAGAGTAAATAGTAGATACAGTTCTACCATGGTGCTAAAATAGTGTATGTATGTAGGCATATAAACAAGACAGTAATCAGGTGCACTCCTCCTATGCAAACCCCACTCTAAGTGTACCTAGAGTGTGTGTAGGTGTAAAGCCAAGAATCCCCCCAAGGAATGATTTGACTCCATTACCCTGCAGGAGTGAATGAAGGACCTTGTCCTGGTCACAAACTGAACACCCCTCATGAGATGTGAGACCGCTGTGTGGTGAAGTCTCAGCATGCAGGGACCCTCGGTGTGTCAGCTGAAGTGCCTCCTCTGCTAATCTTATGTGATGCTCTTTATTTATAATAGAAAGCAGCCTTGCGATGTGCGTATAGATTACTGATGTTATGGATATGTAGATAGCCCTGTCAACCCGTGGATGAAGATAGAAACAACATTTGTACATAGTGCGTAGAAAGGCCTTGTACATGATGTTTGAGGCATCGTGATAATGTTGTGCGAAGCTCCGTGTATAAATAAAGTAGTTTCAGCAAAACTAAGCCAACATTGTCGTACATGTAAATATGTGCAAAGGTTATGGCAGAAATGTTAACGTAAAAGATAGGGCAATGTAAGAAATGAGCAGCTTCGCCACATGGGCCTAACCCGGGCACATAATATCCACTCCTCATACTAAGGGTCGATATATAAAAAGCTATCTAAAAGCCAACAGGCCACAATTACATTGAACTAATAGTACTAAAATTGCTTTTAAAACCATACAAAAGCAAGCTTCCTTTTAAAATGTTCATAAAAAACATTAAAAAGTGATTATACTGTCTTGTGGTTTGTGGCCTCCTGGCCTGCCTTGCTACGTTGTCTTGGGCCTGGCTGCCATGATGCTTTTCTTTGCGCACGTTACTCTGAGCCGTTGTTCTACCGACCTCTGCTCCTGCCAAGTTATTTTAGAACTGTCTGCATTTTCTGTCTCTCACCTTTTCTCCTGTTCCCTTTGGGCTCACTCTGCACGACATGCACAAGGTCGAAAAACAACGTCCCTTGTTCTTGCTGATCTGGCCAGTCCCTCGCACCTAGACATAACACTATGTACAGCTGCCATGGAGAAATTGGTGTGCTTTTAATATGGCGGTTTTCCCGCTTAGGAGGCACTTGGAGAAAAACCTTTCCAGGGAGAAGAGCTGTGATTGTCTGCTGATGTAGTCTTTGCATCTAGAGACTGAGGTATGGGGGTTCGCTAGAGAATGCCCAGAGGTCTTCTATTTTTATAATACAATAGCTACTAGCACGGGGAGGGTGGTAAGGTCATTCAGCCCTATATCCACTGCTTTATGAAATGCTTTCCCGTTTGTATTCTATGGAGTTGTAACTATGCTGATTATATTATTCTTATGCATTATGCTGATAGTACTGACACGTGTACTGTATCTTAGAGCACGTAAGTTGAAATAAACATTTTAACCTATACTGTGTCTCTTCTTACGCACGTTGTGGACAGGTACGAGTGAGTGACGAAAGAGTGTTCTTGCTCCTGCGAGTCCTGAGAGAGAGATACCGTGTTCTGGGTTGTCTAAGCATTGGTACATTGTTGCTAATGGGACGCTAAGGCTAGTTGGGTTGGGGTTTTAGGTGCTAAGGTTTATGGTTGGCTCACCACTATATTCCTAGGTCCTATTATCCTGTGCATAGCTCTGTGTGTCATAACATGGCGCCCAACGTAGGGCTGCTTATCTGCGAGACGCTTGAGTAGTGCTTGTGCTTGTCCACAACTCCCCTCACAGACGCTTCCGGAAGCGTGTGTGACGGTGATACCTCCTATATTGACGTTTTTATAGGTTCTTTCAAGCTTGAGGTTGTTAAAAGGTTTCTTAGCTAAAACCCTATTTGTGCTGCCTCATTTTAGATTGTCGACTACTTCGAGCCTACAATGGCTGTTCAAATTGCGGCACATAGCCGTGCAGCGCTCCGGACTCACTTAACAGTGTATGGAGTGTATGGAGTGCCTGACGCGGGTGTCGAGCTGATCTTTGTGGTACAAGCCGATCCGGCTTTCCACTTTGAGGTGTTCTACTCTTGGGTCACCTTTCCGGCGGTGGATGGGACAGACAATTTGTTCCATGAATATACAGCCACCGTAGTTCCTAATCACTATAGACCGTATAGGAATATTGAAGTACCGCTCACGGCTTGGCAGCACCGTGTTTGGTTTGATGGCGCCCTCCCCCAACCGGTTACCACGGTTCGTTTAGGCCCTTTATCTATTGATGGGGCCACTTGGCCTGTTTTGGCCGGGTACACCCCACATCCGCAATATATGACGATACCAGTCGCGGACCTGCGCAACATGTATTCGGCTTTAGTGCGAGTGCATCGAGCCTTAGTGCAGTATGTTACAGGCAACATCCAGGGAGCCCCACCTGGAGTTGCAGCCCTTCCAGCTGGAGCAGGCGGAGTGACCATAAGTCCTGTCATGGTGAATTCGGTGATGGGCAAGCGCCCACAAAATAAGGATGATTTTCCTTATTGGCTTGCCGAGAAATTTGACCAGCTGGAGGCAGTTTTTCCAAACACAACACCGGTGGATAAACATAGAATTCTTACAATTAGTTTGCCAAAAGACTTAATCCCGAGTTGACAGCATGCAACAACTGGGGTAGGGTATTCGCAGCAGTTTATTCGAAGTGTTTCGGCACTCCTTCCATGACGGTTCTCCCTCTGTAATTAAACGAGTGCAGGATGAACATGGCCCTGAAGCGGCTGTGGAATTAGGGATGAGACTGGTGGGAGTGTTCGAAGTAGTAGCTGAGCTGATCCTTGCGAATGTCAAGGGCGATGCAGTGAACTTTCAAGTAGCTAATGCTTTGGCTTTGGTCCCAGAATTGGACAAGCCGCGCGAATTACCGAAAATTATTACCCAGGCTTACAAAACTATTGGCCGAAATAGCCTGGGAAATAAGCCGTTTGCAAAACAGCAAACACAAGTGCAACAACAACAACAACAACCAAAAACTCAATCTGAGAAAGATGAGAAACCAGTCTTTACCAAAAAGAGCTGGAGGTTGAAAAAACAGGGTAAGCAACAAAAGAGGCCGGGGCCGAGAGGCGCATCCCCGGTTTCCATCTCTTCTGAACGCACTTATGATTTGCACGATAGGGCGAGAATTAAATCTCCGGATAGGTTTCAGATCCCTGATACGCGTTCTCCTCGTTCTTCACAGGCACAGACAACTTCACAAGCCAGTGGAGGAGATCGCCAGGATAGAGGAAGGGGTCGAGAGGCTCTCCAGGGACGAGACCAACCTCGACAACAAGTCAGAGGGAAAGCAGAAGACTTTCAACGTTCTCGCCCACAATTTCAGAAGAAGAAAGTTGCCGCTGTAACAGCGAAATATGCCACAGACGGTGAGAACGAGACTCCTGAATTGGACGTGGGCAGTGACCCTCCTAGACAGCGCCGCGGAAGTTACCATAGTGCGGGAGGCGCTACGTCCTCATATGGAGGCGACAGCAACTGAAACATTCATTACTGTTGAGACAGCAGACACCAGAGTGGCACCCCCTGATAGACTATTTAATATTGTCATTCAAATTGAAGGTGATATACAGCGTGTAATTAAAGGGATATTTTGGGAAAATCTGACCTCTTCGTACGACATTTTGTTAGCGGAGGCAGATTGGCCATCCCCATTCGTACTTGCTGCGCGTAGAGGAGAGGAGGTAATCCTTCCGAGCTTTTCTCGACATGTCCCAAAGGACAAAGCGGAGGCCCTTGCAGCTGAGTGGGCTGTGTCCCTGGCTCCTGCGTTATACCGCAACCACGTGGGTTGGGATGAAGACTCTCCCCCCCATGAAATACCTTTGCGGTCCCTACCACAGCCACAACCCCAATATCCCATAAAACGGGAAGCAAAAGGCCCCGTTTCCGAAATTCTGACTCAGTTGGAATATCAGGGAGTAATTGAAACATGCGTATCACCGATGAATAATCCCTTTTCGCGGTTTCTAAACCCGATGGATCGTACCGCTTAGTTTTGGATTACCGACATCTGAACTCTCATTGTCGGACCTTTGCGGTGCAAAATACACATAGTTCTGCGCTTGTAGACAGTCTTGTTCGTAAGAAATATAAAACGACACTTGACCTCTCCAACGGATTCTACACGCACAACTTAGCCCCGGAGAGTAGCCAATGGAGCGCTTTTACATCCGGTGGTAAATTATTTAAATTCAGGCGTTTACCTATGGGCTATAAGAACAGTCCCGGCGTATTCGCCGCCCGTGTTGTCTCTTTGTTAGACGGCATTGACCAAGATGCATGTTCGTACGTCGAAGACATTTATCTGACGGACGACGAATTGTTCCCGCATCTCTCCCGAGTAGACCGCATTATTCTAGAATTTGCGGTTCAAGGTTACAAATTTAACTTTGCCAAATCCCATATTGCTGAATTTACCGTTTTGTTCTTGGGCTACGAGCTCAACAATGAAGGTAAGGGCTTAGCCCCCCACTTCTTAGAAAAATGTGCACTTTTGTGCCCTCCTACTACTCTGAAAAAACTTCAGTCTTTGTTGGGTTTTCTGAATTTCGGGCGTACTTATATTCCTGAATACGCCCAGCATATCAAGCCATTGTATGCCTTGATACAACCTAACTTTTGAAGTCTTGTTGGCTTCCGGAGCATTCCTCCATTCTGCAGTCTTTGCAGACAGACCTTCTTGAGTCTACATACCTGTTGACGCGTGATAACCACACAAACCTGGTGATCAGAATAATTCACGTACTTAACCTTTAACGAAGGTGACACGGTTCCAATTGCATACAAGACACATCTTTACACTTCCGCGGAAATGCGCTTTTCGTCTGTGGAGAAAGTTCTGACTGCGGTGCAGATGGCGATTCTAAAGGAACGCGCACTGGCACAGGGAAAGCGCATTCTGGTGGTAACACCATATCCTGCCCTAGAGGCAGTGACAAAGGCAAGTGTACCGAACTCTAAAGCGTTGCACCCCCGTTGGATTCAATGGGCAACATCTTTGACGTCTCCTGATGTCACTTTCATTTTCGATTCTTCTCTACAAACTCAGGAGTTTTTACAGTATGAATTCGTTCATCCTCCTCCTCTGTCTTTACTGCCGCTTGAGGATTACGACTGTGTGATCTACACCGATGGTTCGGCACAACCGGCCACTGGGTCCAAGCATGCTTATTCCGCCGCCTGTGCTATTGTTGCAGGTACCTTTGTGAACGGAAAGTTCAAATCCACTGTAGTGCACACTCAGGCACTCGGGGACAGTACTGCACAATTGGCCGAGCTGCGCGCATTGGTACTTGCACTTGAGTTCGTTAATCCTGATGTGACCACTCTCATTGTGTGCGATTCTTACTACTGTGTTCAATCTTACAATGACAATCTGTTCTTTTGGTCGCAAAACGACTATAGAGACGCTAAAGGTAGCACAATCAAGCATAAAATGCTTTGGGTTCGAGTGGCAGAATTGAGACAACATCTGCCACTCACACAGGTGGTTCACACCCTTGGCCATCAGCGGGTGGGCGCACACGCTGTTGGTAACGGTTTGGCAGACGAAGCAGCCAAATCAACAGTAATCACGTGTTCAGTAGCAGCAGTTACTAGATCCATGTCTAAAATTGATACTGATATTTTAGCCGCTATTGCTGCAACAAAAGAAGGTGCTAATTACCCTAGGGGTTTTCCTTCCAAATATACTTATCAGTTAGGTCCCGAACAGGCTCCCTATGTAACAATACCCGACGTTGGCGATCGGCTGATCCCCAACGCGGACCGCAGACTTTCCTTGATAACGGCCGCACATGAAGGCATGGCTTCGGCACATGCTGGAGTGTCTGCGACCGTTTCCATCTTGCAGCAGCGTTACTGGTGGCGTGGTTTATACAAAGACACCCGTACATATGTGCTTTCTTGTGACGCAAATGGAAGCTGCTTCCCGTCTACGGGAAATAGACCAAGCAAATTTGAATAAGGTGCTTGCTGTTGTTGACAATAGTATTAATACCCTGTCTTCCCGCATTTACACGTTAGAGAATATTGTGTCCTCTGTTGTTGATATTGTACAAGATGATGTTTCTGTGTGGGTTGGGATGAAGACTCTCCCCCCCCATGAAATACCTTTGCGGTCCCTACCACAGCCACAACCCAAATATCCCATAAAACGGGAAGCAAAAGGCCCCGCACATGCTGGTTTGTCAGCAGATTAAGCCTTCCACGGTTACACGACCACCACAAACCTCGCTCTGCATTTCTAACAGACCCTTTGGGTGTGTTTACCTGGATCACTGCGGTCCATTTTCTTCAGACACTGCCTATAAATATATCTTGGTGGCAGTGGATTCGTGCACACGTTTCATCTGGGTCTGGCCACAACGGAGTGCTGACGCTCGAAATGTCAATAGGGATTTGCGTGTCTTTGTGGGAATTTTCGCCTGTGGCACCTTCCATTCTGACCAAGGTCCAGCGTTTGCCTCTAAGGCTTACAAGGACGCAATGGGTTCACTGGGGGTGCGGGTGAAATTTTCGTGTCCGTATCGGCCTGAGGGCAATTCGATCGTTGAACGAATGAACCGTGACTTAAAGCAATCCTTGACAGCTAGAGTCTTAGGTACTGGCAGGAACTGGCTGGCCCACTTGTATACTGTACAACGTGCACTTAATAATCTCCCTAGAAGACCTCTGGGTGGGCGGCCCCCATACGAAATGCTCTTTGGCATACGAATGTTTGTGCCTGACCTTGATGGTCTAGACATGGCGGCGCAATCCGCCAAGTTTGATGTAGATAACCAATCCCTATAACAATACTATTTGAAATCCCAAGCACTGAGAAAGCCATGATCCCTAGAAAAATAAACCAAAAAACTGTTTTGATTCATTTTGTTTGAAAAACAGACCAAATTGTTCCTACCACATGGAAAAGCCAATTGTTTATGTGTTCCGAGTGGTAGACGCAACATTACTGTTGCCCACAACCGCAGACAAAGGTCCCAGAGGCACACCTCAAACCAGAATTATGGAGCAAAGGTGAATCCATCCAGTTCCCACTGCATCCGCTGAGGGAGTGACTGAATCCTGTAAGCATATTGTTGAGCCGGTGTCCGTTTCACTAGGAGCGAAAGCATCCCAGGGTGACTCGAAAAATGCATTCATCAGCAATGGAATACGCTGGGGACAACAATACCGATGGGCCTTTATGGGGTCCATCAGTATTCAATGTCCAACGGTGCAACCAATTGTGATTCTAGGCATAGATCCAAAACGCATTTGTGGCTGCAAAACAGCCAGTGGAATACAGGTTGTACGCAGTGAAGCCAGATAGGCCTGAAGGACAAGAACCAGTTCTTGTTTAGTTCTCAAAACCGAAGTGTGCGAAGCAGTGTACCATGCGCTCACGGAATCGCAGCACAAGCACTGCTGTCTCTATTCCGGGTAAAACTGGAATGTCCATTGTGGAGCAGAAAATTAAAACCAGGATTTCTACCACAAGTGAGCCCTCCAAAAACACTTTCACACACTGAGGGGCCGATTCCGATTCCGGCCGGAAATCTCTCCGACCGAGCCGGACCCGGAGAGAATTCCGACCAAATCGGACCCTAGCAGTCCGACCGGACGAGTACGATGCATTCGCATGCTATCGGACTCGATTCGGTCGGACTCCCAGTGAAGTCAATGGGAGCCGGTCGTACAACGCGTACGCGGGCTCCCATTGACTCAATGGGTGCGAGGTGAACAAGGGCGCCCCTACAGCGGGTACGCGTCCATGCGCATCGCGGCGTACATGCACAGGTAGGGGGACCTATGGGTCCCCCTGTGTGCGACTCGCGCGCCTACGCGTACAGGGGGGTCCGACGCGGACCCCCAAAGTCCGGCTCCGACAGCTCTTTCGAGCCGGACGGCGCGAGTCGGTCGGACTGCTCGCAGCGCGCATCGTACTTACCCGGCCGGGAAACGTCTCCATAGCACGGTGCGAGTCGTTTCCGTGCGAGTCGCTCGGAGCGTGTTGAAGCCGCGTACGAGTCGGTCGGCAATTTCGCGGGAGCTTGCATCGTACTCGCTCGGCCGGACCCGCGTACGATTCGGTCGGGAAACAGGGCTCCGAATCGGATCCGGTAAATCCGAATCCGATTCGGAGCACTACCGGCCGAGATCGGAATCGGCCCCTGAGTGTATAAAAGATGGCATAATTCCAAAAATTGTCTGAAAGGTGCTAACCAGTCCAGAGCCGACACATTTAAAAAAAGTGCACAATTCCCTTCGTATCAGACATTTTAAAGACACTGTGAACAAGCTCCCCAGAATGCAGCGGGAAGTTAGTGTGGAGTAGTGTCTGTATCTCAGACGAGGACCTTGCAACCTGGAGATCAAATGTCTCTCTGGCTGAAGTTAAGGCCACATCCTTTTGAAAAAGCATGGCTTTCAGTTTGCTCAGAGAATCAGAGAGTATGTTAAAAACATTATTCGAAGCCATGGCGTTGCCTCCCTAACTGTTCAGGCAGGTGGAAACAGTATTGTGTGCAACAAGTAACTATGGAATTAACCGTCACCAGATAAGTGATGCCCGGTTTCATTCCACAGCAACCTTTATCATTCAGCATCAAATAGCTCCCATTCGAGAGCAGTTTGAAAACTGGATGAATCACGGCCGCCGGGGAACCCTTCAGATAACAGGACAAGTTTGCAACTTAAGCATTGCATGCCCCATGAAGAGAAATGTCCTTGCAAACTAGGAACGCACTTAAAGCATCCTCACAGTCAGAACCACTAACGAAAACTTCCTTAGTGCATCTAAACCTGAATGGCAATTTCAAGTACTCATGCACATAATCTTCCCATAGTGCTTCATATCTGCCTGCCTGCTGGTGTTGGAGACAATATTGGAATTGGAAACTCGTGACTGGTAGGGTGATGTAACCATGGATTATCAAGTCTGTGGATTGCGTCTCAGCCACAGTGAAAGGTAATTGGTCTAATTTTTCAATGTGGAACATGGTTTATTTTGCATCTCTGCGTGCCATTATTATCTGTCTTTCCGTTAGATCGTATGCACAAAACAGACTCGTACTATTGATGTAAAGCCATGGCACATGTCAAGAACGTAGTGTTTGCAACGTCCAGCTCAGTATTACAATGAACCGTAGTTGTGACTCTCCATGCTGAAAAATAGACATGTCTTGCTGTATTATGTCAATTGCAGACGATACTATGTTGCCCAGTGAATAAATTCTGGATGATAATGTGGTCATACCATTGTCAACCACAGCCAAAGCCTTTTCTACATTAACCCTGTCGATCTCACGCAATCTCTCAGCAGCTTCCTACTGGGAAATTTTCCACAGCTCATTGTATATTCCAAACAAGAAATGCTTTTGATGTGGGTTCCAGGGACCTAACAAGAAATCCTTGAGATCCATGTCATCAGAAAGAAGGGACGAGTGTTGTTTCACCTGAGAGTGTTGAGGTTTTAAGCCAATCAATGCACAACTTCCCAACACTACATGATGTCACCACCCGAGAGTTCTGATTGTACATATCGCTGATCAGGCCTATTAATCCTAAACCCTTTGGTGTTGCCCAGGAATCTAGACTGACACCCATTTGTGTCCATCTGCCAAACCAACCATCCCTCCCAATTGGAATCTGATGAATTAAAAGAACCATTACTTATCATGGTATCTAGTGTATCCTCACTGTGGTGTGTGAAGTGCTGCTAGTTCTCAAATTGTGAGAATGTGTGAATGCAAGGTATGTTCAAATCCTTCATCTTGGCTATTCCAAGACAAGAAGTCTGTTGCACTGTTTTATTCAGAAAAATCATTTGATGTGGAATGAGGCATGCTGTAAATAAGGCCCCCGTTCCCTGAACCTGCCAATCTTTTGTCCCCCAGATAGATTTTGTGTCTATGGTGTGCTTCCAAAAGTCAAAATCTTGTACAGCCAGTTGGGAAATAAAGGAAGCAGAGTATATCAGCTTTTTTTAAAAAAAAACATATTTTTATTGCAACACTGCACAGTCTTACAGTTTACAATGTATCGGTGGTAGGCTAATTAATGACGTGTTATATCGTAGCAGTCTACTTGGGTGCCCGTGTGCTGCACTCAGTAGCTTCATTGCTGGGCGCATGATAACTGTACGTTACATAAAGCCTTCCCAACCCAGGGAAATGTGTGCAGTAATACTTATTATAACTTATATAATGATAACAAAAAGAACCTTGGCAGCGATCAGTGGCAGATACCCATCCCATAGGGAACAGAAGTAGGATATCTAGAGCAGGACTATCAAATGGCCAACAGAGATTTCAGAGGAAGCAGGGGGCGAGTTCTTCTGCCCTCCGGAGAAGGCTATTTCTATTAGTGAAAGCGGGGGCACGCTCCATTCTCTGGGATCTGCGTTGGGGTAGTATGACTCGACGTCTGTGTCAAGCCCACCTCCCTCTCATTCTGGCCCTCCCTCGACAGCAATCCCTTCAGCATGCATCCCGACTCTTCCAGATCACGCTCTGCATTCTCGTCCGCACGCACAACGTACAGGTGGCACTCCTCAGCCACACCCCACTCTCGCACTTTCGCCCTCCATCTGCCTAGTCAGGGGGGATAGCATGAGTCCAATGTATTGCAATACGACGTTTAGCCAGGACAAGGCCTAGAAGAGCAAATTTGTACCTCATACAGGCTCCCTTTATTTGCGTCGGAAGTACTCCTAGTAAACACTGCTTAACTGATGCCTCTTTTCGCACAGCTGTAACCGTTCGGAGCACCTGGATTACTTGCTGCCAAAACGACTGCAGGTGGACACAGGTCCAGGTCATATGTATGAATGTCGCCGGGCCTGAGCCACATCGGGGGCACACCGAGGAGCGTCTCGGATTGAAGCATGCTAATCTCTGAGGCATTAAATAAGTGCATTGTAGGTAGAAAAACTGATTAAGTTTAAACCTTGCATTACTGGCCACCTCACGTACTTGTGCAAACGCCCTCTTCCACTCGCCCTCGGTGACTGGAGATGGTAAGTCTGCTATCCATCTGTCTTTTTTAATGGATACCTCGACCGTGCGGTCTTCTTTCAAGGCTTTCTATATAAGTGAGATGAGTCCTCTAGTGGATCCCGGATTGATTAACAACGCTAATGTGTGCGACTCCTCCGGCTCATCTGGAAATGAGGTCCTTATTTTGCGAACTGTGCGTGATATTTTCGCATATTGTAGGAAGTGACCATCCGGCACTTGAAACCACTCCCTCATCTCGTCGAAGTACAAGAAGGTCCCATTCATATGCAAGTCTCCAGCCGTTGTGCAGCCCCCCTTATATCATTTTGTGATATCCATAACAGACTGGGTTTGATAGAAACCCTGTAGCCACCGAAGTGGAAGTGAGTTAGAGTATGGAGCCCTGCGGATAATCAGGGTGACAATTTGCTCCCAGGCCTCTGCTACCTGCCAGATTATGTACGGACCTTCCCCAGGAGTCCGGGAGACCATCATGAGATATCTTGGCAGTTCTGTACTGCTGCCCCAATCTGCCAGCAGTGCCTTTTCTACATTCCGCACCAATGTGCTGCATACTTCAGTAGTCCCGCAAAATAGTAGAGTCTGAAGTCTGGAAGTCCTAATCCCACGGAGTCTACATCTAACTTGAGTATCTCAAGTTTTACCCTGCTGCGTCCTCCGGCCCATACCAACGAGATTCGGAGACTGTTCAAGGTGTCGAAAGTGGATCTCGGGATACTACAAAATGAGTTTTGGAGGTCATAGAGACAATGGGGGAGAATAGCCATCCTCGCCATGGCCACACAACCAAGAGGGGGAGTCTGTTCCAGAACCAGACTGTTTCCCTTAGGCCTGTAATAACCGCTCCCATTTTCAGTGCGTATTGTGCATCTGGCGAATGAGCTACCTTTATGCCCAAGTAGCAAAAATGATCATTCTCCCAGCTAAACTCCACCTCGGGAAGGTCTGAGGTGCTCCCTGTGCTAACGCCGCCAATGGGAATATGACGCACTTACGGCAATTAATATGCAAGCCTGATGCCGTACCAAAAGAGGTTGATACTGCTTTCTCTGATTGGCGAATATCGAGAAGTGCATCATCTGCGTACAGTGAAATTTCGAGGGTGCGACCATCAATGGTGTTGCCCCACTGGTCCATGTCTCGTCGTAGTCGGATCGCCAATGGCTCATTCGCCAAGGCGAAAAGAAGCGGGGATAATGGACACCCCTGCCTCATGCCCCTGTCAATGGATATATTCTCCGATACCAGGCCGCCACTGAAAACCCGAGCTCTTAGCTGATAATAGGAGAGTCTGACCCAGGCAATGTACTCGCTACTTAGTCCCATTCTCCTCAGGACCTCCCACATATACTCCCAACGCAGAGTATCAAATGCTTTCTCAATATCCAGGGCGACAACTGCCACCCGGATATTGCTATCTGCCACCGAGTGTAGCACATGTGAGAGGAGGCGTATATTCATGTGTGTTCCTCTTCCCAGCATGAATCTGCATTGGTCTATGAACCAAATGAGTTACCACTCTACCTACATGCATTGCCAGAACATTGGTGAGTAGTTTAGCATCTACCCCCATCATTGACAAGGGTCTGTACGGGCTAGGGTCGCGTACATCTCTGCCCGGCTTCAGGAGCATGACAATCTGCACCTCTCTCATGGATTGTGGCAAGACTCCCAATAGCTTGGCCTCTTGCAAAGTTTCCAATAGTCGGGGGAGTAATGGATCGGCGTACGTCTGGTAGAATTCCAACAGGAGGCCATCTGGACCCGGGGATTTACATGGGGCCATGCTTGCACCACCTCCCATAATTCATCAAGTTGGATCGCTGCATACAAGTCTGTCACCTGTTCCCCGGTGAGGCAAGGGAAAGGTATATCATTTAGGAACTCTGGAGCCTCAAGCAGAGCAGCCGTGAGGCCCTCCTGATATACCGCAGCTAAGTGGTCATGCAATAGGGAGTGAACTTCAGACTGTGTAGTGGCAGTGGTTCCATCCGAGCGCTGAAGTGTCAATATAAGCGGGGGAGGTCGTTCCCGCCTCAGTAGCCATGCCAGGAGCATCCCCGATTGGTCACCTTCCCTATACAACAACTAGCAATATTCTCATCTATTAAAACAGTCTAGCCTGTCCCACACCTCGCCGACTTGGCGCTGTATCCACAAAATGGATTTGTCATGTGGCTCAGGCTCCTCTACCCCATGTTGCAGCCTAGTCAGCTCGTGTTCTGCCTCGGTAAGTTCCCATTCTAATTGTTTCCTTGTCCCCCCAACTTTGGATAAACATTCTCCTTGAGTTACCACCTTTAGGGTGTCCCACTCCACTTCCCTACTGGTGGTGGATGACCAATTTGTGTAAAAAAAACCTGTAATGGCTTCCCCAGTCTCTTCTCGGAACATCGTGTCTCGGAGGGCTTCTGGTCGTAGACGCCACAATGGGGCCTTCGGCCTACTGCATTCCAGCCCCCCTTCCAGAAGTACTGGGGCATGGTCTGACAGTAAGCAGCCTAGTAGGCGGGTCAGTGTCGTGGCCGCAGAGGCTTCCTCGGAGAGCAGGAACAGATCAAGTCTGCTAGATACGGTTCGAGCTGGTATACAGCATATGTTGACGCACTGCAAGCGGTTCATCATGTCCCGCAGAGTTGCTGACATACTTGGTTGCTATTTAGTTTTCAGAGGATGTCTATAGAGACTGCCGCCCAGCACACAATTAAAATCTCCTGCCCATATTAATGCCGTCCTTATGTAAGGGAATAGTAGCTTCACTAGACCTAAATAAAACTCACCATCGTCTACATTCAGGACATAAACGTTCACCAGACAAACCTCCACGCCATCTAGTACGCCATGTACCACCACATATCTCCCCTCTATGTCTGCTGTGTAGCCATGTACCTGGAACAGATCGCCACATCCCTGGCATATGTGACGTAGGTAGAGGAGAATAATTGTCCCCTCTATTTCCTATGTCACTTTTGGATTTCGGGGTCTGACAGGTGAGACTCCTGCAGCATCACAAGTGGGCTCCCTGCCTGCACAGGTAAGTCTGAGTTCTATAGCGCTTCACAAATGAGTTGAGCCCCCTCACATTCCGTGTTATAAATTTAAATTTCCCCATCTTTCATAATCTGTGACTGTCCCCACTCCGTCTGCACACTATTCCGCCACCATCGCTGCCAGCAATGAACATAAAATTAACAAATGAAACCCCCCAGGTAGACACTGCAGAAATAATAAGTGCATCCCCATATATTCTCAACTCCCTCTATAGCCTCCCAAACCCTCAATCCCCAAAAATGTACCAAAACCATCTCCATAAATCGAACTTTGATGGCGAGTGAACAACAAATCATGACTAGAAAAAGATACAAAATCACACTAGACATCACCCATGCACTCAGTAGACGGCAACCTGCGTCTATCACCAAGCCTCCATACAACTCACTCTCAATCATCGAAAATATGCTCAGCGCCAGGTTGGGTTGGTGTGCGGTATGGCCACAGTGTGGGTCTCACCAGCAGCCCCCCCCTGACCCAGGTCTCCACTCACGCCCAGACATACATTCCATCACTCATCTGTCATACCTTTCTATATGGTAAAATTGTCAGTGGAAAAAACAATATTGATCAATAAATCGAGGAAAGTAAAAAAGCAAAGATAAGAAGGGAGAGAAAGAAGAGTCAGCAGAGAAGAAGAGGAGGGGGGGGGGTCTGCCCATCTTGTGACAGTTCCCATCTCAGGTACTCTGCACACTGGCCCAGGTCGAAAGGTATCCACCCAGTCACCGTCAACACTCATCTTGGCCCCCCATCTCCATTATCAGGCACTCGCCGCCCCCTTCCAGCTATCGACCATCTCACACATGTAGCCTCTGTCCATGGCTGTTTCAGGGTCGTGTGGTTGGGGGGTGTCTTCTACCACATCTCCCATGCTGGCATCAGAATTTGAGGCAGTGACTTCCTCCACTAGGGCCCTTGCAGCCTCACGCTCAGCCTGTCAGCTTGGTGATTGTTAGCATATTTTTCTTTGCAGGTGTAGGTGCATGCCTATAATATTATTAGGCTGGGTCTGATGTGTCAAAACCAGAAAAATAAGCAAACTTTTGTGCAAATGTTTTTGAACTACCTTTTGGCAGTGTTGGACAGTGTTCCCATTTAGGGGTCGATTCCGATTCGGGCCGGAAAAAGCACCGACCGACTCGGAGCCGGAAAAATTACCGACCGACACGTACCAGTGGCGCCCGACACGCCAAGTACGATGCAAGCCGCGATAAATCCGACCGACACGTAAGGAAACCAAGCCGACCGACCGAGCCGCACGGAAAATAGCAATCCGGCCGGAAAAACACGCGAATCCAACCGACCGACACGCACCCGGAACAAATCCGACCGAATCGTACCCGCCAACTCCAAACCGCAAAGTACGATGCAAGGCGCGAAAAACACGACCGAGTCGGACGGAGGACAAGCCGTACGACCGACACGCATACAAAACCGAGCCGAAGCAACACAATACACCGCGACCGACGCGTACGCAGCATAGAAAACTGCACAAACACAGCATGAGCGAAACGGAAAACACCGTACGAGACCAATGCAGGGTCCGACTCGGTCACAAGAACGTTTCCAACATACACAAACAACACAAAGGAAAAATCACCCAAAAAAAGGCCAAACAAGCAATTACCAAGCCAATAAATACTGGGGGGGACAGAGAACAAAGACACACCCACAACTCCACCTATATAAAGGACACAAATCACTACCATGAGCCTTTGCAAATGCCATTCCACTGCCAGCACCCAAGAGAAAGCAACCACACACCCACAGCTCATCCCTCACACAAGCCACACACCAGCAGCACACCAACAAATACCTACCTCACATACACCCAGCAAAACACACACTCACACACCCTCACCTGCACACCAACACACACATCACTCACCATCACCACCCATCACCATGCCCCCAAGAAGAATCACAAGTTCCTAGATTGTGAATTGGAAGTCCTGGTGAGACGAGATCCTCAGGGTAGAGCCACAGCTGTTTGGCACATTGGTCCAACAGACCCCCATGTCGCAGAAAACCAAGATGTGGGAGAGGATCATCAACAGGGTGAACGCCCAATCACCATGTCGGCGCACAAAGACCGACATCCAGAACAGGTGGTATGACGTGCGCAGGAGGGTACAGGAAACTGCTAAAGCAAGACTACATCAACAGCCAACACACCGGCAGTGGCCGTCCTGCCAAGCCAATATACCTCAGGCCCTGGGAGGAGAAGGTGCGGGCCATCCTACCGCCAGTGAGCATATATGGACTAGAGGACATCCCAGAGCCTGGTGAGTACACAACAAATGTACACAATATACTGCCACAAAACACACACACATCACTGTCAAGGGGAGAGTCAAACCATGCACTCATAGCAATCACACAGCAACCAGAACAGATTCATCCCAAAATGTGTATGTCAGTCAGAGAAACACAACACATGCCATCAAAAAAGTCACATCCAACTGTGCCAACACATGTACAAACACAACCACAACTACAGCTAGGCAGTGGCACAAATAGAACTAACAAACACATCCACACATGTAGCCACCACAACAACACCAACACACAGTGAAGACCACTCAAAGGAAGGAATTCTGTGTATGCTGGCCAAGTCAGTGTAGCCAATAGCATCATGGGAGTCGCACTCACACATATTGCCCGCACCAAAACTGTCCCATCAACACCACCATGAACCATGCGCACATCACAGGGAGTGGAGAAGGACTCACAAGATGGCTGACACTGGCTACTGCTGTGGGGAGCACAAGGCCCTGCTGCCAACTGTGCACCAACAAACAGCAGGACACCACTGACTGACATCCTGAGAGACAACTCACACTCCCTGCAATGCAAGCACGTTCCATGGTGGGATATCTGGCTGGCTGGGTGGGAAGGGGGACTTGCAGCACTGACTATAGTCACCAGCACCTCCCCTCACACCCTCCCCAACACAAACTCCACAGTACCCACCTGGTAGAATGCAATGCCCTCCATCCTAACACAAGATCCCACAAAGCACCACCACCCTGGGTTATGTTGTGTGAAGCACAGGGACACTCTTGGGACTCTTAGCCAAACAACTGCCAGGACAACACTCCCAGCCATCCTGTCCCCACAGCCAGCCCACCCCACAGGGAAGCAGAGTCAAAAGGAAGGAAGCATGGGCATGCTGGGAAGGGGGGTGGAGGCAATAGCATGATGGGAGTCGTAGTCACAGACTTTGCTCAGCCTCACAACTGGCCCATCAACACCACCCTGAACCATGCTCACATCACAGGGAGTGGAGAAGGACTCACAAGATGGCTGACACTGGCTACTGCTGTGGGAAGCACAAGGCCCTGCTGCCAACTGTGCACCAACAAACAGCAGGACACCACTGACTGACATCCTGAGAGACAACTCACACTCCCTGCAATGCAAGCACGTTCCATGGTGGGATAACTGACTGGGTGGGTGGGTGGGAAGGAGGTCTGGCTGTCAACCAAACACAAGCAATGCAGACCATGTTCACACCCCAGAGAATACATAGAAATGCCCAAATAATGCAGGACAATGTGCCACACCAATATCAACCCCTGACTGTGACGACTTAGGACAATACAATGTACAGGCCCGCACCCCGAGGCACAGTCACAACTGTCAGGTGTGTCAACCACTGATGCCTGCAGAAACATGACATACATTGTTTGTGTCTCCCAAAAACAGGTGATGATAGGGACACAGCAGCAGACGCTGAGGAGTCCCAGTCCCAGGCTCAAGAGGATGGAGAGCTCACTGGCGTCGTACAGCCTCTGTCCTCCTCGGACGATGAACAACCTGGCACATCCGGTGCAAGTCAACATGCTGCACCAGCAGGACCACCAGCTGCAGCACCAGCAGGTCCACCAGCTGCACCCCTGCACCCACCCCTCCAACGACTGTCACCACGAATACCATCCCTGCCGACATGGACAGAATAAGGAGCAACACCAGCGCAGTGACCCTGGACCAACCTGGGGCCATGGACACCACCACCACCACCAACCCCCAAGGTGGACCAGGGTTATCTGTGCGTGCAACTGCACACACTGCACATGTCAGCAGGGGTGGTGGGAGGGGTGGGAGACAGAGGTCGCTGCTTGCAGACGTTGCTGGTGTGCATGAAGACCCACAACTGGTACGCATAGCTGATGCGTACCAGTCCAGCACCGGAGAGCTCAGCCAGGTAGTGGGGCTCCTCAGAGACATCAAACAGCAGCAGGCTGCCCATCATGCCCGCTTGGACTCCCACATGTCCCACGTGGAGTCACACATGTCACGTGTGGACTCCCACATATCCCGCGTGGAGTCCAAGTGGGATGTACTACATGAGATGACGGCGGTGCACAGGGACATTTTACAATGCCTCCGCCAGATGAACAGCAACCAGTCCACACCTCCCTGTGTGTGCCAACAACATCTGGTACCGAACAAACTGCAACTGCCACAGGGAGGGAGGAGGACTCTGGCGGAGAGTCCCCTGCACCGCAGCAGCCTGCACTTGAGGGCCCCCCAAGAAGAGGGGTCGTCCGAGGAGGGAAAGTGAGAGGCTGATGGCCAAGCGCAACTCCCAGGAAGCCTGAACCTGTTCTGGATTTTCGCCTTTGTGCACAGACTGTTCACCCTGTTGACGGCAACACTACTCCCACACATTGCATGGGGAGTACAAGTTGGAACAATGTGTCAGACAACTGTGGCCCCGATACTGGGGATCCTGTCTACCTGGACTTTCAATTCACCTAGGAACTTGGGATTGCAAGATTCATGTACAGCACAACCCATCCTATGCACTATTAACACAGATGTATCACAATAAACACACTAATACACCATACTTGCCTCTGTCGTGATTCCAACGTGGGTGCTGTTATGGGGATGATGAACTGCAAAATTACACTGTGTATGCGAACTGCAACAGCAAGGACAACACAGGCATGTGAGTACAGGCAACGTGACACATATGAGGGAGACACACCACCAGGGGTACACAACACATACACACCTAGGCCATCTGACTCATTGCCTACACTGATGTTGCCAGGGAAGACGGTGCAATGCACAGACACCACACCCATTCCCAGTTGTAGTCAAGTAGCCCACAGGTGCAGTAAGCAAATGGCAGTCAAATGTGTGACCACAGACAACGCACATCACTAAGTGAAGCACAGGTTTATTACACAGTAGCAACATGCCGTAACCACTACAGATGCAAGGTAACCCCACCTGGTAGCGGGCACACAGTCAACAACTGTAGACGGAAGGAAGTCCATGGGTGTGGCGCACATCACCTGTAGGGACACAACAGCTACCAGCCTGGATGTGCAATCACGTCGTCGGTGGACACAGTTGACCAAACGAATCTGAAAGTACCCTGTGAAGGACAGAAATGACACACTGTCAAAAGCAATGCAGTACAGGACAGAACAGCAAAACTCATGCACAATACATGTTACAAGATACCCACCCAGAACCAAGTTAGCATGTCAACACTGTTGGGGAGTACAGCCCACCTGTCACCACACATCGCAACACACATCCTGTCAAGTAGCCCATGGACACACTCCAACAGCACCAGAGCACCACCCACACATCATGCCAACTCACATCATTCACATGACACCTCAGGATACTCACATTCAGCTAAAGAAGTTGGTGATGAGCTGTGTGCGGACATCACCATCACCATCATCATCATCGTCACTGGCATCGTGGTCCAGGCCAGGATCCTCCACAGGTGGCGGATGTTGGTCATCGTCATCCTGGATGAGAGGCAACTCCTTCCGCACTGCCAGGTTGTGTAGCATGCAGCAGACGATGATAATCTTGCACACTTTCGCAGGGGCATATGGGAGGGACCCTCCGGTCTTGTCCAGGCAGCGGAAGCGGCTCTTCAGGAGACCAAAGGTCCGCTCAATCACTCTCCTGGTCCGACCATGTGCCTCATTGTAGCGCATCTGGGCAGGTGTCACAGGGTTCCTGAGGGGTGTCAGCAACCACGGCATGTTGGGGTATCCCGAGTCACCTACGGACAGACAAGTGCACATCAGCTGACTTGGAAAAGTGGGCGGAATACTACAGATCAGATCACACACAATGGCACAAAGTCAGTACACACCGACAAGCCAGGCACGCTGGTTCTGCATCTGTGCCATCATCCTGGGGATGCGACTACTCCTCATCACAAAGGCATCGTGTGCTGAACCAGGGAAACGGGCACACACGTGTGTGATGGTCATGTCTGCAAGACACACCACCAGTGCATTGACCGAGTGGTAGTGCTTGCGGTTACGGTAGGCCTGCTCCTGGGCCTGTGGTGGTACCAAAGCCACATGTGTCCCATCAATGGAGCCAATGACATGCGGCATCCTCCCCAGGGCATAAAAGTCACTCTTCACGTCAGTGAGTCGTCGCATGATCTAGGGAAATAGATGTACCGGTTCAGGAAGAGCAACATTGCCGCCAAAACATTGCGGAGCACACGGCTGAACATGGTCTGTGACATCCCACCAGCAGACGCCACAGTATGTTGGAAGGTACCGGTGGCAAAGAAGTGTAGGGCTGCCATCACCTTCACCTTGGGGGTCAGCGCTGTAGGATACGGCCGGCCAGGCTGCAAATGTGGGGACAACTGCACTGCCAAATCCTCAATCAGCTGCCTGGTGAAGCGGTACCGTTGGATGCTGTCCCGTTCCACCATCGTTGCCAGGTCTGGGGATGACCGATGGACAGCAGGAGCCCTGCAGTGCAGAGGAGAAGTAAGCAAGATCGTCAGTCACCCCACATATGCGGCATTGAACACACTCAAGATCCCAACATACATCATCATGAGGCACAACTACATGAAGTGTGCAGTACCGGAACGACATGTATGGTACATACATGGCCAACATCTGTCAACACGGTCCTACAGGTGGCATCAATTTGTCCCAGGTTGGCCCATTGGATATCATGATGCTGTGTCACAGTCACCCCCACAGTGACATGTGAGGACAGATGTGCCCCAGGCACCACAGCTCAACGACAGGCACATTCCCAGGGACCCTGTAATGCCACATGGACACTGGCATCACCTGGAGTATCATGTGTACACCACAGCAAAACAAACATGACCCCCACAGGTAGTGGCCACACTTGCCATGGCAGGACAGACATGGACGTCTGTGACACACACGCACAACATCAGAGTCCATGCACACACAACGTGGATGTGGAGACTGCCTCCCATTGTGCACATGAAATCAGAGACATTGTAAACACTACATGCACAAAGACTGTGGAGGGCCATCACTATTGTGCCACTGGGACACCCTGACTCAAACATACCGTCCCACATGGGACTCACGGGGTATGTGACATGACATACACAAACACCACTGTGAAATGTGACCATGACACATGCACAGATGTGAACAGTTGCACATCACAGTGGTCACGTACACGTAACACCCAGGATCCTGTCCCCATGAACACGTGCACAGCCTGGGGGTGGCTGCCCACAGGTGACACCCACAGGACAACATGTACACCAACATACACACAATAGGAAATGCAGCCTTACATGCCTTATGATAAGGTTTGGACAGGCTGTCGTGATGTAGGTGTGCCCCTCACTCCCTGGGAGCTATCTGTGGCTGGCATATGTCCATCTGAGACAGGCATGCTGACCTATGCCAGTCACATGTACAGTGATGCGTTGAACCGCAATGGACCGATCGGTGCCTCCGGCCGGCCCATTGCCTTCAATGTGTGCGGGTGCAGCGTTGTACCCCTGTGCGCGTTGAACTGCAATGGACCGATCGGTGCCTCCGGCCGGCCCATTGCTTTCAATGTGTGCGGGTACGCGTTGTACCCCTGTGCGCGTTGAACTGCAATGGACCGATCGGTGCCTCCGGCCCGGCCCATCGCCTTCAATGTGTGCGGGTACGCGTTGTACCCCTGTGCGCGTTGAACTGCAATGGACCGATCGGTGCCTCCGGCCGGCCCATTGCTTTCAATGTGTGCGGGTACGCGTGGTACCCCTGTGCGCGTTGAACTGCAATGGACCGATCGGTGCCTCCGGCCGGCCCATTGCTTTCAATGTGTGCGGGTACGCGTTGTACCCCTGTGCGCGTTGAACTGCAATGGACCGATCGGTGCCTCCGGCCGGCCCATTGCTTTCAATGTGTGCGGGTACGCGTTGTACCCCTGTGCGCGTTGAACTGCAATGGACCGATCGGTGCCTCCGGCCGGCCCATTGCTTTCAATGTGTGCGGGTACGCGTTGTACCCCTGTGCGCGTTGAACTGCAATGGACCGATCGGTGCCTCTGGCCGGCCCATTGCTTTCAATGTGTGCGGGTACGCGTTGTACCCCTGTGCGCGTTGAACTGCAATGGACCGATCGGTGCCTCAGGCCGGCCCATTGCTTTCAATGTGTGCGAGTGCAGCGTTGTACCCCTGTGCGCGTTGAACTGCAATGGACCGATCGGTGCCTCCGGCCGGCCCATTGCTTTCAATGTGTGCGGGTACGCGTTGTACCCCTGTGCGCGTTGAACTGCAATGGACCGATCGGTGCCTCCGGCCGGCCCATTGCTTTCAATGTGTGCGGGTACGCGTTGTACCCCTGTGCGCGTTGAACTGCAATGGACCGATCGGTGCCTCCGGCCGGCCCATTGCTTTCAATGTGTGCGGGTACGCGTTGTACCCCTGTGCGCGTTGTACCGCAATGGACCGATCGGTGCGCACCCATTGACAATGGGCTTGCCTGGCAACGGACGCGTTTTCGAATTTCGAGCGAGTCGGTTGCTGGAAAATCAGTTGGTCACCCACAACAATGTTGCAAAATCATGTATGTCATGAAGTTGAAGTTTTGAAGGATGCTGTGGGCGTGTTTTGGTGCTGCTATTCCATGGATTGGCCAGATTCAGAAGATGCAAACGACTTGGACCTATCACTTTGGACACAAGGGACAGTATCTGCCTCTCCAGCACATATATATTGCTGCCTGTTCCCCTGAGAGCCCACTTGCCTGCACTACATGCTCCAGGACGACATCTGCCACTGCACTGCTGCTGTCTCTGCCCCTCTGGACCCTGCAATGGCACGTACTGTGGAGAGAGCCCCAGCCTTCAGCCTTGAGGAGAACCAGGCCCTGCTGGACAGCCTACTTCCACAGTACAGCAAGCTGTATGGGACACCAGGGGAGCAGGTGAGTGTTCTGTGCACTGCCTTTCTGAATGTGCATTTTGTCTGACTAGCAAGGCTGAGAGTCAGCACGCCACTGGCTAGCAGGCTCACTGAGTAGTTGTCACCCCCATAGTGTGTAGTGACTTGCACTGGACAGGTATGGTGCAGTGACAGTGCTTCTGAACAGGGTTTTACTCCCCATGCAATGATACCATGTAGTGACTTCTGGAAAACTGTCCATGGGCAGCCGTGCACTGCCTGTGTACACCATGTGCCCCTGTGATTGCGACATGTATATGCAACTGTGTCATGCACGGATATGTTGCATGTGTAGTAATGGCCTTATCACTTTGTCATCCTGACAGGCTTCTGCCCATCGGAAGCATGAGATATGGAAGGACATCGTCCGGGTTGTCCGGTCCGTGGG